>OY728163.1:126417906-128917906 GCA_963277665.1 Viscum album
GGGGTCTGACTCGATTGCGGATCCATGACGGCGCAGTGAATTGATGACAGAGGTTTGACGGCCGGACTCGAAAGGAGCGGAACCGTTGGACCGCGTGGAGGGTTCTACACGGTGGGGCAGAATGGACCGGAAGGGTCCAACGGAGGCAGGAGGACTTGTCGGAGGGATTCAATGGGGCCGCGAGGGGATGGCGGTGGCGGGGCTGTCCAAACATGCAGCGCGGAAAGGGGTGGGGGTTTCCGGGTCGTGGGGGTGTCGGGGTCACGGGGGCGCAGTGCGGAGGCAAGGCGGTGGGGGTCGCCATGGTGCAGCGTGGGCAGGGGGTGTTGGGGTCACGGGGGCGCACCGTAGAGGCAAGGTAGTGGGGGTTTCCGGGGTTGCTGGTGGCGCAGCACGGAGGCAAGGGGGTGGGGATCGCTGGGGGTTGGGTTCACCGGGGTTCGGGTTGCCGGGGGTTGCCGAGGTCGCCAGGAGGTCGGGGGTCGGGGTCGACGGGGGTTGGGGTCGCCGGCGGGGTCGGGGTTGCCGGGGGTCGGGGAGGGTCGCCGGGGGTCAGGGAGGGTCGCCTGGGGTCGGGGAGGGTGGTCGGGGGTTAGGGTTGGGGAGGGTCTCCGGGGGTCGGGGTCGTGGTCGCAGGGTCGGGGAAGGGGGGTTCATGGGGTCGGGGAGCGGAGGGAGGGGAGGGAGGGGAAATTAGGGGTTTTTTAGGAAAAATTGCAACGGCCGCCATTTGGCGGCCGCTATAGATGCCCCCCTCCAAAACTAGATTTTATAGTAGTGTTAATACTAAATTCCATGTTATAGACCATTATGTTTTTGGAATATTTTTAAATCCATTAAATAGTGAGAGAATGAATTATATCAAACATGAGTGATGAATGATCTGTTATTACAACTTTTTTTAATTTAATATAAATCTTTTATTTATCAAAATTCTACTAATTATAATTAGAATATAGATTAATTAATCTATTTTACATTTTAATATTTTTATAAATTTTTTAGATCATATATTGATTATTAACTCTATATATTTAATTACATTTTTAGTTATGTGACCATGAATGTTTTTCAGATTGTTTGTTAAGATACCCTGACCAGTTGGTCGTACAGTCTCTATACCCACTGTAGGAATTTAAAATAACAATAACAATACATATCATGATACCTTTCTCTCTATTTAGGATATTTTACTCATATGTTCAGTATACATACCGTTCCTTATTATCATTGAATACATGATTAGTATAATAATAATCAATGTTTAGGTTTGAAATTTTGAGAACATTGTATTGGTGTGATTTTTATCTTGATTAATATTATTTTAATCCATTAATAGTTGAATAATATTAAAATTGAAATTTTAACTATGAAACATCACTATCCTTGAAACCAATTTATGCTTCTTGAAGCCCCACCTTCTCTCTCAAAACCATCACACACAAAAAAATATCAAAACCAATCCAAACCTCCAAATATTAAATAACCACGTAAAATTATAATTATAAAATGAGATTGTGATATAGAATATCCTACCATATTACATCATCCCAAGAATATTAGAAGGGGAAAAGGTTGTTTGAATGTAATTGTTATGCTATGAAACCCTCATTTGGTAAATCGTCTAGTTTGAGATGAAAAGAAAGTAGATGTTCAGTGGAATTTCTACAAAAAATCTCTATTTTGGAAATCAATTTAGAAACAATGAATGTGAAGATGATTTAAATAAAATGTTAATAAATTTTATCCCGCATTGTTTAATGATTTTTTTCTCATATGGAATTAAGCATTAGAGATAAAAGAAATACAATTTGAATAATTGTGAATTGAGATGTTTTATTATTTTCTTTAGAACTCTGGGAAAAGAGATTATTTATACACCATAATGGTGAGCCTGAAGACTGTGAAATCTCATATCCTTTACATCACACTCAATTTATGTTTTAGAATTATATTAATGAATTTTCCAAAAATAGGTCTCTCTGAAGGCGAGATATGTTGAATCTTAATGGTGAATGTTGTTTATTTTTGTTTATACAATAACTAACTAGCCACAAGAAAGGGATAATTTAGTATTCTGATGCACGAAGACATATTATTTCAATTCTTGGTGAACAATGGAATTCAGAAAAACATACCACGGTTTATTACAAGGAACTTTTCAAAGCTATGTAAACTTTAATCTATTTTTAATTACATTATGTATCTAATGTTCATATACGGCATTTTAGATTTTATGTTATTGATTCCTCATGGGGTGAAAATTGTTGTTTCCTATGATAAATTATTATTAAAATAGAATACCATTAGTCGTGTAAAAGTAAACTGGAATTCATAGAGAATGGATTGAATAAGTGAAAGTGAAGGTCTGATTGAAAATTGTAATCTTTGGATGTATCTTTTTTGGATAGGGGAAAAATTGGATTCTACAATAGAAACTGATGATGTTTTTTAGTACTATTCTGATTGTGAAGATGATATTGTTGTGGAAGTGGATAAAGTGGTACCATGACAAGATGTTTTAAATTGTAAGGAAGGGTAGCTTATTAGGATTTCATACAATCCCCTAATATGGATTCATTTATATCACCTTAATCTCTTCTCTAACTCTATATTCTCATGAGGATGAGATAAAATACAACAATCATTATGAAAATGGGGTTTATATAAGTGTGTTTTTGTTTAATAATAATGGGATGCATGAGGTGATTCTAAAGAGGGAAACGAAAAGTTATATTAGTATCCTATTTCTAGAATCAATCCTTGACATATTATAATAGACACGAATTATATGGGGAAGAACTCTCTAGGATAAATAGTGATATGTCTCTCCATCATTGATAATGATGCTGATGGTAATTTTGAAATCCCACTTGATCATATTGAACCTACCATTTCATCAATAAAAATATTTTTTAAGTATATTTAATATCTTATAATGATTCTGAAAGGGTACCTGATGTATATTTTTCTAGAACATCAGTTAATCATGTTTTATAATGATTGTTTGGCCTTATTCCTACCATGAAAATGGAAGAACCTCTATATACAAATGTATCATCACATACTGGATCTCTCCGTACATATGATGTTGAATTCGAAGAAGAAAATTATTTTAGTGATGAAATAAATGTTTTTTGTTCTGGAACTAAATATTTTGAGATTTAAGATGAGTTATATCGATGGTATGTGACTTATTATCCATCTACTCTTGTACCTTCTTCTACCCCTTCTTCACCCTTTTTTAATGGATGATTTCAATGAGTTAGAAATAGATATGATGGGTTGGTTGAAACAAAATTCACATTGGAATTGGATAGTAAGTGGATCCAATTATAGAATAATACGTAGTCAAGGTATTAAATTTGGTAATTTATCATCATCAACCTTGATTCCTTTACAAAATAGAAAATTTGAAAAAATTGGATTGAGGAAATGTTATCACAAAATGTTCTTTATGTATTGATATTAATGAAATGATGTTAAAGCTTGATCAATGATATCTAAATTTCGTATTTTATAATTTATCTCATCTTCCACAATCTTCCTCAGTACCTCCACCAACTCATATTTCATTGACTAAAGATAGAATGAAAAATATCATAAAATATGAGGTGAAATTTGTTTTTAATGTGTTTTCTAAAATAAATGAGGCGGTGTTTTACAATTTGTACACTCATGTTTCTATGATATTAGAATAGGATAGAAAATATTTCAATAATGATGGTAGATATCAGGATACTATGAGAATATCCCTTGATTTCTATCTCATCAACTTCATTAAGAAGTCATACCTGACAACTATTTTTATACCTCTGGCTAGTGATCTAAGGAATCCTCCCTTAACTCAAGCCTTCATGTCTAAAGTTAAAATGATGAATTTCCTAAATCATATTCAGTAATAAATTATGTAAAAAAATTGGATTATTTTTTGTTAATAAAACATGGATAATGGGAAATAAGGGATTTTACAAGAGTTATAGAGCCTTTCCTCAACACTTCCCACACCACCGTTTTTTATACTCCTACTATACCCATTACATCAACCACTCCCACTATAACCTCCTCAATTAATCCATTAGTATTGTGTCCTAGAAAAATAGGTCAACACCTTCATCCTATTTCTATATATTTAGTAATCTAAGAATTTTTTCTACCATAGTAATAAACCCTATATAAACATCCGTAGACGGTGCATCAAAATGTAAGGTTCCCATTCTCCCAATTAACATCTTCGATTTTCTTAAATATTATTAATATTATAATTCATTATAGGGATAATCCTTGTAATATTTCCTTAAAAGATTGAGATATTGATAAAATAATATATTGTGTTTTATTTGTTCTTAGTATATTTTATTTATATTTTATATATGTTTAATTATTTTTTAAGATTCCATTTTCCTTAGGTATAATTTTTAATATCCCAAAATGGGGAGAGAAGCTGAGAAATGATTTTTTAATGAAATTTTAATATATTAAATTTATTTAATTTTATATTTCATGATTTGGTATCACCAAAATGGGTATGCTTTTGGCACATCCTAGTAGAACATTATTTTATTAATCCTAAATCACATTTATAATGTTATTAATATGTTTTATGTTTTATGGAAACCAAATATTTTTTATGAAAAAATAAAACCTTTAAAACCTATCATGTGATTACATTTAACTGAGCGTGATGGTTAAGTGACCTTGTGGATGGTATCACATGTTAATCTCAAGGTGAACACATAAAATACTAACTATATATGAATTAGGAGTGAAACTTTTTCATAGTCTACAAATAACTGTATATGTGTATTATAATGAACACACGAAGAAATAAATATACTTCCTAATGAAATAGAGCTATCATTTGAAGAATTAAAGCTACTACATAATAGAATAAATCTACCACCAGAAGAAATTGTGTGATCACGAGAAGACTTAATGTGACCATGATAAGTTTAGAATATACCACATGAATATATAAAGTGACTATAAGAATATACCATGTGATAAGAAGAAGAAATTAAGGGACCAGATATTGAAAACAGGTTACCATAAGAAGAATACATGTTGTCATGCCATGTGACTGTGTCAATGTTACCATGGAATTTATTCATGAAATGTAAGCATGATCAAATGTAACCTTCTGTAAATGAAGTCTAGGTTTTAATTTCTATCTATATAAGTGAATTATTTTAAAATTTCTAATGGATTTATTTTAAGGAATTCATTACAGAGTCAGCACATTTATGGATGAAATAAGCACAATATAAAAAACTTAATACCCTTTAATAGTTAATTAGAGATTTAATATTTTTAATAAGTATTGAATAATGTGGAAAAATAGAGATTTATGAACATGTGCATGAGAGACATATTGTAATTCCATACTATTGAGTTAATTTTTTTCACAAAGCTCTATATTCGGACATTACAGTGAAAAATAAGTTGAATCATTGGATGGGAAAATTTAATGAAATTCGTCAACCAAAAATGATCTAGTTAGGCTACTTAAAACCTTATCATATCCTATTTTCTCCCTATTTGTATCATATAATATTTGATGTAATTGTTTATTTATTAATTGATAGAATATTTTTTATTGTATTGATTTGTAATGTAAAAACTTTTCATTATTCTTTTACATATGTTATACAACATAGAATTATGGAAGAGGGTGTGTGTATAATAGAATTCTTATGTGAAATAATTTTATTTGAAATCTGGTCCAGGTTATGGATTAGTAAATCCATTAATAAAAATCCAAACATTGGGTGATTACCATGTGTAGAGAAGTATGTATAAAATTGATATTAAACCACTAGTTTTATTTCAATGTGTGTTTTTCTTGTTTACTATTTTTTTTAAGAAACCCAATTTTATTATGAAAACATATAATGAAAATTAATATTTTGAATGTTATATTTATTAAATTTTTATATATGATGTTTGATACAAGTACATTTTATCAATACATAAATGGGTTTTTAAGAAATTTTTACATAAGTTATAATCAATCTTCTGAGAAGCATTTTTAAAATATCAAATCATATAACACTATTATTTTAGTTAACTCTGATATTGTTATAAATTTAGAGATTTAGTATATAATCCTTTTTAACTGATCTTATAATTTTAAATACAATTAACCCCTAATATTAGGTTCTCTATATTGATAAACACATCATTAAATGATCTTGTACATATTTCATGAACCTTTATCCTAATGTTACATTTTTTTTATTTTATCCATGATTTTTCTTACGAAACCTCTATATTAGAACTCAATGATCTAGGGAAATGTTTTATTTTCAAATTTGAATATCTAAATCCTTAAATTCTTTATTCACGTAGGAGTCCTTATTATTATTCTTTCTGTAATTCTTTGAACCAATATTATGAAACACACATCATTTTCATGGGTTTGATCATTCTAATAATTTCTGTGTGGTTTATATACCTTATAAAAAATGAATATTCATGAATTTCATATTTTTATGTCGGGTATCAAAGTTATATATCCCTCTAATGCAATGGGTAAATTTTTATAAATCGTGAGATGTCATGTTATAGATTTGATAGTGAATTTAATCACCCATATAATTTCATCCACTTTATGATGATGGTTGTGGAACTAACCCTTAATCTATATTAATGATATCATCTTTTATGAAATTTATATATGATTATTATTTTATGAAATTGTTTCCATATGTAATGTATATATGCATATGATCATCTTATTTATGATATCATGTTATGTCTCTTGACATTTTTATTTTTCGTTATATCTATGTTTATTTCATTATTAGGAATTATAACCCACCCATTTCTTTTAGTATTTCACAATGGATATCCTATTGAATTTTTAGGGATATATGAGATTTGGTATAACTATATGAATTTTTAAATATATTTTATGTGTTTAGATTTATGTTCACGTATTTTTATGAATAATATTGCAAAGATACCTTCCCTCTATAACCTCATATTGTATTTATTTTGAATAATATTTTATGAATTGAGAAATAATACATGTTTAAGGATAAGGTTTCTATAGAAATGATAATATATGACTATGATATGATTCAATGGAATTTTGGATATGGTTTCATGATTTTTAAAGGTGCATTGAAGAATGGGAATGGACAGTAATTTAGTGAATCTAATAATATTGTTAAATTTTATTAAATTTTCATAGAAGAAATGTGGACGATGTTCATTTTGGGATTCAACGGATCTACAACACTCATTCAATATAGATGTTGAAATATAGAATCAAGAATATTTTTTATATATAAAAATATGAAAAAAATATAAATTTCACTAATAAATTCCATTATATATGGTTTTGTCTCATTCGGTTGATGATGATCACATAAAATAAAAATAAAATACATTACTCTATTGGATGTATACATTGGCCGTGATTAATAACATCATGATTTAATTTGAACCTATCATCTTCCATGAAATTTTAGTGTGTCATAAATATAATGTGTTAATAGAAATAGATATATTGGATTGATAGTGTTTTGAAAAATATTTCACCAATGATATTACACAATCATATATTAGTAGGTTCCTTTATATAATGTCCAAGTATTCACTCTTTGATAATGTAGTTAGTCATGAATTCCTAAAATAAATTAGTAATTCCCATAATTTACATCTCAAGTTACCCTTTTCTGTATACTCTCTATTTTTTTCTTCTTATGAAATAAATAATCATTTAAAGCTTATGCGTATGAGATATGAGTTCTCACTAAAACTCTAAAATATTATAGGGATCCTTGTAGTTCCAAATCAATTGTAAAAAATTAATAATGGAAATTTTATTCCATTATTTCATAAAACATGTCTTGTATATGTAGCCTTATGATATTTATTATAAAATGAAATTTCATATACCATAAATGATTACATATAATAATTTTTTTAAATTCATATCATATAATATGACACAAGACACTATAATATGTGATACCATAAGGATTAGAGGGATATTAATTTCCAATCACCCAATTAAACTAATACCTAAAATAGATTCATGACATTTTATTTATTATTTTATCATAAATTATAACATGGTAAATCATATCGACATTATTTTTGGGATATCATCCATTTTTTGAAACATACCATCAACATCACCATGCATCACATCATGTGAAAAACCATATGGATACCCATGAAATACTATTTATTATTAAATAAAATATACTTCTACAAAATTTTTTAAAGTAAAAATCAATTCTTATTCAGTTATAAGAAATTTCGGACCCTAGGGGCCATTGTAGTTCTCACAAATATGTGAATAACCAAATCTATACATGTATTGAATGAAAATCCGCCAACAAATCCCAATTATTACATAAGATAAAATTTGATATGTTGTTTTCACCATCATTTGTTTTCCATACCTATTTCATTTAGCTATATCATGTGTAAGAATGAATAGTAATATTCTACATTTTTTCAAGACATCATGTGACATGGAAAAAATGTATGCAAATCCAATATAGAATACACATATATTCTCAAATCACAAATTGTGGACTAATAATCTAAGATAATAAATCATATTACATATACATTTATGGGTGAGGAAATTATATGTTCCTCACCTTAATAGATATCCACATCATATATACTATAATGGTGTGGTTGGTCAATTCTTTTAATCTATCTTAATTGATGTGAATGATGTCATAATCATTATAGGGTATGAAAATACCATAGTTATTCTATTCCAACTCGTGAAATTGTTATCAATATACATAAATACACATTGATAAGGTGTGCATCAAATAATAAACAAGAATAATTTCAATGTAAAAATGGTCTCAGACTAGGTAAATTACAATCCTTTATATGTGGGCACACCAAATTTGATTCATGAACCCTAAATATACTAAATTCATAGCATAAGTCTCTCAATGTGGTTTACATAGTTTTTCTTATTGCGCAAATAAATACAACCTTATAATAATGTTTCACATCTATAAAAAATAATCATTCACATTATGACAATCAAATTTCATCAAAAATTATTCTAATCCATTAAAATAACCAGTTAGGAATATATAACATTTTTACATTTAGTGGTAATGTATAATTACACATAATGAAACATGTATCAATATATTTGTAACATAATCAGATTTTAAATATATATTATTATTATATTTGGGTGTATGTTGTTGGTTTTTTGTTCTTGGTTTTGAACCATGTTATAGGGTTGAGGATGTTGCGAATGAAAGGCGAAGCTATTAGGTGTAACAAATAACAACTTTCTTTTGTCGATGTGCCCTAACTAGTTTGTAATATGAAACATGATAGTTGGGTGAGGCAATAATAGACCAAAATGAAACTAGGAGATACTGAATACCTAGAATAGAATCACTGGTTATCCAATTGATGAGATTGTCAATTATTCGTTTTCTATTAGCCACAAACCCACTTGTGAGGACTATCAACTGTCTATTTGTACCAAGATGACCCAACCATTAAGATAAATTTTATAAATTCACTATAATGTGACATTTTCTGATAACCCAATTTCAATTTATGTACCTTATATAACTAGGATGACATTATGATCTATCATTTAATAGAATTTGATATCTACTTTTCCTCTCTTTGGTGCTTAAATATTTGATTGATTTATTGGATACCAAATGTTATCTTTCTCCAAATCTATCACTAATCCAATCTATATCTAAAGATGGATCATAGATATATTCCATGATTGATAGATATCCATATTTCCTCATTACCTTCTAGAAAATTAATTTTATTTATAGGGAAATATGTTGAATCAAATGAATTTTCATCCTTAACATGAGATGACCTAGATAAACTATTAATGAAATATCTTTTTTGGAATTGATGGCTGGTTGATGTGGTTTGGTAATGGCCATTGTCAATTGATGTTGGCATAACAAGGGTAGGAATTAATTATAAATATGAAATTTTGTATAAATTATTATGTATTATATGCATGAATTTGTATATATGATGGTGTGTGCATATCATTTGAGACCCTTTCTAGTTATGAAATTTATATGGCATGTGTGTATGGACCCTGATAACTATACATTCTATGTTATTATTATTCACATCTATTCCATTCAATTTTATGTGTAAATTCAGAACTTAAGGAGGTTTTTATCTATAATCATGTGATATGAGGAATGATTATATCATTCTTATCTAAAAATTGTGGATCTTATAACAATTTAATGCATGAGGATGAAAACAATGTGACTTAATGATTAATAATGAGTATTGTAAATTTGGGGCCAGACCTGAGATTGAGAACAAGGAGTGATATCCTTGTGGAATGTCTCAAGATAAAGCATGGGGTAGGAAATTCTTTTGGTTAATCCAATAGTATATAGGTGATTGATAACATTGTTTTCTGACACATGTTTCACTATTGGTACAATTGAAATGTGGACTAACCTGAGGTTTGATTGGATATGAGTCACGATCTGAAACATATATCAGCCTTGTAGCCAATTTTTTATTTTATAATGTATGATATTTTTATTATGAAAGTGACTTAAAAAAGGTATAGATAGGGATCGTGGTAGCCTATATAGAACATGATTCCCTATAGATGATTTTTTTTTGATAGTAAATTTAAAATTTATTCAGAATTGAAACATTTTAAAAAAGTTCAACAATTTTTTAGGATGAATTGTTGATGTCTTATTGTTTTCATATTCTCATAATGCTTGATCATTATGATTCCTACAAAGATTTTGTGGTTGGGGATCCAAATATGGTCATGGTTGACACATTATTTAGTTAAAGAGGAGTTCCTTAGAGGATATAGGGAATACAAGGATTGACTCAAAACTATTTCTTAAATGTATAGATTATTTTCGTTCATTATCTTACATTGTTTGACAGACAACATTGGGTGTTTTTAGTTTATTTGGTATGAAATGTATGCTACTTATTTTCACATGATAATATATATTTAGTTTCAATATTATTATTTTTTGTTAATTATTTATACATGTTATCATTTTGGGGTATCATAATCATTACAAAGGGTATAGTCTCCCAAAGTCACTATTCAGACCCTTTCTACTAGTTGAAATTATCTTGAATATTTGGATACAAGCATGATGTCATGAAGAACACTATCCCAGATCACGTAATTTGGGTCATGGGTTTATAAAGTGGTATCATAAGTGGTTTTATTTTCTTTTACATTCTTCCTTTTTGCGCTAAGGGAATGGTATAATGAAGATACACTATGTCGAAAATGGGATGGGAAGTGATGTAAGTTATTGGAAAACACATATTTTATGGACCTCTAAGCTATTAGTGATGGGATATCTATTTCTTATTATGTTATTAATTTTTCATGTTGATCACAATTAATTTTTTACTATTATTATTTACGGAAATTAGGTGTGTTCTAGTATAATGAATAGGCATGTATACACAAATTTCATATATATTATTCTTTGTAATGCATAGAAATAAAATTAACTAAATATACATTGTAATTTTCATTTTTTTCATTGTTGAAATATTTATACTAGAATTTTAATTAATTGAACATAGAATGCTATTTTTTGTAATATTTTGATAACTATTACTAATGTGAAGGTACTGGATACTTGATTTTGGACCTGGTAGTAATAAGTAGTTTTTTACTTCTATAAATGGGTGGAATATTTGGATGATAATTCATATATAGATCTATTTATTTGACAATAATTCCATGAGTGGTTCTTCCCTTTATGTTATTGAGGGAATTTTTAAGAATCATTTTAGAATTTCATAGAGAACTGCCATGATGTTTCCTTATAGAACCCCTTAAGAAAGTGGGATAGAGTTCTCTTATATGTGAGGTGGCACCAGATGTGACCATATATGTTATAGAGTGTTCAGAAGACAATAATCTAATTAGAACTCAAGTGCTTAATGAAGAAAAACTAATTCAACATGGATTTATTTAGATATTTCTTGTTTAATGTGCTTGGGGGGACTTTATGATGAGTAATTATTCTTATGATAAAATTATTCTTTTTATTCCAACATTCTAGGGTACTGGGTTAAACATAGATGAAGGGGTTTGGATATATGTTATCAAGTGAGTCCTTGATTGAGTAGAGACTCAAATGGACTTACGTGTTAAGTTGATAACATTCATTCTTCAGTGGCCCAAAAGGAGATGGTGGTGTGTTATGAATCAAGTGGGGAGATATGAGTGTCGAACATGGAAGACCTTCATTAATCTCATAATTGAGGGATTTTTCTAGATATTACAAAGCATTATCACACTCCAATGTTTACAGACTTTTTCCATGGTATAATGTAGATATCTATATTTTCTACTCGTTTCAAGGAGTTTCATTGATTCTGTTATCTTTTGTCTTGGAATAAGGTGAAAAATCCATGAATATTCAATATGGTTCTTCAGTTGAAATTTATTTTCTAGGTTAAGAGTTTTTACTTGAAGAAGTATCCTAAAGTGCTATCCAAGGTGCTGGTGATCAGGTTTCTATATAGTTTTCCTGATTACATGGGCTATATATAGTGTTATTGACAAGGGATCTCATTAGTAGGTCAATGTTCTATAGGGGTCATTGATTAATCCTAGCTAGGGGGTCTTGATGATATATTAATGGGACTAATTTTTATAGATTTTATATCATGTAAGTCATTTCAGTTAATGGTTTAAAGGGTATTTTATAGTATGAGGTATAATTCTGATTACATATACAATTTCAACTTCATTGGTTTATAGGGGAACATCATAAAAAATTATTTCTAAGAAATATTAATCTAGGTTAGACATACCAGTTAATACGTGTCCTAGATTTCTTTCTCATGATACACTATGGGGGGAGGTATACCATCTTTAGTTGCATTTGGAGAGTTATACCATATATTCTAGTTATGTAAATATATGGTATTTCATTATTTTAGATATGAGTATATTCAATGTAATTTTGAGCATGTAATAGAATCATAGTAATAAAAAACACATATCATATATTAGAGACATTAATCCTTAAGGAGGATATGCTTGTTTTGACTAGTGAATTGGATGTTGGAGCAGGTAGAATGAGATATAACATAAATCATTTTGGGGATATTACAACATACTTATTGAGAATGGTTCTTATAGAATATCAATAAATAGAAACCTATTATTTATACCAGTGATAGACTGTTTGTAGTATATCTACAGATGATTTATAAGGAATTCCTCTTTCTAGTGTAACTGAATATGAGATCAAACTCATTCCAGGACTAAAACATATATCAGTCCCTCTATATAATTTTAAATTTACTATGTTCGAGGAACTCAAGGTGTATATTTATGATATATATGTGATTTCATTTTTCATAAATTAAAATTCCCTCTATGGAATTCATATTTTATTTTCCAAAAATGATTATGGAAGCCATTGAGTGTGCAAAGAATATATGAATCTCAATTAGTTTATGGGGGAAATATGTGAACATTTTAGATGATCATTTAGTTTTTTATCTGTTTAGGGGATCTAGGTGGTTCTACAAGACTGACATGTGATCATACTATGACACCCTAGACCCCCCTCCCAGATGTAACTTCATAAACATATATATTACATACTCTCTTTATTACCATGTGTAAAACTATGCATATAAACATCCTCGATAATAATTAAATTACAATTTTATCATTTAATAAAACCCATGTATCATTTTAGTCCTAAATCATTAGATCAATTGAAGAAACAATAACTTTAGATGCCCATTTTCTTTTTATTAAATAAACATTTAACCATTATATATAAAACAATTTATTTCATAATTAGCCTTAAATATATATAATTCATTCATTCACATGATCTATCCTTCTTAACATGTTACATGTATGAATTTAATGTATAACATGGTGAATGGAAGCATTTTATGGGGTGAGATTAAACACACAGAAGGTGAAAAGCATAAATTGGTCCATTCATTGAAATCACATGGAATAAATATTTTTGCAAGAATAAGAAATAGTTATAATGTAGTAATAAATTAAAAATGAGAGATCAACATATCCAGGAATGTTAATGAAAATAAATATATCTCACCAATATCAATAAATTGTTCTATAATGATGAAACACATAATTCAATACTTTTAATTATGTATTATAATCTAAGACATAATTATCTTACTATAAAATATTAAATCATATTCTATGTTGGAATAACCCAAAATAGACTAAAATATTTATCTCATTAGTTTTACTGATGCATCGAGTTGATAAATAATATCAGACCACACCCATCACTAGAATATTTATAATGCATTCACCCTATTGGAAAACAAATAAATAAATTGTACACCAGTTTTCTAATAATAATCTATTTTGGTATAACAAAATACGAAACACCTATAATATTCCATGTGTTATTAAAATAGATAACATTATCCTTAACTATGTAGAGAATAATGGCAGATGGAAAAAAATTATAATAAACTTCACAATAATCATGAAAATTGGAATCAAAACATAGAGAATTCAATTATTTTTCCCTAAGTCAACAAGGTTGATAACATGATCATAAATGGCATATAGGAATAAAGAGGATTTTTAAACAATACATAGTCTGCCTGAAAATAATAATCTATATTTGAATTAAAAAAAATAAAGAATGGTAAAAAAATTCTACATATCAATTGAAGACATGACATCATCATAACTGCTCCATAGAAATAAGATGGATAGTTAAACAATACCTAGTCAACATGTTATTAGTCAAACATTTTCAATTAAAAACATATATAATTTTAATACATTATCCCTATAAATATAGTATAAATATCTCTAGGTGAAAATCATTCAGTATAAATTATGGAAAATGTGATGATAAAATAATATATATTAATTATTATGTTGATATTTTAGTTATAACATAGAATAGTTTTAATAAAAACATATAAAGAAGGTTTACAGTTTAAAATTAAATTAACACATGAAGTGAGAAATATTTGTCAATGGTTTTTTGCAGTGTTAATTTATATCCATAAGAAATAATGAAATAATACCACATAATAAAATTGAAGGGTATAATTTACCTAACTTATATTATATTGGATTATGATAATGATCAACACTAAATTAATGAAAGTATTAATACAAAAAAAATTTACAAATGGTGAAAAATTAAATCAATATCCACTTGAATAGGGTAACATAATATGTCATGGAAATCCCATGAGATATAAGGAAATAATTTATAACAAATTCATAGTATAAAAAATTTCTATAAAACTATAGAAAGGTATTGTGTCGTATAACATTTACCATGGTTCAATGAATATGAATTGAGATAAAGAAAACACATATATCTTGGGAAATTTTTAACATTAACTGCTTAAAAGAGAAGTCTTATAATTGAACATGAAATAACTTTATTCAATGATAATTCATTATATGATATCAAAAATTGGTATTATATTAACAAAATAAATGAATTTAGGTGAATAATACCCAATATGTCAAAAAGTGTGTAAATTGTGAGGAAAGACACTCACATTCTATTACTGCGTACATAAACACGATATACCCTCTGTTATAATGAACATAATATTCTTAATAATATTTTTATAGAACCTTGATATTAACATACTTAAAATTTTATAATAATTAAATATTAATATATTAACTAATTAATTTTTTTCATTATTTGGTTTTTGAACGTTCAGGTACCTATTTTGTATAAAATTCTTGAAGACAACATCCCTTATCTGTAAGTGGTATCATGTTCCCCAATAACTGAATAAACAATATATAATAACCATTTATTTAAATGATAAATTATATACCTTTTTAATTAGGTGAAAGATCTGAAGACGACATGTTAAAATAGTAATCATGGTGACCATGTTTTCTAGAATTTTAACCATCAAAAGTTGTTATATTAATAAATACTATAAATATTTACAACACCATTACAAAATCATTAAATGATATAAAATATATAATAATTATTTGACATTATCAATATATTATATCTTATAATCATTTATTACATGATTTTTATATCATCATTTACATAGGTGGTTATGTTGACGTAAATGGTAATTTGTTATCCTGATTTAAGGAGTAAGGAGGTGTATATAGATAATGGTAATGTGAATTATAATGAATATAAAAAACATAATAAAGATAACATATCCTTATTAAATACAATATATGAAACATAAATTATATGTGATGATAAAAAATGAAATTCTTTGTTCATTTAAGAAATAATACACAAGTACACATGATTAATGAATCCATTTTTTAATGAATGTAAAAAAATGATGTTATACTAGAAATGATCCATTAAAAATTTTAATTATGGAATATAAAACATATTTAATCATTAAAACCATTATTGATACCATCATTTAAAGGTAATTGTGAAAAATGATCCATATCATTCCATGATGGCAGTTTTCTACACATATGCAAAATCAATGTTTTAATTTTTAATAGTTGATGAAATAGAATGATTTTTTTGTCTAAATAATATAACATAATTTTATTATACAAATGAAACTAAATTAATTTTATTCATAAGGATATTGGATGGTAGGACACTAAAAATTAGAATGGAAACACTAAGTAGTGGATACTAATGTTGGGCAGTTAAATGTTTCTTAGTAATTTTCCAATGAAATGAAATCCTTATGAAAAAAATATTATAAGAAGGTTTCAAAAAAAGTTATTATTTTAATAGGGAATGTTTTATATAATTTAATGGATAAATTTAATGGTTATTTGATTCATGAAGTGGCGGAAGTGTTACAATTTTATAAGCGAAGATAAGAGAATTTTAGGATACATCATTTGTATTTTCAAAAAAATGATTTCATATTACAAGAAAAATGACTGAAAATGGGAAACGGAGGAGGTTAAATTGACTGGGTATTGAAACTCATTCAAAAAAATTAATAGGGAGAGTACTTTGAATTATTTATGAATTTTCCTTATAACTTTATACCATTTACCCAAAATTACATTAACCTTGATAATTCATTTTTAACTTTATTAATTTATATTATTTAAAAATTTAACATTTACCCATTTAGAAAATATATAACATACTATTTTAATATTTTATAATATGTTATCAAATATAATTTATAAGTCTATGAAAATTAAATTGTTTGATAAGTGTATATAACATGTAAAAATAGTTATCAGTAAAATGTTTAATTTTAGATTAAAATGTAAGTGTCTTACATATCTATTAAATTTATAAATTACTATAAGATATTTGGATTATTATAAATTAAATAAATCAAATTACAGTTTTATGGGAATAAAAATGTAATCACACCTTGAAAATACTTCATTAGTAAAAAAATCAAAAAATATTATTTATTAACATAACATTTTAATTTTGTTCTATAAATACGGGGAAATTGATTTATAAGTTAAATAGACATTTTAAAATAAATAATTATATTCCCAAAATTTATATTTTATTATGTGAATTTTTTTATAAACTTCAATGATATAATTACAAAAATATTAAATAAAAAAAATAAAAATCATATTTTTTTACTAAACATTAATCATTTGTAAAAAAAACCAATTTTTATCTTAAGATAATATTTTTGTTTATATAAAAAATGGTTTTAATCATTTTAAATTAAAATTATAAAATTTATAAATTCAATTTCCAAAAAAATAAAGAAATATAATGTAGAAATACTTTCTATAGGGAAATATATATTTTTATAATATTCACAATTTTCATTCAATTTTACATTAATTTACTAATTATAATAGAATTAATGAATTATTTTTATGCAATATATTTAATTATAAAAAGTAATAACTTTCTAAAAATAAAAAATCATATCAAATGAAAATGAATTTTTTTGAAAATTGTTATCTTAAAAAATAAATTATATTTGTTGTCATCCTAGGAAAACTAATTAAATATAATTAATTTTAAAAAAAAAATATTTTTTGTATTTATATTTTAATAATTTATAACTCTTATTCATTCCCCATAATTAAATTTCATTGTTTTAATAGTCACAAAAAATAAATATATTTTTTAAATATATTAAAATTTTTGGTATGTTATGTGTTGTGTGTGGAGAAGTCCATCGAAAACATTGACATATTTAAATGAAATTATATATTAATAAATAGGGGTGTAACATTATCCCCAAATTAAATAATTACTTTCCTGGAAATTTTAAAACTTATTAAATAATGTAGTTGATTTTATTTTAACATATTTATCTTTCGAGGTATGACCACTAATATGAAATTTACCATACTCTCCTAGGATTTACCAATTTATATATATTTTATAAAAAAATTCTATATCCACACAATAATATAAATAATGATGTATATACCCTAGTAATATATTCTACATAATATACTTTTCCTAAAACCCATTTGAATTTCCATGTCAATAAAACACAGTAAATTTTTACATTCCCCTAGAAATTAACACTCTATTTATCCCTGAAATGATATTAACCAATAGTTCATATGGTCACACACTAGAAAATATAATTCACAATAAAAAAATGTGATGAATAGAAACAAAATTATTTGGAATCAATTATCAATCCCAGAGTTACTAGTGTTATCTAACTTACATATTCAAAGTCAAACTACCGTTTATCATCTCAACATCAAGAAAATATTAAACCTAAGGGTTATATATTATTGAATCATGTGTTCCCAATATGTGATTCCAAAAAACTCAATCTTATCATAAAATAACTTTTCACGTTTTTTAATAAAATTTACTATAACACTCTGAATATTCAAATTCAAAACACCGAATAACAATCCATGAAAGATTTAAATAGTCATTACAAATTTTAAAATATACCATAATATCATTAATAAATATAACTCACTAAGGAAAATAGAAAATATTTTGAAGAATTAATTTCTACTATGAAATCAACCTCACTAACATATTTTACTTGAGTAAAATAAAAATTTCCTTAATAATACTAATATTAATTGATTCTTAACTATTTAATGGGTACTACTAATTTGATAATAAGAAATATTGGGGTTCAAGATACATATTCTTCTTATCTATCACCATGATCTTGTTTTAGCAAAACTATACAACAAAAAATCCTATAATAATATCCAAAATATTAATATGAAAATATAAATAGAAATATGTCTTCTGTTATGATACTTTTTTAACATATGGCACTTTCAGATCAACCTTAGACACTATTTTTTAAATATTTTGGTATATATAGTCATTTTTCAATATATTAACCTAACCTAATTATAAAAAAAAATCCATAATCTATTATAATGATTTATAAATAGAATATAATTATCCAATAATATCCCCTATGATGGTTTATTCAGGCGTGTAGATTTTGTCCCACTCATCTTGTTACCGAGTGATAATTAAGTCATTTCTCAACCATACCTTTTAAAACAAATTACCCCTTGATGAATCTATGTCATAGACATATCTACTAGACATTATATATAAAGGTATTAATTTCCTGTATAATCCAAATAATAAACACTTTACCAAAATTACATTAATTTAGCTAATACATATAATTATAACTAGGGCTTCACTAAAGTTCTTTCATCCCAATGCCCAAATAAAATGTCTTGTATTTCGTTAGTATTGGATAACATATATTCCAATGGGCCATATTTCATGATAAAAAAACATAACAACAATAAATTATCCTCAAGAAACATCTTAAATTTTAATGATATATAAAACACTCTTCTAATAAAAATAATGACTCCCTAAACCCGTTCTTCTAGAGTCGGTACCATAAACATACATTTTACATATTTAGATTAATACCATGTGTATCATCCTAGATATAACCATCATTAATAAAAAATTAATATATATTATTTAATCTTGTATATCTCATGGATATATTCAAGTTTAATTCATTTGTGAATTATGATTAAACAACAAATAAAATATCCAATGTTCTTTATATCAAATAGTCATTTTATTATTATATATTAAAAAAATTAATTAGTTATGAGTCCTAAAAATCTACCATAAATTCATTAATAATTTATATCCATCTAAACAGGACACATGTAACAATTTTCTTCATAACCATTGGAATGGAAACATAAGAAATGATGCCCTCAAAAAACCATTATAATAATATATCCATGAATAAAAATGAAAATAAATAGAATAAAGTAATAAAAATATTTAATCATCATGATTACTTAATCCATTACAATTGATATAATAATATATCCATTAATAATAACGAAAATAAATAAAATTAATGGATAACAATATTTTGATGTGTAGTGATGAAATACATTACGCTAGATATTTAATTCCATATCAGAACACAAGACATGGTGACCTTATACGTCATGATATTACTTTCAAGTAGTTATCATATTTTGGGTATTCATATAGAGAAAAAAAACAAAAAAAAATTCTGATGAGACCTAACAATTTATTTAAGGGATATAAAATTCTGGGACCCCCCCCCCAACACTTTTTTATGTCTGATGCATTAATCATTTGAGAAAATAATTACACAATTCATAATCATGATTTCCAGTAATCATCCATATTGGTATAACCACATATTGAATACCAAAACATTTCCACATGATGATAAACTTTTTAAAAATATCATAACCCACCAGGTTGAATAAGTAAGATGGATATTAAATATATTGTCAACATGTATGCAGTCATTTGTATAGGCATAAAAACACAAAAAAAATCTTTACTTTTCCCCATATTAATAAAATAGATAACATGATCATATCCCACAAGAAGATAGAAAGAGTGGGATTAAACAATACATAGTAAACTTTAACATAATAATCAATATTATTATTATTACATAAGGTATTATAATTCTTTTCCCCATGTTAAAGAAAAGGATAACATGATCATAAACCATCTAGAGAAAGAAGGTAATTTGACAAAAAATACAGAGTTGACAGGACAATAATTATCTATATTCAAATAAAACTTATAGAATAAAAATTATTATTCCTAGTTAAATGGAATAACATTTTTTATTGGTGAACATAACTGAATAATTTTTTTATAATTTTATGTTCACTAAATATTGATAAATGCGTTTATGGAAAATTTAATACTAGAAAAAATGATTGTAATACATGTAAAGAAAAAATGTGGATGGTTACAAAAGAACATCACCCAATAAATAAGAATTATTTTTCATTGGATTTATAGGGAAGGAATATATATCCTAAAAACAATTATAGAATAAAATATGTTATAATTTTAGAATGTACCCAATTTATGTGAAATATGTTCATCAGAATGATTATATCTCAATGAATGAATTATTATTTTCCAAAAAAAACATTACATCTAAGAAAAAAACTAAACCAGTATCAACTTTAGCAAGGGAACAAGATTTGGATATTAAATCAAATGAAATAAAATTAAATAAATTATAAAAATAATGATATAGTTAATGAACATAATACTATATAAAGGAAACATGGTTTAGAACATGTAGCATGTCTCAAAGAATAAATGTTGAGACCAAGAAAACCCATACAACTTGAGTATCATTTTAATCCTAACTACCTTATAGATAGAGATTTAATTAAATTTTAAATATAATTATTAGAGGATTATTCTTGACATAATTTATGAAATTGGTTGTATATACACAGCATAAATGAAATTAGGTGCATAATATCGATTATGGCTCAAATAGTGTAATTTGACATGAAAAAAATACTTACCTTATATTCCCACATACATGATCATTTTATAACCACCAATATAATTACATAACTATCTTATTCACTTAAATAATAACACTAATATAAAAATAAATCCATATTTATAATTATTTTAGGACCATCTATTAGAAATATAATAAAATTATATAGTTTATTTTAATTATAAGTTGTAGTAACTTTAAGATTGTTTTTTTGTATATACTTTATGAAGACGAGATTATTTATAACTAAGTGGTTTCATGTTAATCATTAACAAATCATTAAATATAGAATAATCTGTTTTTTCAAGTATTACATAATTTTGATTTTAATTACGTTAAATATATTTATATGGATTTTGAAAATGGAAATTTTGAGGAACTTATTTTCAACATTTTAAAAGATAAAAAGGTGATCTATTGATAAATATTTTAAATATTAACAAAAAATTTAGATAAAAATAAAAAAATATTATATAAATATAACGTTTTTAGATTATATTACAATTATACAAAATACCATATCAATTTATTAAATATTTTTCATAACATCATTTACAATGCTAGTTAAGACATCCTATATGGTAATGGGTTATAATTATTTAATTAAACATCATATTTTTTAGATAATGATAATGTAAAATATAAAGAAGGTTAAACATGTCATAAAAAACATATATTCTTATTTAAAAAATTCATGTAATCATCAATTATTTATTGTGATTAAAAAATAAATTTTATGTTCGTACAGTAGATTGTCTTTACACACAAATGATTAACAATCACATGTCGCAATGAATGGATATAACGAATGTGCTTGTAATATAATACTTTCATAATTTTATTTATTTAATATAAAAAATATTTTTCATTGAACCCATTCTTTATTCTATCTTTGAGATGTTGTATTTAATAACTAACCACATCACATTATGGTGGTAGTAGTCTACACATACACATGATCAATGTTTCGGTTTTTAACAGTGGTTAGAATGGAATAAACAATTTTCCATTACTAAATATTTCCAATTTTTAATATTTTTATTACACTTATTTAATTATATTTACATGGTTATAGATGGTGAGGATAAAAAAAAGAATATGGAAACACTAAGATGATGTGGGTACTCACGTAGGGGACTTGAATTTTATATTAGAGTTGTACTATCAAATTAAATAATTATGATAAATAGTTGGGAACCATGGATTTTTAAAGTTGTATAATATTCAATTAGGATACATATGGAAGCGTTTTATGGAAATATTCAATTTTATTGCATATCTTGAAGTGGAGGAGGTTTTTCCATTTTATAAGGGAAGAAAAATGAGCTTTTAGACACACCATTAAAATGCTTATTAATGTCATTTCTCTATTTGATGTTTAATAGCAACAAAATAGTAAATTTTGGATGGAAATGTGATCTTGAGATGAAACAAACCTCAACAAAAAAATTTGGAGAAATATTTGAGTGTTTTAGGCTTTTTTATTTTATCATTTTATCATTTCCCCCGCATTACTTTTTCTTTGGTAGGTAATTTATGACATTAGTAATTTATAGTAATAGAAAAACTAACAATGCAGCATTTATATAATTTCATCTTTATGATTTTAAAATTGTGGAATCATTTTATGAAATAAAGTTTCTAAACCTTTGAGAAGTAATGTTTAAAAATAGTTTGCAAAGCATATAAAAATTGTTTTTATGAATAAAATTTTTGTGCAAGCCACAATTATTAATGTTATCAATTAGAATGAAATGTTTTTTTTACAATAAAAAAATTAAATATTTGATTATTTTATGGAAATTCAATAAGGATTTTCACCTTGAAAATATTTTTATCAATGAAAATATTGAAAATAATTTTTTTATTAGACTGATATTTTGGTTTAGTAATAAAAATATTTGAAATTATATTTATTAGATTTATTAAAATATAATGTTTTATAATTCAATTTGTAAAATAAATATCTTTTTTACTTACATGGTTTTGGATTCTTCGACAATACAATTGTATAATGAAAAAATCATGAAAATTATGAGTATTTGAAAACACATTAATTTTTCACTAATAAATTTTGGAAAAAATATAAATTTCATCTTATGATATTACTATTATTCAAAATCCAAGAATTAAGATAATATCTTCAAATTAAAATTCTAAAATTTATATATTTATTTTTTAAATAAAATAAAAACAATTAAATGTAAAAAAAATTATAATAAAATAGTTTTTTAGAATATTAATCATTCTACTTTATATTTCCTATCATTACCTAATTAAATTATTATCAAAAAATTATTCATATCAAATATATTTTACCATTATTAATCACAATTTTCTATAAATAAAAATAAATTTTTTATAAAAAAATTTATTTTGATTAAAATAAATTTCCAACCATTAGAAGAATTTATTATTAATTTTAAGATAAATAATCTAATTTAATATTAGATAAATATAGACATAATATATTATACATATATTTCATAAATTGATTACCCCTATTTATTAATGTTATTTCAAGGGATTGATTTTGATGGAAATACTAAAATATAACTAATTATTCTAAATAAATTGCGGTTTTATTTATGCCTGGTGCTAGATGGGAGAAAAATATAGAAAAAATTCAATTATTTAAAGGTAATCAAGTTTTGTTATCTTAGGGTGTTACACAGGCTACCACCAATAGTGGTTCAGAGAAGAAGACATACCTAACGAAACATTTATGAGGTGGTATAGACTGTTTGATCATATTAACATGTCTTTTAGGTTAATTATTTCTTTAGTGGTTTTCAGGAATCAAAGGAATAGAATATTCGATTCATATATTGAATCATTCACAGCGTTATTCATTTATGATATGTTAATATTATCACAAAATTTAATGATCATTGGAAGGTTTCTTGAGATCATTATTTTGTACACATAGAGAACATTAAATTTATTCCAATCATTCAAGATGTCACTTTTAGATCAAATTGGCGTGCTTAATTGTAAATGAGATTTCTGAGGTGATAATATCAATTTATTTTAATAATAAATAATTAGTGATATAATGTAAATTCCAATGAATATTGTTATGGATTATAAGTTTCCTATGTTTTTCACATATTAATGATTTTTCATTTAGGATTTATACTATTTTCTAGAACACGTGGCTAGTATCAAGAATGGGGTGAATTTTTAGCTGAAAAATAATTGTGAAGAGGCTTTCATATTACTAAAGAGAAAGATGACATCGTCTCTAATTTTTATCATTCCTAGGTCATAGACATGAGTCATGGTGTACTTTAATTCATATTGTGTTTGTTTTAGAACTTATCTGATGTAGAGAGATCATGTAGTGGATTATGGGATCTACATCCACTATATCATACTGATAGAAAATAGATGAATAGTTACTTATAGATAGAATCTATGGTCAATTACCTCTATTTTGGTTTTATCATTCCATTTGCGAGTGGTTTTTAATCTAGATGGACAAAAATGAATTATGGTATATCATCTGTTAGTGGGACATGAGTACATGGTAGAGGTATTGGGTTGAGTATCTATATAAATTTGACATTAATATGGAGTATCCTCCTATAAAGGGAAATATCATATCAAATTATCTTATTAGAAAGATGATGGATCATAATAGAGACCTTAAAAGGAAAATGGAGATGGATATTATTGTGGGATTAATGTTTTGTGGGAGAATATTAGGAACAAGGGGTAATGAAATGCACCGCCTTAGTTATCACTATCTTTTAGTTGGAATGGGTGAATGTAATCCATGAGTAATATTATGAGTTCTCAGTGAGGTAGGAATAATGTGTGGGGAAGGACTATGTTCTAGGATAGTGTTCAGATTGACATGATGTGATCTTTGCAAACGGGAGGGATGTTTTTTTGATTCCAGGGAAGATTAGTTGATGGGAGAATATTAAACATCATAGTGGGTTATTCATTCTAAATCAATAATGATATATCATGTTATCATAAAATAACTATAGTGACTTCATTTGAAGAGTTATATCACTAGTTTCTCCTCGTGTTATCATACTTATCACAAGATTAAGGAAAATAAATAGTTAAATGGGTGTTCAAATAATCCACTTTATGTTATATTGTTGATGTGGGATGAGGATATGATAGACTGTTTTGTGTGGTATCTAATGAGGATTAGTGGGAGAGATTCTATGTCGGTTTGGGAATATTAAATAATAAAACTGGCACATTTCATTCTTATTAATATTACTTATTCATTTGACAAGTCTGGAAAAAATAAATGTTAGTGACTTTATAGATTAATGGGGTTTTATAAGAATAGTATCTAACATGGATGATCATTTAATGTCAACGTTAGGATAAATTTTATTGAAGGATATAGGAAATTAAATTAAACTAAGTATAGTGTATCATCCATAGACCGATAAGAAGTCCGGGATGATGATCCAATTTTTTCTGAACATGGTTCAGATATGAATCCAAGATATCAGTAGAGCATTGTAGCAACCATCACTTTACAAAAGTTGACATCACATAACATTTTCAAAATACATAAAAATTTTGAAAAAATACACCCAAATACCATATATGGTATATTTTCTTTGGAAACATGGAAACATAATAACTAGTACACATGTGAGCTACATCATCTCACACTAGGTTATTATTGACTACCACCCTTATTAGATATATCAAATATAGTACATATCATCATAACATGGGGAAAATAATCATAAATGGGTGAGATCAAATTCTCAGTAAGGGTACAAAATGCATACATGTAAGCATAAACATGATCATAAGGGAGTGATAATGTGATCATAAAAATATACGATCATACCTTACATATAAAAAATCACGCCACACATATTGGAAGTTAATAATAAATGTATCCTAAGGAAATAAATAGAATAAGCCACAATAGCATAACACAGGGATAATACATGGAATTTTTTCAACACATAATCATACACTGATTTCTATAGTAGCCAAGGCATCACTTCCAGGACCATCTTATTTGATAATATCCTTTAATTAATTGGGTGAACCCCCATTCCATCATTGTATTACTAAACCTAGAAAACCCTTATTCAAGCCCTATATTACTAAACTAAGTAATCCCTTGTTCTAGCCCTGTATTACTGAACTTACTAAAACCACTTTCCAGACCTATATTACAGAACTAATTAAACCCTCATTCCATCCCAATATTACTAATAAGAGTAAACCCCCTTTACCTCCCTATCTATCTCATAAGATATAAATCTTTAGCCAATGCATTGGAGGAAGATAGAGGTCCCACACATCACATAATGATATCATACATAAATGTGCCAAAAAATCCTAAATAATCATATCGTTACACATAAAATGAAATGGGTATCATAAACATGTAAACATTTCACAACTCATGGAATGATATAGGTTTCATAATCATTCCATTGAAAACATAACCCACAAAATAAAGCATGTTTCAGAAGCATATATCATGTGAAATAAAAATATATTTAATAAACATATTACACATGAAGAAGAAATGGGTTTCATAAACACCATGGAATTAATAATAGCTAATTCATAGAATGGATATGAATGAAACATTTAGATCAATTCTAAGAAAGTCATGAGTAACATCAATAGATGTCATCTTTGAAGGAAAATAATTTTGAAATATGCTCTAAAAACATATTTTGAGTAAAATTTCACTTATTATTTAAAAACAGGGTTTTAATACATAAAACCATTCAAAAATAATTTTCATAAACAATTACCATGAAAAAAATAAGAAGATATGAAATCATTTTGAAAACCTTTTTCCTTGAAAACATATAAAATAAGCTTCAAAAAATTTTAAAATACATTTTTTTTAAAACAACAAGAAAACATTAAAAGAAAGTGTGTTAGTGTTTTGAAAACCATTTCATTGAAAATAGATTGAAAATTTATAATTAAATCATGAAAAGGATTAGAATCCCATTTTTCTTGAATACTTATAAATAAGGTTGAAAATGTTTTGAAACCCATTTCTTTAAAGGCATATTGAAAACCTATAAATAATACATGAAAATATTTAGATAACAATTTAACATGAAAAAATAATAGAAGTTTGAAATCATTTTGAAAACAAATTTCCTTGGAAATTACTTTTTAAAAACATTTTCTTATAGATTAAATTTTTTATCAATGCAAAGGGATCTGTGAAGAAATGACTACAGCTACATCCGTACATGTCATATGAGTTCAAAAGAACATTCCATTAGCTGGTAAAATAGATAGAAAAATAATTTTTTTTGAAAAAAATTAGGAAAATACATTAAAGAGATTCGTAAAATGAAAAAAGTTACAAATTTTATTTAGATATTATAGTTGAATTGTATAATATTCTTTGGAAACACTTTTTAGAAAACATTTATTTTCGACTGAAGAGAGGGTAAAATCTGGTTTTCCAAAAAACACTTTATTAACAAAATTATGTACCAAAAAGTACAAAATGGTAACAATACATGAGTATATTATTAAATAATAGTGGAGAAGGAAACACATGGATATTGTTAATAGATAGATCATAAGATTTAATCAAAGGAGGAAAAAATATAAATATTCTCGAAAAGTAGTTAGATTGTCTCAATAAACTTTTATAACATGGAATCATGGGATTATGCTCTAAATATATTAAGAGTTAGTCACATGAAGCAAATAATATCATGAAAAGATTTAGATTCCTGATATGGAATGTAAAATTTAAGTATTTTCACCCCAAAAAAGTGTTTAGGTGCATAACAAAATAGGAGTCTCAAAAGAAGGAAAATCATGAAAAAACTATTTCACCGATTTGGTAACATTTGAAAGATTACCCTGATGAAAAAAGAGTATTGAATTTATATGTGATTACCCAAATATTTAATTTCAATATTTATAGAATACAATCATGGTTAGTAAATATACCATATAAAAGAGAATATTGGTGAACATAGGTTGTATCTCAAAGAAATAAACAATGAGATGAAAATCCCCTTACTTTGTGTCCTGACTATATCCATACTCATAGAAGATTCCTATATAATATATATTATTTTATTAAAAATATTATACAGAATTGTTTTATTATATCTATTACCATATATTATTTAATTAGGACTTTATATTTCCTGCATGTTAAATAACCTATGTCAAGGTTTCACTTCGGGTAATATTCTCTTGGTTCTTCACATGCGTCTTAATTTGTAATATCATTGATCCTTATACCTATATCATTATTTAAAAAATGTAAAACGTGATATAAATATAAGGTATATCCAGTATAAGTAAATTATAAAAATCTACAACATAATGAATTCTGTAATGGAATACACTGTTCATGGAAATGGTAAGATGTACATAAGCATGAACACCATTTTCCATTTTTATTATCATTTTTAAAGAAAGTTTTTAAATGACATATGTATATATATATGTACATATATACATATATATGTATATATATATATCATTATTATTATATCATGAATATATCATATATGTAACTACCTAATTTATTATCAATGGAAAATTCCTTCTTATAATTATGTCATACAATCACATGAAATCATAACACGATGAACAACTAAGTACTATGGGACCTTTAAACATAATATTGTCACTTATGTGATTTGAATTTCAAAAATATGACATACATGGTCACGATCAGAAAGATTTTTGGAGTCTAATGGAACAAACATAATTTTTATTGTGAATAGTAACCTACCCTTATGAATATTAACCTACCCTTATGAATATTAACCTACCCTTTTGAATGGTAATATGACCCTTATGAAAACTAAAATCATCTTAAAAGAATAGTTTCCTCACCCATGAATGAATAAAAATATTTTAGGCTTCTTATAAGTGATAATATGACCATAGTAAATGTATTGGTATTTTTGTAAGTGATAAATAATTATTTACAATCAATTAATTAATTTAAAAGAAAATATATTTTCTCTAAAAGGTGTTCATAAATTAACAATTTTATGTCTTCTAGTTTTAATATAATTTTATAAGACTTTATGTAATTTTTGTATTCATCATAAAATCAACTATAGTTATAAATTATTTATTTTTCAAGTAAATAGTGATTTAAAATAAAAAATAAATCAATCATATTTTGAAATTTATTTTGGAAAAATAGTGGTAATTTTTTAAATCTACACATTGAAAAATTGGTTAAGGTAAATTTTTGGGATTTTTTGAAACACTTTTATTTTTTTGAATAGTAAAATAGGACAATTCACGATAATTAAAAATATATGAATTTCTATATCGTGCTTAAGTTAGGGATGATGTACATGGACATTGGTTTGAAATCACATTCAAATATTATAATTTTTGTTCAGAATAATAATTTCTATTTATTTTCATATGGAAACATAATAAAATAATGATGAAAATATTAAGAAAACCCTCCTCCCCACCACTATAAAAACCACCCACACATACCTCTTCTATTCACTTTTATCTAGCCATTTTTCTTCTTTAAATTCTACCCAAAAATCTCTCCAATATCCTTTCCCACATCTAGTATCATTTTTTCTCCTCAAAAAACCAAATCCTCTTCCCTTAAGATGATATCATGGAAGGTTAAATCAAGTGTTGACTTCCTATTTTATTTTCATTCAAGTTATTTTCTTTTCATTTTACTTTCATTAACTCCCTTCACCAAAATGATGTGATAACTATAGTAGAATACACATAATGGGATTAAATTATTAAAATGTGATTGTTTATCATAATCTCTCCTTCCCCCACCTTGTATACTATACATGAAAACACCGTCTGAGATGTGTTTATTTATCACATTTAGGGATGATGGGTTGTCAATTTTCATTACCATCTTCTAGACTGGTCATTAATCCATTTAAATGGTTTAAAAAATCATTATATATGTATTTTATCTTATTTAATCTTTTTTAATACGTTTTTACACATGATGTAAAATAATAATATACATCAAGTTAATTATATGCCAAATCACCGAATAGATCAAAGTATTTATCAATATTGTTCTATATAATTATTCAAATTCACTCAGATTAAGAAAATTAAATTTAAAAAAAAATTACATTATATAAGTTAAATAATAAAATATAACCTAAATTACTAACAACCAACCCCATTTTACATTATTCTATATTCATGAAAATAATTAAATCAATTGTTGATACAAAGAAAACAAACAGACCTGAATAATGAAATTGAAAGACTTAGCCCATAAAAAAGAACAACAATGAACATAAAATTGATATAATAAATCATATAAATATAGAATAGGTTATATAATTATTAATTAATGATCAAAACTTGATTATTTATGCCATTAATATCAAGATTAGAACACCATTAGAGATAAGGTAAGGGATCCTCTATTTCTCACATTTATTCATTAATCTACACTATGTTATTCCCTTTTTTGTATAATTCATAATGATGGGGTATGACTTCACACCTTCCCCATACTACAATAATGATGTATAAAATATGATATATCCCTTTATCTCACATTAATACCTCTTAATTACACAAGATACCATGCGGATATTCTGTAAGGGATTCTACCCAAACTGCCTTTATTCCTTTGTGTTGCACTATCTTTCTTTATACCCAAATGAAGTTGTAATTTCCTTTTATTTAGAACATCTAAAAGCTATTTATATTATGCAAACTCATTTTTCAAGATATATCCCTCATTCTATTTTAGTGATATATGGGATTTTAATTTATTCCCTCCTCGATACATCCAAATATGCAAACTCGTTTTTAGGGAACGTCCCAAATTTTACCTAACTTCATATTCACTCTAGAATTTGTTTTAATCCACAATTATTTTTATAATATCATTATTTTTATTATGAAAACCTTCTTTTTTCACATATGGTTTTATATAAAAGACTATTACCTTTTTAATTTTAAATTATCTTTAGTATTTTCCTTAAAACAGCACTAAAATGTTTTAATGAAATGAATTTCCTAAATACTCTTCTTACATGTCATCACTTAAATTTTACATAATTTACCATCATATATTTCTATTTTACCTTATTAATTTACAATTAAATTTTAATTGATTTATCTCATTGACACTTTTATGATACTCTCATTCATCAAGATTTATGATATAAATATGATACCCATTTCTCTTTATGGGTTCCCTTCTGTTTATGTGAGATTGATTATGTATAATTAGTTATGTTGAAATCATATTCATGAACAAGTTAATATGGGTTCACCCAAATAGCTCTCCAATTCATTGGGTACAGTTTATTCTCATGAGAGGTTATGTGCAATAGTCTTTGTAGTTAGCCTTAACTCGTGCTACCATGTGCAATGTTTTTGGTATTTAACCTTGACTTATGCTCCTCTATGTGAAAATAACCATGAATTTTGCTAAAGTAATGATTCAGGTTGCTTCCAAAATACTATGAATTCATGTTTTTATGATCCCATGTTTATTTTTTATTCTTTAATATTCCTTTTTATATCATTATTTCATGACCTCTAACACTTTTTATAAAGACTTATTCTTCTGTTTAATCCCTTACTGGGCTTTTAGATCATCCATTTTTTCATGTCATCCCTATGGTACCCTATGCAGAAGTAAGGGATCAAAATAATTTAGGAGTTGTTTATGAAGATTATATAAGGAAGTGTTTTTAGTCCCATTTATTGTGTTTTATATACCTAGTCTTAAAATAAAATGGACTTCACGGTCCTTACCTATCACTCTAATGTTTAATTATTCTTAATATCCTGTAATGCTATGTGTAAAAGGATATGGTCTCAATAGTTGATATCAGTGGATGGTCTAGTTATTTTTTGAGATTAACAACAAAACACTTTGGAAAGACCATTATGGATGATACAATGTATAATAAAACACACCTAAATTTTGGTAAGTATAGATTAAGTGATTTATCAATATAATACATCCCTTTCTAGATAAAAATATGTTAAGGTGTCTATAGAACAGATGTATCTAGGTGTAAAACCCAAAACACCTCTCTGAGCTAGACTCTAACAGGAACGGGTTCACGACAATGGGCCTACATGCACTATTGGTTTGACACTCCCAGGGGATATTCTATAGTAAATTCATTATCTTTGTATAGACCATTATTAAGGGAATGAAAAAAAACCCATAATAATATATGTTATGAAATTGATCAAGGATAAACTGGATTGAAATGTAAGGAATCAGATGTTATGATATACTTCTAAATTATAAGTGTATCCTCTTATGTTAAATGTTTCATTTTTATGATTAATAACTAAGTATTCAAACACAATAATTGTATATTTTTTTCATTATTTAATGATAGGAGATAGAACAACAAGTTCCAAGAATCAATGTGATAGGGGATGTGAATATGTTTTTAATTATATGCCTAATATGATGGGACTGGGTTCTCAAAATAACATGACAGTACTTGCTTAGCTGGGTCAAGTTATGAATAATAACTTCAATCAAGTGGAACACCTGCGTCCTCCAAGGAAAGATAATTTTGCAGTTGAATCCTTCATACAACAAAGGCCTACCATGTTTAGTAGATCTTCTAATAACCTCCCCACGAAACAGTGGACTATCTCTATTGAAAATATATTCTCTATCCTCTATTGCTGAGTAGAATAGAAATTCATACAATTAGTCTATCGTTTTGATAAGGATGTTGATCAGTGGTGGAAGCTGGTCCTAAATATGAATCCACAAGAGAAAAATTATTACATATATTGGGTGGAATTCATGAAAAAAAATTTCATTAAATATTTTCCCTAAACCCCCATCTAATTATGGAAAATAGTTCCTCCAACTCAATCAGAAGAAAGATGTGTCAATCAGGGCATATAAATCCTACTTTACAAGGCATGCAAGGTATGCCTCACGCTTTGTCGTGAACACAAAAATCATGTTGGATCAATTATGTAGGATATTAAAGCCAAGTATATGAAAATTGTTGTTGATTTGAGACTTTGACACCTTAGAGGATATTTTCTATTGTTCCCATAAGGTTTAAATGGAAATAGGTGATTCTCAGTGGTATCATGGGCCTGGTAAAAAAAGAGGAAAATGGAATCTAAAGTGGGAGTTTATGAAAATAAATTCCTTGATGAGAAAAAGATCAATAATCCCATGTGAAATAAATTATTGAAGAAGCATTTGGGGAGCTGTCTAAAGGGAACCTGAAATTTCACAAAATATGATAAGTTGATACATCTGGCTAAAAAACACTGATGATATATGAAGAATCCCGCTAATGTAGAAGAATAAAGGAAGGTTCAGATCGACACACAACTTATAGTGAAGTCCTAAAACTAAAATTAGTATGGGAATTATTAAAAAAATTCCCAAATCCAAGGTTGGTTAGAGGAAATCAATAATAACCTCCAAGGAAACAAGGAAGAGATTACGTTATCACTACCACTGAGGTAGAGCCAGATAATGATGTGATGACATTACGATAGTTATTCATATAATAATAATGAATGTACTATTTGATTTTAGTACTACACATTCATTCATATCATTCTTATTTACTAGAACTATTCAAAAACCATCTCAAAATTTAGAAGAAAAGTTATCTATGAAAATAGAGAATGGGGATAATCATTCATACATGGTTTATAAATCCTCATCGGATAACATTTATGGACTAAAACTCACAGTAAATCTTACCATAACTCCTTTAGTGGAGTTCAGCACTATCTTTTCCATGGATTGGTTATCTTTATAAAAATCCAAAATCAACTGTCAGGAAAGGCAGATCACCCTTCACATCCAAAAGAACCCTCCATTTCGTTACAAGTGTAAAGAGGAAGATGAATCACCTTTACAATTAGTATCCCAAGTGTGGGTGTTAATTAATTATTAGAAATCTTTTCTCGAATAAATGATTGATACAAAAGAGAGAATCATGATTGATTACATTCCCTTTGCAAGGGATTACACTAATGTATTCCCCCAAAGAGTTTGCTGGTCTTCATCCTAATTGAGAGGTTGAGTTCTCAATTGAACTTATTCTTGGATCTCTACCTATATCAAAGAAACCTTATAGAATGGCCACCATAGAGCTAGAAGAGATTGAAGAATAAGCTATAATAGATTCTTGAGAAGAGTTTTATATGCCTGAGTAGTTCACCATAGGGTGCCACTGTCCTCTTTGTCAATAAGTATGGTGGATCAATGTTCCTCTATGTTAATTATCATGAGCTCAATAAAATCATGATAAAGAACAAGGATCCCTTTCTACAGATAGATTACTTGTTTGATCAGCTTCATGGGACAAGTTATTTCTCTAAGGTGGATCTTTGGTTGAGATATCCTCAGTTAAAGGTGGGGAAGGATGATATTCCCAAGAATAATTTTCAAATGTGTTATAGACATTATGAGTTCATAGTGATTCCATTTGGAATCAATAATGATCCATAAATTTTCATGGATTTAATGAATAGAGTCTTTAGAGAATACATCAACAAATTTGTCATAGTCTTTATCGATGATATTCTGATATACTCCAAGAGAAACACCAGAAATTATGAGAATTTGAATACAGTGTTAAAGCCTTTGAAAAAGGATAAGTGGTAGGAAATTAAAATTAAATGTGTGATTTGGATTTAGGAAGTGTCATTCTTGGGGCATGGTATCACCAGAAAAGGGATATCTTTGGACCCTTCCAAGACAAATGATATTGAAGAGTGGGCCTAGAAAACATTTGTAATGGATATTCACAGCTTTTTGGGTCTAGTTGGGTACTACCAATGATTTTCAGAGAACTTTTAACAATTTTCAAACAAAATGAACTAGATGACATGCAAGTGATTGATGTTTTTTTGGACTCAGGAATGTGAATATTGCTTCAAGGATTTGAAACAAAGGCTTATCACTGTGTCTGGACTCACACTCCCAACAAGTGGAGAACTCTTTGAGGTGTTCAATGATTCTTAAAAAAAGGTCTTAGGTTGTTTGTTGATGAAATATGATAATGATGTAGTCTACGCCTCGAGGCAGTTAAAAATCAATGAGAAAAACTATCTTATGCATGATATAGAGTTTGTGACTGTGATCTTTGCCTTAATAAACTGGAGGCATTATCTCTATTGGGAGAAGTGTGAGATAAATAATAATCAAAAGATTCTAAAATATATATTCACCCAAAAAGAACTTAATATGTTCTAGCAAATATGTGTAGAGCTCATCAAGGATTATGAAAGATCATTCCACTACCATCCCTATAAGGTAAACATGGTGGAAGATTCTTTAAGTAGAAAGGATCATGCATCTTTATCAATGATGATAATTGAAAAGGATTCAATATTCATAAATTTGTAGAGGATGGACATGGGAATCATTATGGGAGGAAGATCATCAATCTTTTTTGAAATGATTGATCGACCATCCCTTATAGATAAAATTAAGGTTTTTCAATGAAAAGATGTAGAAGTTCCGAAAAATCATGGAAGCCACTAAAAATTTTAAATCCTGAGAGTTCATGATTGATGAGGATGTATTTGTAAGTTATGGATCATGATTATGTGTATCATTTGATCTAGAGATAAAGATAGAGCTTCTGAATGACACACATAGCTAAACCTTCCCTATCCACCAAGGAGAAAAAATATGTATCTAGATCACCAAGGGAAATTTGGTGATAAAAATGAAAAAGTGGATTGCTGAGTATACATCAACAAGTCGGGTGTGTCAAGATTTGAAGGCTGAAAGATAGAAGTTTAAGTGGATGATGCAACCACTCCTCATACCAACATGGAAGTGAGAGAACATCACCATGGACTTTGTCACTGTACATTCGAAGCCATATAGAGGAATCAATGATATATGGGTCATTTTGGACCGGCATAAAAATATATACCACGTTATAGGGATTTAATAGGACTTCACATTGGATCAACTTCCATTGATATATATCAAAAAAGTGGTAATGATTCTTGGAGTCCCACTATATATCTTATCCGATAAAGATACAAGATTCACCTTCAAGTTCTAGAGAAGTCTTCAACATGCTCTATACAGTGAATTGAACATTAGCACGACCTATCATCTTCAAAATGATGTCTAAAATGAGAGAACTATTCAAACATTCTAAGATATGTTTAGATTATGGTTTATGTAATTCAATGGATGATGAGACCAACATCTTCCACTGGTCAAATTCTTTTACAACAATAGTTTCCACTCTAGAATTTGAATGGCACTATATGAAGACCTTTAGGGGAAAAAGTGAGGAACATCGGTGGGTTGGGATGAAGTTGGTGAGCATATGCTACCTGGACATGAAATGGTTGAATAAATGGAATATAATGTGGAAACCATGCAACAACACATCAAGGTAGCCCAATGTCGATATATGATTTATGTAAAAAAATCATCAATGTGACCTTGGTTTCAATGTAGGAGACATGGTATTTCTATGCATATCTCCATTTAAGAAGGTCATTAGGTTTGGAAGAAAGGAATGTTATGTCCCAGGTAAATCAGCCAATTCAATATTTTTGATTGTGTCAGGGCATTGGCATATCGAATGACACTTCTACCTACCATGTACAAATTATATGATGTCTTGAATTTATCCCCCTTTAGGAAGTACATATCAGAAACGTCACATCTACTTTATTTAGAGGTGGTATAGTTGGAGAATGGTCTTTATTATGAGGAGAAGCTAGTGAAGACCTGGAATAATAGAGATAAAGTTCAATGAAACAAGAATACTCACCGGGTCCATCTATTGTGGCAGAACCATAAGTCTGAAGAGGAAACATAGGAACTAGAAGTGGAAATTAAGGAAAATATACTCGCCACTTTTTATGGCTTAGAATGTAAAATGAAATATCGAGGGAGAAATTTCTTAAAGGCGGAATAATGTAATGACCCAATGTTTTATCAATTGAAAATACTTTTTTATAGTTATATTATATAATTTCATCAAATCACAACCCAATGAACTACAAAGTACTATGTGACCTTAAAACATAATATTCTCACATTTGTGATTTGAATTTTGAATATCTCACATACACAGTTTCGATCAGTAAGATGTTTGGAGCCTAATGGAACCTAACATAATTTTTAGTGAATAATAACATGCCCTTTAAATAGTAACCTACCCATATTAATAGTAACCTAACCTTATGAATAGTACTATAAGGCCCCAGCCTTAAACCTTACTTAATCTTGAGTTATTACAAGATTACACATTGAGGATCTTTTCAGGTTTAGAGTTTTAGAGAACTAGATCATGAAACTTTCATTACATTCCACATTTAAACAAAGTGGTTACATAAAAGATAGTATTCATTCGTCTCATCAACAGAAACATATTTAAAATAAAACATGGATTCTTTCTTGACACATCCTTGACACTATCATCACATCATGTACCTTTCCCTTGACATGTGAAAAACATTTCAAAAACATGGGATGAGCATAAAAAGCTCAGTAAGGGTTATAAAAATATGGAAAGGAAACATGAGTTCATATATACATAAGAATGAAATCATACTTTACCCATCAAACATAGGCACTTTAACATACCTCATCAAATCATGAATAAATCATAGAATTCATAAGACTTAAAAGTAACTTGAGTAATTCATAACATTTATAAGTAGGGATTAACCCTCTTGGTTACGTTTGGAATACCCATCACAGTATATTCCCTAAATCTCTTAGGAGAAACCTTAACGTTTCACTCCTTCGCATTACCCAATGCATTGGAGAGCTATATCGGGCTCACCCGCCCTTAGTTTATCACGGAACCACCCATTTTCATAACAATGCCCAAGAACCATAACATAAATGTATCACATAAAACATGTAGAAAGGAAATATAACATTTCCACATTTCAATCACAATATAACATTTTAGGATATTAAAATAATGAATTCATTAAAAAAACCATTTTCAAAACCATTTAATAAATAGATTTTGGAATCAAAGTGTATCATACCACCTTGAAGCTTTTAACATTTTAAACCATTAATATACATATAAATAAATCCTTAAAACCATTTTGAAAACATGGATATTAATAAGAACAAATCATTAAAACATTTAAAGTGATATTTTGGTTAAAGTGTTTTTACCAAAATTAGAGACACTTAAAGACAATAATTGAGGAATAACATTTAATCAGAACTTTATAATATCATGAGAATAAATCGATTCATGATATAATTTTCCAAAGGATAGTATATACACCATATAAGTGTGAATTGGTGCATAACAACAATGAAGTCTCAATAGATATGTAAAATGTGATGAAATCCCTTATAAAGAAGGTATCCTTAAATTAAGGATAAATCAATCTCAAAATTATGTGTGACAAATATAAAACAACCCAATATAATTGGATTTTAAGTGTAAAAAAATAAAAGGTCATTCACACATATTCAAAGGATGACATATTCAATAACTACATGTTGAACTCAAAGGAATCGAAATTGGGTTAAAAAGTTACCTTGGTAAAATTTGACAGCCTAACGGCGTCACTTCAAAAATTAAAAAAATGAGTTGATGAGAGATAAAAAGGGAATATCATCACTTGGACATAAAATTTACATCAATCAGGATAAGTAATAACATATCCCAACATTATATAATGTGAATTAAAAGACATAACAAACGAAGTCTTTTAAAAAGAGGAGGGTGAAAGGTTCCCTTACCGACTTGGGTATCTTTCAAAACATACACCCCATGAAAGAAGGACAATAAATCATTGATTTAAATACTCATAAACGAAATTATATTACACAAAGAGTAGAATAATGGGCAGTACATACACCACTCAATGGAAATTGTGTCAAATGTAGCATAAATCTCACGGGAATAACAGTGAGATGAAAAATCCCTTACGAAAACTCGGCAGCCTAACGGCGCCACATAAAACATACAAAAATGGATTGATGAGATCGAATAGGGTATATCATAATATTAAATTAATGTTTATAGAAATATTAATATAAAAGAACATCCCCCAACATAACAAAGAGGAGCTTAAAAGAAGTGACACAAAGGAGAGTACTTAAAAAGAAAGAGAGAGCTTAGATCTCTTAGGAACATTCGGTAGCCTAACGGCGCCACTCAAAACATCCAAAATGGATTGATGAGAGAGAATAGGGTCTCTCATCAGATGAATAAAAAAATTACAGTAATTTTAATATAAAATAACATCCCAATAACAAGAAAGATGATATTTAGAGGGAATGACATGAAAGAGTGTACTTAAAAAGAAAGAGAGGAGTAAGACCCCTTACCTCAAGTCCAACTTGTCTTGTTCATTTCTTTATATTCCTGAATAATAAACTTTGGTCAATTAATAATTGCTTAAGTAACTCCTTTAGATATTATTATTCAGTTCATATCACATATTATAATGTTATAATAATTGTTTAATAATGTTAGTTCATATCAGACGTTTTTGCCGATGTTTGGTACATGAGTCAAAAATGAACTTGTTTGAAAAAAGATTGCCCATGTAGTTATAAGTAAATAATTTCTAGAATAGTATTAATGATTAAAATATCATATATATCCAGTAAATATTCATTTCATACTATTCCATATCATTTGGAGATAAAAAACAAAAAGCACTGTTCATGGAGACGGTAGGCCGTACGTACCAATGAACGCTACTTTCATTTTTTGTCATATTAATGGTATTAAAACAAAATGAGAGAGATATATATATGTTATAATTCCAGAATGATATCCATAATTTTGATGTAATATATTACATATATATCCATTATATATATGTACTTATAATATTACATAACATTTTGAGATAAGATATGAAATGTACCGTTCATGGAGATGGTAAGCCGTACGTACGCATGAACGCTACTTCCATTTCTATTTCATATTTAATGGAATTAAAACATAATGATAAATAATAGGATTTTAATTCCAGTATGGTATCATATATAATATTATTAAATATATCCTTTATATGTAACACATATGGTATTAACGAATCAAATCACTTGGAGGGGGAGGTAGTCCCCACTTCCTTAAATGAAGATATCGCGTTTACCCATAATGGAAACCATAAAGGTATGCCCAAAATGAAAAATACAGAAGCTTACGGAAAACATAAACATATTATATATCACATATAAATATTGTTTCATCTTAATGGACACCTTTGAAGGTGTTAAAAGAATATTGAACAATCATCGTTTTGGGAGGCCGAAATTCACCATCCACGGAAAAAGTATGGTCTTTAACCATTAGATGTAGGTGTGTGAAACTGTAGCTCGAATACTTCTTATAAAAACATCCTAGTATATTGATGATACTGTATTTATTACAAAATAAATGAATAAAAAGAGTTTAGGGGGTTGGAGAAGCAAAATAAAACAAAAGGACTCAAGTGAAGACATTACCTTAAAATCGGGTAACTCCCTTTGGTTTGAGCTCAAAGGCTTCATTGGGAAGACTTATGCCCAAAGTGAGGCTTAAAGGAGTAATAGAGGGAAGTGTAGAGAGAAAATGGGAAGAGGTTGGCCGATCCAAAGGCTTTGAGAGTGTGGGTAAGGAGGTAGAGGTGGGGTACTTTTATAAGAGGAGAGGAGGGGCACTCTTGGAAGGTAAAGAACAGTCACTTTATTTTAAAATGGTATTCGGATTTAAGAGGTCCCACATTGATGTGTTTCGAGTATAAGGTGCTAAGGGTTCGAAATCCACTCATCCAATAGGTTTTGTACATGTCTAGGTCTTAGATATTACATTATCTTTCCATTTTATTTAAATCGTTAAATAATGAGGTCATCACTGCATCATCATGATGTCATAAATAAATTAATTTATTTAATGTCCAAAAATTATAAAAAAATACTATAATGTAGGAAATATTTTTATATTTCCAATGAATATTTATGGTAAAAACTCTGACTTGTATAACCCCATGTAAATAATGTTTTAGTAAAATAACTCATGTTTGTGTCATTTTTACTTTAACATTAAATAAAAAGATATTAATGTCATTTTCCAACCAAAGTGGCTTCATGGGGTCCCCAAGTTGACCCATGGGTTTTCTTGGACGGACATGACACATCCAATGAGGTTAGGACATGTGTCAAGTTCATTTCATATTATTAAAACATTATTTTTACCTTAAACTACACTAATTACCTCTAATCGCGATTAAAAACTTAATAAGTTACTATTCACCAAAAAAATTATTTTTAACCCATTGAACCACACTTTACTTCTTAATGACAACCATGTATGTTGGATTTTTGAAATTCAAAACACAAAGATGGAAAATTTTCATTTAAACGGAAAAACAAGTTTTTATAAGTTCCACTTAGTGGTTTCACTATTCATAAAAAATTAACGTTTTTCAGAAAAATCCCAAAAATTCACCATAAGCTATATTTGACATTACAAATTCAAAAATTAAGTCTATTTTAAAAAATTCAAAACATATAAGTCACATTAATTAATTTAATAATTAATTCCCGTTGTCAGAGCAAATAGCGTGTTTTTATGAAACAATAAGTATCAAAAGATTGACTCTAGTTTAAGTCTGATTTCAAATTGAAATTAATTCCAATGACCACTATTGGATTTAATGGTAAAAATATATTCTAATTTCACTTTAAAACCAATTCAAAAGATAATCTAATCATATAAATAAATTAGATTAAAAAGCGGTTTTGAATTAAAATACAACATTTTACACTATTCATTAAAAAATGAACTTTATCAAAAAGATACCAAAAATTTACACAAAGTAAATTTTGATGTCCCAATTCTTAAGAAGAGTTTTATTTGGTCTAAAAGTATGTATAAGAGTGAACAAAACTATATTTAATGACGGTTCTCCATCAAAAGGCGATAAGTGAACCTTTAGTGAAAACTAGGGCATATACACCTAAAATTGAATTCTTTCTGTATTTTATGCCTTTATCTTTTATTGGATAAATTTAAAAACATTTAAAAACATATATAATCATATTTTAGTTATTTCTATCCATTCCCGCCAATACAACGGCTACATGTTAACTACCATTTAATATAATATTATTTTATTATTATAGTGCAACGTAAGATTCCCAAGAAACTCGTTGTTGTGTGTTGGGTACGCCATCGAGCATAGCGTCCCCTTTAAAGTCATATTAATATTTTATTCACAAATATGGAAAAATATGAAAATGTCATATTCTTTATTTACCTGGGGTGTTACATCCTTTCCCCTTTTTTTTGGAATTGCGTCCTTGCAATTTTTTAAAATTGAGCTTGGAAACATCCTTGAAAGTCCCACATTGGAACAAGAGTCGGTAAAACAATAACTTTAAAATAAAGGAAGATAAGTACAGAGGTCACCTGAGTTAACCCATACTATGATTCCATGAGGAAAAACATGGACATGGAAGAAAAAGCAAAGGGTCATGTTCTTGAGGAAGAGTGATAGTAAAAATGTCTAGGAGAAAGTTAACCATAAGAAATTCGCAAACTTGTGCTGGGTTAAACGGTATTCGATTCCCCGGTAGGAAAAGTTAATAGAAAAAAATTTTGTTTTAAGTTACTTTTTATTGAGGAATTTATTCATAAGGAAACATAATCACTTATCATGTTTACATTCAACTTTTACTAGATTCCTTAGTCAAAGTAATATTTTTTCCAAAAGACGAGTATCTAGGGAGACTTGTTCGCATTAAGAGTACTATAATCAACTTCTAGAGAATAACCTAATCCACCAAAGAGGACTATATACTTCCCATGTATTTAGGATTTAACCAAAACCAAAACCAAATAGGTTAGTACAAGGTCCGATAATCCAGAAAAGGATAACCCTTTAAAAAGAAAATCTATGCTTAATCTCCAAAATTTGTCCAACAAAACCCAAAGTTCAACGAGGACTATTCGATAAAAAATTTGTCCAGAAAATTCTTCAAAGTAAACCAATATAAGATTGAAACCCAAATATTTGAAGGATTTAGTCACATAGTCTTCCAAGTTAAATCGTAATATTTATCTCCAAACAACATCAGTTGCTCCTAAAGTCTCGTATTGAAAATTAATTAACCTAATCACATATCCTCCATGATAGGTTAATCATTTTCATAAATAACCCAAAATCAACTTACTCTTAATTAATAAAATCATCTAACTAAAAAGAATCGGTCAAACTAACCAGGTACTTCACATAGTCCAGTGGTAGGCGATAAATACCAGTCGCACTTTGGTTGTGGGTTCAATTCCCGCAGCTTTGTCCGACGCGACGGGTTGTCACACGGTCTGCGTGTTGTCCTTTTTCCAAAACTATATAATTCTTAAATCATTCCCCAAAAAGATATAAAATCATCAAAAATGATCATAACATATTTTAACCTCCAGTTTATCTCATGCGTTTCATTTTCCAGCATATCATATAATAACCCATATTTACCTCAAAAGTGAGGATCAAATAAACTCTAATGGTTACCTTAATAATTATTACCTAAACTTCCACATGGATTGGTCATATCGTACATGATTCATTAAAGATCATACCAAGGTTCAAGTGGTTGATCATGACTCCTTGATCGTTGGTTTAGAACAACCACGAGTTTCATCATTGAATCCTCCATTTTATCTAGTATCTTAATCATAAAACCACCACAGTTTCCTTCAAACCTGTTGTCTCTTTGGTGCCTCCTAGATCCATCCATTCACTAAAAACAGAAATGTCAGTGTGAGTATATCAACAAAACCATCATGTACTAATGATTAAGGTAAACACTAAGATACTCTTACTCATTCACTTTATCTAAAACTAGGACTCTTTCTGAAATCCTAACCATTATGGTAATGCCACTTATGCTTAAAGAATACCCTAACCTCTAAAGTTATCTAAACTGACCTTTGATACCAACTATAAGGCCACATCCTTAAACCTTACTTAATCTTGAGTTATTACAACATTACACGTAGAGGATCTTTTCAGGTTTAGAGTTTTATATAATTAGATCATGAAACTTGCATTACATTCCACATTTAAAAAAAGTGGTTACATAAAAGACAGTATTCATTCTTCCCATCAACGGAAACATATTTAAAATAAAACGTGGATTCTTTCTTGACACATCCTTGACACTATCATCACATCATGTACCATTCCCTTGACCTGTGAAAAACATTTCAAAAACTTTGGATGAGCATAAAAAGCTTAGTAATTGTTATAAAAATATGGAAAGGAAACATGAGTTCATATATACATAAGAATGAAATCATACTTTACCCATCAAACATAGGCACTTTAAAATACCTCATCAAATCATGAATAAATCATAGAAGTCATAAGACATTAAAGTAACTTGAGGAATTCATAACATTCTTACATAGGGAGTAACCCTCTTGGTTACATTTTGAATACCCATCATAGTATATTCCCATAATCTCTTCAGATAAACCTTAACGTTTCACTCCTTCACGTTACCCAATGCATTGGAGAGCAATATCGGGCTCACCCGCCCTTAATTTATCACGGAACCACCCGTTTTCATAACAATGCCCAAGAACCATAACATAAATGTATCACATAAATCATGAATAAAGTAAATATAACATTTCCACATTTCAATCAAAATATAACATTTTAGGATATTGAAATAATGAATTCCATTAAAAAACCATTTTCAAAACCATTTAATAAAGATATTTTTGAATCAAAGTGTCCCATACCACCTTGAAACTTTTAACATTTTAAACCGTTAATATCCATATAAATAAATCCTTAAAACCATTTTTAAAACATGGATATTAATAAGAACAAATAATTAAAACATTTAAAGTGATATTTTGGTTAAAGGGTTTTTACCAAAATTAGAGACACTTGAATACAATAGTTGAGGAATAACATTTAATCATAACTTTATAATATCATGAGAATAAATGGATTCATGATATAATATTCCAAAGGACATTATATACACCATATAAGAGTGAATTGGTGCATAACAACAATGAAGTCTCAATAGAGATGTAAAATGTGATGAAATCCCTTATAAAGAAGGTATCCTTAAATTAAGGATAAATAAATCTCAAAATTATGTGTGACAAATATAAATACACCCAATATAATTGGATATTAAGTGTAAAACAATAAAATTTCATTCACACATATTCAAAGGATGACATATTCAATAACTACATGTTGAACCCAAAGGAATCGGAATTGGGTTAAAAAGTTCCCTTGGTAAAATTTGACAGCCTAACGGCGTCACTTCAAAAATTCAAAAAATGAGTTGATGAGAGATAAAAAGGGAATCTCATCACTTGGACATAAAATTTACATCAATCAGGATATATAATTACATATCACAACATAATAGAATGTGAATTAAAAGACATAACAACTGAAGTCTTTTAAAAAGAGGAGGGTGAAAGGTTCCCTTACCGACTTGGGTATCTTTCAAAACATACACCCCATGAAAGAAGTGTAAAGACCCGAAAATTTCAAGGAAATTTTTTTCTAAATTTTCTTTGGAATTTTACAAGAGCGCAGCTTCAGACGGCACCTGATTCCGAGGCCCGGTGTGCCCGGAATCAATTTCCGAAGTTTGGCTCGGGTACGTTCAGTGAACGGACGAGCGGGTTTTTCTATCTTTTGAACCGGTGCCCGGAATCGAATTCTGAGGGCACCGATGAAATCGCATCGCCGGTATTTGCTTAGAAACGCCTCTTCCGGAGTTGCGTTTGCTCAAGACGTGGTTTTTAAATTTTGCGGCTTTAAGTCAGAATAAAATAAAGTTGTGCGACAACTTTATTTTATTTCACTTAAACTGCTTGGAAGCCACTTAAAGTCACTTAAAAGCGGCTTGAACTGAGTTGAACTGGATAGGATGCTATCCAGAAATATCCTACCCCTTGGTAGGATATTTGTGCGGTGGGACCCGCACGAGCCCCGCCGTTTCTTTCGCTAAGTAACGCACCCGCGAAAACCCGTCAAAGTAACTGAAAAGTCAGCCGACGCGTTTTCTTTAATTCTTAACAGACCATTTAATTGGGCGGTTTATTTCGTAAATTAAATGGACTGTTTCTTCGTGAATTAAATGGGTCGTTTCTTTCGAATTGATGGATCGTTTCTTAACCGATTTCGTGTTGGCATGTTTATAAAATAAGACCAACCTAAAAATCCTTGGAAAGGATTTGAGAGAATCTTCGTTCCTCCACCCTCTCCGCGAAGAACGCGAAGAACGCGAAGAACGCGAAGAGCGCGAAGAACACCGGAACCGGAATCCGACGACGCACGATCCGCGACGTCAACAGCTTTTCCGTGACCTTCTTCTTCTTCGGTGCCTCTTCTTCCGCGGCGAACCTGCGATCGGCGGTTAAAGGTGAGAATCGAAACTTCTAAATTCTCCCTTCTTAATTTCAATAACAACGGATTTAATTAATTAAATCCATTTGTTCTTGATCCGGAGATTGGCGACGCGACGCCGGATACCGCGACGACGCGATGATCTCCTTCTTCCGCGACGAGCGATTCCGCGACGACCTCTCGTCCGACGACGACTTCGAGGTAGGGATTTATTTTGGAAAAGTTACCCCTTTTAAATTTTCTCGTGAACGTTCTTGAAAATTTAAAAAGCCGGTTTCAAGCGAACAATTTTATCTTTAAATAAAATTGTTGGATCATGTGTTGATCATCTTATTCTTTTCTCCCGTTGTTTATGATTAACGCGGAGGGAGCGGGTCTAACGAACAAGACCCGGCAACCCTCCGCCGATCTTCCCTTTTTGTGCGGATTTGGCGGACGACGACGAACCGTGCGGCAAGGGCAATCCTTTGTTTCCGCAGTGGAGGACGCGTCCCGGGAGGAACAATGGCGCAGACGGGAGGCAAAACGGGCCACCGGAGCAACTCCGGCGGCCCGCGGAAGGAGGCGGCGGCGCGGGTCGCCGGCGCGGCGGCGCCGGCGACCGGAGGCGGCGGCGCCCGGCGCGCCGCCGTGGAGATCTCCCGCCGCGGCGGCGGCGGCCGGTTCCGCGGCCGCGCGGAACCGGGAACGGACGCGGCGGCCCGGCCGCGTCCGCGTGACAGGCGGCCCCCCCGCGGGGGCCGCGTTTCTCCAAATGTCGCGGGTCAAACCCGCGGCGGCGGCCTGCTCGGCCGCTCGGCCGAAGCCGAGCCGGCCGGTCCGGTCGGCCGGGCCGCGCCCAGGCCGGACCGGACCCGGCCGAGCCGGTTCGGGCCGGTTCGGGCCGACCCGGGTCGGGCCGACCCGGTTCGGCCGACCCAAGGGGGGGGGTTCGGGCCGGGTCGCCCCGGGCCCAGAACCCCCGTTTCGGGCCTTCTTCGGTCTTTCGCCCATATCTTGGGCCAGGGACCTCCGATTGACGAACCGTCAGCGGCTACGCGATCCTTGGATCGAGACGGTCGTTTCGGTATATTACACTCAAGGTTTCGGAAGACTTTGGCTTCGGCCGGGTTGGTTCGTACACGAAACCAACCGGGCCCTCGGAGCGGAAACGCTCATAACTTGAGCTACGGACGTCCGATCGACGTACCGTCAGCTGTGGTAGTTTCCTCTAAGTGAGACGGAACCTTTGGCATACCCCGCCCGAGGATCGGATACAGGCGGAGTACGGTCGGGTTGGTTTTGTCCTAAAAAAAACCAACCGGGCCCCTGGGACGAAAATGCCAATAACTCTCAGACCGGGCGTCCGATTGACGCGCCGTCTGTTGCGTTGAGATCCTGTTGTCGATACGGAACTTTTGGATACATCAACTTCGGACTACGTGTCAGTTGATGTATCAGCCTCTCGGCTCGTGGAGCGGACCCTCCTAACGAGCTCGCTATGTGCGGGAACCCTAGTGCTGGCTGTGGCTTCGACGACAGAGCAGAGATCCTCCGTGGACTGCGACGACGACAGAGCAGAGATCCTCCGTGGACTGCGACGACGGCAGAGCAGAGATCCTCCGTGGACTGCGACGACGGCAGAGCAGAGATCCTCCGTGGACTGCGACGACGGCAGAGCAGAGATCCTTCGTGGACTGCGGCGACGACTGTGCAGAGATCCTCCGTGGACTGCGTCGACTACTGCACTCAGCGATCCTACGTGGAACAGTGCTACCGAACCTGTGTGAGCTGAATCTTCTTTTTACCTTGAGCGGTGGAGCGCTTGGGTGTAGCGGCGGACCCGTGGTACTTGACAGTGGTGGTGCGCTTGGATGCAGCAACAGACCCTTGGCGGTGGAGCGCTTGGTTGTAGCGGCAGACCCGCGATACTCTACGGAGTGTGTGCGCTTGGTTGTAGCGACAGACCCGCGACGGTGGAGACGTGCGTACGGAGTACGGAGACCGTGTAGTTGACTGAGACCTGACGACTGCTTGACCGACTTGACTTGGAGTGAGTCGACTAGCCCAGTGGACGGAGCGCCCAGTAGTTGGCAGCAGACCCACGGCGGACGGAGCGCCCGGTAGTTGGCAGCAGACCCGCGGTACTCGACAGGAGGAGTACCTCAGTAGGCTATCTGGGTGAGCGCCCGGTATTTGGCAGCAGACCCTCAGCGGACGGAGCGCCCGGTAGTTGGCAGCAGACCCGCGGTGCTCGACAGGAGGAGTACTTCAGCAGTCTTAGGTTAGTGAGCAGTACCTCGGAGTCGTGACAGGACCACTGTACACTTCAGAGATGGGGCTCTTCAACTTTTACGGTTTCGATAATGAAAATCCTGGTTGAGCTGAATCTTATGTTACTCTCCTTTGTGGATTGTGTTGAACTATCCTATGTGGATTTACTGTTACTCTCCTTTGTGGATTGTGTTGAACTATCCTATGTGGATTTACTGTTACTCTCCTTGTGGATTTGAGTCTTGCTTCCTTTGTGGATTGAGTTGTTCTTGAGCTCGTGAGCAGAGCTAGAATTGGGGACTTAGGTATGTGTATGGGCATATACCTAAGTCAAGTCAGATGTTACTTCGTGATTGCATCTTTCTTTTGTGCTATATCCTTTGTGGATTTCGGGAGACCTTCGGGGGTCTCGGGGTCCTTACTGAGTAGTTGTACTCACCCCTGCACGGGCTATGCCCGCACCTTGTTGTGTTGGTTGCAGACGACGGACAGCGCTGATCACGGTTGGGGCGTGGAGCAGGACGGTACCTGGAGGTGGACCACTGGGCGGGACGTGCTCGGAGCGGACGTGGGACCCGAGGAGCCTGGAGGCTATCTGTACCCACCCTTCAGGTGGGATTGCCAGTGGACGACACGAGGCCTCCGTCTTTTCTACAGTTACTGTACTTTACTTTTCAGTTGTACTTTACAGTTGGGCTTGTATTTCCGGCCCCCTTTACTTTTCTGCACTTTACTTTCCGCTTGCTGACTCTGTGTGGTTGTTACTTACAAAGGCAATGCCTTCCCTGTTTACTGGGATTTTACGCCTTGGTGATAGTCGCCAGCCCCTGGCCTATGGAAGGCGGGCTTGGGGTAGTCACGGCACGGGCCCCGAGGACGGGTCGTGACAAATTGGTATCATAGGTGGTCGGTTCTACCGCGGACTCTGATCGTCCTTTCTTTCTATGTGAAGCAATAGTGTTTAGTGTATTGAGTGTGGTTATCAGTTCAGGGAGCCCAGTGTTGGTGCGGCGGCCGACGTATCCGTACACCAGGACCCTGACTTCTGATTTCCAACTTAATGCACGAAAACACTGATTGCGTGTGTGTTTCCCAAAAGGTTTAAAGTCAGCTCAAACCAGGTCAGCTCACAAGGTATAAATCGTTGACCGTGACACAACTGTTCAGGATGTCACCATGCAGATAGTTAGCTGGAGTTCCGAGAGAGTTCTCGATGATGGCCCACCGAGCAGCGAGACTCCGGTGCATGGCCCTTTTTCAGTGTTGGCACCTTCGGGTGGTGTACCAGCAGCACCACCACCCGTTAGGAAGAGGATGCCACTAGCTGACAATGCACGCTAGCAGAGCGCGATGCACGAGTTCCAGCAGTAGAGGCCTCTGAGGATACGAGGCGAGACAGTTTTCCCAGGCAGCAGTGGACTGGATGGAGGCGGTTGCTAGAGTTCTACGCCTAGCTTGGATACTAGTAGAGCGGATGATGATCTTAGCTTCTGTTGTTTCCAGTGAATGACCATGAGGTTGGTTCTTATAGTAATGAGGCTTCGGTACGCGAACCGATACCTGGGATAGTACCTACGGGTAGTGCGCCAGCTATGTCACTACCTGTTGGTCAGTAGACACTACCGGCGGTACCGGTAGCAGAGAATCACAGGCTTAGTGCCTTACATATGTTTTAGCACCAGATATCCCTCAAGTTTCTAGGTGAGCCTGACTCGTAGGCGGATGAGGACTGGCTTGAGGAGGTGGTTGTGAGTTTTCTGGAGCTAATACAGCTTCGACAGTACGACATGTCGGAAGCAGAGCACTCATCGTGGCTTACCAATCAATCGTAGTACTCGTTGGTTACGTTGTGATCAGTTCCTTAGACTCGAACTTCTGAGCGAAGTGTGTCTAAGGGAAATCCGAACCATTACTTTTCCTCTATGCATTTCTACCTATGCTAGGATGCTAGAGAGAACCTTTGTGGTTGTGAACGTTAGCAGTGAAAGGCAGGAAACTAGCGCCAGTCTCAGAGACTCGGGCGTGTAAAATGTTTCAGGAGGAGGAAGTGCTAAGGACAGATGAATCTGCAGGGTAGCAGACGTGGAAGCGGAGCTTAGAGAGCAGCATGTGGTGGTGTACATTTCGACATGTTACGACCACCCGACTTAGTAGTCCCCGCCAGGCTCAGGGAGCAGGAGGGCTGGGGAGGAGAGTAGCTGCATTGCGGTCAAGGAGTGTGACCCAGGAACTCTAAGAATGATTCGGGGTACGAATTATGTCTACTACGAGCTGCCATATCTATAGACATAGGAACCGATCATTCAACCCTTCCACGAATCATGTCCCAGACCTAGAGGTTCCGGGTAAGCCGTAGACTTGACCCTCACGTCTGGAGATACCTTTGGGAGGAGACTCGATAATCACACTTACGCCGACGGTGTGATTTGACCTCGAGGCGAGAGTTTCGGTTGGAATCTCTTGGTGGCAGCGTAGAGGCCTTACGACGTTGATCTGGGTATGATTCACAAATCATACCCCGGTTGACTGTTTTAGGCAAACGTCGGAATGGGTTTTCCTTGGTCGGCGAAAAGGAAACCCTGGGCAGCACATGTTAAACTCAGGCATAAGAGGGTGTGGCCGATCACTCTTGAGTTGGTCAACCCTACCCTTGTGGCAGCAGGAGTTTTGAGTTTCAGTTCTAACCTAAAAAAGGGAAACCTCTTGAATTCGAGGGGGACGAACACGTTCTTATACGGTCTCAACCCGATGAGGTTTCGGAGATGTGGCCGAGGCGGCAGGTTATCTCCGAAGTTCGATGGGCCTTTCCAGGTCCTCAGCAGGATAGGAGAGGTGGCTTATCGCCTGGCTCTACCACCTCAGTTGCACCGGGTGCAGGATGTCTTTCACGTGTCTCAGCTGATGAGATACGTGCACGACCCGACGCACATCATCGACTTTGGGGAGCTGGACGTGGACGATGGGGCGACTTTTGCGGAGGTCCCAGTGGAGATTGAGGATCGACAGGAGCGGGTCCTACGTGGGCGGTCGATTCCTCTTGTGCGCGTCAGATGGCAGCACGGGAACCTCCAGGAGAGCACTTGGGAGCGGGAGGCTCAGATGCGTGCTCAGTACCCCCATTTGTTCCCCTAGTTTTTGATGTATCTTTACGGGGACGTAAAGCCCTGAGGTGGGAGTAATGTAAAGACCCGAAAATTTCAAGGAAATTTTTTTTCTTAATTTTCTTTGGAATTTTACAAGAGCGCAGCTTCAGATGGCACCTGATTCCGAGGCCCGGTGTGCCCGGAATCAATTTCCGAAGTTTGGCTCGGGTACGTTCAGTGAACGGACGAGCGGGTTTTTCTATCTTTTGAACCGGTGCCCGGAATCGAATTCTGAGGGCACCGATGAAATCGCAGCGCCGGTATTTGCTTAGAAACGCCTCTTCCGGAGTTGCGTTTGCTCAAGACGTGGTTTTTAAATTTTGCGGCTTTAAGTCAGAATAAAATAAAGTTGTGCGACAACTTTATTTTATTTCACTTAAACTGCTTGGAAGCCACTTAAAGTCACTTAAAAGCGGCTTGAACTGAGTTGAACTGGATAGGATGCTATCCATAAATATCCTACCCCTTGGTAGGATATTTGTGCGGTGGGACCCGCACGAGCCCTGCCGTTTCTTTCGCTAAGTAACGCACCCGCGAAAACCCGTCAAAGTAACTGAAAAGTCAACCGACGCGTTTTCTTTAATTCTTAACAGAGCATTTAATTGGGCGGTTTATTTCGTAAATTAAATGGACTGTTTCTTCGTGAATTAAATGGGTCGTTTCTTTCGAATTGATGGATCGTTTCTTAACCGGTTTCGTGTTGGCATGTTTATAAAATAAGACCAACCTAAAAATCCTTGGAAAGGATTTGAGAGAATCTTCGTCCTCCACCCTCTCCGCGAAGAACGTGAAGAACGCGAAGAACGCGAAGAGCGCGAAGAACACCGGAACCGGAATCCGACGACGCACGATCCGCGACGTCAACAGCTTTTCCGCGACCTTCTTCTTCTTCGGTGCCTCTTCTTCCGCGGCGAACCTGCGATCGGCGGTTAAAGGTGAGAATCGAAACTTCTAAATTCTCCCTTCTTAATTTCAATAACAACGGATTTAATTAATTAAATCCGTTTGTTCTTGATCCGGAGATTGGCGACGCGACGCCGGATACCGCGACGACGCGACGATCTCCTTCTTCCGCGACGAGCGATTCCGCAACGACCTCTCGTCCGACGACGACTTCGAGGTAGGGATTTATTTTGGAAAAGTTACCCCTTTTAAATTTTCGCGTGAACGTTCTTGAAAATTTAAAAAGCCGGTTTCAAGCGAACAATTTTATCTTTAAATAAAATTGTTGGATCTTGTGTTGATCATCTTATTCTTTTCTCCCGTTGTTTATGATTAACGCGGAGGGAGCGGGTCTAACGAACAAGACCCGACAACCCTCCGCCGATCTTCCCTTTTTGTGTGGATTTGGCGGACGACGACGAACCGTGCGGCAAGGGCAATCCGTTGTTTCCGCAGTGGAGGACGCGTCCCGGGAGGAACAATGGCGCAAGCGGGAGGCAAAACGGGCCACCTGAGCAACTCCGGCGGCCCGCGGAAGGAGGCGGCGGCGCGGGTCGCCGGCGCGGCGGCGCCGGCGACCGGAGGCGGCGGCGCCCGGCGCGCCGCCGTGGAGATCTCCCGCCGCGGCTGACGCCGCGGCCGCGCGGAACCGGGAACGGACGCGGCGGCCCGGCCGCGTCCGCGTGACAGGCGGCCCCCCCCGCGGGGCCGCGTTTCTCCAAATGCCGCGGGTCAAACCCGCGGCGGCGGCCTGCTCGGCCGCTCGGCCGAAGCCGAGCCGGCCGGTCCGGTCGGCCGGGCCGCGCCCAGGCCGGACCGGACCCGGCCGAGCCGGTTCGGGCCGGTTCGGGCCGACCCGGGTCGGGCCGACCCGGTTCGGCCGACCCAGGGGGGGGGGGGGGGGGGGGGTTCGGGCCGGGTCGCCCCGGGCCCAGAACCCCCGTTTCGGGCCTTCTTCGGTCTTTCGCCCATATCTTGGGCCAGGGACCTCCGATTGACGAACCGTCAGCGGCTACGCGATCCTTGGATCGAGACGGTCGTTTCGGTATATTACACTCAAGGTTTCGGAAGACTTTGGGTTCGGCCGGGTTGGTTCGTACACGAAACCAACCGGGCCCTCGGAGCGGAAACGCTCATAACTTGAGCTACGGACGTCCGATCGACGTACCGTCAGCTGTGGTAGTTTCCTCTAAGTGAGACGGAACTTTTGGCATACCCCGCCCGAGGATCGGATACAGGCGGAGTACGGTCGGGTTGGTTTTGCCCTAAAAAAAAACCAACCGGGCCCCTGGGACGAAAATGCCAATAACTCTCAGACCGGGCGTCCGATTGACGCGCCGTCTGTTGCGTTGAGATCCTGTTGTCGATACGGAACTTTTGGATACATCAACTTCGGACTACGTGTCAGTTGATGTATCAGCCTCTCGGCTCGTGGAGCGGACCCTCCTAACGAGCTCGCTATGTGCGGGAACCCTAGTGCTGGCTGTGGCTTCGACGACAGAGCAGAGATCCTCCGTGGACTGCGACGACGACAGAGCAGAGATCCTCCGTGGACTGCGACGACGGCAGAGCAGAGATCCTCCGTGGACTGCGACGACGGCAGAGCAGAGATCCTCCGTGGACTGCGACGACGGCAGAGCAGAGATCCTTCGTGGACTGCGGCGACGACTGTGCAGAGATCCTCCGTGGACTGCGTCGACTACTGCACTCAGCGATCCTACGTGGAACAGTGCTACCGAACCTGTGTGAGCTGAATCTTCTTTTTACCTTGAGCGGTGGAGCGCTTGGGTGTAGCGGCGGACCCGTGGTACTTGACAGTGGTGGTGCGCTTGGATGCAGCAACAGACCCTTGGTGGTGGAGCGCTTGGTTGTAGCGGCAGACCCGCGATACTCTACGGAGTGTGTGCGCTTGGTTGTAGCGACAGACCCGCGACGGTGGAGACGTGCGTACGGAGTACGGAGACCGTGTAGTTGACTGAGACCTGACGACTGCTTGACCGACTCGACTTGGAGTGAGTCGACTAGCCCAGTGGACGGAGCGCCCAGTAGTTGGCAGCAGACCCACGGCGGACGGAGCGCCCGGTAGTTGGCAGCAGACCCGCGGTACTCGACAGGAGGAGTACCTCAGTAGGCTATCTGGGTGAGCGCCCGGTATTTGGCAGCAGACCCTCAGCGGACGGAGCGCCCGGTAGTTGGCAGCAGACCCGCGGTGCTCGACAGGAGGAGTACTTCAGCAGTCTTAGGTTAGTGAGCAGTACCTCGGAGTCGTGACAGGACCACTGTACACTTCAGAGATGGGGCTCTTCAACTTTTACGGTTTCGATAATGAAAATCCTGGTTGAGCTGAATCTTATGTTACTCTCCTTTGTGGATTGTGTTGAACTATCCTATGTGGATTTACTGTTACTCTCCTTTGTGGATTGTGTTGAACTATCCTATGTGGATTTACTGTTACTCTCCTTGTGGATTTGAGTCTTGCTTCCTTTGTGGATTGAGTTGTTCTTGAGCTCGTGAGCAGAGCTAGAATTGGGGACTTAGGTATGTGTATGGGCATATACCTAAGTCGAGTCAGATGTTACTTCGTGATTGCATCTTTCTTTTGTGCTATATCCTTTGTGGATTTCGGGAGACCTTCGGGGGTCTCGGGGTCCTTACTGAGTAGTTGTACTCACCCCTGCACGGGCTATGCCCGCACCTTGTTGTGTTGGTTGCAGACGACGGACAGCGCTGATCACGGTTGGGGCGTGGAGCAGGACGGTACCTGGAGGTGGACCACTGGGCGGGACATGCTCGGAGCGGACGTGGGACCCGAGGAGCCTGGAGGCTATCTGTACCCACCCTTCAGGTGGGATTGCCAGTGGACGACACGAGGCCGCCGTCTTTTCTACAGTTACTGTACTTTACTTTTCAGTTGTACTTTACAGTTGGGCTTGTATTTCCGGCCCCCTTTACTTTTCTGCACTTTACTTTCCGCTTGCTGACTCTGTGTGGTTGTTACTTACAAAGGCAATGCCTTCCCTGTTTACTGGGATTTTACGCCTTGGTGCTAGTCGCCAGCCCCTGGCCTATGGAAGGCGGGCTTGGGGTAGTCACGGCACGGGCCCCGAGGACGGGTCGTGACAAGAAGGACAAAAAATCATTGATGTAAATACTTATAAAAGAAAGTATATTACACAAAGAGTAGAATAATGGGAATTACATACAACACTCAAAGGAAATTTTGGCAAATGTAGCATAAATCTCACGGGAATAACAGTGAGATGAAAAATCCCTTACGAAAACTCGGCAGTCTAATGACGCCACATAAAACTTACAAAAATGGATTGATGAGATCGAATAGGGTATATCATCATATTAAATTAATGTTTATAGAAATAGGAATATAAAATAACATCCCCCAACATAACAAAGAGGAGCTTAATAGAAGTGACACAAAGGAGAGTACTTAAAAAGAAAGAGAGAGGTTAGATCTCTTACGAAAATTCGGTAGCCTAACGGCGCCCCTCAAAATATCCAAAATGGATGGATGAGAGAGAATAGGGTATCTCATCAGATGAAAATAAAAATTACAGTAATTGTAATATAAAATAACATCCCAATAACATGAAAGATGATATATAGAGGGAATGACATGAAAGAGTGTACTTAAAAAGGAAGAGAGGAGTAAGACCCCTTACCTGAAGTCCAACTTGTCTTGTTCATTTATTTATATTCCTGAATAATAAATGTTGGTCAATTAATAATTGCCTAAGTAACGCCTTTATAGATTATTATTCAGTTCATATCACATATTATAATGTTATAATAATTGTTTAATAATGTTAGTTCATATTAGACGTTTTTTCCAATGTTTGGTACATGAGTCAAAAATGAACTTGTTTGAAAAAAGATTGTCCATGTAGTTATAAGTAAATAATTTCTAGAGTAGTATTAATGATTAAAATATCATATATATCCAGTAAATATTCATTTCATACTATTCCATATCATTTGGAGATAAAAAACGAAAAGCACCATTCATGGAGACGGTAGGCCGTACGTACCCATGAACGCTACTTTCATTTTTTGTCATATTAATGGAATTAAAACAAAATGAGAGAGAGATATATATGTTATAATTCCAGAATGATATCCATAATTTTGATGTAATATAATACATATATATCCATTATATATATTTACTTAGGTGTTCACAAGTTCTTCCTAAAAAAGTCTTAAAACAAATAAAAAAAACAATAATGGAAGGTTTATGGACAAACTATGGGAAAACACGGGTTTCAGAAAAGTGTATAGGTCATTTTGACACTTACTTTTAAGGTTTTTCCCTAATTAAGCTTCATTGGGCCTTAACTGCTGTGATTAATTTTAATCACTTTTACTAATCATTTTGGTAAATAAATTACATGGTCTTATTTTACTCTGAATATTATACATAATACAATGTTTTATTTATGATTTTTTAATTTCTAATCACAGAAGTGTAAATTTTTTTATTAGTTCTAGTCTCATAGACAGGACAAAATAGGAGTGTTTTAATGTATGGAAATGTTAAAAAAATTATTAATATTTTTTATTCTGTTTCAATGTGAGGTTGATCCCAATGAATCTCACTGTATTATTATATATAATATTAAAAGAATGTGACCTTAAAACATATTTATAATATCATTTATCATTAATAATTAGTTAGTAAAAAATTCTATTTTTAACTAAAAAACATTATTTTACACTATTCCTCCAAAAATAATGTTTCTGAGAAATATCCCAAAAATCCACCCTATTCTAAATTAAAAATTGTGAATTAAAAAAATTAATTTTATTTTACCCAATTACATTTCTAATTTTGTTTAAAATTAATTTTATTATTAAAAGTGATTCATTCAAGAAAATAATATTTTAATATAAATGGACTTTACCACAAATATTATATTTCATTATCAACATGTTTTATTTATATAAAACATAAATATTTTAAAATTATTTGTTACCATTTTTATCAAAAAGGTTATAAATATCTTATTTTTATAATTAAAAAAAGATTTAATTCATAGAAACCCAGTGTTGTGTTCATCATATGCCAAGTTTGTGTTGCTTGTAGCGAAATCCACTTTGGTATTACTTGTAGCGCAAGCCATGTTGGTATTTTATGTGAATGTAATGTTTTAAATAGTTTTTTAATATATATATATGTATATACAAACCTATTTACAGTTTCATGAAAAATTAAAAATATTGAAAAGAATAATTAATTCGACAAAAAAATTCTCATTATCTCAAGGTGTGACATTCTACCCTCTCTAAAATGAATTTTTCCCAAGAAATCAATTGGGGGAATCCATGGTTTAATACATGAATATTTCATTCATAAAAAACAAAATCTACACTATAATACTAGAACATCCCTTAAAAAGGGAAATTTGGAACCGATACGGTTATCCAATGTAATATATAATTGGGTTTCTACATAGGATAACATAGGTTTTGAGAGAATATTGGACAAAGAGGAAAAGTGTAAATATTTATAGGTAGTTATTGAATTCATAAATCACAAAAAAATTGAATGATCAAAGGAATGTTTAGGGGATCACATTTATAAAGCTACTATGATTTAAAATTCAATAAGATCAATGAAAATTATGGTACTATGGAAATAATATGTTTTGTATCACTTATAGAACGTTGAGTAATTATTGTTAAATTTCTATAAACAAAATTTCATTCTGGAGTAATGTTTTGAAAATTTACTAATACATCTATTTCCTCATGGAATTAATTTCTATAAATTAATATTGATGTTTAAATCACTATGATATGCTTTTTATGGATCATAAGGTCCATAAAATAATAAAAAGTATAACTATTTGTCTCTTAAAGACAACATTAATTAATCTATAAAATGTAACATTAATTGTTCATCATAAATATTTATTCATTACAAATAAATACGCATTTACTAGGAAATCGCGTAGGCTAGAGTTAGGAGTGAAACCATTATCATCCTTCAGTCATGGGTTCAAGACGTGAAACCTTTCCAGACATGATTGGTTGTCACCTAACATACACGATGTCCTTTTTTAAAACCGCAGTAATATAATATATAATATGGAAATCCTTGAAATAAAGTTAATCACTTGTTAAACTTTTAACAAAGTTTTTCGACACAAACTTAATGGACAAATAATTCTCCCCAAGATTAACATTACATTTTCATGAACGGTTAACTTTATAACCCTTCCAAAAGATGAAAATCAAGAACCTTTGAAAGGGAGTCACTGAATCATTTTAACATTGATTCCCCCTTTATCAAAAATTAGTGCTTGGTTATCAGGTTCTATGAATGTAAATAAGCCCATCATATGTTCTCTTGAAATATGTTATCAACATGAATTACCATAAATCCTTACAGAGAACACGCATGCTTCCTCCTTCCAAAGTATATTGTATTTACTCTTTAAATATAAAAATGTTGTAAACTTCATCAGTGCTAGAATAACCCACCTATAAATAAGTCCATACTTAGTTCTAAGTTAATAATTATTGTCCAATTTACTTATTCATATCCCATATATCTTTATCCGTACACCATTATCTAAACATAAATAACATGTTAAGGGTTACCCTCCCTTAGTCAAAATGTTAACATTCATGAGATAAACTTTCTAGTACATCATGATCATTCAACATATTCTCCTAAATCATTAGCATAACATAAACTTAACAATCCATACATAATTTACCATTCTTAATTCTAGAATTTATGTACATAAATACTTCTATTAATTCATCCTTAATCCATTAACAATTCTACCTCATCTTTTTACGCAATACTTTTTTTCCTTCAAATTCCATTTATAGTCACTTCATCATCAGCGATGTAAATATTACTCACACCACCTTGTTGATTATATTTAGGGACTTTCCACTTCAGACATTGAGTTACATAAAGACCATTTATTCCACTCTTAAAATACATAACCTTCATTGATGACTTTGGGAGACCAAATTTCCCATTCATTTCATTAACTGAAACCTTCATTTTTCCTTTATAGTTACCTGTATTGTGTCATTATTTTCCATAGTAAAAAAACCTTCTTATTCTTATAAGACATTAAATTAGGTGATTATTTCCACATTCCTAACTTAAAATAAAATAAAATCTTCTTTTATCTATGGTCTACATTTCCCAAACAGTTAGTGAACTCCTTATTTCTTTTCCTTGGTGAGTAAAAGAGTTGGTTAAGGTAAACATTGTTAATCATGTACCATGAAAACTGATTATGCATTATCCTGGCATCATTCACTCCAGTGGTCATCCCACATGAAAAATCATCAGAAAATCTTCCATCACATTCAACATTAATTCAGTTATATCCAGTTGCTTCCATTAACTAATACCAGAAGCATAGTGTGAGCATTATTTCTCTTTGGAGAAAACCAAATTGTTATGAAAAAAATTACGTATAACAAGTTTAAATAATGGAACCTGCCGTAATATATGACACCATGGGTTTATCCAAGGTAATTTCTAGTTATATTATATTTAAATCCTTCATGATGGTTCATGAATAGTTTGTGAATTCCAAAATCATATCCCATCAGAGTGTCAAACTAGGTGTGCATCAAGGCCAGTTGTCGTGTACCAGATTACCCTGAGTGTCCTGGAAAATCATTTTTTGATTTTTTATCCCTAGGTATATCTATTCTATATCCAGATCCTATTTTAGTATCCAGAAAGAGATGTATTTCTTGTAATACACTCACTCAATCCTTTACCAAATTTCCAAGACATTTTTGTAAACATTAACTCATCCTTATACTTATCTTTAGATACATCCCTATACATATTCTTATAAGAAATCAAAGGGATCTCACAAATTTTTTCTGATCCGAGTTTCCAAAGGATAACTATAACTTTTCTCCGATACCAACTGTAGTGAATATAACTTTACAAACATTGAAATTACATAACCTTATAGGAATAGTTAAACATTGTATAGAAAGAGTCCCAAATACTGTAGTTTGAATAGTGAATTTAGAAACATGGAAACATAAATACTGGTCCATATGTGAGATACATCGTCTCCCAATAGGTTATTCATGACTATAACCCTCCATAAAAATATAAAAAATGGTACAAATCATTATACATTGCAGAAAAAAGAAAAATAAAAGTGGTAACCTCAAATGATCAGTAAGGGTGAATAGGGAGACATGTAAGCATAAACATGATCATTTCTTATGAGAATATGATCATGAAAATATAAGATCATACCCGGAATATCAAAGAACATGGTACATATATTGGAAGTTCATAAGACATGAATCATAATGAAATAATTAAAATAACCCATGAAAGCATAATATAGGAACAATACAAGGAATTGTGGAATCAAATAAGTATATACATATTTCTATAGAAGCCAAGGAATCACTTCCATGACCATATTATTGGAAAATGTCCTTTATTGAACCAGGGGAACTCTCATTCTATCCCTATATTGTTTAACTGAGTAAACCATAATTCGATCCCTATATTACTAAACCGAGTAAACCCTCGTTCCATCCTTTTATTAATATAATGAGTAAACCCTTGTTTCATCCCTATATTACTAAACCAAGTTATCCCTCATTCTAGCCCTGTATTAAAAAATTGAATAAACATGTAACTATTTTATAAACTACAAAAAGATAAAAGATTCTTAATCATTTCATTATAAATAAAACATGTGAAAATAATCAGGTTTCAAAAGAACAACTCCTGTGAGTGAGAAATGGGATTCCAAAACATATTACCCATGAAGGAGAAATGGGTTTCATAAAGACAATGCCATTAATCATAACATATTCATTTAAAGGATATTAATGGAATGTTTAGATCATTTCCTAGAAAGACATGAGTAACATCAATTGATGTCAACTTAGATGGAAATTAATTTTAAAATATACTCTAAAAACCTATCTTAGTGAAAATATACATTCTTGTTAGAAAAAATATTTTTAATACATAAAACCATTTGAAGATAGTTTTCTTCGAAAATACCTTGAATTCATATAATGAACACATGAAATCATTTTGAAAACCCTTTTCCATGAAATCATTTAAAATAATCTTCAGAACATTTTAAAAATATTTTTATTTACAAAAACATGAAACTTTTTAAAGAAATATTGTAAATGTTTTGAAAACCATTTCATTGAAAATAAAAGGACAATTTATAATGAAATCCTGAAAATGTTTTGAAACCCATTTTTATTGAAAGCACATAAAGAAGGTTGAAAATGTTTAGAAATCATTTTTCCATGAAAACATATAAAATAAGTTTGAAACCATTTTGAAAACAATTATCCATGATATGTTTTTTAAAATATTTTTTTAAAGATTAATATTTTTTAAAAGGAAAAGGATCTTCGAATAAATGATGGTGGGTAAATCTGTACATGTCGTATAAGGTTAAAAAAATATATCTTTTTCATAGTTAAAAGGATAGAAAAGTTCATTGTTTAGAAAGAGACAGAAATATCCCCTTGAATAGATTTTTAAAAGAAAAGAAAGGTCAAAATTAATTTGATATATTATTGGGGAATGGTATAATATTCTCGGAATAACTTTTTAGAAAACATAGATTTCGTGCAGAAGAGTGGGTAAAGTCAAGTTTTCCTAAAAACACTTTCTAACTAACATATATACCAAATATTAAAAAATTGTAACAATACCTAATTATTTAATGAAATAATATATTAGAATTAAACTCATTAATATTCTTGAAATATTTATCATAATATTTTATCAAAGAAGCATAAACATATACAAGCTCAAAAAGCAATGATATTATCTCAATAAACTCTTTTAACTTGGTATCATAGGATAATGTTCTCCATGTAAATAAAAGTAATTAAATTAAGAATAGAGTATCATTAAAATACAGATATTCATGATATTTCTTGTAAAATGGATGTATATGCACCCCTAAAAGGATTTTAGGTGCATAAAAAAATAGGAGTCCCAAAGAAGGAAAATTGAGGCCAAACTATTTATCGATTTGGAAAGTATTGAAATTAAAACCCCATGAAATAAGGATAATAGAATTGATATGTGAATAAAATTAAATTTAATTACAATATAAATAGAATAAAATCATGGAAATTACATACACCACACAAAATTATATATTGGGGAACATAAATTGTATCTCACAGAGATTAATAGGGATATGAAAATCCCCTAACCTTGTGTCATGAATCACTCTATAATCATATAAGATTATTGTATCATAAATATAAGTTTATTATATATATTTTAAATAATCATATTCTTATATATATTACCATATATTTTTTTATTATGACTTTATATTACCTGCTTGTTAACGATCCAATGTCTGGGATTTACTTCGGTTAATATTTTCTATGTTGTTCACATGAGTCTTAATTTGTTATATCATTGATCCTTATACTTATATCATGATTTCAGAATGTATAAAATGATATAAATATATGGTATATCTTGTATAAGTGTAAAATTATAATATATAGAATAATGAAGTGCATAATGGAATGCATTTTTCATAGAGACAGTAAGCCATATATATAGATGAACAATGTTTTCCATTTTTATGGTTGTGCCGAAAGAAAGTATGTAACTGACATATGTATATATATGTATTCTTATATATATAATTATTAATGTATAATTAATAAATAATTTATATCATGTATGTTCACTAAACCTATCCATAATACATTCTATATGATGTGTTAATGAATCACATCGCTTTGAGGGGCATTAGTCCATACTTCCTCAAATTATATTATCATATTAACACCAAATGGAAGGTAAAAAGATGTGAGTTGGAAAACTAATATCTAATATTAATAAAATATAAAATATTAAATATTACATATATATAAATATAATGTCCATAATAATGTCCACCATGATTGGTGTTATAGGATAAATGAGCAATCATCATTTCATGAGGCAGTAGTTTGTTGTACATAGAAACAGTATATTCAACATCCATTATATGGAGGTGTGTGTTAGATTGGGTCCTACATTTTATATAAAAACATACTAGTATATCTTGGATACTATTTGTTTACACAAGAATGGAATAATTATAGTGAAAGAGGTGGAGATGTAAAATAAAGGAAAGGATCTTAAGAGAAGATGTTACCTATTAATAGGGTAACTCTTTGTGCCAAAAGGACTAATTGAGAGGGTTTTCACCCAAATGGAGGATTCAATGTAGAAGGGAGGATTTTTTGGGGGGGTATATTTTCACCTATCCTGGATTAAATTTAATTGTTTGATAGGTTTTAGTAATTGTTAGAGGTGGAGGCCTTTTATTGGGAAGGAAAATGACTCACCTTGAATTTTTAGAAACAAATTAGGTGTGAAAATGTTATTACCTAAAAAAATTATCACCAAATAAACAAATAACAGTAATTAAAAGTTAATAAGCGAAATATGGTCATATAATGGGTGTTATACAAGTTTATAATTCAATTGGGACCTTAGTTTTAAGGATTAGTCCATAATTAAGCTTAATTTCGTCCTAACTGCTATAATTATTTTTAATCACTTTTAATGATCGTTTTGGTCCAACATAAATATGGTCTTATTAGAATATAATTATTAGACTGAATAAAATTATTTATATAAGATTTTTTTAAATTCCAATAATAATAGTGGAAAAATTAATATTAGTTCTAATCCCTTAGATGGGACGAAATAAGGGGGTTTTAAAGTAGGAAAAAGCTAAAATGTTTGTTAAGATTTTCTTATTCAGTTTCAAAGTAAAGTTGATCCCAATGAATTTAATTATATAAATATATATAATATTAATCTAATGTGACTTTAAAACATATTTATAATATTATTTCTAATTATTAATTAATTATAAAAAGTCATTTTTTAACAAAAAAAGTAGTATTTTTCACTATTCATCAAACAATATTGTTTCCCATAAAAATACCAAAGATTCACCCTTGGATAATTTCTACATTATGAATTAGAAAATGATGTTTATTATATCCAATTAAATTTATAAATGTTTATAAAATTACTTATATATTAAAAATTGATTCATTCAATAAAACAATATTTTTATAATAATTGGACTTTACCACAAATATTATCTTTCATTATCAATATTTTTTATTTATATGAAACAAAAATATATGAAAAAATTTTATTAATAATTTTAATGGCTAGGTTATAATTATTTTATTGAAATAATTAAAAATATAAAAATATTTTTTTCTTAGAAAATCAATGTTGCTGGCATCGTATGCCAAGTCAGTGTTTCTTGTATCGTAATCTAATTGGTATTGCATATAGCAGAAGACAAGTTTGTATTAGGTATGACTGAAATGTTGTAATTATATTTTTAATATATAAATATAACTATTTCCAGTGTCATGTGAAATGAAAAATATTGAGAGGATAAATTAATTCAATATTTTTCTCAAAATCTATGGGTGTTACAAGCATGGGACGATCATTCATCCTTTGATGATTTTTAATACATTAATATCTACCATACATAAATTTAAATGTAATTGTTCGATCTTAAATATGTTTTCCAATTTTATTAGCTACTTTTTTGGATTGGGGAATGTGAGAAAGTTATTGTCCGGTTCGTTATGGTGGGTGTCACATCAGCCAGGATAACAATATTTACGGAAATAAGGGGAGTTGGTTCTATGGGTTATGGGATAATTTCAGAGTAGAAACCATATAATAATTTTTCACTACCAAATGAATTTACCATCATAGTATTAGTATTTTCACAACAGGTTCCACGTGTCTCATCTTTAGATGTATAAACATGATCCAACCCATGAGAATGATAGTAAGGATGATCATTTGGAACCAAATGAATCGTATGTGGAGATACCAATATTGATTGTGGATCGGTGAAATGAGGTGTTTTTAGGAAGGTGGTACCAATTTTTTTTGTTTTATGGTAGTATGGACGAATCTAAAGGGATACATCAAAGAGAGGGTTAATTTTTGGGGGGGTTAATAGCCATCAATGTTAGATTACGACCAATATAGACAATTATCAATGATGATAACTCATTAGAGGGGATTTTTTATAAATTCTAATATCTAAGGTAAAATAATTTTGTTTATGTGTATCTTGATGGTGTTGTTTTTCAATTTTATTAATAAATTTGGCATTAAAAATATTGTAATTATAAGAAATGGATCTGTAGGAACCGAAAATAATCTAGGATATAATGATGATCCAAATTATAGAATAATGATAGTACCGTTGAATGAATATGGGTAAAACTGGAAATCCAATTTAGGGCCAATGACTAGTATGTGATGAAAGTAGTGTTCCACCTTTCTATTTGTAGCTTCGCACCAGTCGGTGAGGTGAATCAGTGGATCATTAGTGTGCATAAAACTAATTATTTTAACATCTCAAGGTTTTTTATATGACTTATAATATTTTTTATTTAACCATATATTCATTCCCAATTTTTTTAGGTGATGTTAATAGAAATTAACAAAATCGGGGAGCATACCATTGAAAATAGTTGGCACACAAATTGTATAACTGGTCACTAAGAGTGAGAGTGATGTAGTTTGAGGAAAGTGGTATTTTACATGGTTTGAGAATGGTTTTTCAAAACCTATTAGTGTATCTAGATATTGTGTGGCTTTTTGGGGGAGGAATCACCTCTCACATGGTTTTATTAATCGTGCATCCAAACCCTACAAGTTGTCGTGGTTAATAAATATTATAGAAAATTACCATTTCCCCCTTGACATACTTGACTCCCTTTTAGTAAATTTCTCCCTCTCATCACATGTAATGCTATAATTTGTCATGGGAGGTCCTACATTAGGTGGTTTTACGTCTTTCACTTTGTTATATATTTTTTTTCTAAGGTCAGAACTTTTCTTTATTATTTCTTCCTCTCTTACCCCAATTCAACCTTAGTAATTTATTTTTCATAGATGTGTGAAATTCATGAATAATATATGGATGAATTTAGGTTTTTTAATAGTGTATTACCTTTTTTTGGTGATTTAGGTGTGAGAGTACCTCTCCTAATAATATCTTTTTTTAGGTGAAATGTTTTGAATTGAATTCAAGGTATGTTTATCTATTTAAGAGTGTTTCATGGACCTCCCATAATTAATTTTCATTTTTAGGTTTTGTTTATCATATTTCCAATAAATTTATTTATGACTCATTCTATATCCATGTTTTTTGTGTTGAATGGTATATTTTAGAAAATTGATGCATTAAAGTGGGTAAACAATGGGAGTTGGATTTAAGTAACTCCATGTGTTTCTTAAAGTGGAAAAAGAGGTCTAGTACTCTCAAATGGCTGTTTGAAATTGGTATTCATAAAATCCTGGTATGATATTTATTTTTTATCATATTATGGAAATAATTCTTTTATAAAAGTTGTTTTTAATGGATCATGTAATGGGAACCTATTATGTACATAATTGAATTTTAGATTGGAATAATGAAAATATAGTTTATCATTTTAGAATTAATTATATTATGAATTGAAATGTTTAATCTTGTGGTTTGTGTTGTTTTAAATAGAAAATTTTGTGTATAAAATAAAATTTTTAAATGGATTTATTATATCTGATAATGTGAATGTTTTTTGTATTTTCTAGCTAGTACAACATGAAATAAAATAGGTGTTTTTATGGTGACTTGTGAGTTTGGACCATATCTTATGACATGGACTATATGTCTTTTTTGTCTAGGGGACTGGGTGGGAATTTTGGATGTTGATCATGTGAGCTATCAAAATGTTGACTAAAGTAATTTTTTGTCCCTTGATATGTGGACAGACAATAATAATTCCAAAAAATTGAATAATGGATAGAGATATAATATTTATGTTTATAATTTAGTAATACTAATAGAGATTTCAATATTTTTAATATACCACCCAACTACAAATCCATATTTTAGACCAATTTACAATTCTCTCTTATTGTTAGAGACCATGGTTCATGTTACTTATTATCAATTTTTTTATATGATTTATAAAAAATGTTAGGTTGATATGTGGTTATTTTATTTCTTATGATCATGTCTTATTTATCCTTGTTTATTAATTAATGATCATGTTTGGTGTTATTTGGGTGTTTTGAGAATTTTTTTGTTAGCTATATTTATTTTTAATATTTTTTAATATTTATAATGATTTTAAAAATATGGGTAGTTTTTCTGAATAACTAAATAAATTTCTACATCTTTCTTCCAAGAAAAATTTCATTAAATGTTATATTGGATTTGAAAAATGAGTTTCTTAACTAGATTTATTGGGTTCTTGAATAAAACCCTTACAAATATTTATTTTGTTAACTTACTCATATTTGTGTCTAACACCCTTCATATTCATTTCTGTGTAAATAAAATATTTTTTCTAGGAATAGTTTAGGGCATGGGCCCCATAAATTTTTGGGGGACTTCTTGATTATCACCTCCCGAGGGTTGTTATTTCAGATGAGATTTGGTATAATTGGTTTTAACACATGATGAGTTTTTTTATTTGAGGATTATTTTGTTAGGATGTTATTCATTGTCCATTTTGGTATTTTTCCTTAGTCACAATATATTTTATATTATTAAAATTATATATCGTGTTATGTCTTCTTATAACTATCGATATATTTTTTATGATATATTCCTTGGTTATTACTACAATGACACTATTTATTTTTATTATTAACTTCATCCAAATTTTAATTGACATGGTTGTTGAATATATGGACAGTTCATTCTAGTTATTTGAGGTTGAAATTGTTCAAAAATGTTTATTATGAATCGTTAGTGCCTTTACCCCTCTTATGGTGACCAGGATTGAACTATTGGCCTTGTATTTGGGTGGCTTGAGCAACATTTTCAGTTAAGCTAGCTCATTCATTAGAAAAAGAAATCATTTAATTAAATCTTGTTTTTTGTGTCATTTCTAGGTAGTCGGGAGACAAAGATCGTCACTAGGACATGGGTGGAGTCTGCATAGAAGGTACTTGCCTGATCTTCATCACACTGAACCTCATGTTTACAAGGATGTGTTGGACTTGAGTTTTGATATTGATTTTGGAATGGGACATTTGTGATGTTTTTTTAGATGATGAAATTATAATTTGATCAATGTTGATTTTATCATTGATTTTCGCAGTCATTCTTATATTTAAGGAGAATGTGGTGAAACAACTAGGGTTTTATTATTAGGAAACATTGTCTGGTAATCAATCTGGTATTCTTAGAGAATGGATCTATAACCATAACTATACCTCTTTCACAGTTAGTGTACAGTGTACCTTCCCCTTTTGGAAAAACATTTTATAGTGTATTTTCCCCTCCATAATTTTTGGTTTCACTCCCTTACTCCCAAGATTGGTTCCAATGGAGTTTATTGTTTTCATGTTATCATATAAGGGATTGATTTATTGAAATTTAAGTGGATGAAATGGTATTTATTTGAGATATGTTCATGTTTTCTTGGTATTATCCAATGGGTACGTTTAATTTCTATTTGAAAAAAATTAGATTGAAAGACTTGAAATTAATGAGTTGTTCTATTTTTGAAAACCTTTTTGGTGGTTTAGAAAATATCCATGGAATTTTTAATAATTAAAACGTTTGTTCATTATTTTTAAAATTGGATCTAATGAAAACAATATGTGGAAAATAATGTAATTTTAAAAATATTAATTTCGAGATGTATTATAATTTATAGAGAGGATGCCTTAGTAATTTCTTTTTTAAAATATATTCTATTGGTTGGATTAATTCAAAATATGTGTTTTTAAAATGTTTTCAAAAAAATGAGCCTTGGTATAAAGGTATTTTTTAATGGTAATGAAATTATTTAAAAATTATTTAATATTAAATAATACAGAAATAATTACTAAATGGTGTATGAGATATCCATTTTATCAAAAAATTTTAAATAATATTTGGTATGTTGGGTGTTACAACATAGTTTAAATGATTTTTCAGATTTGTAGTTGTTAGTGATGGTTTGAAATGATTCATCCAGGAGTTCTGAAAAAATGATGAGTTTTCAAATGAAAAATTTAATGTGTTTTAATTTTTTTTTCAAAAATGTTTTGAAATGATATTTTTGATTCATTCCCCTGGTTTTGGGACTGATTTTTTAGTTAGACGAGTGTGGCTAGTCATAATATTTTCATTAATTTGTTTCTAAGTACCTCTAGGAAAAAAATTATGTAAGATATTACATTATTTATATGTGTTTTTCTTTGATATTCTCGTCTAGTTTTTGTATCTAACATTTTTTGTTTCAGATTAATTCCAAACATCAAATTTATTCACAGTATTTATTTAGTGTGAAATTCATCATTATAGGCTATAAATTATTGACCTAGGTTATTATTGAACTTGGTTTGGGTATTTCATTATGACTCTTAGTTATTGGTAGTTATAGAATTCCATAATTTCTATGTGAAATTCATGTGTGATGCGTTGATTGGATTTTAATTGCGTTCAATATTAATATTCTCTTGATAAATTGTTTCTAAAATCAAATTTTAAGTGTGACATTAAATGAAAAGCAATGATAAGTGTTAAATGTTGGGGTAAATTACATGTTTTATTTTAAATGACTTTGACCCCATTTGGTTTCTAAAATAAAGTGGATGTGAGGTTTTTAATACACAAAGGTTGTTTCTTTTATATTCAAGTGGTGATTTTTAAATTTCACATGCATTGGAATTATTTGAAAAAGCATTTCAAAATGTATGGGTGGTTTATACTTTTATTTCCCCAATTGCGTAATTATAAAATTTTAAAAGGTATTTTTTAATTCTGTTGAGGGTTTCAATTAATTTTTATTAGTTTCTATAAATTTTATTTTGAATGGGTTTTTTGAAAAATTATTTGAGATATATTTTTCAAGTGGGTTTAAAGAGATAATTTTGTAATAATGGTTTGGATGTTGAATTCAAAAGGATGAGAAGAGACTTAGAATTCCAAGTATTTTGATGGCATCCTATTTGGATTTTTGGATGGTTTCCAAAATGGGGTGAGTCATTATAAGCCCCACAAGATTCCAAGGATGTTTCATATGATTTATGAATTTACATAATGAATTGTTTTATATAATTCTTATGGTTTTTTGACTTATAAATACAATTTTGTTTCTTTATTATGGTGCATTTTGTCTTTTCTAATATTCAATTTTTTTAATTTTTGGGGTTTTATTACTTACTATTTTGTGGGTAGTGTTAAATTAACGTTGAAATATTATTTCAAAGTATATTTAGAAATTATATTTCAAAAGATATGTGTTGGGATCCGAAATGAATATTTAGGTAAAAGGTTTTAAAGAGGAAATTTTTTTTTCCGTTTTCTATGTTTGTTTGAATAAAATTTTCTTATTTAATTTCTTTAATGTGTTTTGAAAATAATTTATAATCCACTATTATTTTATTTAGAATTAGAGGGTGTTGTTTTATAAAGTGTGATATGGCCTAGAAAATTTTATTTTTTTCATTCATGAAAAATTTCATCATTTTCTTGAAATGTTTAAGTGATTTAAGTATATAATATATTTATGACCTACTAACATGTGTGATGCTTTTGGGTTTTTGATCTTGGGATCAAGATATTATTTATCATTCATTAGAGCATCCTTTTTTAGGGAATAATAAAAGGTTAGTGTCTTATTATTGTGTGTGTGAGTGACCACTATGCCCTTGATTTTATAATTAGTATAGATTTCTCTTTTGGGAGATTGATAACTATATAGTAAAATCCTTATAGAGTTCATCGTGGGATGATATTTTGATTTTAGGTCTTAGTTTACCTATATAGTGTGGTTACATGGTTTTAGATACTATTTAATTTGTTTTTTTAGTATGATCTAGAGTTTTCACTTATAAAGGTGATGTATATTGGCCTTTCTTATAAATCGACCATGTGTGTGTTGATTTTCTTGGGATTGTTTTCCCAAAGAGAAAGTGGGAATTAGTTTCATAGTGGTTCCTAAGTGTTACATAGAACTTATGGGGGGATTTTTTTCTCATGGTTGATCTATTTATTTAGGTGAGTTCTCCATTTTGACAAAATTTATTGAATCTAGAAATTATGGGGATATTGTAATTGTTCTCTTATCTATTTGGATCTGGAAGAGGTGATTGTGGTTACATATTGGATAAAAATTTGGTTGTTTTGTGATCATGATGGTTTAGTTTTGGGGGAATTATTATTATTCATTATTTTACTTCTTAATATCATATCTAGTCTCTTGATATACAACTTAGATCATTCCATAATGTGTTGGTTGCAACTAGTTCAATTTGGATCCTTCTTGAATATGGTCTTTTGGGAGGAAGAATGTGACATGGTGGGGAGTATTGTGGTACTCATCATCTCACTCATATAAATTTGATGGGTATTATTTTTCAAATTTAATAGTTATATTAATTATAGGGTACTGGGGGTTGAAAAAGTTCTATTTTTTTAATATGCCTTGGATCATGGTGTAGTCTTAGTTTTTATAACCATGTGGAAAACCATGTATGTTCTGTAGTTTTTGGATTGTTGGATTTTTCAGTGTTTTCAGTAGGTTTCTCCAAACGTATGAGGATCTTGATAATTTTTTTGGTTTTTTTGGAATATTATCTCTCACTCTATTGGTGCATTATTATCCTTACCATGTGGCCAACCCATGAAATCTATCTAGGTTCTAAAAAATTCAAACGAAATTAATTTTTTTCATGAATGGTTTATCTCCTCTTGGAACACTTTCCCTATCCCATCATGTGGTCCCTCTACTTTTTATTGATAGCTCATCCTATGGAGGTTTTTGTGGTTTCCATTTGATTTTACACTATGATGCCTAGAGGTAACTTCTATTATTCATGATTTCTTTTTCCTCTTAACCTTATTCAAACATTACTCTTCAATTTTCATAGATTTTTTAAAATATATAATTCCATATAGAATAATTTTTTGTTTTTAATGGGATATTTGGTTTGTATCATTGTGGTTTTGGTGTGTGCAGACCTCTTATCCTCTAATATCATTTTTATCATCATTGAAGAGAATTTTAGAAATGATTTCTAGGTAATTTTATGTATTTAAGATCATTTTAAATTACTAAATTATACTTTATTAACACATTTGTTGTTATATTGTAAATGATTCTTTAAATTGATATGTGATTCATGATTTGACCATTATTGGTTGTATTCATGGTTTATATTTTCAGTTTAAATCACCATAGTGGTTTTCCATATAGATTTTGGTTTATGGAAATCCACACATTTGTAAAAACTGATTTGAGAGGATTAAATCATTCAAATGGGGTTTTTAGAATAGGTTTTCAAATAAATATTTACTTTTTTTATAATTGAAAAATTCTTGGGGTTAAATGTTTTATAATTTTTTTTAAGTATTAGGTGATGGGTTATTTTAATGGATTTATATGTATTTTAATGTCTGGTATAAAAAAATGGATTGTTCTAAACTATAGTTTTTTTAATATAAATATTTAACCTTGATAAGGTTTTTGTTTTATAATGGGACCCGTGGTTTATTAAATTGGAATTTAAATGGATGTGATGTGTTGGTATATATGGTTATATTGTGTATTTATTATTGAGTAGATGATGAGTGACATTGGGTGTGTGTAAAGATATTTATATATTTGGTCATTATCTTATGTCATGGATTAGATTTGGTGTGTTGTCTAAGGGGGCAAGGAAGCCTTTAGGATAAGTAATAATTTAGAATCAAATGCTTTAACCATAGTTTTGAGTGATCCTTTAGTAAGAGGAAGACTGAGATAGATTCCAAAATTTTGAACGAGGGACTCAGAGAGCTCTGGGATATTTGGTATTGGTTAAAATAGAGATTTATTCCTACTAAAAGTATATTCTTAGAGAAATACTAATCCTTATTTTATACTAAGTCATATAATTTCCTAATGTTTAGATCCCATGCCACCCATTACGTATGACTAGTTTGTTTTTTATGTAATATGAATGATGTTAATTCATATATATGGTTATTTTATACCTTTTTCTGATGAAATATTTATCATTTTTAGATTATGTAACATTTATATAATGAAACACTTTTTATTAAATCCATTTTTTAAAAGTGATTTTTACTACACTTATTTCCATTTTCATTATTTTCTTAAGTACTATTACTCTGTTTATGCTCAGGTTTATTCCTTCTTTGGGTGAATTGAGAATGTTTAAACTATGAGGCTTATTATAGAATTATTTGTTCTCATTTTACTATGATTTTGAAAATATGGATGTTTTTTTACATAAACTAATGGTATTTTAAAAATGTTATTTTTCATGTGAATATTTTTTTAAAGTGAACATGGTTTGAATTTTTTTTTTCAAAATCCATATTTATTTGTTTACCCAATAAAATCAATACATTGATCCATGTTTCATCCTAATATAATTGTTTTTCTTACTCATTTCATATTCCATTGGGTCTATATGGACTTTTACTTTCCTGGAATTGGTAATGGAAATGGAAACAGGCATTTCAGGGGACCTTCTGGATTATAACTATCAGACAGTTTTCAGGTTGGAGGATATGTTGTCTCAAATGAATTAGCTCATTAGGAGTTTTCAACATTAAATTTTTAAATCGATTTTTTAAATCATAAATTTTGGTTTATTTTAAATTTAATTAATTCTTTTTATATTATGTATATTGTATATCATGTTTACGTCTAATTTTGATCTGTGATGTGGCTATTTATGATATATTATCAAGACATTTCCATTTTGAGTATAATATATATTTAATTTTATTTATCCTATCTATTTAATTAACATTTAAAGCAATTTAGTTACTGTGATTCAAGTTTACTTGAGGTAAAATTATTTTATAATTGGTTATTGTGATGCCCTATCGCTTATCTCCATCTTATAGTGATCAAGAATTCTTTTTGAGTGATGTGGTAGAGTGGCTCAGATGATAGGTCATGTCCACCCATGTTAGTTTGTTATATAATCATTAAGTGAATTGTCATAAATCCAATATTACTTTCCATTTTTGTATTACTCTCACTATGTTTGATAGTTATTCAATCAAAATGACCCTCTCATTTCCTATTCAATTGAATTGACTCTTTTCTTTTCCTTTATTTTGAGTTTCAAGAATAGATCAAAATATTTAATCCCAAATGGTATGATTTATCCATTATAAAATAGATCATCTACTTTATTGATAATAATCATAGATATAATCCTATTTTTCTAGTTCTAGGGATTACATTATGATTTAATAGATAATTATTTAATTATTGATGTATAGAATTCTAATTTAGATAATTGAAAACCTTCCCTTGAGTGGAATGAGATATTTTGATAGAAGTATATATAATTATAATTTTTTTATGTTTGGAGGTGGTGTGGTATAATATCATGGATAATGATATTGTAACACTTTAGGTTGGAATTTCATACAATTAGGGTCATTTTTATGAATTTGTATTTATTTCCAGAATGGATGTGTGTGTAAGACATAAATTGTTGTTATTGAATTCATGGCCAATGTAGGTTATTATCCGACATCACTTGATAGGTATGACCCTCATGTCATGGATAAAAAATATAGGGGAGCTTGTTCTACTGTGACATGTTGTGATAACAAATGTGGTTCCTAGATACCAATCCAAGGTATAAATATTTTATGTCTAGTCCCAATACAAATTATGGGGAACTATTGTATTCTGGATTACCCTAGGAACGAGCATGGGGAATGAAGACCTTTTGTTTGAACTCAAAGTTGGTATCGAAAAAATTATTACCTCATAACCCGAGGTTTTCCCACTTGTGAGATAACGTTGTATCATATTCAATGGACTGATTGTCTCTGAGACATGATCCAATTCATGTATTGTCCTTCAAAATGATGTGATATTCAATGATGTATGTAAAATTCCTTTCATCATGGAGTAAAATAAGACACATTAGGGGGTCATGGTATCCTTGTGAGAACATGATTTTCTATCATATTATTTTCTTCTTAACGTCTCATTTAATTTATATCATTACATAAAACATTTTATAGATTTTCACATTATGTTAAAAATATATTAGTGGTTCCATACTAATTTTATAATCCCACCATGTATGGTCATGTCAATGTGTTTAGATATTTCATGTTTAGGGATCCATTGAAGGGAAATGGCCCTACATCATGGAGCTTTGTATGTGGATCATAGAGGATGGATGTAATATCAATGTGGAATAAAAACTATTACAATAGTGTTTCTTTAATTTTATGTGGTTTTCAAACATTCATTTATATACCACATTATGAGGATTATGGATTATATTGTATGAAATGTATCCCATTTATTAAAGCATGTTTTTTGTGTTGATTGAATATTTTTCAGATCAACATGTTTTAATTTTGGTGTATAGATATCCTTTTCAAGGGTTTATTATCCCAATTACACCATTTTTACCCTTAGTGTTTGTCAGAATCTGCATAATTATGTATAGGCACAAAGGATGTTACATAGAACTCTGATCCAAAAAAAGTGATTAAATGTAAGGTATTATAAATTTCAATTGTATCTTATATGGAAAATTTAATCTTTAATGGAAAAATGTGACTACCTATATCGTCAAGGTGCAAAATTATTTTTTGTGAGTGTACCTGATAATAAATATACAATTTATAGAGTGTATCCTAGAGCTGTGTCCAAATGGTTGACCACCTAGGATGTTTCTTAGGTTGTGTTTGAGTAAGAACACATCACATTAAATGAACTTTTTTTGGCATATGGGGACAAATAATAGTATGATAAGTGGCCCATTGGTTAATATAATGTTGTGTTTTAGGAATCCATCTAAGGTATTTCAAGAGATCCATGGGGTTAGATGACTAGGTTTATTTCCCATGTATTTTATGTCATGATAAATGATATTAGAGAGAATATCTGATTGAATGTGGAGGGACACTATGTGAGTTTGTGTTGATGGTCCATAATGATGGTATTTCTATTTAAAATGGGGTGGTGTGAGGGGGAAACACCATTGTAAAAGTGAAACATAAAAGGTTATATGATAAAAGATAAAATAAAAAATGTATACCATTACTTTTATGGAGAATACATGATTTGAAATCTGTAGTTATGTGATCTTAGAAGGGATTAGTGTTAGTATGGGTGACCACCTATGGTGTATTCCACAGTGTTTGTGAGTGAGGGACAACACATCGAAATAACATATATTTGACTTGGGTATAATTATCAGTGTGATATGTGACAATAATGGGAAATAACATATGGTTTACTTTAGTGGTATCCATGGTAGTATATGAGACCCATGGGGTTAGATGACTAGGTTCATAGCCAGTGGAGGTTACGTTATGACCATATATATATGTCTCTAATTTGAAAAAATGATAATGCGTGCATTTCCATTTGTATGAATTGATAACTATAATATTCTTAAACTCAAAAATAAATACATTTCAATAGTTTAAATTAGTTCATGTCTGACATACCATATATGATAGACTACCAAACCATCCATCTATTTTTATTTTATTCAATGTGTTTTAGAACTGATAGACTATATATTTAATTCCAATAACTTATGTTGGTGACCATCTAATAAAATTCACCCACTAAACTCTTAGATGCTTAACAACTATTAAGTATGACAATTTTATTTTTTTTGGGATTTAGGTAACTTTTAGAAATGTAAAACTCCTTGAATATATTAATGTTCCTTAAATATAAATCATCAGATGTTATGATTTCAACTTATATTGTCTTTTAAGACTATTTATTCGTCCATGATCATTATAAATTGAATGTGCTCTATTAATAATTTACTATTTTAGAAAAAAATATATATAATCATTTAAATTATCATATAGAAACACATACTTTTCTACATTATGATTGACATAAATTGAAATTTATATGGTTAATAAATGAAACACTTTAACATAATCTGTTCCGTTATATAATAAAGTATTATAGAAAGTTATTTTAATTTATCTTTTAATTTTTTTATTTAAATTGTTCACTATTCCTCTACATTTAATTCCTCATTATTAATTAAAGAGGATAATAAGGTGGAATAATCACCAAATTTTTCATTATAAATGTTTTCATTATATACCTATATCATAATACAATATCATATAATGCCACCATCTGAGGTCATTCCCAGATACAATTCTTATTATACCAAAGAAAAAATAATTTACTCCCATATTTCAATTATCACACATATGATCATTAACTAAAGTCTCAAAATTATTCCATATCATAATTTTGAATAATGTATCATGATAACCATAAACTATGGGAACACTGATTCTAGTGTAGTTCTACATGATGAACATCGAAATAACACTAGAGGAATAATAATACCCATTCTTTAATATAGTCTTGCATGATCCATTGGCATCATCACTAAGCCTTATGTGGACTGAATGGGGTGTGAGTGAATTTTATTGCAATACCATCACACCTAATAAATGGGATTATTTTTTTTGTTTTACAATAGGTTTATACCACTCCATTATAAGAGATCACACAAACTTATTTATAAATAACATTGCCTAGAATTTTTTTATGGATCCATTCATTTACATAGGAGAAATTGGATTTGTGTTACCTTTTATGCATGAACCCCCTATATTTATATTCACTATTTATGAAACAAACTCCATTAAAATCATAGAAATGAATGGATCATCCATATATATAATTTGAGAATATATTATAAATTCATTAGAAAAATTATCTTATGTATAACTAGATTGATCTCTCTATTTCAATATGATAAATACATGCCATTAACATGTATAAAAACCAACATTAAAAATATATTTGTATAGAATATTGGTTCTCCCTATAAAATGGAAAATTAAAATACCTGAAAATTTTGGGGGAGGATTGGAGACATAATTCCTAATGAAATTTAGTTAAAAAATTGTCTGTTTTACATTAAGACGTTAATCATCAAAATAGATGAAATATTGCAGGGAATTTTGAAAGAAAATGAATGATTCTACAATAGTTCTTCTAGAATATGAAATTTTTCCCACCAATATATACAATAGAAACTAATTATAGGTATTGATAAAATGACCTCATCGATAATATGAATGAAATAAAATAAATGAATAGAGAAACTTAAAATAAACTATCAAAATATATTCCTCTTTGAAGAGTTGAAAGATCATGCATTGGACATCCAAGATATCAACCATAAAAAACATTATAAATTTCAATTTATTATACCATGATGATAATATTCAATTTTTTATGGTCATGTATGAATGTATTTATCACCGAGATAATTATTAGGTAGATTTGAGCCAAAAAAATATTCCAAAGTGAAGACATCTACCACTAGTTCTCCCCCACCTGGTTTACATTCTAAATGTCTAAACTCAATGTCATTGAAATCAAGAATTTGAAACATATTTTCTTCTAGTTTCCCCCAATTTTTCTAATGGGGGAGGATTCACAATAGCTATGATGAAATTTTTAGGGAACCTACAGAATGGACAAACATATCTTACTAGCTTTATAAACAACAAAACCTCCTTAGAATGTCATGTTATATTAAACAAGATACATTGTGTTTATGAAATAAAATTTATTTCATTATAGTTGGAATATTTAACAAATAATCAATTATTTCCATATCATATATATATTTATTTTTATTTATAATAATTTCTTCAAAGTAATATTATTCTATAAAATATTCCATTGATGGTGGTGTAATCTAAATTCCATATATTTAAACAGGCATCTATATAAATATTGATAGCATGGATAACATATTTTATTCATTCTAATCATTTTTATAAGGTTTGTAGAGTCAGATCAGTTTTTATTCATGTGTGTTTAATTTATTACGTAATTTTTATTATAATAAAATTTTATTAATAAGAAAAATCTTTTGTCACTTATAAAAAAGTATGTAACTATAAAGGTCATTTATTTAGATTTATATAATGATTGTAAATTCCTTTAGAGTCAAACCTTTTATGTATCAACTGATTGATTTATCATTTGAATAAAAAATAAAATCTATACCCATACATTATTAATTTTTGAATCTTTTATATTTTTAAAAAATAAATAATATAGAAATGGTTTCATAAAACCCTATTTATTGATGTATTTCTTTTGATAAGATTGATATCTAATGTTGAATTTCTATAATTTTTTATAAAATTCATCATGTATAGATTAAAAAATACATCACAATGAATTATTAATCATCCTTCATTATACAAATATTACATTACATAGACCTTGAATGGATACAAAAGGAAATATTAAAGGATTTTCCAACTATGGTCAATTCTTCCAATGTGAACATTTTAACCACTTACATTATTAATGTGGATTTTTAATCAGGACATCATATTCAGATTCCATCCATCCTAAAAACATTGATAACTACAGATTAACAATTCCAAAACTCTAATATTATTATAATAAATAAATCATTGAAAATAATATGAGTTACATAATAATAAAAATCATTACCAGAAATCCCAATCCACTCATATTCATTATAATACTCAATCTGCTCGAGTATATGAGTGGAGAATAATATTATATGGGTGACCTTTCATCAAATTTCGTTGAATAAAGTTTTAAATAATTATATTCTTCATATAATAATCTATATTAACCTATTTAACATCTTTATCACTTGGTTATGACATATATAGTTTCTGAAACAAACATTATTCTTTTAAACCTAGGAACAATTATTTTTTTTATCAGTATTTGGAATTTCATATGTTAATATTAAACATTCCAATGATTGACATCAATGATATGTTTAATGACAATTATGGTGATGATAACATATCTCCAAAATATATTCTTTCACTAAATGAGTATCTTATTTTAGATTACATTAATATGTTCTTTAATTAAATATATTTCAACTAAAATGAAGAAATATTTTGAATTTATCACACCCCTTATCAATCCAAGAAAAATATTTCACCTTTTATTTCACTGGTTTAAACACAAAATAAATCTATAACTCCATTTATAAGATAAATATTTTCAGGAATTTCATATATAACTTCACAACCCATCCCCCAGGGCCTGTGTTGTGACTATCCCAAACCCCCCTTCCAAATTCTAGGGACTGGCGACTAGCACCGAAGGCAATTTCCCTAAAACTGGGAAGGCATTGCCTTTATAACCTATACCCACACGCAAAAAAGCACACAACAAGATACTAACTCAAGTAAACTGAATAGTAAACAGAGTGAGTATAGTAAGAAAAAGGGGCCTGAATACAAGACCAACAATAAAGTATAAGAAACTGGAAGTAAAAGTGAACTGGAACAGCTCCTGGATCGTTCACCATGAATCCTACCCGAAGGGTTGGTACTGATCATGAATGGTCGTCTCTATGGTTTTCCTTGTCTAACATCCACCACCAAGCTACCTCAAGTTCTGGTACTCCCGTCCTCAATAAATGTTGTACATCTTCTAAACCAAAAACAACAGTGTGTGGTCATAGCCCATGAAAGGGTGAGTATAACGATACTCAGTAGGGACCCCAAGACCCTCATGGTTTCACAAAATCCAAAAAGTATAAACCACAAAGCATAAATTCAACTGTCAACCCTACGTAGGTATATTCTCATACATATACTGAAGTTATTAAGTAAACACATCTCAATCATGAGAAAAACATGGAGTCCAACTCTAAATCACCATGATCAACTATTCCATAGAGGAATAAATACCATGAAGGCAAGTACCACATAGGTACGCTGCACAAAAGAATGCCACAATGGTTTTACAATGAAGGAAAGTACCACACATGTACATACTTAGATCACACCAGGAATAACTTAAGTATAGTAGTAGAGATGATTAGATGTAACTATTGGATCATCTTACTATTTTAATAGGAAAGCACACATAGGATCTCTCGGTGCTGACACATATAGGATCGCTAGGTGCTGACCCACACATGATCGCTCTTTATTATTCACATCACAACTAGCAACTGGGTTCCCGTACTATGCTCATTTGTCTCCAGGAGGGTCAGCACCACACGCCACTAGTGGATACTCCAACTTCCATGAATCCCCATGAAGAAGTATCCCAAAGGACCACCACATCATAGGGATCTAAACGTAATAGATGGTGAGTCAATCAGACACCCGGTCTGTGAGTTATTAGCCTTTTGTCCCGAGGGCCCGACTGGATTCGTGTACGATCTAACCCAGCTGTTCCACAACTTTATCCAAATATCCAGTGGGGTATACCAAAGGGACTATCTCACGCCAACGTTTACAGCACCATTGATGGTTCATCAAATGAATATTATGTGCTAATGATATGCCCAAAAGAGCATAAAGCTCGTAGTTAGTCCGGGTCCTGTCCGACCCGGTCGGACCGACCCAGCCTGGGCTAACCCAACCGGTTAGGTCCAGCCCAGCCCGCTAGGGGGTCTGGAAGGCTGTGAGGGCTGAGAGGGACCGTGGATGTCACGGGAGGCTGTAGGGGGGTGTGGGTGACCGCGTGGATGCAGAGGGCCGCGAGGCCACGTGGCGGCGTAGTGATACTGTAGGTGCCACAGGGTGGTGGAATGCGGCGGGTGCCATAGGTTGGCACGAGGCCTTGGGTGCCACGGGGCGTCAGGGTCCATGGGTGACCCTGGGTGGCATGAGGCCATTGGTGCACAGGGGCATCGCAAGGCCACGGGTGCTACGGGACGGTGCGAGTGTCGTGGGTGCTGCGGGGCGGCGGAGGCCCCATGTGTCGCGGGGAGGTGAAGGCTGCAGGTGCTGCGGGACGGCGTGAGGTTATGGGTGCCACGGGGAAGTGGAGGCCATGGGGTCCATGAGTCAATGGAGTGTCGAGAGGTGTAGAGGCCACGAGTGGTGGAGCTCTATGGGGTGCGGAGGCCACGTGGCAACGGAGCGCCCTGCCTTCACTGACAGTCAGCTTGACCGGTCGTCCTTCGTTCATCACCTTCGTCACGGATCTCGAGTTCCATCAGTGACAACCACTAGCACTGGTCATTGTCACCATCGTGAAGAACACACCAAAAAATTCACAAGACATTCACAGAGGTTGAACCATGTTTTTTTGTCCCGTACCCTCCACACTAGGGCGGTAGCAAGCACCTCAAAAAAATCATGAATCAAGAATGTCAAAATATAAAATTTCATATGAATTATGGATCAACTCATTTATATTGATTCACATTCTTTATGATTTCCAATAACAATGAAATTAATCATGAAAATTCATGAATTCAATTACAACCCCTACCTTGGAGAATTGTTGACGGAGATCGTGAGATGGAAATGGAGAAGGCGTAGAGAGTGCCAACAATCGTCGCTTCCGTGGTCACGCTTCTGAAGTCGGTTCGAACTTTGTCCATGTTCTTCAATTTCGAAGTGAGTTCTTCATTGGAGAGCTCTCTCCCAAGTTGGCCCCCTTCTCTTTCACCAACAAAAAATCCCCTCCCAAGAAAAGAGGTGCGAACATAATAAAATATGTTTTTTCAATTTTAAATATTTGTCACAAATTAAGTTAGCTGAATTAATTAATTAATGAGTTGGCTTAATTAATTAAAGGGGAGAGTTGGAATAATTATGTGGGGATCTCCAGAGGTTTCTCCCCATTATGAGGGGGTTCAAAGGGGTTGAAGGGGTTTTATGTCTCGGGTGGTCCTCACCACCATAACCTACATGGGAGGTCAGGCTCGGGTGGTCCCCACCACCACATCCTATGTTGAGGGGTTTTAGTACAGGTGGTCTCCACCATTAAAACATGCACATGGAAGGTTTCAACAAAATAAAAAATGATAAACATTTTTATTTTATTTTATTATTTGAAAAAAATCACAAAAACTATCTTTCACTTTCATCCTACTGCGGTCGAGGTGAAGTCCACCTAAACATATACTAATGTTGCGAGTTCAACAGTGCCCTCAGATTTCAATTCTGATCACTAGTTCAAATGTTACAAGAACCCACTCATACGTTTACATAACGTACCTGAATAAAAGTTCAGAAATTTATTCTGGGAACTCTGGGCCTTGTAATCACATGTCATCAATGTTTTTCAGACTCATAAAATTCAAATTCATTGAAATTCTGGGTCTTTACATTTGACCCACCTTAGGGCGTTGAGTCCCCATAAACCACAACTCAAAACTAGGAAAAAAAGTGGGGGGTACTGAGTACGAATCTGAGCCTCCGGCTACCATGTGCTCTCTTGGAGGTTCTCGTGCTTCCAGTGAATGCGCAATAGAGGTATCGACTGCCCATGAAGGACCTGCTCCTGTCGATCCTCAATCTCTACTAGAACCTCTGTAAAAGTCATCCCTTCATCGACATCCAGATCACCTTGGTTGATTATGTGGGAAGGGTCATGCACGTATCTCCTCAGCTAGGATACATGGAAAATGTCATGCACCCGGTGCAAATAAGGTTGATGTGCTAAGTGGTATGCCACCTCACCAACTCTATTTAAGACCTGAAAGGGTCCGATGAACCTCAGAGATAACTTTCCGCCTTGGCCAAATCACAGAAAACTATGTTGAGGTGAGACCCATAGAAAGACGTGGTCACCATCCTCGAACCCCAGAGATCTCTATCTCCGGTCAGCATACGACTTCTTTTTTCTCTGTACAGTCTTTATCCACTCTTGGATGATCTTAACCACCACTGTGGTAGCCTATACCATCTTTGTCCCCACTAGCACTGACTCCCCTAGGTCAGTCCAGCACAAAGGCGATCTGCAAGGACACTCGTACAACACCTCAATAGGTGTCATCCTAATTGTGAAGTGATAGAAGTTGTTGAATTCAAAATCTACCAAAGGCAAGTGATCCTCCTAGCTATGACCAAAGTCAAGGACACACGCACATAGCATGTCCTTGAGGGTCTGTATGGTCTGCTCATTCTGGCCATCCGTATGGGGATGGAAGGCAGTGCTCAAATGAAGTTGCGTCCCAAAAGCCTTCTACAATCCTTTATATATCTGGGAAGTAAAATTTCCATCATGATCAGATACATTCATCGAGGGTACTCCATGTAACTGCACAATCTATTGCACATAGATGTGTCCCAAGCTTTCTATAGAACCCTTTTATCTGATCGGTAGAAAGTGGGCCGACATGGTGAGTCAGTCGATGATCACCCAGATAGAATCATGACCTCTGGATGTACGTGGAAGTCCTTTCACGAAGTCCAAGGACATCCCATCCCACATCCACACTAGAACCACTGAAGGATGAACTAAGCCTCCTGGTAACTGATTCTCTGCCTACATTTTCTAACAAGTGACGCATTGAGAGACAAACTATGCCACTGAATTCTTCATTCCCGGCCACCAGTGCTATCTTCCATGATCCTGGTACATCTTTTCCACTCCTGGATGTACCATAGGAGGGGATGTGTGGAACTCCCTCAACACTTCCTCTCAAAGCGACACTGGTACCATGGAATGTCCTCTAAAGAGGATGATGTGATCCCCACCTTCAGAAAACCCATTAGATGCATGTCCTTTGAATATCTGAGCATATTGTGTCTCACAGTCAGAGTCCCCATGCTGCGCCTCCCTGACTCACTGAAGAAGTGGGGGAGTGAATGTAAGATACTATATAAAATATGCTTCATCCCAATCCACAAAGGATATATGCAAAGCGGCCAGCTACTTCATCGCCTCGCCTAGCAGTTGTATACATGACCTCGTGCTAAGTGAATATGATCCAATGTTTCCCTTCCCAAGAGTATAGACTATCCCAAAGTCGTAGTCCTAGAGGAACACAATCCAACGTCACTGTATCAGGTTCCGGTCCTTCTGAAAGAAGATATACCTAAGACTCTTGTGATCATAGTACACTGTAAAAAGATCACCCATCCAGTAATGTCACCACATCTTCAAGGATGATACCACTACTTCTGACAATAGTTCATGGGTAGAATAGTTCTGATAATGCTTTCTCACCGATTGAGAACCATATGTGATAATTGATCGCTGCTGCATCAGGACACACCTGAGTCTAGTCCCTGATGTGTATCAGTAAACTACGCACCCTACGCCCTCCTCCAGTAGCCTCAAGATGGGGGAACTAGTCATCCTCTTCCTCAGCTTCTGAAATCTCTGTTGGAATATCTCCGACCAAATGAAGGGTTTCCCCTTCTTCATCAAAGCTGATAGTGGTGCTGCAACTCTAGAAAAATCTAGCACAAATACCCTATAGTATCCGACCAAACCTATGAAACTTCTTACCTCTGTCACACTCCTGGGTGGATTCCAAGAAAGTACTGCCTCAATCTTCTTTGGATCCACTACAACTCTAGCCTCCAATACGAAATCTCCTAGAAAGTGAACTTCTTATATCCAAAATTGTCACTTCGAGAGCTTACCATAAAGCTGGTGCTCTTGGAGTCTGTCCAGTATTACCTGTAAATGATAGGCATCCTCCTCCCCGGTAACCAAGTAGATCAGAATGTCATTGATGAAAAATAATACAAACCAATCAGGGTATGGCTGAAAGATCCTATTCATGACTTCCATGAACACTGTTGGAGCATTTGTTACACCGAATGGAATAACCAAGAACTTGTAATGGTTTTACTGACATCTAAAATCCATCTTTGGAACATCCTCATCTCGTACTCTGAGCCAGTGATACCCTGATCAATGATATATCTTTTAGAACCACCATTCTACCTTCTTTTGATCAAAGAGGTCGTCAATCTTCGAGAGTGGGTACTTGTTCTTCATAGCCACCTAGTTCCAGCACCGATAGTCAACACAAAGTCTCAAGATCTCATTTACCTTTTTGGTGAACAAAATCAGGGTTGCCCAGAGAGAAAAACTGGGCCATATGAACCCTTTTCTTTTTAAGTCCTCTAGCTGCACCTGTAGCTAATGAAGCTCTGAGGGAGCCATCCGATGTGCTGGGGTAGATATCTGTGCCATCCCGGGGTACAATTCAATGTAAAATTCCACCTCTCTATGAGGAGGTAGACCCAGAACATCATCAGGGAAGACATCTACGTACTAGTACACCACTACAGGATAACTCAGCTCTCCACATCAACCGCTCTGAGGGTAAGGTTAGCCAACTAATTTGTAATCGGTTGCACCCTCCTCCAGGTACGTCTATCTTGTGCTGCAAAGGCTCCCTTCTCGCCGGTGAAGGTAAATCTCGTCCCATCTGTGCAGACACACCGCACTTTGTACCTAATACAATCAATATGATCATGGATTGTAGATAACTAGTCCACACCCAAGATGACTTCGTAAGGCCTCGACGCTGCTACTAGGAGATCCCAGCTGAAGCTCTCGCCACCTCGAGTAAGATCACACTGCTTGCACTAGTTTGTAATCAACGAATCTGCTCTTGTGGGAGTCTTTAGCCATAAGGATCGAGCCAACAACTCCGTCGGAATCTCCGATCTCTTAAAGAGGGCAGTGGAAATTAAATAATTACTAGCACCAGAGTCTATAATTATTGTGTCTAAGGTGGAGTAGACACTTATTGTACCTCGTATCATCTCTGGATTGTTGTTATAGTAGGCCTCAGCTACCTGGAGATGAGCTCACCCCTATCCTCCTTCTCAATATGGTTGGGGTGGACCTACTGGTGGTGGTGGTAGTAACATCATGAATCGTCGCCCACCACCAGCTACATGGCTAGCTCCTCGGCCACGTCTGCCTGCTCCCTGCAGACCTCCTTGATCGAATCTCTATCTCTTCCTGGGTGGTCCTTTGACCATCTTCTAATCATCTGTATGGTGGTTCAGACACTCATGAGCCATGTGACCCTACCCGCCACATGCGTAACATTGCCCACTCTTGGCATGACTGGCTCTACCATGGGTACCCCACACAACCGACCCTGAATCATGCGGTTGTCCACTTATAGGTCTGTTCCTCTTGGACCTCTGGGACATCTGTCTGCTACTAACTACAAAAGACTCCACTACGTGATATCTGATGGGGGGTCTTACTGCTGGTGACTACTCAGAAAAGAAAAATCTCCACTAAGAGGGCTTTCTCTAACACCCCTACCTGCGTCGAGATGCTGAGTGAGATCATCGAATCCCCGATCTCCCGCCCGAGCCCCTACTGAAAGGTCTAAGCCCTAAAGAATGGGTTCTGCACCATATTAGTGGACTATTGTGAGAGGTTAGTGAACCTCGCTGAGTACTGAGCCACAGTCATGCTACCCTACTGCAGATGAAGAAGCTCATGAAAGCACACTGCGCAAAGAGTCACTGGGAAAAAATACGTCTGAAACATGCTCTTGAAGTCTGCCTAGAGAAGCATCACCTCGTCGTGAGCCATCCACATCAAGCTCCACCATCTGTCTGCTTCTTCCTGTAGAATAATAGTGGTACATATCACCATGAGATCAGGTGGTGTCCCTACCAGTCGAAAGACTCTCACCACAACCTCCATCCAATCCTTAGTCACTTGTGGGGCCATCTCTCCCCTAAACCTGGGTGGCCTCCAGCGCTGGAACTCTTGCAATGTGTCCAAGAGGTGTGCACCCTATGCTACTAGGGCTGGTGGCATCAGTGGACCAATGTGTAATGGTACCACTCGTTCCTCTACTGAGGCCTCTACTTGAAGAGGTCCCTACACTGAGGCCTTGTTGCTCATTGGGCTATCAGTGTGTACTACTCTCGGAACCCTAGCTGGCTGTTTGCATGGATGAATCCAAAAAAAGAAATAGGTGTTCCACAGTTAATAAGTTATACCTGGTGAGATGACTCCAAGAGTTCACAAAGAAAACTTTTAAAAACACACACACAATAAATGTTTTCGTGTGCTATGTTAGAAATCAGAAGTCATGGGCCTCGTGTATGGATACGTCGGCTACTGCACCAACACTAGATTCCATAAACTGATAACCACACTCGCTACAATTAACATTGTTTTCATTAAAAAGATCAGATTCTTATGTTCTATAGTAGAACCAACTCCCTTGATACCAACTTTTCACTACCAGTCCCCCAGGGCTTGTGCCGTGACTACCCCAATCCCACCTTCTATAGGCTTGGGGCTGGCTACTAGCACTGAAGGCGTATTCCCTAAAACTGGGAAGGCATTGCCTTTATAACCTTTAAGCACATGCAACGAAGCACACAACAAGATACAATCTAAAGTAAACGTAATAGTAAGCGGAGTGAGTGCAGTAAGAAAAAGGGGCCAGAATACAAGCCCAACTACAAAGTACAAGAATTTGAAAGTACAAGTGAACTGGAATAGCTCCTGGATCATCCACCACGAATCGTACATAAAGGGTAGGTAATGCTTACAAACAGCCAACTCTGTGGTTCGCCTCTTCTAACGTCCACCTCAGAGCACCCTCTGGTCCTGGTACTCTCATCCTCAGTCAGCACTTTCCATTTTCTACACCAAACACAATAGGGTGTGGGTATAGCCTGTGCATGGGTGAGTATAATGATACTAAGTAGGGACCCCAAGACCCTCAAGGTCTCACAAAATCATCAAAGGATAATCCAGAAATCATGAAGTCAACTGTAAACCATACTTAGGTATATGACCATACATATACCTAAGTTATCATGTAAACCCATCTCAATCATGAGGATCACACAGAGTCCAACTCCAAAGCCCCAAGTTCAACTGTTCCACACAGGAATAAATACCACGAGGAAAAGTACCACACAGGTACACAACAGAGAAGAATACCACCACGGTATTACCATTAAGGAAAGTACCATACAGGTTCACACTCATCTCACACAAGGAATAACTTAAGTATAGTAGTAGAGATGATTAGATGTAACTACTGAATCATTTTACTCTTTTAAGAGGAAGACCCACACAGTATCGCTCGGTGATGACCCACACAGGATCGCTCGGTGCTGACCCACAGAGGATTGCAAGGTGCTGACCCAGACAAGATCTCTAGGTGCTAACCCACATAGGATGGCTCAGTGCTGACCCACATAAGACCACTATGTGCTAACCCACATAGGATTTCTCTTCATTATTCACATCATAGGCAGCTGTTGGGTTCTTGTACTACGCTCTCTTGTCTCTGAGAGGGTCCACTCCACAAGACACTAGTTGAAACTCCAACTTCCACAATGTCCCATGATGAAGTATCCCAAAGTACTGTCATATCATAGGGATCTCTAGTAACAAACGGTGCGTCAATCGGACACCCGGACTGTGACTTATTATCCTTTTAGTCCCAAGGGCCCAGTTGAATTCATGCTCGATCCAACCAGACCATTACCCGACATTATCCAAATCTCCAGTGGGGTATACCAAAGTTACCTTCTATCCACATGGTTTACATCACCATTGATGGTTCGTTAAATAGATTTCTTGTGACAATGTTATGGCCAAAAGAGTGTAAAGCTCACAGCTGATCCGGGTCCAGTCCGACCTGGTCGAACCGACCTGGACCAGCCCCCGGGGTTGTCCAGCAGGCTGTGAAGGCTGCAGGGGACCGCAGAGGCCGCGAGGCCGTTGGGCGGTGCGATGAGACCGTTGGTGCCGCAGGGCGGGCCGAGGCCGCGGTTGCCGTCGAGGGCGCATGGTCGTGGGTGTCGCGGGATGGCGTCAGGCCGCAAGGGTGCGAGGTCGTGGGTGCCGTAGGGTGGGGCAAGGCTGCGGGTGCCATGGGGCGGCATGAGGTTGTGGGGCCATGGGGCCTCCGGAGTCCATGGGGACCCCAGGGCAGAGGAGGCCATGGGAGACGAGGGACGATGCGAGGTTGCGGGTGCCGCGGGGCGACAGAGGCTGCTGGTGTCGCAGGGCAGCGGAGGCCTCAGGCAGCGGACCTCTATTGGGTATGGATCCCACAGTGATCTAAAGGCCGCGGGTAGTATAATCCATGGGAAACATAGATCCACGAGGCAAGGAGGCCGTGGGGCGGTGAAGCGTCGTGCCTACGCCGACAACTGGCTTGATCGGCTGCCCTTCATTTGTCGCCTTCACCGTGGATATTGTGTTCCACTGGTGCCAACTACTAGCACCGGTCACCATCAACATCACGTAGAACACACCAAAATATCCACCAGATTTACAGAGAGTTCGGGACATGTTTGTTTGGCCCGTACCTTCTGTGTTAGTGTGGTAACAAGCGGCTCAACAAACTAATGAATCAGAACATCAAACTCTAAAATTTCATACGAATCATGGATCAATGCGTTTTGGTTGATCCACATTCTCCCTGTTTTCCAAGTACGAGGAAATTAATAGAGAAAATTCATGAATTCAATAACAACCCCTACCTTGGAGGATTGTTGATGGATATTGTGAGATGGAAACAGTGAAGGAAATGAGAGTACCAATGATCGTCGCTTCCACAGTCACACTTCATAAGTCAGTTTGAACATCATCCACATTTTTCAATTCCGGAGTGCGCTCTTCGTTGTAGTGCTTTCTCCCATGTTCTCCCCCTTTTATTTTTCCAACCAAAAATCCCCTACCAAGAAAATTGTTGAAATATAACAAAACATGTATTTCCAATTATAAATTGTTGGCACAAATTAATTTATCTTAATTAATTAATTGATGGGTTGGATTAATTAATTAAAGGGGAGAGTTGGCATAATTTAGTGGGGGAGATCAAGAAGTTTCTCCCCCATTAAGATGGAGTTCAAATGGGTCTTACATCTCTGGTGGTCCCCACCACCATAACCCACATGGGAGGTTAGGCTCAGGTGGTCCCCACCACCATTTCCTATGTTGAGAGGTTTTAGTACAGGTAGTCCCAACCATTAAAACATCCAAAAGAAGGTTTCCACAAAAGAAAACAGAAAATGTAACACATTTTTATTTTATTTTATTCCTTCACAAAAAACACAAATACAATCTTTCACTCTCAACCTACTACGGTCGAGGTGAAGGTCCCCTTAAGAAAATACAGGAACTACGAGTTCAACAGTGCTCTCAGATTTTAATTTCGAGCACCGGTTCAAAAGTTACAAAACAATTCTTGTACTTTTACTAAATGTACCTAAAAAATGTTCAGAAATTCATTATGAGCACTTCGGGCCTCATAATCACAAGCCGTAAATTTTTCGCAGACTCCTAAAATTCACATTTAATTAAAAAAAATACATGGAAATTTTGGGACTTTACATATAATGCTTTGATAAATGAGTGGATGACTCTTTAACAAAATCCATCACATGAATATAACCACCACACTATTTTTCTATAATCATAACTATTTTGTTTTATGACAAATTATAATGAAAATAAAATGCTAATAATGGCACCAAACTATTAGGGTATCCTTAATAATTTATTTCCTTAATAAATATAATATATAGTCACCCATGTTTTTCCTGAAGATGCCCTATTAGATGACTAATTTCTTGAAATATTCCATATCATAAGAAATATAATAGAATTATTTTGAATTGTATTTAACCTCATAAACATATATAATATTATTATTTAACATTATGAAAACTAATTTATATTTGAATCTTATACTATCCACCAAATCAATATGTCCAATCCATATTGATGTGTGACTCCTTAAACAACTCACATCATGAGTTACTAACCAAGATGAATATAAAACTATGTATAAAAATATCAAATTACATGATATATGTAATGTACATGAAACACTTGTATGTAAATAATTAGAATGATATAAAGTCAATATTTTCCCTTGAAAAACCCCACATCCATAGATAGTCAGGCCATGATATTCTAGGTCTATACCCAAGCCTCTAGGCTATTAGGATTACCTAAACAATTCCCTCTACTTAAATATGCTCTACTCCAAATAGATTTAAAATCCATTTTAATGATAACTCCAATTAAATATAAATCCTAAAAAAATATTAATAATAGTCAAGGTAGAGAAAAAATCTAAATCCATTACCATGCCCTTTATGTAACATTTAATATGAATGTGAGAAAATTTATTGAAGTAGTTTAACATTTAACGAAATAATGTAATAAATATAATACTATTAGAATTATAATTATGTATTAAATAGGGAATAAAAATATATATTAATAATTTATTTAATTATGTAAAGAAATATTTATTAATAATTCATAAATAAAGATATAATAAATAAATAATAATTTTAAATAACTATTGTAGAAATTTCATTATTTTTAATAAATACACACTGCATTAATTTCTTAATATGAATACATTCATAAGAAATGAGCTATGGTATTTACATAAATACATGATATTAAATTTAATACAATCATATTACATTATAAATCACTTATGTGAACTATTTACATAATATAAATATCAAATAAATGTGTTATTTAATCCTAGATCTAACCAATCATCAAAAATCATTTTGATATTGTTTAATTTCACTAAATATGGAATTTAATATAATAAATTCTAATTAATTAACAATGAATAGTTTTTTAGTGACCCTACCCCAAATAGGCTAGATCTAGTGTCTCCTTCTAAATGCATTGGCAAGGATATACTGAAATTAAGCCCTGAAGGACTGATCAGTTTAGTTGTCTTGGTAAACAATATACATAAATGACTATTGTATTACAAATGAATACATTGATTACATCATTGTTTTTTTCTCTATAAATAAATAAATCTTAGGATAACTATAATCTATCTAGTAAATCCTTATATATCTTTCATAGTAAAATTCATGTATTCTTGGGTAGTGAATCATAATAAGGATGAGCTCAAATAATCACTAAGGAAAAAATAGAGTGGGAGAAATAATTAATCAAGGAGAATAGATAGTATAGAAATGTAAATAACTGGAAACATATTCAATGTTAATATATTGATATTGAAAATAAATACTGAAATGTAATAAAATGAATTAAATTCCATCTAGAAAAATGAAATTGAAATGTATCCGTAGATATGTTGATGAAAAATATCATGAATAAATAATAACTAAATTCTCAATAGTGGAAATTATTATTTTTTGGACATCTTGTTTCCAAGGAACATAACACCATTACTGTCAAAATATAGTTTAATAATTCTTATTTTTGCTACTAATTCATCCCATAAGACTACTCATGCATTGATGGGAATTCATTCGCAGGTCCCCAAACAGTGTATTGCATGTCCAAATCATTCCACATATATAAAATAAATAAGGTTCCTTATCAAATATCTATATTGAATAAAGAATAATTCTTTATTAGTGCTTCCCCAAATATTAAAATATATATCAATGTTTAAACTCTATGTAAAATTGTATATGATTTAGGTAATAATAGTATCCATTATAAAGGAAATTGATAAATTAGAGGAAATTCAATGTTCAATTATGAATGAAAATTAAATACTTAAAGATGAATAATACATAAATCAAGGAAGTGAATTATAATATTATCCTTGTAAAAATCAATAATAAAGCATTTCAAGGAAGAATAAGGATGGTATCAATACAACAAACCCATGTTGAGTAAAAAAGATGGCTGTTTTCATTGATTAAATAAAATACTAAATTTTAAAAATATTATTGGGAAAAATAACCTTTTATTTTTAGAAACCTATTAAAAATATTTTTCATTTAAAAATAAACCTATTAATGTTGAAAATATGGATTTAATGAAATTACGGCTGACGAATCAGTACATGTCATCCAACATAAAAAGAATATTCCTTTTTACGTTAAATGGTTAGAAAATTCCACCTTATGAAAGAAACAAGAGGATCCATTTGAAACATCAGTAAGTGAAATATGTTTAAAATTTTCATTACGAAATAATTTTAATTTTTTTTGAAAACCATTTTAATAAAACAAGGTTTTTTTGAATAAAATTGGTTCTAAAACTAAATATATATATAATGTCGGGTTTTTTGAGAAACATTTTATAAAAACATATTTATACTAAAGGGGGAAAAAGGGTATTAGCACATAAAAATGGTAATTAAAAACCCAATAATAATGAAATTTATTATTTAAATAAAATTATATAACTTCACAAAATTGGAATTACAATAAAATATTTCTAGGATTGGTCTTGAGCGAAAAAACCATCAAACATTTTAATGTATCCCATACCACATCGAAACATTTTTAAATCATAAACCTCATGAAAGGGTAATATTAAATGAATGTATTATATACCATAAAGAAAGGGGTTTCATTCTATTATATGCCAGTGTGGAATTATGTACACCATATATAAGAAATTATCTGCACAACAATTAATTATGCCTCATGAAATGAAAACAGGACAAGAATCTCTTACCTTGGGTTTCGTTTTGGGAGAACATCCTTTAAATTCCTTTATAATAAATTTATGTTAATTTTAATCATTATTAAGAGTTTTTTTATGTTTATAATTACATTTACTTTAGTAATTACCATGTGTTACCAAACTAATTAACCAATTAAGTTTATGTTGGGTGTTTTTGACCAAAATTCAATATATGTGTCAAAACATATACTATTGGTCCACTCTTGTCAAATAGATCAATATATGAAATATCCAGAATAATAAACATGAAATAATTTTCTTATTTTGTAATTAAATTATTCTTATAAAATTAATCATTAAATATGGTTATGAAAAATTAATCCATGTTACAATCATGTAGACCATAGGTCGTACGTACGCCTATGTAACATTCCAATTTTAAAATGATCATTGTTGAAAGGATATAAGTGACTAAAATCATTCTATTTTGATAATTATATAATATATACCATATTATTTAATCAAATATATTTATATATATAATTATGTTGTGTAAAATTAATCACATCATGCCGAGGAGGGGGTAGTCCACACATCCATGAATGATGTTGTCTCTTTTAAAGTGTACGATGGGGTAATAAAGAAAATGATATATATATATATATATATATATTATTTATAGAAATATAATAATTTCATTAATATATTATATATATTTTATATTTCACTTATGTTTAATTATGTCCATTCATTTATACATTCCATGTATCGTGTGAATGAATCAGATCGCTTTGAGGATGCGGTAGTCCACAATTCCTCAGAAGAGTTTATCATAATTATACAACTTGGAAAGAGTAAATTTATATTATATATAAAAAACAAAAGGTTAAAACGTTATAAATAACATATATATCATATATAAAAATATTTTTCATCATAATGTCCAACATGGGAGTCGGTAATGGATTAATGAATAATCATTGTTTCGTGAGGCAGTAGTTTGTCGTCCACAAAAACATTATGTTTATTACCAAATAGATTGTGGATTGTATATGTGTGGGTTAAAATCTCAGAATAACTACATATTAATATTTCTTTACTTTTATAGTTATATAAGAACATAATATGTAGTTTTCAGGGGTTTTAGAATAGAAATAAAACTAAAGATATTGAAAAACGACATAGCCTTTTAATTGGGTAACTTCTTTTGGTTTGAACCAAAAGGATTAGTTGTAAGGGTTTCATCCCAAATGGATTATTTTAGGTAGATGGTAGGAATTGGGGGAGAATAGTTTGGCAGGTTATGGATTATGATAAGATGTTTGAGTGGTGTGAGGAATGGGAATATATGGTGGCCTTAAACAGGGAAGGAAAATGACTCACATGGTGTTCTTGAAAAGAGGTTATGTGTACACATGTTATTACCTAATAAAATCCATAAAAATCCATCAAAAATCATTAATGAAAGTAAAATGAAGAAATATGTTCATAAAATGGGTTTTCTACTAGTTTATGTGTAATTTGTTCCCTTAAGATTAGGGTTGTAGTGCATTTTTAAGCCTATTTACAACTTGATCACTGTAATTAATTTTAATCACTTTCACTTATAATTTTTTTCAAATATTATGTTGATAATATTATACAAAAAATATTATCTTTATTACAATTTTTTATGAATGATTTTCAAAATTCAAAACATAGAAGTAGGAAAATTAAGATTAATGTTAATCTCGCAGACAAACAGATTAACAAGTTTTATTAGAAATTGTTCTAAAGATTATAATTTTTTTATATTAAATTTAACTATTATATTTATTATAATTCACTTGAGGATATTAATAGTAGTATAACAGATCCAATGTGACATTAAAACAAATTTATAATATAATTTTACATAAATAATTATTTTAAAAATCAGTTATTAACTAAATTACAATATTTTACACTGTTCACAAAAAATGAAGCTTCTCAGAAAAATCCCCACAAAATAATCCTAAGAAAATTTTTACATTATGAATTCAAAAATAAATCTTAATTTATAAAATTAAATTGATAAGAGTGTCAAAATTAATATTTAAAATGGGTTATCTGTTAAAATGTGGTAAAAATGCCTTAATAAAAATATAGGTTTTTATGGTAAATATTGGCGTTGATATCATCTTTTTCCATCCAAATATATTGGATGAATACAAAAAATATTTTATTGGGTATATGAAATATATATTCCACTAAAATATTTAAATAATTGTAATTAAATTTATTTATTGTGGTAAAATATCTTCGGGATCATAAAAAACTATTTTTCTATAAAAATATGTTTTAATATTCAATTGGTTCTTATATTCATTTATATTTTATTTGTAACCAATGAATTATTTGTCTAAACCATATATTTTCATAATATAGTTAATATTATTCATAATGATTGGTATATATCTTATTAAATTTAAAACCAATTTTTTAAATATATATTTTATTTCCTTAAGTCTTGATATTCTGTATAGTGAATTCCATAAAAGAAGTTCAATTTTTCATGTAATGCGTACTGTAGAGGATGTTCGTTGATGCATATGATGTACGATACTCAGTTTCACGTGCATTGAAATCTAACATAGTGTTTCTTGAGTTGAAATATATAGAATATATTTTAAATAGTAAATTTATTATAAATTATATAGATATTATATTACCTTATGTTCTTGGTGTCGCATGTTATGCACACTATATAATACAATGTGCATTCATTAGGGTTTTAGAGAGTCACATTCTCCCCACCATACTTAAATTATGACCTCTAAATTTAAAATAAATAATGTTGATAGATTGTTTGATAATTCTTATAGTTAAAATCCCACATCATGAGAATGGTTCAAAATTAATCTTAAATAAAAAGAGAATTGAAATTACAAAGGTCACATTGAATACCATGTAACTAGTTCTCTATGTATGAGAACATAAATGATAAGTAGAGATACACACTTGAAGGGAAAGTGTAAATATTCATAGGAATTGAATGAGGTAATAAATCCCAAACAATGTAATGATCAATGGATGAGGGACTCAAATCCACAAATCATTGATGAATTAGAAAGTCTTTGGTCCAACAGAAATTTAGGTATTAGGACAACATTTTTTATTTCAATGTCATTTCCTAAATTTGGGTTATTCTAATACTAACTGTGATTATAATAAAATATTCTTACTTGGTAGGTTTCAATTTTATATGAATAATCTTAAATTTTGGTTATTCAAAGATCATATTCTAATTTTATTCATTTACTACCATGAATTAATTACAAATAATGATTTTTTATGCCTGAATCACTAAAAGAAACTCTTAAATAATTGTAAGACTGAAAATTAAAACTATTTGTCTTTAACTATCATCAAAAAAAATTTGGATATTAGATTAATCCCTAATGATAAAAATTGTTATTATTGGATTATACTTAACATATATTCATCAAATTGTTTGACTAAAAATAATGGAATATTAACGAGGAAATTGCGTAGGTAAGTGGTTCGTGTGAAACACTTATCATCCTTTGGTCATGGGTTCATGTCCCATAGCCTTGCCAGATTTGGTTGGTTGTTACCCAGCATATAGGTTGTCCTTTTATAAAACCATACTAATATAACATATATATATATATATATATATATATATATTATGGACACCATAGAAATTTTGTTAATCTCTAAATACATTTTAAATTTGGTTTTCAATATAATCTCAATACATAGATAATTCATCAATTTTATTTACACATAGGTCCTTCTTTGGACTATGGTTTATCTATAATATTATTAGTTGTATTTCTAAATCAGAAGACCCTATTTTCAATATAAAAATAATTAAGATTAACCTTGAATACTTATTATTCATCCAAATCATTTATAATTGTTTGTAAAGAAAAAGTGGATTATCCTTTGCCAATTCCCCCAGAAGTGTCAAACCAGGTGTACATTAAAGATTGTTTTCGTGTACTAGTATACCCCCAGTCAAGCTTGGAACACATTGATGGAGTTGTTACCCCTATATACATCTACTCGAGAACCACATAAACTTATATTATCCAAACTGTGATTTATTTCTAAGAAGACCCACAAAATCAATACATTACCATAATTATAGGGTTTTTATCTATAATTCTTAAAATTCTATCATAGTGTTATGTTTTATAATATAGGTGTTTCTATATCTAGTTACTACGTTTTCTAATAAACTTCCTCAAATACCGATTGAAATGAACCAGCAACAGATATCCCAGATCTGGTACCCCTGAATACATTAGCCTGATTACAAGGAATCAGGCTCTAAAGGACCAATCAGTTTAGTAGTCCTAATAAATGAGATACATTAATAATTTTTGTATTATAGATGAATAAATTCATTAAAACATAATTTTTTTCTTTTTAAATTAATAAATCCATGGATACCTATAATCCATCTATTAAATCTCAACATATCATTCATAGTAAAATTCTTGGATTCCTGGGGAAAAACATAAAAGGGGTGAGCTCAAATACTCAGTAAGGGAAAAATATAGAGGAACAAATAACTAATCAGTGAGAATAAACAAAATGGGAAGGTAAATAACTGGACACAAATTACATTTAAATAACTAGATAAGGAAACTTAATATGGAAAGGTAAAAAACTAAAACACATGAAATCTAGATAAATGAAAATGAAATGTATCCATGGATATGTCGACGCAAAATCTCATGAATAAATAATAACTAAATTCTCAAAAAAAAGGAAATTCTTATTTGTCAGAATTTATGTTTACCATGAACATGATTCCTATACCTTCAAAATATTGTTTAACCATTCCAATTTTTACAACTAATTCACCCAAGGATACTATCAATGCATCAACAAGCCTTTATTAACGGGTCCCCTACCCATGTATTTCATGCCCAAATCATTACTCATATATTAAATAAATAATGTGCCTTATCAAATATCCATATTGAATAATGTATATGTATTTATCAATATTTACCCAAATAATCAAAAACAAATCAATGTTGATGCCGTATGTGAAATGGTATACAGTTTAGGAAATTGTAATATCCATGGTAAATGAAAAGAAGAATTTATGGGAAATTAAATGTTCAATGATCATAGGAAATTTAATACTTTATGGTGAATAACAGATAAGTCAAGGAAGTTTATGTGAATACTATCCTTGAAAAAATCAATGATAATCCATCTAAAGGAATAATAAGGATTGTATCAATACAACCAACCCAAGTGGAGTAAAATAGAGTGTTTTTATTGATGAAATAAAACATTATCTTTTAAAAATATTATTTATTAATGTAAATATTTATTTTGAAAAAACAATTGAATATATTTTTATTTTAAAAATAAATCATTAAAACTTGGAAATGAGGCCTCAATGAAATGTCAGTGGATGAATCAACACATGGTGTATGAGTTAAAACTAATATTCCTTTTGTATGACAATATTTTTTAAAAATTCATTATTAGGAAAACGACAAGAAGATTCATTTGAAACATCAGTAAAAGATAAAAAGAGTAAACATTTCTTTACAATGTCATTTTAAAAACCATTTTGAAAGCCTTTTGAAAAAAACAGACTCTCTTACTAAAGAGGTATATAACATGCGGTTTTCTGAGAAACATTTTATAAAAACATATTAGTACCAAAGAGTGGGAAAATGACACATACACTTTAAAATGGTCATGTATTACCAGATAACTGTGAAATATATTTTTGAAAAATTTTTATTTTATTTTTTGAATGGAAATTCTATTAAAATATCGCTAGGATTGGTCCTGAGGAAAATAACCTTAAAATATTCCAATGTGTCCCATATCAATTAGAAAAATTTATAAATAATAAACCTCAAAAAGGATAATATTAAATGAAAGCCTTTAATACTATGATGATAATGGGTTCAATATATTATATAACAATGGGTCAGTATGTACACCATATAAAAAAAATTGGTACACAACAATTAAGTATGCTTAATGAAATAAAAATGATACAACAATCCTTTACCTTATGTTTCCATTTAGGTAAGAATCCTTTAACATCTAGTATAATAAAATTATGTTAATTTTATACTTTCTTTAGAATTTTTTTTTTATAATTACATTTATTTCACTTATTAAGATAGTGTGTACAACTACTTAAACAATAATTAAATATGGTTATGAAAATTGTATTAATGTTACCATCTTAGAGAAGGTGGGACATACATACGCATGGGTAACATTCTCATTTTTAAATAACCATTGTGGAGAGTTGGTAAGTAACTAAAATCATTATCTAATGAGAATTATATAATTAATTCCATATTAGTTTATCAAATATACTTATATATATAATTAAGAGGACTAAAAGTAATCACATCATATTGAGGAGGTGGTATTCCACACATCCATGAACGATGGTATCACTTTTATAGTGTCTGAAGGGGTAATAAAGAAAATGAGAGATATATATATATATATTAAATTTAATTAATGTTAATTGTGTAATTTTTATATTATTTACTTTTTTTATTTAACTTTTTTTTAATTACGTCCAATCATTTACACATTCCATGTATCGTGCGATCGAATCACTTTGCTTTGAGGGGCGGTAGTCCACAATACCTCAAATGATATAATCATATTTAAACAACCGGGAAACCATAAATGAATATTATAAATAAAAACTAAATAGTGTTATTGCATTATAAATATCATATATATCATATAAAAATAGAGGTTCTATCATAATGGCCGCCATGTGAGTAGTAATGGAAGAATGAACAATCATTGTTTCATGAGGAAGTAGTTCGTCGTCCATAGAAACATTATGTTCATTACCCATGAGATTGTGGTATGTGTATGTTTTGGTTAAAAAATAAACATAAAAACATACTAGTATATTCAAGAAACTTTTTTTTGTTATAAATGAATAGAATATTGACATTTTAGGGGTTGGAGAGTGGAAATAAAACTTGAGAGATTGACAAAAGAAATTGCCTTTTAATCGGGTAACTTCTTTCAGTTTGAACCAAAAGGCTTTGTTGGGAGGGTTTCTGCCCAAATTTATGCTTCTAGGTAGAGAAGATAAATTATTGGAGACTATTTTGGCAGGTCTTGGACGAAATTAATTTGTATTATAGGTCTCAAGAATGGGTAGAGGTGGTGGCCTTTTATTGGGAAGGAAAAGGACTCACATGGTATTCATAAAAAGATGTTAGGTGTACACATGTTATTACCTAAAAAAGCCATATATAACCACATAAACAGATGAATGTAAGGTTAAAGAAATAAATATGTCCCCAAAATGGGTGTTGGCGAATTTGATAGGTCATTTAAACCCTTAATCTCAGGGTTTCAGTCCATTTTAAGCATAATTACACATTAATCACTGTAATTAATTTTAATCACTTTACATAATACTTATTTTCAAAAATTAAGTTCATATTATTTTACCAAAAATATCTTTTGGACTAAAATTCTATATGTTATATTTTTCAAATTAAAATCACAAAAGTTTCAAAATTATGATTATTGCTAATCTCACAGACGGAAAACTTAACTCGTTTTAATATAAATATGTTCAAAAGATTATATGGTGCTTATATTAATGTTAAAATTTATATTGATTTTAATTAACTAATATATATTAATAGATTTATAATTTAACCAATTTTACTTTACGAAATTATAATATAATTTTACATTAATCATTTCTTAAAAGAAAAGGCAGTTTTTAACTAAAACACATTATTTTCACTATTCACTAAGAAATGATGTTTCTCAGAAAAATCCCAAAAAATAATTCTAATATAAATTTGAAATTATGAATTAAAAAATAATGTTTATTTTTTAAAATTAAATTAATTATAATTTCAAAATTAATATTTAGAATGGGGTTACTAGTAAAAGGCTATAAAAATGTCTTAATAAAAATATAGGTTTTTATGTGGTATATTGGGTTTTCTCTTATCCAATGCTTACCAAATGTATTGGATGAATAATAAAAATATTTTATTTAATATATAACATATATATTCTTTTAACATAATTAAATAATTTTAATTAAAATTATTTATTATGTTAATAAAACTTTGTGAACATAAATCATAGTTTTCTATAAAAATATCATTTTTTATGTTAATATGGTTTTAATATTCATTTATTATGTATTTTTAAACACTAATTTTGTTATATAAACCATATATTTTAATATTTTTGATAGTACTATTCATAACATCTAGTTTATATCTTATTATATTAAATAATAATGTTTCAATTATAGATTGTTTCTCGTTAAGATTTTTTATTGCGTATAGCACAAGACATTGAAGAAGGGCCCTTTTTCATGTAACAAAATATATATAGGAAGTTCATTGTTGAATATGATGTATTCTAACACAGTGTCACATGTATTTCAATTGAACTCGGTTTTTGATGCGTTGAAATATATATAATATATTTTAAATAGTAAATATATTATAAAGTATACAAATATTATATTACCTTATGTGATTGCTGTCGTGTGTAATATACGCTATCGAATATATGGTTTTCATTTTTGTTTTTTCAAGGTGCCACAAATTTATGATGTAAATATAAGTAATTTTAGATTTATTATTATTTTTATAATTTATATTTATTTTATAAATCACTCATATAATTTCTAATGAAATTTTTTATATCTAAATTAAAAGTCATGGTATATAAATTAAAATCTATTTTTACACAAAAATATATTATTATGGAATATGTTTTAAAATGTTTCATATACATTAAAATAATTAAGTATTGACACATTATAATTATTTAATTCATAAAATATTTTTTAAATTTATAAATATCTAAAAATACTATAGATTATAATTTTTAATAAATTTATAAATTAACCAATTTAATTCTCCATAGAATTTTATGAAAATCTATTTTTATATACAAATAATATTTCACTATGATTGGATTATTAAAATTTATTTAAACGTAATCTTCCCATGATACTCTAATCAAGTTATTTTTTTATTTTTCATATAAAAATATGTAAGGAATTATTATTTTGATGTTTATGACCTGAACTGCATTTCTTACTATCTTGAACAGTCAATGATTTAAAGATTATGTTACATTATTAAAATGTAAATTTAAATGAGAATGGATTTTTTTTATTTTGGGATGTTCTAGAGTTTAAATAAGTGATTTCAATGTGAAAGGGAATCTTTCTCAACAAAATGTTCTAAGTGTTATCTCAAAATTATTTTTTATTTATGATGATATCCTTTGATGTAAAATATGCATTTAGCTGAATTTGATCCAATGTGTTTATCATTATTATTCCTATATATGGTTCATTTTCATGAATAAAATATATTTATGAAACCAATTTATTTTAAATGGAATACTCTATGATGAAATGTTTATAAACCCATTTCAATCCAAGGGTTCTGGTATGTTGAATGTTTCATGATATTATGGACCAAAATTGTATGGATTATTTTATTAGTGGTAATTATATCTCCCCGAAATTAATTTGGTAAAATGGATAATATGTGAAGTAAATTTCTTATATGTGAACCTAATTTAATGTTCACAATTTTATACATAGACCCTATTTTCTTGAAAATAATATAAAACATAGACATTGTTTTGATGTTCATAAGATTAAGCATGGACAATGTTTTCAATAACATAATGTTATGTGTTTACTTGTTTTCATATACATAATGTTATGTGTGGATATTTTTTCAAGTATATAAGGTAATATTTGGACGTGTTTCATCTCTATACATTTATGTGTTGACCATATTTAATTTCCATAAATTTTTGTGTATAAACTGTTTCATGTACATAATGTTATATGTGGACTTTTTTTAATATCCATATGTTTATATGAGAACATCCAAATCCATTTTTTAATTTTCAAAATACCACTTTTTGGATGAGTGGGAACCTCCCAATAATCGAATATCAGTTCCAAACATCGCCAAAAAACGGTACACAGCAAACCGCCATCATCACCACTCGGTCATATCATCTCATCACAGTCACCACCGTCATTTCGTCACATCACCTTAGACAATAACCTCATTGGCTAATCACCTCCAGCCTCTTATCTGATGACAACCGCCTCCACATGATTGCTAGCATCTTGCAGAGCCTCCCTCATCATGACTGTCATAAACTTTGGTCCACCACCACCATCATTGTCACCGATCAACCCCTCAACAGAATGTTGAAGCACCTCAACAACATCGGGTCTTCGTCCCCCATCACCAGACCACATACCAACTATAAAAGTAATCAACCTAATGAATATCTTGCCTCATGGAACATTGATAACCAGTCAAAATACACCTCCCAAATATTGTGTGATAGGTACCTCACCATACTAACATAGAGAGGAGAAGTTATACCCAAATACATAGTAGAGTAGGAGGAGTTTGTACTCTTCACAAAGAGTCGAGATCTTCTCCAAAAGAACCCAACCAAACTGAAACGCTATCGTCACCTAAAACTAGGTCAGGCCACCTAGAATCTCCAACAAAAAACACAAAAAAAACCCAAAACCACTGAGAATCAATAAAACATAACTGGCCTGGAGGTAGTAGTGTATCTAGAGGCCATATAGGAGTACAAGTAGGCTAGACATGCATAGTGATCCATGACCAAGGAAGCACCAAACTTACCATAAAACAATATTGACGAACCATCACTGGAATACCACAGACTATAGATCCATAGAAAATATTCAATAGAAATATAATCTATACCCATGACCACTAAGGAACGAGGAAGGAGAAACTGGGATTAAAACCCTAATATAAACATGGGACTAAGTCCTAAAGAAGAAGAAATGAAAGGGAAATCTGAAGAGGTTCTATGGATGAAACCCTAAAAACAAGACAGACAAAATGTCTCTCTGGAAAATAACATCGGTGGATGAAACCCTATGACTAATGAAGAATATTTCTCAACGAATATCATCAGAAAAAATCAGAGGATTATAACACCGTCCATTACTGGGGGAATGAAGATGAGGAGGTATACGTGAAGCAATATTGGTAGATCACACCTAAAGAGTGTCCAAAAGTGGATTTGATGTCCATTATAGGATTTGATGACATGGTTACATGTACATTAGTTGATTTGATGACCTAGTTACATGTCCATAAGTTTACTTCTAGACCTGTTTTCATATTCATATGTTTATGTGAGGGCTTCATTTTTTTCCCTTGGCTTAATCAGTGAACATGTCTCTATTTTTATGTATTTATAACTTTAGAATATTATTTTCACATTACTATTTATATGTTATTCTATCATGGACCATGATTATTGATTTATTTTATCATTAATATCTTATGTTCTTCCATGCATTTTCTAGGACTCAATATTATGATATATGATATACAAGGTATAGTTATTATGTTATAATATCATTTCTCATAACCATATTCCCATGTTATTCTTGATGAGAATATTATCTAAACCTTTATTATGTTTCCTTTCACTAAGAGATAAGGAAATTTTTATGTAGGAAATTTCTTTGAAGAGTTATATGTGGGAAGATACTTTTTGGAGATATTTAAGAATATTAAATAAATAAAAACATTGAGTATCTTGTTTCAAAAAACACTAAAACATTGTGGAACTTATATATTTATGTGTGAAATGTATTGGGTATTCATCTTAAAATATGTAGTATTAATGAATGAAAATATTTTTTTACTATAGTTTCTATCAAATGACAGCTTTATCCATCCTTTATAACTATAATAAGAAACATTTAGTGAGAACTATATAGTTTTTTCTATGTATCAAAAAATATCCATGAATTTTGGTCAAGTATAAAGGGAGTGATATCCAAGAAATTACATCCTTTTTTTATCCAATAGTTGGATGTGGATTAGGAACATTTGTACCGAAGGTTATTAATTCAGAAAAGGTAATATTTTTAGTTGACTCAATTGTCTTCTGGGGCATGAAAATAGTGATTTCTTCATAGATATTTCGACACTACCTGGTTATAAGTTTGGAAAATTCACAAAATCTTCACATACCATCATGAAGTATTTGAATAGATGATGACCAAGAATTACTTATCTTAAAACTAAAAGATTCAAAGATAGAAAATTGTGTGTCATCATTTCAACATTATATAAATGAATTTTATTAACTGTGTGGTTTCCCATGATAACTATTGTTTCACACTCTTTGACATTTGTTTTAGTCGATGGTTGTAACCTGAAGTAATCGTGTGAACAATGAATGTAACAGTCATTGGCACAACTATCCTAATGTGAAAAAAATATGATTGTAATCTAGGATGGAATATTTTGGGGTAATGATGACTAAACAATCTCACTTTATACGTGGTAACAACGGACATGTTGACATTTTGAATTTAATAAAAAAATAGAGATATTCCACCAAATAATTGATAGGAAAATGAATACCCTATTTCAATTTTAATTATGATCTGTTGGTAACTTAGAAATGCTTCAATATTTTGGAAACATATTTTATCCTCATTAGTGCTCGTAAAATAAAATGGTTTCCTGGTCAATTTATTATTTATAAGGAGGAGCATAACAATGGGGGAATTTAATTAATAATATAAGGTAATATAATGAAATGGAATGAATGAATTTGGATGAAATTAAGGTGATGTTTTTAACAAGCACATCCCTTATATTTTATATAAAATATGGACAAGGAATTTCTAACTCCCTAACCCTATAATCCCGGAGGTGGTAAATTATCTTACTACATTGGCATGTTTACAAGGAAACCAATCACGAAGGGCCATTCAATTTATCTTTCACGGAATATTAGATTATATATATGATTCCCATAATACATTTGTAAATATAATATACAATAATGATACATAATAAAATTAAATAAACTATATCCTTAAAAATCTTATTTAATGTTATCTTCTTCATAACCTTGGGAATGAAACATAATAAGGGTGAGCTCAAATGATCAGTAAGGAAGATTAATTTTGAAGAAATTATGAATAAATATTAATGAATTAACATGGTATAGTAAATAACTTATAACACATTCCATTCAAATAACACGGTAAATAAATATCAACATGGCAAGGTAAGAAACCGAAAATCATGACATCTAAATGAATACACTGTGAATAAAATGTATCCATAGATATGTCGATGAAAAATCTCATGGATTAATGATAATTGAATCTAAAAGAGGGAAATTATTTATTTATGGACTTCATGTCTATGTAACATGAAAACCAATTACCTTCAATCCTTTTCACAAGATGGCTTAAAACTATATATAGAAACCAGTTTAATTTGGCCAACTAATTTGTCTCATGAGAACCTATCAATGCATCTAGGATATATATATTGTTCGGGATCCGCCCATCATTTACAGAACATAAAATTAATCCTATTGAATAATAAAAATAACTAATATTCCTTAAAAATAACCATATTGAATGTGAAATACATATTTTATCAATTATTCCCCAATTAATCAAATAGTTGTCAATGTAAACACTGAATAAAAAATGGTATATGGTTAAGGAAAAACTTATATAAATTATATGATAATAGATATAATAAAATAAATTTAAAATTAATAATTTTTACAGTAAATTTATTGTTTCAAAACAAAGTTAACAATCACAAAATGAATTGATATTGTAAAGATAACATTAAGAACATTATTGAGGAGAATAATTTTTAAACATTAAAAAGTGTCCCATTACACAATGAAAATATTAAATTGTAATCTAAAATAATATATGACGTTAAATTAAACATATTATATCATTATAATAATTTGATTCAAGATATAAAATGAAATAGTAAGTATATACACAAAATATAGGCTAATTTTCACATAATAAAAAATATGTCTTAATGAAATTAAAATTGAGATGAAATCCCCTTACATATGAATCCGAAGACCCAAAAGTAATTACAATAAAATGAAACATCTAAATACAAATATGATACTGGAATTCAGGATATAATATTTCAAAAGGGGTAGGAGGAACATCACACAAAATAATTAAGTGGTGAATATGACATTTATCTCATAGATATAAAAATTGTGATGGAAATCTCTTACCTTAACCTTCCATCTATTGTGTAGACTTTATCATCATTTATATTAATATAAAAATGTTACTAACTTATACCAAAACTATAATCATGTTAATAATTTTATATATTAACTTCTCATAATATTTTATTTCCAGGTTTTTAACACTCTTTCATTATTTTGACTATTTCAGGAGTTAGTTTCCCAGTTTGTCGAGTATATTCGGGCATCTTTTTTAATGTTACTATTAAATATATCAGGGTTTCATAATCTAAAAAATTTAATCCATGATGTTTATATTATATATATCAAGTATATAAGTATTTATTATAATACATAATAATTATATATTATAAACGAAGTGCACCGTTGATGCAAACGGTAAGTTGTACGTACTCATGTAGGCAAACTTCATACGTTGTTGTGTTTAAAAAAGAAAAATAAATATTAAATGTGTATATTATAATTAAAATATCATATATATATATATATAATATATGTTTCATTGGTCTATTAAAACCAATATTTCTACATTCCATGTATGAGAAGAATGAGTTATATTGCTTTGACGAGGCAGTAGTCCACCTTTCCTCAAACAAAATTATAATATTAACACAAGATGGAAAGCATAAAGGTATGTTCTAAATAAGAATTATGTAATCATAAATAAATTATAAACATCATATACATAATATAAAAACACATTTTGCATCAAAATAGACCCCATGATAGGTTATAAGGTAAAAAATGAACAATCATCATTTCGTGAGGAAGTAGTTCGCTATTAAAAGGAACAGTATTATTTATACCTTTTAGATAGAGGTGTGTGTAATTTTAGGTAAAAATCATAGAATAAAAACATCCTAGTATATTTATGAATAATATATATATATATATATTAATATAATAATAAGTGTATAGGGAGTGGATAATTGAAATGAAACTAAATTTATTGAGACAAGATGTTACCTTTTAATCGGGTAACTTCTTTTGTTTTATACTAAAAGGATTCCTTGGAAATATTTATGCCCAAATATATGATTCTAGGTATATGGGAGGGTTTTTTGAGACTATTTGGGGATATATTTTACAATCCTAATAGGTTTTAGATGTGTGAAGATGTGGGAGAAGAGGAAGCCTTTTATAGTGGAGGGGGAATGTCACTCTGGTAAATATCAAAATGTATTCATTAATGGGAGTTGTAACGTAAAAAATGTGCCTAAAATGGAATAATATTGTATTAAATGAGAATAAGTTCCTATAAAAACTAAATCCAAACAAAAAAATATTCATTTTAATAATTTGGTACCTTAACTTCTATGATTCCCAAATTTTAACATTTTAGATTCTATTAAACCATCTAGTTTTATAACCAATGTAATTTAACCATTAAGACTAGAATAAAGTGAGATTTATTAGATAATATATTTTAAATTAATTATAAATTTTATTTCTAATCTATAAAATTAAAATTACATTTTTTTAAAAATTAATTTAAAGTAAGTGCATTTGATGTGCAAAAATACTGCATAATCCTGGATCGGGCTAACAACATCATTACAATATATGGGTCAATATGTAAATAATAAAAGATAAATTTATCCATTAATATACTATATAAAATATATATTATCAATTAAAAATTAATTAGAAGATATATAATTTTTATTAATTTTAAATCATTTAATAGATTTTTATTTTTTGAAAAATAACAATAATATCAATTTTGACATTATTTATTTCATTTAAATTTTAAAATATCAATATAATATTTGAATTAAAAATTATTAGGTTTAAATACATTTTTTCATGAAATATTAATCTAAAAAATTAATAAATAGAAATATTCAATCAATTCAAATCAATTTCATTTTCAAAAATTATATTTATAATAGAAATTATGATGTATAGTACATATCTCAATGATTCATAAATGATAAAGGTAAGTAAAGTTCTATTTTTTTCTTTTTCCTTAATTAACCGTTTATATAGGGCACTTCCATTTAACAACATACCAATAACCCATAATATTAAATAATAGTTGATATATGGTCGAATTATTGGCATCCAGTGGCTTTTCGAGAATTTTCAAAGTCAATTTTCCTTCATATTAAGGTTTAGTCCATTATTAAGTTTGATTTTTCTTCAATCACCATAGTTAATTTTAATCACATCCACTAATCGTTTTTTGAAAAAACATAAGTTCATATTATTAGATGAAAAATATCATACTGATTACAATTTTTTCTTTCGTTTTTTCAAAATTCAAATCAAAGAAGTGGTAAAATAAATATTAACACTAATCCAACATATGGGGAGAAATAACATTGTTTAAAAGTATAAAACCATTCAAATGTATGTTATGATTTTATATTCAATTTCAATGTGAAATTGATCATAATGAAATTATTTATATCCATAGATATATATTTGGACTAATGTTACTCAAAAAAACATTTTAATATGGTTGAACACTAATTATTATTTCAATGAAAAAACTATTTTTAACTAAAATGAATTAATTTTTACTATTCTTCAAAAAAAAGTTTCTAAGAAAAATCCCAAAAAGTAACCCTAAGATAATTTTGACATTATAGATTCAAAAATGTTATTTATTTTGAAGAATAAAATTTATGAAATTATCTAAATTTCATTTTGAAATTGTTGAACCATTAAAAGGCGCTAGAACAAAGTCTTTCATGTAACATAAGATAATTCTGGTTTTTGTGTAGTGTATGTTTAACATTGTGTTCTATATAAAGAGAGAAAAAATTCTATTTATTCTAAAATAAAAATATTGTAATTTTTTTGTCGTTTTATTCTCCCCACTTTAATTAAATTTCAACCTCACAATTTCAACTTGATTATTGTAATCAAGGGATTAATATTTGAATATTTTATTTCTTAAAAAATGGCATTGAAATTAATGAAAATAAAACATATTCTTAATAAGAGAAAAAGGAAAGAAAAGTGGTCATGTAACTTTGTTCCCTGGTATAAGAACATAAGTGGGAAATAAAAACCTGGATATAGAAGAAAGAACTAACAATCAGGTTCAGATAGAGATTTATAGAGAACCTATGCACCTTACTTGTATACCACAAAACCATAATCTAGAGGTGTTAATAAAGGCCACAAATATCCTTTAAAATAATGATAATAGGAAATAATTTTGGGTTTTAAGATCATTTTTCATATAGTTGAGTGATCCATTCACTCACTAATAATAAAATTAAATATACTTATCGGTACATTACTATAAGTACAATCTTATCCTTTGGTTGTGCCTTGAACTATTTATATCTCAACTCATATAACAGGATTCTTTGTATTGTGATGTTATATATAAATATATCACACCAGATCCAAATTTAAACATAAATAATTTCTTTAAAAGGTCAAATTTTCTAAAATATTCTTGAACCTACAATTTGTATGGAAGGTCGTTGAGTTTCCATAATGAACATTTCATAATCCTTTAATGAACATGAAGTGGGTCTAAATTTTTACATTCCAAACATGTGAAGGACTTCATCGTGTATCATCTTGAAATATTTTAATAACTCAAATAAACTATAAAAACATATTATAAACATGAATCCTTACTTATTTTTTATGTAGGAATCATGGTATTGAATATATTCCTTAAATCCAAAAGTGTTGTAAACTCCATCAGTGATAGAATATACCACTTAATGAAAAGTAATTAATCAGTTCCAAGGTAGTCAGCACTTATCCAAATCAATCAACTCATCATTATAATTTCAAAATAAAGAATATAATAAGTTCTATCTTTCCCTTAGTCATGTGTTTTATGAAAATTTTAACACTCTACTGAATAACATTTCTTGGTACCATTAAGAATATGAGATAAAATCCTTATTGAAAAGGTACTTCAGTATAATCATCATATATTACAAAATTATTATAACTAGAACATTGCGGATAAAATATTCAAATTACATATTTCTTAAATAGGTATATTAATCATTCCTCTTTATCCTCTGTAATAGTATATGTTGATCACTATCTAATAGCATCATTCTGTGTATATAGCCTTGATTCATGGGAAATTTATTCACATATTGTCACATATCCTTGTAGTTGAATCATTTTAAATTGGAAAAACTTTTCTTAACCTTGTAATCATGCACATGGTGTCCTTTTTCTCCAAACATATAATACAAACCCCTTCCATTCAAGAAAATACTATATGGTTTCTTTCCAGAATTATCACATGTCAAGAAATCCTTATTTCCCTTCATCTTATTTGACTCAATATATTTTTCTTGGTGCTCATATGTCCACTTCTTGTTTTGGTTTCCTTCGAAGTCATATGATGTGGAAAATTATTTACCCATATCATTTTCACATGATAATATATCCTCATACGATGAGAATTTATGGGAGACTATTTACTTTTAAAATATTGTATTATGATCCTGAAAGATTTCATCCTTATCACTCGTTGGATAACAGGCATCTATGAGGGTCACATTCTTTCTATAAGGCACCATTTCTATATAATGGAATATACTAGATAAACCATAGCATAATTTATAATTCCAAATATAATATAGCACATATATTTTTGCATTGTGAATCCCGTAATCAGAATCTTTGATTACATTGTAAAATATTTACATTCAAGTCCTTTATAATGGAAGGTATTAAAAATGTGAACTATATTAAGCATATCCCTAGGGAGTGTCAAACCTGGTGCGTAGTACAACCCATTGTCATATACCAGATTACACAGAGTCAGACCGAGAATAACTTTCTAGAGATATTACTCCTAAGTAAATTTTTTCCAGAACCACTTCCACATGTAGTGTGATTACCTAGAGATATTTATATTTTTAATAATAATATTTTTTTAGTTATTAGTATTTTTCTTTTTTTCGTTTAATATAGGTCCCATAAAAAAACAAATTCTTTCATTATAAGAGAAATAAATATTTTATTCAATGCAAAAATTGAAACACTACATTTATAATAAGGTCAAAAGACAATAACTAACCTTGAGTACCTCCAAGAAGAACTATTAGAATCAATGAAAGACAACTAAACACAAAAAAAAAGACCAAGAAAGTAGTGTAAATCCTTTGATTCTGTCATAATGAAAAACATTATGGAAAATACAATGGAAACTGTACTAAACATCAAGGGGATGTAGAGCACCATTCTTATAAGACAAAATGTATTTGTAATTTGGGAACACTGTAAACATGTATTTTTAAGGCCTTGAAGATAAATATGATTATTATTAGTTGTTGGGGTCTTTAGGTGACTGTTGGTTTTGGTAACCATCAAAAAATTATAATCATTAGGTTTTTTAATAATTCTGATTATTTTAAGTATTCAAAGCATATAATTATTTTAAAAAAATCCAATTTTTTAAAATGTTTTATGTATTTTAAAGTTTTATCATCAATTAAATAATAACATAGTTTTAATTAATGATATATTTGATATATAGTAACCATGATGCTTATTTTAAAATAAATGTTAAATTAATAACATGTTTAATGTACTTTTATTTTAAAAGTTAATGTTTTAAAACTCAAAATAAATACAAACATATGAAATAATGACATTTAGAATGGGAAAGAATATTTTTATATGGATATGGAAATTAAAATATATATTCTGTTCTTTTAACTTTTTGTTTAATAATTTTCAATAAAAAAAAATTAGTGAGTACCCATCCAATTGAAGGAAACCGTGAAGACCAATCCCTCATGGTAGGTGGGCATCTCACATAGACAACTAAAGTCAGACCTAAGCTAAGTGCATGCATGGTGCATGATCAGTCGTGCTTAGGCTCATGTATAAGGCCTGGTCAGGCGCACACATGTGGTGAGGCAGGTCCCACACCAGTGTGGGTGACTGTGGGCCATGGCCCACGGGTGGGGGTCTGATGTATAAGTACCCCACAATGTGTGACTGTGTTACTTGAATATGGTCGGTATGTTGATCCTTATAAGGTTGTCCGGAAACCATTCCTGTTTTTATGTGGGACTATAATTTTTCTGAGAAACAAAATTTAAGCAGTTTGATCTTGTTGCATGAGATCTCAACCATTCGATCTAGTCCAGCCTTAGAACTCCACTGCCACTCCCTTTTGCCCAAATTTTCATCAACCATCTGATCCAGACATGGTTGATCTCAACTGCACATCCATTTTAAATCTAGTGGTTTCCTCGCTATCTTCTGATAAAATCCACATTATAATCTCAACTGTCCATACATTTTCAAAACCACGGAAGATAGCATAGTCGTCCGATCGGCCTCGATTGACAGTGGTCATGTATCATTTTCCACTTATTCTTCCATTATTCTTCTCCATCGCACTTCACAAATTGACGTCACCCCATCCTTATCCATTTTTTATTCCTCCTCCCATGAGTCCTTCCATCGCTCTCCTTAGACCCAGTAGTTTTGATTTACCACAAGGCTTTCTTGGATGTAGTAGTTTAATATAATACTCTATATGGTATCATGTATATTTTCCACAATATATATATATTTATATATATATTATCAAAAATGGATTTATTCAAGGTCTACACTGATAACAGTTTTATTGTCTAAATAGTTAGATTCAGAATTCATTTTGTTTCTTTGTTTATATTTTTTGAATGAACCGTAGTATTTTAAAACTATATATAAATAGTTTATATAAAAAACATATAGAAACTGATTTTCCACCCATAACCCTATGGTGTTTCCTCCTCCCAACTCTTCTTCCTTTTCTTTTCATTTCAAACTCACCTTTGAATTCATGTAAGGGTTTATTTAGTTTTGTTTTTGATTAAAAAAAATATAAATATATGTTTATATACATTTATAAATTTAATCAAAACCTATTCTATTTTATGTTTTTTTTAATGATCAATTTTTGAAATTTAATGATGTTTTTTATTCATATAATTAATATGATGGTTAATCTAGCATCATTTTTTATATGAAAAAACCCATATATACACTTTTTGTATAAACATTTATATACAAAAATATATAGGTTTTAACTCTAATCTGATTTAGGTTTTCATATAATTAAATAATGTTTTTGAATTATATGTCACATTTTACGGATTTATCAAACCATGTTTTGGGTAATTAAAATCTCATGTATACACTTTGTGTATATATGGTTTTATATAATTTCAAATCCTAATCTATTTTGGGTTTTTCATGTGATGAATATCAGTAATTACCTAATGTTTTGATATATAAAACACTTGTAAAGGGGATTAGTAAGAGTTTTTTTTTTGTGTTTCTAAAAATGTATAACCATATATATGTATATACAGTTATATATATATATATATGAATATAGTTTTTAATCGTAATCTAATTAAGTTTCATTTATTATTAAATTATTCTTAAAGGTGATCACTATCCTTATATATAATCTTTTAATTCTGATTTCAAAACCCAAATGAATATATAAGTACCAAAATTACATATATTCATGTCATAAATTCAAAACATGTATTTTAGTACATTAAATGTTTAACTTAATTTAATAAGGTTTTTTAAATTAAGAGTTATTATTTTATGTTAAAACCCCAATAAACCTATTATTTTATGTTCACCAGTTATCACCACATTTACAAAAGTATGACTATTCATACAAGAATTTCATTGATAAATTTGATATAGACATAGCCTATAATATAACTGACAACCCATGAAATTTTTAGATTAATGTTTATAGTCATTGAATGATTCACTGTATATATAATAATTTCAAAAAAATGAAATTTATCTCTTATGATAACTTATGGATTAAGAATTTAATTATTCAAAGTGGTATGAAACACATTAAATAAGATCCATAACTTAATAAATCAAAGTGGTATAGGACACTATTATTTAAATAATTATTAGACATATGATAAATGCATTGGGCTTATTATGTGACAGGTGAGCCCTGTTATGGACTCTTGATTCATCTGTAGGTATCATTAGAAAAACTATGGTCTTGGCACGAGGCCCTGACTAAATGATTATGTATGGTCTTGGCACGAGGACTTAACAAAATGTTATGATTGCCCTACATTTTGTATTCCTTCATTATTTGAGTAGTATTTAACCAACCATGTGATTATTAGACTAGTATAATATCCTTGGGTAAGAATATTTTACTTATGATAATGGTAATAAATTCACATGACATAATGATAAATGTACTTAGAAATCATTTATAAAGAAATTATAGAATCTGTTTTCAAAACATTGATAAAGAAGTTGGTATTACATTTCCCATTTCATGAATTAAATATTATGTGATATTGTTAGTTGTGAAATTATAAGAAAGTGTTATTTCATGTGCTAATTTGTACCTTCACACTTTCAAGTCACCCTAAAATTTAATTTATTAACTCCTGAGTTATATGCAGCATTCTATGTATGTTTGTACGAGTATGTGTACTATGAAATGTGTTTATCCGTAACGTTTAAATAAATATATAAATTATTATGTATGATATTTCCATAAAAATTATTTCAAGTAACCTTTGAAAAATGATGATGACCTACTGCAAGAAATTTTGTTTCTTTTTAATAAAATGTTCTTTTAATTTTTTTACAAGATTATTTTAGAGAAGAATTTCATTAATTGGTTTTAAAATCCATTACTAGGAATTCTTGTGCTCACCCAATGTTTTTAATTTATTTTTACAGGATTAATATATTTTTCATCATTGATTTATTATATGTGGGGGCTACATTATGAATTGTATCTCATTCATTTTTGAAGAAAAGTATCATTTGTATATGGTTTTACAAATACTATTCCAGTAATATTCTATGTAATCGAATGTGATGTGTAATTTTATCATCATCTAGTTATAAAATAATTACACATCATGTTTTAGGCACCGGCTCCGGGCTACTAGGTTTGGGGAATCACAGTTGGAATCAGAAGAATGGTCTAGACAATTCTGGAAAATTGAAAAAAAAAATGAAAAATTTAGTTATGCCTTCCTGAGTAAAACACTTTCCTTGAACTTTTAGATTGAAGGAGAGTATCCACCAATAATCCTCTGGTATCTCCCTACCAAATTAATTGAGATCATAATTTTCAAGTTGTTTTCATAAGTATACCATCCTTTTATAAACCTATGTTTGACCTTTAAACACCTCTATTAGGTTTCAAATAACCCAAATGTCCTTAGACATCACCAAGGACTGAGTCATCTCTAATGCCATATGTTACAAGAACAACATTCATATTATGAACACAAAAAATGTACTATGATGGCCTCTTCCTATGTTTCACCTTATTTTAGACTTATCTGGACCAATAAAAGTTCTGAGAAGCTATAGAGGTGGGTGACCCTAGTGTAGCCTATATTTTCCATGTTCTGAGCTTTATCATGTATGGAAGACATTATAATATCTGGTTTTTAGAAAACTATTTTTTTCTGAATAGTATATATAAACAAATTCCATTATGATATCTTTAAACTCTACACCTTTCATTACACTCTCTTTATTACCTACTGATGTCCACATAAATTAGACTCTAGCCGCTCGAGGTGCATTTTGGAAAATGAAATTGAAGAGTTTAATAATGTTTTCTGGATCAACCTAACAGAAAGAACTTACTAGGAATATCTCTAAAGGTGGTGGACCCAGTGACTCTATAAATAAAATATTTTTCATACAAATTTTTTTAATCAATAATAATTAAAACATATCTTGTAGGCACATCGATTTTAATGAAAAAAGTTGGTGTTGTGGAAGTCTAAGAGTAAAATAGAATTGCAAGGGCAGAATTCCATTAAGTGCGGGATAACGTGAAGCCTCAGACAAATTTATATTTGTAGTAACAATATTTTCTCAGTTATTAGTATTATTATTATTATTTTGTTAATATTGGTTCTATCCAAAACAAATTCTTACAGAATAAAAATCATAAATATTATATTCAATGGAAACACAGAAATCTTACATTTGTAATAAAGTCAATATACCATAACTAACATAGAATACCAACTAGAAGACCTATTAGAATCACTGAGATACCAAAAAACAAAATAAAGAAACCAATAAATTAGTGGAAATACTTTAAGTTCTTATAAGGCCTTGAATATAAATATGACCATTTTTTTCCATTGGGTATTTAAGTGACTTTTGGTATTTTTAACAGTCATAAAAATTTTATAACTGTGAGGTATATTAATCATTTTGATTAATTAATATATTCTTTGTATATAATTATTTTAAGAATTTAAAATTTTATAAAATGATTTAAATATTTTAAAGTTATATCCTCGGTTTAAGAATAATACATTTTTGATTAAATATATATTTTATATATAATAACCATGATGTTTCTTTTAAAATGAATAAAAAAGTAATGAGATGTTTAATGATGTTTTATTTTGAAATTTAATGTTTTGAAACTAAAAATAAAAACAGACATATTAAATAATGACATTTAGAATGGGAAATAATGGTTTTGTATATAAAAAGGAAATTAATATATATATTCCATTCTTTTAACTTTTGTGTATAATAATTTTTGATAAAAAAATTCGGTGAGTACCAATCCAAACAAGGGAAGCCTTGAAGGCCAAGCCCTCAAGGTCGGTGGGCATCTCACATAGAAAGCCAAAGTTGGGCCTAAGCTGAGCACATGCATGGTTCATGATGAGTCACACTTGGGTATGTGTGTACGGCCTATTCAGGCATGCACAGGGGGTGCGGTAGGTTGCACACTGGCGCAGGTAAGGGTGGGCCAAGGCCCGTGGGTGGGGGTCCCGTATATAAGGACCTCATGGTGCGTCTTGTGTTATTGGCATATGGTTTGTACTTCGACCCTAATAAAGAATTCCTAAAACCATTATCATTATGATGTGAGATGGAAATTTTTCTGGGAAATGAAATCTCAGTCATCCAATCCCGTTGCACGAGATCTCAACCGTCTAATCCAATCCAGATTTTGAACTCCACCAATGCTCCCTTTTCTATGGTTTTCGTCAACCATCCAATCCAGATAGGCTATATCTCACCCATGGATCCCATTTAAATCTCATAGTTTCCCCACAACCATCTGATCAAATCCAAATTATAATCATGATCATCCAAACATTTTTAAAATCATGGAAGCCACAATATTTTTTTGATCGGGCTCAGTCGATCATGGTCACCCATCATTTTTCATTTCTTATTCTATTATTCTTCTTCCTCATGATGCACCAGTCGGCATCGCCCCATCCTCCTCCACTATTTCTTTCTCCTCCTATGAGTCCTACCATCGCTCTCCTTAGACCCAACAGTTCTAATTTTCCACAAGGCTTCCTTGGATGTAGTAGTTTAATATATACCTATTTGGTGTATCATGTAGGTTTTCCCCTATATATATATATATATTCAACGATAGATTTATTCAAGATCTTCACTGATCACATTTTTTATTTTTGTCTGCATAGTAAGATTCAGACTTCTCTAAGTTTATTTGTTTATCTTTTATGATTGGACTGTAGTATATAAATAATATATATATATAGTTTATATAAACCAATTTTATAAACCCATTTTCCTCCCATAACCCAATAGGTTTTCCTCCACCGAACTCTTGTTCAACTTCTGCTAATTTCAACCTCACCTTTGAATTAATGTAAGGGTTTATTTATTTTTGTATTTGATTAGACCATATATAAAAATATGTGCATATAAATTTATATATTAACACCAAACCAATTCGGATTTTTGTTTTTTTTATTGATGGATTTTTTTATTCAAATGATGTTTTTAGTTCCTATAATTCATGTAATCATTTTTTATATGCAAAAAATCATATATAAACTTTATGTATATATGGTTATATGTATAAATATATATTGGTTTTAATTATAATCAAATTAAGGTTTTCATGTAATTTAATAATGTTTTTTAAGCATATGAAACTTGTAAGGATTTATCAAACCTTTTTTTGGGTTATGAAAATCCCATGTATACACTTTGTGTATATACTGTTTTATATAATTTCAAATCTTAATCAATTATGGGATTTTTATGTGATGAATATCAATAATTAACTTATGTTTTGTTATATACCACACTTATAAATGGGTTTACTAAGAGTGGTTTTTGAGTTTCTAAACATATATAACCATATATGTGTATATATGGTTATATATGCATTTATATATATATGGATATAGTTTTTAATACTTTTCTGATTAAGTTTCATATCCTATGAAATTATTCATAAAGGTGATCCTTATCCTTATACATAATATTTTAATTATGATTTCAAAACCCACATGTATATATAAGTACCATAATTACATATATGAAAGTCTTAGTGATCACAAATGCAATTTGATAATTGGAAAAAAAACAAAACATTGTTTTGTTGTTGTGTGCCTAAAAAATTTAAGAGGTCATCACCTTGTTAATACAATTAACATCACATGCATGCATATCAATTAATAATTTTGGTATAAAATTTTATAATTATCTTTTGTTTAATATATATATTTACATGAAAAACACATAATTATATGTATAATGGACAAAAAATATTATCATAACTTGTAAAATGAGATTATATAATGTCCGATCATAATTGTATAAGAGAACATGTTAGTGAAGTAAGTTTAAATGTTTTAGTATGTTTAAATATCTGGCATGAAATAATTGTTTTACATTTATAAATATAGTATTTTTTTATTTCATGATGAAACTACCACAATTTACACTATTAGTTATTTAAGTTTATGATTTAATATGTTTGCCACTTCCATTCATCAATGTATGGTTTAAAAATGAATGATAACTATCTTAAATTCAAAACATGCATTTTAGTACATTAAATGTTTACCTTCATGGAACAAGGGTTTTGCATTTTTTATTTATTATTTTATTTGACATACCCAATCAACCTATTATTGCATGTGCACCAGTTGTCATCACATGTAAAAAAATGTTTTTATTCATCCACGCATGTCATTGATAAATTTGAATAGACATAGCCTAAAATATACCTGTCAAACCATGATGTTTTTAGATTAATGTATAATGTTAATGCATTATTAACTTTATAGACATAAATTGAAAAATAAAATTATCTTTTATGATAACTTATGGATTCATAATTTAATTATTCAAATTGGTATGGGACACTTGGAATAAAATAAATAACTTAATAAATGAATGGTGTATTGGACACTCTGATTTAAATACTTTTCAGAAAAATGAGAAATGAATAATACTTATTATGTGATGGTTGAGGCCCTCTATATCCTCTTAATGCATCGGTAGGTCTCATGAGACAAACTACGATTTTGGCATGAGGCCTTGAAAAAATGATTATGTATGGTCTTGGCATGAGGCCTTGATAGAATGTTATGATTGTCCTGCATTATGTATCCCCTCATTATATTAGTATTATTTAACCAACCATGTGATTTTTCAACTAGTATAATATCCTTGTTTAAGAATCGTGTACTTATGATAATCTAAATAAATGCACTTAGCATAATGATGAATGTACATAGAAAGTCTTTTATAAAGAAAGGGTAGCACCGATTTTATGAAATTTGATATAGAATTTGGTATTAAATCAATAATTTAATGGATTTAATTTTATTTGATATTTTTACTTTGAAATTATAATAAAGTGTTATTTTACGTGCTAATTTATACCTACACCCTTTCATGTCACCCTCAAATTAGTTTGATCAACTCTTGACTTTTATGCAGCATTCTATGTATTTTTTGTACAAGTATGCATAATACAAAATGTGTTTTATCTATAAATTTTAAATAAATATATAAATTTTTTTGAAAAATATCTCCCTAAAAATGATTCCATGTAACCTTTGAAAAATGATGATGATGTGTTTCAAGTAATGTTGTTTCCTTTTAAAAAAATGTTTTCTAATTATTTTAGAAGGATGTTTTTAGAAAGTAATTTTATTAATTGGTATTAAAACCCCTTACTAGGAATTATTGTTCTCACCCTAAATTTTTAAAATATTTTTATAGGATAAGTATATTTCTAATATTTTAGTTCTCTATGTGGGGGGTTGTATTGTGAAGCATATCTCATTTAGTTTTGAATAAAAGTATCATTTGTATATGGTTTTCCTGAACCTCGATTGAGAATATTCTTTGTGATGGAACTTTATGTGTAATTTTATTAGCATATTGTTATAAAAAACATTCTCACCATGTTTTAGGCATCAACTCTAGGCTTCTGGAGTCAGGGTGTCACATGTAGCATCCAGACAGAAAGGTATTGCTAGGAACAATCACACAAGCTCTGCCTTACCAAAATTCTAGGATGTTTTTCTATACATATCATCAATTTCAATATTAGGTTTTTCCCATTATTAAATGTTTTTATAGATATAGTTTATATGTTTTCTTTTAAACATTCTTTGATTCCATTTTTAACACCCTGAACCAAAAATCATAGAGGCGGTGCATTATCTTATTACATAGGAATGTTTACATGGAAACCAATCCTAAAGGACCATTGAGTTTATTAGTCATGGAATTACATAACACATAAATTTTACATGTTATAAATTTGAAAATATAAAATACAATCATGATACCTAATAAAATGAAATAAACTGCATCCTTCAAATCTTATTCAAAGTTCTCTTTATCGTAACATGGGTAATTAAACATAGTAAGGGTGATATAAAATGATCATTAAGTGTAAGTAAATCAGAAGAAGTTATGAATCAATATGAATAAATTAACATGGAAATTTAAATAATAGATAACACATTATATTCAAATAAATATATACATAAATATAAATATGGCTAGGTAAGAAACAAAAACTCATGCCATCTAAATCAATAAACTAGGAATAAAATGTATCCATAGATATGTCATTTAAATTATAATGGATGAATAAAAAATAAATATAAATGATTAAAATTATTGATTTATGGATTTAATGTTTTAAGAACATGAAAACATATTACTTTTAAGACCATTTATAATATAGTTCAAAACTAAAGATAAAAAACTCATTTAATTTGGCCAGCAAACATTTCTCATTGGATCATGACGATGCATCGAAAAGTAAAATATATTCGGGGCTCTACCAATAATTACCACTCAAAATTATTCCTTATAATTAATAATAAAAATAACTAATATTCCTTGTTATATAACTATATTTAATGAGAAATATATATTTTATCAATAATTCCCCAATTTATCAAAAAACTGTCAATGTAAACAGCATATGAAAAATGTTATAGGGTCTACACAATACTAATACCCATTTCTTGAGAATATGGATATTCATTTAAATTTCAGGTGAATAATTAATAAAATAAGGATATTGTTTGTAAATAAATTTAACAATCGTAAAAGGAATTTAGATTGTAAAGGTAATCATTAAGAACATTTTTTAGGAGAATAATCTTTAAACATCCGAATGTTTCCTATACCACACTAAAACAATTACATAATAATCCATAGAAATGTATGAAATTAAATTAAACATATAATATCTTGATAGTAAGGGGATTCATCATATAACATGAAAAATGCACTATATACACCATATAAAAGTTAATTGGAACGTAATAACAATTACATCTCAATGAAATGTAAATTGAGATGAATTTCCCTTACACGTGAATGGGAAGAGCCTAAAGTAATAACCATAAAATGGAACATCTAAATACCATTATAATAGAGTAATTAATGATATATTATTTCAAAAGGGGTATCAGGAACATCACATAATGTAATTAAGTAGTGAATATGACATTTAACTCATGGATGTAAAAAGTTAGATGGTAATCCCTTATTAGAACCATCATTTTTTTGTGGTATTTATACTCTTATATATTGGTTTAAAATTTTTTAATAACTTATACCATAACTATACTTATTTTAATAATATTATATATTAACTTCTTGTAATATTTTTTTACCAGTTTGTTAACACTCTTTCATTATTTTGACTATTTCAAGTGTTAATTTCCCAGTTCATCGAGTATGTTCTGACTTGTTATTTATTATTATTACCAAATATAACATGGTTTAATAATCTCTATAATTTAAACCATTATCATTATATCATATATATCCATTATATATGCATTTGGAATAATCAATAATAATTAGAGATTATAAATGAAGTGCATTGTTCAAGGAGACAGTTGGTCATATGTACGCATGAATGCTACATTCATTTAATTTTTGTATTAAAAGATTGAAAAATAAATGATAAATATGTATATTAAAATTAAATTATTATATATATGTTTTATATTTCATGTAGGTTTTTTAAAACCATTTTTTATATATTCCATATATGGCATGAATGAGTCATATTTCTTTGAGGGGGCGGCAGTCCACACTTACTCAAACGAAATTTTCATATTTACACAAGTTGGAAAGAAAAAATGAATGTTATAAATAAAAATTACAGAATAATAAATATGTTATAAATATCATATATACCATATATATAAAAACAATTTCCATCATAATGGATACCATGATAGGTGGTAAGGAAAAAATAAACAATCACTTTTTCATGCGGTAGTAGTTAACCGTAAATTGTTTATACCAAAAAATAAACAATCACTTTTTCATGGGTAACTTCATTTTGTTTATACCAAAAGGATTCCTTGGAAATATTTTTACCTAAAAGGATTCATCTATATCAATTGAAGGGGTTCCAGGATACTATTTTATCAGAGCATTTTTAACCTATGATGGTTGATCGGTGTGATGAAGTGGGAGAAGAGGATGCCTTTTATAGTGGAGTGGGAGTGACACTCCTATAAATACCAAAACATATTCCTTAATGGGAGGTGTAACTTACCAAATGTTCATAAAAAATGGAAAAATAATTGAGTAATAGAGAATAATTATCTATAAAAACCTCATCGAACTAAAAAATGTGCATTTTAAATATTTGGTTCCTTAACACCTAAGATTCCCCAATTTTATCATTTTGGTTTTTATTAAAGAATGCAGTTGTTTATCCTACATAATTTAACTGATAAGGATAAAATAAAGTGATATTTAGTAAAGAATTTACAGAAACTAAATTATTAATATTACAGATAATTTATAAAATCAAAACCCCATTTTTTTTGGATATTAATTTTAAAACAAGTGCATTTGACAGGCTAAAATCCTGCTGAAACCCAGACCATGTTAATAACATCTTTACAATATATGGGTCAATAGGTTAATTATAAAAGATAAATTGATCCATTAATTTACCATATAAAATATATATTAACCCTTTAAAATACCCTTGAGTAATATATATAATTTTTATTAATTTATAATCTTTTAATAAAATGTTATTTATTGTAAAATAACAATAATGTCGATTTTGAAATTATTTATTTCATTTCAATTTTAAATTATCAATTAAATATTTTAATTAAATTTATTGAGTTTAAAGATATTTAAAATAAAATACTAATTTATAAAAAATATATAGAGACTATAATTTAATCAATTTACTTCAATTATAATACTAATAGTATCTTTTATTTTAGATAATTATTAGCTATATAATCATTAAGATGATATTTCATAAGAATTTTAAGTAAATAAATCATATCTAGAAATTAATGTTAAATTATTGTGATAACATTAACCCATTAATCTTTCTAAAATGATATGTATAACCGAAATTATTATGTTTAGTACATATCTCAAAGTTTCATAAATTTTAAAGGTAAGGAAAGTTCTCTTTTTGTCATTTTCGATAATTAACATTTTATATAGTTCACTTCCATTTAATAATATCCCAATAAACAATTAAATTAAATATAAGAGGTTATTTTGTCTAATTTTTGGCATAAATGGATTTTGGAAAAGTTTCCAAGTCATTTCCTTCCTTAAAGTTAAGGTTTATTCTCTTATTAAGCTTAAATTTACCTTATTCACCATAATTAATTTTAATCACTTTCAATAACCTTTTTTGTGAAAAATTAATTTGATGTTATTTGAAAAAAAATATCATAATTATTAAAAATATTTATATAGTTCTTCCAAAATTCCAATAACATAATTGGTCAAATTAATATTAACAATAATCTAGAAAATGGGGTGAAATATCAGGTTTTTGAAGTAGCAAAACATTCAAATATTTATTAAGTTTTTATATTCAATATCAAATTGAAATTTATTATAATGAAATAAATTTTATAAATATATGTATAATTGATCTAATGTGACTCTAAAACAAATTTAAAATATAGTGTAACACTAATCATTATTTAAATGAAATGGGTTTTTATGTAAATTTCAGTAATTTTTTTTATTATTCATCAAAAAATGAAGTTTCTCATATTAACACCACAACATAACCCTAACATTATTTACACTTTATAAATTCAAAAATGATGTTTTTTTTAAAAAATAAATTTATAAAATTTATAAAATTTTAGTTTTAAAATAGGTATGCCATTAAAAGGTGGAAAACTCAATCATTTGTGTAATGCAATCTAATTCTGTGTTGTGTATAGAATAATATTACCTTTTTGTTGCATATGAAGAGGGAAACTTTTATATTTATTCTAACATAAAAATATTTTAATTTATTAGGGTGTTAAAAAAAATTTTAATCATACGCATAAGGATGTTTAAACCATTTTTACCAATAAGAAAAGTTTTGCAAGATGTGCTTGGTATGCTATTTGTTTAATCATCAGCACTGAATGAAAAATTTGTAAATTTATTATTGGTATAAAAATAATTATTTGAAAGGAATTAACAATGATTTTTTTGATATGATGATGAAAAAATCTGATGTTCACTAAATGTGGTAATGGAATCTAGAACCCCTCAAGGTTCTTGTGATAAAGAAGGGAGATGGGGTTTCATAGAAGCTCCATTGGTATGTCAAATGATGAGATGATAATGTTTAAAACTCATACCATCCAAAAGTGTGGGAAAGATAATTCATATGAATTCGTGAAATTAAACTACAAATATTTTAAGCGTGTAAATATAGGACATCGAGAATAAGAATGTTTAAGTTATACAAATAGGTCAATCATTGAAATCAAGGGAGTTAGGGATCAATAGAATACATCACTCATTCGTTAATTCTATAAATGAAAGGATTTTGGGAATTATGTCATCTAATTCCCAAATACAAGGGATAATGAATATATTAAGCCACAATAAAATTTGATGCCAAAGTAAAATGGTAATGCATAAGAAAGAACAATTGTTTAAGTGAATTCTAGTAGTTAGGGAACACTTATCATCCACTCTAGAATTAGGGATCCCATTTTATTGATGGTGTGAATATGAACGTTGAAAATATTATCCTTTAGTTATTTTTATTGGATGCTGGGTATTGAATAACACTCCTTACATATATTCAATATCATTTTATTGAATAAGTAAATCATATTAGATATTATCAATGAACCTATGACTATACCAAACCTATAATGCATGTTTTTAAGATAATATTAGATCATATTTAATGAATAAAGGGAGAAATATATTTTTGAAGAGTATTAAATATTATTTTGGAAAATTATAAGTGTATTTAAATTTTGGTTTTGGTAAATATATTTTGGTGGGAGTAATAAATTTTAATCCTTTTATGTATCTTATGATCCATAAAATGATTACTTTATTGATTTAGGCTTAAAAAAAACAAATTAAACTTGAATATCCATTTCTACGAGTAAAGGAATTAGTGGAAGTTTATCAAACCACAACCAAAGGAAGGGATTGTACTTATGAAATAGAATGGTATCAAGTATGAATTTATTCCCATGAAAATTACTCAAATTTATGAAAAGTTTATTAAAATAAAAACGTTTTATATTTATCACCATTTCTGTTGAATGATTGGTCTTTTCACCTATCATATTTTTATGGATTTGTAGTTGTTAACATTATCTTGAACAAGTATTCTACCACCCCTTACTATTATTTGGGAACTATGTTTCTATAACATGTCCATTTCTCTCCTTCCAACTAATGATCTCCAATTTCATAACATAGATTTCTTTTATTTTATATGACTTTGATAATTTATATGTCATATATTCAATAGGAATATTTGTTTAACCTTTACATGATGTTGGTTATCCATAATGGAATTTTCAAATGTTTCACCAACTAACAATAAGTTTATGTGTTGAGGCTGAAATTTATTAGGTGTTGAGGGAATGTAACACTGTAATATTTTATGAATTTTTTTTTCAAATAATATTATTTATTGTATAGATTCCATTATATGATACACACTGCCAAATATAAATTTTTATTAAAAAGCCAGTTTAAGGATGAGTGGGAAACCCTCGTTTGGAAAACCAAACCACTACATGCTAAAGGAGCTCACAAAATTGATAAACCCTAGAATAAGGTTATTTGAATCAGCCACTCTATACAATTCTCATTCCAAAGTGATAACCTCTGTGTTTTGAACCTCCCGGGGAAGTTCTTCGAGATGAGAGATCATCCTGTCCAATATCTGAATGAATTCTTCCAGAGATATTTTGCCTTGATTGAAACCCCGGGTAATTATTCGATCTTGCTTGTCGATCCACGCTTCCTGCTCCTTAGTGGCCTCAAAATGAATCCTTCTTTCATAAATTCAGGTAATTTCCTCAATTGAGGCATTGATCCTCAGGTCATTCTCAATCCTTTATTACTTGGAGTGAAATATGAGCTTCAGGTATTCCCCTACCTCTTCTTCTATTACCTTTTGTTCTCCACTTAGATCACCGTTATCTCTGTCTTGCGGGGCCTTGCTTTCCTTGATTAAACCTTTCTTTTAGGACCTGGTTTCCATTGGTTTTTGTAGGAAAGAATAGTCTTTATGTACCTTTAATTTTTCCCCTGAACCACAATGCATTTTCTAGAGTCGTGCTTTCCTTTGATCTCCTTCTTCCTTCTAGGGTTGTGAGGACCTTTCCCTTGGAAACAATCCCAGGTGTCCGCTGATATTTGGGTAAAGCTATCAGCACCTGAATAATCTTCCTCCTACAAAATTACTTGATCAGGATCCACCATACTATTAAAGTGGTTCTTTAGCTCAACCCTCAGGCCTTTAGTGGGAGGCTTCATCCCAAACTACTTTCTCAGCTCACTGGGGAAACAATTGTTTTTTCCCTGAAGATCCATCCTTTAGATAGGATTGGGGTTGGAGAATGTTTGGGTCCAAGGGACCTAACACACTCTCCTCCTCCCGACTCCATATAATACGCACTGCATCCACCACCCTTGGCACCTTCTGTGTCCTAGGAGGCTCGACCACCCTACCCTCCTCAGGCCTACCTTTATTAGAAGGGGGAACCTTGGTATACAACAGAGGCACCTCCTTTGAATTCCCAGGAGGATCATCCTCCTTGCCAGCCTCTATTGCAGCACATTCATGCTCAATTTGAGTGAGTTTCTTCATATTCACTATAGCCCAGGTAGTAGATGTCTACTCAGAACCATTGCAGGCCTGTTGTTCCTCATTAGCTCCCCTATCCTTCAACGGTAAACCCAGGTTCTATTTTAGCTGATCAAACACATCATCCACCTTTGGATTTTTATTCAACCTCCTTCCCTTACTCTGTATGGAAGATGAAGGATCAGTGGTCCCCTGGGACTCCCTAATACAATATCGGTCCATGACAGCGTCCTCCTTCTCTGTGAGTGTTCTAATAGGTAAATTACATATATCAATGGTGCCATCCTCCATAATATTAGGAGGACCAGACCAGGGTTAATCGGAGAGGCTTCTCCGGCACCTAGAAACATCATGTCATATGTGGGAACAACCCAACAAAAAGGAAATCAAGTATTCATAATGTACCTTCTGAAGCTAGTGAAGTTTCCCCTCAATTTTGATGACAATGGACTCTAGAGGGCCTTTAGATAAATCAACATCGACACGAATCCTTGGCTCAACTAGTTGGCAGATGGACTTGGGGTAAGAATTAGAGCAAAGGTAGCGTCCAACCAGATTTCCTATCAACCGGAAGATCATCGGGTTCTGAAACGGTAATGGGAGACTAGGTAAAGATATCTAGAGTGCTGAGGCCAGAGGATCGCGTCTTAGGTGAAATTAGAAGGTCCATCGGAATAAAGAGAACCTGAACCCCTTCATAGAATGTGAAGCAGAGGGCCAAGCATGCAAAAGGTCATCTTCATTAGAGAATTGAAGCTATCAATGTCTAGCATCAAAAAGGCCTACCGTAACACGATCCTTCAAATTACAAGAGGAGAACACAAACCAATCAAACGCATCGACCGATGGATGATCCCTTCTGAATCGGGATACCAATGTGAGATCTAGTAATGAAGAGGCTTTTGTGAACTCTAGAGGGGAAATATGAACCGAAGTAACTCCATTAACTATGGATTAAACCTTAGGGATTATATCCATTAGAGGGAAAGGAGAAAGGGAGGATGGATCTGTGAAAGGGGAGAAAGAGTCTAAGCGAGGGGGAATCAAACGGGATGAAGAAGTAGGATCCCCACTCCTCGACCGAAGCAGTTCGACGAGGTGAGGCAGTGGCCCGGATATACCCAACGCCATAGCAGAAGGGCTAGAGCGAGAGCGAGGCAGTGTCCTGCCACCCTCTATGGATCCCTTAATCAAATACATGATGTGCCTGGTATTTCCATTATATGTAACCTTGATTTTTAATGAACTTCAGTATTCTATTAATATAATAATTTGAAACTGAAAATTATATAAAATCCATTAAATTAATGGGTTTTAATATTAATAAATAAATTATTAAAAATATATGCTTTACTCAAGAATAAAATAAACAAATTTGTATTTACTTTATTTTAAATAATAATAAAAACCATTTGAAATTGAATTAAATATTTTTAATGAACATTATGTGTTTTTATCGAAATAATTTATATTATTCACCATTAAAGATTTATTTTCATTGAATTTTTATATTAATAATTCAATGAAATGTTTTATCAATCATATAATATTTTTTTCTACCATGGGATAAGAATAAAACCAATTTTATGTTTAGAAACATATTTTTCTAAAAAACAGCTTTGTCACATTATACAGTAATATTTTAAAACTAAAATTTCAAATTATAGATAAGATAGTTAAAACATTTATTTCAATTTTTCAAATCAACCAGAAAAAAATATTTTATGGATAATTTTTGAGAAATTTAGGAATTAATTATGTTTTAAATGAATAATAAAAAATTCTTGTTTTGTTGAAAATATCATTTTCATTTAATGAATTTTAAAATTAAAATTTAGTTTTAAGATGATTTTAAAAGTAAAATTAGATATATTATATTATAGTTTTTAAAATTTATTTAATTCAAATCAATTCTATAGTCAATTTTAATTTATAAATTATTTTGCACATATGGGAAATTTTTCATGGGAAAACCTCATTTTCATCGCATATACTAGTTTAATTTTAAAATAAATTTTTTAATTATGTGAATTGAATTTGGTAAAATGGATTACATAAATTTATTGTGAATAATTAATATTAATAGACATAGAAAAGTTAATTTTTTTCATAATTATTTTAAAAACACTTAAAATAATTTATTTCATGTTTAGTGCAGTTTTATAGAGCTCTAAACCAAACGATAAGGGTATGTTTTCCAATAAAACATGTATAAATACAATATTATAGAAATTTTTCAAAATAATACTATTAAAAATTGTAAAATATGAGCATGAGTAATCATTTTTCATGGTATTGAATTTTTTATATTGAATTATATTGGGAAAGTTTCTTGTAGTTTCTATGTGGTTTCCCTTCCCCAATTATAATAGGTTGTCTCTTCTCCTCTTATCCACACTAAATGATATTTTTTTCATCCACAACCTTCCAAATATGTTCCTTAATTTCATACATTTTTCTTAGATAAATTATTATGATTATAAAACCCTCTAGTGAAGGCTTTGCGTATAAAACTAATGTGTTTCATTAAATGAGAGTTACAGTTCATAATGAAGATATTTTATTTTATTTCATCATAAAAATTCTTAAAATAAAAGTATTTATGATGATATAATAAAATAAATATCCCCCATATACTAAGATGTTATTATATTAATTTAATAACCAACAAAATTCTCTTTTCCATCAAATGGGAAATGAAATCATTGATTGTGTGTACAATAGACTATCAGCTCGTAAAATAATGTTATTCATTTTCCATCACCACCTATCAGGGTAGGATATAATTATGGATTGAACATATTATGATTTTATCTATGAAATATTTATACTTACAGAGTTATAATGTCTCATTTAACTTATTTCCATCTAATTAATTGGAAAACTATAATGTGTCCATACAAAAGTGTAGACTATTGCCTCCATGAAGAAATGTGATATTTATTCATTTTATTTTTTAATGGGTTATAATAATGATATATTTAATTAATATAAATATTATATAAGATATAATAATTATTATATAAATAATAATTATTACTTACCTTTATTTTGTATTAATCTGTTGAGAAAATTGAATCACCGTTCATGAATACATATGGAAAATCGTCTATATAAAAAGTGTCATTCAATTTTCTATCACTATTTTTTATGGAAGATTATATATAAATATATAATAAATAAAAAATATATTTATATCATGATTATAAATATATAGATAATGAAACCATGATCAATGTAACAGGATTTAAACAACCAAACCATAACATAAATGACAAATAAATTTTTCATTGCCTAAAACTTTATTTTAAAAAATAATTGTTAATTATTGAGAGATAAATTTTTATAAATAAATAATATATATTTAGATAAATTTGAATATTTTTATGTAATATATGCTTAATAAACCTATATTTATTATACATTAGGTTAAAATATGTATTAATAAAATGAATACCCGGGGAAAGGTATTTTTATTCTTTAATATTTCTAAGAGACACATTCCATATGAACCTCTCATTTATTTTATATTGTGCATATACCTAACCTTGTAATTTTTTTATAATTAATCTAATTATTTTAATGAAATTTAATTCTTCATTTTATGTTAATATTTAATGGGTTTGGTGATTCATCATTTACCAATGTGGTATATTATTTTCATCTAACATTTATATTTGTGAGACTTATGACATATTAACAAAAAGATTCTTTATTCTAGTGTATATACTTATTGTGAGTATCTATTATGATTATTCTCATGAATTTTATGTATATTAACATATCCATATATATTTGTTTCTTTCATGGGGATTATGATTCAAAAACTACTAAGGTTGTAATGGTTTTCTATTAGAGTCTCATTGTTTGTACAGATTTTTCATGATTAAGTTTCTAAAGAAAAAAATGATTTTATATATCTCTCAAGAAACTCATGAAATTTTATTTCTTCTATTTATTTCTATATATTAGAATATATTCTTCAATTTTTCACTCTTTATGTACAGAAGATACATAAATAATTATTTTAATTAAAATCCACTTAATTTCTCTCATTGGATGAAAATATGTTTTTCTTCAAATCAATGTATACTATAAAGGTTTTATGGAATTTTTTACTATGACTTTTTAAAGAATTTTTTATCTATGATTTTATTTTTTTTAATTTTTTAATGTAATCTTTAATTGGTTTTCCAAACAAGTTACTTGTTGAATTTTCTTCCAAAATATGAACAAAATATTTAATTTAACATATATGGTATAAATTGTATTTCTTTTCACCATGAATTCTCAATTATTTAAATATCCCATTAAAAATTTCCAAATTTCTTTTCAAAGACATTTTTTATATAAATTGGTAATTTTTTAAATTTTAGAAAACAAATCAAATTGGACAGTATATTTTCCTCATGAAATATTCCAATTGATCTTTAAAAATCATTTCTCATATAAGGTTACATACTTTTTCATTAATTAAAATTTCCTAGGGATAAGATCCAATGATACCATCCTTATACATTCTCAACATGGTTTATGTTTATGTTGAAAATATATTTATCAAGCCTATTTATGTTTCACACGTGAAGATGTGATTAAATATCTTTGAAATCATTTTTCAATGGGTATTGATATGATGAATGTTAAATGATATTATGAAAAAAAAATTGTGTCTTATGTGATGAGTGTGAATTATATATAACTCTAAATCATATGTTGAATATGGATAAATCAGGAGGTAAATATGTTATTCATATACCTGATTTCATGTCCATAATTTGATGTGTGAACCTAATTCTCATGACCGTATGATTAAGAATGGACCATGTATTTATGTACATGATATTGAGTATGGAAAAAAAATTATTGTACATAATTTTATGTGTGGACCAAGTTTTTTGTGCACAAAGTTATGTATTGACCTAGTTTTATATCCATATGGTTTGGTAAAAGACTGGTTTCATGTGTATAAATTTATGTGTGGAACTTTGTTTCCATGTCTATAATTTTATGTGTATATCATGATTCATGTCTATAATGTTATGTTTGGACGAGGAATAATTTCTATAATGTTACGTGTGGAACTAGTTTCATGTACATGATGTTATTTATGGACCTTGTTTAATTTACATAAAATTATATTTTGACCTCATTTTGTGTGTAATGGCCTTGAACCCCCCTGGACATTAATTTGCCAAGAATTAGGTTCCACAAAGACAGTGGCACTGTAACAATGGCACCGGTCATGATGGCACCGTGACGGTGACACCGGTCACGGAAGCACCGTGATGGAGGCACCCATAACGGTGGCGCTGGACACAGTGGAACCGTGAAGGTGACGCCGTGACAGGGGCACCATGAGGGGGGCACCGTGACGGGGGCACTGTGATAGGGGCACAGTGATGGGGGCACCGTGTCCTCACCCAGCCCTCTATTTCTTTTCCCAGTCCCACTCCTGCAACATCTTTTTTTGACGTAAATTAATTATTTTACTCTCTCAAGGCCATTTAAATCCCATTATTAATTCTTAAAAATCCCAAGTAACCTCCCCAATAAGGGATATTAAATAAAAACATAATGTCATCGTGCGTAACTATCGAACCGCATAGGAAACCGTGATCTGTTTTTCCAGGCATTCAAAATTCCATATCTCGGTCTCCTCTTTATATCTCCTTCTAGAGTTATCCTTTTCTTCTCGGTTGAATTTCTTTCTTCTTCCTGAAAGACTTGGGGTCCTTCTTCCCATGGCTTGTGGTGCGCCTCTACTGGCGCCTTCTACACGTCTTCCATGGATTTCCTCCCCTACAGGCCATGCATCCTATGTTCCTAGCATATGAAAAAAAACATAGATCTTTGATCAATCAAGTCGGGATTTTTCCTTCGCCTCTTCTTTATGTGTATCATGAGCGGTGGGTATGCTTTTTTCTCTATGGAAATTGATAAAACCAAACTTAATGAAGATAATGAATGGACCTTAAAGAATGAATTGGGGGTGTGATCGATGTTTTGTTGTACTCTTTTATATTGATATGTGTTGTGAATTTTGCGGGCCTATTCTCACTGAAAATCATGGCCATTGGTGGTCTTTCCTTGTGCACTAATTAACCATGTCTTCTGTCATGATTAAAAATGACTTAACATGGAATTTGGTTAATCACTTAAACTTGGTTGGTTAAATGGATGCCCTATAAACATATGCCCTTGTGCGGTCACCCCAGTTAACTAAAAGAAAGAGGAAATAAATAAATGATGTGTTGAACCTGGATGTTTCCCTGCTCTGTTTTGGTAGTAGGTGTGTTGTTATATTTGTTTTCTTATGGGGTGATGTGGGTGAGGATGGGATCCTCTGATGTGGCACGATTGCTGGTTTTGAATCTGGGGTTGTGGCTTCTTTGCTTATATCATGAATTGTGGTGGAATCCTCTTCTATTATGATACATTTTTTTGGGGATGTGGGGTTGTATCTTGAATCCTGCTTTGGTTTCAATACTCGGTGGGATCTCACTATGATGTGAATTTACAAGAGAACTGGGTGTGAATGTTTAAATTGTTGTTCACTATAGATTTTTCCCCTTGGCTTATGCTTGTGCTTGTTAGTTTCCCAATAGTGTAGAATTTACTTAAATGGGATCAATTGAACATGAAAACATGAATGGGTTAATTGGGAAATTGATTCTGGGAATGAGTTGTGACTCGGTTGTGAGTAGTATGCTTTCTATGAGTAGTGACTAGGCTGTTCATTCTTGCGTTAGATGTGGAGCCCTAGGTTGGGTTGAGTGCTTGTTACATATATATATATATATATATATATATAATTTTAGTTCTTGTGTTTATTATTTGTGCCCCACCCAAGTTGAGCATTTAGTGCCGAACACCCCCACTTCATGGGGGAGGGTGTTTTTTCCAACACTCATACGAGTGGCTGGTTATTAGATCTTTTTCTTATCCCTTTCCGGAATAGCCCAAGACTCTTCAGGCAGGCTGTGATGGCCTGAAGTCCATTATTAGCCCAATAATCTTCAGGTAGAGTAGTTGTGGTGGTTGGCCCAGGTTTTTGCAGGCGGGTTGTTTCCCAAGTGTCTTCGGGATGGGGCCTAGGTGTCATTGGGCGTGACGATAGCTTTCTGGCCCAAGTGTCTACGGGTGTGGTAGTAGTTTTCTGGACTAGGTGCTTTCGGGCGTGGTTACGTGTGGTTGTTGTGGCCCAGGTGTCTACGGGTAAGATTGTTGTTGTGGCCTAGGTGTGTGCAGGCGGGTGTGGTAGTGGGACTATGGTGAGAATGGCAGGATTGGTCCGATTCATAGGATGTATTCAATAACCAGTGGGAAAGTGGCGTCGGGTACCAAAACATCGACGTGATATTACTATACCTTACTTAACTTTGTTTGTTTTGGGATTGTGCCTTGATGAGGCTTGGGTGGATAGTTTTTCCTTGTTAGGTGCTTTGGTTATCTCCTTTCTCATAGGGCATTAGAATACCTCCCCACTTGTGCACGAGAGTCTTTGGTTTTCCCTACTAGGTATACTTGTATACTCACCCTACGTATATAAAAATGCTTTTAGGTTTCCAGGAAGACTTCGGGGATCATGCAGGGCCATATTGGCTCGGGTGTTGGGACCGTCAAAGTTGCTTTTTTCGTGATTTTGGTACATTACCTTTGTATACACCTTGTACTTTTTGGATTTTACTTTTTCAGTATGCATATGGGAGTGGTTTTATTTAACTTTAATCTTACTTTCATTTTTGTCCTTGTGGGGTTTCATAATATTATCTTTTGGTCCTATTAAAATAAAAGGGTAATGCCTTCCTTTTTTTGAAATTATATAACCTTGGTGCTGGTCTGCACTCCGGGACCTATTGAAGGTGGGTTTCAGGAATCATTATCTCTCCTTCAACTTAAAGAAGGAATGGCTTGAAAATATGTTGTCCCTTTCCTCCTTTTGGTGAAAGAGGGTCGTAACAGAATGGTATCAAAGGTGAAGTTGATAGATAGGATGGATTATGGAGTTAGGAATAGTGAGGATTTCATGGGATGGTAGGGAAACAGTGTTGGGTGGTCTTGGTGCATGAAATATTCTAGGTAATACCGGCTAAGACACGGGGTTTTAGGGACCCCCTTGATCCAACCCAATGACTCTGGACATACCGAACGACCAAGTGAGTTTACACTGATTACAGGGTAGAGACCCTAGGAATGGTGAATGCATCATAATGACTGGTGTTCTCATGTTTCTGGGGTGTTTTAGGGATTTTAAATGAATCAGAAGTCTATGAAAAAAATTTAAGTGCCATATTCTACACTACTCGGGCTGAGGCATTCCTTGTTTACCTTACAGCTATGGCACCTGGGAGACGACCATGAGTTGTGTGGGAGATCGAGGACTAGGAGGTTGACTCGGCTGATCGACAGAGGACCGACTGAGAGGAGGAGGATTATAAGTGGCAGAAGGCGCTTCGAGCCTTTAAGCGACATACCCTCGGTATGTACAGGGGCAGCACCTCGGATATGGAGATAGAATAGTGGCTCGAGGAACTAGTGATCACTTTTAGCATGATTTGGGATCCGACGGAGTGCTGGGTTCCTCTGGCCGTCAGCCAGATGCGGGGACCAGTGTGTCAGTGGTGGTCTCTTTATCTTGGAGAGAATAGGGAGACTGAGGTTGTGTGGGCTGACTTCGACAAGGAGTTCCAGGCGGAATTCCTCTCTTCCAGGATGAAGGCCGAGAAGAGGCAGGAGCTGATCTCCCTCCAGCAAGGGAGTATGTCAGTGAGAGAGTTGGGGATCAAGTTCAAGGATCTCCTTCACTTCCATCCGGACCACTTTCTGGATGAGGAATCTTGGGAAAGATTTTTAGAGGAGGCACTCAGACCTTCTCTTCAGTACGTTGTTACTCCCTTTACCCTGCCGACATACTTGGAGGTGCAGAAGAAGGCTGAAGTGGTGTAGAGGACGCACACGCTGGGAGGTGTGTCGCGAGAGGGAATCCAGTCAGGCACATCAAAGGGGAAGGCCTTCAACAGTAGGCCTCCAGCATCCGGACCCTCTAGGTTTCGACCGGCAGGAAGTAGACCCCGGTAGTTCCAGTTCCGATCTCCCATCCCTCGCCCTTTCTTTTCAGGCCTAGGTCTATGATGCTTCATCTGTGGAAGCCATGGTAACTTTTGGAATCTGTGCCCAGATAGAGTTCAGTATGGTGGCGGTGGGCAAGTCCAGTACCCACCTTTGTAGAAGTAGTTCCCAGCTAGGCCATTTCCGCAGGGGCAGCAGGCTCCCACTCTGCCGAGAGCAGACATTGCAGGAGGAGGCCAACCTTAGTGCACTCCTCAAGGACCTCGACCAGGGTGTGGTTAGGGAGGTGGCCAACAGCCGAGAGGCAGAGGAGCTGGGTGTGGGAAGTTGCACGCCACGTAGGCAGCAGATTCAGCAAGACCGGAGGTCGTTCGAGGTACGATCAGCTTGTTTAGTACCCTTACATATGACTTGTTCATTACCGGAGCTTCGCACTCTTTTGTTGCACCTAGTCTGGACCGTGCTCTGGGTTTAGACGCTGAGAGACTTCCTGTGCCCCTGGTGCTGAGCACACTAGTCGGAGGTCATACCGAATTGTTATATGTTTGTCAGGGATGCGAACTGATGATCGGGTCACATAATTCAGTCAGGGATCTTCTACTGTTGCAAATACAGCCATACGATGTCATCATAGGCATGGACTGGCTATTCTCTGCATGTGCCATCATTGACTGCTTCTGAGGAAGGGTCGTGTTTTCAGACTTGAGGGGCTGACGTGTGACCTTCATCGGTGAACGGGGTTTCCAGAAAGGTAGCAGGCGGGATAAACCCCTCATCTCTTTGTTAGTTGAGATATCAGTAGAGTCGGTGGATGTAGAAATGGTGGGAGTTCCATTGGATCTTTAGTGAGTTCATGGACATCTTCCATGAAAAGCTAACGACTCTCCCCCCTCGATGTGATATCGAGTTTAGGATAGACTTGTAGCCTAGATATCATCTAATTTCGATGGCCCCCTACCGGATGACACCTTCTGAGATCTGGGAGTTTCAGATTCAGATTGATGATTTTATGAAGAAGGGTTTTATCTGACCAAGTGTGTCACCATGGGGGTGCTCCAGTCTTGTTCGCGAAGAAGGCAGATGGTGGTCTTAGGCTTTTCATAGACTATAGCAAGTTGAATCAGGTGATGATCAAGAATTGCTACCCTCTTCCAAGGATAGACGATCTATTTGACCAGTTGAAGGTGGAAGTATGGCTCTCTAATATTGATCTACAGTCTGGATATTACCAAGTGAGGGTGAAGGAGGGCGACATCTCGAAGAAAGCCTTCGGGTCCAGATATGGCCACTTTTAATTCGTGGTCATGTCGTTTGGTGTTACGAACACTTCTACCGTGTTCATGGGGATCATGAACTCCATCTTCCAGGAATATCTAGACCAGTTTGTGGTCGTGTTTTTTTGAAAACATCTTGATCTACTCAAGATCAAAGGGGGGCCACACTGAGCATCTCAGAACTGTTTTAAACATCCTCCGACAGCACCAACTTTATGGAAAGTTATCCCAGTGAAAGTTCTGGACACGAGAAGTGCATTTCTGTGGGCATGTGGTGTCCAAGAAGGGGATATAAGTGGACCCATTTAAGGTCGAGGCAGTTGTTTCTTGGGCAGCACCCAAGAACATGGCCGAGGTTCGTATTTTCCTCGGGCTGGTAGGTTACTACCATAGGTTCATGCCCAACTTCTCCCGAGTTTCATCACCTTTAATGACCATGACCAAGAAGGGCCAGGATTTTGTGTAGAATGGGTAGTGTGAGGTGGCCTTCAGTTATCTGAAGGACATGTTGGTTAGTTCCCCAGTGTTGACGTTTCTAGAAGAAGGGGTGGCGTATGAGGTGTTCCGTGATGCATCAGGGTAAGGCCTCGGATGTGTGTTGATGCAGCAGCAAGGGTTGATCTCTTATGGATCTAGACAGTTACGCCCTCATGAGCATAATTATGCCCGCACGATCTAGATATTGCAGCAGTCGTGTTCGAACTAAAGTTGTATCAGCACTACCTCATCGGGGAGTGCTTCGTGGTCTTCACAGATCACAAGAGCTTGAAGTATGTCTTCTCCCAACGGGACCTAAACTTACGTAAGTGAAGGTGGATGGAGTTCCTCCAGGACTACCACTTCGAGATTTCGTGCACATCGGGAAAATGGAATTTGGTGGTCGATGCCCTAAGAAGGAAGTTGAGGAAGGATGCAGTCTGAGAGTCGATAGATACTTGGAAGGCGATGGAGGAGTTGGCTACCCTACACCTGGATGCTTTGATGGAAGGTGGTATAGGTTTCTTGTATCAGATGATAGTGCAATATTTTCTATTGCGGTAGGTAGAGGAGTCCCAATGGGGAGACTCAGAAAGCGAAGTGATGCGTGATCGAGTTAACCAGGGAAATGCTCCAGAAGAGTGGACAGAGGATGGTCAAAACTAGATGTTTTTCTGAGGAATGTTGTTTGTTCTAGAGGCGATGTGTAGCATGGTTCTTAGTGAGTTCCACAACTCACACATAGCGCTGCACCCAAGAGTTTCCAAGATGTACCAGGGTCTGAGGAGATAGTTTTGGTCGTCCGGGATGAAACGGGCAGTAGCAGAGTTCGTAGAAAAGTGGCCCATGTGTTAGTAGGTGAAGGTCGAACACCGTGTTCCAGGCGGTCTGTTGTAGTCTCTACATGTCCTCAAGTGGAAGTGGGAGGACATCTCGATGGATATTTTCATGAGACTAACTAAGGTTCAAGGGGGATACGACACTATCTGAGTAGTGGTGGACCGGTTGACGAAATCATCTCACTTTCTGGCGATCAAGGAGTCGGGTGCAGTGGACACTTTAGCATGAAGGTACGTGGATGAGGTGGTGAGGTCGCATGGAGTTCTGAGATCCATAGTCTCGGATAGGGATGCACGGTTTACCTCACAAATCTGGAGAGGATTGCAGAATGCTTTTGGCACCCATTTCCGTCTTAGCACTGCTTTCCATCCCCAGAAAAATGGGCATACAGAGCGCACCATCTAGAACATGGAGGATATGATGGGAGCATGTGTTCTGGACTCAGTAGGATCATGGGTGCGACACTTTCCTCTAGTATAGTTTTCCTACAATAATATCTATCACTCTACCATTGTCATGGCTCCATTTGAATCCTTGTATGAGAGGCCATGTCACTCACTCATGTCTTGGACTGAGGTTAAGGAAGCGAGTGTTCTTGTCTCGGAAGAAGTAAAGAGCACGAAAAAGGAGGTTCAACTTATATGGTAAAGGGTGAAGGTGACACAAGACCGACAGAAGTCATATTCTAATAATAGGAGGAGACCCTTGGAGTTGGGGGTCCGGGACCACATGGTCTTCAAGGTCTCCCCTTGGCGTGGACAATGGAGGTTCGGTAGGGGGAGCAAGCACTCTCCAAGATTCATCGGGCCCTTTGAAGTGTTGTGGTTGGTCGGGAAGTGGCTTATCAGCTAGCGTTACCAACGCCGCTACTAAGGATACATGGAGTCTTCCATGTGTCCCATCTCCGTCAGAATCTGCACGACGATTCACACATCCTCAACTAGGGAGAGCTGGATATCGAGGATGACGTGACCATTGTGGAAAGACCAGTGAGGGTCGAGGATCGTGAATAGAAAGTGCTTCATGTAAAAACTATTCCTTTGGTTCGTGTGTTGTGGAGGTATGGTGGGCTTGAGGAAAGTACCTAGGAACGATAGGCACAGATGAGTTCCTAGTACCCCGAGATGTTTTCAGTTTTGTCCTATTTTGTATATAATTGGGTGATGGAACCCCTTTTTCTTGGTTAAACTATGGAATGCGTGGTTTTCCTTTTCTCTAAATGTGTGTGAAGTGTCATGAAATGTGGGGAGGGGAGAACCTGATCCCTAATCAAGACGCATTAAGGTAGATGCGATTGAACCCGTGTGGGCGAGTCAGTGCCTCCCAAAGTAGATAGTATCTTGACATGGGGGAAGAGACTCCCTAACCCATATGACTGGGCAGTTTGACCCTTGTATGTTTCCTAGTTTCTTGAGGGAGAGGTGTTTCTAGATGACGATGAGGTTCACCCCAGAGAGGTATCTTTCGAGGTGATTGTTTGTACCCTATCTTTTCTTCTTTGTTGTTCTGATTCTAGAGGGTGAGAATAGTTTGAGAGGTATCTAATGTAATGGCAAAAAACCCCATGGCCATTACTTTTCCAAAAGTAAGGTTCCACCAAGATAGTGGCACCGGTCAGGGTGGCACAGTGACGGTGGCACCAATCAAGGTGGCACCATAACGGCGGCACTGGTCATGGTGGCACCTTGACAGTGGCGCCGATCACAGTGGCACCGTGACAAAGGCACTGTGATGGTGGCACCATAAAGGTGAAACTATGATGGTGGCACCATGTCCTCACCTAGCCCCCCCATTGTTTTTCCAGTCCCGCTCCCGCAACATCTTTTTTTGACGTAAATTAGTTATTTTACACTCTCAAGGCCACTTAAATCCCATAATTAATTACAAAAAATCTCGAGAAACCTCTCTGATGGGGGTTATTAAACACCAACTTAATGACATCATGCATAACTGCCAAACCACATAGGAAACCGTGATCCGTTTTTTCAGGGGTTCAAAATTCCATATATCGATATCCTCTTTATATCTCCTGCTAGAGTTCTCCTTTTATTCTCAGTTGAATTTATTTTTTCTTCCTAGAATACTTGGGGTCCTTCTTCCTGTGGCTTGTGGGGTGCCTCTGCTGGAGCCTTTTACACGTCTTCCATGGATTTCCTCCCCTGTAGGCCGCACATCCCATGTTCCTGGCACGTTGAGAGAAACTTTGATCTTTGATCAATTAAGTAGGGATGTTTCATTCGCCTCTTACTTATTTGTATCATGCGGGGTGGGTACACTTTTGTCTCTGTGGGAATTTATGAAACCAAACATAATGAAGATAATGAATGAACCTTAAAGAATGAAGGGGGTGTGATCGATGATCTGCTGTACTCTTTTATTTAGATATGTGTTGTGAATTGTGTGGGTCTATGCTCACCAAAAATCATGGTTGTTGGTGGTCTTTACTTGTTCACTAATTAACCATGTCTTCTGTGATGATTAAACATGACTTCACATGGAATTTGGTTAATCAATTACACTCGGTTGGTTAAATGGATGCCCTGTAAACATATGCCCTTGTGTGGTCACCCTAGTTAACTTACAGAAAGAGGAAATATATGAATGATGTGTTGAACATGGATGTTTCCCTGCTCTGTTTTGGTAGTAGGCGTGTTGTTCTGTTTGTTTTCTTATGGGGTGATGTGGGTGAGGATTTGATCCTCTGATGTGGCATGGTTTTTGGTTGAGAATATGGGGTTGTGTTTGCTCTTCTTATATCATGAATTGGGGTGTAATCCTCTTCTGTTGTGATACTTTTTTTCTGGGGATGTGGGGGTTGTATCTTGAAGCCTTCTTTGGTTTCAATACTTGGAGGGATCACACTTTGATGTGGATTTATAAGAGAACTAGGTGTGAATGTTTAAATTGTTGTTGGCTGTAACTTTTTCCCCAAGGCTTGTGCTTGTGACTGTTAGTTGTCCAGTAGTACAAAATTTACTTAAACGAGATCACTTGAACATGAAAAATTGAATGGTTTAATTGGGAAATTGATTATGGGAATGATTTGGGACTCGGTTGTGAGTAGTATGCTTTCGATGAGTATTGACTAGGCTATTCGCGCTTGGGTTAGATGTGGAGCCCTAGGTTGGGTTGAGTGATTTTTACCTTTATATATATAATTCTAGTTCTTTTGTTTCTTATTCTCACCCCACCAAAGTTGATAATTTAGTGCTGAACACCCCCACTTTATGGGGAAGGGTGTTTTTCCCAACACTCCTACGAGTGGCTGGTTATTAGCTCCTTTTCTACCCCCTTTCCCGAATAGACCAAGACTCTTCGGGCTGGATGTGATGGAAAGAAGTCCATTATTATCCCAAGAATATTCGGTCATGGTAGTTGTGGTGGTTGGACCAGGTGTTTGCGGGTGGGTTGTTTCCCAAGTGTCTTTGAGATGAGGCCCAAGTATCTTTGGGCATGATGGTAGATTTCTGGCCCAGCTGCCTTCGGGCGTGGAAGAATTTTTCTACCCCAGGTGTTTGCAGGCGTGGTTATGTGTGGTTGTTGTGGCCCATGTGTTTGTGGGCAGGATGGCTGTTGTGGCCCAGGTGTGTGCAGGCGGGTGTGGCAGTGGGAATGTGGTGAGAATGGCGGGATTGGTCCGATGCGTAGTATGTCTTTAATAACCAGTGGGAAAGTGGTGCGGCGTACCCAAACATCAATGTGCTATTACTATACCTTACTTGACTTGCGTTATTTGGGGACTGTGCCCTTGTGAGGCTTGGGTGGATAGTTTATCTTTGCTAGGTTCTTTGGCTATCTCCTTTCTCGCAGGGCATTAGAATTCCTCCCCACTTGTGCACGAGAATCATTGGTTTTCCCTACTGGATATACTTGTATAATCACCCTACATATATAAAACTGCTTTTAGGTTTCCAGGAGGACTTCAGGGACCATGCAAGGCCATACTAGCTCGGGCGTTGGGACCATTGCAGTTTTTTTTCTTGATTTTGGTTCTTTATCTTTGTAGACACCATGTACTTTCTGGATTTTACTTTTGTAGCATGAATATGGGAGTGGTTTTCTTTGTCTTAACTCTTACTTCCAGTTTTGGCATTATTGGGTTTCATCATCTTATCTCTCGATCCTATTAAAATAAAAGGTTAATGCCTTTATTTTGTGTGAAATTATATACCCTTCGTGCTGGTCGCCACTCCAGGACCTATTGAAGGTGGGTTTCAGGGGTCATTATTTCTCCTTCAACTTAAAGAAAGAAGGGCTTGGAAATCTACTATCCCTTCTGTCCTTTTGGTGAAGGCGGGTCGTGACATTGTGTCCATAAGGTTAAGTATGGACCTAGTTTAATGTCCACATGGTTATGTGCTGACTCGGTTTGATTTCCATAAGTTTATGTGAGGGTTTGATTTCCTGTCCATAACATAATGAGTGAACTTTTTTATTTTTAAATATGTTCACAATGTTATGAGATTAGGATTTTTCACATTCTTATGTCCATGTTATTCTCTCAAGGATCATGCCATTGATTTTCTTTTATGATTCATGACTTATAAATTGTAAATAATTATTCCACGACTAGTGATTATAATCTATAATATTTATTATATTGTTTTCAAATTCTTCTCTAATGTTATCATACCCATATGATCATGTTATAATTATATGATCATTGATAACTCACTTTTATGGCCTTACTAGGAATCTGAGCTCACACATTCTAATGATTCCTTTCCCTAGGTTATAATGAGGGATTTTAAGTTCAATATGTATTTGAAGAGTCCTATATTGAGATAATTTTACGGGGGATGTATAAGATATATTCTGGAATAATCTTTTTGAGAATCCATTATCCAAGGAAACTAATAATTTATAGTCTTTTGACATGTATTTCTAATATGTATTGAATATTCATCTAGAAGTATGTAATATTCATGTATGAAAATTCTAGGTCATTATTGCTCCTTTCATTGAGTTTCCTTTCTGTGGGACTCCATAACCGCACATGGAAATTATTTAACCTTGATTCTACATCTTTCTTGGAGGTCTATCAACCGAATTTGCACCATTCACATCACGGTGCGATAGATGATAAAAACACATGTGACCCCTACTTGAACACTATACTAAAAGTCTACTTTTATGAGTCCCAAAAGGAGTATGACTTATATGCCACAAAATAGAAAACTAAAACATGATAGATTCTTTAGACAATATAACCCCTATCATATCAACTTTAGGATCTAGCCATATGATGTCCCAGTTTTAGGAAGTATTGTATAACCATGGATTGGTAAATCTCTATAAAATAAGTTGTTATAAATAATTAGACCCTGATTTCAAGGAAGTATATATAAATTAAATTATATTTTTTTTCCTAAAATTATCCATTATTAACTATATTAAAATAGTAATTCATGAGGTTAAAAATCCCATAATATATTTAGTAACTAATATGTCACACAAATCAATCTTGAAAATATTTATAATCCACAAATTTTGAAATATCAAGGGATAATAATTTTAATGGAAAAAATAATGAAATTTTAACCATTGGAGACTCACCTAGTCAGAGTTATTATAATCCACTAGTGCTCGGAAATTTTATAAAGAAGGTTGTTCAAAACCACAACAATATAATTATCTAGGGTTCATACAATCCATAATACTCATACTGCTACCTAAATTTCATTCCTCCACTACCAGGGGGATTATCTCATCATGAAACCTGAGTGTTATATTTTTATGAAACTTTCATAGTGTGATAAGTCAACATGCATATTCATACCTAATTACCATATATATCAGTTGTCCAACACAGAAATGATCATCCTCATGAATCACTGGAGGTGGATTCATGTGCTACTTATATAACTGAGGCATTATTCTAAACCCACCAAGATGAACAAAATCATTTTTAGGTCTATGAACGGAGGCCTAATCACACAACTAGTCATCATTATGACCTTGTATTCATCTCATAAAAGGACTTTCTCATCCTAAAATGTAACTATATATACCAAGGTCAGATGACCATATCTGGGTAACTCACTTAAGAAGGAAATTATAGTAAAATACCATGTTTTCCTTCGAAACTCATGTATATATATTTTGATTCAAGAAGCAAGTATTCAGAGTCCCAGTGTATGAATACATCATTTGCTACAAAAAAACTATGTTCCCTATAATGAGATTTGAACTTGAGGCACTCTGATATAACTTTCATAGGTTTTCAAACCAAACCATATGATATATCAAATTGTAAAAATGTTCACTAGTATGAAACCACCTTTAATGACACTTTTTCATTACCTAGCCGATTGGAACCCCGCCAGGGCTAGAAATAAGCCAAAGTTGAAACCCCAAGCATGTATCTAATAGACCAGGGGCTAAAGACAAGTGCAAAGTAGGCATAATGCTGAAATGTGAGGCTTTATCCTAAAGTACATATATGAAATAATATAACTATCTCTATAAAACAATGAAGATATATAGAAATAACTGAAATATCTTGAGTATAAACATTGAATGAAACATATTAAAATAAATGTACCAATCTTTAGTAAGGAATACAATTGATGAATATGTAAAAATATATATTCATTTGGAATTGAGTTACCAACATGACTACTAAAGGTAATGGATAAATCAAAATAGAACCCAACTTACCATCTCCAAGGCTATCCAATGAACACATCTAGAACCACCATATACCACTACACTCTTCTAAAACTGTGTCCACTGGATTTACCACCAATATTTTTATCATCTTTATAAGACACAACCTATACTGAAAAATCCTAGGTAGAGATGAGTAAATACCTACCTAGTATGAAACCAAGAGAACCAAGATGTAATAATTAGATGTTAAAATATTTATCAAAACTCATTATACAAGAGGTGAAATATAATATGACATATAATATACCCAAAATAAACCTAGGTGAGGTGAGAAAAGGGATATCCATCATCCCAAATAGCCATGAATGATGAGTAAGCCTAAATCTATCATGATTATATAACTGATTCTCAGAACGGAAAAAAATCCCAATAAGAATCATTTTGAAGGACATTAACCTTTCCACAATGATCTATATTTGGTGGAGAAACTAAGTGTAGAAGAGGACTTTCTCCCCACCATAGCATGATGACGGGGGAGTAACACTCTATAGATAGTAGACCCACAACCTAATAATATGGGTGGAATACAATATCAACTTTTATAATGAGTATCAGTAACATTCACCCTTGTGTGACATTGGATTACTAACTATTACATCTCTCTGTTGAAAAACATGATCATTCCCATTTTCTAAGCTTCATTGAAATAAGAATCCCACTCATAATACCTCATGACCTAACCCTATCAACCATATGATGGATACCATCATTCCCTATATGGAAGACTCTTCATGATAGGATACTAGAGGGCCATAATCTAAGTCCTAAAAAAGGACATACAGATAGTGGAATCTTCTTATAAAAGATCACAACATGTACATATGGTTACAAGGAATGTGACTCCACATGGAAACATGGGCATGTCCTCCTCTATAAATAACATGAGAATATTTGTATGATAAAAATTGGGGTATATAGTTCTATATGACATATATTCTCACACATAGTCCTAAGAGTATTCACTATGTATATGGATTGGTTAATAATGTAATACTACTAAATGTGCCACTTTGGAACATTAAGAGTCACATTGGCTCACTGGGTATGGTAACACATTTTTTAGGACCATCCCCATGATGTGATATATATAACTCAAAAAACATTAGACACCATGAACACCAATATTACATAACATGTTTTTTACTGAGATACATAGTGTGTAGTGAAAGATTTTAAAGGATTAGAATACTTTATTCATGTGTATTTTATACCCTCCAAAATAAACCACATCAGCCACAATGTGACTCACCTGAAACAACCTAATCCAAAGTTAGTCTCCTCTGAAAATCATTTCCTGGAATTTTTTTTGATAAAACGAGATTCATGTTACCTATATGGTAATCATTGTATCGACCTTCGTAGTTCATGGTACCAATCCCCAAATCCAACACACACCCCTCATAATACCACTTTATATATCACTAAAACACTCATCTAAAAATTATATATGCATCCATGATAGATCCACAAGTTTTAACACACTCACACATGATCCAATATTTTGTACTCGCTGACCTGACTGGACAACAATAAAAAATGTAATGAACGATGGGGATAAAAAAACATGACTGAATTGATATCATCATTGGAAAATGTATTCTAAAATAAAAATAATTAATTTATGATACAATTTTGTTTGAAATTATGTATCAAAAATTTAAATAGTTAGTTTGAATAACTGTAATTAAATCATTGATCATATGAATAATAAGAATAATAAGAAAAAAAATAAGATATGAAATACTCACATAAAAATACATTCAAAGGTCATAAATCAACAAAACAATAATCCATTAATTATTAAAATATTGATAATTGATAAATAATGCATCTTATAAATATGGAGGTGATGATTTCCCTACATTTTTCATACATCTCATGATTATCCTTAATCATTCATCATGGTTCCACATTCCTATATTGACAATGTCAAAAAAGTTATCCTCCTTCTCCATTTAAAACAATAATTATTATGTGGAAAACCCTAGATATTTTTTATAGTTATTAACTTTTAGAGAGGTAATTAGGTTTTATTCTATTTGAGTATATTTATTTAATAAATCAATTAATTACATACCACAACTATAAACTGCAATATTTAGACAAACATTGGATACAAAAAAATTGTATCACACCATGGGTAAAGCCTATTTTCTAGACACAACTAAGTTGTCATATTTCCCATATGAGGTCCCAATCAATCAAAAAACAATTAATATAGAAAATAATCACATAGGTGATTATATATATATATTATTATTAGTATAATATTTATGGATTTAATCGACACAAAAAAAATAGGGCCAACTCTAATAAAAGGAATATATATATATAATGGATTGAACAAAAAATTAAATTCATTTTGGATAACATATGAGTTTCCAAAGATCATAAAAACAAGTATTCCACATCATCACTAGCATCATCAATATTCAGTTTTATCAATAGAAAATCAGTACATCCATGAGTTTTTGAAATACATTCAGCCACTATGGTGGTTAAATAAATGAATTCAAGGTTCTTAATTAGACATGGAATACAAGAACATGCAAGATAATAATATGAACTTAATTTTATCTTCTTGTTTTGAAAATATCCTTCTAAGTCATCATATATAAATCCTATTAGCTCATACAATGATGTTCTAAGATTAGAAATCCCATCATTTTGTATATAATTTATATTTTATAGAATTATCTTCACTATTATCATGGGTGTCTATTTGGGATAGCTTTGGTAATGCGAATATTCTCTTACATAAACAATAATTTTAAATTTTAGTACAATTATATTTAAAATTATTCAAATTATGTTTCAAAAATCTGTTATATTTTTCAATTTTCCAAAATCATCACTTGAAATTTTCATCTTGGATATCAACTAAATTTTTATTTATCTGGAATCTTCATTCAAAACCTTTTAAGAATCATTTTTTGTATTTATTGTTTCATAATTAGATTATTAAATAATTATATGAATTAATTGTCAAATAATAAATTATTAATTCTCAAATCATTGTCATATTAATTCAAGACTTCATATAATCCAAAAATATCTTGTATTGTGAATCATTAAATTTAATAATTTATTTCATCAAAATTGATAAGAATCAAAGTACATTGATAGTTTTCAAACATAATGTATAGGTTGTGGCTAAATCTATCTCATTGAAATATTAGTTTATTCAAATATTAATGAAATATTGAGTCTATTTCTTTAGAAATTACTTTAGACTATTAAATGACTACATCAAACTGCACTCATTATTCTCATCTACATCCATTAGAATAATATATGGTTGCTCTATATATACCTTTTAATCAAAGTCTCCAATCTATAATGTTGATCTAACACCCATTTCATACACCTTAAATCATATTTTCAATACAAGAAACCAAAAGAAGTTGTATATGCTAAAATTGAATCAATGTAAAAACATATTACAATTCTTAGTTACTTATATTTTGTAATTCTCCATCATCAGTAGTTTTAAAATTTTTAAGTATCACATTTCCATTTACATTTAATTTACATCATAATACCCACTTGGTTTTATAACATTTTTGTTTTATGGCCCTCAATATTTTTTATTTCCTGGTTATTTTATATTTTTCCATGATCTCAAAGTTCATTCTTGAAAAAATTATCGTCCCATTAAGCCCATTTTCTAATTTTAATCTATAAATAACATGGATTATAAGGTTTTTACAATATATAATCCATTATCTTGGAACCTGAGTTTTCCTGTCACCTACTACATTATTATCACTAATTTTATTTCTCCTTCTTTAATTATTTTCTTAAGATGAACATGCTATATTTTTTTCATTATTAATTGTGTATACCGATTCAACTATAACCTAATGAGTTCCACTTAATCCAATCACATTAGTATCACTTTGTTCCTCAATATACCTGAATATATTTCAATGAAATTTTCTCACATGTTTGATAATTATAATAATTTTGAATAACCATTACATATTGTATTTATATTATTTAAAATAATAATAATTTTCAGTAGTATTTATATAACAATAATTTTGATGAATATCCTTGAACAATAGCTTTATCTCCATGACCTTTGATATTTTTATTCTCCTAAATATTTAAAATAAAAAAAATTTACTAAAAATTTCCAAGTACTATATCAATTCCTTCTTACCATACCACAACTCATACAGAATAATATTTGAATTCAAACATAATATAGATCTCTTTGAAATGTATTCTAATGTGAGTTTTCCCACTTTTAAATATTTAATTGATAGATTCATTTCGATGATAATATTCTAATACATATTGTTAATAATTTAGTTTCCACTCTCAATAAATAATTTTTTTAATGATTCTTCAACCCAAAAGATTTATGGTGTATCCCATGTTATTCAAGGTACTCATCAAACTAATTATTTGTGAATTATATGGAAATAAAATTATAAACTAATTAAATTTTCACTCTATGAATATTTTCTTCCAATATCTAGTAATGTTAAATGTATTTAAACACTTAAATATTATGAGTAATGACACTTTTCCATGCCATTATATTTATTCATAAATGTGTAATGGGAACTAAATATTTTCTATCCATGAATTTGGGCGTCACCACCATGCACATATCAACAGATTATACTCCATGTAACCATATTTATATAATATCTATGGTCTTGAATATCTTTTGTAAAATATCATACATAGGAGTGTTATCATGGGAATATGTATGGACCAATTGAAATCTTTATCTATTAACAACATTATCTAGCGATTATTATCATAAATGGAAAAGTAGGTTTTTTTATAATTTATTTTATGCTCTCCCAAATAGTATGAAAATATTTTGTTATCTAGTCCTGTGATTGATATTTTCCTTAATGTTACTTCCCTATAAAACTTTTATTTCATATTTTTCATTAGTGTTTAATGTATCCATGTGTAAATTTGTAGAATAACCCTAGAAACACATCTAACATACACATAATTTATCTTCACTAATGTTGTCAACCTAAAATTAATATTTTTTCCTCCAATATCTTCTCCTAATCTTGGTTTTTCAATAAAAATGATCATTTATCCCTCATAATTACTATATCATAGAACACTATATTTACCTTACATTATTTCCATGATTACCTAATTATTTATTATTTTATGGGATATACACATTTTGTCAAGAATCGATGTTCTACCTCTATTAGTAAACCTCAATAACTATAATTAATTTTAATATTGTCTATTATCTCTTCTTGATTAGTGTCTACTACTCCATTTACTGCAGTGGAAAATCATATTATTCGACCTTTATTTCCATGGATTCACATTAATAATGAAAATATTTGTATATATTTAATGTTTTTAACCAAACTAATGCAAAATACAAATCTAAAAACATAATATTTCTAATATCCATTGGTATAACTATTTTATCCCACGATTCATATTTTATTTCCTTATCTTCAAAATTATCACACTAAAATAAATAACTAATTGAAGAATATCATGTGTATTGATTTGTGTTAATCTATTTTAATTTTTATTTCTCCGTTATATGTACTTTTGAAATATATCACACATATTGGTTATATTAAATCATTCTAAAATGGTAACAAAAAACTTTTAGTGACCTTTCATTTTTTTTCAGTCCTCTTACTGCACATTTTTAACGATATATGAGTTTCAAAAGATGACCTCATTCTAGGGATTCGATGAATCTGGTTTATCTATAATCACTACTAACACTATTTTATGAAATAATCCCTAATATAATTTCTCATTTTCACTAATCTACTACACTTTTTCACAAACAGTAATGATTTCAGTAGATTCCATAGGAACAATATTAGTGTTTTCTCCACTGAAACTCCTTAAAGTAATATTAGGAGTGATATTTATTTTTATATTATCTGGATTATCTCTCAATATATTTACATCACCATTGTTCTCATCAATACATTTATACTTATCTTTCAAAATATTGGTCTGGAAATCAATAATTGAGGATTTTACTTAAATTTTGAATCATATATCAACATCCTTCTTTATGTTTTCATAATTTACAAATTTGAGTAATTCAATATCTTCTTTGAATTCAAATATTTCATCTTACTATTGTTGTGTATTGATTTGGATTAATTCAATATTCTATTTTTTTTTAAATCCTATAATTAAAATTTTGATTTATGGAACACTTAATTTCATCATTAATATAGACTCATGCCTCAGTTTCATGAAATTTATCATCTCATCCCTTAACTAAAAGCTTGTAAATAATGCACATGTAGAGTTCGTCCTTTAGGTCTATGGAATATTCAACCTCATTACCTTAAATATCCATTATGGTCGAATTTTTTGATGTACTATATTCACCATCATGATTAATTTTCATTGTGTTTTATATTTTATATTCAATCCATTGAATGATTTCCCTGTAGGTTATTTATCAATTAATCATTTGAATATTTCATATGACCACTTGCAATAACATTACCCACTTTCTGGAAGCTAACAAAAACATGTGGATTATTGCGTCAATATTTTCCATTCAATAATTTAACAATAACATAATAAATTAAAATACAACATAAAATATATAAACCCTATTATTTTCACTAAATGATAGTTTTTGTAAACCTAAACAAATCTACCTTGTTCGTTTTTTTTTATAAGACTCAATATCATTGTTTCTCATCTCTTATATAATGGGTCTTTTATAGAGATTTTGAAACATAAATTCCATTTTATATTTATCTTGAATCACAAATACCATTTTATTAAGCATGGGTTATAATATTCTTGTAAATATATTCAAATTTTATGAATCATTAATGTTATCTCCATGTACATGGATGTCTACAAAAACAATGTTCACCTAGTCAAAGAGTTTGTTGACTCTCCAATTTGAGTTTATTCCAAAATCTTCATTTGAATTAAATAAAACCAAATAAATTTCTTCATAAATTTTAAAATTATATTCATAAATATCAAGAAGGCACTCTAACATGGAATGAGGGGTTTTTATGGGATCAAAATTCCATATTTTGGTTTATATAAATCTCCTCAAAATTCATTCATTTCATTTTCGTAAACAACCAAATCCAATTGATATCATTCTATTTGGTATCTAATAACCATCATGACCAAGATATATATTATGGAGTTCATGTACACATCCAATACGAGTGATTAAAAGGAGTGTTGCAATCAGTTTTTAAAAAATTGGAAGATACTATGATCAATGATTGTAGATCAATTATATGTGAAAACTAAAACAACAGTTCTTTAGAGATAGAAATAATCATAGAAATACTTTTTCTCTGATAAATATTGTATGGTCCCTATAAAGGTTAAAAACTTTGGGGGTGGTGTTAATAATGGTTTTTAGTTTTTTAAACCAATTCTTCAAATTATATTCATTGACCTTTATTTAAGACACTTCTACCCTAATAATTATTGATATAGAGTAATAAAAGAAGTAACAGAATGACACAAAAAATTGTACTTGGTTCACCCTCACTATGATATTCAATGTTGTTTTAAAATATAATACACTAATATAAATAAAACAAAATAACTCACTAATTTTTATTCAATATTAGATTATCTTTATTAACCCTTTTTTTCACTACAACAAATTAAATATTTCAATAGTCATATTATAGGAAATAATTCAATAATCCCCCTTATAATAATAATATCAATTTATTAATAAGTGAAACAAATAGTACATCGTAATTTTTGTCGTAATAAATCATATTTTATCTTTTAGTGAGTTATACTCATCGTCCAGTTATAATTTATTCCATTAGAAGCCTGTAATTACTCCCCTGTCTATATTTCTCTTTTAATTTACCATAATTTCACCAATGATGTACCTTTATTCTCTCATAAAGAACCAAAATTATGTATTAATATTTGGAAATATATATTCAAAATCTTATGAGAATCACCATGATTCCCTCTAAATGTTTCATAAGTTTTCTTTATGTTATAGGGTAAAATCTATCTATAAAAAAATTTTGAATCTTAATAATGATCCTCCATTCAATTACCTTACTCTATTAGAGAAATATAGGAAATGTAAAACTCTAAAACAACTTACTATATATATTCATAATTAGAAGACAACCATAATGGTGGGAACGTTAATAAAACACATGACACATAAAATATAATTCTTAACATATTTTTAAGTATGATTAAATCACAACATGGAAATTTAAATCATAAAATAATCATGAATGAGAAGATTTAGGATCATATATATAATTGTGGAAGTATATTTTGAATATAATCCTTGAAATCCTCCAAAATATATTATATTTTGAATTCTATTTTCAAAATTAAATACACACCTTGGAAGTAAAAGTAATCCCCATCAAAAATAAACTGTTGAAAAAAATCTATTTTTCACAGTATGAGTCTCCACTTGGTTGAACTACATAATTGTTTTCAATAAATTTCATAACAAAACAAGTAATATCATACAAAATTAATTTCAATAAAATTTAAATTGGGTAGAATATAGAAAGTATCAATTGATGATTATTACAATGGCCCATTGATTATCTTTATGATGTGCATATTTTCCATTTAACCATTACATTGCTATATTTTGGAAAAAAAACTACTCATTCATGGAATAACTATTTATTTTCATTAAATTTGGGAAAGGATAGAATCTTATAAATTCTCCATCTTCTGTGATATTTTCCCATCTTTTTGTGAATTGTTTTTCATATGTTTTAAAATGAAAAAAATCGTATATAATTTGTTATCCTTAAATAGGGTTCCAAAAAATTCCATAAGGTGTTACATAATATCTCATAGAATAAATTATAACATTTATAAAAGAGTTCTCAATGATAAATCCAAACCCCCTTATACTTTTTTATTTATTTGGTAACACTGTTTGATATTCTTCCCCAATCATTATCAATAAACAATACCTAACAACTGCTTCAAGGGAATTATGATAAGAAAAAATAATCCATGAATAACCATTCATGTGACTACATCATTGGCCCAAAATTCATAACTATATATCTATAAATTTCAATATATTAATTAAAATTTAATTCACATATGGGAGAGGTAGAGATAAAATAAAAATTTATGTTTTTAATATACTTACACTCTTATTGTTTTAATCATCATGAGGATATTTTTTGAATAATTATGAATATCTTTATGAATAATACCTAAAATAAACATTGTTTTATGAAATGGAATGAAAATATCTAACCAAATGGGGTAAGTATATTCAATATTTTATGAATATAAAAGGTTCCTCTATACATTCAAAAAATTTACATAAGAAAAAATATAGAAAATTTAATATGATGAATATACAAGGGAAATAGAGAGGGGAAATTTTTACAATCACTAAAATGAAAAAACCTATGTGTTATGACCAAAATGAAATAGGTATTCAGACTTGACCAAAACAAGGGAGAGTAAGTATGTTATATAATCTCAGTTGGAAACTATAAATCAAAAATTATTCATTAAAATATATCTAATCAACATATTATGCATTTAAATACTCTCACATTATAAAGTAAAAAAACATTGTTATATGAACAAAACTAAAACATATTCATGATAATAAAAATTAAAAAAACATTGGGTGGATATGTATAAATCTATAAAGCTAATGGGGACACTAAAAAATAACAATGAGAAAATATTTTATTCATAAACTCGTACTTTTATTTAAGAGATATGAAATTTCAAGATGATTATTATATGTGAGTATGAGATGATTTAAAACCTTGGAAATAATTGAATATTATTCATTACAATACTGAAATAAAAAATATTTATAAGGCATGATTTGTTTGAGATATTTTGTCATTAAAATTTTATCAAACATTTTATTGTATTTTAATTTGAAATGGGTAATGTTTTTTATATTAACATGTCCATGTTTCTATTATTTAGTTGATGGGGAATTTACATTTACAAAAAATTATATATATATTTTTAATATTTTATCCATTTGATTAAATAAATTTCACTACTTCTTTTAGTTTTATAATGATTTGGAATGAAAGTATAATTTTATTAGAATATCTTAAAATTTGTTATAATGGTTGATGTATTGAATTTAATTAATCTATATGATATATTGAATAAAGAGAATTTTTTTATTTTAGTTTTTTTCTATTGTATAATTTTTATCGAAATAGATTATGGTTATAGTTTTGGATAGATGTTTCACTATGTATGAATATGTTCATAATGTAGTGGAAATTTAGAAAAGGCATGAAAGAGACATAGATTTCTGAAAATCCAAAGAGTCACCCTATGTGCTTCAAGATAAATATAAACAATATAATGTGAATATTGATTTCTATAAGATGATGGTCTTTAATTTTGATGATATTGTGATATCAAATTATGGTGAAAACCATTTTTTATATTGAATTCTAACCAATGAAGGCAATTTAAAAACTTCCTAAGGGGGATTATTTTATTTTTAAGGTAAATATTTTTTTGTGTAAGGTTAGTCATTCAATGCCATAAAGATAAATTATAGCCATATAATGTGATTACAAAGACAACCAAATGTGTATTACTAGTAATTATAATGTAAATATCTATTATCATATGGGTTATACCATTATGAAATTTAATAATAATTTGTAATATCATGGAACATAATAAGGATACTCTAATTAGTTGATGATGTTCAACTCTTGTTTGGCCTAAAGATTTGTGTTTTTATGTCATCAATACTTCAAGTAAAACTACCATTCGTTTTTCTCATTATATTATGTATCAATAATAATTTTTGAGTGATATTATCATTAAAAAAACTATAAACATTAAAATTAAATATATGGATTATTTGGATAATTAATTACAGTTACTTTTAGTAGAGATTATGGGGAAACTAGACATACCCACAACTAATTTGTTTCATTAGAGAAAAATAATGATCTTGGAAGAATTAGTGAATAAATTACATAGAGATATAGATTAAAATAAATGAGAATTTTATTTAATATCCACTATTTTTTTTTGAAGAAACCCAAAACTAACATTTTTAAACGAATTCATATCTTACTAATTGATAGTAAACATTTTTTAAAAATTCATTGAAAACACTTCATTCTGTATTTTTTAAACTATAGGCCCCTGAAATATAGGCCATTAACAATATGCATCTCTCCTATTAAGGAGCTTATGTCGCTCACTATAATTTTTTTTCAATATTTACATACTGTCACAAATAATAGGGTTCCTAAAATGACCCTTTAGTATCATACATTTATTATAAAATGCAAATTTCATATCACAACATTAAAAAAAATTATAAACATCACATGTCAAGAAAATACTGATACATAAAATGAAATAAATAGAATATATCACATGGAAGTCCCTGATACATTCCTAAATTCCTCTACATAATAAAATTTATGTATATAGGTAATGTCTATAATGTGTTAAGAATATACATTTCTTCAATATTTTGTATATAGGGAATTATTATTACATATCATAATTCTTACCCTAATGTATTCTCTTTTTTTGCAGAGTTACATGTGTGTTTCATCATATAGACACTTAATTTAAATATGTTTACTTCAAAATTTTGAAAATTACAGGATGTATATCTTATATTACCTTTTAAAGTGTTAACATTATGTTTCTACCATCAAGTACCATTACATTTAAAATATTATATCTCTTATTGGTTATTGTTTCCTTTCAATGGATCCTAGATTTATTTATAAAAATGTTTATTATAATGTAAGGTGACTCTTACATATTTTATTTTTTTAATTTCATAGAAATAAAATAAAAATTATAAATTTTTCTAGGTTATCTTAAAATCATTTATAAATGTATTTTAAAAAATTAAGATGATATCTGTCATTCTAGGACTGAAAATTTTTTGAGAATCCACCTCACACTCTTCCAACATCAAACACTCATTTTTAAAACTCTACTAACACACCTAGAACCTCTATTGGGTCCAAAGACATTATTGATCCATGATATAAACCCAATTTACATTTTAAAATTCATGGGACATTGTAAATATTCAATGGCTTTATAACTCATCATATAGAAATCATTGGAATAGGAAAAAAATTTCTTATCCAAACCATGACATTTTAATCTCCTCATTCCTAAAGAACCATGATTTGATTTAACACATTTATCACTTCCTCAGTCACATAGGTTACTCAATAAAAACCAATTAGACTTTTTTATGGTAACTCTCTATAATATAAATAACATCACATCCTCTCCACATCCAATCTTCCTAATAAAATTACATTATCATACTTTTATATTATCATTTCCTTAATTATTATGGAATAACCAATATTGATTATTTTCCTCACCCTACAACATAATGATGTACACTTTGTGTCACATCATCCGTGATTCTTATACATTTACCAAAATCTTGTAGTTTAATTTATCACATACACATATCAAACAAAAATATCCATTATACATAAAAACCCCACCATGCCCATATCATAGATTAAACTGTTGAATAAAGCCAAAAAGGGACTGAATATAACAGTATGATCATATGATTTTGGTCCAATGATTGACTGCTTGATGTATATACCCATGTGTATTCCAACCTACATTTTTCAACTAACCCCATTTATTGGTATCATAACCACTAACTCATCCCTTATAAGCTCTAATATCCTAAAATTCAGCACAAAACACCACTGAAATCCCAAAAAAAATGAATCCTAGTCCTATCCTGATCCATTTACCCTAGTAAGCTATGATATCATCCATTAAAACCTCTAAAAATGTTGTATATACGATTCATTACTAAAAATCCTTTGGTTAAAAATCAGACTAGGATCAAATTTTCTATGCCACAGTTGATCATAAAATTGCTTACATAATTATTACATCATTTATAATGAATATAAAGAATATATCACAATAATAAACAACCAAGAACCATATTGGTTTATTTTTATTGGCGAATAGATGAATTAAAAACTATATTATAAAAAATATTCATCATTTTCAATATACCTTCTTATCAAATGGCATAATTATAATGTTATAATACTTAATTCCTTTATTAATAACAACAGAAAATTGAAATCTATAAAATGATGATATTATATTATTAGTAAGGGTAATAATAGGATGTTACAATTTAAGATCATAAGTATGCTTAAGATAATAATAAGGGTATGAGATTATGGTAATAATATACAAAATTTATACAAAATAATTATTGATTATAATTAATGATTCATTTAATTATTTGTTGTTATAAAAAATACAAGAGTCATAAGTGTGAGAAATAATTAATAATTAATAAAAATCCATGAGAAAAAATTAATAGAGTATGTATTTTTTTATTACAGAAATAAGCATAAAAAATAATTTTCTTATTCAAGGAAAAATAATACGATTATCTTACTTGATAGAGTTCCATACTATATTGGGTTCAACACTCATTCATATATATATAGTGAATAAATTCTCTTATTATAATAGGTTTATTTTATAATCAATTTATATATTATCTCTTATAATATAATGTTTCACCCAATGCGATCAAAGGATGTAGAATTCTGATCCCACCAATCACATAATGATAACAGCATATATTTTATCCATGATTACAAGAACAAATATTATTTCATTATCACTCTATTATCCTTTTGAAAATAGATATGGGTATTATATAAGTATTCTAATCAAATATATTAAACAATATAGATAAAATAGATGAATGGTGGCATTCGAAAAAAGAGTAGAAGCAGAATAAATAATATAGGTATAGAAAAAAATTCATTTTTATAATTATGGTATTTAATAAAAAAAATAAACCTTTGATTTTAAAATTATTTTTGAGTTAAATTTTTTTTATATCCTTTTCAAAATTTGTGATAGAATCTTCATCGTGAATAATTCTTATAACAGTGAATGTATGTTTTAAAATAGAAAATGTTTCAATGGTGGGTTTTTATAAAACATACCATATAGAAAACCATAAATTCTGTTTTCAATATTTTTATATCGGGTTAAATTATATTAAATTAACATTTTAATTTGTTGAAACATGTATAATTACATCCATATAATCAATGCGGGAAAATTGAAAAAGTATTCTTGACTAGAATGAGAAATTTTAGTCTATTTTATAAAAAATTGTCACATTATGTAAATTATTTATTGAGGGAAATTAAATTGAGTGAGAATATGTAAATATTAAAAAAGAATTGGAGTTATTTAAATAATATTTTGTTTTATATATTACATTAAAACAATATTCCTCTAGATAAAAATATATTCATCACAATCTCGATTGGAAACTGATATTGGAATGAAACACATAACATTTCTCCAAAAATTCATGAAAATTATTATAAATATATATATAATAATAATAAAATCAATAAAATACTATAGAAACATATTAATTACTACTCCATTTTATATTCATCAATTATAAACATTTACTACACATTTTTGTTTGTTTTCTACTGTTTGTTTTCATCATTTCATGTTTGCAATTCTGATAACTTCATGCATGTTTTGTAACAAAGACTTTGAAACCCATTTTATGATATAATGTTCGTAATGCCTATATTATAAAAGATACATAATTAATTATATTTTAATTATTTATTCAACTTCATGTGCACTTAAGTAAATTATGTTCACGGTTTGTGAGAATGGGATACATGATGAACTTGTTTCAGGTAACTCATTGATATTGATATATTATATTATCAAGATAGTTAATATTTTTGTAATACATATAACATAATATTAATTTAATTTACTAATCCACAATTAAAACTACATTCATAGAATATATTATATAACCATCAATTAATTGTTGGATGAAAAAAATTACATATCTTCCATGAAAATAGTAATTAACAGAAGACACATGTGACATTTTCAGTTTTCATAGAACAAAAGAAAGGTATAAAATATTATATCATTTCAGAATATTTAATAATGTAAAATATATCTTATATATTTACTAAAAATCACCTTTTTACCATCTGTGAAGTAAGCTTTTTCAAAATGATGTACATCATTCACGTAGGTAGTATTTCCCAAGTATCCATGTTTGGTTTTTTCATTCTTCAAGTGAAAATAGAGGAAGGTAAAAACTGATTATACCATCAACACAAAAAAAATTATTTATACTAATTATACTTATTTAATTATTCTAATATGGTTTAAATGGTTTATGTGTTTCACATATGATAATGATATATACAATAATGTTAAATTGTGGTTTATACTCAGTTTGATAGTTTGAATATTATTCTAAAAGATCATTTCAAGAAATTGGGAATATTAATCAATTAAGGGTTTTCCAAAATTGGTATAGTGTTCTTGGGGATGTTATGTACAAATAGTTTCAAGGGTAATTCAATTGGTGATGTGTATATAAAGTGGTGTTGGAAGTCACTTTATATAAATGTAGTTAATGGAATTTGTTTCCTAATAAATAAATAAATTCATTATTCAATGGTCATGTGGATAAAACATTTATCTATAATAGAATGGATTGAATATTTTAATTATTAAAAACATCATAACATACTTAGAGATAAGGTTTTATAGATTTTTGGAATTTTTATTATTTTTAATATTTTACCAAAATTATCTTTTACCATAGTTATTATTTTTAATCGTTGACAAATTATTTTTATAACTAAAAATATAATTACCCATTTTATATAACATAGTTGTAATATTTTAAAATATTACATGTTTTTCATAATATTTACTTTCTATAGTTGATAATTACTAATTCAAAAAAATTATATTGCTTAAAAATAGTTGTTATAAAAATATAACTTTAGGTTATAAAAATTTCAAATATAGGTTTTTAAATTAAACATATTATTTTTCATGTAATTATTTCACTTAGTAAAAAAATAGTTTTTAGGAAATATGATTCATAAAAATTATACCTTTCTTATACCCATATAATATAACAATAGTGAAAGAATTTTTAAATAGAGTATTTTTTTCAATTGACATAAATATTATTATTTCCACAAAGAATCCAAAAAACCATAAAAAGAAAATATTTTAATGAAAAATTAATAATTATTCTAATATTTTCAAATTAAAATACTATATTTTTATAAATATATATTTTTAAAAATATATATAATATAAAATAAAAATTATTTTTTATTAAAACATCATTATTTAGGGATTAATAATTAACATAATACTTCTTTATATCATTTAATTGATTAAGATAATTTTGTTTCATATATTTTTATATTTAATATATTTATTTTTTAATTTTTATAATTTATTGTTTACAAAAGATTTTTATTGCTTGCATTTCACTCTATTAGATAAGTAAAATTTATAATATAAAATATTTGTAAAAACTTTGGGTGTTATCTTTTACCCCAAATATAAATTTTTTTTCCACTAAATTATATTATTATAATGGAAATATATGGGAATTCATGTTCATCTTCACATCCTTAGTTTCACAAGTATCATCCACAAATACTTGATTATAAAAAAAATTGGACTTGATGAGTGGTCTTTTTTAGGTGTACTCTATATTATCTATCTAAAATATATAATGATTGTTAATATTAAGAATTTTCTTACCCTAATTGTATAACCTATGTGATTAATTAATTAAAATGATTATCTATGTACTTCCTCAAAGGTGTTAAATGAAGACAAGCATGAACTTAGGTAAGGTTTTATAGAAGCACCAAGCAATAATTTTCTACCATGATATGATTAAGAATCACAAATGGATTGAATTATCTTATGATCATCATCAATTTATTTTAACAGTATCATAATATTTTTACATCGAGGTATCAGTTGGAATACCCTTTTGTAATATATGACCTCTATATCTCTCTAACAATTATCAACATACCTCTTCTATCAACAATATGGAACTCTGATCTATCACTGAATAAATCATACATTGTTCATCATTTCCTTAGATATCTCATTTACCAATAAGTTAAATTATGTTAATTCATCCCCTTAGGAAAGATTTTTACATTTCTTTCTACAGGGTGAAACATAATGATGCATTTTGATACTCATGTGAAATCTATTACTACATGAATGTTTAATGAAAGGAAGGTGTTGGTACAAAATAATATTAAAATCAATAGATAAATCTCTCAGCATATCATCTAAGTATATAGTGTCCATCTCCATATAATTATCTATATGGGGATAACATATAGTGGTATTGTTCATCTTCATATTTTTTTATCATTAATAAATTATATAATGTCTATGTAATCCTTGGATGTCAATTAGATCCACTTGAGAGTGAATCCTCATGAAACTTAACCACATCATTAATGTAAATCTCAAATAGTTGGTTAGGTAATAAATCATCTATAGTATAAATAATATGAAATTAAATTATATGTTGAGCTACTAAAACAACAAAAAAATTAAACCTTAGTTTTTTATTGAGTCTTATGAAAAATGGTTAGCATTGTTATCCCATATATATAGAGGTATGGGTAATGGCATCATCATCACCTTATAGTTATGATAGCCAAAGATAACTTGTGAATATACTTGTAATTGACATACATAATCTGTAAGATCCCACTTTATGTTGTCCCTTAGATATTATCTTTGAAAACTATAAAAAAAAATTACTTATAGTATTGATATAAAATGATGAGATACATGCTTCAGAAAATGTAACCTTACTTAATTCTCATATTTAAGTTACACATATCCAATCCCTAAATATTATCACTACGTTTGGGTAAGATATGAAGTCCATAATATTCCATGAATTATTTTTTAGTTCCAATTCCTCCTTTTGTGTCACTTTAATATTTACCTTGATGTATGGAAGAACATTTATTTAATAAAGGTAGGATTTATTCTGATGTTATAATATTTCATGGTCAATCATTGTTAAATCCATTTTTATGGGATCTTTCAAAATCCTCATCCTAGAAAATCTAGTAATATCTATCATTCTTAATGCATCAATAATGTTTTTTTGCCTTCCATGATTTGTAATGTTTTGAGAAATCATCATCATTATTCAACTTCAACCAACTCCTTTGGTGCATATTGAACTATTTTGGTGTGACTATATAATTATTAATTTAATAATTAGAATATATATCATATATTGGAATATAAAGATCATGAATCTATAATTTCAATGAAAAAAATTTATTTATTATATCAAAATTTTTATTTGGGTAATGTTTCTCATAAATCATTAATTTGTGTGAGGAATATGAAACCATCATATCATTTTTGATGCTAGAACATCCCAGTACTTTTTTATGTAATAATTTATATCACAAACCATTCTATATAAAATGATAGTATGAAAATCAGTTCACCAAATATCCTTCTCTTATGTTCCCCAAATTTTTATTTACATTCATCTACCTAATGGAACATTTACTCCTTTTGATTCAACATAGATAAAAGAATTGATATTCATGAAAAATATCTCATAATTATTCAATAATATTCATCCAATATGAGAAATCATTGGACCTAAATCACCATGGTTGGTTTAGTCCAATGATAAATAACCACAATATTTAACAGAATCACTTACATACCCTCACTAGTGACTACATGACTCAAGAATGAGAATTTATGTATCCACAATAAACAATTTCTAAAGTCTTCATAGAATTTATCCATCCACGTGTTCATTTTTATACACTAATACACCCTAATAGGGGATGGGTGAGTCTGAGTGTCATATTTTTCTTTGAATTAACTAGATCGATTCACTAGTTTGGTTGTAATTGATGGAGTTGGCTACCTAGAACAAAGTTATCATTACTTTATGAATTAAATTTTTCATGTTTGTTTTAAATATTTATAAGTATAGAGAGAAATAGTATGAGATAATTTCATAAGGGTAACTATAAAACTGAATGTTTATAACAATTCCCAATTATGATGATAACTGATAAGTCACATGAAAATATTCATAAATATATTTTCTTATACCCATATGATGTCTTTATATGGGACACAAATGATGTATAATATCATGTTTGGATAATAATATTACTTTGAGGTATCTTATCAGTTTATGTTGTTGGTAATTTCAAGTGTTTTAGATTATGAGAACATGGATCACTCGTATGAAATGAACATTTATATGTGTCATTTGATGTTACTATTTTAGACATGATTATTGATCCATAAACATAAATATTATTATTAATGAATATTATTAGTCTTTAAATTTGATATATTGATGGAAACTACCAAAAAATATGTTCACAACACAGTAGGATATGTTGGGTGTGTAATGAGTTATATTTAATTAATTAAAAATGTGAGAAATGAATTTCCCATTATTTTATTTATCAAATTTTGATATCTTATTTCATTTGATTGGAATAAAAAAACATAAATAAATCAATGCAAATAAGGTTTTCCTGGAATGTTTGTTTTTATAAATTCAATGAAATGTTCATTGAACACATAGGTTGATGACACCATCCGGAAAACTTTTTAAATAGATATATCTCACTAATCTTTTTACAGTACACAATAACCATCTCTATGAATTTTTATTTAATTTCAATGTTAATTTCTTTCTCTATGGGTTCCTTAGAATGTTTTTAGATGTTAACCTTGTAATTTGGATGACTGGGCCTAATGGCTTTCAGAAATTAGTCTAGAGGGTTAAACACTATTTGTATCCAAAACATCAGGTAAATATAAAATATTATTTCTTGTTTGATAAGCTGAACAAATATTATTACAATACATGGTTTATTAAATTTTCATTTTTTATTGATTATAGATATTCAGTCAATAGTTATTAAATTGAGTATTTCATGAATAGAAAATTTAATAAATATTTTTTTATTTATTGAATACAGTATTTATTTATTTATTAGTAAATTATGTAGTGATATTTTTTAATATATATAAATAGTCATTTTCTAAGGCAGAATAAGTATTATGCATGAATAGAAGTCTATATTTATTGGTTTGAGAAGATATAATATATATTAAATATTAATTGAATAAATTTTAACCAATTTTTTGAATAAATAATATATAATTTATTTATTGGTTTATCTTATGCCATGAAATAATAGTATTATTTTTATTAATATGTACCAACTATTTTGAATGGTTTATAGAATTAGTATTGGAATATTATTAATTATTATTTTCTTATCCTCACATTATTTAAAAAAATATATTATTTCCAACCCCAACACTAGCCATTGCATTAGTTGTCTACAATTATTATGCAGAAGTAACTTGAGCCGAAGAGATCACCAATAAAATAATCTCTCATGGATGAAGAGGAATCCTCCTATACCAACCCTCCTAATTCTGGAGACATAAATGAGAATCCTTCTTAGAAGAAATTCTCGTGGTGATCAAAGATGTAACGATGCTAGAGTTAGGATCATCTATTCTAGCATATGGAGATTCTTATGAATATTATTGGAAGGTTCTAGTACATGTGTGGATCACAACATGAATGGATCTACACTTGATTCTTATGACATAATAACTGAATGATTTAGATACATTTTCACATTCATGCATTAAGATAGAATTCAGATAAAATAAATTATTTAAATGATTAAAATAATTATAAATGATAATGAAATCATCCTATTTTTGGTTTTGTAATTATTCAAAAAAATCAATATATGATTCAATTATATCAGTCACACTAATGAAACTTTTGTTTTTACATCTATTTTTTATATTTTTAACATTGTTTATAGAGGTGAAGCTATAGTAGGCTATGTAAAAAACATATTTTTAACATAATTTATTATAACTTATGTTAAAATTATTATTTAAAAAAATTATACATCCTTTATTATGTAACCATAAAACAAAATGTCATTATGTAGAATCATAACCTTTTATGGAGATGTAATATTCTCATATTTAGTTAATATTTTTCTTTTTTTTTGTTATGATTTTTCTATGGTTGACCATGAAGATATTATAGGTGTATTTTCTAAAATATTTAAAGAAAAATGGGTTGTGCATGCTTGGCGCAAATTTTTTAGATATCATACACCTCATCCCATCAAACTATGAAGCCCCGGATATCGAGTGATTGGATTTTTAGGGAATGGTGTTTCAAAACATGCACCCTCTTTGTATTAACCATGTGACCCATATGAGGAGGCACATTGTTAGTCACACAGTTAGAGAAAACTATGTTCCCTTATAGTAAACCATGATCAATGGAATTCAGTCCCTATAAAAGTAGTTAAATAATTTCTTAACCCTCAACTTGTATCCCTAATCACCATAGATCAACCATAAACTAATTCTGAGGAATTTTGAAGCACCTGGATAGATTCCATGGGCTTCCAAAATTAGTTCTAGATGGATCGAGGAAGAAATAGAAAAATTATCCCCTATCTTTGTTAGTTATTTCTTCCCATTTAAATTCCTATATCTTTCTAATCTCTTCCTAGATGAAAAGGAATGTTTTATTTTCATTGGGTAGAGGATTAGATCATGATTACAATGTATCAAAATCCATTTGACCTTAGTTTTATGTTATCCTCCAAGATCATTTTCTTCTTATGCAATTTAATGTTTCACTTAAATTAGGGGATTTTTCATTTTACGAACACTCTCCATCAATCTCAAGGTTCATGGTCTAAATTGGAAATTCTATATTTGTTATTATATTCATGTTTATTAAATAGTGAAATAGAAATTTTCATGTTTTCTAGGCACATCCTGAATTGGAATTATTAATTAGGTTATTTATTAGTGGAATGATGTGATTATGAAATTGATGGGATCTGGGATTATAAAATTCAAAACATTAATAGAATTTTGTAATTTTTTAGTTTTTGAAATATTTAATTCCTTAATTTTGGGAATCAAGGGATATTTTCCTTAACCAATATGTTCTAATGGATTCAATGACTAAATGTTGAAAATTGGTTTATTGGATAATTTTTTATATAATTCAAAGTCATTAAAGTGTTTAACCATAATTATTTTGATAATTTAAATGGTATTCCATGATGTAAAATGTTGATAAGAGGATTAATGATTATTAAAATTTTTAAATGTGATAAATTTGAATTGTGGGATTGATTGATAAACTTGTTGTGGGATATATAATGATTCTTAAAATACTTATGGGTTGTTATACATGGAATTATAGAGCCAAATTCCTATTTGTGATAAATGAGTATGGGATATGGACTGATGCTTCAAAATCTACTTGTGATTGAGTGATATATAGGTTGTAAGGCATGAACCGATGCTTCAAATACCAATGGTGTCCTAGCCAGGGCATTTTGGGGCTGAACATTTGGCATTAGACTATGGTTCCAATAGTTGTGATATGAATAGAAATAAAATGGATAATGAAAGACCTTGTGATAACAAATTGTAATTATTATGTGATATGTTTTAGAATCAGGCATGGGACGAAGCAGATATTGATGGTTCGGGTGTTATCAAGTACACATGTAAATTATGCAGTTAATTAAAAATAATGAAACATAAATATTGTTTACATCTTGTACATTATTATTTGCACAACAAAATTCACTATAATTGACTGTATATTATTTTTAGATGCCTTTTGTGGAGGCCTACTGAGTTGAAATCACACCCTACTCAGGCTGTCAGATTAGTACTCGAATAGACTACATGTTTACAAGATAAAATATAGGAATGATCTCTATGTTATATGGATGATTTTTTATAGATCAAGGGTGAGGGAACTTGACTTGGTGTTAGAGAATTCATAGAAATTTCATTTTATATTTATATTGGATTTTCATTTAGACACTTTACAAATATATAGAATGATATATCTACTATTATGGTTTTGATATTGTATTCTTGTTTTGGTCATATTGTGATACTGGTATTATTCTCATTATGATTATCGTAATTTGGTTATTTTTTATTATGTTTGAATGTTTCACTTATTTTATAAATACATTATATTATACCCATGTTATATATATTACAATTGATGGTATTTGGAACCATATGGAGTATGGGGAGGAACGATTGAGGTCTTGTGACCAACCATCTTGGGGTACCAGTGTGTGGAACCCTGGTTGAAATTATTTTCTTTTATTGTGTAAATTGTAGTGAAGAAGGTACCTATAGTGGAATTGAACTTTTTTTGAAATGATGAAAAATGTGGAAATGGGGTCTATTGAGAAACATGAATATGATAGTGTTTTTACCCTTTGTAAACCATGACCTAGATGTAGGATGGTCAAGGGTAGTGATGGAACCACAGTTTTGACTGTGTGGTGCATCAAGGGTATGAAATGTTGTAGATTTAGGTTAATAATTCTTTTATAAAGTATATAATGTTCAGTTCTATATTGAAAATTGTGTTTTTGTAATTTGAAATATATGACTCTATGATATTTCTATTTGATTATAATACAGGAGGACATGAATGGAAATGGGTCTATAATGATGGAACCTAAGACTCTGATAGTTCCAAGTGAGTAAGTATGGAAGAAGTTCATTGAGAAATTTGTTTTCATTATTCATTTTATGAAAAATTTCTAAGGGAGGTTTTTGAAGAGAATTTCTGACGTGAAACCAGACTTCCAATTTTATAACCCTTGGAATTTCACTAGAGAGGGTTGACCTAAGGTAGGTATTTTTTTTATTGATTATATCTAGAAGAACATTTTCCACTTAGAGAGTCAAACTATAAAGATACTGAAAGTGGTTTCATACATGTTACATTGTCAAGAGAATCATTTGTTAGACAACTCGGATTTGGATGGAATTCAAGAAAATATGGATTAGAAGTACATTCAAATAAATTTATTCGAGCACATTTACCCTATAATTCTAAGGTAAGAGTGAGAAGTTGATTCTATGAGGTTAACTGAACTAAGTATATATATAATAGAATATTCATTCAAATTTACATATTTTATGTGATTTTCTCTATTTTTTGTTAGATATTTGGTTCTTAAAATAAAGAGGTTTAACGATGGGATTAAGGGGGGTATTATGTCCCATATTAACATATTTTGGATGAAAACATTTTTAAAAGTGGTGAATTAGGATCTCATATATAAAGGGAACCTAAAAGAGGCTTCTAATGGATAATAGGTGGTTTCTTCTAGATTACTATTAGGTACAACATTCGATATTAGGGAACATCTCTTTGAGAATGTTAGAAAGGGTGATAAAAAGCATAGTAGCCATGGGGAAGTTTCATTTACTCATGACCTTTATTGAGTGACCTACCACCAATGTGGTAGGATGGGCCACAGCAGTATAAATTTTCCCTGAACTCTAGAATATTGTCTAAATTGTAGCAGTATGGGACATATACAATCATTTTTCAAGATCCCACGATAGATGGATAGTGATGGAAAAGCTATGTAAAACTAGAGTATGGGAAGGGGGTATTCTACTTTGTATCATTCATATAGTTGGAGTTCTAATGGATGTGGCCATTGATCCAATGGGCATGGTACTCTGGGAAAAGGTTTCTCATATTAGAAGAGTGTTTGTACTCAGGGAACTCTAACTTTATGATAGAGAATAGTGTCAGGAAAGTTGCATGTATTTCAACCAACACTTATGGATAGAGAGGCTGGACCATTTCTAGTAAGAGGTACTCTTATAGCTTCAATGCTAGATAGTGCCTTATTTAAAAATGGTTCTTCTCATTAATTTATATATACACAACTTCTAAATGGATTGAGTCTTATGGTGTAATTTTTTAGTGCATTTATAAAAATTGAAACACCTTTGGGTCATGATCGATTGGATCTGTTTGTGCATGGGGTGTTCCCTTGATCTTGGGGAGTATCGTTTTCTATGAGATAAATAAATTATTAATATTTTAGGCGATGAATTTATTTTAAGTGTGGTCTAGTTATAATACCAATCACATATTTATTTTTACCACATGGTTGAGACCTTTACATATCATAAGGTTGATAATTTTGTACATCATGGAGAATGAGACATCTAGGCGGGCCAAGAAGGGAAAGTTCATCAAAAAATGGGGGAGCATATCACCTGGATTTTATGTATTTTACTAGAAAATGGTGGAATAAAACATAGTGACATTCCACCCATAGTATACTAGTTGTATTATGTGTTTTCTAATAACTTCTTAGTGATTCCACTAGAGAGATATCTTAAATTTACAATTGAGCTCATGCTGGGGGTGAGCCATCATCTATTCTAGATTTTTGCATGAAAACAATAGATCTCTAAGATGTTAAGAATCATCTAGAAAATTTAATGGATAAATCGTTTATCCATCAAATCATGTCACCTCTAGGTTCTCTATCCATTTTTTCAAGTAAGGATGATGTGACCTTACGATTATGTGTTGGAAAAATGAATATAAAGTAGAAAGAATGATGAAATGGTATCCTCTTCCATGTATAAATGATATCATTGAAAAGTTGAGGGGAGAATGTGTCTTCTCAAATATTGAAATCATATCTGGGAATTTTCAATTGATATTTGAAAATTATGATATACCTTATAAAACAATTAGAAGATTATAGCTTCTATTAGTTTTTGTTGATTCTCTTTGGGCTGAAGAACACTCTGGTTGTGTTTATGGACATGATGAACCAAATAGTCAAGCCATACATGGATCAGTTTTTGGAAGTTTTTTGAATGAAATTTTTATGTAATCCAATATTCATGATCATCATGACCAATATCACGACATCATTCTGAGTACACTAACAGACAATTGACTATATGACATTCTATAGAGGCTTCAATTTTGGATTGATCTGGTACACTTATTAGGTCATATCATCTTAGAGTAATGTGTGTTAGTGGAGACATAGAAGGTGAATATAGTTGTTTCATTAGAGAATCCTAGTAATTTTAATGATATTTGTAGCTTTTGGGGTTATAATGCTAAAATAGGAGGATTATCCATGACATTTCATACATGGAAGAACCTCTTTCAGACTTAATAAAAGGGATGACATTTTAATGGTCTGAGGTATGTGAGAAATCTTTCTTGGAGATGAATAAGTTTTTTAAATCAACACTGATCATGATCCTACCTGATTTAGGGAAGGATTATATGGTGTTTGGTGAAACTTTAAGAGTTACAAAGAAAGAAGTATTGATGTAAGGAGATCGAGTTGTGATGTATGGGTCATGGATGTTGAGGACACATGAATGGAACTACCCTATAAATGACGATGAGTAGGTATGTTAGTTCATGACTTTATGTGTTGTGAAATTACCTTTTGGGTCTTAATTTTACTATGTAAACTGATCATGAAAAACTAAAGTATATCATTTAGCAGAAATATTTGAATCACTAGTATTAGTGATGGTTTGAGTATATATAGTAATTTTATTTTGATATGGAATATATGTCAGGTAGGGGAAACATTGTTGTTTTCATTTTGATTAAGAAAACACATATTCATGTAGTTAGGGACTCTAGTTCAGAATGAAAAATAATGACCGTGATGGATGAGATGCATGAAGGTTTTTGGTATGGGTAAGAGAATATGAATCTCATATTAGTATCATTTGAGTTCATGATTTTCAGCTGAATCCTAGAAAGGGAGTATAAGGATCAAGAGTGTCTTTCCTTATGGGAAATCCTTAATGATTGGGTGTCATCAAGAGATTCAACCATAAATGAAGATGTGATCATCAATGTACATGGTTGTGTTGTTGTACCTAAGTGTATGTGTGAGAATCTAATGTGTAATATTCATACCTTAAAGTGGTTAGTGAATATGGTTTTGACCAAATTGTGCTATGAACTATGTTTATATTATTGGTGTCCATACATGGACATGAATACTTGAAGGATTATGAAATAATTTTACTCCAAACAATAGGTCAAATTCATGCAGCGATGTCCTATTAGTTTATAAGAACTATTTTTCATTCCAAATTTTTTTTTTAACGGCGTTACTATGGACCTTCTGGTTGGTCTCCCAAGGACTCCTTAAAAGAATGATTTTATTTTTTGTGGTTTTTGAAAGACTACAAAAAGTAGAATATATCTTACCTATATGGGAGGCTTTCTCAGTGGATTAGTTTGGAGAATTGTACGTTCAAAAGATAGTCAATCTATATGGGGTTCTAGGGAGTATTGTTTTAGACTGTGTCTCACATTTTATTATCTCTTCTAGATAGACATAAATAAGGTTATTGGAATATTGGTTATTCTAGGTATATATTTCCACTCATATACATAAGGTTAGTCAAAACATACAATACAAGTTTTGGAAGATATCATATATGCATGCATCCAAGATTTTTATGGGTGATCCAAGAAGAACCAAGCCCTCATTGAGTTCTCCTGTAACTATAGATATCATGAAACTATTCAGATGGTTCCATATGAGAGAGTTTATGGTAGTCCATGAATATCACCTATGTCTTGTATAGAAGCAGGTGAGTCATAGTAGTTGGGACGAGGTCTCATACATGATAAATCAGAGTAGATTTAGCTTATAATAATTGTCATGATATAGATAAAAATAAGTAAAATTTGTATACTGATATACATCAATGACGCCTTGAGTTAATAGTGGCTGATCATTTGTTTCTTCAGGTGTCTCTTATATTGGGTCACCATAGGATTCGAAGGAAGAAAAAATCAGTGATCATGTTTGTTGGACGGTTTGAGGTTAAGGCGATAATGGGAATGGTGTCATACATATTGGATATTCAATAGAGTTACAGGGAAATACATGATTTTATTCCTATTTAACATCTTTTATGGTATCACCTCGACCTGTCACTTGTGATCAATGTTGAATATGTTGTGCTTCAGACTGATATGTTCATTAAGGAGCATGTGATACATGTTTTGGATTTTAGTGAGAAATAATTATAATGAATGATTGTGATGATAGTTCATGTATTGTGTAATCACAGTAATGTTCATGATGAAACGTGGGATAGAGAAACAGAAATGTGGGCTCAGTGGACCGATATTTTTACCTTGGAATCTTATATATGATTAGGATACCATCATGGGGAGAATATTTTATATGGTGGGGATACAGTAAGATCCAGATCTGTTGGGGTGATGTATCATGCTCATTTTCATATACGCTATCCTCTTGTTTGGGATATGCATTTTTTGGGTTTTACCTTACTGAGAATTCTAGTGAATTTATTGATTTTTTTAGAATGAGGGGAAGTTCATGGTTTCCACATAATTTTCCCAAACTGTTCACTTGAACCAAACAAACCATGAAACCCTAAAAATGGTGGATTTCGGGTTGGCACATGGTTTTTTAAACCATGTCACCACTAAGAGGTGGTTCTTAGTTCGGCTCATGGTTAGGGATAACCATGCATACAAGAATTTAAACACGAAAAATACAATTTAAAAATTCTTGAAACCATTTATTATATCCTTAAACACCTTTTTTTACCCTAAACCAATTCCCCAAAATTTTGATGGTCCTGGATGGATTCCATGGACATTAAAACTTAGTTATTAATGAATCAAGGACTAGATTGAGGAATCATTACCTATCATGATAAGTGATTTATTCCCATTTATATTCCTTACTCCACCATCTATACTCACAAAAAAGTGGTATTTTTTATTTTGTTTTGAAAATAAATTAGTATTTTTTATGATAGATATAACACTATTTGATCATGGATATTGTTTTTTTCTATATTTCATTCTTCATGTGCAATTGAACATTCCATTTCAATTTGGGGAATTTCTATTTGATGAATTTTTTCCATTTATCTTATGGTATGTGGTCTAAATTTAAAATCTAATAATCTTGATTATATTCATTTGTATGGAATTGTGAAATAGTAATTTCCATGTCTTGAAATTGGATATTGAATTTGATAAATGAATTAGGTAATTAATTAATTAAATGATGTGATTATGAAGTTGATGGGTATGGGGATTATGGATTGGTCATTTAATGGGATTGTTAATTAGGATAATTTTTGACATTTGAAATTGACTAATTATGGTAATAAAGGATGTTTGGAGTAAACTTAAATTGTTAATGTCATAAATGATTAAATGTGTATATATGGTTTAAAGGTGAATTTGTTTTGTTATTCCATGTGATTAAAGTATTTCATGTAATTGTTTTCATAATTGAAATGGAATTCCATGATGTGAAATGTTGATAAAATGGTTAATGATGATTAAACTTGTTTACTATTATATATGTGAATTATGTGATTGATTGATAAATTGATTTTGGGATAGGTACTAATGCTTCAAATACCCATGGGGTTATATAAATTTAATTATAGACCCAAATCCATGCATATGATAAATGAGTGTGGGACACATACTGATACTTCAAAATACAAATTTTGATTAATTCATATAGGTGATGTGGGACACTTTCTAATGATTCAAATACACATAGTGACCTAGCCCTTGAATTCTAGGTTCAAAATTTTACCTTTGAACTATGGTTCCAATAGTTCTGATATGAATTGTAATTAAATGTATGATGAAGGACCATTTGATAATGAATTTTTATTGTCTATGTGATATGGTTCAACATATATCATGCAATGAAATAGGTATTGATGGTTCAGGTGTCATCATGAACATGAATAATTTTTGTGCTAAATTATAGTATAATAAAACATAATTTTAGTTTGATTTTATAAATTTATTCTTTATATAAATTATTAAACATTTATTGTCTAGATATTGTTTTTAGATGACATTGGTGGTGGACTACTAAGTTATACTCACATCCCACATGGGATGCCAGATTAGTACCTCCATATAGTTCATGTTTGTATGTTGGTATAAGGGAAAAATCCCTATCGTAGATGGCTGAGTTAGGATGGAGCATGGATGAGGGAACCTGACATTGTTTCGGGGCTTTCTTGGGATTATAGGTGTGTCATTAATTTGGTGTTTCATTTACACACATGACACATATATAGCACGGAGTATATACTATTTTATTTCTATATTGTATTCATTTTCGGTTAATTTTTTGATAATGGTATTATTTTGTATATTTTATTTTTCATATGGTTTTTTCCTCTATTGTGATTCTTTGATAATGAGGGTATAGTCTATCCATGTTTTATATTTGAACCTCACTGGTAGTCGGCAGCATGTGTCATATGGTGAGGGATGTGTGAGGTCATGTGTCCAACTTGTTCAGGGAACTGATATGTGGTTCTCGGTTCTAGACACCACAAATTCAACATTAGTTATATATTATATATCGTAAAAAACTATCTATTTAAAAAAACATTTATGATTATTCCATTTAATGATAAAAATATTGATAAAATGAATAAATTCCAAAAAACCCAATGAAATCTATAATTACAAACATAAATAATTTAATTCTATTTTAGTATTGTTTTTCCATCTAAAATATAATTTTATTTAGATGAAATATCTTATGAGTAAAATAAATTTGGGTCTTAGAATGCATCTTGGACTCTAAAGTAACCTTCTCAGTTATGTTGTGATCAGAAGAAAGAATATTCATTATAAAGAAAAGATGAATAATTAAATGATGTATCAATTAAAAAAACTAATCCTAATCAATTTAAATAATGGAAAACTAATTATAAATACCATATTCAGATCACCAAGAGAAGAATTGGTGGAATAATGATGATAAATATAAGATTTGGATCAGTTTAATGTTGGATGCAATTGAAAGATTTGATCATGAAATGAATACATTTAGAGAAAGGAATCATAAAAATGATAATCGAAAATTGCTCTGTAAAATAAATATTTTCATGCCATAATTTAAAATATTAATGCAGAAATTTAAAAAAATTGATATCCATATTTCGTTCTTCCCAAATTTAAATTTTCATTTTGGCTATATTACAACTATTGGAAAAATGAATTTTTAATTTTTTTAAGTAACTAAAGATGAAAATTTAATTCTTCATATAATAATTAAAATAAGACATGTGAATATTGAGTTTAACACATCTATTATTCTAAAAAAGATGTGAAAACACATTTTTCCTATTTTAAACATCATTTATATAATGGACAAATGTTAAAAACCATTTAACATTAGTTTATAAAAAGACAAAAATACTCTAACATAAAATCCATTTACATACTAGTTTCATGTCATCCTTTGTAGATGAACATCCCAAATTAGAAATCAATTATGAAAAAGAATCTAGTTTGATATATCCTATTAACACTTATATTGTTCCCAAAACATTCCTATTGAATTTGAATGGGTCGTATAATAATTTATATTTATTAATTGATAATTGTTTGATTTATACAATTTTCATTAGTTATCAATTATAATTTGATTGTTTTTTATACCAAATAATCTTATATAATCTTCTTCCTCTTATTTGTCTCAAATATAATCAATAAATGAAATAATATTGTGTTAATATCATTAGAATAACTCATCTGGTAGTTCTAAGGATTTGGGCATTATAACACAAGAGTACATGGCATGTAGCCAATAGGTACGTATTATGTACCTATGTTTAATTCAATAATAATGTCATGAATTAGTTCATAACATGTGAAATTATTACATGTGATGTGTATTTAACCCACCAAATGTTATTTGGTCCTTCTAGGTGCATGTTTAGCCAGACTACACAGTGTGTAACATGCATAAAAATATTTTTAGTCCATTAGTCAACAATTATCAATGTGATTTTATATGACACATGAAAATATGAACTATATAACTCCGAGAAAACATGAAATGTATCCGATGTACACTATTTTCACTCCAATAATGTTCATAACACCCTAACACACCCATTCACTAGGATTTTCGACCAATAGATGGTGAAGAAATATTCATGATGTGTAAATTGATAGTACATGTTGCGTATAATATTTGTTAATAATAAGTTAAACATAATTTATTATACTACATAAACCTTAAAATCGTGTTTTCCATGTTCTATTTATTTCACTAATCATTCCATGTGATGGGATTTATATATTTTTTATATCTAATTAATTATTTCATAATATTTGGAACAATATATTTTTATAATTCATAATACTATGATTACTCTATGAAAATTAAAACATAACCCACTATATAAAGAACTTTTTTTGTTTTGTATTTAATTTTACAATTCACATCACGAAATTAAGAGATAAGACCTGTATTCTACATGCTGCATGAGTAAACATTATACAAATATTATACAAGTTTGGTTGTTCAGATAGGAACCAACTATGTTCCATCTAAGGTAAATTGTTGGTACTTAGTACATTTTAAATAAATACAAATTATTAATTTAAAATAATTTTATATTAGAAACAACGCAATGTTATGTTGACAATTATAATAAAATAATTGATTAATTAAATTGGATAATTTGTTTATTCAATTATAATTTATATTATATACGAATTTTTGGAGAAAAAATTCGTTTTTATAAAATATGTAATTAGTAGCATGTCTGTGGATGATCATGATCACATACAATACCATTTTCATTACTAGTTTCCTTTTAATTTATAATTAAATTAAATTAATTTCATACACATCATCCTTATCCTCACTATATATGTTCTGGTGTTCACATTGATTCCATTTATATAAACCCCTTAACCAATTATTTAGTTCCCTTCACCTTCATATGAGTACCAGCTTATGTATTGTTAGAAATCCCAAAAGAGTGGTGGTTTTCATGATAGGATCCAAAGTAAAATATATCCGAGAGATATATTATAGGATATGTTGAAATCCAGAACCTAAACTAATTCATGGGTCATGAATTTTTCCCATATTTTTCTACTTGGTTTGTTATATTCTCGATAAACTAACCATTAACAAAGTCTCATTGTCATAAAACTCCTAATATTTCATTATTATCATGTTTTATCATTAACTTTATATTGTATGTTGTGTCACATCCAATAACATAATTAATTAACCGTCATGAATGATAAAACAATAATAAATTGGATTATGCATAAAATTAATCGAAGACATGGTTAATACAATTAGTAAAAAGACATAATATTAGAAAGTATGTAATTAGGATAAAATATTCTATATACAGAAAATGATAAAATACCAAAAATATATATTTTATGTATGTATATCCTTCCTCCAATTGGATATAAATAAAGTTACAGTTCCAAAATTTTTGTCCATCCTCTGTTTGTATGATTTCAATTATCATTGAATTTAAATGTTGATTCTTGTGTCTACATATCCTAGTTCACTTTAAGGTATGATCTCCTCCAAGTGACACGGTGAAACTAATAGTAAACATGTTGGTGAAATCTAATTTTAGGATTTTAGGTTTAAGGATTCCACTCATAGATCAAGGAACAACAATATAAAGTAATTGGTAAGTTATTATTACCTAAATATTTATGAATTGTTTGAAATACCTCTGTTTGGGTTATGTGAAAGGGAATATGGATGAATAATAGAAAAATATCCAAACAACATAATATTTTGAAACTAATATTGCGGTATAATAGTTTTATATAAAATAGTCATAATTTAATTAATTTAATTTTAATATTCAAATTTTACAATTAGGATAGTGTACTAAATTGTTTCTCTTCATAGCTGTAAAAATGAAAATACAAATTACATTAACCATATCACTATGATCCATACCTAATGAAGATAAAAATATCCCTGAAATTTAAATACAAGAATTAAAAATATAATTTTGAATTATTCTACACCCTCAAAGATAATTTTATGTGATGAAAAACCCAGTTCTTAAAGCCCTGTATATGAAGCTGGTGGGAATGAGTTGTCTTTATATCGGACAAATTTTTATGATACCTCACATTCCCATTTATACATGCTATCATCATTTTCCATTAATATTATAAATAATCATGTGGAGATAGATTCATATATAATAATTTCTAACATTGATGATATCTATCAGTAGGAAAATATACAATAGATTTTTGAGATTAATAATGCACTGTTTAGGTGTAACATTGGAGATTCAGTGCCTGCTAGGAAACATATATCTATAATGATTGACTCCCAAAGGTATTAGATAACATGGTCATTAAATTTCTTTTTGAGGTGTACATTGATCTTTGCTTCCTCTGGAAATGGGGATGACCTTTTTTGTTTAAGGTTCAAACTTTCCAATCGGTTTCAAATGGGTTTATTAGTAGAACCGGAATTACCCAATGATTCTATATCCATTTGGACATACATTCCAAAGTTAGGTGCTCATTAGTTGTGGATCGATGGGGATTAAGAATTTTCATTGGTTGAGGGGATGGGAGGTTAGGCTCATCACACCTTTTTGGGGGAAATTATTGCCTACTTTGGGACTCTCTTATAGATTTAAGTTATGTTCATGAATCCTTATTAATTCACCAAGCATAAAAATGAGTTTTTCTTTAGATTTTTCAATCAATGATTGATATGTATGTGATTTAGTGAATCTATTATATGTATTTGAGGTTCTTCATTTGATAGAGAATCATCCGTATATATTAGAGATTATAAGTCAATGGTATATTTCAATACATTATATTGAAATCTCTATGTCATTATGATGACCATAATAGTTTTAAAGCCACTCAGTGGGGCACTTGACGTTTAATGTCCTTCAGAAATACAGGGATTATTTCAGATTTGGGATCGTACCCGCATATGGGCTACCTACGTATCCTCATTAAAAAAAATCTGAACCCAGGTAGTTCAATAAGAAGGATATAGTTTAACATCATATGGGACAGAAAGGAATTAATGAATGATGGACTTGAACCTTAGAAAGGCTTCCTACGTACTCTACTTTTAAAGTAGATATCAAAGCCCACATAGTTCGGGTAAGGAAATATGGTAATTATGCATGGCTAATGGCCCAAAAGAGATTTCGTGATTACCTTTACACTCTAAGCTCACGTGAGTCATGCTCGGTGTGAGAAACAAAAGGTATCAGTAAACCTGATGATTGTTCCACAAAAGAGGAAGTCACAAGAAATGATGTGTGGCTTACGTATGTATGAATGCCCAATTAAATGAAGACCAGGACTTACTTCAAGAAAAAATCACAGGCGCAGGGTCCACAAAGGTATTTGTATATATATGGAGATTCGGAGTTTTAACCCAGGGATTACTCATAAAAAGGATGCATAAATTAAAGGGGACTTATTATTGGGTATTATTCCTGAGAAGGAGGCCCAAATCATAAGAAATTTAAGATTGAGGCTTACTCCTGAGAAGGAGGCCTAGGTTAAGGGGACTTATGACGGGGGATTACTCCTGGGAAGGAGGCCCAGGTTAAGGAAACTTATGACTGGGGATTACTTTTGAGAAGGAGGCCCAGGTTAAGGGGACTTGTGACTAGGGCTTACTCTTGAGAAGGAGGACCAAGTTAAGGGGAGTTGGGGCTTACTCCTGAGAAGGATTCCCTAAATTAAAAGATCATATCATCTTAAAGGATGAGGTTATGGAAGAAACCTCTAACCATAGTGACATAAATCTTATAAGTCACAAGGTTTTGGGAGAGGTTCTCATAGAATTACTTTCCGATAAGGAAGCCAACAAAGTATCCATGCGATAAATGGCATTGAAAAGGTGTTTGAGGGCTAATATCTTGAAGAGAAGAGGAGAATGGGACAAAGATGCACAAATGAAGTTGCCACACAATAGTTGGTCGCGTAATGCATTTGGAACGTACAATTCTTGACCAAGAAAGTGTTCTTGTGTGGCATGGGTTCACCTAGGCGACGAAGAATCTATAGGTTAAAACTTGGGAGAGACTTAACTCAAGCCTTTAGGGTCATCCTAAGATGTTTTCAAAAGGGAGGCGAGCAAGTTCTATTGAAAGGGTAGGGCATCGCGCAAGTGTTTCCACTTTTAAGGAGGTCTGGACAGTTAGGCACGCAAGTGTTGATGAATCCTAAACACTTAGGCCTTATCATAATCCTTTAGGTCTTCCATTATAGGTAAAAATTTAACTTAGAAGAATTTGGAAGAGTGGAGTTGAAGACTTGGGCGACCAGATCTTGAATCTGAGTTTTGGAAAATTCTTCCTTCAAATGGGGTCCCACAAGGGCTATTTATAGACCATCAGGCAACATGGGTGAAAAAAATAATAGGGCACTCAAGTGACTTGCGCAACCAATAGGTGGCACGCAAGTGGCTTGCAGGGCACGCAGGAAACATGTGCGGAACACAGGAAACATGTGCGGCATGCAGGAAACTTGTGTGACTCCCTCCAAATGGGATCCTAGTTCATGCCTTTGTTAATTTTTTATGTTCTTCAAAGGGAGACACTCTTTGTGATTAAGGTATTACCCTTTTCCATATATTGGACACTATGATGGAAAATAGCATCAACAAAAGTCCCCCCTCAGAGTTGGATCCAAAAAGGAAGGACAATCTGGCTCTGAGGTAAAGCCAGAGAACCAATGGTCTATGGCGCGCAAGTTCGGTGCGCAGATGGTGGGGTGCACAAGTATGGCATCCAGGTGGACTGGATCGCCTATATATACATGCTCACTCCTGTGTGAACTCATTCAACTTCTGGAAACTCGATCTCTCATCGCACAGTTTCTTCAGTTTTCGGTCTTAGGTCTTTTGTATTTTTGTCGCGCTTCTGGAAAAGGTATTTGACTTGTGCGTCATGACTAGGGCGGAAAAATTTGCACGACCCAGTTGACTTGCATGCCATGTTGGGACTTTCTCACATTAATTCCTTTGCAATTTTTTTTTATTTCCTTCAACAGTATTTCACATTGATGGTATGAAGAATGTACGGCCGTATGTTGATGTAGCCAAGGACTTCCAAGAAAAATGTTAAAGGTTGTGTCCTGACGAAAAAACATGAAATCTGAATTAGACACAAGGTCTCCAAACTGAATTCTAATTGTAATTTTTTCTAGAGGTTCTTGTTCATTCTTATCATATCCTTGCAACATCAAAGTAGAAAGAGATAAATCATATTCGGTGAGACCCAATCGATGAAGTTTACGAATAAGAATGAGGTTGACTCCTGAGCCATTATCAGTGGAAGCTCGTCGGATGTCTATGACATTGAGTTTTCTAGATAAATACTAAGGTCTGATATGTTCATGTACAACATCATATTCATCTTCATCTGTAAAAGATATCATTTCATGACATTCTGTAGGATCATTCTCTATATGGTAGACCTCATCTGCAAAAATTTAGTTTCTAATTATTGAGGACTTGACAAAGCCTCAATAAGCACCTCTTGAAGATCTTTTGATAGATTCAAGGCATCCAGAATTGATAACTTTTCTGGTACTTGGGCCAAATGTTTCAAGGCATCATACTTTTGGTCCAAAGTTCTAGGTTTCCCATCATGAAAATGTGGTTTTGTAGGTGTCTTGGAAGTTGATACTTTGGTAGTAGATGCATCTTGTATCGGGGTAGGAATTGAAAAACAATCCTGGATTCGGCAGATTAGACCGACTAGGTATATCTATTGGCTGAGAGGAAGAAGGTGTAACCTCTAACTAGTCCTCCAAAGTAACTGTGTCAGAACTGAATCTTCCATGTGTGGAAGATCTTTCTTGTTCCTGTTGAGCCCGCTGAAGGGATTTTCCATGAGTTTCTACCACATATACAGTTCTAGAAGGAGTAGGATTGAAATAGTGTCTTTTGGAATATCCACATCATCCCATGTATCCTAGACCTCTATCTCTTCCTCTAATTCCTCTGTTAGATACAAGGAACTCCAGTTCATTATGATAGAAACTGTCATTGGCATAGGGATTCATTAAATGAATCATTTTAACATAACCAATGATCAATTCTTCATCGGATGAGTATTCTACCTAATGAACCAGTTTAGGCTATGATATTTGGGGGTGAAGTGCCCATTCTTTTGAAACAAATGGCATAAAATCTGCTAGAGTCAAAGACAACTTAGGCATTGACACAAGCTTGTCTTCTTATGACTTCTCTTCTTTCTTAGAATTACGCCTCTTCTTTAAAGATTTTTTTCTTATGAAGGGGGTTTTGCTGTTACAGAAATAAAAGAAGACACAATTGGTTGATTCAATTGTGTTCATAAAATGGCATGAGTTTGGTTGATCATTTTTCTGACTATCCAGTCATCATATTTCTGCGCATTTTTACTTTTAAATTTGTGCCACTCGCCTTCTTTCTCTGGATCAGTAGTAGTAACACATGCTACCTGGGCTGAAGAACCTTTCAGTTTTACTTGTCTAGAGTCCACCATATTTTTTAGGAGGTCTTTGAAGACAAAACACTCCTGAATGGGATGCCCCAACATCTAATGAAACAGGAAATATTTGGGGAGGTCTTTATCTACTTCTTTGTTCAGCCTTTTGGGCCTTGGAAACTGAACCAGATTGTTTTCCAGAGCCAAGATGAAGTAACCATGAACTTTTTAATTATAGAAAGAATAAAAATTATTATTAAATCCTCAAAACTATTTCTGCCTTTGATCTTTTTTATCATTTTGACGAGGTTGTCATTGTTTTTTACACTCAAGAGGTGGATCCCTTCGATATGATCATGGTTTTGAAGTTGAAGTAGGTACATGTGCTTGTTTAAGTATAATTGTAGCAGTCTCTGCTTTCCCTATTAACCTTCCTGGAACTGATATAATTACATGAGTTTTAGTTGTAGTCTTTATTAAGAGAGTCTTCTATCTGTTGAGTGATTGAAGTAAGGTCTCGAAACCCTCCTGTGTACTTCACAGGGATTAATGGTGTGCATAATTCCTTACGCAAATTCTCCACACATATTAGCAACAACTCTTCTTGAGGGAGTGCTAAACTTATGGAATATGTTAATCCCTTCCAGCGATCAATGAAATCCGAAACTCTTTCAGTTTCCCTCTACTTACAATTGGTAAGATCAAAAACTGTCGTCTTTGGTAATGTTGAGATAAATTGAAGAAGGAATTCTTTATGGACATCTTCCCACCCAGTAATTGACCAAGATTGCAAACTTGTATACCAGACAAAAGTAGGTCCCTGTAATGACTTCTCAAAACACCTGAGCTTAACTACTTCTTATTGTTGAGTAGTTCCCATCATAGGATCACAATGAGAAACAAAATGTGTTAAGTGTTGTTCTAGATCTCCCGAACCATTAAAAATTGGGAATATGGTACTCTCAAAATTTGATGGGGGAGGAATTGCCTCCACCCATTCAGGGTAAGCTCTCTTCTCTAGATGAACAGGTGCACACCATTCTTCCATAGCTTCCAACCGAGCTATTAATGACTCAATAGCAGTCATTAATGTTTGAGAAACATCTGGTTGAGTTGGATTCTGTGCAGGTTCAATAACTGGAGTTTGGACGGGTGTGGCGACTGGTACTATCACTGATGGTAGTATTGCCGGTTGTTGTCACATATGACCCATAGGGTTGGTCCTTTTAGGGTGTACTTGTAAAGGGGGATATTCTTGATCCATCCTAGTAGCTATAAAAAATCCCTTGATTGATTAACTCCAGTATGCTTAGGAGGAAGGCTACCTTGAAGTAGTTCTGCATTTAACCTCCTTAACTCCATTATTTCTTCTTCTGGATGTGCGAACCATTACCTTAATGAGAGTGATTGGCCTTCTCAAGAGGTAGGGTTGAATGTAACCTTACTTTTTTCCTTTTCCCTTATTGGATGCCTTTAGAAGAGGGGGGAGTTGGTTATTTGAAGGAATACCTATATTCTGGGTAAGCCTTTGATTTCATGTACGCGCACCTTCTTCATTTGATTCGTTGTATACAACCTCTTGAATAAAAACTACATCATCTGATTCCTCTGAGTGAGCCTCATGTTCTGGGGGATCAGTGACAATGGCATTGATAACATTTATCGATGCATAATGCATTGTAGCCCTGCTGTCAGTATTTCTATGATACTGTCTTCTTCCATGTCTTTTATGAGACATTTCCTTTTGTTTGGTTTATCCCTCAGGAACTTATTGACGAACAGTAATTTTAAAGGGAATTAATGGATAATTAGGCTTTGAATTCCTCTTGTGGCTTCTTCCCTAATTGAGAGAAGACTGTCTATTACTGAGGAAGATATTGAGAATTTGAAAAAGTCCCCAGTCCGGTGGATTGGGGCTGTTCCTATTTTTCCTACTCAACTACTTGAATACTTTCTATTGCTCTCGAGGGTTGGATTAAAAGAGTCCCCATCCTGGAAAGCTGAGGTGGCTCTTGAGCTACTACATTTGAATCTTTATTAAAAGCTGTCATGATTTTTTAGATTTTAGTCTGGAAATTGGCCGGATGCCTCAACGGACATCCACTCAAATCACCTAGCTCAGATGACCATTGGATTATTGATGACACTTCTATTACCTGATGATGTGCATTATCTAAATGAGAATCATGTTCGATATTCTCATTTTCTTAATGCAAGAGTAATTCTACAACTTGTTCTTTATATGCCTGACTTTGGGAAGAACTAGTTGAGGCATGTTCTTAAGCAAGCCTTTGATTACACACAAAACCTATTAGATGTGGCCATCCATGGGCAATAACATTTCATGAGACCACTTTTGTCAGGATTTTTGTACTGGAGAGAACAGTGAAATGAAATGCTCCATGAGCACCCCATCCCCGAATATGAATACTAGATGGGGAATGGGTAATTAACTGGTGCACCCTTTTTAATGCGCCAAGCCATGAACACTGAAGGGTTCTCTGCTGCTTTTCAACCTTTGGATGTCAGGAAACTAAGAGAGATTCCATGCCAATATAGTGTTGCAACCCTTATATTATCATAAAATGATTTTGATATTCATCATAAGGTAATATTTTCTCTTTTAAGTGACAAATATTTTTCCACTTGTTGAGACGAATATCTTGAATACACTCTTCTATCAACATTTCTGGAATATCATACTGAGAGGCATCCAAAGGCCAAAACATGACCGGTATTTCACCTTTTACTAGTTTTTTTCTCATATTCACAACTTCTTCTTTGTCATTTGATGATGATTATTCTACCTGATTGGACCAAAGCTAGTGCTTCTTTGTTGATTCATCAGATTCAACAAGATTGGTAGAGAATTCTTTTGTCAAATTAGAAGATGAATGAACAAGGGGTGGTTTGTAGAATGACCTACACCCCGAGATATCTTATGATTGAGAAATTATTTCACCTTCTAGTGGTAAGGCATCAAACATGAATGGATTAGCATTTTCATGTGCCTCAAGATATGAGGGATTTCTTGTTACTGCATTGTCCATTGAAGAATTTTCCAGGCAATGCAAATTACTACTGTGGAGAGGACTTTCATAGATAAATTCCTCATCATGGGGAGGGAAACCATGGTGGGTTATAACAAAATAGGAAACCTTTTTCTCCTTGGTCTTCTTTCTATATATAGGGTTATCGTAGCTATCATTTGAAGATGATGCTTCAAGATTGACTGAATTTTTATGCAGCAAGCCTTCATGAGGAAGTTTCTGATGAAGACCTTCAAAAGTATTGTTTTTATTTCCAGAATTTAGAAATGAGAGAGTAGAATCTTGAGCTGCAACAGATATTTGTCTGAGGGCATCAAGATCTTCAGCACTGATCAAGGCATTATTGTAGATTGGATCTTGATTTTTTAACCGTGTTGGATGGGTCTTTTTCTTTGATGCCTTCTTACTCACTTTTGAAACCACTTGTTGACAAAAGTAGTTATTTTGGGCAGGTGTATGTGCCTGCACAGAAGAAATGGTCCGGTTAGGCTGACTATCTCCATTTAAATCGAGTGTATGTGCCCAACTTGATTGTTCGTATGACACGGGGGATTATACCCCATGACCCTCTTGGACAAGAACAGAGGTGTGTATCTGCTCCAGAGTGACATGTTGATGAGTCACTCCACTAATGGGGATATATTTTTGTTTCATTCCTTATGATTTCATTGAAGTTGTCATAATATTCTGACAAGTATCCAGAATATGGACAGGGATTTGCTTATGCTCTTTCACCATTGTCAAAATATGCTTTGTGACTTCAATTGCCAGAACGGGAATATACTTCCATTCCGTGTTTGGAGTAAGTGTGTGTTACTGCTCCTGTCCTCCTTTTCCTGTCAGTGAATTCTGACAGTACTCTTGTGTGGGAGCAGAAAGATGTGTCTGCCACCTGTTTATTATTGGAGATTTCCAATTAACATCTCCAAGTGATACCAAACGAGACTGTTGGTTAGCTTGATGAATTGAAGGTGTATGTGCCTGCTTATTGTTCTCCACCGAATATGATTGATGAACTTCCTTCAATACTGGAAGACAATATTTCTGGAAGAATTGATTAGTGTAAATAGGTGTATGTTCATGTTCATAGGTCGTCGCCACATTTTTTTGGTGGGATTCTTTGGATGCAGTCAGACGAGCCTGCTAACTGTTTGATAGTTTATAAACAGGTGTATGTGCCTGCCTATAGTACTCCACAAGAATTGCCTAGAGGGATTGATGTGTTACTCACAAATGAGTCTACTGGGTAGTGAAATTAGGACGGATGGGTTTATATACCTCTTTGTTGATTGCCGTCATGTTAGGTTGATGGACCTCTTCAGAGGGGGAAGATATAATAACCTACTCCCTGTTGGCCGAATTTCACCTCTGATGGTTCTTTTTGCGTGATCGGGTTTGAGGTACCTGAGCAAAACGCTTAGAGGTGAAACCCTCATCATGTTGAGGGTGCACTACCACACGAGTCTAGCGGTGATTGTTGGTGGGATTCCTCAGGAAGGACTCTTGTCTTCTTAAACTGAGGCCTCGAGTGACCTCTTGATCCACCTTCCTATAAAATAGGAGGGGCTGGTTGTTGTGTTCTAGGGATAAAGACCCGAAACGGTTGGAGATGGTGGTTAGCACCGCCTGCTTCTTAACCACTAGTCATCGTTGTCCGGACAACCATGGTGAGTTGTTAACTTGGAGGGCTTGTCGAGTGGCCTCCAAGGCCGGGATGGTATTCCCTCACTAATGAATTCGAAACCCTGCGTTGAAGACGGTGAGTAGGTGATGTCGTCCTCAGAGCGGACGAGGATCCAGTAGGAATAGTGGCTGATGCATTCACAGGTGTGAACCTTAAGAAAGTCATTTTGTTTTGTAGAGTGATCTTGAAAAAGAGTGCATGTTTGATATAACAGACATAATCAAGATAACTCTATCCAGAATACTTCTTTTGGAAGAGCACAAATGTTATGGATTTCTTTGTTGACCCTCATTTTGAATTTAATAAGGGCCTAACAAATAAGTAGAACATCATTTAACATGGTTAAGGATTCACGTCGGGTTCACCATTTTTTTGTTTCCTCTAGAAATGGGGATGACCATGTTTGTTTAAGGTTCAAACTTTACAATTGGTTTCTAACAGGTTTATTAAAAGAATCAGAAACACCCAATGATTCTATATCCATTTGGACCTACTTTCCAAAGGAAGGTGCTCATTAGTTGTGAACCTATGAGGCTTAAAACTTTTCATTGGTTGATAGGATGGGTGGTCAGGCTCATCACACCTTTTTGGGGAGATTTATTGCCTACTCCATGACTCTCTTAAAGATTTATGTTATGTTCATGAATCCTTATTAATTCAGAAAACATAAAAATGATTTTTCCTTTAGGTTTGGTAATCGATGATTGATATGTATGGGATTTAGAGAATCTTTAATATGTATTTGCAGTTCTTCATTTGATAGAGAATCATCCATATGTATTAGAGATTCTTAGTCGATGGTATCCTTCAATACATTATATAGAAATATATTGGTCATTATAATGACCATACTAGTTTTAATTCCACTCAGTGTGGCACTTGATGTTTATTGTCCATTAGAAAGACAGAGATTATTTTAGAGTTAGGATCATACCCGCAGATAGGATACCTATGTATCCTCGTTAAAAAAAGGAATTATAACCAATGTAGTTCGATAAGAAGAATATAGTTTAACGTCATATGGGACAGAAAAGAATTAATGAATGATGGGCTTGAACCTTAGAAATACCTCCTACATACTCTACTTTTAAGGAAGAGAACAAGGTCCACGTAGTTCTGGTAAGGAAATATGGGACTTATGCATGGTTAACAACCCAAAAGAGATGTCATGATTACCTTTAGACTCTAAGCTCGCGTGAGTCATGCTCGGTGTGAGAAACAAGAGGTACCAGTGAACCTGATGATTGTGCCATGAAAGTGACAGTCACGAGAAATGATGTGGGTCTTACGTATGTATGACTACCCAAGTAAATGAAGACTAGGAAATACTTCAAGAAACAACCCTAAGAGAAGGGTCCATAAAGGTATTTGTATTTTTATAGAGATTCAGAGTTTTAACTCAGGGATTACACTAAAGGTGGATGACCAAATTAAAGGGGACTTGTGATTGGGGCTTATTCTTGAGATGGAGGCCCAAATCAAAAGAAATTTAAGATTGGGTCTTACTCCTAAGAAGGAGGCCCAGGTTAAGGGGACTTATGATTGGGGATTACTCTTGATAATGAGGCCCATGTTAAGGGAACTTATAACTGGGGATTACTCTTGAGAATGAGGCCCGGGTTAAAGGGACTTGTGACTGGGACTTACTCCTGAGAAGGAGGCCCAAGTGAAGGGGACTTAGGGATTACTCCTGAGGAGGATTCCCTAAATCAAAATATATTCTAATTTTAAAGGATGAGGTTATGGAGGAAACCTCTAACCATAGTGACATAAAGCTTATAGGTCATGAGGTTTTGGGATAGGTTCTCACATAATTCCTTTCATAAAATGAATCCAACAAAGGAATCATTCCATAAAGGGCTTTGAAAAGGGGTTTGAGGGATAATATCTTAAATAGGAGAGGTGAATGGGAGAAAGTCGCACAAATTAATTTGACGCGCAAGTTTTGGTCATGTAAGTCATTTGGCATGCAAGTTCTGGTCGCGCAAGTGTACTTGCACATCATGGGTTCACCTGGGCAACAAAGAATCTATAGGGTAATACTTGGGCGAGACTTAACTCAAACCTTCAGTATTATCCTAAGATATTTCTAAAAGGTAGGCACACATGTTTCATTGAATGGGTTGGGCAGTGCACAAGTGTTTCCACTTTTAATGTGGTCTGGACACTTAGGTGTGCAAGTATTGAGGAATCCTAAACAATTAGGCCTTATCCTACTCCTTCAAGTCTTCCATTCTTGGTAAAACATTACCTTAGAATATTTTGGGAGAGTTTAGTTGAATACTTGGGAGACCAGATCTTGAATCTATGTTTTGGAAAATTCGTCCTCCAAATGGGGGGCCCACAAGGGCTATTTATAGGCGATCAGGGACCTTGGGCAAAAAACATAGGGTGCACAATTGGCTTGTGCGACCAATAGATGGCGCGCAAGTGACTTGTGTGGCATGAAGGAAACTTATGTGACTCCCTCCAAATGGGTTCCTAGTCCATTCCTTTGTGAATTTTTTATTTTCTTCAAAGGGTGACCCTCTTTGTGCTTAAGGTATTCCCATTTTCCATTCTTTCGACTCTGTGATGGAAAGGAGCGTCAAAAATATTATCCTTTACTTGCTTATTAAATCGCACTCATTATGAATTTTGATTTATATATTTATAAGTGGTGAGAATACTCTTTCAGAAAATCTTACATATATTCAGTAAGTTGACAAGTACATGGGGTGTGAAAAACTACAGTACTAATAGTAAATAAAAAATTCCTGAACAAAACAAATTACTATAAGGCATACTCCCAATCTAAGTCACCTAATAATAATCCTTCCAATATGATGAATATTCAAAGTGACACCAATGAATAATTAATAATATTGTTTTTATGTGGAAAAGTGGCTACTGAAAGAAGAAATGCACTAATATATAAGGGAAAGATAAATGTTCATTCATAATTACTTTTAATAATTCTATATCTACACATTGAGTATTAGATAAATCTAGTGATTCTCATATCTCTATCAAAATGCATGAACAATTTATATTCCATAATATTAATATAGGAGAGATGTATTTTTGAACAACCAATGGTGCATGGATTACTAATTTTTCTATACGAGATGGTCACATTATGTTTCCAACTCGAAGTATTGCAGTTTTAAATAATTGTTATTTTATATCATTTATTTCTAAGAGCATCCTATTTATTAGACTTGGATGGATTTATTTTCTTTTATAGAGATAATTAATTCAATTTTAAAAAAGAAATTTTTTTATGGTATAACAAAACTAAATAACATTCTTTATGTATTAAATTATGAAAAACTAGAATTTAAAATAGTTAATGAAGCATTTTTTCAAGAAACATATATAACCCAACAATATAATTACCATATGTGTCATAAAAATGAGATATTTATTATAAATATACATAAATATAGTTATTTATACTCATTTGGATTAAGATCACATGAAATATTTCATTCTTGATTTAATGATAAGATGAACAAACCACCATTTGGTGGACAAGGTGAATGGTTCATTGAGGTTTTAGTATTACAACCCACTAATGTTTGTGGACCTTCTCTAATAGAACCTAGTGGAGAATAATCACACTTCAAAAGTGTTATTGATGAAATGAGTAGATGTGGATATATCTACATAATTTTCAATATGTACATGTCATTTGATAAATTAAATGAATTTTAGAATGAATTATAGAATCAACCAAATAATAAGATAAATATTATTTGATCTGATCAATGTTTGGAATATCATAACCAATAATTTATTAACCTTTCGTGGGAGTTTGAGATTCGATCAAAACTCACTCTACACTATACACCATATTGGAATTTTGCATGTGAACGGAGGAACAATAACTTTATTGACATAGTAAGGTAGATAATGTGTCATTCTAGTCTTTTATTTCCTTTTGGGGATATAAATTTCAAGCTATGTTAAATAGTCTAATTTGGGTACCAACCGAGGTGGGAGCTAAATTCTACATATGTTAATGTGTGGAAATAAATGTGTGGAAATAAATGTGTGCTTCTACATAATCTTGTATAGGGATGAGGGGAATTTATTAATTCCATATTAGAAAAAACATACCACCCTGAGGAATAAAAATTATCATTATATCAATCCAAATTAAACACGGGGATAATATCTATAAAATCCCTCAAAAAATAAAGTAATTATCCTAAGAATGAATGTTATTCTTGAAATGGAGAACATCTTAAAGAAGGATAGCTGGTGAATGATTAACTTCATTGAGGTTTATATTGAATATATGTAGGTGTGGTTATAGGAAAAAATTACACAGGTCCATAAGGGAGAATTTATTCCAGAAACGCCATTATTTTTTTAGGAGAATAAGGGAGTTTTGATAATTATAAATATATGTATTTTTTTCAAAAAAAATTGATTAATTATTATTTCAAATAGATTAACATCTCCTATATAATGAGGGAGTATAGAGTTTATAATCTATAAGATCTAATGGATCCATGAATTTTGATATAGACTCCTTTTATTAGAATGATGTTTGGATTCTTATTAATCTTACAATTTATGTATATCATGTTAGGGTTAATTGTTTATTCAAAATAAAATTAGACAAATAATTTTATGTAAATACATAGAAATCAAGGCTATTGACTTAAGGTATTAATAATTGTGAAGTTATATATGATGATGGAAACTTTTTTCTTGTTTCTAAAGTTTCATACAATTTTAATGAAATTTTTTTGATAGATATAAAAATATCTTTCATTAAAGGGATAGTTTAGGAATTTTCTATATGACACAACCAGAAGGGTTTATTCCTTTTTGGAAATCCCAAAAATACACAATTTTCATAGATCCAATAATGTATCAAATAATGAATCTAATTTATGGAAAATTTTATTGGATGAATTCATAATATAATTTGGATTCATCAAGATTGAATATGAGCCATTTTTTAAACAAACTGTTTTAGTGAGAGTGTAGTCGTTATCCTATTATTATTATTTGATGATGTATTGCATATATAAAATGATATAAAAGTCTTATAGTATGTAAAGGATAGGTTATAAAAGTGAATATCCATAAATGATAGATGTTAAGTTCCCTAGTTTGTAGCGATGATGATAATTTATGAAAGACCTAAGAGGATGCTTGAATTCAATCAAGGAAAATACATTAAAAAGATAACAAATATTTTTAGTATGGAACACTCAAGTGATAATTGGTTTTAATGTTACATGGTATATATATTTTAAAAAAAATTACTTGAAGGATTTAAATATAATTAGAAAATGAGTATGATCAAATATATATATATATAATCCATATGACCAAACATGAACTCCATGTTATAAACTATAATAATTGATTAATATTCCTTCATCATGGTAGGTAGATATCTTGATAATAAATATAAAAAAACATTGGTTAGATGTTTTGGTTATCATTATGTATCTAAAAGGAACTATATATATTTTACTGGTGTATAAAGTATTTCATAAGATGATCATCATGGGATATAATGACACTAGCTTAGAAGAAAATTTAATTGATAAGAGTTCACTATCAGTATATCTCTTCAGTCTAAATGTATGGCATGTGAGGTAAAAATATTCAAATCATCCAACTATAATTAATTATATAATGATTTCTTAGTATATATGGTCTTCTAATGTAACTCATGAATCTATTTGTATACAAAACTATTTCCAAAATCATTTTGTGGTGTATCACATTAAAGAGGCTATGACATTATATTATTATAATATTATTATGGTGGTTCTTGTAAATTTGAAGAGGTTATACCAATAAACAATGAACAAACTCTATAAGTATCACCTCTTGAGGGATTTTTCATAGATGGGTGAAGTTGTATGGGGAAATTCTCTACAAAAATAAATCATGGTGGACCCCTAGAAAAAGGATTTATCTCAGCATAGCATTAGTGTCATGGGACATATAGTATAATTATTTATTTTTTTACATTAGGTAAAGATGGGTGTCGTTTGAATTAGTTCCTAGGAACCATCATCTCGGTACATTTTGATTAACTATATTAAATTTTTTTATATTTAAAAACTTTGTGTCCCAAAATTATATTTCTTATGTGAGATATTGTATGTGATAATTTCATAAGTGTAACGGCCGCACTAAAAGGTTATAGAATTTCCCCAATATAATGAGAAACTTGAAAGACCGAGAAATTATTCATAAATATATGTTATATTACTAGATGATATCTTTTTACAGGATCCAAATGATATAGGCTATCAAGGATGGGGACATATATAACATTGAGGTATCTTCTCATTATCTTTCCCTTTGTAATTTCCATCATTGGAGGTCATGAGAATAAGACCCATCAGTAGAAAATCCATTGTTATATGTGACATTATATGTTACTATCTATGGATCGGTATATTAATCCATACACATTAATGTTATTATAAAAAAATATTTTTATTATTTTCCATTAATTTACTGATGAAAGCATTGATGACATATTTGGAAGTAATGTAGGATAGGTTGGGTGTGTAACGAGTTATATCTAATTAATTTACAATGTGAGAATAGATTTTCCACTTATTTTATTCAATGTAACTTGATATATTAGGAACCTTTATGGTTATTAAAGAGCATGAATAAATTCATTCCCAGTGCAACACCTTTTTATTTTATTATATATTTATCTTCAAATATAATTAATTTCTTCAGTTGATTTTAATATACAAAACCCATGTAGGTTCCTGGCGTAACTGAAGCGCAGTATGGGAAAGAACCCAACATTGATTATTTCCATAATCGATGATTATTCAGGGATCAATAAGATGATGATTTTTTGTATTCAAATAATTGAATCAAAGAAAAAATAATATGGAGATAACCTAGAACTGATAAGATAGGTTCGATATATTTTTTTTATAATTATTTTAATTAAATAATTTTATTACATCTAAGGTGATTCTTTCTTCATTGATGCGTCTGACTGTGGGTCTGAGGTGAAGCATCATAGCGATGTACAATTCAATGATGGGAATCCTCTAGTGGTAATCCACATGTGCTACACATATCTCCTGACATTGCTGAAGGAGTCAATGGGTGATAGCATAGAGGATCCTTATGCTTGTGATTTCCTCCTTCGATTGCCTTGAGAATTGCTTCCAAAGTGTTCTCTTGATCCGATGGAAGAGGATCTCTCTTTTTCGTGAGAGTGTTCTTAGAGATGGAAGAGTTATCTAGGCTCAAGATCATTTCTCCATGTACATTTTTTCACACAATGATTGGTTATTCGGTGGAATGAACCACTGACATATACATAGAATAAAAACAAAACAGGGAATTTAATTCACTAGGTAATAATAAATAATTAACAGAGTTGTCATTACTCAATTTATTATTCCATGTAAAAACCCCATGTCAAATAATAATATAAATTCTATTATTTCTAGGAAATGTTCTTAACGAATTTCATTCACCAAGTAATAATAAATAATTATCACAGGTATCGTTACTTAATTTATTATTCCATGTCAAAACCCCATGTCAAATAATAATAGAAATTCTGTTATTTTCATGAAATGTGCTTAACATTTGCGTTATATTTAAATATTGTTTATCCAAATAATATTTATTATTTTTTCACTCCAAATCCATAACTTGGTCTGCCAATCCTCCTAAATATTTACCAGGACATGAATAATGACTATTTATTTATTAAATAAATGAAAATTCATTATTCATCAATAAATAAATATTACATCTACAACATATTTTCTCGAATAACTAGAGAAAAAATAAATATGATCAGGCATACTTAAAGAATTACTAAACCACATCCAGGAATAAAATTTATCAACCTGTTAAAAAATGAATTATTTAATTGAGATTCTGGCTACACTTAGTCAATGACACTCTTGGCCTCTTTCTCATTGGCATTAGACAGGCCACCCTGAAGTCTAAGATTACTATCTCTCAACGGTTCAATGCATTCAAGATAAATAATTTGATGTCGCAATGACATGACACCTCATACAAATTATTTCCATGTAATATCATCCCTTTGTTTTGATATCTCCAATCAACCAGGTTCCATGAAAGTTCTATCTACCCGTGTGCTAGATTTCTCATTCTTTGAATTCTTTGAAATAAAATTTCCTAAAGAACACCATGTATATTAATTTAGTTAGGATATATCATTTCCATAAAAATTCCTGATATATTTACTTCTGTTTAAGGGAAAAATCATTTCCTGCATTATTCATTAATGTGGTATTACTGGTGACACACCCAACATATCTTACCTCGCTGCATGCATCTGTCTTCACGGTTTTCATCAATAGATCTTGGTGGGTGAGTCATAGTACCCATTAATAATAATATTAAAGTCTAAGTACCAATACACACGTTCATATATAAGAACATCATATGACACTTATGAATGTGTATTTCATATTGGAAGGACATGTTCTTATAATATCCTCCTGGATATTACCAAGGGAATACACTATTATAAGGTGACTCAAAGTTTCATGAGTCCACACCCTCGATAACTTGTATCATTTGTGTCCCTTCAAATGATATCATCTGACCATAGAATATATATTCATGAATAGTGTCACGAAACTTATGGGTTCTTATCAAAGTAGGGAACCGCTATGACCTTTTAGTGAAATAGATATTCTTTGGACATTATCACATACTATGTCACGTCGAAGAACAATCATTATGTGATAAAGAGTTTATTAATATTCATCTAATTAATACTGAGTTTATCATAAAGTTGAAAGAAGTTGGTTTCTAGGGAAATAAATCCCACAGACTCCCATTTCAACAGATCCAACTGCTAACAACCTTCATCTTGTTAGCTATCACATGATATACAGGCTTCAAGTGAGATAGGTCTTTAGTCAAGGGGTTCTCCATGCTTTATTATTTGGACACTCTGATCATTGAAAAATCACCTCTTTGATAGAAATCTCTCAAGACGTGATACTTTCAGAGTATGTTATTTGTCTATTGATGTTACCTTGGCGGTTTTGTAGGATCCACCACTGAATTATTGTCACAATATAATGTAATGGGATCTTTACTACTAGGCACCACACCAAGCTCTAAGAAAATGTTCTGAATCTAGAATTATTCATTAGTTGTATTATAATCATATATATATTCATACTCCACTGTATAATCAATGACTAATGACTACTTTAGACTCTTTTATCTCACAGCTCCTATGTTGAGATAGAAAACTTATCCTGATTTTAATTTATATCATTCTTATATGTTTGAAAACCATCATCAGCATTCCATCTAATGACAAGATCCTCGTCTCCTCCATACATAATTAACATATCCTTAATTCCTTTCAAATACTTAAGGATAGTCTTGAAAGTTGTCCAATGTCGTTCTCCTGGATCTTCATGATATCCTTATTCCTGACCTGAGGAAAATAAAACATACAAAAGGGTGAGATAAAATGCTTAGTGAGGGTAAACAAAAGAAATAACAATCATATCATATTCATAAGAACATAACATTTTGAAAATCTTAACCTGCAAAGGAGATCATAATATCCTATCATGGGGTAAATCATAGTAATGAAAAGTAATCCCAAAGAATCACAACTTAAAACATGAAACATTGTGGAATACACACATAATCATAGAAAATAATTTTATATTAGTCAAGTCTCATTTCCAAGACCATCATAGAGGATAAAGTATATTACTGAACCGAGTTCACTGCTCGTTCCAGTCCTGTACCACTGAACCGATTTAACTTGCCATTCCAGCTATGTCTATCTCATGAGATATAAATATTTACCCAATGCATTGGAGGGAGATATAGGTCCCACCCATCTCATAATGAAACCATTCTTATTTGTGCCAAAAAATCATAAATCATACATCATAGCATAACCCATGTAATAAAAATGGGATTCTTTAATATCATGCCATCAAAACAAAATCCATATAAGATAAAGGGACATCATAAATTAATTCTATCATAACATAATCAAATAAATGTAAAAATAGGTATAGAAATAGAACCCTATATTATCTTAGATGGAAAATAATTTTGATAAAACACTTGAACTCCATTCTTGAGGAAAATATCCTTTCTACCTCAAATTGTTTTTCCTTTCTTAACATGTCATATAATTTTAAACTAAAAGAAGTTGATTAAAAATAAACTTGAAAACATGTAAAGTAAGATTCATGGAAATAATTTTCTATGAAATCATAAAAATCCATTCATGCTGTATAATATAAAAAACATTCTTCTCGTACTTTGTCCATAAAAGTCAAAAAGTACCTCGTACTAAAAACGACAAAAGATTCCTTTCATATATTTTACTAAAAACTCACATAAGGGTAAAATTGGATTTAAACAACTATAGGAGGATAGAAATAATATTACATATTGAGGAAACGTGGATGTGGTTGATAAAATACACCCCAGTAAATACCAAAGTCTAAACAATCTCGGATAAAAATGAGATTGTGAGATTTTCCCTTACCTTAGGCCTGATATGCTTTGTACGTGTCCAAACCTCCAGTATAATGATTTAAATAATGTCATTGACTTATTCCAGAATCATACTCATTGTTATGATATTATATATGGTCATATTCTTAGCTTCTTGTTAGTAATATTTCATTGCTACTTGTTATTCGAGTGTTTATTGCTTTATGTTATTATGTATGTTTTGTAAAATAAATTCGTATTCTTCTTTTTAGGTTATATATACCTCATTCCCAGAATGTTATTAGTGTTATATATATCATATTTATTCATTAAATTCATTTATATAATCATTATGCAATGAAGATCATGTAGAACGAGTCGCATCACATCGTGGAGACTTTAGGCCGTACATACGCACGAGTGATGATATCGTTCTCATGATCGTGGAATTGTATTGAAGTGTATGTATAATATTTCAGAAAAAATATCACATTAAAAAAATCATATATAATTATTTTTTACCCCATTATACCCATCCAAGTAAGGTGGTGGTGGAAAACAGATTACACCACGGTGTGGAGACGGTATTCTGTACGTACGCACGCGTGGTGATTTCATTTTCCGTAGGATGGATAGAAGCTAAAATAGGGTTGTTTCATATTTATAATAACATATAAGTATATAAATGAAACTGATGTTATTACTTCATAATGAAACAACTAAATAAGAATAAGTATAAGAAGAAATAAATTTGAAAGAATTGGTAACAGATATTACCTCTTCTTCGACACGCCTCTTTGAAACCTTCTCTTAGGGCACTAAGATTGGTCTTTTAAGTAGACCAGGACCTATCGGATGTTTCTAGGGAAGTGTAGAAGATATATTGGCAGGTTTTGGATGATCGTGAAGGCTCACTGTGGTGTGAGGAGGAGAGGTAGGAGGTGCCCTTTTATAAGGGAGGATAGGGGCACCTTTGGAAAGTGTGAAAATATTATTTTATTATAAACTTATATTTGATTTTAAAAGGTCCAAATATCATTAAAGATGAAGATAAGATAACTCATGGTCGAAATAAAATCAAAAAATCAGAATTGGGCATGTTTTGGAAAATATTTTAATCATTATATTTTTATTTACTTAAATCATTCATTAATGAGGTAAATACTTGCATCATTAGTTTGTCATAAATAATTTAATTAATTTGATGTCTAAAAATTATAATAAAAATATCATCATTTAGGAAATATTTTTATCTTTCCAATGAATATTTATATTCGAAAAATAGAATTTATATAACCCCTTATAAAAATCAATTACTAAAAGATTGTTTTGTTAATGTCAGTTTTGTCGTTACATTAAATTAATTAATCCAAATTGTCATTATCACTAAAAAGTGGCTCAACGGGGTCCCCAAATAGACCCATGGATTCCCATGGTCGGCCACTACTCGTCCAATAAGGTTAGGACAAGTTTCAAGGTAATTTTGAATTATTATAATATTCTTTTAACCTTGAATTACCCTATTTAACTTTAACTGTAGTAAATAAAAATTATCGTAGTTACTATTAATATTATCAAAAAATAAATAAAAGTAACCTATTAACATAATTTGGACCCCCTGATTCCAAATATGGAATCCATTTTTTCAAAATTCAAAACACACAAGTTGCAGTAATTAATTTAAAATTAATCCCGTTGTTAAGCAAACAGATTTTAAAAGTTAAAGCATTGCCAAAGATTGAAATGTTTTTACCTATGAATTCAATGTAAAATTAATTTTAATGACATACATTATATTAAGTGGTAAAAATATATTCAATTTATAATTTAAAACCATTCAATATTATAATTTAACCATATAAATTATTGTGATGAAAAAAGTTGTTTTTAATTAAAATATAGCATGTTTTCGTTATTCATCAAAATATGAAAGTTACCAGAATAATATGAAAAATTCATCCAAAGTAAATTTTTATTTCTTGATTCCAGAGAAAAATTTTATTTTTTCAAATTGAACTTATAAACCAGTCAAAAACTAGATTTAAAATGGTTGCTCCATCAAAAGGCGGTAAAACTGCATTTTTTTAAAAATGCTTCTTTTTTCCAAAAAACTGATTTTGTTTTCATACCTCATTCTAGAAAATCTGTTAGATGAATTATAATTTTATAAAATTAAAATTTTGGTTAATACTATTCATAACGGCTAGTTTATAATATTATAATAATATATCGTTGTTTAGTGAAACTCGGTATTGCGTACTACACACACTATCGAGGAAGGTCGCGATTACGTGTAATGCAAGCTAAGCTAGCATTGTGTGCAGTGAAAGATTCATTTTCATATAACATAAGAAATAAATAAATAAAAATATATTTCTCATAAAATCTCCGGGTGTTACATTCTAACCCCCTTAAAAGAATTTCTCCCTCGAAATTCATCACTTCCTAACAAACAAATGAGGATACCTCTCCCTCATCATATCCTCAAGCTCCCATGTAGCTTCTTTTAATTGGTGGTTCCTTTATAAAACATTCACCAAGCGAGTTGTCTTGTTCCATAGGACTTTTTCACTATGATCCAAAATCTATATCGGCTGTTCTTCATAAGAAAGATCATGCTCTAGTGGTACAACTTCTGATCTGAGTGCCTATGAAGGATCAGGTATGTACTTTCTCAGGAGAGATACATAGAACTCATCATGAACTTGAGATAGATTTGGTGGAAGCGCCAATCGGTAAGCTACCATCCTAACATGATCCAGTATTTTGAAAGGACCGATATATCTAGGGCTCAGCTTTCCCTTCTTCCCAAATCTCATTACTCTCTTCCAGGGAGATATTCGTAAGAACGCTTTGTCACCCACTTCAAACTCTATGTCTTTTCTTTGATTGCCGACATAACTTTTTTGTCGCCTCTGAGCTTCTCTTATGTGTTGTTGAATAGATCGGACTTTTTCTACCATCTCATCAACAAGATCAGGTCCTAATCGCTTTCCTTTCCCAACTTCATCCCAGCAAGTTGGAGTTCTGTATTTCTTTCCATAGAAAGCTTCATAAGGAGCCATCTGAATACTAGAGTGAAAGCTATTATTATAGGAAAATTCCAGCAAAGGTAGGTGTTGATCCCAACCACCTTTGAAATCCATAGAGCTAGCTCTTAACAAGTCTTATAGAGTTTGAATTGTCCTCTAAAAATGGCCATCTGTTTGAGGATGATAAGCAGTGATGAAACTTAACTCTGTATCTAGAGTATGCTGAATAATTCGCCAGAACTTTGAGGTAAACCTCGGATCCCGATCAGATATAATGTAAAGTGGTACTCCATGCAATATTACCAATTCCTTTAAATATATCCTGGCAAGCTGATCCAGAGAGAAATCTTACCTAATAGAAATGAAGTGTCCCGACTTTGTAAGAAAATCAACTATAACCCAGATAGAATTATTGCCTTTGGATGTTTTAGGAAGTCCAGTGACAAAGTCCATAGTGATGTTTTCCCATTTCCATTCTGGTATGGGTAATGGTTGTAACATCCCTTTAGACTTCTGTCTCTCAGCTTTAACTTGCTGAAAAACCAAGAATCGAGAGATATATTCAGCAACATATTTTTTCATGCCATCCCACCAGAAGTATTCTTTCAGGTCCATATAAGTCTTCGTGCTTCTAGGATGAATAGATAATGAAGAACGATGAGCCTCATCCAGTAGATCCTCATTTAATTATGGGATGAGAGGAACACAAACCTGATTCCTGAACCTTATTACCCCATCACAATCAAGGTTGAATTCAGGAACATTTCTCACCTTCTTTTGTAACTCTATATCTTCTTTTTGTGCCTCTTTAATCTTCACATGTATAGATAGTTGAAAATTCATTTGAGAAATATAATATTTTTCTGCTTCCATTATAATTCTAAGATCCATCCTTTGTAAATCCATAAATATTGGATCTTTTGTGATCCTCAGCATGGATAAGTTAGCATGGTCTTGTCAACTTAATGCGTCTTCCACCTCGTTTGCTTTCCAAGGGTGATAATGAATTGAGCAGTCGTAATCCTTAATCAGCTCCAAGCATCTTCTTTGGTGCATATTCCGCTTCTTTTGTGTGAAAATAAACTTTAAACTTTTATGATCAGTATAAATATCACACCTTATACCATAAATATAATTCCTCCAAATTTTTAATGAAAAGATTACCACAGCTAACTCCCTATCATAAGTTGGGTAATTTTTCTCATGGATTTTCAAATTTTGTGAGGCATTAGCTATCACCATGTTGTTTTTCATGAGAACACACCCCAATACCTTCTTGGATCCATCACTGTAGATCACAAACCTTTCTCCACTACAAGGCAGTGTGAGCATAGGTGCACTGGATAACCTTCTTTTCAACTCCTTGAAATTCTATTCACACTCCTCCGTCCACACAAACTTAACTCCTTTTCGAGTCAACCTAGTGAGTGGATTAGATAATCGTGAAAAATCATTCACAAAATGTCAATAATATCCAGCCAAACCAAGAAAAAATTGGATCTTAGTTATTGTTGTTGGTCTCGACCATCTTTCGATAACCTCTGTTTTTGCTGGATCGAAAGATATCCCCTCTTTTTAGATTATGTGACATAAAAAATGAAACTTTTTGAAGCCAAAATTCACACTTGGTAAATTTGGCATAAAGCATATCCTTTTTTAGGGTCTTTAATACAATTATCAAGTGATCTTAATGTTCTTCCTTACTCTATGAATAGACAAGAATATCATCTATAAAGACTACCATAAACTGATCAAGATAGTCTCTAAAGACTCTATTCATTAGATCCATGAATATAGAAGGGGAATTAGTAAGACCGAATGGCATCACTATAAATTCATAGTGTCCATACCTTGTACGGAACGCCATCTTTGGTATATCCTCCCTTTTGACCCTTAATTGATGATACCCTAAACGAAGATCAATCTTGGAAAAGTATTGATCTCCATGTAGTTGATCAAATAAGTCATCAATGTGTGGTAGAGGATATTTGTTCTTGATAGTGATCTTGTTAAGTTCTCTATAATCAATGCAAAGTCGTATTGATCCATCTTTCTTCTTAAAAAATAGAACAGGTGCTCCCCAAGGTGACGAACTAGGGCATATGAATCCCTTATCAAGATTCTCTTGGAGTTGCTTCTTCAATTCCTGCAACTCAATTGGGGCCATTCTATAAGGTGTCTTTGAAATAGGCACAACACCTGGTATGAGTTCTATTGAAAACTTAACTTCTCGATTTGGTGGAAGACCTGGAAATTCCTTCGAAAAGACATCATCAAACTCCCGTAAAATGGGTATATTCTTAATCGTGAGTTTCTCTCCAACCATTTGAGATAAATAACCTTCATTTATTGGAATCAAGACCCATAAGATGGATTAAATTTCCACTAGAAGGTTATATTAATCCTTGCATTGATAGGTGATCATAGATTGATTAGGAATATGAAATGTGACTTCCCTTCTTTGGAAATTGATATGAGCTCCGTATAAAGAAAACCAATCTATGCCAAGAATCACATCAAATTCCACTGTAGGAAGGATCACAAGATTTTTAGGATGCACTTTCCCACAAACATCAATTGGAGAAGAATTGTAAACTTTTGATGCAACCGTTGTGCCATTAGGACTTGTCATAGCTAACTCAACATCTAATTGTTGAGGTAATATGGTGATACCCTTAGAAAATTATTTAGAAATAAAATAGTGGGTGGATCCAGAATAAAACATTTTCTACTTTAGAGTGGATGGTAAGTGTACCTTTCACCACTTCGTTATCATACTCCACATCAATGATAGTAATTGCATGTGACTTTCCTTTTTCTTTGGCCTTAAGAGTTTTTTGGCGTCGATCATCATCAACAACCCTTGGATTAGGGCATTGATTAGCATAATGCCCCATTTCCTTTCACTTGAAACATTGAAGTGTTGGAGGTGCATTCTATGTATCCCTTTCTTTGTTCGCATCATTATACATCTTCTTCCCATTATTTCGACATTAAATTTCCCGATGACCTTCTTTTCCACACTTTAAAAATTTTCTAGTCCCTTTAAGATAATTCCCTCCACGTTTCTTTCCACAATTTGAGCATAAAGGAAAAATCCTCTTCTTTTCAGTGTGGTCTTTAGATTTTCCTTTGAATTCTATTTTCCTCTTCTTATCAAACCCATATGACTGATGGGTTACTCCAATCTCCATCTCAACCTTGAGAGCACATCGAACAATTTCCTCATAGCTATTGAAGTCCCTTATGGCTAACGCCCTTCAAAGAGTTGGTTTTAAGACACTAAAGAATCGATCGATTTTACTCTCAGGTTGGATAATAATTCCAGAAGCGTACCTTGAAAGTCTTGTAAAACTTTATTCATAGTTACCAACATATTCATCATCCTTTTTCTTCAGTTCAAGAAACTCCTTCTCCATATTTTTTCGAAGAATACGAGGGAAGTACTTATTGAAAAATAAGTTCTTGAACTCGTCTCATTCCATGGACTCAATTTCATCCATTTGCCTCATATTCTTAATAAGATTCCACCATTGATCAGCATCACCTTCCAAAAGATACACTGCTAAGATGACTTTGTCAAGTTCAAAACATTGTATAACTGAAAATTTCTTTTCAGTGGTACTAATCCATTATTCAACAACTAATGGATCAGAAGACCCGCTGAATGAAGGTGGACACTGCCTCATGAAGGATTCAACAGAATGTTGCTCCTTCTTTTGTTCGTTTGAAAGTCCTGCATGGTTTATAGCTTGAGAAAGTTGTGTGAGCATGTCTACAAGATTTTTTATTCCATATCCCATAACATTTGGTTGCTTAGGGGGACAATCATTTCATTTCCCATCTCATTCAGCATTAACACGGTTCCTTCGGGTTCCAGCCATTGATTAAAACCAAGAAGCATAGTGTGAGCAACACTAATAATGAAAGGAAAACCACATAATCCAGAACAAAATTTCAAACTTATGGTCTTATCATAGGTTATTCACGGAAATTTCTAAAACACAAATATTGTGTTCTATGATTAGACATATCTATAGGGTTCTTACTTGGGCTTTCACATCCTAGTTTCCAATGGTTGACTATACCTTTCCTCTAAAACCAATTATAATGACCCATACATTATATACATTTTTATTACTTCAGAATTGAAGCATACTTATTAAAACATATAAAAAAACTATGAAAGGACCAAATAGGTAGAGTGTCTTTAGAAACTAGGAAAACATAAACAACTGGTTCATAAAATTAACTACATTGTCTCCAATTTATTTCATCATATCTAGAGTCCCTTTTTAGAATAACCTACTTAATATCCTTCTTCCTGACCTAGGGAAAAGAAAACATACAAAAGGGTGAGATCAAATGCTGAGTAAGGGTAAAAAAAAAGAAATATCAATCATATCATATTCATAAGAACAAAACATTTTGAAAATCTTAACCTGCCAAGGAGATCATAATATCCTATCATGGGGTAAATCATAGTAATGAAAATTAATCCCAAATAATCATAACATAAAACATTAATCTTTTTGGAATACACACATAATCATAGAAAATCGTTTCATATTAGTCAAGGCTCATTTCCAAGACCATCATAGAGGACAAAGTCCATTACTGAACCGAGTTCACTCCTCGTTCTAGTCATGTATCACTGAACCGGTTTAACTTGTCATTCCAGCCATGTCTATCTCATGAGATATAAATCTTTACCCAATGCATTAGAGGGCTATATAGGTCCCACCCATCTCATAATGAAACCATTCTTATGTGTGCCACAAAATCAAAAATCATACATCATAACATAACCCATGTAATAAAAATGAGATTCTTAAACATCATGCCATCAAAACATAATCTATATAAGATAAAAGGACATCATAAAATTAATTCCATTATAAAATAATTAAATAAATGTAAAAATAGGGATAGAAGAAGAACCCTATATTATCTTAGATGGAAAATAATTTTTATAAAACACTTGAACTCCATTCTTGAGGAAAATAACCTTTCTACTTCAAAACATTTTTCCATTCTTGACATGTCATAAAATTTTAAACTAAAAGAAGTTGATTAAAAATAAACTTGAAAACTTGTAAAGGAAGATTCATGGAAATAATTTTATATGAAATCATAAAAATCCATTCATTCTGTATATGTTAAAAAAACATTCTTCTCGTACTTTGGCCGAAAAAGTCAAAAAGTAACTTGTACTAAAAACAACAAAAGATTCCTTTCATATCTTTTACTAAAAACTCACAATGGTAAAATTGGATTTAAAAAACTATAGGAGGATAGAAATAATATTACATATTGAGAAAACATGGATGTGGATGATAAAATACACCCCATTAAATACCAAAGTATAAACAATCTTGGATAAAAATGAGATTGTGAGATTTTCCCTTACCTTAGGTATGATATACTTTGTACATTTCCAAACCTCCTATATAATGATTTAAATAATTTCATTGACTTTTTATAGAATCATACTCATTGTTATGATATCATATATGGTCATATTCTGAGCTTCTTGTTAGAAATATTTCATTATTACTTGTTATTCTGGTGTTTATTGATTTATGTTCTTATGTTTGTTTTGTCGAATAAATTCTTATTCTTCTTTTTAGGTTATATATAACTCATTCCTAGAATGGTATTAGTGTAATATATATCATATTTATTCATTAAATTCATTTATATAATAATTATGCAATGAAGATCATGTAGAACGAGTCGCATCACATCGTGGAGACGGTAGGCCGTACGTACGCACGAGTGATGATATCGTTCCCATGATCATGGAATTATATTGAAGTGTATGTATACTATTTCTGAATAAATATAACCTTACAATAATCATATATAGTTATTATTTACACCATTATACCCATCCAAGTAAGGTGGTGGTGGAAAACAGATTACAACACGGCGTGGAGACAGTATTCTGTACGTACGCACGCGCGGTGATTTCATTTTTCGTAGGATGGATAGAAGGTAAAATAGGGTTGTTTCATATTTATAATAACATATCATCATATGAGTTATACTGATGTTATTACTTCATAATTAAACAACTAAATAATAAAAAGTAGAAGATGAAATAAATTTGAAAGAATTGGTAACGAATATTACCTCTTCTTCAACGCGCCTCATTGAAACCTCCTCTTAGGGAACTAAGATTGGTCTTTGAAGTAAACCAGGACCTTTAGAATGATTCTAGGGAAGTTGAAAAGTTATATTGGCAGTGTTTGGCCGATCTTGAAGGCTCAAAGTGGTGTGAGGATGAGAGGGAGGAGGTTCCCTTTTATAAGGGAGGAGAGGGGCACCTTTGGAAAGTGTTAAAATATTATTTTATTATAAACTTATCTTCAGTTTCAAAAGGTCCAAAAATAATTAAAGATGAATATAAGATGACTCATGGAAGAAATAAAATCATCCAATCATAATTTGAAATGTTTTGGAAAATATTTTAATCATTATAATCTTATTTATTTAACTCATTTATTAATGAGGTAAATACCTGCATCATTATTGTGTCATAAATAATTTAATTTATTTGATGCCTAAAAATTATAATAAAAATATAATAATGTATGAAATACTAATATATTTCCAATGAATATTTATAGTCGAAAATATAATTTATATAACCCCTTATAAAAATTAATTACTAAAATATATTTTTATTAATGTCAATTTTGTCTTTACATTAAATTAATTAATCCAAATTGTCATTATCACTACCAAGTGGCTCAATGTGGTCCCAAAATGAACACAAGGATTCCCATGGTCGTACACTACTCATCCAATAAGTTTAGGACAAGTTTCAAGGTAATTTTTAATTATTATAATATTCTTTTAACCACGAATTAACCTATTTAACTTTAACCGTAGTAAATAAAAATTATTGTAGTTACTATTCATAATATCAAAAAAAATAAAAGTAACCTATTAACATAATTTGGACCCAATGATTCCAAATATCGAATCCATTTATCAAAATTCAAGACACAGAAGGTGCATTAATTAATTTAAAATCAATCTCGTTGTTAAGAAAACGTGTTTTAAAAGTTAAAACATTGTCAAAGATTGAAATGTTTTACCTATGAATTAAATGTAAAATGAATTCTAATGACATACATTATATTAATTGGAAAAAAATATTCTATTTATACTTTAAAACCATTATATATTATAATCTAACCATATAAATTATTGTGATGAAAAAAAGTTGTTTTTAATTAAAATATAGCGTGTTTTTAGTATTCATCAAAATATGAAAGTTACTAGAATAATATGAAAAATTCATCCAAAGTAGATTTTTATTTCATGATTCCAAAGGAAAATTTTCTTTTGTAAAATTGAACTTATAAACTTGTCAAAAACTATATTTAAAATGGGTGCGCCATCAAATGGCGGTAAAACAACATTTTTTAAAAAAAATACTTCTTTTATCCGAAAAACTGATTTTGTTTTCATATCTCATTCTAGAAAATGTGTAAGATAATTATAATGTTATAAAATTCAAAATTAAGTAAATACTATTCGTAATGGATAGCTTATAATATTATAATAATATATCGTTGTTTAGTGAAACTCGGTATTGCATACTACACACGCTATCGAGGAAGGTCGATATTGCGTGTAATGCAACGTAATATAGTGTTGTGTGAAGTGAAAGATTCTTTTGCATATAACATAAGAAATAAAAAAAATATTTCTCATAAAATCTCTAGGTGTTATAGTGTCAGTTCTATGAGGTGGTAGTCACCAATGGAATGAGAAACGAGCCTCACACCATTGGCGGCTCCCAGATCCACCTTTCCTCTAGAACTTTTCTGGAATCTACTTGGTTCATGGATTTGAATACAGATTTGATCTCCACAAGCTATATCTAATACCAAATGTGTATAAATGGAAAGAGTTCACTTGATAATGGACTCAAATTTGGATTCTACTTTCCTATAGGTGAAATTATTCTTCCAGTGGCATGGATTGCCACATGCAAAGTATACTGCCTACTTTTCCTTACCCTTCCTTTGGATCTTCTTCTTCTTGGTCGGACAGTGCTCGGAGGCTTTATATTTTTTGTAAATATTAAGCCCTTTTTCCTTATCCATCTGCTTCTTATTCACTATAGGGAATGTGGGTGTTTCACACCCCATATCCATGTAAACTTGTAAAATTAGGGTAAGAATCTCTGATAGAATCTTCTCATTTTTTCTCATATAATAATTCACAATAAAACTAGATAAGGTCTTAGGAATCTAGATAGTATGATATCTGTATGCAACTCACCTAGGAATTTAATCCCTAATATGTTCAGATGCTCAATGTAGCCAATAATATTGACTACATGTGGTCTAGCTAGTATATACTCTCCAAGCCTAGTAGTGAAAAAAGTGTTGGAGATCTCATACCTCTCTTATCTCACCTTCTCTTGATGGAGATCCTGAACATGATACATTTTGCTACAAGAATCCTTTTAATTTTGTTACTTCAAAAGCTCATAGGCCATGGATGATAAAATGAGGCACTAAACATCTATAGAGTTATTCATATGTTTCTCGTACATAGAGAGTTCCTCATTACTCACCACATTTCTAGGCACAACTATTAAAGGAAATTCCAACATATAAAGATTTTCTCATGGAGATGGAGAACCCGAATGCACCTTTTCCACTCTTTGGAAATTAGTACTAATGAGAAGGTTTTACTTCTTTAGTACAGAACACAATGATATGTTTGATGTCGTTTTTATTTTTCTTTATAAATATTAAGATGAATGGAGTTTTAGTAATTTATCTTGATAATTATAGACGAATAAATAAATTAATATTTATTAGTCTACCATTGTTTTGTCGAAACCCAATAGCCCTCACCATTGGATTTATAATATCCTATTTCTTGAAACTTCCAGTGGAAAGGATCCATATTTCCCTTTGCACTCCCCAACTAGGGTTGTTCAATCCACTTTAAAGGTTTTAGGAAATCATTCCAAATGCCAACTGCATTAACTCACAGCTCCATGATCATTTGAACAAACCCTCTAATCCTGAAATCCGTAATTTTTGATTTCCTCAACCTTTGCCTCTCAATTACACCCAGACCTTTTCGGGAGTCAACCCTTGATGTAAAATAAGTTATGTTAACCCAAAAATTTAAATTATAATTCCCATATAATTGAAATCACCCCAACTATGGTTGGTCAGACACTTTGAACGATGGTTTTATAATAACAGATGTAATGGAAGGCTATACCAACATAATATTTAATTAAGGTATTTTATCCTTTATGCATAAATATCCACTGATTATCTTTTCAAATGCTTGTTAATGTTAAGTGGGGTTTACTTAAGTTATTAACCATGTATAGATAATATTTACACATAAGTCATTTTTTATTTTAGTTCCATCTTGTACGCTTGTTAGTTCATTAAATATGTGGTCGCGTCAAACATCCATAATGAATAACCATATAACTGACAGAAAAAAATACAGGTTATGGTTATGAGAATTACCTTTGGTAACTTTATCTAGTGGTTGATAATCTAACATTGACTTAGGTGAGAAACACCTTGAACCATTTAAGGTTCATGTTTACAGCTTTCCACCTGTCCACCTTTGTATTTCCTTGGATTGGTTTTGTCTCAACTCCAAACATGAACCGCCTCCACTAGCTTGGGAGCTTCATCCATTAAGTATGGTTTTAACTCACAAGTAGGTGAGGGGTAAAGGGGGGTTTACATAAAAGGACCCATGGTTGCGTAGGCTATATATATTAATGAGGAGAAGTCACATAAGACAACAATTTTAATTTTCATAAATAAATTAAAATGGAAACAATCACATAAAAATATCTTTTCTACCTCATGATCATCCACATATACATGCAACAAATTAAACATTTAATAAAACTGTCTTTCAATTATTTAATCAATCTTATAAAGATAAATTATTCTCAAATTGACTGATCAATATAATTGATTATTAAATACTTTTTATCTTAATAATTTTTTAAATTTCATTTATATTCCCATCCATAACCTTGGAAATAACATGTACCTTGGAAGAAACATGGTGAATACCCATCAAAAACTACCAAGAATGTATTTATACTTTACTACACTTTATTCATTGTGACATGTAGCATGCACACATAATTAAAATTGTAATACAACTTATACATGATGTGGATATCTTTAAACATTATATATATGTTAATTAAACATTTATATATATATATATCAAACACCAATCGCATGTTGTGTTTCATATTTACACGCACATGAAGGTATAGGTCTCAAGGGTTTACATAATATAATAATAATTTTTTTAAATCTGCTTAATTTGGAAAAATTACACAGCCTATAGATCTGACTACCTGGCCTGTACCCTCCTCACCATCCATTCAAAGTACACGCCTGGGGAAACAGCGTGTAAAGTATAATTTGTAAATATTCGGAGTACAAGGTGTGTCTAGTGGGACACACTCCATGTAGACTCTGTGTTACATGGTCACAAGCCAGGAAAGCTATGTATGGGATACACGACTTGACCCTAACTCATTTTGACTACAAGCCATGTCTAGTGAGCCACACAAAGCCTAGTTTGGATAACCATTTTCCAATCTATCATGGTCAACATGTGGTGTAATAATCAACTACACTGCATTTAATTAATGAACAAGGCTTTAGTAATTACCAAATTACTCTTGATTTATTGGGAAAAAATACAATGCATATAGATCTGACTACACGGTGTGTATTATTGTGTTGTCTAGATAGAATAATTGGTGCCTCTTGATAATATCATCGATTTAATTTTAATCCTAAAATTATTCATTTCTGTTAGATCTGTGAGAAATTATAAGGGAGGAACAGATATTGAAATTCAGATTACAAGAACAATTAAACATGAATTGAAAAAATTATCTATTAAATAATAAATCATCAAATAATTGTTTAAATAATTATAAATGAAAAAATGACCCCTCTTATAACACTTGTAGTTTTCAGGTGCAGTGGAAGCACAGTATGAGCATGTACCCAACATTGATTATTAACATAATCAGTGATAAATACGAGATCAATACAATGATTAATGCTATTTTCCATGGAATTGAATCAATGATTATAGGAAAAATGAGAGAACCCCGAACCGAGAATATAGGATTGATTTATTTTGATTATAATTAATTTAATTAAATTATAGGATTACCCATAAAGTGATTCATTCTTCGTTAATGATTATGATCATGGGTCTAAGGTACAGATTCGTTTTTCTGTAGAATTCAAGGATAGGAATCCTCTAACAGTGATCCACATATGCTCCACATATCTCCGGATGTCACCAAAGGAGTCTATGGGTGCTAGCATGGAATATCCTTATGCTTTCGATGTTTATCATCAATCACCTAGAGAATCTCATCCAATGCATTCTCCTTGATTCGTCGGAGGAGGATATATTTAATTATTGAGAGAATTATTAGAGAGGGAAGTTTTATCCAGGCTTTATATCTTTTCTCCAAGGATGTTTTACACATAATGATTGGTTAACCGGTGGAATGACCTCTTGGCTTATATTGAGAATAATAACATAAGGGGGAATTTAATTCACTAAGTAATAATAATTAATTAGCATAGGTATTGTTACTTAATTAATTATTCCATGTTAAAACCCCTTGTCAAATAATAATAGAAATGATTTTATTTCCATGACATGTGCTTAACGAATTTAATTCACCAGGTAACAAAAATAATTAGCATAGGTGTTGTTACTTAAATTATTATTCTACGTGAAAACCCCATGTCAAATAATAATTGTACTGATATTGTTTCCATGACAGGTTTTAACTTGAATTTAAGATTTAAATATTATTTAACCAAATAATATTTAATATTACTTCTCTCTGAACCCATAACATCATCCACCAATCCTCTTCAATATTTATCAAGCCTTGAATAATGAATATTTATTTTTTAAATAAATATAGCTGCATTATTTCCTGATAAATAAATATTTCATCAGAAATATATTCTCTTGAATAACTAGAGATGAAATAATGAAATTAGGCATACTTGAATAATTATTAAACCACAACTAGGAATAATATTTTTTTCAACTTGTTAAATAAATAAATTATCTAACTGAGATACTAGATACACTTAGTATGTTACCCTCTAGGCCTCTTTCTCATTGGCATTAGGTGAGCTTGCCTAATGTCAAAGTTTACTATCTATAAACGCATCAAGGAACCCAATAGAAATAATTTTATATCGTAATAACATGTCACATCATACAAATTCTTACCGTGCAATATATTCCATTTGTTCTGATATTTCTAATCAAGCGGGTTACATGAAAATTCCATCTACCCATGTGTTCGATTTCTCATTATTTGAATTCTCAAAATTGAACATGCCTAGAGAACACAATGGCCATGGATTTAGTAAGGATATATCACTTCCAACAAAGAGCTCGAGATATCTACTTATGTAGAAGTGAAAAATCCTTTCTCTCATTATTCGTTAATGCGGTATTACTTGTGATGCACCCCCCCCCCATTTCCAACCTCACCGTGAATATCTATCCTCATAGTTTTCATTAATACATCTAAGTGCATGAGGCATAATACCAATTACTGATAATCATAAAGTCAAACAACCAATACACACTTCCACATATAGGAACATCAAATTACACTTATGAATGGGGATTTCCTATTAGCAGCCCTTGTTTTCATATTATCCTCCTGGATATTACCAAGGGTGCACACTATGAGAAGGTTCCTTAAAGTTTCATGAGTCCCCATCCCGAATATCCTATATCATTTTTTTCCCTTAAAATTATATCATCCATCCATATAACATATATTCAAGAATAATGTTGTGGTACTTTTAGGTTCTCATCGTAGTATGGATTCTCTATGACCTTTTACTGAGATAGATATTCTTAGGACACTATCACATACTATGTCATACAGAAGAACAATCAGGATGTGATAAAGAGATTAATAATAATCATCCAATGAATACTTGGTTTATCATAAAGATCAAAAGGTTGGTTTTTAACGAACTAACTCCAATAACCACAACTTTACATTAACCATAATATAGTATACCATAATAACATAGTCATTAAATTGATATAATTAATAAATATAATAACATTTTTAAATTATTTATAATTTTTTTAGATAATGAAAATATATTGATAAATAATTACTTAATTTTTAGTAAATAGATTATATTATTTTAAAATAATTTTTTTCTAAAATGGGGTTTATTTATTTTTATGGGAAAATCATATAATTAATTTATTATAATTGTAGAAAGATTATTTTCGAAAATTAAATTAATTATTGAAATCAAAATAAAATATTTCCATAAAGTAAATTTAGGAAAATTTTATGAAAACATTTATTTTTTGATGAATATAGAAAAATAAAATTGTTTAGAACTACATTTAATTTCACACATATAAAAAGAATAATTTTTTAAAAAAATTATTTAAAAAGAAAAAATAGATTACTTATATTATGAATAAAAATTAATATTATTTTAAATAATATTATTTTGGTTTTTCATATAAATAGTTTTATAATTAAGAAATGTTTTTTTCTACAAAAGTTTTTTCCATAGATTTTTTAAGTATTAATATTAAATTAAATTATGACAATACTATGAATTTATTTGTTTAATGTGGATTCTAAATTTTTGTCAACATTTGAATTATTTTAATTATTCTACATTAATTTTGGTCGTAAAGAAAAGTAAAATAATTTCAAAATTTTCACCACAGTTAAGGATAAAACATATTCATCGGGGGAGAGGTTAAACAACGATATAAGGTTATTTGTTAAAATTAATCTAGTATAAAGCCTTTTATATTTATTTATATTGACTTCATAAAACAAAAAAATCTAACCTCTAGCTATTTGGGTGTGTTCTGAATGAGTATGATATTATTACACTTATATCTTTTAGGAATTTTGAATTTTGTCCTCTCTACCACTTATAAAAGTGTATCCCTACATTATCTTATTTATAGAAATTTGATCCATATTTCATACCATAACCTGTAAAAATATCTTCTCATCTTCACTATACATGAATTCGAGGTGTGGGAATTTTTAAAATACTATTTATTAGGTCCTTAAAAATCTAAAGGGGGGCTACTGAAGAATAGGTAATAATATTATCCAAACTCTTTTAATTTTTTCTCTTCTCATACCTACTCTAAATGTACTGTTTCATCATAAAATAATATCTTCAGTATACTCAATATACTGTATTTCTATTTTTATTATGGAACCATTTATATCCACACTCTTTTACATAAAATTCTATGTCAATGCATCAATCGTGTGTATGTGTACTACCATATTTCATGGATGATTATATTTATGGATTTAATATTTCTAAATTATATTTATGAAATAATAATTATAATTTAACAGTAATATCATATCATCTTTATTACCATTTAATCCTTCGAAAAACGATAATGTTCCTCATGTATACTTTTGAACTACCACTAACACGAACAAAAAAGATTTTTCGTTCGATTTGAATTTACATGGATGGTAATAAGGATAGATTTAATGAATATATATAATAAATATGATATATTAACAATTCTATTAATTTTAATCCTTACTTACTTTTCCTTCATTCAATTCTTTCCAAGGTGAAAATAGTGCTCATGCATATGCACCACCTACCGTCTCCATGAAAATTGATCTTTATTTTTCCAAATCTATCTTTCATAAATGACTCTAAATATTTATATAATGAATATATATTATTTTAATATAATTATTATAATTATTTTCAAGATGGAACAATGACCAAAGTATGAGGATCTAAACTACCGATCCAAAATTACCATGAAAAATGAAACATTTAACACCTATAAATAGAACCTTACCGCACAGTTTGAAAACCCATTTTCAAGCCATGTGTCGTGCCTCAGCTACCGAAACATATGCCACACTGTTACCTAGATAATGATATATATTTTTCCAAAACTGTTTGATGGATATGTATCAAGATAAAAAACACTATTAAACTTAAATTTTAAGACCATCACACCAAGGACTTGAGCCACCACCCCAAGGGAAAAAGATAAACTAGATCATATGATAAAAATAAAAATACTGGTGTGAAACCTAATGATAATGTAAAATGTCATGGATCAATGTTTTGAGGGTATAAAAATCATGATGTCTAAGATCATGATTTATAATATTAATAATTTCTTTTATTTATTATTTAGTTATAATTTTCCATGATTATTTTTTCACAATTATTATCCATGGATGAAATTCATGATGAATATATTTATTATATGAAAAAAAAATTGTTATTTACATTGAAATATGGATTATACCTTATTTTCTGAAAATATTTTATATTTAACCCGTCTATATGGATCATATTATCTCACCATTATTTTGATATCTTTCCCCAGGATATGAGGAAGATATCATTGAATGACAATCATGTATGTTGAGAATTTTCTTTTTTTTTAGGTTTTATATTATATTTTGAATGTAAAATTGGTATCATGTATGCATCTAGTTTAGTAAGACTATTAATGTGATCTATACTATGGGATTGGATCTCTTGTATATATGGTAATGTAATAAAGTAACATGTGGCTTTGAGTTAGTAAATTTAGAAATTTTTTTCTTATGATATGATGAATTATTAAAATGTTTATGAAAATAATATTTTTTATGGTGTATGATATATGAATAATATTTTCTGTTATTTTTTCACACATAAGAGTTGATTCTGATTATGTGATGATTGTTCCCATAAATATATATCCCCACAATTAATTGTGTATATATAGGTATCATATGAGATAATAATGAGTGTAATGGGAAGTGATCCCTATTATGTATAAGACTATGTTCACTATGATATTATTGGGATTGAACCTTGATAATTGATATGAGGGAATGGGGGAGTGAGACACATCCATTATGATTATATTTATATTGAGGCTTGACTAAGGAAATTATTTTTCACATTTTCGTGTACTCCATAAACATACATCATATGCCAATGTTATGGCCTTTTGGGTCATGTTCTTTGATTTCTTTATGATTTATTTCTTACAAACTACAATATTTATTACCATGGATACTAAATATTATTTATAATATACTGGGTATGGTTTTCAAATGACATTCTTTTTTTCTCAAGCCCTTATTCAGAAGTCATTATTTGGTGATCAATGATATTGCACATTTTTACCTTTTTGGAGCCTCTGATATGACCCTTTATTGTTTTTCCTTTCACCGATATATGATGAATGGTTTTGAATAGGATTTGTCTAAAAATAGTTCTAGTTTGAATTAACATTCTATGAGATGATGTACATATCTTTTCAATTAGTTTTTTATGTTTCTATGATTCTGAAGAAACTAATCCTATATTATTCTTCTACGGATCATAATTTTTTATTATTAATATTAAACTATCAGTATGTTATAATTTAACTTAAATATATAGGTGCTTATAATTGGTATAAAATAAATTTTTTAAAATTTTATTGGAAACCTTTAGTGAGAACCCTAAGGATAATACTATATAAAGGAGTATTTCCTTGGTTCTGTTAATGAAATAAGTGTGGTTTTCCATAGAAAACAACAATGTATAGATAATACAAGTGGACGTGGTTTTGGAAAACATTATTCTAGGGAAATTAACTCTAAAATGACTTGGTTGGGTATATATCATCGATCATTTTGGTGCAAATTGAAATTAATTATCACTTAGTTTGACACCCCCAGAGGAAATTTTTGGGGTAATTAAAATTAAAATTTTAATTTATTATGAAGGAATTGAATAAATGTTATCCATTGATGGACTAGGTTAAAACTAAAGAAAAATTGGATTAAAGGAAGGTTTCATGATTTATATATAGTATAATTTTTATTATAATTATGTGGTTTCCCACTATGATTATTATTGGTCACACTATGATTTTTATTTTCAGTCAATGGATCAAAATTGATGGAACTATGTTAATGTTTAATGTGATTAATAATTCAATGGTTTTAATTTTGAGGAAACATCCACATTATTTTTTTGGGTCTTCTGATCTACTTATTACTAAGTAGTGGATCACTACAAATAAAAATATATTTTCCATTATCCAGTGTTCAAAACCTGAAATTTTCATGTTTTCTATTTATCATTTGTTTATCGAGGCAGACCATTGATGGAATCCTATCATGAACATGATGATATGATATTAAATTGATCTGTGCAGTTGGATTAGTTTAAGAGATTATATTTCAATAAGTGAGTTTCTCATAATATTCATAGGATAATGGATATGGATTTTTTAAAGTTAAATAATAGTGATGATGAATCCCTTAGAACATAGGAGGAAAATTTTAGATGGTATTCATAGTATGCTTATGGTATTATCATCTAACCTAAAAGCATGATTTTGTGATTACTCAGCGTCTTAAAACCAAGTCTCTAATTGGTATCAGGAATATAAGACCTTAGTATCTAGGAAGAAATCATTTTTTGTGATATCATAGTGAAGATTATGTCTGGTGTCACATATCAAAGACATTGTTATAATAAGAAAAGAATTAATAAATTTAAATTAAATTCAAAAAACCATGGAGTAAAGGAGATGGGACCTATATTATGCTCATGGTATGGAAGGAAACATATTGAAATTTTTCTTAACATGAAGTGTTAATATTTTAAGTTTGGAATAGAAGGTCACTAGAAAATAAAATGATGAAGTAATAGGATGAAAACATTATATAATAATAGAGAAAAAGTAACATAGAATATACCACCCAAACCCCAATGGTTCAAATGTAATGAGTATAGGAATTATGATATCCATTCCTCAAATAAAATTTTTAATGATGATAATTGACATCAAGAAACCTCTTAACTATAAAGATAAAGGAAAAAATCATGTGATCACTGCTGCAGTTGTGGGGTATGGTAAGAAAATTGTGAAAGTTATATATTTTATCAACTCTAAATATAATAAGATCTAATTTGATTCTTGATATAGCGACTCTTTTTTATGTGAATTATATACAAAGGGTATCATTATACCAACTCAATGATTATATACTAATTTATTAGGGAATCACATAGTGGTACATTGATCAAATAACAAGTATAGGAATCTTCTATAATTGATGTTTATTTAAATATTGTTCCTTTAAATCTCTTTATTATCCCATTATTTGAGTTTTAAGTTATCTTAAAGATGGATTCTATTTCTTTTCATAAATACCCGATAAATTTAATAGTAATTGAAGTCACATATAATATTTTGATCCAAAGTAAGATAATATATTGGTTCCCTAATATACCTGAATTTATATTTCAAATTACAACCATTATATTATTATTAATTCCTATCCAAATGGGGGTTTTATCGAATATGGTTGGGAAGAAAGTCAACATCGAATATATGAATGTTTAAGAATATTTTGTTGATATTTTTATATAATATTATCATAGTATTCCATCAACTCATGACATTGAGTTTTCAATATATCTCCATCCTGTTTATGTACCTCTCTCAAAGATTGCATATAGAATATTCTGAATGAGTTGTATGAATTAGTGAAAAAAATTATTGAGATTGTTGAAAAGTAATTCATTTGGACAAGTGTGTCACCATGTGGTGCACCAGTTCTTTCTTGTTAGGCCAAATAAGGATCAACATGACTCGACATTGAATATCAGTAACATTACAGGATCATAATAAATAATATATATCATTTTCCCCATATTTATGATTTGTTGAATCAATTACAATGACCTAAATATTTTTTCATAAGAGATCTTCAGTTTGGATAATATTAATTGAGGTTCATGGGTGGATTCATTCCTAATATGTCCTTGAATGCATGGTATCAACACTATGAATTTAAATTTATTCAATTTGAACTAACTAATTCTCCATTATCATCATAGATTTAATTAATAGAGTCTTTAGAGGTTACCATCATCAGTTTGTTTTAGTTTATAAAGATTACCTTCTAATATATTTCATTTTTAAGAAAGAGAATAAATATTAATTGGGTAATGTACTCAGGCACCTATAAAGGATAGGTTGTTAGAAAAATTTATAAGTGTAAACTTTTTGGACATAAACATTAATTTTGGGAAATATATTCTCAAGATAAGGTATATTGATAGATACATAAAAGATAAATGATATCTAACATTGGGCCATCCAGTCACTATGAATAAGATCCGTAGTTAACTCGGTTTGATAGGATATTATCTATGATTTTTATAAAATGTTTCATGGATATCTAATCCACTCACTAAGTTAAATGAGAGGGAATGAATGATCCATTTGAAAATTGAGTCTGAGGATAATTTCATATAGTGCAAGTGAATATTTTTCATGGAACTGGTGCCTACACTATGCTATTGTGGTTTATGTATTTATATCTATATTTATTCATATAGAAAGGGAATATGATGATTTCTCATATTGAATGTTATGATTACTACTTATGAATCACGAAAATTGAAGTTTACAAAGAAAATTTACCCAACAAAGCATTCAGACTTCACTCCGTTAATTCATATATTATACATATAGAGGAATTATATATACAAAAATTTGTATGATATATATACTGATTATAAAATCATAAATTGTAAATTCAATCAAAAATAGATGAATATGTACAATTAAATATTTTTATACAAGATTAATGATTGTTAATTCTCAATACATTATTACATGAGGATGTCACAAATGCTGGAGTTGTATAAACGTTTAAAGGATTACACTATGATTATACATGAATAGGATAAATAAGGATCCAATATTTAGGTATTTTAAAAGGATGGATCTGGAAATATTGATGTTAGGGGAAAATATATCCAATTAAAATGAGTGTTCAAACAACAATCCATATAAAAATTGAAAAAGTAAAAAATGACTATATAGAGCTAAAAAATATGGTCGGAAATGATCCTAAGTACAATATTGACTATGATAGAATGACATGGTTCATGAACCATTATTATCTCCATCCATACTATATTTTATTATGTTTCCATTAGATTAAGATACTAATTCATCATTTTCTATTCATTATAGAAGTATAAATATGGATAGAGTTCTAAATGTGTATTTCTGGTAAGAAAACGTGAATAAAGATATTTTAGAGTATGTATCATGGTGTTTGGTATATAAAAAATTTATGAATGAAAGATAGGAGTCTATGGTGATGTTAAAACAATTACCCATACCATAATGAAAATGAAAAAATATCTTCATGGATTTTTTCATTAAAATAACATAAAAATTAAAAGGTCATAATTTTATTTTCATTGTAATCAATATTCAAAAATATATATCAAACCTCAATACATCCAGAAAATATTTCTCAATTTATTATCCTTCAAGAATATACATTAAGTATGTTTTGTAATTTCATGTCATACCATATTTTATTATATCTAATCGAGAACCAAATTTAACCTATATGTTCTTACAATGTATTCAATATGATTCTGATTTAGTGTTTGGTTTCAATACTTCTTCTCATCCTTTGAAATATGTTTTATATAGGAAAACTATGAAATCCATGGATGATATGATAAGATATTATTCTATGTATTTTATTGTTTTTTGGCATCAAGACCTTCCTCTAGTTGAGTTTTCTTACACCATTTTATTTTTCATTAAGAAATTAGATCGATCCTTATGAAGTCCCATATAGAGAGCAGTGTAGATCTCCAACATGATGGTATGAATTTTGAGAAATAAAAATATTTTCAATTGATCTAGATAATGAAATGTAATACAAATCATATCCATTTATAAGCACATCAAGGTAGCTTAGCGCGAACAAATTGTTTTGCAAGAAATGATATGTAAATTCATCAATTCAAATTTATTTAGACGGTGTTACTTTTAATTTCCCTATGGAATAAGGTTATGATATTTATAATGAGGTTAAAGTTAATACCCATGAATATTACCCCTAGAGATTCTTGATCGATTAGGGAATATACCATATCATAGGTAACTTCCAAGAAAAACCCCTCAAGTTCATTATATGTTCATTGTAACTCATAAAATACCAAAACATTCACACATTCTAAACATATTAGTTTCAACATGAAAGAATTATCTCTTTTGTGAAGAAAAAATAGTAGATATCTCGGATCTTTTAAATAAATTGTTACAAAATAAGACTACTCACTTGGATAAGATTCTTTGGAGGAATCTGAAATTTTATAAACTACATTAGAATATATGGATGTAATTATGAGGACATATATTGATTTTTAATTGAAGTGATAGATTACTAATGTAAAAATTCATTTTAATGTAGTTATAAGATAATAACCCAAACATTTATGAAATATTTCTATAAAAATAAATTTAATTTCTTCAATAGGTTATGATACAAGAAACCCCAATTTTAATTTAAGTGTAATATATTATATTTTATAACCAATATATTAAATTATTGGAATGAATATGAATAAAAACATTTTAAAAATTAAGTTATGTTTTTATACATTAATAAAATATATTTATTAATTCGTAGTGAATTTTTAGGCAAGTCATTATATCGTTTAAAAATACATTTTCCTCGAAAACTGATTTTATTTATTTTTTTGAGAAAATAATATATTTAATTTTAAACACTTTATGAAAATGTATTTGAAAAAAATAAAAGGTTTTTCTCATGCGTAAGTTGTTGTATCTAGGCTTGGGATTTTTCTAGGGAAAATCCCAGAAATTCTATCTCCCTCGTAAGCTCCATCAAATGGGCTTTATAGGGTATAATCCTACTGGATGAGGCCATCAATTCCTTCGTCTGCTCCAAATTTTTTTATTAAAACCCTATATTTATACTAGTCATGTGATCGCTATTCTATGGATATATTATCAATGGTAAGGATACTTAATGATCATTTAAATCCAATTGGATATAATAAAACAAAATGTGTTTATGTGTTTTCTATATCCATAAGTCATTGAATTAAATGAAAGGGAATTTAATTCACAATTGTTTGGGTCGTTAGAACCTTCCCCCCATAAGAAATTATACCCTAGAAATTTCCATTCCATGAATTAAAATATATGAGTGTAACTCTGCTTCATCACTTCCTTCGATTCCCACATTTCTTCTTCAAACTTTTGGTTTCGCCAAAACTCCTTAATAAGGGGCCTCGCCTTATTTCGCAGATATTTTTATCTACGATCCAAGATCTTCACTGTATTCTTAACCAAGGAGAGGTCATTCTACAATGGTACTACCACTGAATTGAGTACATGGGATGGTTCAGGTATGTACTTCCTCAAGAGTGATACATAGAATACATCGTGTACTTGAGACATGTTTGGTGCGAGTGCTAGTTGATAGGCCTCTACTTCTATGCGATCGGGGATCTCAAAAGGGATGATGTACCTTGGACTAATCATTACCTTCTTCCCAAATATCATAACTCTCTTCCATAGAGATATACATAGGTATACCATATATCCAACATTAAACTCACATTCTCATCGATGATTGTCACCATAGCTCTATTGTTGACTCTAGACAACTTTCACGTGTTGTTGTATGGTCTTAACCTTCTCCACCATTTCTTAGACCATTTCCAAACCTAGAAGTTTATGTTCCCCAACTTCATTCTAACATGTCATTTTTTCCCACCTCTTTCAATAAATGGATTCATAAGGTGCCATTTGGATGATTGAGTTGAAACAATTATTGTAATAGAACTCCACCAAAGGAAGATATTGGTCTCATCCACCTTTGAATTATATTGAGAAAGCTCTCAAAATTTCCTCAAGTGTCTGTATAGTTCACTCATATTGGTGATCAGTTTGAGGTTCATAGGTCTTGTTGATGTTTTACTCAGTGTTCAAAGTGTATTGGAGACTCTCCCAGAACATAGAGGTGAATCATGGATCTTGATCGAACACACTCAACAGTGGTACTCCATGTAGCCTTACCACTTATCTAATGTATATCTGTTCTAGTTGATCCAGTGAGAAATCCACTCAAATTTTAATTAAGTGTGTAGTATTTGTGAGATGATCCACAATAACCCAGATAGTGTTGTTTCCTTTATATGTATTTTGAATTTCGATGGCAAAATCCATGGTGATATTTTCTCATTTCTATGTTGGTATAGGTAATGGTTTCATTATCCCATTAGAATTATTCCTCTCATCCTTCACTTGTAGACATGCCAAGTGATTTTATTTATATTTAGCCATATCATTATTCATGTTATCCCACCAATAGTGTTCTTGGATATCTAGATACATATTTACATTTCCTGGGTGAAGCGATAAATTTAAACTATGTGCATCATCCAAAAGTAAATTGTTTTTACTCAGGATTTGAAGAAATACATAGTCTCAATAAAAATCTCACAATTCTTTCTTTATTAACATTTAACTCTAAGGATTTCCCTTCTTTGATATTTTCCACTTTCTTCTTAATTCCCTCGTCATCTTTTTCATCATCCTTTAACCTTTCCAAAAATTATAGTTGAGAAATCATTTGTGAAAGTATAGATGATGTTTCATTATTTATTATTCCCATATCCATCTCCATCAAATCTAAGAATATTGTATCCTTTTTAATTCTCATCAATGATATAATTTTTTGGTACTTTATACTAGAGCATCTTCCACCTTGTTCTCTTTCCTAGGGTGGTAATAGATTGGGAAGTCATAATCCTTGATGAGCTCCAACCATCTTTGTTGGCTCATATTCATCTCTCTCTATGTGAATATATATTTAAGAGTTTTTTGATCCGTATATATTTTACACTTCTACCCAATGAGATAATGACTCCAAATTTTCAATGAAAAGATCACACCTTCTAACTCTAGATCATGAATGGGATAGTTATTATCATTAATTTTCAATATCCTTAAGGCATAGGCAAGAACATTTACATTCTCCATCAACACACAACCCAAGCCCTTCTTCGAAGAATCACTAAAGATTAAAGAAAATCGCCTCACATTTGTGTAGTGTGAGAATAAGGGTTGTGATAAGCCTCTTATTCAACTCCATGAATCTTTATTTATATTCATCATTCCAATATAAATTAACTCCCTTCCTTGTTATCTTGGTAAGTGGGTTTTAAAATCGTGATCAATTTCTCAAAAATCAACAATAATATCTAGATAACCCTAGAAATTTACAAATATCTGTCATAGATGTCAGCCTCATCTATCCCTCAATTTATTTTGTCTTGGAAGGGTCCACAGATACCCTATTTCTTGTGATGATATGATCCAAGAATGAGACTTTTTTCAACCATAACTCACATTTTTTGTAACTTCCATAGAGATTAATATTTTTCAAGGTCTCTAGAATAGTGCTAAGATGCTTCTCATGCTCCTCCTTGGTTTTAAAGTATATTATAATATAATATATAAAGACTACCACAAATTTGTTGTGGTAATCTCTAAAGACTCTATTAATTAAGTCCATGAATATTTCTGGGGAATTAGTGTGTCCGAATGGAATCCCTATGAACTCAAAATTCCCGTAGCTCATATGAAAAGTCGTCTTGGGGAGATCCTCCTTCTTCACCCTAACTTCGTAATATGATGACTGTATATCCACAATGAAGAAGTATTCTGTTCCATATAGTTGATCAAACAAGTCATCAATTCATGTAAAAGGATACTTGTTATTTATCAAGATTTTTTTGATCTCACGATAATCAATGTAAAGTCACATTGACCAATCCTTATTCTCGATGTAGAGGACTAGTTCACCCCATGGTGAAGTGGTTGGGGGTATAAACCCTTTATCCAGATCCATCTGTAGTTGTTTCTTTATCTCCTCAAGCTCCAAAATAGACATTATATACAAATTCTTGGATATTAGAAACATCACAGGTACAAGATCAATCGATAATTCAATATCTCTTCTATAATGAAGGTAACGAAATTCCTCTGGAAACACATCAGTAAATTCCCTCATAATAGACATGTCTTCGAGGATGGTTCTTTCGTTATACTAGATCATCTGAGAAAGATACACATAATTATAGAGCAGTAATATCCATGATTTAGATGATGGTTCTAAAGAAGATTCATCCTCCTCCTTACACTTTTATATAATCAGGGGGTCAATTCACCATATAGAGAGTGACTTCCTCCCATGGAAATTTATGCTGGAACTATATAGTTATGGCCAATCAATGCCAATAATTGCATCAAATTCCACTAGAGGGAGTATGGTGAGGTTCCTTTGGAAATTGTATCAAATAATTGTGATAGGGGATGAGTTATATATATATAAGATCCAATAATTGACCCATTTTCTATTTTAATCGATATCTCTACTTCCAGGGTTTTTGGTAGTGTTTATATTATTCTAATAAACAATTAGGATATAAAAAAATGTATAGAACTATGGATTTTAACCCTTCCTTTCATATTTTGATTCTAGTTCTACTTTATTCAATACAGACCTATGGAGGAGTAATTTTAAACAATTAAACACATAAAAGGGAATATAAAGACATTAATAGGATAAATTATAAATTACATTTATCTTTTTAACATATGAATCTCTAGGCTTCGATCTAAGTTATCCATGGTCTACTTCCCAATGTATATTCTTATGGGATTTATTTGTTCCCTTAATAATGGTTCGATCTAATCTTATTAATTTACCAAGGAATATCCCTAGAGAGTGTAAAACTAAGAGTGAATCAAGGCCCGTTGTTGTGCACCAGTTCCCATTCGAGTCTATCTTAAAGTGGTGTTTTCTGGGTTTACCCCTAGATACATCTATGCCATATTCACCTTTACTCATTCGTACCCAGACAAGGATTTATTTTCTGCATAAACCACTTAATCTGTACTCACCGAAATTTAGGGATTATTTTCTTATATAGAGTATTATTCTTGAGTCTTTCACTAGAGTTTTCTAATCCTAATCCCAAAAATAACTAAACCTATCCTTTGATACCAACTATAGAAACCTAGTCTTTATCTCATATTTAAACATGATTTATTACATAAACATTCACCAAATACAAATCAAAAGATCGAGAGGTATATTTTCATTAGGTATTAGGAATATTACATGAAAATTTAAGACATAAAATATAGTATCTTTATTGAAAACTTCTTTTACATGACCATAACATTCCTTCATACTTTACACTACATGGGATAATAGGAGGACATACATAAGAAAAGGATGATCTATAAATCCTTGTAAGGGAATAAACATGGAATAACATGATGAAGACAATACATGTTAGTAAATATGTATATTAATGGAGCATAAAAAAACATGAACATAAATGCCTGATATAGCATGATATTCATGACAAGTAAATGTTGCAACAACATATAACTTGATATTAACATGGGCCAAGTCTCATTTCACATTGATTAGCATGAGTAAACCCTCATTTAAATAGAATTAGAATGAATAAAACCTTATTTAATATTAATTATCATTATTAAAGCCTCATTGTACATGGAATATCTTGATACTAAACATTTCCCAATTTATTGGAGCTTTATTAGGTTACACCCTTCATAATCATTTCGTTTTCATATATAAGCGTGTCGCATTGATCATACAATATTGATTTGTTAAAAATCCTAATTTATTCCACAGACAATGAATGTGGAAAAAAATATATTTCCCAAATAAATAAGTACATGAGTATAAAGGTGAATACCCATTATAGATAAATGGGTATGGTATTCACTAAACGTTGATTTTGTCATGGGAAATCCTATGTCAATTTCAGCAAGATAACTATGTCAAATAGAAATTCATAAAAAAAATTATTAGATTGAAAGTGTTTTATCGTAATTTATACATTAAATTTATAGAAAGTGGATAATATAACATAATATCCCAACGTATGAAATGGAATTTAGATGTACAATATAAAATAAATTATTTAATGGAAATTAGAATAGAGAAATCCATTATAGAATTTTTTTTCAAGGTAAAGGGTGTAAATGAGAGATATTAACGAGATAAAGTGGGACTCTCATCATTAAAACATAATAAGGGAATTATGGGAGAGGTGTTACAATATACCCCATCGTTTTTAATTTAAAATAAAATGGTGTAACAATATAATAAAACTTATATAATAAGTGAATGGAAGTAACCCCTGTGAAATTTCGGTATAATAACAGGTGGGATTAACAGATCTTAGGGTGATTAATGGGAATGAAATTAATATAACATAATGTATACATAAAATCAAAATCCATTATGTATGTAATAAAATATCCCAAATTAATACAATTTAAATTAAAATGTATGACATTAAAGAGGTGATTGAATAAAAAGAGAGAGGGAGATCCCTTATTGAATTTCGGCATGGTAACGGTTTTGGTAAGGGACAAAATGAGGGGTGATATATGATCCCTAATTCAAATAACATAAAATTTAAATTAAGTAATTTATTATAAAAGGATTAAAATATATCCAATTAAAATTAGAAAAACAAATTTCAAACATGGTTCTTGAATTGAAAAGAATAGAAGAAATTGAGGATCCCTTACTTGGATGTTTGATCCCAAAATCTTGTGAGAGACTTAATGGTAGATTTAGGTCACCTTGGGAGGACCTTAGGGAATAAATTTTAGTGTTTGTTTTATATTTAAGGAGTTTAAGTTAAGATTAATGGGTTCTTGCGTGGGTATATATAGGAATGGTGGGGGAATTCTTTATTATTTTGGTTTTGGACACTACACAATAAAATATTCAAAACCACAAACCCTATAATGGTTTTTGTCAATGTTTTCTAGAAAATGGGAGTGTTATAAATTATTTTATAAGGATATGGTCTGAATATATTAAAATATTTCTCTTTCTTATGTAGAGTTGGGTCACACTTTCACGGAAATTATTTTAAAATCATAAAATATTTAATAAGTCTTGGAGGATTCACTAAATCTTTATAAAATAAAACAAAAAAATATACAATAAAATTATTTTAATGTTAAAACATATATTTTGATTAATATACATTTTATAGAATTTTATTACATCCCTATAGAGTCATTATGATGTTATAAAACATATTGTATATTTATACGGTATTTAATTTTTTCCCAAAAATTTGATTGTCTGAGAAAAATGTGAAAAATTAATAGTTGGATAATTTTAACATAATAATTCCAAAAAATAATTTTCATTTTATCTCAATAAATTTATAAATATGATAATTTTCACTTTTAAAATAAAAAACCGATATTTATTGAAAATTAACGAGCTTTCACTTTTAAAATAAAAAACCGTTATTTATTAAATATTGAGAGGCTTTGACAAAAATAGTTTTCACACCTTAATAAAAGATACTTTTGAATTTATATAAATTATTTGATCATTAATATTTAAGTAATGTAATTTTAAAATATTTTATTAAAATATTATTTATATCAAAAATACATTAATTTATAAAAATAGATTCCTTAATTGAATTCAAATATTAACCAAAAATATTATTTGTGCTTTAAAAATTCATTTAAAAAGTAATAATAATAGAATGGAAGTATATTCATTATTCTATACTAAAAAATAATTATAATTCTAGGGTATTGGTACATATAACTTTATTATATGATCATATTCCCTAAGAGTAAGGTGTGATATGGTTGGGATTTTATGGGGCTGTTTGGTTAACATGGTTTGGGATGTGACCTCGATGAGCTTGATCTTCTCCCATAAATGTTTTCACTCATTCTTAAGTTGTTGGATCTCGGCTTTAGATTTGTCTAGGAAAAATCCAAAAATTGATATCTCCCTCAAAATCTCTAATAAATGGAATTTATAGTCTATGATCTTACTAGTTAATTTTATTGCTACCTTTGTCTGTGCCAAAAATATTTGTTAAAACCCTATATTTATACTAGTTATATGATCATTATTTGATGGCCATTTTATAAACGGTAAGGATACTTAACTATTATTTAAATCCAATTGGATATAATTAAAAAAGGATTGAATGTGTTTTTTATATCAATAATACATTTAATGAAAAGAAATCAAATTTTATTCATAAATGTTCTGGTCGTTACATGGAATCCCATATAATATAATTCTTCATAATAATTTCAATCAAGCATAGTTTCCCTTACATATTATGATTCATGGCAATAGAGACCCCATGAATGGAGACCCTTATATATTATGATAATAAGGCATGGAGTCCCTCTTGACATATGAAAATTTTGTATAATATACCTCTTGATTATTACATTTGGTCATGATGTCCCTATGGACATATGATACCTTAAAATAGATACCCTCATGATTTATTATTCATGGGAATAACATCCCATTTTGATTAAGTTTTTTGTCCATGGTGTCCCATGACATTCTATGAGGCTCATCCATGGATGCCTGATTTATGCCTCGAGTCTTGGATGGTAATAATATATATATATATATATATATATATATATCACTAACAATATAGACCATATTTATTTATACACATTTATATACATATTGTCCCTATTCAAATATCATACTGCTTGGGATGATGTTGGTATGGTCAGTTGGATGTCCTTTGAGGAACCTAATCCCAACTAGTTTATATTTTTTTGTTTAATTCCTTATTGATATACCTTCACACTATTGTATTTTATAACTGCATAATGCGTAGAATTAGAAACCATTAGTGGTGTCTTACAGAGTATATCTCACACTCCGTTAGGGTTGTCAATGCATTGGGGAACATGAACTATCCTTTTTTTAGTGGATCATGTACTATATTTGTCTTTCTCGCCTTCTTTATTTCTATTTCATTATACATATACATGGGTGCTTTAGAGAAAAGGAATGATTTAGTTCTTATGATACTCATGGAATTGGCCCTTGAGGCTTTTATATTTTGTTCATTTCATTATTCATGTATTATATTTTATATATACTTACATTTATTTAGTTTACTGTACATTTTACATTATTCATGCATGTATACTCATTAATTTTTTATTATTATCTTACACTGCCCAATTATTAATCTTATTCCATTATTTCTATATTTTACATATCATTTGTAATGCCCTGACCACAGTTACCTAGAGTCGGTGCATTATTATATAACATTGGCATGATTACAAAATATCAAGTCTCGAAATACTGATTAGTTTAGTAGCCTTAGAAACACTAGATACATTCATAAGTCAAACATTACATGATAAAATGTAAAACTACAACAACATAGTCTCCATAGTCCACACTCAAATTCCCTCAGACTATCCCTACAGGTCAGTCATAAAATCCTTCATTACATCCTGGGAAAAATAAAACATAGAAAGGGGTGATCTCAGATGCTCAGTAAGGATAACAATATAGCAGAAACATTCATAAATAAGCATAAACATTTAAGGAAATGTATAACTAAAACTAATTCCTTTTAAACTTGAACTTCAACATAAAATGGGAAAAATAAAATGAAATAATTCCATTTACTTATTAACATGGATATTCTACTAGTCGAATAATCACATGCAATATCAATAACCACTTTCATAATGATGGAATGCATAATGCCAGACTATCATAACCACATAGTCAAGGCCTTGTTCCAAGAATACAAATAAGATTTTTTCAAGGCCTTGTGCCAAAGACACTATTTTGTCTCATGAGACCTACTGATGCATCGAGGAGCTATAGCGGGCTCCACCCATCACTTACTAAGTCCAATGCATTCCCAAATGAAAAGGTTTAAACATAACATAAACATTCGTATTAAAAATGGCATACGAAATGTCAATAATTTATCCATAAACCATGAATGGTATAAAATAACACATCCACAGTCAAACATATCACAAAACCATCAATACAATATGGAATTTGTGTTTCATAATAAATCAACTTCAAACAAACTTAAAATCCATCAAAGGATGTTGACATAGATGAAATCAAAACTATTTGGGAGAAATATCTCTTTTTTCAAATCACTTAAAAGTCACATAATTATAAAAGAAAACATTTACTTTGAAAATATTCCTATAATCTTGTAAGGGAAGCATCAATGATTTTATAAAAATCGGAAAAATAGCCGTACATGCTGTATAAGTTTAAAAAAGACACTTTTACCTTTATTTTGTCGAAAAGGTTAAAAAGGGCCTTGTTAGGAAAATGACAGAAAGATTCCTTTATAAAAAACTTATAAAAGTAAAACAAGGGTATAAATGAATTTAACTCATAGTATATAAAATAGTAAGAATGTTTGAAATTCATTTTTAAGAAACATGGATGTGGATGATAAAGAGGTCCCAGTAAATAATTACGTATAAACAATCCCGGATAATGAAGAGATTGTGAAATAAACCCTTACCTTTCACTTTTCCTTGGTAGAGGGTAGGTTAACCTCCTATATAATTGTGAAATAATTGTTAATAAATTATACAAGAATCATATAAATTAATATGATATCATATATTATCTTTTGGCATTGCTTTGTTAATAATATCTTAGTATTATCGTCGTTTTAGGTGTTAACAGATTCATTTTCCTTTATAATATTTGTTATGTGAGTCATATTTGTTGTGGATGGGATTTATATTATTAATATAAAGAATTATATCAAGTACATAAACATTAATTTTAATCATCAAATGAAAATTATCCTTTAATGGATATGATGGGGAATGAATCTCATCGCGTTTGGGGAGACGGTATTCCATACGTACGCAAAAGTGACAATATCATTCTTTTGATATTAAAAAATATATAATTGGATGGTATATCATATATAAAGAATAATTATAATGTTATATTTATTATTTACATCAATTACATATCATTATCATACCCATCCAAATAATAATGTTTTGAATGACAATTACACCATGACGTGGAGACAGTAAGCAGTACGTACGCACGTATGGTGACATGCCATTAAAAGGATGGATAGAATATTGAATATGGTTGTACCATGTTTAGAATATCATCACAGTATATAGAAGATATTGGAGTTATTATTTTAGAATGGAAATAAAAAATAAAGAAGAAGTGGGAGAAGAAAGGAACTTGAAAGAGGTGATGAAATATTTACCTCTTCTTTGGGTTCTTCCTTTTTATTTGGTCAAAAGAGATCCTTAGGTTAGATTTATGACCAAAATAAGGACTCTGAGTTGAATTGAGGAAATCTTAGAAGTTATTTGGGTAGGGGTTGTCTGAAACAAATGGTTTAGAAGGTGAGAATTAGAGAGAAGGGGGGGTGCCCTTTTATAAGTGGGGTGAAAGGCACCTTAGGAAAAGCTAGAAATATTAATTTATAATAAATTAATATTTGGCTTCTAATGGATCCAAAGTGAATTATTTTACGTTTAAGGTGGGGATAGGTCGAAATACACTCAACCAATAGGTTTTAGACAGGTTTGGGTCACTATATTAACCGTATTTTTTAATTTTAGCTCTTAGTTAATTAGTTTGACATTTACCATGTCTCTTTGTATTTTTATATTATATAGTTAGTAAACTTACTATAAACTTACAAGAGAACCCCAAGTGGTTCATTAATTATACACCTATCATTATATAAGTCTCTTGGAAGAACCTTGGATTTTAGGAATAGAATATCAATTAATAATATAATATTTGTTTAAAAAACTATTTTATGTCAATTTTGACAATATTTGGTAGTTGATTTATTTTAAAGTACTAAAAACATTATTAATTATAAATAAACTCATTTTAACTATCCTAACATGTCATGGTAACCTATAAAATTCTTGGATGGCATAAAAAATTTCAAATTATATTTATTTTAACATTTATAATACCATTTATTTAATTCCTTCATTAATAATGAAAATATTTCATCATCATTGTGTCCTAAATAACATTAATTATTCAATGTATAAAAATTATAAATAAAATACCATTATGTAGGAAATATTTTTATATTTCAAATTAATATTTATAGTCTAAGAGATATCAAATATAATTCAATGTAAAAATTGTTTTACTAAAAGATATATGCTTATGTCATTTTTGTATTTACTTTAACTTACTTAATATAAAGTGTCATTTTCACTTACAAGTGGCTCCACGGGGTCCGGAATTCGACCCAAGGATGACCATGGTCGGACATGTATCATCCATTAGGGTTATGAAACGTTTTAGGGTAATTTAATATTATTAGAATATTATTTGTTTACCCTTATTTACTAGATTTATCCTTTAACCATGGTAAATAAAATATTTACAGAAGTAATTATTCAAAATGTCTAAAAATAAAAGTTACCTATTTACACAATTTGGACCTTCTGATTATAAATTTGGAATCCATTTTTCTAAATTCAAAATAGATTAGTGTTAGAAATTTAATTTAAAATTAATTCCCGTTGTCAAAACAAAAAGCGTGTTTTTATGAAATAATAACTACCAATTGATTGACACTTGTTTATGACAAATTTAAATGTGAAATTACATAGAATGACTTAATTTTATTAAATGATAAAAATATAATCTAATTATAATTCTAAACCATTAAAATTCATAATTTAACACTATTAATTATTTCTATTAAAAAGTTGTTTTTAATTAAAATTTAGTAATTTCTATTATTCATCAAAATATGAAAGTTATCAGAAAAGAAGAAAAAATTCACCCTAAGCTAATTTCAACATTCAGAATCCAAAAATAAAGTCCATTTTGAAATAAAACATGTATAAAAGTTCAAAAATTGGGTATTACTATTCATAACGGCTAGTTTGATTAGTTGTTGTGTGTGTTAGAACTCGAAGTTGCATACAACACACACTACTGTATTATTCAAAGAGAAACATACCATGGAAGCTTGGGGTGTTACATTCTCCCCTCCTTCAAATAATTTCATCCTCAAGATTTCTAGAATATTACAGCAAAAAATGGTTCTGGTGGTTCTTCATCATAAGTTCCTCATGTTCCCACTTTGCCTCTTCCATCTTATGGTTCCCCTATAGAACTTTTACCAGATGAGTCGTCTGGTTTCTCAATACTTGTTCTCCCGCATCAAGAATACTGACGGGATCTTCTCAATAAGATAGATCGAGTTATGGTTCTAATTCCTCATAGGTGAGTACATGCGTTGGTTCAGGCATGTATTTTCTCAATAGTGATAGGTGGAATACATCGTGAACTTTGAAGAGACTTGGTGGCATTGCCAAATGGTAAGGTACACCCCCAATTTATTCTAGAATTTCGAAAGGTACGATGTATGTGGGACTCAATTTACCCTACTTACCGATACATATAACACCCTTCCATGGAGATAGCTTTAAGGAAACATGATCTCCTACCTCAAATTTCAAATCCTTCCATCAGTTATCGGTATATCTCTTTTTCTTACTTTGATCTTCTTTGATGTGGGTTTGGATTACCTTCACTTTTTCCATCGTTTCCTCCACCAGTTCTAGACCTACGAGTTTTCTTTCACCAACATCATCCCAACAGATTGGTGTGAGACATGTCTTTCTGTATAACGCTTCATATGGTGTCATTCGAATACTTGAATGGAAGTTATTGTTATAGGAAAATTCTACCAGAGGTAAATATTGATCTCGCATACCTTGAAAGTCAAGTGAGCAAGATATCAACATGTCTTCTAAGGATTGAATAATTTATTATGACTGTCCATCAGTTTGAGGGTCGTATGCTATACTCAAACGAAGTTCAGTATCCAGGGATTTCTGAAGACCTTTCCTGAATCTTGAAGTAAAATGGGGATCAAGATCAGAAACAATCAATAGGGGTACTCCATGAAGTCTCACAACATCATTAATATATATTTTTGCTAGACTTTCAAGTGGTAAATATTCTCTTATAGCTATAAAATGTGATGACTTAGTAAGACGACCAATAATGACCCATATTGCATTGTTCCTTCTAAGAGTCTTTAGTAGTCTCATGAAAAACTCCATCGTAATACTATCCCATTTCCACTCAAGTATGGGAAGAGGTTTCATGATTCCCCTAGGCTATTGCCTTCCAGCTTTCACTTGTTGAAAAACCATACATCTTGACACAAAATCAGCAATCTCCCTCTTCATGTTGTCCCACCAAAAATGTTCCTTCAAATATCTATACATATTAGTGCTACCAGAATGTATAGATAAATTTGAACTATGAGAATCATCCAACATTTCCATTTTTAGATCAGGTATATCGGGAACACAAAGTCTCTTCCTAAATTTCAAAATTCCATCTTCATACACAAAGTCACTCAATCTCCCATCATTCACAGCTTTAATATTCTTTTGAAACTCTTCATCATCGGTCTGATAACACTTTATCCTTTCTAGTAGAGATAGTTTGGCCACCATTTGAACAAGTATCAATGTTTCACCTTCCTTGGTAATTCCCATACACATTTTCACTAGATCCATGAAAATATTATCCCTTTCAACTCTCATATGGTTCAAAAATCCATGATACTTTCTACTCAAAGCATCTTGCACCTTATTTTCCTTCCCTGGGAGGTAGTGTATCATGAAATCATAATTCTTGAGTAGTTCAAGCCATCTCTTTTTCCTCATGTTCAGTTCTTTTATTGATAAAATATACTTCAAACTCTTGTGATCAGTATAAATCTCACATTTTTCACCATAGAGATAATGTCTACATATCTTCAAAGAAAATATTACAGCAGCTAACTCAAGATCATGATTAGGATAGTTTTTCTCATGAATTTTTAGTTGTTGTGATGCATAGGACATGACCCTATCATTCTGCATAAGGACACAACCAAGTCCTTTCTTTGAAGAATCACTATAAATAACAAACCCATCATTCCTCGATGGTAGAGTCAAGATAAGAGAATTGACTAATCTTTTCTTAAGTTCTTCGAAACATTCTTCAAAATATTTTTTCCAAAAAAAATTAACACCTTTACGTGTGAGCTTCATTAATGGGTTAGCTAATCGAGAAATATTCTGGATAAAACGTCGATAATAACTTTCTTAAACAATATAACTGTGTACCTTGGTTATACTCGTTGGTGCTGGCCATCCTTGGATTGATCTTGTATTAGAAGGATCAATAGATATTCCATCCTTAGAGACAATATGGGAAAGAAAAGAAATATCTTGAAGACATAATTCACACTTAATAAACTTCCCATATAATTCATGTCTTCTCAGAGTCTTCCGGATAATGCGCAGGTGATTTTCATGATCTTCATAGCTTTTTGAGTATACTAAGATATCATCAATAAATACCACTACAAATTCATCAATATATTCCTTAAAAACTCTGTTCATTAGATCCATGAAAACCAAGGGTGCATTAGTCAGCCCAAAAGGCATTAATGTAAACTCATAATGCCTGTACCTGGTTCGAAATGTTGTTTTTGGAATATCTTCCTTATTCACTCACAACTGATGATATCCAGATCGATGGTAAATCTTTGAAAAATATTGAGCTCTAGGAAGTTAGTCGAATAAATCATCAATGTGAGGTAGGGGATAGTTTTTCTTTAATGTTATAACATTGATCTCCCTGTAGTCAATGCACAACCTCATAGATTCATCTTTCTTCTTAACAAAAAGAACAGGGTATCCCCATGGATAAACACTAGGGAAAATAAATCTCTTATTACTCAATTCCTCTAGTTGTTTCTTAAGTTCCACTAATTCCATAGTGGACATTCTATAAGGGCTCTTCGATATGGGTCTTGATCCAGGAATTAAATCAATGGAAAACTCAATTTCTTGTTCTGGAGGATGTCCAGGTAAATCTTCTGGAAACACATCAACATATTCTCTCACAATAGGTACATCCTCTATTTGAACATTCCTTTCCTCACCAACAGTCATTTCATTCTCTTCCTCCCCAATAATTGAATTTAGTTGAGATATTGGGGGTAGATCAAGATAAGAATTATGCGCTGACAATTATTCTCTAAAGATAAGGTGTTCATTATCATCATCATCAAAAATAGTGACCTCCTTCTTCTTACAATAATTTTTTTGCATCATGGTCCGAAAGACAATCCATATCGAGGATTATATCAAATTCAACCATGGGTATGACGATGAGATTAGCAGATAAAGAACATTTATATGCTCTAATGGGGACTGATTCACAAAACATTGTTGTAATGATATTTCCTTTAGGAGATTTTACTGACTACTCCCTCGTTAAATCAAAATGAAAATATCTAATTTTCATAGAAATCTGGGAAGATATGAAATAATTCATTGCTCCATAATCAAATAAACCATTGGATAAACTTGAGGAAACCATTAAATTACCTTCCACCACGTCTTTCGGAGCTTCTACCTTAGTAGTAGTGATAGAATAAGCTTGTCCTTGATCCCTTAGCCTTTTCATAGGTATTTTCCCCTGACGATTAGGACATTCATTTGCATAATTTCATATCTCCCTGCAATTATAGTATTGAACATCGATAGCTTCCTTCTTCCCCTTGAAATCATGAGCTTGGTGGCCTTTTTCACCACACTTGTAACATACTCCCATTCCCTTTAAGAAAGTACCAGGGTGTTTCTTCCCACATTTACTGTAGCATGGATATTCAACTTTTCCCTTCTTCCCATTATTTCCATTTCCAGAGTGATCATCTGATCTCTTCTTCTCTTACTTTTCTTTAAATTCGTAAGACTTAGATAATTCTTTTTCTTTCCTGACAGCACATGAAACAATATCTTCGTATGACGAGAAGGATTTTGATATTAATGCTCAATGAAGAAATAATTTTAACCCATAAATGAAATGATAAATCTTACTTCTTGGGTTACATATATAATATGTAGCATTCCTTTCTAACCTTGTAATGTTAGACTCATACTTTGCGACATTATCATCCTCCTTTTGCCTCAGACTCAGAAATTGCCTTTCCATATATGATTGATGATCATGAGGAAAGTATTTTTCTAAGAAAATTTCTTTAAACTGCCTCTATTCCATACCTGATACTTCTTCATCTTCCTTTTTTTTGAATTAATGAACACCATTGATCAGCATCTCTAGTGAGGCGGTAAACTGCCATGAAAACTTTTTCCCTTTTACTACTCCCCAAATCTGGAAATATTTTCTCTAGGGAACTTATCCATTGCTCAGCTACCAATATATTTTTACTCCCATTTAATGTTGGTAGTTGTTGCCTAATGAAGCAATCTAACATTGATTCTCCACGTTGTGGATCAGGGTGCTCCATACGGGTAAGGTTATTATTCATAACCTGAGTGAGTTGTCTTAGTATGGTGATAAGTTGATCAACACCTATTGTATCACCAGCTCCACTATAATTATCTTGAGTAGGAGGTAAATCCCTACATGGAGTGTGTGCATTGATATGGTTTTCATTCCTTCGACTAGGTGCCATTTTTAAACAATGGCATAAACTATATTAGTTTATGAATCGAAATACATAAGTCCAAACTCGTAAAACACTTAACATAAATTGAACAGTTTATGGATATAATCCATAATCATAAAAAAGTTTTCTTAGAGAAGGTATATACTCATAAACCCTTCATAATGGTTTGTATAGATAATGAGAATTATCCTAAGCATATCCCCCGGCAGTGTCGTAACCAAGAGTGCAGCAAGGCCCGTTGTCGTGCACCAGATTCCATTTGAGTCTAGCACAAAGTGGTGTTTTTGGGTTTTACCCCTAGGTACATCTGTTCCAGATCCACCTCTCCCTGCTTGTATCTAGACAGGGATGTATTTCTCAGAAAACTCACAAAATCTCTACAATACCAATATTCTAGGAAGTTCTTCTATATTAATCCTCAAAGTCAATCTTAGGTCTATGTGATCTAATCAGAGTTTATCTAAATCTAGCTTCCAAGGTTTGTACTAAACTTCCTATAATACCAAATGTAATGCCCCGACCCTAGTTACCCAGTGTCAGCACATTATTACAGAACATTTTCATGATCACAAAAGATTAAGTCTTGAAGGACCGATTAGTTTAGTAGCCTTGGAAACACAAGATATATTCATAAGTCATACATTACATGATAAAATTGAAAACTATAACAACATATTCTCCATATTCCACACTCATATCCCCTTAGACTATCCATGTAGGTCAATCATAAAATGCTTCTTCACATCCTCGGAAAAATAAAACATAGAAAGGGGTGAGCTCAGATTCTCTGTAGGGATTACAATATAGAGGAAACTTTCATAAATAATTATAAACATTTAAGGCAATGTATAACTAAAACAAAAGCCTTTTAAACATGAACTTAAACATAACATGGAAAAAATAAAATGAAATAATTCCATTTACTTATTCACATTGATATTATACTATTCGAATAATCACATGCAATATTAATAACCACCTTCATAATGATGGAATACATAATGTCAGACTATCTTAACCACATAGTCAAGGCCTTGTGCTAAGAATACAAATAATATTTTTTCAATGCCTTGTTCCAAGACACTAGTTTTTCTCATGAGACCTACCGATGCATCAAGGAGCTATAGCAGGCTCCACTCGTCACTTACTAAGTCCAATGCATTCCCATATAAAAAGGTTTAAACATAACATAAACATTCGTATCAAAACAGACATACGAAATGTCATTACTTTATCCATAAAACATGAAGGGTATGAAATAACACATCCATAATCAAATATATCTCAAAACCGTTAATAAAATATGGAAGTTTTGTATCATAATAAATCAACTTCAAACAAACTTAAAATCCATCAAAGGATGTTGAAATAGATGAAATAAAAACTATTTGAGAGAAATATATCTTTTTTGAAATCACTTAAAAGTCACATAATTATAAAAGAAACATTTACTTTGAAAATATTCTTATAAGCTTGTAAGGGAAGATTCAAAAATTTTATAACAACACAAAAATAGCCACAGCAACCATATAAGTTAAAAAAAGACATTCTTATCTTAATTTTGTTGATGAGGTTAAAAAGGACCTTGTTTGGAAAATGACAGAAAGATTCCTTTATAAACATCTTATAAAAGAAAAACAAGGGTATAAATGACTTTAACCTATATTCTATAAAATTGTAATAATGTTTTTAAATACATTTTTAAGAAACATGGATTAGGATGATAAAGAGGTACCATTAGATAATTTCATATAAACAATCTCAGATAATGAAGAGATTGTGAAATAAACCCTTACCTTGTTATTTTCATTGGTCGAGGGTAGTTTAACCTCCTGTATAATGGTGAAATAATTGTTATTAAATTATACAAGAATCATATACATTAATATGATATCATATATGATCTTTTGACATTGCTTTGTTAATAATGTCTTAGTATTTTCGTCGTTTCGAGTGTTAACAGATTTGTTTTCCTTTATAATATTTGTTATGTGAGTCATATTTGTTGTGTATGGGATGTATCTTATTCATATCCAAAATGATATCATGTCCTTAAACATTATTTTTAATCATAAAATGAAAATTATTCTTGAATGGCTATGATGGGGAATGAATCTCATCGCATTTGTGGAGACGGTATTCCGTACGTACTCACGAGCAAAAATATCATTTTTTGATATTAAAATAGTATATAATTGGATGTTATATCATATATACAAAATCATTACAATGTTATAATTATTATTTACATCAATTAAAAATCATTATCATACACATCCAAATAATAATGTTTCGAATAACAATTACACCACGATGTGGAGACGGTAAGTCTTACGTACGCATGTTTAGTGACATTTCATTCAAAGGATGGATAGAATACGGAATATGGTTGTAACATATTTATAATAACATCACATTATATAGAATATAACGGAGTTATTATTTTATAATTTAAATAACAAATAAAGAAGAAGTGGAATAAAAAAGTAACTTGAAATAGTTGATGGAATATTAACCTCTTCTTCAGGTTCTTTCTTTTGATTTGATCAAAAAGGCACATTAGGCTGGATTCATGATCAAAATAATGACCTTTTATAAGAGGGGTGAGGGGATCCTTAGGAAAAGATAGAAATATTAATTTATAATAAATTCATATTCGGTTTATAATGGCTCCAAAGTGACTCATTTTGAGGCTAAGGTGGGGATGGGTAGAAATATACTCAACCAATTGGTTTTAGACATGTTTTGGTCACTATATTAACCTTCTCTTTTAGTTTTATCTCTTAGTTAATTAGTTTTACATTTACCATGTCTCTTTGTATTTTTAAATTATATGGTTAATAAACTTATAGTAAACTTTCAAAAGAACCCCAAGTGGTTTATTAATGATAAACCTACCATTATATAAGTCTCTTTTCCAAACCATAGATTTTTAGGAAAATAATATCAATTAATAATATAATATGTGTTTTAAAAACTCTTTTATGTCATTTTTGACACTATTTAGTAATTTATTTTCGTTAAAGTAAAAAAAACATTATTAATTCGAACTAAACTCACTTTATCAATACTAACATATCATATTAACCTATAAAATTCTTGGATGGAATCAAAACTTTCAAATTATATTTATTTTAACATTTATAATACCATTTATTTTATTCTATCATTAATAATGAAAATATTGCATCAACATTGTGTCATAAACAACATTAATTATTAAATGTCTAAAAATTATAAATAAAATACCATTCTATAGAAAGTATTTTTATATTTCTAATGAATATTTATAGTTGAAGAGATAATCTATGTAACCCTATGTAAAAATTGTTTTACTAAAAGATATGTGCTTATGTCATTTTTGTATTTACTTTAACTTAATTAATATAAAGTGTCATTTTCACTTACAAGTGGCTCCATGGGGTCCCAAATTCGACCCAAGTGTTCCCATGGTAAGACATGTATCAGAAAATAGTGTTAAGACACGTGTTACGGTAATTTAATATTATTATAACATTATTTTGTTACCCTTATTTACCGGATTTACCCTTTAACGATGGTAAATAAAGTATTTACCGAAGTATTCAAAATGTATAAAAATATAATCTCCCTTTTTACACAATCTAGACCTCCTTATTATAAAGATATAATCCATTTTTCTAAATTCAAAACATATAAGGGGTAAAAATTAATTTAAAACTAATTCTCATTGTCAAAACAAAAAGCGTGTTTTCATGAGACAATAACTACAAAAGATTGACACTTGTTTATGTCAAATTTAAATGTGAAATTACTTATAATGACCTAAATTGTATTGAATTATAAAAATATAATCTAATTATACTTTCAAACCATTCAAATTCATAATTTATCACTATTAATTATTTTGATTAAAAAAGTTGCTTTTAATTAAAATTTAGTAATTTACACTATTCATCAAAATATTAATGTTATCAGAAAAGTACCAAAAATTTACCCCTAAGATAATTTTGACATTATGAATACAAAAATTAAGTCCATTTTGAACGATAAAATGTATAATATTTCAAAAATTGGTTATTACTATTCACAATGACTAGTTTGATTATTTGTGGTGTGTGTTATAGAACTCGAAGTTGCGTACAACACACACTAATGTATTATTCAAAGAGAAGCGTACTGTGGATGATTGGGGTGTTACATAATTGTACCACTCTAATCATAAGGACATATCATCCCCAAAATACCATCATTAGTCCCTCTCTATTAGTTGTTAACATCTGGCCTATGGTGAGGTACACTTGAGTCCATGTGACAGATCATCTCGGGGAACCATTTTAGTGGCTTCGTGTCCAGGATGTTACAACTGTTATATACATATTACATTTGAGTTCTAATTTTTGGATAAAATATGAAATAATAAATTTTATGTTTTCAATGTTTTCTTCTTGATATATTATTTTTTATGTCAAAATTTAATTTCTTTAAAAAAATTGCAAATTTAATGTGAAAAATTATGAATATATTTTCTTCCTATTATTATTTTTATTTATTTTCATAAATATTATATTCTATATTGTAGGACATGTATTTTAGATATAGGCAAGTAGTTGACCATTATAATCCATTACACTCTTCATAAGGTAATCTTGATGGATTATAGTTTTTGTAGAATGGTTAAATATTGTGAATTATTATAATATAATTCTTAATTATCATGTTCAGTTATAATTTCCTTCTTTTTTTGTTCTTTTTGATGACATGATGTGTTTTGGAGTCATTTCCCAATAAATTACATGTTTAGTAATTGATTACATTTTTTTCTTATTAATATATCTTTAATTATAAAACCATGCTTGTTTTATTGCATAATATTTTTATATGATATTGTCCATAAAATATATTTCATGCTAAAAGGCCATAGAAATTCCCCCACTATGATGAAAACATAGAGGTGCAACTACATTATTCTTGAACCTTCATATATGTCCAGATGAAATTGTCTGATAGGACATATCCAATAAGGATATCAAGGTTATATGTCACATAAGACATTTATAAACCTTCTCATAGTGATATCCCCTATTAATATATAATATAAGAGGTCATAAGATCAATCCCATCAATAGGAAATCTGAATTTCCATCTGTCATTAGATATTACTCTCTCTAAACATATATATAGATCCTTATACTTTAATATTATTATTAATGTATATCATGACTCATGTGCTTTGATGTATTGATTAAAAAAATGATGATATATGTTTTTAGTGAAGTAAGATACTTTGGTATCATCATGAATGATATTGAATTAATAGATAACGTGAGAAAGGATTTATCCCTTTTGTCTCTTGACGAATGTTAATATTTCATACCATTTGATGGGAATGGAACTACATAAATAAATCCATGTCCATGGTGTTCGATGGGTGAGTTTATTTACATAATGTCAAAGAAATATACATTGAGTGAATAGGTTCATGGAACTAGCACGAAACTTTATTTATTTGAGATATTATGATAAAAGGATTATATTACACAATATATAATTTTAAGAGGATGGATTTCATTACGATGTAAAATTATTTATTTTTTGATGACTTGGTATGTTTCTAGATGAAACCCTTGGAATTTAGGTGGTTCTGCCTAATGCCACTAAGAAACAGACCTAAAGGTCCACACACTAAGTTTATCTATAATCTCAGCTAAATTATAGTACATAATTTAACAATTTATAATAAATAATATTTATGTAGGTTTCGTTGATCATCATAATTTAATAACAATTTATTCAAAAGAATATATAAGTTAAATAATAATAGTAAATATTTTTTACTTGTTGGGTGAATATAATATTTATTATATTTTTTAATGAATAATGTTATGCTATTTATTTATTAAATAAATATGCATTATTGAAGGAATAGTAAATGTGGATGAGTAAAAAATGACTTAGTTTAATGATCCAATTGGAAATGGTATAGATAGTTTTTATATTCTTTATGTTTTGAACATGTCAAGTGTTTAATAATAATATTTATATTATTATCATTATTAGAAATGGGGTTAAATAAAAATTATGGCATTTGGAAAGGGATTGTGTGATATTTTCCAACACTAAACCTACCAAAATAAATATCTAATTTTATCTATTTCCTAAAACACAATTGGTGTGAAAAACAGATATAGTGAGACTCTCTCAATCCCTTAAGAGATATCAATACATCTTGAGTTCTATCCTTCCTTCCTCTCTCTAGAAAATGAGAGTTCATCAAGTGTTCTTCCTCTCTTTGGAAGAATTATGTTGCGGTCAACCATGGAAAACACAAGCAATCAGTATTGGTTATGCTACCACCTAGTGATTCTATGTCATCAATCAAAGATTCGTGTGCATGTGTGGATGACTGCTAAAGGGATTCTTCACATGGATCCTATAATGCAATGATGGTAAAATGAGATATATTACAGCAATATTTAACAAAGAGAGAATTATAAGTTAAATTAATTCTATATCTTCTTATAAATGACAAGATCCTTCACCCAGGGTTTTGGCATTTTAGTGTAGTCAAGTAATCCACTTTTTTTATTAGTAATAAAATTTTGTACACTTAAGTAAATGATTATGCATGATTAATGACTAAAGTTTGAGTTGGTCATACTAGAATGGGATTATATCACTACACCTAAAACCGACAGAGGGTATCAGATCAGTCACATATTTAATTTACAATTATTTGTTATTCATTAATTGGATGCATGTGTTATCATTTTATTTTTATTAAAATGGTTCATATTAATATATTATATAATCATATATTATCATTATTCATTCTCCATAAAATAACCAATAATTATTAAATTATTTGTAATTAATAATAATTCGATCCGCACCATATGGAGGTGAAAAAGTCTCCACATAGACCAAACTAAATTACACAACATGTACTACTAGTATAAAAAATAAATACTTTTTTGTTATCATTTTTAACAGGTAAAAAATTTGAATAGATATTATTCAATACGATATAAGATCTGAAAAAATAGGATCATCATGTGTATCCAGACAAACTAGAACATAACATGTATAACTAAACATCATGTGGGTAACTTAAATGATGTGTAGTCAATGTTTTCTCATAGCCGAGATCATGGGGTGTCCCTATGAGCTGGGTATTAGATAAATTACATGGGGTAAACATGACATGTAACTATGAGGTTATATATTATGTACTCCTAGTACACATCATATACCTATTACACATCCATGGTGGCAAAAATCTAGTACAAAGGCATTTGTTGTGGTCATGGTCATAGGATAAGTACATGTTGTGTACTTTTGTACACAACATGTAGTCTGCTATAGGTGGTGTTTTCAAATTTTCACAAAAAGAGGAATTTAATATATAATTATAAATATTTAATATTTGTTTCATGTTTCATTAATTCGATAATACATTCCATTTCATAGGACTAAAAATTATATATTAAATTAATTTTCATGTTAAACTTTTGATGAACACATGAGGTTTCTTCCAAGAACAATTTTATACTGCATTAATTTTAAATGAAATTAATTTTGTTTAAAATTATAGATGATGTTGATTTAAGCATGCTTGGATGGAATTAATATAAATTTAATTAATTTTATTAATTCAAGGAATGTTATCTCTATTAAATTACAAATAAAATTAATTGATAACAAGATTACAAATGTATTTTTGTTGTGTGATGTGTAGATGATTGTGATCATGACACTATTATATTATTTCTATCAGTTTCATGGAAAATTATTTATGTTTTTTAATTTTGTTTCATCCCCAAATAAATGAATTAAAATTCATGTAAGATGGAATAACAGATAATCATATTATGCATAAATTTCATTATCATACATGGTTATTCCACTAAGTAAAATCTATTCCATATTAACAAGTTATTTAAAAGTATAAAATGGGATTTAAAAATATAGATAAAAATACATCATTTAAAACATAAATTTTTACAATCATTCCACTACATGTGTAAGAATCAACCTCGTAGTTCAATGTTCTTAACCAACACATATTTTGGTGCTTTCAATTGTTGTATAAATTTTCGCTTAAAATTTGGGGTTGTCATGATTTATTTTAAATAAAGGGTTAACTACCCAAGCATGACTTGGAGTAAATAACAGTAAATAGTTGAGAAATTGTTGATATAATATTTTAGGATTTGGGTGTCCATTCAGTAGATCAAATTTCTATGATTTAATGTAGTTGGGTAGTTTTTCATACCTAAAACCAATAAAATAGATTTCCAGTCCCATGAATGGGTTATGAGAATATGATATGGATCCTTTCCACTAAAATATCTAAGCTACAAGATAATATAAAATTAATTTTAAGGATTATTAGGTTTCAAAATATCATGGGAGATTATTTTAATTTAAATAAATTAAAATTTTTAAAATATTTTTGAAATAAAACAATGCAATAAGTATCCACTCTAAATTTGTAAAAATGGAAAATCAAAAATCATCAAAAATATCACTAAGATTCATACTATATAAGGATAACCATTTCACTAGTGAAAATGTATTAGAATTGTATTGGTTCTTGCGTGTTATAGATTTCAATGAATGGAAATTGTACCTACTAAAAACCCCATATCCTAAGTACCTTATAAAAGAGTGTAGTAAGGAATATGTATCTATCTATCTAAAGAATGTAGATGAAGTAAATGATTTCTAATGATTTATTTTATCCTCTATTTCCAATGATCTTTTAATGAAATATGAACATATGGATGCATATAGAATAGTTTCTCCCCATTTGGATATATATGAAGATAAGGTGATATGAGAGAGATATGATATCTCCAATTCACTCTTCATATGGAAGATTGGATATTTAGTTAGTTGGGTCTCATGTAGTCAAGATGATTAGAAATATTAAACGCTTATACATATTGGGTTTTAATATCCCGTATGAGTTATGCACAAATCTCATTATATCCATACTACCAAAAAACATATCTAGTTTTATTATTAATTTTAATATAATAAATAGAAAGTATACACTATACGAACTTATTACTCTTATCCCCCAAGTTGATAAAGATACAGGTAATGGATAAATTATTGTACATATAATGAATAAGAGGAAGATGAACTAGGAAAAGGGGATGAAGACTCATTCTAAGTATAATGCTCTGAATAATCATCCCTATAAGAAGAAGAAGATTTAGATACAAGAAAAGGAACAAGATACAGTATGTTTTCCATGTGGAAAGAATATATCTTAAAAGAGGAACTGAACCCATTTAATAAAAAAGGGGAATATTTATGCTTATTCATTATTAAGTGTAATATTTCTAAATCTATAAGTTGTGTATTACATAATGAATGTGGTGATCACATTTGTATCCAAATATTAGAACCAAGTAGTTTTTTTATTGATTTTAGATAAGTTGTGGATATATAATATCAAAATGGAGTGAGGTAGGTTATTCTATCCATTAGAGATTATCATCTCACATTTACAGTAGGATTGACTTTGGTTTTAAATAACAATTATTATGTTCCTAGTGTTACCAAGAAAATTATTCTCATTTCTTTTTTAGATATATATAGATTTATATTAATCTTTCAAAATAATTTCTACAACTTTTATACAGATTTCATATGTTATGGTATGGAACAAATGAATAACAGTCTTTATGTATTAAATTTCGAAAACCAAATATTGGAAATTTACAATGAAACTAATACACGTGACTCATATGACACCAAGTTGTGCAATCAATGTCTTGGTCAAGTAAACAAAAATTATATGACAAAGATCTACCAATATGGTTATTTAGACTCTATTGAGCTAAATCCATGTGAAAACTGTCATGATTGTTTACAAGGAAGGATAACCAAACCATCATTCAGTGGTCAATTTGAAAGGGACAAATAGATTCTAGATTTGTTAAACACTGATGTTTTTGGAACTTTTCAAGTAGAATAAATAGGTGGTAATCATAATTTTTTACTTTTGTTGATGGATTTAATATGAATGGTTATATATAATTAAATATCTACAAGTTTAAATCCTTTTAGAAGATCAAAGAGTTCATGAATGTGGTTGTGAATCAGATTATTATTAAGATAAAAAAACATTGATCATATCATGGTGGGGAATAACATATCCAATAATTTATCGATATTCCATGGGAGTATGAGATGTTATCTAAAATATCTCTACCTTATAAACCATATTATAATTGTATTAATGATAGGAGGATTTATATCTTGTTGGAAATGGTATGGTCAATGATGAGTCTTTCAAATATTCTATTATTATTTTGGGGATATGAATTATATGAATCATTATACCGACTAAACGAAGTACCAACTATCATGGAGAATGGTATTTCCTATGAGTTATACAGTGGAATGAAACACATTATTTCACTTTTTCATCCATAGAATTTTGTGGTGTATGTTAATGCTGGAGAAAGAAAAAAATTGAGAACCTTCTTACAAGAAGTGTACCTTTATAGGATATACTAAAAAACAAGAGGATAATATCTATAAAACCCTTCATAAAATAGAGTTACCATCACAAGATATGTGATATTTCTTGAGGGGGAGTATATCTTCAAGAAGGATAGTGGGAAAAATATTGTATTCGATGAAGTTAATTCTTAGGATACAAAAGAGTTAGTACACGAACAGGTTCTATAGGTATCCATGGAAGAAGGTGTTCTTGAAACCCAATTGCTATATAGGAGAAAAAAAGAGGTGATAGAAATAAAGAGATTTTCATTTATTTACATTGATGATGGTCACTCATTATTGGTTAACAATGATGATCTTATCTCCTACCAAGATGAATTAGAGGGAACAGAAGCTGCAAGATGGGAAAAAGCCACAAATTCTAAGATGGATTCCATGTATCAAATCCAAATTTGGGTTCTGATCAATATTCTAGTTTATGTTAATCATTTTGTGTTTAAAAGGGTATTTAAGAGAAAATTGGTCATATAAGGTAATGTAAATACCATTAAAGAGTGACAAGTGGTCATAGGGTTAGACAACATCAAGGAATTGACTATGATAAAACCTTTTCTTTGGTTTTCATGTTTAAATCCATTAGTATCATGCTTGAAATAGTATCTTACAATTTCTATGAGATCTGGAAAACGGATTTAAAAAAGACATTCATTAATGTAAACCATTAAGAGAATGTGTACATTACATAACTAGAAGGATTTGTGACTTTTATAAATTCAAAAAAGGAATGAATGTTTTAAAGATCCATTTAATAATTAATGAAATCATCCAGGTAAAAGAACATTTGATTTTGTAAACCCATAAAATAATTTGGTTTCATTAATAATGAATGTGATCCATCTATTTCTAAGAGGTTTAATGTCGTGCAGTTTTTTTAGAAGTATATGTTGATGACATATTACTAATTCGAATGATATACCAATTTTAAAATATGTTATGTCATGATTGAGAAAGTGATTCTCCATGAAAGACTTATGTAAAGAAACTTATATTCGTGGGATCAAGATCATGCATGATAGATATAAGAGGATATTGGGACAAATTCAAGGTACATATATTGACCAGATATAGAAGATAATCAATTTGGAATAGTCCAATAGAGTATTGGTTCCAATGTCACATGGTATACATCGTTCAAAGAAAATGTGACCTCAAAAAAAGTAGAAAAGATAAAGAGTGTAGAGACCTGTATCTTGACGTACATGGACATTACATTACTTTTGCGGAATACTTAGTACATAACAAAAACACACACACAAGGATCGTAATAGTTTAGTGTCTTTGGAAACTCGGAATATAATCTTCTAATCGTGGTAAAAGACCTTCAACATCTCCCATAAAGATATTCCTTTTTTTACCTAAAACCTTTATTTATATCCTGGGGAAAAGAAAACATAAAAGTGTGAGCTCAAATACTCAGTAAGGGTAAACAAAAGAAATATCAATCACATCATATTCATAAGAACATAACATTTTGGAAATCTTAACTTGCAAAAGAGAGCATAATTTCATAACATGGGATAAATCATGGAAGTGAAATGTAATCACAATAATCATAAATTAAAACATTAAACTTTGTGGCATACACACATAATCATATAGAATCATTTCTTGTTAGTCAAGACTCATTTCCAAGACTATCTTAGTGGACAAAGTCCCTTTCTGAACCGAGTCACCCTCGTTTCAGTCCTGTTTCAATGAACCGGTATAACCTACCATTTCAGCCATGTCTATCTCATGAGATATAAAATCTTTACCCAATGCATTGGAGGGAGATATAGGTCCCACCCATCTCATAATGATACCATTCTTATGTGTGCCACAAAATCATAAACCATACATCATTTCATAACCCATGTAATAAAAATGGGATTCTTAAACAACATGACATCATAAAACAATTCATATAAGATAAAGGAATTCATAAAAATAATTCAATCACAACATAATCAAATCAATGTAATAATTGGGATAAAAACAGAACCCTATATTATCTTATATGGAAAATAATTTTGATAAAACACTTGAAATGAATTCTTGAGGAAAATATCCTTTCTTCTTCAAAAACACTTTTCCTTTATTAATATGTCATAAAATTATAAACTAAAAGAAGTTGATTAAAAATAAACATGAAAACTTTTAAAGGAAGATTCTTGGAAATAATGTTTTAAAAATCCATTCATGCCGTATAAGTTAAAAAAACATTCTTCTCATACTTTTGTCGGAAAAGTCAAAAAGTGCCTCGGACGAAAAACGACAAAAGATTCCTTTAATATCTTTTACAAAAAAACTTAATGAAGGGTAAAATTGGATATAAACTGTTGTAGAAGTATGGAAATAATATTACATATTGAGGGAACATGGATGTGGATGATAAAATACACCCCAGTAATTACCAAAGTAAAAACAATCTCTGATAAAAGTGAGATTGTGATATTTCCCTTACCTTAGGTCCGATTTTCTTCGTAGGTTTCCGAACCTCCTGTATAATGATTTAAATAATGTCATTGACTTATTACAGAATTATACTCATTGTTATGATATCATATATGGTTCACTTATGACTTTATATTACCCTTTCTTTTTTAAATTCTATGTTAAAGAGAATTTTGGGTAAAATTGTTTCATTTGTCGTCCGTGTTTTGACTTGTAATTATTCATATGATTGCTTAGATCATAATTACTTAATTCCAGAATATAAAACATGATTTATATATAATATATATTCAGAATATACATATATATAATAAATTCGTAAATGGAAAGAAATACACCGTTAATGGAGATGGTAGGTCGTACGTACGCAAGAACGCTGTTTTCGTTTCCTTATTGAGTTGAATGGAATTAAGTAGATGACATACATATATACATAAATCCAGTACCTTTATAATTTCATATATTTCATTATTATTTATTATATATACTTTATAATCATTCTTAAATGGTTAACATGGGGAATGAATTCATCGCGTCGTGGAGACGGTAGTCCGTACGTACGCACGAGCGATGATATCGTTTCCATAATTATTGAATTGAATTGGAGTGGATGATACAATATATCAGAATCAATATGATGTTCTAATAACTATGTATAGTTATTTTTTACACCATTATAACCATCCATGTAAGGTGGTGGTGGAAAATAGATTACACCACGGCGTGGAGACCGTATTCCGTACGTACGCACGTGCGGTGATTTCTTTTTCCGTAGGATGGATAGATGGTGAAATAGGGTTGTTTCATACTTATAATAACATATCTGTATATTAGTGATACTGATTTTATTACTTCATAATGAAACAACCTAAGAAGAAGAAGTGGAAGAAGAAATAAAGATGAAAGAATCGGTAACGGACATTACCTCTTCTTTGAAGTGCTTCTTTGACACCTCCTTTTAGGGCACTAACATGGGTCTTTGAAAAATACCAGAACCTCTAGGATGTTTCTAGGGAAGTGGAGAAGATAATTTGCCAGGGTTTGCCCAAGCTTGAAGGCTCAAAGTTGTGTGAGGAAGAGAGGGAGGAGGTGCCCTTTTATAAGGGAGGAGAGGGGCACCTTTGGAATAACTAAAACTATTATTTTATTATAAAGCCAAGTTCGGTTTTAAATAGCTCCAAATTGATTTATTTCGAGGCTAAGGTGGGGATGGGTCGAAATACTCTCATAAAATAGAATTTAGAAAAGTTTAGGTTCCTATTGTAACCTTATCATTTAGATTTAACATTAAGTTAAATAATTTTACTTTGACCGTGTCTTCTTGTGTTCTTACACTATAAGTTTAATAAACTTACTATAAGAAGACAAACGAACCCCAAATTGTTTATTATTAATATATATAACCTTATCTAAGTAATTTGGCCGAACCCCAGATTTTTAGGAATAAAATAACAATTAATTATATAATATTTGTTTTAAAAACTATTTTATGTCAATTTTGACACTATTTAGTAATTGATTTTTGTGAAAATCATAACAGAATGATAAGTTCGAAAAACGTTAATTAAATCAATAATAACATGTCATATTAACCTATAAAATTAGTGGAATTCATAAAAAGTCTCAAATTATATTTATTTGGGTATTTATAAGATCAATTATGTCAATATTTCATTAATAAGATAATTACTGCATCATTGTTGTGTCATAAATAAATTAAATTATTTAATGTCTAAAAATTACAAATAAAATACCATTATGTAGGAAATCTTTTTAGTTTTCTAATGAATATTTATAGTCGAATTTATCTTATGTATAACCCCATATTAACAATGTTTTAGTAAATAAACATTGATTTTACCTCTTTTAACCCTTCTTTAAAAAAATTAATAATAAATGTCCTAATCTAATCCAAGTGGGCCTAAATGGTCATATTTTATTCCTATGTTTGTTTTTGGTCGAATTACACTTGTCCAATAGAATTAGGACATGTGTTAGGGTAATAATAATATCATTTCTACCCTTAATTACCATATTTACTTTTTACCGTGGTAAAAAAAAGTAAAAAGTTACTGTTCACCAAAAAATTATTTTCATCTTATTGAACCACATTTTAGTCCTTGATATTAACCGTGTCTCTCGGATTTTCGAAATTCCACTCACAGAAGCGGTAAAATTAAGTTTTATGAAAAATTTAGTTTTTTTAACTACCACTTAGTGGTTTCACTATTCATCAAAAATTGAAAGTTTTCAGAAAAATACCAAAAATTAGGCCTAAGCTATATTTGGTATTATGTACTCAAAAATTATTTCTGTTTTACCAAATTAAAGACATATTAGTTGCATTAATTAATTTAAAAATTAATTGTCGTCGTCAAAACAAAAGACGTGTTTTTAAGAGATAATAACTATCAAAAGATTGACACTTGTTTATAACTGGTTTAAATGTGAAATTACATCCAATGACCAACATTGTATTAAATTGTAAAAATATATTCTAAATATAATTTAAAACCACTCAAATTAATGATTTATCACTATTAATTATTTCGATTGAAAAAGTTGTTTTTAATTAAAATTTAGTAATTTCCACTATTCATCAAAATATGAAAGTTATCCGAAAATTACCAAAATTTCACCCTAAGCTAATTTCGATATTCCGAATCCAAAAATGAAGTCCATTTTGAAAAATAAAATTTACAAAATTTTGAAAAGTGGTTATTACTATTCATAACGGCTAGTTTTATTAATATTTTAATAGCATATCGTTGTTTAGTGAAACTCGGTATTGCATACTACACACGCTATCAAGGAAGGTCGTGATTGCGTGTAATGAAAGGCAAGTCAAGGATGCGTGTTGTGAAATCTATTTTTGGTGTAGCGTACAACACAAGACATTAATGAAATTAAAAAGAATATTTTATCATAAAATCTCGGGGTGTTACATTCTACCCCCCTTAAAATGAATTTCACCCTCGAAATTCGTCGGGGTTATAAATGGTTTACTATTCGAAAGTTTCTTTGATAGAAACCCACATCGTAAAAAGGAATACCAAAACATGGATTTAAAAACTAAAGTATGAAATGTAACGATTACCCAAATAAACTAATCACTAGGTTTCCACATAGGTGAAAATATGGATATGGAAGAAAAATCTAACCATCATGTTCTGATGGAGAGTGGTAGAGAACATGGCTATGGAAAATCCAACAATCACAAATCCATAAATTTGTGATGATCTAAGGTACCATCTGAATAATCAGTTATAAGAGCACTTGGACAACATTTTTGGTTTTCAAGATCATTTCCCTAAAGTTGAAGAATTTGAATTAGAATAAATACTTACTTTATTTTGGTACAATCTCACTGTTGTTCGTGCCTTGAACAATTTCCACTTCATCTCTTAAATAAATGAAGTTGAATTTGTTATTCGTGAAGTGTTAACAGATCATGTGATAGAATGACGGGTCATTCCATCTGTCTCAAACAAAAAGTTATTAAATATACATAAGTCATTCTATAGTGAGATTAATCATATATGGTTCCTAAAATGGACTTATACTTCATATATCATAATGCTTAATATAATAAAACTAGTTTCTACTAAACAGGGACTTCCTATAGACCAGTGGTAGGCGATAAAGGCCAGTCGCACTTCGGTTGTGGGTTCGATTCCCATAGCCTTGTCCGACGCGATGGGTTGTCGCCCGTCCTGCAGGTTATCCTTTTTCTAAAACTATATTACTATAACATCCCATTAATAATATCAAAAAAACTTCTATCCTTAAACAATACTAACTTATGTCCAACATAATCCATTCTAATCTTTAGGCTTATCTAAAATACTTCGGCCCAAGCTCATATTATAAAGAAAATGATTACTTGAAATGTCACAGAACAATCACGTGAATTCCATCATTTGTCCCCCATATATCATAAGATATATATTGTTGGTCAAATTACAAACATGTGAATACCTTAATCATGTATTCTCTTGAAGAATGAATACCCATTGAACCTTAGTGAAAACATGAATGCAGTTAAAAGTTAACACTTTCCACATACTAAAATCCTAAAAATTCTATATACTCAAACCATGATATCACTTAGTCCTTATATTAATCATGACCTCATGAATACTTTCAAACATTTCATTTTCTCCTTATCCCTTCATTATGCGCATATCATCTACTTTCCCAAATATTTGAATCACTTCTCATGGTTACCGGTACCTTAAAATTATTGAAAACCACAATAGAACAATACATAAATATTTCAATACAACATAAAAGTATCTCAACAATCATTATTCTTGAATACCAATACATAAACACTTCAATCCATCCACTTCAATGATTGTCCTGGAATAAGTCCTTCCTTGATTTAGAAGTAACTTTTTAGGTGAGGGCATTGAGTTGGGTAATGCCCATGTTCTCCGCAAATAAGACATTGAACTCCATAACAGTCTGTCACTCTATGACCCTTTCCTCCACACAGATAACATCGATCCATCCATTTGAGGTATTCCTCAAGGTTCTTCTTCCCTTCTTTAGAAATCTCAATCTTCCTTTCTTTATGCTCCTCAACATGCGAACATGAATAATAGTTTATCTTCCTCTTCTTTGATGAATTAGACATACAACTAAATTTCACCTTGTTAATCATATATCGCGATGACTGATTCGGCATAATCACAATATCTTTCTCTCTAGGAATTACACAATTTTGTTGCTCATAATCACCAATTTTTTCATTTGATTTAATGTTAACCGAATTCCTTATGGTTCCCTCCATTAACTAAAACACAAAAAGAATCTTGTGAGCGGCAAAAATCATGCTAGAGAAAACAACATAGTAAAGGGGGAGTACCCTCAATATCTAACATCTTAGGTTTAAATTCTAAGATCTTTAGCACAATTCTAGGACTATAACCTATACGTATACTTAACCTTAGAGACATCCCTAGACATACCTTATAAATATCTCTAGGAATCTCATTAACGTTTTCGCATCCTAGTTTCCAAAGGTTGACTAAACCTTTCCTCTGATACCAACTATAGAGACCCGTATCTTGACGTACATGGACATTACATTACTTTTGCGGAATACTTAGTACATAACAAAAACACACACACAAGCATCGTAATAGTTTAGTGTCTTTGGAAACTCGGAATATAATCTTCTAATCATGGTGAAAGATCTTCAACATCTCCCATAAAGATCTTTCTTTTTTTACCTAAAACCTTTCTTTATATCCTGGTGAAAAGAAAACATAAAAGGGTGATCTCAAATTCTCAGTAAGGGTAAACAAAAGAAATATCAATCACATCATATTCATAAGAACATAACATTTTGGAAATCTTAACCGGCAAAAGAGAGCATAATTTAATAACATGGGATAAATCATGGCAGTGAAATGTAATCACAATAATCATAACTTAAAACATTAAACTTTTTGGAATACACACATAATCATAGAGAATCATTTCTTGTTAGTCAAGACTCATTGCCAAGACTATCTTAGTGGACAAAGTCCCTTTCTGAACTGAGTCACCCTCGTTTCAGTCCTGTTTCACTGAACCGGTATAACCTACCATTTCAGCCACGTCAATCTCATGAGATATAAAATCTTTACCCAATGCATTGGAGGGAGATATAGGTCCCACCCATCTCATAATTATACCATTCTTATGTGTGCCACAAAATCATAAACCATACATCATTTCATAACCCATGTAATAAAAATGGGATTCCTAAACAACATGAAATCGTAAAACAATTCATATAAGATAAAGGAATTCATAAAAATAATTCCATCACAACATAATCAAATCAATGTAATAATAGGGATAAAAACAGAACCCTATATTATCATAGATGGAAAATAATTTTGATAAAACACTTGAAATGAATTCTTGAGGAAAATATCCTTTCTTCTTAAAAAACACTTTTCCTTTCTTAATAAGTCATACAATTATAAACTAAAAGAAGTTGATTAAAAATAAACTTGAAAACATTTAAAGTAAGATTCTTGGAAATAATGTTTTAAAAATCCATTCATGTCGTATAAGTTAAAAAAACATTCTTCTCATACTTTTGTCAGAAAAGACAAAAAGTACCTCGTACGAAAAACGACAAAAGATTCCTTTCATATCTTTTACAAAATACTTACCGAAGGGTAAAATTGGATATAAACTATTGTATAAGGATGGAAATAATATTACATATTGAGGGAACATGGATGTGGATGATAAAATACACCCCAGTAATTACCAAAGTAAAAACAATCTCGGATAAAAGTGAGATTGTGATATTTCCCTTACCTTAGGTCCGATTTTCTTCGTAGGTGTCCGAACCTCCTGTATAATGATTTAAATAATGTCATTGACTTATTCCATAATCATACTCACTGTTATGATATCATATATGGTTCACTTATGACTTTATATTACCCTTTCTTTTGTAAATTCTATATTAAAGAGCATTTTGGGTAAAATTGATTCATTTGTCGTTCGTGTTTTGACTTGTAATTATTCATATGATTGCTTAGATCATAATTACTTAATTCCTGAATATAAAACATGATTTATATTTAATATATATTCAGAATATACATATATATAATAAATTAGTAAATGGAAAGAGATACACCGTTCATGGAGACGGTAGGCCGTACGTACGCAAGAACGCTGTTTTCGTTTCCTTATTGAGTTGAATGGAATTAAGTAGATGAAATACATATATACATAAATCCAGCAGCTTTATAATGTCATATATTTCATTATTATTTCTTATATATACTTTATAATCATTCTTAAATGGTTAACATGGAGAATGAATCTCATCGCGTCGTGGATACGGTAGTCCGTACGTACGCACGAGCGATGATATCGTTTCCATAATTATTGAATTGAATTGGAGTGGATGAAACAATATATAAGAATCAATATGATGTTCTAATAACTATGTATAGTTATTCTTTAAACCATTATACCCATCCATGTAAGGTGGTGGTGGAAAATAGATTACACCACGGCGTGGAGACGGTACTCCGTACGTACGCACGTGCGGTGATTTCTTTTTCCGTAGGATGGATAGATGGTGAAATAGGGTTGTTTCATACTTATAATAACATATCATTATATTAGTGATACTGATGTTATTACTTCATAATGAAACAACCTATGAAGAAGAAGTGGAAGAAGAAATAAAGATGAAAGAATCGGTAACGGACATTACCTCTTCTTTGAAGTGCTTCTTTGAGACCTCCTTTTAGGGCACTAAAATGGGTCTTTGAAGAAGACCAGAACCTCTAGGATGTTTCTTGGGAAGTGGAGAAGATAATTTGGCAGGGGTTGGCCGAGCTTCAAGGCTCAAAGTTGTGTGAGGAAGAGAGGGAGGAGGTGCCCTTTTATAAAGGAGGAGAGGGGCACCTATGGAATAACTAAAACAATTATTTTATTATAAAGTCATGTTCGGTTTTAAATAGCTCCAAATTGATTTATTTCTAGGATAAGGTGAAGATGGGTCGAAATACTCTCATATAATAGAATTTATACAAGTTTAGGTTCCTATTTTAACCTTATCATTTAGATTTAACATTAAGTTAAATAATTTTACTTTTACCGTGTCTTCTTGTGTTCTTACACTATAAGGTTAATAAACATACTATAAGAAGCCAAAAGAACCCCAAATTGTTTATTATTAATATATATAACCTTATCTAATTCATTTGGCCGAACATTAGATTTTTAGGAATAAAATAACAATTAATAATATAATATTTGTTTTAAAAACTATTTTATGTCAATTTTGACACTATTTAGTAATTGATTTTTGTGAAAATCATAACAAAATGATAAGTTCGAAAACAGTTAATTACATCAATAATAACATGTCATATTGACCTAGAAAATTAGTGGAATTCATAAAAAGTCTCAAATTATATTTATTTGGGTATTTATAACATCAATTATGTCAATATTTCATTAATAAGATAATTAATGCATCATCGTTGTGTCATAAATAAATTAAATTATTTAATGTCTAAAAATTACAAATAAAATACAATTATGTAGGAAATCTTTTGAGTTTTCTAATTAATATTTATAGTCGAATTTATCTTATGTATAACCGCATATAAAAAATGTTTTAGTAAATAAACTTTGATTTTACCTCTTTTAACCCTTCTTTAAATAAATTAATAATAAATGTCCTAATCTAATCCAAGTGGGCCTAAATGGTCATATTTTATTCCTATGTTTGTTTTTGGTCGAATTACACTTGTCCAATAGAATTAGGACATGTGTTAGGGTAATAATAATATCATTTCTACCATTATTTACCCTATTTAATTTTTACCGTGGTAAAAAAAAAGTAAAAAGTTACTATTCACCAAAAAATTATTTTCATCTCATTGAACCACATTTTAGTCCTTGATATTAACCGTGTCTCTCGGATTTTCAAAATTCCACTCACAGAAGTGGTAAAATTAGGTTTTATGAAAAATTCAGTTTTTTTTAACTACCACTTAGTGGTTTCACTATTCATCAAAAATTGAAAGTTTTCAGAAAAATACCAAAAATTAGGCCTAAGCTATATTTGATATTATGAACTCAAAAATTATTTCTGTTTTACGAAATTCAAAACATATTAGTTGCATTAATTAATTTAAAAATTAATTGCCGTCGTCAAAACAAAAGGCGTGTTTTTAAGAGATAATAACTATCAAAAGATTGACACTTGTTTATAACTGGTTTAAATGTGAAATTACATCCAATGACCAACATTGTATTAAATTGTAAAAATATATTATAAATATACTTTAAAACCACTCAAATTAATAATTTATCACTATTAGTTATTTCGATTGAAAAAGTTGTTTTTAATTAAAATTTAGTAATTTCCACTATTCATCAAAATATGAAAGTTATCCGAAAATTACCAAAATTTCACCCTAAGCTAATTTCGATATTCCGAATCCAAAAATGAAATCCATTTTGAAAAATAAAATTTACAAAATTTTAAAAAGTGGTTATTACTATTCATAATGGCTAGTTTTAATAATATTTTAATAGCATATCGTTGTTTAGTGAAACTCGGTATTGCGTACTACACACGCTATCAAGGAAGGTCGCGATTGCGTGTAATGAAAGGCAAGTCAAGGATGCGTGTTGTGCAAGCTCCTTTTGGTGTAGCGTACAACACAAGACATTAATGAAATTAAAAAGAATATTTTATCATAAAATCTCGGGGTGTTACAAAGAGTGATTAATATCCCATATGCATATTTGATAGGACCCTCTATGAATTCCATGTTATGTATGAAACATGATGTTGCCTATTCATTGATCATGGTAGGTATATGTCAGGATGTTCTAGGTGAACATCATTGGACTGATATTAGGTGTATTAAGGATATATTCTTGGTGTATAGAAGAGATAAAGAACTAATAATTAGGGGTTATACATATACTTGTTTTCATATAGATTAGAATTAGCAGAAGTAACATTTTAGATATTTATTTTATCTCAATATAGGATTTGTGAGAAAGTAGGGTTCGAAGAATCCATTTATCACTGATTTTATAGTAGATTTTGAGTATATTGAAACTTATGATGTAACCAAGAGAGTATTTTCGATTCAAAAAATTTCCAAGAGCTTAATGTGGTTCCAATAAATAAATAACCTATCAAGGTTTACTGTGATAACACTATATTGGTGGCTCTTTCCAAGGATCCAAGTTTGCAGAAAAGGATAAATAATATACTTTATAAGTTTCATCTCTTCAGGTATTTTTTCGACGAGATTATATTGCGGTGAGTAGAGTATTCATGGAGGAAAACGTGGTGGATACCTTAATAAAGAATTTATCTCAGTAAAAGCATGAGTATCATGTGAGTTCTAGTGGACTAAAAGCTATTTTTAGTTGTCTATAGTTTATATAGAATTATATTGAAGTTTTTCCACTATAATAAGCATGTTTAGTACTTTATTACATGTTTTTCTTATTAAATAATTTTTCTTATCATATCATGGTTGTTTATTGGCATAATAGTTTTAAGACATAATGTAATTAGAATATATGTCAGGTTGAATGGTCAGAGTAGTTCCCCACTATGATGAGAACCTAGAGGTTCCATGACATTATTCTTGAACATTACTATATGTTCTATTGATATTGTATAATGGGACACATATAATACAAGCTATCTTGTATAATAGGTTTATAAGATAGTGATTCACCTTATTATGGTGTTCTCCTTTGGTAATCTCCAAGATATAAGGTTATGAGAATAAACCTGTTAATAGGGAATCCACATTACTATGTGTCAATGGATTTTCCCATCTATAGACAAGTTCATTTATCCATTGTCTTTAATATTATCATTAATAGATATTATGACTCACATGATTTGATGTATTGAAAAACTCATGTTGTTATATGTTTGTATAAAATTAGGATACTTTGGGTGTGTCATGAATGATATTAAATTAATGGATAATCAAAGAAAGGTTTTATTCCTTTTATCTCTTGATGAAAGTTAATATCATAGAAACATTAATGGAAATAGAATAACGTAAATAAAACCATGTTCATGGTATTTTATTGATGATTTCATTTTCATAAATTCAAAGAAAGATTCATTATGTTTATAGATAGATGGTACCAACATGAAACCATGTTGATTTGAGAAATTGTGATAAAAGGATTATATGATACGATAAACATTCATGGGATATTAGACTTCATTGTGATGTTAGCTTATTTCTCTATCAATTCCTTATCATGTTTCTAGATTCTAACCATTGAAATTAGATCCCACAAAGCAATGATGATGCGGTGAGTTCTATTACACTGATCATCATTAAGGATAAAATTACAAGTTAAAGTAATTCTACATCTTCTTAATAATTAAATATAAATTACTTGTGAATATCCTTTTCCCATGGTTATAGTGTTTTAATTAATTCAATAAATCTACTATTTTCATTTGAAAGGATGTTCTGATCATGTAAATCATTAATTACACATGATTCATTACTAAAATTTGACATAGTCATCCTCGAATAGGATGATACCACTCTTCTTGGAACCTATAATGTGGTTGATTATATGTATGATCACTTTAAGTATGGAGGTAATTGGTGGTAGTGGAGGTGGTGAGATAAAAATATTGTTTATTGGTTGTTGATGGATATTGGACATATTTTAATCTATATATATGATTATTGGGCTTATGGGTTGATTGGTGTTTATGAATATATGATTGTGAATGTATGACTATAGAAATATGAATAACGTTGTTGTGTATTATGGTTAAGTTTATTTTATGATTGAGTTCTTTTCATTCATATTACTTTTTAAAAAATGGTTTTTTAAAAATAAATATTTTATTTAATCTGTTTAAATAGTGTTTCTGATAACTATCATTAAACAACATTGTATCTAATTTTTAGTAGGGTTCTTATAGTTTCTGTTATTTTTTCCCTCCAAAAACTTAAAATACTACTATATAAATTAGAGATATTTATGTTAATTTCCCCCAACTTATTTTCTATTATTTAAAAAAGCATCCAACAACAGAATAAAAAACTGCCAGTACATACCTAAAAATTAAAAATATTAAAACTACCATTAATATATAAAAAATGACACTCTGTGATAGTCCACCATGAAATTTTAGGAAGATTATGTAACAATCTATAAACAGTATAGCGGTGGATTAAACTACCTTAAGTAGTTAAAAAACATCTCTAAGGCCATAATTTGTAGTAATTCATTATGGTGACCAACTGTCAATATGATATACTATTCTTATTATTTACTTGTCACCACATGATTAATACATTTTGACTTGATTCTTTTTACATTTTAAGTGTATACTAGAAACTGTCAGAATAAGCCCATTTTTTTATAATTGAAAACTTCGTAAAAGTCTTGATAAATACTAAGTTACAATTTATAAACAAGTGAAAACATATATTGATGATTTTTTTATTATTTATATGGATTATAATTTTTTAGGATCATATAATATATTACTGATTAAATTGTTAGCAAACATAGAATTTTATATACTCAATAATAAACTATAGATATGTATTTTAACATAGCTTTAAATTTCCTTTATCAGTGTTAAAAAGTGATGATGTTATAAGATCCATTTAAAGCTGATGGGTTTCATCAGCACTAAAATATCACTGATAAAGATAACCTTCATCAGCACTAAAAATCACCAATAAAGGGGGTCCTTTATCAATTATAGTTTAGCATGGATAAAGTAGGATCATTAACAGCAATATTTTTAGCACAAATTAAGGATAATTTTATCATCACTAGAAATAGCGCTAAAAAAATACATGCTGCAACAACATGCTACTAAAATTACAGCAGACTACAACCAGAAAATAAGAAAAAAAATATCGAAAATAAATTTTTGTCACAAATACATGAAGAAAATATTACATATATTTCAAACATTGATTTGTATAATTATATTGTTATGAATAATTTTTCACAAACATCAAAGTGTTCAAAAACATTAATGTTTTGTTTTCTTTAGCCCTCGACCTCCACTCAAAAGAGCCTGATCATGCTACTAGTTCTTGTAAAAACCACAATAGCTAGATAAATTGAGTTTACCTATATAAAAAAAATTATTATGTTAGTAATACTATAATGGAAGAAATTAAACATAAAAATGAAACAATATATTAATAAAATGTCACTTTTAAATAGAAAACATGTACTCGGGGAAATACCAAGAACACCATGAGTCAAGTAAATATGTGGTTAAATTATACACATAAAAATTATTTATTGATCATTATCCTAAATTATCAAGGAAATATAAGTACATTTTTTTAGTTTTAAATATGTGATGTATATTTTGAACTAAACTGTTAATTTTAAACTAAAAACAAAAAATGTCGGTCATATTGGGCTCACTATATTTCATACTAATGTGTGGTTGATTCCTACAATTCAAAAAGGATTTATGCATCAATTTTCATAAATTTCAAAGAAAATAAATCACATTTTATCATTTTTAAGTATGTTACTTGTGTTTCAAACTAAAATGTGAAATTAAAATAAAAACGTACAATTTGAGTCATATCGATCACACCATGTGTCAAATTGATGCATGGTTAAATCCTACAGATTTAAAATCACTTTTGGAACATTTTCTAATATATAAAAATAATTAGGGCACACTTTTCATGTCTTTAATTAGTGAAACATGTTTTTTACTAAAATTTCATTTTTAAACTAAAAGTGTACACTTTGAGTATACCAGGCATACCATCTATGGTATTAAAGTGTGGATAATTATTAAACATTAAAAATGAAATATGTAATTTTCCTAAGGTATAATGGTGATATGATTTTGTCTCCTTTGTTTTTTGTGAATGGAATTTGTTTTTAACTAAAATGTAATTTTTAAACTTAATCCAAAACATTGAGTTGTACTAGTCCCAACCTATATTAAATTGATAGAAATATAATTACTACATATTATAAAGACTTTTAGATCATTTTCTGAAATAATCACAACAATATGAATATGTTTTATTAATTTTGAGTATGTAATGTGTATTTTTAACTAAAATATCATTTTTAAACTAAAACCATGCATTTTGAGTCATACTGATCACATTATGCGTCATACTGAGGTTCTTAAAATTCCTATACAAAAACATGAATTTTTCATCATTTGAATAATGTATCAGAACCATATGAATGTGTTTTCTCAGTTTTCAGTCTATCACCTGTCTTTTACACTAAAATGTCAATTTAAAAAAACACATTTTGAATCATACTAGTCAAACCTTGCGTTAGATTAACATCTGGTTGATTCCAACTTGTCAAAAATGATATGAAATTATATTTAAAATTTATTAATATATTTTGAGTTTGATTTCTTGATTTTTAGTTAGTGTCACATGTTTTTAACTACAACGTCATTTTTAAATTAAAAACATGCACTTAGAGTCCTACTAGTCACATCGTGTGTCCTATTGACATGCGATTATTCCTACATGTCACAAATGACCTATGGATCATTTTTTCAAAAGTATCATGACAATCCAAGTGCGTTTTTTTATTCAGTGAGTGACATATGTTTTAAATAAAATTTCATTTTTAAACTGAAAAAACCCATTTCAAGTCAAACTTAGGAAACTGTGTATCATATTGAGGTAAGGATGATTCCTAGACATCATACCTAACATGGGGATAATTTTCCTATAGTATCAAAACAATCTAAATTTTTTCTTGGTAATGACTGTGTGACATGTGTTCTGAACTAAAATTTCATTTTTAAAAAAGAAACATACACATTGATTCAAACTAGTCACATTGTGTGTCAGATTGACATTTGGATGACTCATACACATAAAAAATTACATGTGGGTTATTTTTATAAGGTGACAAGACAATATAAGCGTGTTATATCAACTTTTAGTGGGACATGCATGTTTTTAAGTTAAATCTCTTTTTTTTACTGAAATCATAAATTTCTAGCCATGCCGGTCACATCGTGTATCGTATTGATGTGTGATTGATTCCTACATGTCAAAAATAATATATGGATCTTTTATCAAAAGTTTCAAGATAGTACGAGTGTGTTTTTTTGGTTTTAAGTTAGTGACACATGTTTTTTACCAAAATTTCATTTTTAAACAGAAAAAATACATACTGAGTAATATCATTCTCAATGTATTTTTGATCGAAATATAGCTGATTTATACATATAAAAATGACTTATGAATTATTGTCAAAATTTATCAAAATAATATGAGTGTGATTTCTTAATGTTGAGTGTGATATGCATCTTTTAAGCTAAAATTCCTTTTTAACCTAAAATCACACATTTTTTGTCATACCGATCACACTATGTATCAGATCGAGGTGTGGATAATTCTTACACATCAAAAATGACATATGGATAATTTTACTACAGTATCAAAACAATATGATATTTTATTGGTTTTGAGAAGGTTAAACATATTTTGAACTAAAATAACTATTTTAAATAAAAAACTTTGAGTCATACTGATCACAACATGTGTTGAATTAATGTGTGGTTGATTCCTACACATAAAAATTGACTGAAAGACCATTATACTAAAGTACCATGAAAATTTGAGACTGTTTTCTATGTTTTTAGGGTGACACATGTTTTTGTCATTTTTAAATTAAAAAAATACACTTTGAGTCATAACAGTGACATCATGTATTGGATTGAAATATAGATGATTCCTAAACATCATAAATTACTTATGGATTGATGTACTAAATTATAAAGAAAATTCCAAGTGTTATTTCCTATTTTTTAGTGATTGACACATGTTTTTAACTAAAATTTCATTTTTAACTAAAACACACATTTTGAGTTATATCAGTCACACCGTGTATCAGATTCAGGTAAATATGATTCATACATGTCAAAAATGATGTATTGATTTTTTTTATGATGTATCAAAACAATCCTGATGTGTTTTATCAAATTTTAGTATGGGATATGTGTTTTTATCTAACAAGACAATTTTAAAAAATTACATACACATTGAGTCATATTAATCAGACCATGCATCAGATTGATGTGTAGTTAATTCCTACACATCATAAATTACATAAAAACTAATTTCCTAAATTATCTACACAATATGAGTGTTTTTACTCATTTTTCAATGATTGAGACAAGTTTTTAACTAAAATTAAATTTTTAAACTGAAAACACTCATTTTAAGTCATCTGAGTTATACCGTGTATCATATTGAGGTATGACTAATTAATACATGTCAAAAATGATTTGTGGTTAATTATTATAATGTACTAAATAGATATGAATGGGTTTTATTAGTTTTGGGTATACCACACATCTTAATAAGTAAAATGAAATTTAAAAATAAAAAGTTACACTTTGAGTCACACTGGTCACACAGTGTCAGATTGAACTAAGGTTGATTCTAATATATCACAAAAGACTTGTGGATTATTTTACTAAAGTATCAAAACAACATGATTTTGTTTTCATAATTTTGAATATATCACATATCGTTTTAAATAAAAGGATATTATAAACTGAAAACACACTCTATGAGTGATACTGGTCAAACCATGTATCAAATTGATGTGTGACTATTCCTAAATATCAAAAATGATGTATGGTTTATTTTTCTAAAGTATCATAGATAATATGAGAATTTTATATTAGTTTTTAGTGAAAGACACATTTTTTTAACTAAAATATCATTTTAAACATAAAAAACTCATTTCAACCCATACCATTTATAATGACCCAATGTTTTTATACATAGATACTAGATCATTTTTTATGAGCATTCTATAATATTACACATACAAACACCTAGGGATCATAAAGGTATAGTGCCTTTGGAAATATGGAAACATAAATAAACAATTCATAGGTGAACTACATTATATCCCACTAAGTTCGTCATAAATAGAACCCTTCATAGAAAAACCATACATAATAAATTTCTTCAAAACCTGGCGAGAAGAAACATAAGAAAGGGTGATATTAAATGCTCATTAAGGGTAAAAAAGATATACATAAACATAATAAGATTATAAGGGTATGAAAACATGATCATTAAATTTAAAAATCATACCCTACATATCAAATATCATAATCTTAGGTCATAGAATAAATAGTTTCAGATCATTAGTCATGAATCATAAGGTAATAAAATAACATGATCCATGAGAGAATATTTGTTGCATTAATAAGGTCATGGTAAATCCCTACTATGATGAGAACCTTGAAATGCTATAACAAATATTCTTAAATAATGTTTTGGGGTTGGATGACATACTATGATATGACACATAGTATACAGACCATCATGTGCGAGTACACGTAAGAAGATTGGACTCCCTCTCATAGAGTTCGCACTTCGTAATCTCCAAGATGGGAGATTATGAGAATAGACCCACCAGTAGTAATTCCATATGTTTTGGTGTCATCGGATATTTCTATCTATGAGCATGTGTAATGGTCCTTATAATGGAAGATTATCATTAACTCATGTCATGACTCGCGTATTTAGATTTGCTGACGAAAACTATCACGAAGACAGTTGGCGGGAACTTGGGTACGTTGGGTACATCACAAATGACATGTTGTTAATGGATAAGTTGAGGAAGGATTTTTCCCTTCCATATTTATGGAAGAAGATATCTCAGGCCCTTTGATTGAAATAAAACTGTCGAACAAATTCCATGTCCATGGTGACACGATGAGTTTATTTTTGGAAGTCAAAGAATGACAGATCAAGCATATAGGTATATGACAGTGCCATGAAACCTTCTTGATGAGATATTGAGACAACGGGATTAAATTACATAGTAAGCGTTCGTATTAGGTGACAAGTCAATGTGGCGTCAACTTCTTTTTCTTGGGTGCCTTGACCCGTTTCTAGAAAGTAATCTTGGACTTTAGGCAAGCCTGCCTAATGCCAATGAGAAAAGGGCCTAGAGGGTCACACACTAAGTGTATCCAAGTATCTCAAGTAGAATAAAGATTATTCCCATATGTGGTTCAATAATTATTCAAAGAAGCCTAAATTTTTTTAATAATGGAGGAAGAATTAAATGAACAACAAGATATACACGCCATGTATTAATGATTACACGCCGTGTAGTTTTTCATGGAAAACAAGTACACACTGTGTATTAATGATTACACGCCATGTAGTTTTCATTTTTGAAAGGAAATGAAAAACAAGTACACCACATTTATTAATGATTACACACCATGTACTGTTATGGAAAACAAGTATATTCCGTGTATTAATGATTACATGCCGTGTAGTTTTCTATTAGGGATTTTTAGGATATAATATTGTTTTATTAAATGATATTTATTTTAATCAGCATGGGAGCATGTCAAGGAATTAATTATTTGACATGGGGGTTTTCAATAAGAGTAAATGAAATAAATAAAACGTGTAACGTGTTTATTTATTATCATAACTATAAAACTTCATACCTGATTATAAATATCCTCACAACCCCAACTCTTTTTCTTACAAGAGAATCGTTGTGCACAATAATTCTGAAGAATTCTTTCATGGCTGAATGAACTTCTTCCTCCAAGAATGATCTCAAGACAGAGAGAGATCCTCTTCCATCAGATCAAGATGATCTAATGCGGACAACGCAAGTAAAGGTTTCTCCACGCTAGCACCCGGAGACTCCTTTGGCGACGTCCAGAGATATGAGGTGCACATGTGTATCACAGGTAGAGGAAGTCTACACATGGCCTCTATGACGCAACGACAAACCATATAAGAACGTGATCAATAATATAAATAAAGAAAGAACACACAAAAGTTAATTCTTTTAAATTAATTAGATTAATTATAATCAACCTTTGACGATGCACTTTTGTGGTTCCAAGACTTTTCTTCTTCTTTGTCTATTTCTGTGAATCGATCCATGGAGACTGGCGTTTATCGTTGTATTTTTCCCTGATTGATCATTTATAATGATAAAATGCAAAGTGGGTACATCCAACCACATGCTCCGCTGCAACCAGAACCTTCAATTGGTATCAGAGGGAGGTTACACCGTTGATTATAGTTGTTTAATTTTCGTTGATAATTTATGATTTTATATTCGATTCAATTCAAGATAAATTGTTCTGTAAAACTGAATGAATGAGAACTATTCTTCCTCCTTCGTTTCTCGATTCAAATCACAGAAACGAACTTTTAATTTTAATTTTAATTAAATTAAAAATGAGGATCTCATCTGGAGGAGCCTCTCATTCTGTCCGTACAACACAAGAATACAGGGTGTGTAGTGAAAACTACACGCCGTGTACTTTGGTTCAACGAACTGGTACTTATAACGACCCATACATTACATACATTGTTAACACTTCAAAATTGAATCACACTTATTACATCATATAACAAAACCATGAAAGGACTGTATAGGTATAGTGTCTTTAGAAACTAGGAATCATAAACAACTGGTTCATAAAGCATCTACATTGTCTCTTATTTATTTCATCATATCTAGAGTCCCTTTTGGCATATCTTACTTAATAACCTTCTTCCTGACCTGGGGGAAAGAAAACATACAAAAGGGTGAGCTCAAATGCTCAGTAAGGGTAAACAAAAGAAAAATAAATCACATCATATTCATAAGAACATAACATTTTGGAAATCTTAACCTGCAAAAGAAAGCATAATTTCATATCATGGGATAAATCATAGAAGTAAAATGTAATCCCAATAATCATAACATAAAACATGAAACTTTGTGTAATACACACATAATCATAGAGAATAATTTCTTAGTAGTCAAGACTCATAGCCAAGTATATCTTAGCGGACAAAGTCCATTTCTGAACAGAGTTCACTCCACGTTTCAGTCCTGTTTCACTGAACCAGATTAACCTTCCGTTCCATCCATGTCTATCTCATGAGATATAAATCTTTACCCAATGCATTGGAGGGAGATATACGTCCCACACATCTCCTAATGATACCATTCTTATGTGTTCCACAAAATCATAAAACATACATCATTGCATAACCCATGTAATAAAAATGAGATTCTTAAACATCATGACATCATAAAACAATTCATATAAGATAAAGGAATTCATAAAAATAATTCCATCACAACATAATAAAATCAATGTAATAATAGGTATAAAAACGTAACCCTATATTATCTTATATGGAAAATAAATTTTTATAAAACACTTGAACTCCATTCTTGAGGAAAATATCCTTTCTAATTCAAAAACATTTTCTTTTCTTAACATGTCATAAAATTTTAAACTAAAAGTAGTTTATTAAAAATAAACTTGAAAACTTGTAAAGGAAGCTTCTTGGAAATAATGTTTTAAAAATACATTCATTCCGTATAAGTTAAAAAAACATTCTTCTCGTACTTTTGTCGGAAAAGTCAAAAAGTACCTCGTACGTAAAACGACAAAAGATTCCTTTCATATCTTTTACTAAAAACTCAATGAAGGGTAAAATTGTATTTAAAAAATTGTATGTGGATGGAAATAATATTACATATTGAGGAAACATGTATATGGATGATAAAATACACCCCAGTAAATACCAAAGTATAAACAATCTCGGATAAAAATGAGATTGTGATATTTTCCCTTACCTTAGGTCTGATTTGCTTGGTAAGTGTCTGAACCTCCTGTATAATGATTTAAATAATGTCATTGACTTATTCCAAAATCATAATCACTGTTTTGATATCATATATGGTCATATTCTTAGCTTCTTATTAGTAATATTTCATTGCTACTTGTTATTCGGGTGTTTATTACTTTTTTTTCTTATGCGTGTTTTGTCGAATAAATTCTTATTCTTATATTTAGGTTATAGATACCTCATTTCCAGAATGGTATTAGTGTACAATATATAATATTTATTCATTCATTTCATTTATATAATCATTATGCAATGAAGATCATGTAGAACGAGTCGCATCAAATCATGGAGACGGTATTTCGTACGTACGCAGGAGCGATGATATCGTTCCCGTGATCATGGAATTGTATTGGAGTGTATGTATACTATTTCAGAATCAATACCACTTTAAAATAATCATATATAGTTATTTATTTTCACCATTATACCCATCCAAGTAAGGTGGGAGTGTAAAATACATTACACCATGGTGTGGAGACGGTATTCGGTACGTACGCACGCGCGGTGATTTCATTTTCCGTAGGATGGATAGATGGTGAAATAGGGTTGTTTCATACTTATAATAACATATCAGTGTATGAGTGATACTGATGTTATTACTTCATAACGAAACAACTAAATAAGAAGAAGTGGAAGAAGAAATAAAGTTGAAAGAATTGGTAATAGACATTACCTCTTCTTTGAAGCGCCTCTTTGAGACCTCCTCTTAGGGCAATAAAATTGGTCTCCGAAGAAGACCAGGACCTCTAGGATGTTTCTAGGGAAGTGGAGAAGATAACTGGGGATGGTTTGGCCTAGATTTAAGGCTCAAAGTGGTGTGAGGAAGAGAGGGAGGAGGTGCACTTTTATGAGGGAGGAGAGGGGCACCTTTGGAAAAACTAAACATATTATTTTATTATAAAGTCATATTCGGTTTTTAATACCTCCAAATTGATTTATTTATAAGCTAAGGTGGGTATGGGTAGAAATACTCTCATCCAATAGAATTTAGACAAGTTTAGGTCATTATATTAACCTTATATTTTAGTTTTAACTCTTAGTTAATTAGATTGACATTTACCATGTCACCTTGTATTTTTATATTATATAGCTAATAAAATTAACATATACATCCAAGAGACCCCAAAGTGGTCCGTTAATGATACACCTATCATGATATAAGTATCTTGGACGAATCATAGATTTTTAGGAATATAATAACAATTAATAATATAATATTTGTTTTAAAAACTATTTTATGTCAATTTTGCACTATTTGGTAATTAATTTTTGTGAAAATCATAACAGAATGATTAGTTAGAAAAAAGTTAATTAAATAAATACTAACATGTCATATTAACATATAAAATTATTGTAATTCATAAAAAGTCTCAAATTACATTTATTTGGGTATTTATAACATCAATTACATCAATATTTCATTAATAAGAAAATTACTGCATCATCATTATGTCATAAATAAATTAAATTATTTTAAGTATAAAAATTAAAAATAAAATACCATTATGTAGGAAATCGTTTTAGCTTTCTAATTAATATTTATAGTCTAATTAACTTATGTATAACCCTATATTAAAAATTCTTTAGTTATTAAATTTTGATTTTAACTATTTTAACCCTTCTTTAAATAAATTAATAATAAATGTCCTAATCTAATCCAAGTGGGCCTAAAAGGTCATATTTTATTCCTAAGGATGGTTTTGGTCGAATTACACTTATACAGTAGAATTAGGACTTGTGTTAGGGTAATAATAATAACAATTTTACCATTAATTACCCTATTTACTTTTAACAGTGGTAAAAAAAGTAAAAAGTTACTATTCACCAAAAATTATTTTCATCTCATTGAACCAAATTTTAGTCCTTGATATTAACCGTGTCTCTTGGATTTTCGAAATTCCACTCACAGAAGCGGTAAAATTAAGTTTTATGTAAATTTGTAAATTCTCCTAGAAGGTGGGTAAAAGACGTTGAAAAGTTCAATAAAATTTTTATATATCTAAAATTATTATAAAATGACTCCAATTAAATGAATTGAACTTATATAGGTATTATTTATCAATTTTGGCCTAAAATAAATTTAAATAAAATAAATAATTATTTAAATAAAAAGTCGGTTTTTAAATAGTAACCTAGTGTTTTCACCATTCATCAAAAATTGAATGTTTTCAGAAAAATACCAAAATTTCACCCTAGGCTAATTTCGATATTCCGAATCCAAAAATTAAGTCCATTTTGAAAAATAAAATTTACAAAATTTCAAAAAGTGGTTATTACTATTCATAACGGCTATTTTTAATAATATTTTTATAGCATATCGTTGTTTAGTGAAACTCAGTATTGCGTACGACGCAAGCTATCGAGGAAGGCCACAGTTGCGTGTAAAGAAAGCCAAGATAGTGTTGTGTGTAGTGAAAGATTCCTATGATGATTTATATAACATAAAAACAAAGTATTTCTCATAAAATTCTCGGTTGTCACATTCTACCCCCCTTAAAATGAATTTCTCCCTCGAAATTCGTCACTTTGTAACAAACAAATGAGGATACCTTTCCTTAATCATATTCTCAAGCTCCCATGTAGCTTCTTCTAATTAGTGGTTCCACCATAAAACTTTCACCAAGCGAGTGGTCTTGTTCCATAGGACTTTTTCGCTACGATCCAGATTCTCTATCAGCTGTTCTTCATAAGAAAGATCTTGTTCCAGAGGTACAACTTCTGTGCTGAGTACATGTGAAAGATCAAGTATGTACTTTCTCATGTGAGATACATGGAACACATCATGAACTTGGGAGAGATTCGGTGGAAGCAGCAATCGGTAAGCTACCTTCCAAACACGATCCAGTATTTTGAAAGGCCGATATACCTAGGGATCATCTTTCCCTTCTTTCCAAATCTCATTACTCTCTTCCAAGGAGATATTCGTAAGAACACTTTATCACCCACTTCAAACTCTAGGTCTTTTCTTCAGTTTTCGGCATAATTTTTTGTCAACTCTGAGCTTCTCTAATGTGTTGTTGAATAGATCTGACCTTTTCTACCATCTCATGAACAAGATCAGGTCTTAATAACTTTCTTTCCCCAACTTCATCCCAGTAAGTTGGAGTCCTGCATTTATTTTCATAGAGAGCTTCATAATAATCCATCTAAATACTGGAGTGGAAGCTATTATTGCAATAAAATTCCACCAAAGGTAGGTGTTGATCCCAAACACCTTTGAAATCCATAAAGAAAGCTCTCAACATATCTTCTAGAGTTTTAATTGTCCTATTAGACTGACCATCTGTCTGAGGATGATAAGAAGTTCTGAAACTCAACTCTGTATCCAGATTATGCTGAAGACTTCGCCAGAACATTGAGGTAAACCTCGGATCCTGATCAGATATAATAGAAATTTGTACTCCATGCAATCTTACCACTTCCTTTACATATATCCCAGAAAACTGATCCAGAGAGAACTCCTCTCTAATAGCAATGAAGTGTGTTGAATTTGTAATACGATCAACTGTGACCCAGATAGCATTATTGCCTTTGGATGTTTTAGGAAGTCCTGTGACAAAGTCCATAGTGATGTTTTCCCATTTCCATTCTGGTATGGGTAATGGTTGTAACATCCCCTTGGACTTCTGTCTCTCACATTTAACTTGCTGACAAACCAAGCATTGAGAGACATATTCAGCAACATCTCTTTTCATGCCATCCCACCAGAAGTACTCTTTCATGTCCCTATACATCTTCGTGCTTCCAGGATGAATAGAGAATGAAGAACTATGAGCCTCATCCATAAGCTCCTTATTTAATTCTGGGATGAGAGGAACACAAACCCGATTCCTGAACTTTATTATCCCATCACAATCAAGGTTGAATTCAGGAAGATTTATCACCTTCTTTTGTAACTATACATCTTCTTTCTTCGCCTCTTTAAACTTCACGTGTATAGATGGTTGAACATTCAATTGAGAAAGACATGAATTTTTCCCCTTCCATTATAATTCCAAGATCCATCCTCTGTAAATCCATAAATATTGGATCTTTTGTGATCCTCATCATGGATAAGCTGGCATGGTCTTGTCGACTTAATGCATCTTCCACCTTGTTTACTTTCCCAGGGTGGTAATGAATTTATAATTCTTAATCCTTAATCAGCTCCAACCATCTTTTTTGGTGCATATTCATCTCCTTTTGTGTGAAAATATACTTTAAACTTTTATGATCAGTATAAATATCACACCTTTCTCGATAAAGAAAATGCCTCCAAATCTTTAATGCAAAGATTACCGCAGCTAACTCCAAATCATGACTTGGGTAATTTTGTTCATGGATTTTCAACTGTCGTGAGGAATAAGCTATCACCATATCATTTTGCATAAGAACACACCCCAGCCCCTTCTTGGATGCATCACTGTAGATCACAAACCTTTCTCCACTACAAGGAAGTGTGAGTACAGGTGCACTGTATATGCTTCTTTTCAACTCCTTGAAATTCTCTTCACATTCTTCTATCAACACGAACTTAACTTCTTTTCAAGTCAACCTGGTGAGTGTATTAGATAATCGTGAAAAATATTTCACAAAACGTCGATAATATCCATCCAAACCAAGAAAACTTCAGATCTCAGCTACTATTGTTGGTCTCAACCATCTTTCAATAACCTCTATTTTTGCTGGATCCACAGATATCCCCCCTTTTGAGATTATGTGACCCAAAAATGAAACTTTTTGAAGCCAAAATTCACACTTTCTAAATTTGGAATAAAGCTTCTCCTTTCTCAGGGTCTTCAATATAATTCTCAATTGATCTTAATGTTATTCCTTTCTCTTTGAATAGACAAGATTATCGTCTATAAAGACTACCACAAACTGATCAAGATAGTCTCTAAACACTATATTCATCAGATCCATGAAGATAGCAGGGGCATTAGTAAGACCAAATGGCATCACTATAAATTCATAGTGTCCATACCTTGTATGGAAATCCATCTTTGGTATATCCTCCCTTTTGACCCTTAACTGATGATACCCTGAATGAAGATCAATCTTGAAAAGTATTGAGCTCCAAGTAGTTGGTCAAATAAGTCATCAATGTGCGGGAGAGGATAATTGTTCTTGATAGTGATTTTGTTAAGTTCTCGATAATCAAGGCAGAGTCTCATTGATCCATCTTTCTTATTAACAAACATAACAGGTGCTCCCCAAGGTGATGCACAAGGGCATATGAATCCCTTGTCAAGATTCTCTTGGAGTTGGTTCTTCAATTCCTACAACTCAATTGGGTTCATTCTATAAGGTGTCTTTCAAATAGGCAAAGCACCCGGTACGAGTTCTGTTGAAAACTCAACTTCAAAATTAGGTGGAAGACCGGGAAATTCATCCGGAAAGACATCATCAAACTTCCGTACAATGGGAATATTCTTAATTGTGAGTTTCTCACCAACCATTCGAGATAAATAACCTTCATTTAGTGAAATCAAAACCCATAAGATGAAATAAATTTCCACTGGAAGGTTATTTTCATCCTTGCATCGATAGATGATCATAGATTGATCTGGAATATGAAATGTGACTTCTCTTATTTGGAAATTGATATGAGATCCATATAAAGAAATCCAATCCATGCCATGAATCACATAAAATTCCACAATAGGAAGGATCACAAGATTCGTAGGAAGCACTTTCCCACAAACTTCAATCGGAGAAGAATTGTAAACTTTTGATGTGATTGTTGTGCCATTAGGAGTTGTCCCAGCTAACTCAACATATAATTGTTGAGGTAATACGGTGATACCCTTAGAAAATTCTTCAGAAATAAAAGATTGGGTGGATCCAAAATCAAATAAAACATTTTCTACTTTACAGTGGATGGTAAGTGTACCTTTCACCACTTTGTTATCGTACTCCACATCGCTGATAGAAATTGCATGTGACATTCCTTTGTCTTTGGCCTTAAGAGTTTGTTGACGTCGATCATCATCATAAACCCTAGGATTTGGGCATTGATTGGCATAATGCCCCATCTCCTTTCACTTGAAACATTGAAGTGTAGTAGGTTCATTCTGTGTATCCCTTCCTTTGTTTGCATCATTAGACATTTTCTTCCCATTATTTCGACATTCAATTGCCCGATGACCTTCTTTTCCACACTTATAACATTTGTTTGTCCCCTTAAGACAATTTCCTCCATGTTTCTTTCCACACATTGAGCATAAGGGAAAACTCATCTTCTTCTCAGCGTGCTCTTCATATTTTCCTTTGAATTCCATTTTCCTCTTCTTATCAAACCCATATGACTGATGGGTTACTCCAATATCCATCTCAACTTTGAGAGAAAATCGAACGATTTCCTCGTAGCTATTGAAGTCCCTTATGGCTAATGCCCTTCAAAGACTTGGTTTTAAGCCACTAAAGAATCGGTCGATCTTACTCCCAGGTTGGATAATAATTCTGGAAGCGTACCTTGAAAGTCTTGTAAAATTTGATTCATAGGTACCAACAGATTCATCATCCTTTTGCTTCAGTTCAAAAAAACTCCTTCTCCATCTTTGTTCGAAGAATATGAGGGAAGTACATATTGAAAAATATGTTCTTGAACTCGTCTCATTCCATGGACTCAATTTCATCCCTTTGCCTCGTATTCTTAATAAGATTCCACCATTGATCAACATCACCTTCCAAACGATAAACTTCTAAGATGAATTTATCATGTTCAAAACATTGAATAACTGAAAATATCTTTTCAGTGGTACTGATCCATTTTTCAGCCACTAATGGATCAGAAGACCCGCTAAATGAAGGTGGACGCTGCCTCATGAAGGATTCAATAGAATTTTTCTTCTTCTTTTGCTCATTTGGAAGTCCTTCATGATTCATATCTTGGGAAAGTTGTGTGATCATGGCTACAAGATTTTTCATTCCATCTCCCATAACGTTTGGTTGCTCAGGGGGAAAATCATTGCATTGCCCATCGCATTCCGCATTAACACGGTTCCTTTGGGTTCCATCCATTGACTAAAACCAAGAAAAATAGTGTGAGCAACACTAATTATAATAGGAAAAACAAATAATCAAGATTAAAATTTTACACTTAAGGTCTTATCATAGGTTGTTCATGGCCATTTCTAAAACACTAAGATTGTGTTCTATTCTTAGACAAATCCTTAGGTTTCTTACTAAGGCGTTCACATCCTAGTTTCCAAAGGTTGACTATACCTTTCCTCTGATACCAACTATAATGAACCATACTTTACATACATTTTTAATACTTAAAAATTGAAGCACACTTATTACAACATATAAAAAAACCATTAAAGGACCGTATAGGTATAGTGTCTTTAGAAACTGGGAAACATAAACAACTGGTTCATAAAGCATCTACATTGTCTCCCATTTATTTCATCATATCTAGAGTCCCTTTTGGCATATCCTACTTAATAACCTTCTTCGTGACCTAGGGGAAAGAAAACATACAAAAGGGTGAGCTCAAATTCTCATTAAGGGTAAAGAAAATAAAAAACAATCACATCATATTCATAAGAACATAACATTTTGGAAATCTTAACCTGCAAAAGAAATCACAATTTCATATCATGGGATAAATAATAGAAGTGAAATGTAATCTGAATAATCATAACATAAAACATGAAACTTTTTGGAATACACACATAATCATAAAGAATCATTTATTAGTAGTAAAGAATCATATCCAATACTATTTTAGCGGACAAAGTACATTTCTGAACCAAGTTCACTCCTCATTTCAGTCCTATTTCACTGAACCGGATTAACCTGCCGTTCCAGCCATGTCTATCTCATGAGATATAAATCTTTAACCAATGCATTGGAGGTAGATATAGGTCCCACCCATATCATAATTATACCATTCTTATGTGTGCCACAAAATCATAAATCATACATCATTGCATAACCCATGTAATAAAAATGGGATTCTTAACCATCATGAAATCATAAAACAATTCATATAAGATAAAAGAATTCATAAAAATAATTCCATCACAACATAATCAAATCAACATAATAATAGGGATAGAAATAGAACCCTATATTATCTTAAATGGAAAATAATTTTGATAAAACACTTGAGCTCCATTCTTGAGGAAAATATCCTTTCTACTTCAAAAACATTTTCCTTACCTAACATGTCATACAATTTTAAACTAAAAGAAGTTGATTAAAAATAAACTTGAAAACTTGTAAAGGACGCTTCTTAAATAATGTTTTAAAAATACATTCATGACATATAAGTTAAAAAAACATTCTTCTCGTACTTTTGTCAGAAAAGTCAAAAAGTACCTCGTACGAAAAACGACAAAAGATTCCATTCATATCTTTTACTAAAAACTCACCGAAGGGTAAAATTGGATTTAAAAAATTTTAGGTGGATGGAAATAATATTAAATATTGAGGAAACATGGATGTGGATGATAAAACACACCCCAGTAAATACCAAAGTATAAACAATCTCGGATAAAAATGAGATTGTGATATTTTCCCTTACCTTAGGTCTGATTTGCTTCGTAAGTGTCTGAAACACATATATAATGATTTAAATAATGTCATTGACTTATTAAATAATCATACTCATTGTTATGATATCATATATGGTCATATTCCTAGCTTCTTATTAGTAATATTTCATTGTTACTTGTTATTCGGGTGTTTATTACTTTTTGTTCTTATGTGTGTTTTGTCGAATAAATTCTTATTCTTCTCTTTAGGTTATAGATACCTCATTTACAGAATGTTATTAGTGTACTATATATAATATTTATTCATTAAATTAATTTATATAATCATTATTCAATGAAGATCATGTAGAACGAGTCGCATCACATCGTGGGGACGGTATTCCGTACGTATGCACGAGCGATGATATCGTTCCCATGATCGCGGAATTGTATTGGAGTGTATGTATACTATTTCAGAATAAATAACACTTTACAATAATCATATATAGTTATTTATTTGCACCATTATACCCATCCAAGTAAGGTGGTGGTGGAAAATAGATTACACCACGGCGTGGAGACGGTATTCTGTACGTACGCACGCGCGGTGATTTCATTTTCCGTAGGATGCATAGATGGTGAAATAGGGTTGTCTCATACTTATAATAACATATCAGTATATGATTGATACTGGTTTTATTACTTCATAATGAAACAACTAAATAAGAATAAGTGGAAGAATAAATAAAGTTGAAATAATTTGTAACGGACATTACCTCTTCTTTGAAGCGCCTCTTTGAGACCTCCTCTTAGAGCACTAAACTTGGTCTTTGAAGAAGACCAGGACCTCTAGGATGTTTCTAGGGAAGTTGATGAGAGAAATTGGCAGGGTTTGGCCGAGCATTAAGGCTCAAAGTGGTGTGAGGAAGATAGGAAGCAGGTGCCCTTTTATAAGGGAGGAGAGGGGCACCTTTGGAAAAGCCAAAAATATTATTTTATTTAAAGTCATATTCGGTTTTTAATAGCTCCAAATTGATTAATTTAGAATCTAAGGTGGGGATGGGTCTAAAGCCTCTCATACAATAGAATTTAGACAAGTTTAGGTCATTATATTAACCTTATCTTTTAGTTTTAACTCTTAGTTAATTAGATTGACATTTACCATGTCACTTTGTATTTTTATATTATATAGTTAATAAACTTACCATATAAATCCAAGCGACCCCCAAGTGGACCATTAATGATACACCTATCATGATATAAGTATCTTTTCCAAACCTCAGATTTTTAGGCATATAATAACAATTAATAATATAATATTTGTTTTAAAAACTATTTTATGTCAATTTTGACAATATTTGGTAATTCATTTTTTGTGAAATTCATAATAGAATGATTAGTTAGAAAAAAGTTAATGAAATCAATAATAACATGTCATATTAACATATAAAATTATTTTAATTCATAAAAAGTCTCAAATTACATTTATTTGAGTATTTATAACATCAAATATGTCAATATTTCATTAAAAATATAATTATTGCATCATCATTGTGTCATAAATAAATTATCTTATTTTAAGTATAAAAATTACAAATAAAATACCATTATTTTGGAAATATTTTTAGCTTTCTAATTAATATTTATATTCGAATTTATCTTATGTATATCCTTATATTAAAAATGATTTAGTTATTAAATTTTGATTTTAACTATTTTAACACTTCTTTAAATAAATTAATAATAAATGTCCTAATCTAATCCAAGTGGGCCTAAATGGTCATATTTTATTCCTAAGGTTGTTTTTGGTCGAATTACACTTATCCAATAGAATTAGGACATGTGTTAGGGTAATAATAATAACATTTTTACCCTTAATTACCCTATTTACTTTTAACCGTGGTAAAAAAAGTAAAATGTTACTATTCACCAAAAATTATTTGCATCTCATTGAACCAAATTTTAGTCCTTGATATTAACCATGTCTCCTGGATTTTTGAAATTCCACTCACAGAAGCAGTAAAATTAAGTTTTATGTAAATTTGCAAATTCTCCTAGAAGGTGGGTAAAAGACGGTGAAAAGTTCAATAAAATTTTTATATATCTAAAATTATTATAAAATGACTCCAATGAATTGAATTGAACATATATAAGTATTATGTATCAATTTTGACCTAAAATAAATTTAAATAAAATATATAATTATTTAAATAAAAAGTCGGTTTTTAAATAGTAACCCAGTGTTTTCAATATTCATCAAAAATTGAAAGTTTTCAGAAAAATACCAAAATTTCACCCTAGGCTAATTTCGATATTCTGAATCCAAAAATTAAGTCCATTTTGAAAAATAAAATTTAAAAAAATTCAAAAAGTGGTTATTACTATTCATAACGTCTAGTTTTAAAAAAAAATTAATAGCGTATCGTTGTTTAGTGAAACTTGGTATTACGTACGACGCAAGCTATCGAGGAAGTCCGCGGTTGAGTGTAAAGAAAGACAAGATAGTGTTGTGTGTATTGAAAGATTCGTTTGATAATTTATATAACATAAAAACAAAATATTTCTCATAAAATTCTCAGGTGTTACATTACTGGTCTGCCAAACCACGCCGTGTGAATTGAGTACACCTAAGTATTTATTACCCCATGTTGACCAGAAATGAATGGAACGTGGGAACAGGAATACACAGCGTGTATTTGGAATCAAAACGCCGTGAAGTTTGATCCTGTCTAGGTGAAATCATGTACAAGGAAAAGCTGTGTTCCACGTACACGGGATTTCCAGGCCGGTAACCGCGTAACAAGTACACACCGTGTTAGATTAATCTACACACCATGTACTCCAAAATTTTCAAAGTAGAGAAAACACTCCAAAGCCCCGGCGTGTACTTTGGATAAAGGGTGAAAAGAAATACATGCCGTGTAAATATAAACTACACACCGTTTACTTTTCATAAATGTAATTTCACTAGGTTTCCTCCAAAATTACAAAGACCTGTACAATGAATATGGATGAGAAGAATCTCAAGGAAATTTATAAAGGAATTTAAGATAAATAATTGATTAATTATAAGATCATAATTAAATGAATTCAAGCACGACTTATCTTAAATAATAGAATGATTAAAGGATTTTGAATTCTAAACATGTTTAAATTTTGTTACATGCTATGAATGATCATGATCTATACCAAAGACCCTTTGTATGTGTGTATGGTTTCATTGAAATTTGTTTAATTTAAATTCGTTGGCCTACGAGCCTTCTTCCAATGAAATGTAGGGCATGTGTGCCCATGGATTTTTTAATGTAAACCACATGTAATGGAGGATCTTCCAAGCCTGATGAGATGGTTCAAAATCCGAAGCTGAGGTGAAACCAACCCAAGAAGATGCAAAGGTGGACAGGAGGGAGCTGCAAAACACAAAACATCGGTTCAAGGTGTTTTTCCCTAGATCACGGTTAGCTAATCAAAACCACAAGATAATCTAACCAATAGAAGCTCATGATCATTCCATCTTAATTTATTTTTGTGGATTTCATGGTTTATTTATTATGTATGTGTTGTCATGATCACATAATTAATCAAATAAACAAGCATTCAAAGATGGAATAAAATAAAAACTGGACTATGCGTAAAAATCATCAGAACATAGTCAATCACTTAAGTAAGCATCACTTAATATTAACAAGCATGTGATAATGAAAAACTACGCATAATGAATAAAATCCCTCAAAAACCATATTAAGTCAGACCAAGACTTTCGTTACTTGATTAAGGGAAAGACACAATAAAACTATGTGTTTGAACAACCCTTGTTGGGACACTTACTTTTATAAAGGAAGCTCTTATGAAAGTTTTGGGTTGACTTAAAAATTTGACATGAAGAGGAGTACCCCATTCTATACTTGTTGTAAAATAGAGGCAAGTGTTGAGTAAATCCAAGTTAGGATTTCAGGATTGGGGAGTCCACTCAATAGATCATGGAACTGTAAGCTCACAATTGGCAAAGACCTTCCTACCTAATTACCTTCAAATAGCTTGACCAACCCTTGTTGGGGTTATGCGAAGGGAAATATGGATCCTTGCCACTAGAGTTTCATGGAAACTAGACATTCCATGTTCAACGGTGAGGGCCATTGGGACTTGATAAAATAGTGGGAGACTTAATAAAATTTAGTATTTCTTATAAAATGTAATCAAGAAAGTACTGATAAATACGCTCTTCTAATTTGTAGAATCAATATGAAAAACTCATCAACCATCTTTTCACTATGATCAATAATGGATAAATACAATATCCTCACTGGTAGTAACTTTCAAGAATGGTTTAGGCACCTTCAGGTTATCCTACACTATGAACGAAAGTATTACGTGATGGAGTCCTCACTTCTTGATACTCCATCCCAAGGGTAAAGTGATGAAGATTTCTTGGTCTATGATCAACATTTGAGTGATACACTCAACATTCAATCTTTGATGCTTTCATCAATTTCAATTGAGCTCATGAAGTCGCATGAGGACATGAATGCCTATAGCAGGCTCAGTCACCTCCATAGTCTATACCAGGAGAGACCAAGACAGGAAAGGTTTGAGATCTCCAAGGCTCTATTTTAGAGCAATCTTGGAGAGGGTTCCCCAGCTGGGCCTCATGTAGTCAAGCTCATTGGCTACATTGAGTGCTTGGAGGTTCAATGGTTTAAACTCCCCGAGGAACTGGGTACCGATCTCATTCTCACATCACTCCCCCAGATCTTCTCTGACTTTGTTGTAAATTTCAACATGAACAACATTGAGAAGTCTCTATCGGATCTTCTTATCCTTACTCTCCAAGTGGAAAATGATATTAAGCGTGAAAAACCTTTTGTAATTATGGTGAATAAAAGGAAAGGGAATGAGAAGAGCTTTAGGCCCAAAGCTTCTTCAAGGCCTTCCAAGAAAAGTAATATCAAAGGGGAGGAAAGGGAACAAGATGATGTTTGTTTCTCATGTGGCAAGAAGGGCCACTGGAAGAAAAACTGCACCCAGCCAAGGAAGCAAGGGGAAGCTTCGGGTGCGTTTGTCATCGAATGAAATATATATGTTTCTTCAAATTGGGTATTAGATACAGCTTGTGGTGCTCACATATGTATCCAAATACAAGAACCAAGTAGATTTAGGAAGATTGATCAAGGGGAGGTAGATCTATGAGCAGCCAACGGAGCCAGACTTGTGGTTATAGCTGTCAAGGACTACCACCTCACATTGCCTACTGGGATGGTCTTGGTATTGAATGGATGTTATTATGTACCCACTTTAACCAAAAACATTATTTTAGCATCCATAGTAGATATTTATGGATTCATCTTCAATTTTGGAAATGAATGTTGCTACTTTTATAAAGATAGCATTTGTTTCGGTAGGGCACATTTATATAACGACCGTTATGTGTTAGACTACACAAACCAAGTAATGGAAATCAATGACAATGTTAAGTCACATGACTCATATCACACCCAACATTGGAATCACTGGCTAGGTCATGACAATGAGAAACATTTGAAAAAATTACGTCAAGATGGGTATTTATATTATTTTGAAGTAAAACCACTTGGTGTATGACATGCATGTCTACAATGAAAAATGACCAAATCCCCATTTAGTGGGAAAGGTGAAAGGGCTAAGAATCTTCTAGAATTAGTTCACACAGATGTGTGGTCCATTTCCAGTTGAAGCAAGGGGTGGGTTCTTATACTTCATAACTTTTACTCGTGATTTTAGTAAATATGGATATATTTACTTAATGAGGTATAAGTCAGATTCTTATGATCGGTTCAAATAATACAATAATAAATTTGATAACCATCTTGGTAAGAAGATTAAGAAACTCCACTCAGACAGAGGAGGAGAATATCTTAATCAATACTTCATTGGTTTCTTATGGGTGTTTGGGATTGTATCTCAACTCAATTCTCTATACACACCTCAGTGGAAAAGTGAAAGTGAAAGGAGGAACCTAACCCTGTTGGACATGGTGAGATCAGTGATGAGTCATGCGAGTCTTTCATTATCCTTTTGGGGATATGAATTACAAATAGCAGCCCACATACTGAACAAAGTACCAACTAACGAGATAAATGGTATTTTATACGAGTTATGGAGTGGACAAAAATCCATGTTATTGAATTTACATGTGTGGGGTTGCGAATCATTTGTTAAGGCCTCTTGAGGTATCAAGATTGCACCCCAAGGCACAAAGTGTATCATTATAATATATCCCAAGGAAACTAGGTGATATTACCTATACAACCCCTCAGATAAAAATGTATCAGTGGAAAGACACACCATATTTCATGATAGGGAGTACATATTCAAAAGAGATAGTGGGATCGAGATAGACTTCGATGAAGTCGAGGCTCAAGATACACAAAATTTGGTACAAGAACAGATTCCACAAAGCCTCGTGGAAGAACATCCAGAGACAAAAGAACTGTGTAAGATCACGAGAGAGGTGATAGAACCAGAATGATATCGTTTTCCTGTCACCGAGGATGGTAACTTTTTATTGGTTGACAATGATGATCCTCTTACCTACAAGGAAGAAGTTGAAGGCACAGACGCTGCCAAGTGGAAAGAAGCCCTGAATTCTGAAATGGATTCCATGTACCAAAACCAAGTCTGGATTTTAGTGGATCCTCTAGTTGATGTAAAGACTATTGGTAATAAATTGGTATTCAAGAAGAAACTGTACATGGAGGGTCAAGTCAGCACCTATAAGGAACGACTAGTTACAAAAGGTTTTAGAAAGTGTCAAGGAATTGACTATGATGAAACCTTTTCACCGATTGCGATTTTGAAATCCATTAGAATCCTATTTTCTATTACTGATTATCATGACTATGAAATTTGGAAAATGGATTTCAAAACATCATTCCTCAACGGGAACCTCCAGGAAGATGTCTACGTGACACAACCTGAAGGGTTTGTGACTCCAAAGGATTCCAACAAGGTATGCAAGTTGCAGAAATCCATTTATGGATTAAAGCAAGCATCAAGGTCATGGAAAATTTGTTTTGATGAAGACGTAATGGAATTTTGTCTTTTTCAGAACGAATGTGAGCCTTGTGTTTGAAAAATGTTTAGTGGAAGTTCAGTTGTTTTCCTAATAGTATATGTTATGACATGTTACAAATTGGAAACGAAGTACCTATCTTACAGTCAGTTAAGGCATGGCTGGATAAATGATTCTCTATGAAATACTTGGGCGAGGTAGCATATATTCTTGGGATCAAGATCCATCGTGATAGATTCAAGATAATGTTGGGCCTGAGTCAATGTACATACATTGACAAGATACAAAAAAGATTCAGTATGAAACGGTACAAGAGGGGATTGTTTCCAGAGTCACATGGCATTCATATTTCCAAGAAAATGTGTCCTCAGACACATGAGGAAAGTTAGAAAACGGAATGAATACCTTACTCATCTGTGATTGGGTCATTCATGTATGATATGCTATATAAAAGGCGAGATATTGCTTACGTATTATGTTTGGTAGGTAGATATCAAGCTGATCCAGGAGACCACCATTGGATGTCAGTCAAGACTATCCTTAAGTATCTTAGTCGTACTAAGGATATGTTCCTGTTTTATGGAGGAGATGAGGAACTAGTCATCAGAGGACATGTAGATGCTAGTTTCCAGACTGATCAAGATGAAATGATGTCGCAGACTGGGTACATCTTCAGTTTTAATGGAGGTGCAGTGAGCTAGAAGAGCTCAAAGCAAGGTGTGGTTGCAGATTCTACCGCAGAGTCCGAGTATATCGCAGCTTCTGAGGCAGCTAAAGAATTAGTATGGATGTGAACCTTCGTCCAAGATCTAGATGTAGTACCTAGAAGTAAAGATCCTATCACACTCTATTGTGATAAAAATGTAGTGGTGGCACTTGTAAAAGAGCAAAGGTCACATCAGCAGACAAAGAGCATACTTCGGAAGTATCATCTCTTGAGGGATTTTTCTCAGAAAGGTGAAGTTGCAGTGTGTAGTACTTCCATGGAAGACAACATGGTGGACCCCTTAACTATGAACCGATTGTTTTGTACTTTGATTACATGAATGTTCACTTATTATATATTGTTCATTGTTCTGCATAACTATAATATAATAATGTCATGTAATATTTGTTGCATTAATAAGGTCATGCAAGATACCCTCTATAATAAGAACCTTGAAATTCTTTAATAAATATTCTTAAATAATGTTCTTGCGGTTGGATGACATACTATGATAGGACACATAGTATACAGACCGTAATGTGTGAGTACTCATAAAAAGACGAGACTCTCTCTAATAAATTTCGCACTTGGTAATCTCCAAGATGGGAGATTATGAGAACACACCCATCAGTAGTAATTCTGCATGTTTTTTGTCATTGGATATTGCAATCTGTGAGCATGTGTAATGGTTATTAGACTGGAAGATTATTATTAACTCATGGCATGACTCACTCACTTAGATTTGCTGATGAAAACTATCATAAAGATAGTTGGTGGGAAGTAGGGTACGTTGGGTGCATCACGAATGAGATGTTGTTAATGGATAAGTCGGGGAAGGATTTGTCCCTTCCATATTTATGGAAGTAGATATCTCAGGCCCTTTGATTGAAACAGAACTGTCCAAAAATTCCATGGCCATGGTGACATGACGAGTTTATTTCTTGAAGTCAAAGAATGACAGATCAAGCATATAGGTTTATGGCACTACCATGAAACCTGCTTGAAGATATATTTAGATGAAGGGATTAAATTCCACAGTAAGCATTCATATGAGGTGACACGTCAATGCGGCGTCAACTTCTTTCTCTTGGATTCCTTCACTCGTTGCTAGATAGTAATCTTGGACATTAGGAAAGCCTGCCTAATGCCAATGAGAAAGAGGCCTAGAGGGACACACACTAAGTGTATCCAAGTATCTCAAGTAGAATAAATATTATTCCCATTCGTGGTTTAATAATTATTCAAGGAAGCCTAAATCATTTTAATGATAGAGGAATAAGGAAATGAAAAACAAGATATACATGTTGTGTATTAATGATTACATGTTGTGTAGTTTTTCATGGTAAACAAGTACATGTAGTGTATTAATGACTACACGCCGTGTAGTTTTTATTTTGGAAAGGAAGTGAAAAACAATTACATGCCATGTATTAATGATTACATACCGTGTAGTTTTATGGAAAACAAGTACATGTCGTGTATTAATGATTACATACTGTGTAGTTTTCTAGTCAGGATTTTGAGGATATAATATTTTTATATTAAATGATATTTATTATAATCAGCGTGGGAGCATGTCAAGGAATTAGTTTTTTGACATGGGGGTTTAAAATAAGAGTCAATGAAATAAATAAAATGCATAACACATTTATTTATTGTCATAACTATACAACCTCAAACCCGATTATAAATATCCTCAAACCCCCAAATATTTTCCTAGAACAGAATCATTGTGCACAATAATTCTAGAGAATTCTTTGAAGGCCGAAAGAACTTATTCCTCCAAGAATGCTCTCAATACCGAGAGAGATCATCTTCCATCAGATCAAGCCGATCTAAGGCGGACAACGCAAGCAAAGGTTTCTCTATGCTAGCACCCGGAGACTCCTTTGGCGACATCCATAGATACGAGGTACACGTATGGATCACCGCTAGAGGTAGTCTACACTTGGATTCTACGACACAAGGATGAATCACATCAGAATGTGATTAATAATATCAATGAAGAAACAACACCCAAAAGTTACTTCTTCTCAATTAATTAGATTAATTATAATAAACCTGTGATAATCCACTTTTGTGGTTCCAGGACTTTTGTACTTCTTTTTCTATTTCTGTAAATCGATCCGTGGAGACTGGCATTTATCATCGTATTGATCCCAGATTGATCATTAATAATGAAAAAAATCCAAGTGGTCACATCCACCCATGCGCTTCCGCTGCGCCAGGAACCTTCAATAAGTATATAAAATAATTTACTTAGTAGTTTATTGATAATTTTTGAGACTATCATAGTGGAATGAGTTTACTCCCCAAACCATTATTGTTGTCAAGGTTTACTTCCAAGATTATCATTGGTGATAGAGTTCATTACTAAGTTGTTTTTACTCTCCATCCCAGCCCTATTTATCTCATGAGATATAAATCTTTACCCAATGCATTGGATGGAATTATAGACCCCACCCATCACATAAATAAATTCATATATATGTGTTCCAAAATATCACAAAACATTCAAAAAATTAGAACCCATGAAAATAAATATGTTTTATAAGATTTCATCATAACATAACATGTGAAAAATAAATAGTTTTCATAGTCATTTCATCATTTCATAAAAGAATAACCTATGAAAAAACATGTTTTATAATAATTTTATCATGGTATTACCCATGGAAGATAAATTGGTTTCATAAACATATTTTCATCACAAAAAAATAAATCTAGAGAAACAATAAATATTTTATCATTCAATAATATCTATATAAAATATTACCTAACATAAAATAATGTTATCTTAAAATTAAAATGATTTTGAAAGAAAAATTGCATGGTATATTTCTTGAAGATAGTATCCTTTCTCTGAAAATCAACTTTTTAAAAATTAAAAAGTAATAATGTTTTGTGAAAATAATTTTATTTAAAAATAAATTTTAAAACTTATAAAGTAATATTAAAATTAAATAAAGGTCGTGATGTTGTAAAATTAAATTAATTTCATACATGATGAAAAATATATTCCTTTTCTATTTTCAGTTAAACTCAAACAGGCCTTGTTTTGAAAAAATACATGGAGTTTCCTTTAAAAAAATTCCTTAAATTTTCAAAAATGAGTAAAACTTTATTTGATAAATAATCTGGATAATTTTAATAACATTTTTGGAAAACATTTTTATAAAACAAGTTTTTAAAAGAAAAAAGTTGTTTCACTCGAATAGAGAAATAAAGGTGATTTTTCTTAAAAACATTATTTTGGTATATTTAGTAAATAGAGGAAAATAAAGGGAAACATTTATTATCAAGAAATAAACATAGTAAAATAAAATTCATGATTTTATTGAGATTTTGAAAATAATATTACATAATCCTAATCATAATAATAAATAATAATGATAATCTATAAAATTATAAAATAAAATCTTTAGCACTTTGGTATCTTTGGAATCATAAGTACCATTAAAGTTTAACATTAAATGAAACCTTAAATATCATTAAAATATGGATATTTAGGATACAACATGTCAAGGATTCTATATATACACCTCATAAAAGAATATAGGTGTATAATATAACATATGTATCAAAGTATGAAAATTTAAACAAAAATATCTTACCTTAAATATATACTTCATTTATACACATTAAAAACTACATTATAATAAATGAAAATTAATTATAAATCTACTAAATAACCATAATTATATATATAATAACCTATATTATTTACTTATGACCTTTTATTACATTTTTATTAATAATTCTAACTTAAAGGAACGTTTCAGGCAACTGTTGCTTTTTTTTTTGGGTATGTTTTTTTATTTTTGGTCCTATAAATTATATCATGGTTACATAATATAAATAATTTAAAAAATTATATAAATATCATATATATTTATTATATATTTATTTAGATTAAACCATATTACATAAATATAGAAAATTAAATACCCCATTCGTGGAGACAGTACGTTGTACGTATGCATGAACATTGTTTCCATTTCCTCAGAGGATGATGAAAAAGAAAGCTAAATAATATATTTAATTTAAATAATAATATATATTTCATATATATCACATATATTTATTAAATTTATCCCTTTTTACTTTCCATGTAAAACTTAACTGAAAAATTTATAACATCACTTTGTGAGGCGGTAGTCTACCGTACACATGAACGATGTTATCATATTCTATATGGAATGGAATGTAAAAAAATGTATGTATGATAACATATTTTATAAAGTATAGTTATTTTTATAATATTATATTTATATATTTATATATTATATCCATCATTTTACCCAGTCATGGGATTTGTTGATAAAATCTTCTCACGTCAGTTTGTGAGGCGGTAGTCATCCGTACACACAAGCAACGTTATCATTTCCCATTTGAGGGAAGAAAAGATGGAAGTGGATAATTACCTTAACCTAAAATAATATCATCATATTGAATATTTTTAGGTTATAATATCATCATGTTTTAATAGTAATTGAAGGAGTTGGAGGAAGAAAAAAATTCTCATTGAAGAACGCACCTCTTTTCTTGGTGACATACATGGGTTTGCACCCAAAACATTGATAGGATTTATTAATGATAAAAACAATTCCTATTTGATGATATTGGGTAATTATATAAGTTATTGTTTTATTAATTGTTTGAAATAATTTTTTTTAAGTTTGAATAGGATAGGAGATGTGGTGTCTTTTTATAAGTGAAGTGAGTGGCCCACTTGAAATTCTCGAAAAGAAAAATGTGTACCCATTTTTTTCTCTTTCCACAAGGCTCCAAAATGGACTATAATAAATAATAGAAGATATAATTTATAAATAGGGACATAAAATAGATGTTGTACAATATTTTTGTCATTTTTAACCCTTATCATTTTAGTTTAACCCCCTTGGTAACCACATTCTTACCTTAACCAAAGTAAATAATTTTTACTATTTTTACTATTGATTTTGGTAAAAATTTATTTTAAATTTATTATATAATATAAATTATTCTATTTATAAATATGGAATCCATTTTTATAAATTAGATTCACATAAGTAGGGGTGTCTATGGGTCGGGTCAGTTTAGGTCGGAGGGGGTTTGGGCGTGACCAAATAAAAGAGGTCAGGCTGGGTCAGGTCGGGTTGGGGTGTTTCTTATTTTTGACCAGACCTGACCCGAACTGTCTCAGATTGGGTTGGGTTAGTTCAAGACAACTGGTTTATGGGGAAAATATGGTCTTTGTATATCCAATAAATTAACCAAACCAACATGACGTATTTTTTCTAACAAACCAAACTGATTTATAGATATCTCCTCTCCTTCTCCAGCAAGCTTCATCTGAAATTCCACTTAGAGCACCTCTTCTTTCTAAGATGATTCATTTCCTCCAAGAACGAGTGGTTAACCAGTGATAATGATGGAATTGTGACCCATATAATAGATACATTCCATCCATAGATGGCACAAGCAGTGGTCAATGTGTAAGAAAATTGTAGTAAGGGAGTGTGATGTGTGGCAGACTAACAAAAACCACTCGAGTATATCAAGTGATGTGGAAGCCACACTATAGGGTGGGTGATTCATGACACTATGGTAGAAATGAAATGGATAGCATTATAGTGTAGGTAATCAGTGATAACAAACATGTTGGAGCAGTGCTGATTTTGATGTGAGGGCCTTATCATGATGAGGTAGTAACCGATGGTGGGAGGTTAGGGGAGAGGCGGAGGAAAAACGTCGGTCGGTACTAAGGTTGGTTTAGTTGGTTTGGGATGCGGGAGTGGTCGCAACAGTGTTTGAGGATGGGTGGAGAAGAGATACACATGAGAGGGAGGGAATATCGAAGGAGGCACCTACAATGCAGCAAAGGTGGGTAGTTGGTCAGGTAGGTGGGCCGGGTTGCATCATTTTTTTCCAACCCGTGACCCGACCCAACCCGACCATGGGTCAACCCAAATCAACCTAACCCATTAATATAAATTTATAAACCTAACCCAACTCAACCCAACCCACTTGGGTCGGATTGGGTTGGTTTGATTGGGTCGGGTTTGGACACCCCTACACATAAGTGTCAAAATTTAATTTCAAATTAAACCTAGAATGGCAATGATAACATAGTTTTCTAAAGAGAAAATGTTCAAATGTTTAAAACATTTTTATTTAAATATTATAAATAAAAACAATTAAAATGACCCAAATTGGATTAATATATGTAAAATATAACTAATTTTAATTTTAAACCCATTTCAATGCAGAAATTAACCTTATAATTTATTTAATGAAAAAGGAAGTTTTCAATAAAATATGGTATTTTTCATTATTTAAAAAAAATCTTTTCAAAAAATCAAAAAGGTTAACCATTGTATAATTTTGATATGATTATTTAAAAATGAAGTTTATTTTTTTAATTTACTTTTAAAAATTAAAAAAAATTGTTATTTTTCAAAACAAGAAATAAAAATACCTTTTTTGATAAAATACTATTGTCGAAACATATAAACAATTTACTAAAAATTAAGTTCTTTTTTATCATTAAGTTTTCTTTAAATAAAACTATTTTACTTATTATTTAAAAAAAATTTATTCCTATTCTTGAATCCAAGTTTAACGAAAAGTTAATAACAGTCATGTATAAATAATAATATTAATAATTTGTCATAGTTCATTAAAACTCAATGTTAGGTGTAACATAAAGTATCAAAGAAATTTAATTTATCCAAAAAATAATAATTCATAAAAAATAAGGGTTTTACATTATACCTCCCTTAAAATGAATTTTTTCATTTAAATTTTATCACTTTTTTACAAATATTTGAGAATAATTTTACCATATTATATTCTCAGGTTTCCTTGTAGCTTCCTCAAACTGGAGATTTTTTCACAAAACATTGATCATGTAAGTGGTCTTATTTCATAGAACTTTCTATAAATGATCTTAAATCTCCCTATGTTGTTAGTCATAAGAAATATCATTCTATATTAGTATGCCCTCTAAGTTCATTATATGTGAAAAATTTGGTATATACTTCTACCAAAGAGATACATGAAACACATTGTGAACTTGATAGAGGTTTGGTTAAAGCATTAACTTATAGGTTGTTGTCTTTTTATGATCAGTAATTTAAAAGGGACTAATATACCAAAGGATTAGTTTCCATTTCTTATTGAATCTCATAACCTTATTCTATAGAGAAATTCTTAGAATCACCCTATCAAAAATTCAAATTCCATATCACACTAGAGATTATCCCCATGATTTTTAGGTTGAATTTATGATGTCCATATGTGTTTTTGAATGAATCTAACCTTCTCTGTAATTTTTTCTTTTATCTCATGAACCAATAATTTTTCCTTCTCTAACTACATTCTAGCACTTTAGAAATCTACACGTCCTTCCACAGAGGGTTTCATAAGGATCCATGTGAATAGTCGTGTGAAATATATTATTCAATAACAAATCAACTAAAGGATTTTGTTAATACCAACCACCTTCAAAATATATAGAAAAAGACCACAAAATATAATCTATGGTTTGAATTGTTCTCTTAGATGGACCGTTTGTTTGAGTATGATAGTCAATGTTAAAACTCAACTCTGTATCATGATCTTGGTGAGGAATTTTCAAAAACATTGATATAAAACTCAGATCCTGATCATATAAAATTAAATTTGGTACTACATGTAACCTTATCACATACATAATGTATATCCTATCTTGGTTATATGTAGATAAATCTCATTAGATCAGGATGAAGTTTGTTTTCTTTGTATAGTGATCAACTATAACCCATATAGCATTATTCACATTAGAAATTTTTGGGGAATACAATGAAAAAATCAATGGTGATGTTTTCCCATTTTAATTTTGGTATGGATAATAGATATAACATAACCTTATACTTTTTTATCTTATCCTTCACTTACTGACATAACAATAACTGAGATATAAACTTTTTAATATCTCTCTTTATTTAATTTCATAGGAACTAAACTATAAAATATCAATACATAATCGTGTTTCTTGGATAAAAAGAGAATGAATAACCATCATATTCTTATAAAAACCCCTTCCTCAAATATGATATGGACGTAAAAAATACATGGTTCCTGAACCTTATCATTACATCATGATCAAGGTCAAACTCACTAACATTTCTAACCATATTTCTTAGCTCTACATCCTTCTTTTTTCACCTCTTTAATCATTTCATGGAAAAAATATTTTATCATTCGATTGAAAAAGAAAATATTCCTCAAATTCCACAAGAATTTTTATATACATCCTTTGAAAATATAGAAATATTGGATCTTTTGTAATCCTCATCATGGATAATCTAGCATGATCCTTTTAACTCAAAGAATCATCCACCTTTTTTTATTTTCTAGGGTGGTAATTTGTTAAGCAGTGATACTCTTTAATCATCTCTAAACATCTTCCCTAGTGCATATTCCAATCCTTCTATGTGAATTTGTACTTTAATATTTTTTTTATTAGTATTTATGTTACAATTTTATCAATAAATATCATGCCTTCATATCTTTAATAAAAAATTACTATAGCTGACTTTGAATCCTGAGTTGGGTAATTTTTCTAATGAACCTTCATATATAATGAGACATAAGCTATAACCATGTCATTATACAAAAGAAAAAATCACAATACCTTCATGTATACATAACTATATATTAAAAAAATTTCTTCAATACAAGGTAATATAGGAAAAAGTGTGCTTACAAATCTTCTCTCGAGTTCTTCAAAATTTTCTTCACAGTCATCTGTCTAGAGGAACCCTTTATGAGTTAACTTTGTGAGTGTATTAGATATTCATGAGAAATTTTCCAAATACCAATGATAATATACAATGAAATGAAGAAAAATTCGGATCTCAGTCACTTTAGTTTGTTTAGGCCATAATAAATAGCCTCCTCCCTCTCTTAAAATTATATTTTGTAAAAATTGAATGTTTTGGCATCCAAAATTCATACTTTGTAATTTTTTCATAAAAATTATTTTTTTCTCAGGGTATTTCATAAAATACTTAAGTAAACATCATACTCTTAATTATTCTTTGAATATATAAGTATATCTTTGATAGATACTACCACAAAATGATCAAGTTAATCTCTAAAGACTATATCCCTTAAGTCCATGATGATATTTGGGTAATTAGTAAGACCAAATTGCATGAATATATAATCTTTGTGTCCAAAATGTGTAAAGAATACTTTCTTGGGTATATCCTTCTTCTTGACCCTTAATTTATGATCTATAGAAATAAAGGTTAATCTATGAAAAGTATTTATCTCTATATAGTTGATAAGGAAATTAATCAATAAGAGATAGAGGATACATGTTCTTGATTGTGATCTTGTTTAACTCCTGATAATCAATGACAAGTCACATAAATCCATATTTTCTTTTGGCAAAGATAATGATTTCACCCTAAGGTGACACATTTGGAAAAATAATTGTTTTTTCAAGATTATCCTAGAGTTGATTTCCTAATTCCTATAACTCAATCAAGGCCATTATATAGGAAGTCAAAGAAATATGTTTGGAAATATGTATGATAACAAAACATCACCTTTTGGTGGAAAGATAGAAAACTATTATGGAAAAAGATATATAAAATTGTATGAAATAGGTATATAATCAAATTAGAGTTTATCCCCAACCATCTGAGATAAAATTATATCTTGATTAGCAATCAAAAATCATACAATGGAAGTTATTTCCATCGGTAGTTCATAATTATTATTGCATTGGTAAATTATTATTGGTAGGTTTGGAATATAAAAAATTAATTATCATCCTCAGTAATTAATATGGGATTTATGTAGAGAATAGAAATCCATGCCTAATATAACATTAATTTCAACTAGAGGGAGAATGATAGGATTTTTCAGAAGCACAATCCCCCAATGACAACAGGAGAAGAATCATATAGTTGATATGTGATCATCATACCATTAGAGGGTTTCACTATTGATTCTATATCTAATCATCTAGGTGACATCTGATAACCATATAAAATTCTTTATCTATGAAAGCATGGGTTGATCAAGATTCAAATAAGACATTAACAGTACTAGAGTGGATGGAAACTGTACCTTTCACCACAGTTTTGTTGCACCCATCATAAAAAATAGTGATCACGTGATATTTTCCCTTATCCCTAAGCTTTAAAGGTTTCACACATAGATAATCATAATTAACCTTCATATTTGGGCATTATTCAGCATAGTTATCATATAACGATAGACATTTTACATTGTTATTGCTTCAAAATTGAAGCACACTTATTACAACATATAACAAAACCATGAAAGGACCGTATAGGTATAGTGTCTTTAAAAACTGAGAAACATAAACAACTAGTTCATAAAGAATCTACATTGCCTCCCATTTATTTAATCATATCTAGAGTCCCTTCTGGAATATCCTACTTAATAACCTTCTTCCTGACCTAGGGAAATAAAACATACAAAAGGGTGAGCTCAAATGCTCAGTAAGGGTAAACAAAAGAAATATCAATCACATCATATTCATAAGAACATAACATTTTGGAAATCTTAACCTGCTAAAGAGATCATAATTTCATAACATGGGATAAATCATACTAGTGAAATATAATCCCAATAATCATAACTTAAAACATGAAACTTTGTGGCATACACACATAATCATAGAGAATCATTTCTTAGTAGTAAAGACCCATTTCCAAGACTATCTTAGCGGACAAATTCCATTTTTGAACTGAGTTCACTCCTCGTTTCAGTCCTGTTTCACTAAACCGGATTAACCTATCATTCCAGCCACGTCTATATCATGAGATATAAATCTTTACCCAATGAATTGGAGGGAGATATAGGTCCCACACATCTCATAATGGAACCATTCTTATGTGTGCCACAAAATCATAAATCATACATCATAGCATAACCCATGTAATAAAAATGGGATTCTTAATCATCATGCCATCATAACACATTCCATATAAGATAAAAGGACATAATAAAAATAATTTCATCATAACATAATCAAAAAAATGTAAAAATAGGGATAGAAACAGAACCCTATATTATCTTAGATGGAAAATAATTTTGATAAAACACTTGAACTCCATTCTTGAGGAAAATATCCTTTCTACTTCAAAAACATTTTCCTTTCTTAAAATATCATATAATTTTAAAATAAAATAAGTTGATTAAAAATAAACTTGAAAACTTGTGAAGGAAGAATCATGGAAATAATTTTCTAAAAATCCATTCATGCCATATAAGTTTAAAAAAACATTCTTCTCATACTTTGGCCGGAAAAGTCAAAAAGTACCTCGTACGAAAAACGACAAAAGATTCCTTTCATATCTTTTACTAAAAACTCACTGAAGGGTATAATTGGATTTAGAAAATTGTAGTAGGATATAAATAATATTAAATATTTAGGAAACATGGATTTGGATGATAAATATTCCCTAGTAAATTCTGAAGTATAAACAATCTCGGATAAAAATGAGATTGCGAGATTTTCCCTTACCTTAGGTCCGATTTACTTCATAAGTGTCTGAACCTCCTGTATAATGATAAAAATAATGTAATTTAATTATTCCAGAATAATACTCATTGTTATGATATCATATATGGTCATATTATTAGCTTCTTATTAGTAATATTTCATTGCTACTTGTTATTTGGGTGTTTATTAATTTTTGTTCTTATGAGTGTTTTGTCGAATAAATTCTTATTATTTTTTTAGGTTATAGATACCTCATTTAAATAATTTTATTAGTTTAATATATATCATATTTACTTATAAAATTCATTTATATAATCATTATGCAATGAAGATTATGTAGAACGAGTCACATCACATCGTGGAGACGATATTCCATACGTACGCACGAGCGATGATTTTGTTCCCATGATCGTGAAATTGTATTGGAGTGTATGTATACTATTTAAGAATCAATATCACTTTAAAATAATCATATATAGTTATTCCTTACACTATTATACCCATCCAAGTATGGTGGTGGTGGAAAATAGATTACACTATGGCGTGGAGATGGTATTCCGTACGTACGCACGCACGATGATTTTTGTTTTCCGTTGGATGGATAGATGGTGAAATAGGGTTGTTTCATACTTATAATAACATATCAGTATATTATGGATACTTATGTTATTAATTAATAATGAAACAACTAAAGAAGAAGAAGTAGAAGAATAAATAATGTTGAAAGAATCGCTAACGGACATTACCTCTTCTTTGAAGCGCCTCTTCTTAACCTCCTCTTAGGGAACTAAAAATGTCCTTTGAAGAAGACCAGGACCTCTAGGATGTTTCTAGGGAAGTGGATAAGAGAAATTTTCAGGGGTTGTCCGAGCTTGAAGGCTCAAATTGGTGTGAGGAAGAGAGGGAGGATGTGCCCTTTTATAAGGGAGGAGAGGGGCACCTTAGGAAAAACTAAAAATATTATTTTATTATAAAGTCATATTCGGTTTTTAATAGCTCCAAATTGATTTATTTATTATATAAGGTGGTTATGGGTATAAATCCGCTCATCAAATATAATTTAGACAAGTTTAGGTTTCTATTTTAACCTTATCATTTTGATTTAACTTTAAGTTAAATAATTTTACTTTTTCTGTGTCTTCTTGTTTTCTTACACTATAAGGTTAATAAACTTACTATAACAAGACAAAAGAACCCCAAGTTGTTTATTATTAATATATATAACCATAGCTAAGTAATTTGGCCGAACCTTATATTTTTTAGGAATAAAATAACAATTAATAATATAATATTGGTTATAAGAACTATTTTGTGTCAATTTTGACACTATTTGGTAATTGATTTTTGTGAACATCATAAAAGAATGATTAGTTCGAAAAAAGTTAATTAAATCAATACTAACATGTCATATTAATCTAAAAAATTATTTTAATTCATAAAAAGTCTAAAATTACATTTATTTGGGTATTTATAACATCAATTATGTCAATATTTCATTAATAAGATAATTAGTGCATCATCATTGTGTCAAAAATAAATTACAATATTTAAAGTCTAAAAATTATAAATAAAATTCCATTATGTAGGAAATAGTTTTATCTTTCTAATTTATATTTATAGTCGAATTTATCTTATGTAATTCTCTATATTAAAAATGTTTTAGTTATTAACTTTTGATTTTAACTATTTTAACTATTCTTTAAATAAAATAATATTAAATGTCCTAATCTTATCCAAGTGGGCCTAAATGGTCATATTTTATTACTAAGGTTGTTTTTTATCGAATTAAACTTATCCAATAGAATTAGGACATGTGTTAGGGTAATAATAATATCAATTGTACCCTTAATTACCCTATTTACTTTTAACCGTGGTAAAAAAAAGTAAAAAGTTACTATTAACCAAGAATTATTTTCATCTCATTGAACCACATTTTAGTACTTGATATTAACCGTATCTCTAAAATTTTCAAAATTCCACTCACAGAAGCGGTGAAATTAAGTTTTATGTAAGTTTTCAAATTCTCCTAGGAGGTGGGTAAAAGACGGTGAAAAGTTCAATAAAAATTTTATATATCTAAAATTATTATAAAATGACTCCAATGAATTAAATTGAACTTATATAGGTGTTATGTATCATTTTTTACCTAAAATAAGTTTAAATAAAATAAATAATTATTTAAATAAAAAGTCGGTTTTTAAATAGTAACCCTGTGTTTTCACTATTCATCAAAAATTGAAAGTTTTCAGAAAAATACCAAAATTTCACCCTAGGATAATTTTGATACTACGAATCTAAAAATGAAGTCCATTTTGAAAGATAAAATTTATAAAATTTCAAAAAGTTTTTATTACTATTCATAACAGCTAGTTTTAATAATATTTTAATAGCATATCGTTGTTTAGTGAAACTCGGTATTGCGTACAACGCAAGCTATCAAGGAAGGTCACGGTTGCGTATAAAGCAAGCCAAGATAGTATTGTGTGTAGTGAAAGATTCATTTAATGATTTATATATCATAAAACCAAAATATTTCTCATAAAAATATCGGGTGTTACATTCTACCCCCCTTAAAATGAATTTCGCCCTCAAAATTCGTCACTTGGTAACAAACAGATGAGGATACCTCTCCCTCATCATATCGTCAAGCTCCCATGTAGCTTCTTCTAATTGGTATTTCCTCCATTAAACTTTCACCAAGCGAGTGGTCTTGTTCCGTAAGACGTTTTTGCTACGATCCAGAATCTCTATCGGTTGTTCTTCATATGAAAGATCTTGCTCCAGCGGTACAACTTCTGAGCTGAGTACATGTGAAGGATCAGGTATGTACTTTCTCAGGAGAGATACATGGAACACATCATGAACTTGAGAGAGATTCTGTGGAAGCACCAATTGGTAAGCTACCTTCCCAACACGATCTAGTATTTCTAAAGGACCGATATACCTAGGGCGCAGCTTTCCCTTCTTTCCAAATCTCATGACTCTCTTCCAAGAAGATATTCATAAGAACACTTTATCACCCACATCAAACTCTGGGTCTTTTCTTCGATTATCGTCATAACTTATTTTTCAACTCTGAGCTGCTCTAATTTGTTGTTGAATAGATCTGACCTTTTCTGTCATCTCATCAACAAGATCAGGTCCTAATAGCATTCTTTCCCCAATTTCGTCCCAAAAAGTTGAAGTTCGGCATTTCATTCCATAGAGAGCTTCATAAGGAGCCATCTAAATACTTGAGTAAAAGCTATTATTATAATAAAATTAAAACAAAGGTAGATGTTGATCCCAAACAACTTTTAAATCCATAGAGCAAGATCTTAACATATCTTCTAGAGTTTAAATTGTTCTCTCGGACTGACCATCTGTCTAAGGATGATAAGCAGTGCTGAAACTGAACTCTGTATCCAGAGTATACTGAAGACTTTTCCAGAACATTGAGGTAAACCTCAGATCACGATCAGTTATAATGGAAAGGGGTACTCCATGCATTCTTACCACTTCCTTTACATATATCCTGGCAAGATGATCTAGAGATAAATCTTCTCTAATAGTAATGAAGTTTGATAACTTTTTAAGACAATCAACTATGACCCAGATAGAATTATAGCCTTTGGATGTTTTAGGATGTCCAGTGACATAGTCCATAGTGATGTTTTCCCATTTCCATTTGGGTATGGGTAATGGTAGTAACATCCCTTTATACTTCTGTCTCTCAGCATTAACTTGCTAACAAACCAAGCATAGAGAGACATATTCAGCAACATCTCTTTTAATGTCATCCCACCAGAAGTACTTTTTCATGTCCCTATACATCTTCGTGATTCCAGGATGAATAGAGAATGATGAAATATGAGCCTCATCCAGTAGATCCTTCTTTAATTCTGGGATGGGAGGAACACAAACCCGATTCCTGAACCTTATTTTCCCATCACAATCAAGGTTGAATTCAGGAACATTTCTCACCTTATTTTATAACTCTACATCTTCTTTCTGTGACTCTTTAATATTCACATGTATAGATGGTTGAACATTCATTTGAGAAAGATAATATTTCTCCCCTTCCATTATAATTCCAAGAACCATCCTTTTTAAATCCATAAATATTGGATCTTTTGTGATCCTCTTCATGGATAAGCTAGCATGGTCTTGTCGACTTAATGTGTATGCCACCTTGTTTTCTTTCCCTGGGTGGTAATGAATTGAGCAGTCGTAATCCTTAATCAACTCCAACCATCTTCTTTGGAACATATTCAGATCCTTTTGGGTGAAAATATACTTTAAACTTTTATGATCAGTATAAATATCACACCTTTCACCATAAAGATAATGCCTCCAAATAATTAATGAAAACATTTCCACAGCTAACTCTGAATCATGAGTTGGGTACTTTTTCTCATGGATTTTCAACTGTAGTGAGGAATAAGCTATCACCATATCACTTTTCATAAGAACACACCCTAGACCCTTCTTTTATGCATCACTATAGATCACAAACCTTTCTCCACCACAAGGAAGTGTGAGTACAGGTGCATTGGATAACCTTCTTTTCAACTCCTTGAAATTCTCTTCACATTCCTCCATCCACACGAAATTAACTCCTTTTCGAGTCAACCTGGTGAGTGGATTAGATAATTGTGAAAAATCTTTCACAAAACTTCGATAATATCCATCTAAACCAAGAAAACTTCAGATCTCAGTTACTGTTGTTGGTCTTGACCATCTTTCGATAACCTCTATTTTTGCTGGATCCACATATATCCCCTCTTTTGAGATTAAGTGACCCAAAAATGCAAATTTTTTAAGCCAAAATTCACAATTTGTAAATTTGGCATAAAGCTTCTCCTTTCTCAGGGTCTTCAATACAATTCTCAAGTTATCTTCATGTTCTTCCTAGCTCTTTGAACAGACAAGAATATCATCTATAAAGACTACCACAAACTGATCAAGATAGTCTCTAAAGACTCTATTCATCAGATACATGAAGATAGCAGGGGCATTGGTAAGACCAAATGGCATCACTATAAATTCATTGTGTCCATAGCATGTACGGAAAGATGTCTTTGGTATATCATCCCTTTTGACCCTTAATTGATGATACCCTAAATGAAGATCAATCTTGGAAAAGTATTGACCTCCGCGTAGTTGGTCAAATAAGTCATCAATGCGTGGGAGAGGATATTTGTTCGTGATAGTGATCTTGTTAAGTTCTCGATAATCAATGCAGAATATCATTGATCTATCTTTCTTCTTAAGAAATAGAACAGGTGCTTCCCAAGGTGACGCACTAGGGCATATGAATACCTTATAAAGATTATCTTGGAGTTGCTTCTTCAATTCCTGCAACTCAATTGGGGCCATTCTATAAGGTGTCTATGAAATAGGCAAAGCACCCGGTACGAGATCTATTGAAAACTCAACTTCACAATTTGGTGGAAGACCCAGTAATTCATCTGGAAAGACATCATCAAACTCCCATACGGTGGGCATATTCTTAATCGTGAGTTTCTCTCCTACCATTTGAGATAAATAACCTACATTTAGTGGAATCAAGACCCATAAGATGGAATAAATTTCCACTGGAAGGTTATGTTCATCCTTGCATGGATAGACGATCATAAATTGATCTAGAATATGAAATGTGACTTCCCTTAATTAGAAATTGATATGAGCTCCATAAAAAGAAAGCCAATCCATGCCAAGAATCACACCAAATTCCACTATATGAAGGATCACAAGATTTACAGGAAGCACTTTCCCAGAAACTTCAATCGGATAAGAATTATAAACTTTTGATGCGACTGTTGTTCCATTAGGGGTTGTCACAGCTAACTCAACATCTAATTGTTGTGGTAATATAGAGATACCCTTAGAAATTTCTTCAGAAATAAAAGATTGGGTGGATCCAGAATCTAATAAAACATTTTCTACTTTAGAGTGGATAGTAAGTGTACCTTTCACCACTTCATTCTCATACTCCACATCGCTAATAGAAATTGCATGTGAATTTCCTTTGTCTTTAGCCTTAAGAGTTTGTTGACATCGATCATCATCAACAACCCTTGGATTAGGGAACTGATTAGCATAACTCCCTATTTCCTTGCACTTGCAACATTGAAGTGTAGGAGGTGCACCATGTGTAGCCTTTTCTTTGTTCACATCACTAGACATATTCTTCCCATCATTGCGGCATTCAAATGCCTGATAACCTTCTTTTCTACACTTGAAACATTTACTTGTCCCCTTAAGACAACTCCCTCCATGTTTCTTTCCACACTTTGAGAATAAGGGAAAACTCATCTTCTTTTCAGTGTGACCTTTATATTTTCCTTTGAATTCCATTTTCCTCTTCTTATCAAACCCATATGACTGATGGGTTACTCCAATATTCATCTCAACCTTGTGATCACATCAAACGATTTCCTCGTAGCTATTGAAGTCACTTATGGATAACGCCCTTCGAAGACTTGGTTTTAAGCCACTAAATAATCGATCAATATTACTCTCAGGTTGGATAATAATCCCAGAAGAGTAACTTGCAAGTCTTGTAAAATTTGCTTCGTAGGTACCAAAAGATTCATCATCCTTTTTCTTTAGTTCAATAAAATCCTTCTCCATCTTTGTTCGAAGAATAAAAGGGAAGTAATTATTGAAAAATAAGTTCTTGAACTTGTCCAATTCCATGGATTCAATTTCATCTCTTGGCCTCGTATTCTTGATAAGATTCCACCATTAATCAGTTTCACCTTCCAAATGATATACTGCTAAGATGAATTTATCATGTTCAGAACATTGATGAACTGAAAATATCTTTTTAGTGGTACTAATCCATTGTTCAGCCACTAATGGATCAGTAGACCTGCTGAATGAGGGTGGATGTGTCCTCATGAAGGATTCAGCAGAATGTTGCTCCTTCCTTTGCTTGTTTGGAATTCCTGCATGATTCATATATTGATAAAGTTTTGTGAGCATGGCTACAAGATTTTTCATTCGAGCACCCATAACGTTTGGTTGCTCAGGGGGAAAATCATTGCATTGCCTGTCGCATTCCGCGTTAACACGGTTCCTTCGGGTTCTAGCCACTGACTAAAACAAAAAATAATAGTGTAAGAAACACTAATTATAATAAGAAAACCACATAATCAAGAATAAAATCATACACTTAAGGTCTTATCATAGGTTGTTCATGTCCATTTCTAAAACACTAAGATTGTGTTCTATGCTTAGACATATCCTTAGGGTTCTTACTAAGGCGTTCACATCCTAGTTTCCAAAGGTTGACTATACCTTTCCTCTGATACCAACTATAAAGAACCACACTTTACATTGTTATTGTTTCAAAATTGAAGCACACTTATTACAACAAATAACAACACCATGAAAGTACCGTATAGGAATAGTGTCTTTAGAAACTGGGAAACATAAACAACTGGTTCATAAAGCATCTACATTGCCTCCCATTTATTTCATCATATCTAGAATCCTTTTTGGTATATCCTACTTAATAACCTTCTTCTTGACATGGGGAAGGAAAACATACAAAAGGGTGAGCTCAAATGCTCAGTAAGGGTAACCAAAATAAATATCAATCACATCATATTCATAAGAACATAACATTTTGGAAATCTTAACCTGCAAAAGAGATCATAATTTCATAACATGGGATAAATCATAGTAGTGAAATGTAATCCCAGTAATCATAACATAAAACATAAAACTTATTGACATACACACATAATCATAGAGAATCATTTCTTAGTAGTCAAGACTCATTTCCAAGACTATCTTGGCAGACAAAGTCCATTTTTGAACCGAGTTCACTCCTCGTTTCAGTCCTGTTTCACTCACCCAGATTAACCTGTCATTCCAGCCATGCCTATCTCATGAGATATAAATCTTTACCCAATGAATTGGAGAGAGATATAGGTCCCACCCATCTCATAATTAAACCATTCTTATGTGTGCCACAAAATCATAAATCATACATTATAGCATAACCCATGTAATAAAAATTGGATTCTTAATCATCATGCCATCATAACACAATCCATATAAGATAAAAGGACATCATAAATTCTTATTATTCTTTTTATTTTATAGATACCTCATTTCCAGAATGGTATTAGTGTAATATATATCATATTTATTTATTCAATTCATTTATATAATCATTATGAAATGAAGATTATGTAGAATGAGTCGCATCACATCATGGAGACGGTATTCCGTACGTACGCACAAGCGATGATATCATTCCCATGATCGTGGAATTGTATTGGAGTGTATGTATACTATTTAAGAATCAATATAACTTTACAATTATCAAATATAGTTATTATTTACACTATTATACCCATCCAAGTAAGGTGGTGGTGGAAAACAGATTACACCACGGCGTGGAAACGGTATTCCGTACGTACACACACGCGGTGATTTTGTTTTCCGTAGGATGGATAGATGGTGAAATAGGTTTGTTTAATACTTATAATAACATATCAGTATATTATTGATGCTTATTTTATTACTTCATAATGAAACAACTAAAGAATAAGTAGTAGAAGAAGAAATAAAGTTTAAAGAATCGGTAACGGACATTACCTCTTCTTTGAAGCGACTCTTCTTAACCTTATCTTAGGGCACTAAAAATGGTCTTTGAAGAAGACCAGGACCTCTAGGATGTTTCTAAGGAAGTGGAGAAGAGAAATTGGCAGGGGTTAGCCGAGATTGAAGGATCAAAGTGGTGTGAGGAAGAGAGAGAGGATGTTCCCTTTTATAAGGGAGGAGAGGGGCACCTTAGGAAAAGCTAAACATATTATTTTATTATAAAGTAATATTTGGTTTTTAATAGCTCCAAATTGATTTATTTAGAAGCTAAAGTGGGGATGGGTCGAAATATTCTCATCCAGTAGAATTTAGACAAGTTTAGGATTCTATTTTAACCTTATCATTTAGATTTAACTTTAAGCTAAATAATTTTACTTTTACTGTGTCTTCTTGTTTTATTAAACTATAAGGTTAATAAACTTAATATAACAAGCCAAACGAACCCCAAGTTGTTTTTTATTAATATATATAACCTTATATAAGTCATTTGGGAGAACCTTAGATTTTTAAGAATATAATTACAATTAATAATATAATATTTGTTCTAAAAACTATTTTATGTTAATTTTGACACTATTTGGTAATTGATTTTTGTGAAAATCATAACAGAATGATTAGTTCGAACAAAGTTAATTAAATCAATAATAACATGTAATATTAACCGAGAAAATTAGTGGAATTCATAAAAAGTCTCAAATTACATTTATTTGGGTATTTATATCATCAATTATGTCAATATTTCATTAATAAGATAATTACTACATCATCATTGTGTCAAAAATAAATTAAATTATTTAAAGTATAAAAATTATAAATAAAATACCATTATGTAGGAAATATTTTTAGATTTCTAATTAATATTTATAGTCGAATTTATCTTATGTATAACCCTATATTAAAAATGTTCAGTTATTAAACTTTGATTTTAACTATTTTAACTATTCTTTAAATAAAATAATTTTAAATGTCCTACTCTAATCCAAGTGGGCCTAAATGGTCATATTTAATTCCTAAGGTTGTTTTTGGTCGAATTAAACTTATCCAATAGATTTAGGACATGTGTTAGGGTAATAATAATATCATTTTTACCCTTAATTACCCTATTTACTTTTAACCGTGGTAAAAAAAGTAAAAAGTTACTATTCACCAAAAAATATTTTCATCTCATTGAACCACATTTTAGTCATTGATATTAACCATTTCTCTCAGATTTTTGAAATTCCACTCACAGAAGCGGTAAAATTAAGTTTTATGTAAGTTTTCAAATTCTCCTAGGAGGTGGGTAAAAGACGGTGAAAAGTTCAATAAAATTTTTATATATCTAAAATTATTATAAAATGACTCCAATTAATTAAATTGAACTTATATAGGTGTTATGTATCAATTTTCACCTAAAATATATTTAAATAAAATAATTAATTATTTAAATAAAAAGTCAGTTTTTAAATAGTAACCCAGTGTTTTCACTATTCATCAAAAATTGAAAGTTTTCAGAAAAATACCTAAATTTTACCCTAGGCTAATTTCGATACTCCGAATCCAAAAATAAAGTCCATTTTGAAAGATAAAATTTATAAAATTTTAAAAAGTGGGTATTACTATTCATAACGGCTAGTTTTAATAATATTTTAATAGCATATCATTGTTTAGTGAAACTCAGTATTGTGTACAACGCAAGCTATCGAGGAAGGCTGCAGTTGCGTATAAAGCAAGCCAATATAGTGTTGTGTGTAGTGAAAGATTCCTTTTATGATGTATAAAACATAAAACCAAAATATTTCCCATAAAAATATCGGGTATTACATATCATACTCCATTATTTTTGAAAAACTAGATTGTGAGTGGATAATTATTTGGTTCTTTCTATATATTCCCATTATTATATGACTTTTTCACATTACATAATTAGTAGATTACATAATGACCATCCTTACACACTTAAAACAATTATTATTCCCCATTTGAAAATTTCCTCCATATTTCTTGCCACACTTTGATCATAAAGGATATTTCATCTTCTTCTCTACATGGTTTTTATATTTTCTTTTGAATTTCATATTTCTCTTCTTATTAAAACCATGAGATTGATACCATACCGCAACCTCTACTTACAACTTAATAGAACATCGAAAAATATTTTCATTTCTACTAGAGTATCTTATGGATAATTCCCATTGAATACTTGGTTTTAATCCACTGAATAATTGATAAACCTTACTTTCATGTAGGATGATAATTATAGAATTGAACCTTGCAAGTCTTGTAAAATTTTACTCATAGGTACCAACGTATTCATCATCCATTTTATTTAGAAAAAGTAACCCCTTATATATCCTTATATGTAGAATAAAATTAAATTACTTATTAAACAAAAAGTTATTCTACTTTTCCTAATCCATTGAGTCAATTTCATCCTATTTTCTCATATTATTTGTAATATTACCCCATTGATATTATTCACGTTAAAAATTATAGGTAACCAAAATGGATTTGTAATTATATGAACATCGGATTAAGGAAAACAAATTTTCAGAGGTTTTAATCCATTTTCCAACAACCAGTACAAAATAATTCCAATTGAAAGAAGTTTGATGTTTCTTAATGAATGACTCAACAAAATAGTGTTCCCTACTTTGATCATTTTTAATTCAAACATGATTCATATCTTGATAAAGTTACATGAGAATAGAAATGATATTTTTCATTAAAACTCCCATAATATTTGGTTTCTTAGGATGAAATTCATTGCATTGTCCATAAAATTCACCATTAACAAGATTTTTTTGGATTTTGTTCCATCTAATAAAATTAAAAATCATATTGTGAGAAACACTAATCACTATAGAAAGCCACATTTTTATAAAAATCATTTAGGGTATCTAAATCAAGACAATATTTTTAAAATCTATGACACCTCAGGTTTAACCTAGGTCATCCATGATCATCATCTATTCAAATCCTTTATGATGGTAGATAAATAAATTGTGTTTTAACAAAATCATATCCCCTGAGAATGTCAAACCAGATGCACAGTAAGGCCCATTGCCATGTACTGTGTAATTTTAGAATCAATCCTAATGTGCATATTTCAATATTATTACACCTAGGTTTATCTATGTTAGAACAACATACACTTATTGTATCTAGATATGATTTTATATCTAGCTAAACCACATAATATATTCCTTACCAAAACTTTTGTATGTTACACTATACATAGGATTATACTATGGGTTATCATATAAGTTTTCACATTCTAGTTTCTAAAGGTTAACTAAACCTCTCCTTTGATACTAACTATAATGACACAAAAATTTTATACATATATATTAAATCAGTTTTTGATAGATATTCATCACATTACACAAACACACACCTAAGGATCGTAAAGGTATCATGTATTTTGATAATTAGAAACATAAATAACTTGTTCTGGGGTAAATTTCATCATCTCCCACTTAGTTATTTAAAACTATAACCCTTCATAGACAAATAATACACGTGACACTTGTTCATAACTTGGGGAAAAAAAAAAAGGTGAGCGCAAATTCTCATTAAGGGTAAGCAAGGGAGATAAATAAACATAACTGAGAAGAAGAGTTTGAGAACATGAACAAAATATTTAAAAATCATACCCATCATATCCAAGATTGTAATATTGGGCCATGGAATAATTTCTTACAGTTCATAAGTCATGAATTATAATGGAATCAAATAACATGATCTAGGAGAGCTTAACAATGGCACGTGATATGAAATTATGGAATACGTATAAGTATATAAAATCATTTTCATAGTAGCTCAAGGATCATTACCAGGACTATTAAAGTGGAATGGGTTCACTACCAAAAACATCATAGTAGTTAATTTTCACTCCAAATAATATTATAGTGGAGAGAGACTTTTAATAAATTGGGTTCAATTCCCATACTAGTCCTATTGACCTCATGAGATATCAATATTTTCTAAATTCATTGAATGGAGATACAAATTTCACCAATCATATAATGAAAAACATACATAAGTGTTCCAAAATATTATAAAACATCCATCATATCTGAACCAATGAAAATAAATTTGTTTCATAAACATTTATCATAACATATCATATGAAAAAGAAATAGTTTTTTTAATCCTTTCATCAACTCATCAAAGAATAAACCATTGAAAAATAATAGGGTTTCATAATCATTTTTTCATGGTATACCCCAAGGAAGAGAAAACAGATTCATAAACATCTTCACATAATAAACATAAGACATACAAGGAAATAATAATGATTTCATGAATGGATCATATCACCAATAAGCATTAAGTGACATCAAAAGGATATCATATTAGATGGAAAATTGTCTTGAAATAAAATTCACATGGAATGTTTATTGAGGATAATAACCTTTATTTCCAAATTAATTTTTCTAAAATTAAAAATTCATAAAATATTGTGGAAATAAGTTTATTGGAAAATGAACTTTAAAACATATAATGTAATATTCTAAAAAAATAATATTCATAACATCAGTCAATTATTTTCCAGTTGTACGCATTAAATCAAATATTCCTTTAATATTTTTTATAAAAGCCAAATGGGCCTTATTTTGGAAAACAGCATGGAGATACATTTCAAAATATTTTTGTAAAAATTAAAACATGGGTAATTTCTTTTTGAAAAATAATTTTAAAAAATTTAAAAACATTTTTGAAAATATTTTTAGAAAAAAAAAATTTGGATGAAAAGGGATTTTTAGCCAAAGATAAAAATAGAGATGATTTTTATTAGAAATATTATCTTTATCTCTTGAGTATATAAATTTGATAAAATTAAGGAAAACATGTATTCTTATGATATAAACAATGTATAAGAATATTCATGAGTTTATTTAGATATTTCTCATACTATTTCATAATCATAATCATAATCATAAACAATCCTGGTAATTGAAGAAATTATAACATAAAATCTATACCACTTTGGTATTTTGGAATCATAAGAACCAATAAAAATTAACATCAAATGAAACATTAAATATCATTAGAATACATATATCCATGATATAATATATTAAATGGTATGTATATTTACCTCATAAAATAAGAAAGGTGCATAACATAACATATGTCTCAAAGAAAGAAAATTGAGAAAAAAATCCATTACCTTATGTATGCACTTTATTTGTACTCATTAAAAACTCTGGTATAAAAAATATAAGTTTATTATAGATATATTTAATATAATAATTATATATATAATACCCTATATTATTAACTTATGACATTTTATTACCATTTTATTAATAATTCAATGCTAAAGTCACGTTAGAGAAAATAATTTCTTTATTTATCAAATATTTTTTTATTTTTTATTTTTTGTAATATTAATTTTAGGATGGTTTTTTAATATAAAAAATCATAAAAATTATAAAAATATCATATATATTCATTATATAATTATTTTTTGTAATCCATAAATGATAGAGATATAAAATGAAATACACTGTTCAAGGAGACGACATGTCGTATATATGCATGAACACGATTTCCATTTCCTTAAAGGATAAATAAAAATAAAGTTTAATAATATATTAACTTTATATAATCATATATATGTCATATATATAACATATATTCATTAAATATATCCCTAATTACCTCCCATGTAAAATTTTAGTGAAAAATGGATCACACCGCATTGCAAGGATGTAGCCCTCCATACACAATATTGATGTCATTATATTCTGTATGGAATGGGAAGTAAAAAAGCATATATAGTATCATATATTGTCATAATTATATTTTTTTTAAAAATATTATATAAATATATTATATCCATCATCATGACCAATTGTGGTATGTGTTGATGGAAAATGTGTCACAGTGGTCCATGAGGTAGTAGTCTTCTGTACACATGAGTGACGTTATTATTTACCGTTTGAAGGAAGAGGAGATGGATATAATTAATTACCTAAACATAAAGAAGTTTCATTATATAAAATATATTGATTTAATTATATCAGTATGGTTTAGTAAGAATCTAAGGGGTGGAGTATGGAAAAACATGTTGAAAAGTGTTACCTCTTCTTTGAGTGACATCTTTAGGATTACCCCCATAACATTCCTAGGATGGATTTATGATCAAAATAAGGTTTCTAGGATGGTATGAATGGATTAAGGTAGGTATTTGGGTAGGTATTTTTTTAATCAAATGGTTTTTGAAGTGTGGAGAGTATAAGAGAGAGGGTGGCCATTTATAAGCGAGGGGAGTGACACACTTGTAATTTTTGAAAAAAAAGGAGCACCCACATTTCTTTAAATAAAAAATGATCCAAATGGAATTTTATCAATAATATAAGATATATGGTTAAAATACTGACATAAAATGGGTGTTTCAAAATTTTTTGGTCATTTTCAACCATTATCATTTTAGTTTAACCCCTAGTAAGGCCATTTTTACCTTAACCGCCGAAAATAATTTTTACTGTTTTTACTATTAATTATACTCATAATTAAGTTGACCTTCTTATTTAATATTAATTATTATTATTCCAAATATTAAATAAATTATTCTAAATTCAATTAAAATAATTGTAAAATTTTATTTAACAATTAAACCCGTAGTCATGATGAGAAAGCAGTTTTCTGAAGAGAGAATGTTCAAAAGTTTAAAAACATTTTAATATCAAAATTCAATGTAAAATTGATTAAAATGAACTTAATTAGATTAATAAATATAAAATTGAGGTAATTTTACTTTTTATCCCATTTCAAACCCAAAATTAACCTTATAAATTCATTAAATGAAATGGATGCTTTTAATAAAAACCACTATTTTTCACTATTCATAAAAAAATTAATATTTTCAGAAAAATCCCAAAAATTCACCCAAGGATATTTTTGATATGGTGAATTAAAAAATAATTTTTTTTGTTTTCAAATTAATTTTCTAAATTTTTTAAAATATAATTTATTTTTGTTTACAAAAAAAATAAAAAGACATTTTTTCAGGAAATACTATTTCCAAATCATATAAAGACTTTAGTGAATATTAAGTAATTTTTATTAATATGTTTGTTTATATAAAACCATTATAATTAATATTTAAAATTTTATTATTCCTAATAATTCTAAATAGATTAATGGTTGGGTAATAATGTTCATTTTTAAATAATAATATTAACAGTTTGTTGTGGTTAGTTAAAACTAGTTGTTTCTTATAATGAAAGCTATCGAAAAACTACAAATTCATAAAAACCTAAAGGTGTTAAAAAACTCACAATATATATTATATAAATGTATTAGTGATTCCTAAATGTCATAAATTACTTATGGATTATTTTCCTAAAGTATTAAAACGTTCTGAATGTGTTTTCTCGGTTTTGAGTACGTCAGGCTTCTTTTTTACTAAAATATAAATTTAAACTGAAAACATTCACCTTGAGTCATTTTTAAACTAAAAAACACACCACTAAACATAAAAATATCAAATAAATAAAAAATACTTCTATGAAGATAATAAAAAGTACATTAATCCATCATTATTATTAAATACATTCTCAATATTTTCTTTTTCACCGATCATTGTGTGATCTTACATGAGAAAAAATGGTTGAAGAAAAAAAATATTGATCAATTAATTTCTTCCTGATATCTGATAAAATTAAAAAAATAGGTATTATATAAATATTATTAGGAAATTAACTAAAAAAATTGGATAAAATTATGACAATATTAACTAAATAAGTAGTGGGAAGTCACATCTTCATGGTGTCTATGTACATTCTGATATTATGTATTTGGCCCATTCATTTCTAAAAAAATATATTCCATAATTATGAATATGAAAACTATCAACTATCTTGATATTAATAGAAAAATATAAATAAATAAATAATTAATAAATTTTTAAAATGAAATTGTTATTAACAATGTAAATACCTCTTAGAATATTGTAATTGGTCAATGAAATGTGATATTTTCATAAATTTTCAAACATAATAACTAAAATATTTTCCATTATTTTATTTCAATCAAGGAATATACATTGAGAAAAATAAGAAAAAAAATTATATATATTTATATGTGAAATATTATTATATATACCCTAATACTTATCCACTAATAAAAGTTGATGGGTTTCTTTTGCTCATGGATTTTTCTCATGCTGCGGTTTTGATAATATTTGAACACAACACTATAATAAAACAAATTCATTAAAACGCAATATAAAATGTTGAGGTTGATATTTATATGTAAAATATTCCATGTAGTGTATTACAAATTGATAAAAACCATCATGTGTGGTTGATTTTTTGGGTATCCATGAATTTAATCCAAAAAAATCTTTAGATTATCCAAATTGATTGTAATGAGAAACTAATGCTACCGTAAAAGTGAATAAGTAATGAATGAAATGAAAATATATTTTATATGACTAAATTTGAGATTTATACCAATGAATAATAGAATTAAGAAGAGTCTGTCTTTTATAATTTTTTTAACAAATTACCTCTAGTTTTTTCATTTTTGTTGGGTATTCCTCTACTTCCTGTTACCTTTACTTGAATAGATGGGATGGGAGGAAAAACAAGTCCAAATTTTTGTTTTTGGGGTTTTCTTTTAAAATAGTACTGATATATACACCTATAAAAATATAAAGAGTATTTAACTGTAATTAACAAAGTAGGTAAATTATTTTACAAACAAATTATAAAAACACACCTCAGGTAGACATTTTAAACTGAGACTCCAATCCATTGAATCTTGAGGATTTTATCTAAATTCTCAAGACCAAAAAAGATGATAATAGCCTCTCCATACATTTTTTATTCTAAATAAATTATGGTAACATCATCATTTTTGAAAATTTTATCTAGATAAAATTATAATATTATTAAATACATATGTTGAATTGGAGGGAAAAATATAATTTATATGGGTATTTTCAATAAATTGGTTAATTATTTAGATTATTCTTATTTGACATTTGATTTCCCATTAATTTTCTCCATATATAATAAAATTAGTTGATTAATTCCTTTTTCATTAATTTTTAGGGGTTTTGTGTAAAAAATAAATTGGAAATGAATACCTCCTAATTGACATATATTTTTACAAGATAAAACTAACATTCTATGATAGTTTCAATAGTATGTTCGATCATGTGAACATCTAAATAATTAAGGGGATAGGTGGATTGGATCTCAACTTATTAACTACATGAATACCCACTCTCACATGATATTTTGGATTTTTTTATTGTGTAATATATCTTCTTGGATATTAAAATTTTTAGAAATCACAACAAGGTTACGGGTGGGGGATTATAAATATAAATTATAATCCTTTTCAACCTATATAATATTAGTACAAAAAAGGTATTAGTATCCACCTGATATAAATTTCACATAATGTTTTGAAAAAATTTATTACCTGTGGTAAGGAAGACCATTGAGGCGAACGGTATTCATCAAATATAGGGAGTCTTTACGTTTTGGTTTTTGTTGTGTGGTTTAATTTCTTTTGTTTCTTCCTATAAAATTATATAACAACTCTAACAACCATTTTATTTATTCTTTTATAGAATCTATTCAAGTTTGAATCTCATCAATTTTTTTACCATTATCCCAAGGTAAATTTATTTTCACAAAATATGTTTGGGGTGACACTCCAAAACCCAAACCTCTGATGTAAACAAATTGTTTTGGATGCTTCAAGGCCACTGATCATAGTCGGTTTTCAGGGTATAGGCAGTAATGATTCTTATTTTTAAACCAGGTAAAAATATAGTAAAATAATTAATCATTTTTATGTAACATAGATTTAAAGTATAAAAGTTATATTATTTCATACTAATAAATTCTCCCCATAATATTTTATGTGTTTAAATCTATTAGCATTTTTTCGTTATTTACATGAGCCTCCTTCCATAGAACATAATGTGGGATCAAAGTGCATTTGGATTTTGAATAATAAATATTTATATAATCAAAGTAACATAATTAGTTTTTTCATTTAGGCCATATAAAATTATTAATATATATTTAAAATACATATCATTTTTTCATATAAAGCATAGCCTATCATTTCTTTACAATTAGTGTATGTTATTTTTGTTTTATGTTTCTTATTTTCATCACTCAGCTGACTTTTATAAATTAACAATTATTAATAATATTTATTATTACACATATTATCAATTAATGTATTAACAATTACTATATACTAGCAAATAATCCTCCCCACAATAGTTAATGAACATGTTTCAGGTTTCATGGTTTATCATGTGTGTATATATCATTGGATGGGGTGGTTTTAGTCATTATCCCTAAGATGATTCTTCATAAGAATTTTCTAAAATACTTTATGAGACTTTCCTATTACCATTTACACAAATTTCATTCAGAAGTTATCTATTATAAATTTAATCTACAAGGTATAATGAAGATTAAATAACATTTAGTTGTTTTTTAGTAAAATAAAGAAAGTATATCATAATGTTCCCCTAATACCTTTCCAAATTATTGTGTTAGTCATCATAAAAACATTTTTTATATATCAACAAGAATCAAAACATGTATTCAAGTGGTGATCATAATGTAACTAATTAAAATGGACTTGTTGGGGTTAATAGGATGGTCACGTGCCTTCCATCCAATATCAAATTTTATTCCACTACTACTTGACTTCATAATTTTTATTAGAATTAACACACTATGAAGTTGATTTTTTTATTTTGGGACATATTTTTTTACCTTCTATGATTTTCTCAAATTCAACATCATTAAAATATTTTTCCTCAAGATTGGTACCATTGTCTTATGGAGAGAATTATTGTTCCTCTATATTGGGAGTGTCAACATGTTGAGAAACCTATTGTTCCTCATCATTGGAAGAATCAAAATGTGAAGTATCTATTATCTAATAAAATTCATGAAATTTTAATTTTGATAACATAAATGTAGTAGTTAACCAATAATAATATGAGGGAACACAATTTTTATTAAGAAAAAATAAAACAAGATTGTTGATCACTCGATTTTTTTCATTAAAGGTGGAACATATTTGGCCCCTCTATCGAGTATAGAAATCCCCACATTGTGGTCTCTTCTAAAATTCAATACCCCCATATAAATTGGGACCACTATAATAAATTGTGAAATTAGAATTAAAGAGTTGTCCTTGGATTAATTTATATCTGAAGCATCAGTGTTTTTGGTAAATAATAGAATAAATAGACACTTACTATTTACAGGATCTGGAAAATAAAATACATGCACTTCCTATGATTCCATTATAAAAAATTTATCCTTCTACCATTATTTACTAAAATCCACTTTCATGAATCCCAATCAATTTATTTTAACTGCAACCCTGTTTCCAACCCACTTGTACAAAAAAATTATCACTTGAAATGTTTTATAATCTAATTACTATATTTTTCAATGATGCAAAAGTATGACATATTAAAATAAATTTACTTTTTCCTTGGTACTAGATACATGAATCACTTCTTCCACAAATGTAACTCAACTATTTTTCATGGTATTGTGTTCATCATGTTCCATTTTATAGAATGTATAACCATTAATTAAATGACCATTATATGATAATAAATTTTCACTTGGTCCTGTTTCTAGAAATTGATGTCATTATAAAATTGAATTCTAATTTGTAGTTTACCGCTTCAAATATAGTCTTAAACCATCCTATAAACTGATGATTATTTGTATTTGATATCCATATTTTAGAAATTGATGGATTTAAATGTATATGAATTTATTTTTAGGTTTCAACATATTGTGAAACCTATAAAATGTTAAGTAAAATGTAAAGGTGAACCTACCCATGTTCTATAATAGTAATTGTAAAAAAAATATTCTATAAATTCTTTCACCCACATGTCACCCAGTGTGATAAGATTTTGGTAGAGCAATGATATTCTAATTAGAGAGGTAGTCAGTTCAGAATTCAATAACATTCTTGAAAATATATTTCGCTACAATATAACCACCTGATCGACTTATATTTTTGATATAACCATTAAAAATCTATATATATCTTACAATGGGTTACATACATATATAATGTATAGGACCATATTTCTAAATCTATCGAACCAAGTGAACCATAATGTAAACCATCATATGAAAGAATAAAAGTGGGTAGAACATCTCTAATTCACATAATATGATAGAAATTTTCTTTCCCATAATTGGAAATTTCATCAGTTCTATAAATTTATGACATATATATTTAAAAAATAAATATATATGGGTTAATGTATGATGAACATTATTATGAAAAATGCAACGTGAACCTATAGTCATTAGATCTTGTATCATAACATGAAAATAATTTGATTTTAGGACATTTAACATTAAAATATTAATTGAGATGATATTCTTGATATTTGATGAATACATCTAGGGAACCATTGCATAATTATGAAAGTTACAAAACTAATATATATTTTTCCTACAATTAGTTTACACATCTTGTGGAAGAAAAGTATAACTTTCACCCTTCCTTGGTGCTAACTCTTCTTGTATCCCCATGTTAGTCAGGTCTAACATAACCTTTAATGTCATCCTTTATTTTATTTCGTTTATTTAGTAACATAATAATTTAATTATCCCATATATTTATTTATACATTAATTAAGTCAATAAAATTTCTAACATACAAAAAATTATAGTATCATAATTCAAAAGAACCGATCTATTTTTCTAACTAGATTTCATAAGGTCTTTCAATGAATTTTTACCTAAAGCAATGTCTATATATTTTTCTCTCTAAAATTTTTATTAACTAGTTAGTGGAGACAATGTTGTGACGTATTCTAAATAAAAATTAAATTATTTCATTTAAGATATGTATTTATATCAACGGAGTTGAAATCAACGATGTATTAGAAACAATGTCTTTGGTTAATGTTTCAACCTCACTAAGTATGTAACTTGTTCACAAATGGGATACCCTTGAGTTCCTTTAATGTCATATCCTAAAAATTTCTATATGTAGGAAATTAATTTATCATACTATACAACATGGATCTCAACATGAAACATTCATTTCTATAAGAATTATTTAATAGAACATCTAAATCCCACATTAATTTTAAATCTGTGATCAACGGTGTTAAATAAACATTAATATCATTGTCATATTTTTTGGGTCCTGATATACAAAGCTATAACATAATATATTTTCACTTCATAAATAACCATGGTGTAATGTTATAATTTACCAATATAATAATCTATTTATTGTGAGGGCTTCTTTATAAACCAAAAGGATTCACTCCAACAGTAGATAGCATATGAAGAAGGTTTCTTGGATCATTTACAAATTCAAGATACTTATGATCGATTTTATTCCACTGAGAAGAGGCTATTGGGTGATGATGTTTCCTATCTTGATATATTATATCTATGTGCCATGTCAATTTCTTCATTTTCAGGTCACTTATATATTGGTTCTTAAACCTTGGAATGATTGTAAAGTAATATAAAAATTTTCAAGTACTTGATTCATCTTTCTTGTATCAAAGAAAACCAAATTTTAGGTATTTCCTATATTATTCACCTTACTTGGGAAATACTATACAGTTATTTAGACATGTATGTATTCTTTCAGGGATCATACCAATTGACCATAGAATTTGTTTAGTGTCATGTGTTCAGTAAGTATGATCAGTGTCATCTAGTATCATATAATTCAAGAGAGAAATATTTTCAATGAATCTAATTTCACTCCATCCATTTCCATATTTTATATTTTATATCGTTAATATGGATGATAATGTTGTATATTTATAAAAACCAGCATACAATTCCATCTTTGGACAACTCTTTTACTTCTGAAATACTTTTGGAGAATCATGAATTTCATCTTCAGCTATTATTGTCTTTTCCCCAATATAATATCCATTATTGTTCACACTTATAACCATATCATCGATATTGTCTTCATAATTTTTCACACTTTTATTCATATCAGGTGATCCATAAAATACTATGTTATCCCAGATAGAATAAAATTGTGAAGGATAAATATGTTTGTGGTGATCAAACATAAGATATTATTTGTGATAAAAAGTTATTTTATTTCTAGATAATTGATTTCTGGTAACTATAACAATCAAAAACAATTTTTAATGAGTATAATGAATTAAAATTGTCGTTAGACATTATATGATGTCATCTAAGTCAAGTATAAAGCACATATTGGAACTAGTAAACTTTTATATACCTCATTTGAGATGAATTATACATTGTAAATTTATTGGTTCCAATATTCTTAGATAACATCAACATTTTTTGATAGATCATTACATTATAAAAAATTTATTTGGGTAATAGACTTTCATATTAAATGATCATATTATTCAAATAAAGTTAGTTTATAAAAAAATCAATTTCAAACAATCATGATAATAAACATGAGTATTCTAACCCTTAAGGATTATATTTATGAAGAAAACCCAAAAACATCGATTACCACACTTCAATAATAAAAACACCAAAACAAGAGTATCTAAAAAATTGAAAAATCATCCAAAAAAAGAACCCTGAAAGAATTAGCTACATCAAACCTGGATAATTTCAAAACATGAGGTATGTGATTATTTCTACTCCTCTTTAGTCAATATAGTATTGTTTCATGGTTGAGTTCTGTGAGGGCATGAACAACGTGAATGAGTCGGGTTCTGTTAGGGTTGAATTTATAAGATTGGGAAGATCTTTATTACTGCTTTCTAAAAAGCATCAATATAGATGAGTTTCAATAATTTTAAAATAAAAATCTCTGATAAAACCTATCATTATCAGTTCTAAATTTAACAATGATAATGATAAAACATTATCAGTGCTAAAAAGAACTGATAAATAACTATCTTTATTAGTTCTAAAATTTTTACACTAATAAATTTCGTTTTTATTCACACTTATTATTTAGCAATAATAAATATGTTTTTATCTTCACTCACTATTTGGTGCTGATAAAACCAATATTTATCAGTTCTTTTTTAAGCACTGATAAAAACTATTTAAATTATATAAATTTATTAAATGAATATATATTAAAAATTATTAAATTATAGAAAAAAATGAAAAAAAATTCAGATTATTAATAGATATAACATTTCAAATGCATGAATGTTAAAAATGAGTGAAATTGAATAAATTAAAATGAATACATCTTGGAAATATTAAAAAATTGATAAGTTTTTGTCATTATATAAATTATTAAAAAATTTAAAAATAATTTATATTAAAATAAACATGAATACATATTAAATATGTACATTGAAACAATATTTAATACATTAAATGTTAATATGTATAAATAAATATAAAAAATAAATAAATTATAGAAATAGAATAAAAACTAACACAATAAGTGAATAAATAATATTAAATGAATGAATGTTAATTTAACAATTAAAAAATCAATAGATTGCAAATATATTAAAAAAATAAATAATTTTTATTAATTATAGATTATTAAAAAAATATAAAAATGAATATACAATAATATAAAAAATGAATAAATATTAATTATATAAATTACATGTATTATATTATAAATATTAAATGGAAATTAATAAACATGTATAAATAAATATTAAAAATGGAAAAAATTACAAAAAATAGAAAACATGTAAATAAATAAATTTTATAAATTTCAAACATATTAAAAACGTTAAATTAAATAAAAATGAATAAATATTATTCATATAAATTACAAGAATATTGAAAATAACAAAACATAGTAAATAAATATATATAAGTAAATATTAGAAATTGATTAAATTAAAAAAAATTAAAAATTATAATAATTACTAAAATTGAATAAATAATCTTAAGTGAAAGAATATTAAAAATGAATAAATAAAATTCAATAGATAAAAAAACTATTTAAAAATGAATTCATAAGGTTAAGTACATTAATTTTAAAAATGTACAAAAATGAATAAAATTTTACAAAATAAATTTAATTAAATTAGTAATATAAAGTTCAAACATTTTCAAAATATCACAAATTTATAAATAAAATTAAATTAGTATTAATCACATGAATGAAAACATATTAAGAATATTAAAACTTTGAAAATAATAATTCATAATTTGTAAGATTAATTACATGAATTTCAAACTTGTACAAAAATGAAAAAAATATTAAAAAACATTTAAATAAATAAATTATTTAAATTTCTAATATTTTAAAAAATATCGCAACATAATAAATAATATTGAATAAATTTTAATCATATTATTTAAAAACAAGTTAATAATATTAAAATTTTGTAAATAAGTATTTATAAATTAATATTAACAAATGAATAAATTTCAAATATATTATAAATGAATAAATAACATTAAATGAAATAGCATTAAAATTGAATAAATTTGAAAAATATATAAAAATTTGAATTTACAACATGAATTTCATGAAATAAAGACTTATTCAAAAAAATGAATAAATATATAATATTAACTATGTAAATAACAAAAATATTGAAAAAGAATTATATTAACTATACAAAAATATTGATAATTAAATTAAATTAAATTACACGCCCACTCATATTTAGAATGAATATATTAAAAAAATACAATTACATGATTTGATTGATTAGGTTAAAAATGAAAAAATAGATGAATAATATTTTCATTTCATATATTGAAAAATTAATTTAATATAATAACATAATTAACTGCATAAGTAATTAATGATTTGATTAAAAACTTATTGGAAATATTAAACATTTGTAAATAAATATGTAAACATTTTAAAAAATAAATAAATTAAAAAAAAAATATAAAAAATTAATAAATATTAAAAATGGAAAAAAATATTAATTGAAATAATATTTAAAATGAATAAATGAAATTAAATAAATCACAAAAAAAAATTAAAATTTTTTAATTTATATTGTTGATTATATGAAATGAAAACACATAAAAATGAATAAAGATAAATAAATAAATATTATATTTCTTGTTAATTATTGATGTACGCACTATATTGATTATATATAAAAAATAAGAAATTATTAACTTTTAGATTTGTTAATAATAATTGAAAATATTGTTATTCAATTAAATATATTACTTTTTTATAAAATATAAATAATTATCATAATTGAATATATTATAATAAATATTTAATGCATATATATATAAAGAAATTTGGTGTGAGAGCCTCATTTTTATTATGAAAGCTGTTAGAACACGATGATTTTTTGAGGTATAGGTTCCATTTATTCTATTAATTCTTAGTTTAATTTCCTAAATTTGACCTATGGTTGATGCCAGTTGAGGTTACAGAGGTCTCGGGTGTGTCTTGGGCAATTCTGGAGCCTGGAACCCAAATTTTGGGTGAAAATGGGAGGTTGTACGGTTTGGTAAACCATGTGGGTTGAGTCGCACGGTCATGCTTCCAGGTCTTCATTTCTAGCAGACATTGATAGAGGATTTTCACACAGTTATTTTATGGTTAGTAAACTATAATGGTTCCCCTTGGCTTACAAGAAACCATGCATGGTTTCTGCATGGTTAGACAAACCGTGCGGATAAACTATGTGAACCTGTAGTTTTAATAATTTTAATAATTTTTAGTTAAATTTAAAAAATAAACCTAAGGATGGGTTATTTTAACCCCTTTGATAGAAATCCCATTTGGAAATCTCTCCCCCTCTAACTATTCTCCAAATTCATATATACTCTATGTCCAGACTCCAATACAAACACAGTTCATTTCCTTAGATCCGAAACGGTAAGGCCTCAATTGCTTTTTAGCAATTCTTGATTTTTCTAGATATCAATTGGACTATTTGGATTTAATATCCTATGCCCTATATTTTCATTCTTTATCCATTATTCATATTTCTTCCAAATTGGAACAAATAAGATCCTCATACTAGACAAGATATCAAGCAAAAGCCTAAGGTACGTGGTGTCGTGCCTTTCGCTGAATTTCAAGCTGTTTATATATACTGGAGTGTCGCACACCAATATTTGGGGTGTCTCCCTTAAATTGAAATTGAACCCTGTTATTTTATATCATTATTTAGATAATTTAATAGTCTTATTAATGCATGTTAGGGGGTTATAAACTTGAATAAGTACCACCCCATGGGTGAGTTTCCTTGAATGTCCTCGTTTAGATTTATGCTTTGGACACCCCTTAAGGTGTGCCTTTTTCTCTATTCGTGGGTTGTTAAAAATAGAATTTATTATTATTGGGATTTTAATAATTATAGATAGTAATTTAATTGGTTAAAGTTTATGGGATGGATGATTTCCCCTTGACACATTCATGCCTTGTTGTTAAGCCATGTTTTCCTTCCCCATGTGAGTAAAATTGAGGCTATGAATTGAAATGTTGAAATCAGATCGAATTTATCAATTTTTTTCTTTTCCCACAAGATATATATGGTAACTAATCCCTTGGGTAGCTTTTTAGACAATCTAATATTGTTATTCTAAAAAAAACATGTGATTATTTGAAGGCAATCCCTTGATCTTGGCTTTGTTTTCTAATTTCCTTAACTGGAATGAATTTCACCTTTTTTTTCTTTCTCATGTGAGTTATAGGATAACCAATCCATATAGTATCTTGTTATTCCTATGCATATTATTATACAAAATACACCCATGTGAGTAAATTAATGGTCAAGCCTTGTGAGGTTGGCCTATGACTGAGTCATCCCCTTGAGGTGGGTTTCATATCAGAAGATCTTGGTGTTGACCATGGAATGTTTAATGAAATGTTTAAATAGAATTGAAATAGTTAAATAATAAATAACATTTAGGGACACATGGATTAACTTTAAAAATCCATGGATGTACTCATGTGTCTATTGACATTTACACCTTGGGTGGTACATGGTTCCACTTTAGGATTCCATGGAAGGACTCAATGGTTAAAATGTGACTATGCCATGGGTGGTACAAGGATCCATTAAAGGATAACATGGACTGACCCGTTGCGGTAGTAGTTATAAGTTGATTGATACATGGATCCAAGTGATGGATTCCATAAATCTACTAAATGGGTATATGATTATAAGTCGTGGGTCATACTTTGGGATTTCTTATAGGACTGCCAAGGACGAACTTGGCTGACATTGACTTTACACCTCACCTAGAGCGATATCGGTTTCCTAAGAGGTTATCCAATTAAGGGATTATAGGTTGTTGGTTGAGATAATACCTGAAGTGATACATGAATCCTAATTAGTAATGTCAAGTATAAGCTCAGGTTCTAAATGGAAAATTAAATGGAATGATTTATGACACATCAGCCAAGCCAAGCACAATCTTGGATTCAGTATTAACTTGTATTTTTAAGATGGCCTTATGAGGAATATTTTTTTCTACCAATTACATGGGGATGTTGATCTTAAGTCTGATCTCAATATTTAATTGAATTATTCAATAAATTAATTCTAAATGGAAACTCGTGCATGTATAAAGTTTACTTTTGAGCACTTTCTTGCTTACGGCTTTACTAATTGCACACTGCATGCTATATGTATTCACTGGCTAATTGGTGGATACCTTGGTTGGTTGCCTACTAGGATTTATTATCACACCCAATTTGGGACCCAAATAGATTATATGATTGTTGGTGATGAAAATTGAAAGCACCCTCTAGCAGGTATTTGATATGCTGCTTTGGAGTAGGAGATCATGGGACTATGCCGAGGCTTGCGATTCAAGTTGGACTATTTTGGCCTCTTTGTACTTTTGAGGCATGTATTTTATATGACTATAGTGTATGTTTTTTGTATGTTTTACTAAAAAATATAACATGTATCATCATATTGTGTATAGTATGACTTCTGGATTAATTATACTATCAGTCTTCTACTGTTTACTTCTGTTTAATGGTTTAATGATTTTTCTATAGAATTGATATTGTATTTACACTATGTTACACTCTACTAATGAGGGAATATTCTCCCCACTGACATGCATAGTCCATTTATTCTAGTCGGTAGCCTCCGTAATTTAGGGAGATATTCTTGAGTCTATATGGCCAATTGGGTATAGGGAAACATTTAGTGGCATCAAGAACTAGGATGTTACAAAGTGGTATCAGAGCCTTTGTAATGTCCAAGTTTTTAATGCCACTCAAATGTTCCCCATACTTGGTTGGACACATGGACTCAAGCGCATCTCCCTAAATTCCAGAGGCTACTGACTAGAATTGAGGGACTAGGAGTGTTATTGGAGATACTATTCCCTTATTGGAAGATTGTAACACAATGGAAATACAATAATAATTCATTAGTTGAAGAAATAAATCATAAAATAGAAGTAAAAAATGGAATACTAATAGTATAAATAAGCTATAAGTCATATCAAACACCAGATGAAGATACATGTCACATGTTCTATTAAAAAATTCAAATCAGGTACATTTCATATACAATACATGTATCAAAAGTATAAAAAGTCTAAAAGAATCTCAATAGAATCATAAACCTCAACTTGGTCTTATTCTCTCCTACTCCCAATCAGAATATCTAGTAATTATAGTAGTTTGATTTCCCTTATCATTACCTATAATCATATAATCTTTTTGGGTCCTAAAAAGTGAACCAAAAAGGTTGTAAAACTAAATACCAGTAAGCAACCACCCTAGGTCCGTGCCAATCAGTTAGTGAATACATATAGCAGGCAGTGTGTAAAAAGTAAAATAGTAAGCAAGGAATCACTCAAAATTAAACCTTCTATATGCACTGGGTTCCATTTAAAATCAGTTTTTTATTAATTTAATTACAAAATATTTATAAATCTTAAGATTTGGCTCAAGCCTGACCTCCCTCGTGTAACTGGAAGCACAAGATGTTCCTTAGAAGTCCATCCTAACAACACAAGTCAAGACCTAATCCAATTATGTACTTTGGCTTGGAAGATGTGTTATAAGTCCTTCCATTTCATTTTACATTTAAAATGTGATCACATCTCTGATATTCCTAATTACGATTCAAATATCACTCTAGGTACTATCTCAAACAACACCTATAAAGCCCATCCCTAGAGAACATCTCAAGAACCCGGTATCACTCTAGGTGAGGTGTAAAGTCCATGTCATCTGATTTTGTCCTTGGTGGTCTGAAATCGAAGCCCTGTGTATCACCCATGACATATAATCATATGCCCCTTGAGTCTGTCCGTGGAATATGTTGGGAAAAAATCCCTCAAGGTAAAAGTGAATAATTTTTTGGTTTATTTTGTTTGTTGACAAAGAGTGTTTACTTTGTCATTTGTGGTGTTCTAGAGATATTTTTTACAATATATGTCTACAAAGAACTATGAAAAAGGATTTTATGATATGGAGGCGGTAAAAAAATAATGTAAACAAGGTGGAAACATTTTCAAGTGTTTTCAAAAATTTTGGGCCTCAAAATTTGTAAAATAGAGAAATTTATTTTGGGAAAATGAAGTGGCATGCAAGATTAAATATGGTTTGGAATGTTACATGTAAGGAATTTTTCAAGATCAAAACATCAAAATACGAAAAGGCATAAAGTGCACGAAATATCTTGAATGTTCATAAAAGATGATGTTATGTGAAATAGGCTTACATGATCAATGCAACATCAAATTTGGTTTTTCATGCTCGGAGAGGATCTTCCATGATAAGTCTAATCTTCTAAGTAGGGGTTGGTGATACCTATAAATAAGTGGTGACCCTGCCCCCCTCATTTCATAAGACCAATACTTAGTGGATATCAAATCTTTGAATCACATAAGAATTTGAGTTGCGTGAAAGATAACGCAGTTGTGTGAAAGAATTGGCGTTTCATGCAAGCTAAGGAAGTTTCACATAATATTTAAGTTGCTGTTAAGAAGGAATCTGCACATAGAAACAGTCTTTTCCTAAATAGAATAAAACTTGCGTGCAAGGTGAAGTAAGGATTGTGCAAAAGATTTTGAGTTTCCTAATATATTTGTGGTGAAGATGTATTCATCTATGGATGAAAGTGGAACTTCAACAGAGCATATTTATATAGTAGAGGAAGCATTATTTCATGAAAATAAAGGTTCCTAGAAGTCTATAAAAAATTAATGGATCTCTTCCTAGATAAATGAGCGAAGGAAGAGGAAGACGGTGATCCTTCCCATCAGCAGTAAGACAGAGGACGATACATAGGGAGTGAACCTTGGGAATGCAGTGAGTAGAACCTAAACTTTTTAAAGATAGTGATCTTGGGCATATAAGATCTAGCTCGAACATTATATTTTGGAAGTGATCCTTAGGGAATTTGGTACAATCGACCCCTCATCGTTGTATGCTCCTTAGATGTAGCTCGGTAAGGGTAAAGCAAGTAAAAATATATGTGCCCTCATGTTTTCTTTATTTATTTACTTTCGATGAATTATTATCCGATAAAATTGGAAAGGACATGATAAAAAATTACCATAAAGTGAATAATAGGTGAACCTTGTAATAAAAAATTCAAGATCCAGTGGGAAAGGAATAAGTTTAAAATGAATATCCATACCATGATTCACCACCTCTCAGGGTATCTAGGCCCCTTTTGGACCTAAAAACATCCCTCACTTGAATCCATGTATCACCTAACATATAATTCCAGCCATCTTTCTATGGAATCCCTAAATGGATCCATGTATCACCCATACCATAATCCTATTCTAACCATTGAGTCCATCCATGGAATCCTAAAGTGGATTCATGTATCACACAAGGTATAATGTTCAATAGATACATGGGCCCATACATGGTATTCTAAAGTGGATCCATGTGTCACTCAAAGATATTTATCATTTAACCATTTCAATTCCATTTAAATATTTCATTAAACATGCCAAATTCAAAACCAAGAACATATGATATCAAACTCACCATAATGGGGTGACTCAATAATAGGAAAACCACATAAGGCTTGAAAATTAATTTAATCATGTGGGGATATATTATATAATAGGATTAATAGGCTTAAAAAGCTAATACAAGGCTTGGTTTTTATATAACCCACACAGGAAAGCAACAAAAGGTGCAATTCATTCCTATTAATGAAATTGAAAATCAAGTCCATGATCAAGGGATTTCCTTCAAATACTCACATGGGTGTTTTTAGCGTAACAAGCCTAGAAATCCTAACTAGATACCCAATGGATTAGTTACTATATATCTCACATGGTAAAGGCCAAAATTTTGAAAAATTCAATCCAATTGCATCATTTCAAGTCATATCCTTTATTATACTCACACGGGCAAGGCAAACATTCTTGAACAGAAAGACATGCATGGGTGAAGGGTAAATCATTAATCCCATACCCTTTAACCAATTCAATTACAATCTATCATTATTGAAATCCCAATAATAAAAAATTCCATTTTTAACAACACATTAAAGGGGAAAAGGAACACCTTAAGGGGTTCTCAAATCATAAAGATAAACAAGGCCATTCAAGGAAACTCACCCATGTGGTGGTCCTTATTCAAGGTTATAAACTCATAACATGCATTAATAATACTATTCAATTACCTAAATCATAATAGGAAATAACAGGATTCAATTTCAATTTAAGGAGATTCCCCAAAAATGGAAGTGTGGTACTCCAGTATATATAAACATGTTGACATTTAGAAAAAGGCACGAGACCACATACCTTAGGCTTGTGCTATATAGCTCATCCAATATCAGGCTCTGATTCGTCCCAGTATGAAAGAAATCTGAAGAACCGATGAAGAATGAGAATTTAAGGCATATTAGCCTAAATCCAAATAGAGTAATTAATATATAGAAGAATCAAGAATGACTAAAAAGGAATTAAGGCCTTACCGTCGTGGACCCAAGGAGACTAAACGTGTTCGAATCAGAGTTTGGGCGGAGAGTAGATCTAGATTTGGGGAATAATTGGAGGGGCATCTTTCCAAAGGGGAATTAATGAGTGAGGAATAAAAAGAGCCCATCCTTATGTTTAAAAATAATTTCAATTTAATTAAAAATTCCTAAAATTACAGGGCCACATGGTTTACCCAAACAATTTTTCAAACCGTGCAGAAACAGTGAACAGTTTAATATATTACAAGGGGCTCTTACACTATTACCCCGCATGTTTTACTAACCACACAGTAACTATGAAAAAAATCTATTGCCAAGTCTTCTAAAAATGAAGACCTATCGGTATAGTCTTGTAGCTCAACTCGCAGGGTTTACCAAAACGTTCAATCTCCCTTTTTCACAAAACATTTGGATTTCGGGATTTGGAATATCTTCACACCCCCCCCCCCCAAGAACTCTATTACCTCAATTAGAATCAACCATAGGCCATTTATAAGAAATTAAACTAAGAATTAATAGAAAACAAATAATCCACAACTCAATGAATAATCAGATTCTTAAAAAAGTAAATACTTCTTTCCGTTTGGGTAGAGGAAGAACCATTACAGAGCTCAAAGTCTCAAAGACAATTGGTTCATGAACATGGATTGAAGTACCATGGACATGAAATCCCTAATACTATTCTGAAAAGCCCATTTTTTGGCATAAAGTTCCCTCTTGTTAATAGTACTTCTAAATTACATTTTTTGTGACAGTATTGTTGACGCTATAGTTCCAGGTACTGTATCTTCTACCACTACAGTGTCATTGCTGCTAAAGTTATACCTCTTCTATAGAACACTACTATAATGCTACTACAATAACTTAGGAATTCTCCCCAGCCCTAAATTTGATCATGGGGCTTCTGGATGCCATGGAGAAGCCTTTACCACTTTGTTATAGGCTCACTGGCATTAAAATAATATATATTAAAAATTAAATAATATTAAAAATAAATAAATTATATAAAATAAAAAAATGGAGAAATATTTAAATTGAATAAATAATATTAAATAAATAAACAAACATACATGTACACACATACAAACGCACATACATACATGTATAGATGCATACACCTACATATACACATATACGCATACACATACACATACACATACAAAGACACAGACACACACAGACACACATAAATACACGTGTATATGCATATACATACACATACACATATTTATATTCATACACATACATGTATGTATATACCTACACAAACATACAATTACATACACATGCAAGAACATACATACACACACATATGCATACAAACACATGCAACATAAATATACATATACATTCGTATACATATTCACTCATACATATGCATAGAAATACATGTACACATTAACACACACACACACACATAAACACATGTGTACACACACACACATACAAATTCACATACACTTTCACTTACACACATACAGATACATGTACGTATATTTTAAATTAATTAATATAAATATAAATATATAAATTCAAATATGAATCACATATTAATTAAATATATTCATTTATATAATTATATTACATTAAAAATATTAATATATAATATTTATATTAATTTTTTACACATTTTTTAATTAATGTATATAAATATACTATTAAAAAATTTACTAACTAACATAAATTTGATAGTTTTTTGTATCTAAAATTATAAAATTAATATTGGTATTATTTTTCTATTAAAAGTTATTTCAATCATATTTATATATTATATTTAATTATATATATATTCTTATTATAAAATAAATCTTATTTAGAAATATATAAATTTGTATATATAAATTAAATTATTCAGTGTATCCTTTAACGATGCCTTTTCATGCTGTTAAAGTTGGATATTTTATCAGTGATAAAAAAAATTAATGAAGTAGTAGCTTTATCAGTGATAAAAAAGTGCTAAAATGGAACCCATTTATCAGTTCTTTTTTAGCACTAGTAAAAGTTACATTTATCATCACTCTTTTCTAATAGTTATGCGAAAACAATTATTAATTTCTTTAAAATTTAAATATATAATCAAAAATTAATATTCATAAAATTTTATATTGGATGTGAAGATCATGTGAATATTATTTCAATTTCCTTAAAGATGGCTACTTATTAAAATTATGTTTCATCTTTGAGGAAAATTATACAAATCAATTATTAAAGGATTTTTATGTAGAAAAGTTTAAAAACATAATTATTCATATTATAATTAAGTCTATTTTAATGTAATACTATTAATAATATTTCAAAGTTTACATATATTTATTTTCATTATAATTTAAAAACGGTAAGGTGTTCTATAAAAGACAATAAATATAATTTCAAACACCCCTAAAATATTACTTTTTAATGTGTAAAATAAATTTATTAAAATTTGAATGCAGGTTTCCAAACATTTTAATTTCTATAATATATTTAAAAATCAATTTTTAAGAAATTCTATTTAATCTCATAATATTACTAGGAAACAGTATCAATATGGCATATTTCAACCTTAACTTATTAGGATTCCACAAAGGGATCTATTGACCTTTGATTTGGAATTTTTTAATCCTGCACCAACTAATTTTAACCCTTCTCAAATTCATTTTATTAATGCCTCATCATTGTTCATTATTTTCCTAAAGCCTCATAAATATCTAAATCACAAACACCGCCATTATTTTCTTATTTTTAAACTTTTTCTAATACATTTAATTGATTCAAAACCCTTATCCTGCCATCCATTTATCATGTATGTTTAAAAATCATGTATTACCTGATATATTCCCTATTCAAAATGCATGTATTATTTAACATGAAATTTTACCAAAATTATAATTTAAAGTTGGGGAATATGAATTAGATTAAATCCAAAAAACATTTATTCATACTTTCTTCAATGGAACTGTTAGGAGGGGTAATTCATAGGTTCTTGAATGGGGGATATGTTATTGGTTGATGATTGATAAGTGTCACACCCAAAAAATTGATGATTTTTATGTGAATTGGAAAATTTTTTATTCTATATACATCATTATTTATAAAAATTATGATAATAAAATTTCTAAACATGTTTCACCTAAATCCAAAAAAATTACAACTTGATGATTACTTGTATAAAAGAAAAACAATATGGGCCTCTAGGATTGACCATATAACATGATAACATATGTGATACCCTATATGACCTAACTATAGATATAGTATCATATAATTCTACAAGTAATTAGTTATTTCATTTAGAGACTTGAATTTCACTTATATTTATTCTATATAAATGAAAAATATTCTTATTATAATTTTTATGTAAAAAAAATATGGAACATTAAAAAGAAAATAATTACATTATGAGACTAGAATTTCAAAGGGGAAATAAGAGATTTTTATTACTGGTATTTTGGGGGACGGATTCAAAACATTTATGAGAATTATTAAGAATCTAAAGAACTATTTCTTTACTAATGGAACAATTATTATTGTATTTTTAGTCAATAATGTATTTAATGTTACAATTTTGAGTTATAAATCATTATATGAAAACAAACTATATAAAATTAAACATCAAGTGATGAAACCATAAAAATGAATGTTTAAGGTTAATACATATCATTAATTGGAATTGATATATTCATTAAAGATGTATTTCATCACTAGTAATGTGGATGTTTATGTGTGACCTCATCAAATAAGTAACTTTTAAAGGGATTTAAAAAAAATATTTAGTTCACATGAAAACATATTTTTTATGATATGTTAAGGTTTATAAATGAAAATATGAGATAATTTTAAGACCAATTATTTTATTAAGAGTTAAAAATGAAAAATAATTATGCAATAAATCACAAGTGACCATGTTGTTCAATTAAATTGATGATCCTAAAATTTTTAATTTTCCATAAAATGAAGTTTGTGGTCATGAATATTTATCATAAAGTGAATTTACTCTAAACATTTTCTCTATAAATCCTAAATAATTGAAAATAATAAAAAATCAAGGTTCAAGTGATCATGTTGATTAAATAATGTTAGGATGACTAATGTGTTGAATTGGAAAATCGTCCATGTAGTTTGATGAGAGAGATTGTTCTATAAATTATGAGTGATCATGATTTCTACCATTCTAATATATAATGTGATATCACTTTATACATTAATGTGATACTATTATGAAGTAATAATTTTTTGTTTCATTGTTGTTTTATATTATAATTTTATTTATTAAAGATATAACCATGAAATATAGAAGTGATGATTTAAATATTATTAAAGGATCATTATGAAGATATATGAATAATTAAATAGATATAAATATTTTTATATCTGATTTAATTGAATAAGTATCCATTCATAAGTAATATTGAATATTCTATTTAGATTTCATTTGAATAAAAAACAAGTAAAAATTATAAATTATAAATGCTTGTTCAAAACATACTTCTGTATAGATATATTAATAATTACAAGTTACTATTTTTTATATGAATAACTACATTACCTTGTTCAAAACATATGAGTGATTAAATTTTTATAATGCTATAAGTCGCATGAGAAGAGGCACTGTTGAAATTTAAGGATTATTTTCTTGGGTATGGATTTGTGAAGTGGTCTATTTATTCAAGATATATAAAAACATATAGGTTATTTCCAACTCTCAATGCATAACAAACTAATATCTTTAAATCAATTTTTTCATATATTGAATCAAAGTGAATATATTTTTCAATTTTTCAACATTAATTGTATGTATGAAAGATTTTTTCATGAAAAACTTGAATTTTTGTAAAAAAAAAATCTTGATAATAGTTTTGGAAACACTATAAAAATATATTAAATTTCCCAAAAAAACAATTCTTCAAAAAAATAATGGAATAATCGTCAAATAATGAACTGTTAATTTTAGTAACAGATAAAAATTTGTATACCAGTAACAAAGAATCAATAAATATACCCAAAACACTAATACAACTATTTTGGCCCATTGGAAATAGTATGGTGTTAAGAGAGGCAAGGTGAATCGGGGTGTTGTTACTTTAAAAATATTTATTAAATTTATTCCACACAATTCATTTTTTCCTTGGCCCATGTTCCATTAAAGTTATGCAGATATATCTTATTTATTTTGTGATTTATTTTTCATTAAGGTTTATTCATGCACATAACAACTCATATAAATAGACAAAATAAAAAAGACTTGAATCTGAAATGATTTGAGAGACCATTTCATTTTTTGGAAAATAAAATTCTAGGATAAAGTTTTTGATTTAATATCCTTTTCTCAAGAGTTGATGAATTTTTTATGAGATGGTGAATCTTTGAGTTTTACTAAATACCATTTAATGCTACCAAAGTAAGAAAATAGATAATAAACAATTCTACATAGTTCACCCCAATTAGGGTCTATTCCAAGGGATGGGGAAAGATCACTATAATTCCCATACCTAATTTTAGAAATCAATTTTCTAGTTAAATTTTGAGGTAACTTTACTATTGGTTTTAGGAATAGTGTAAGCACCTTTAGAGGGCGTTAAATTAAAATTTATTTTAATTTAGAGTTTTCAAAAACCCTAATATATGATCTTTTGTGTTAAATATATAATTTATTTATTTATATCAAAAAACTAAATTTTCTAATGATGGATCATTCTTTGAATACAATTTTTTTCATTTATAAATTTTTCTTATATTACATTCAATTAGTAGGATTCAAGTGTAGAATCCATCTAGTGATGATTCACACGTGGTCCATTTGTATAGAAATAGTGCTAATTGATTTTTTAGTGCCATCATGGAGAATAAAATGTCTTGTGTTGTTATTTGTGAACACTCCAAGATTCTTTGGGGTTGAAGGAGTTCTTCTATTTATTTATAGGAAGAGAGGATAAGTTCAAGAGAGAGAGAGAGAAGTGTTTTGTGTGCAACGATTCTCTATAATCAATTTTTTACCAACCCCACATAATATATATAACCATCTATTTATACTACCCTTAAATAATATAATAATATTTATGTAATCCCATGGAAAAATAATATTATTATTGTTATTACTACTATTTTATTTTGAATGCGCTAACTTGATCAATAAAAAATATAATTTAACTGGTTAGTAAATTAATATTTTTTCACTACACTCGGTCTTGGTCAACTAAAACTCCACCAAATTTATTGAATAACTGAATAAAAACTTTTTCCATAAATAAATATTTTATCCACAACCCAATGGAGAAATATTTATTAAATATTCAATAATATATATATATATTATTTATAATCTAGTGAATAAATAGTCATTTAATTTATGTGATTGATAAAACTAAAATAAAATCATTCCTTTTTCTTGATAATAATATTTATTCCATTAATTAAATTCAAATTTCATTTAATCGAGATTAAAATAATGAAGGGGTGTGTGGCCTTCTATGATTCCATCTCATTGGAATTAGGTAGAATTTCTTAAATTATAATATTACTATATATTAATGGATCCAGGAACCCAAGAGAAAGAACTTAATGTCACAACAATGATAACTACATATGAATTCTCACTTTGTATTATATTCACTTTTCTCAATATATCATTATGTTTTTTTCACATCTATGTCATCGACCTATATACTCCATATGTTTTTATTTGACGACATAAAATAAACACATCGATACACCCTATCCGTGGAATATAATTTGAAAGTTATATTCCAATTAATGGTTGTGATATAATCTTCCATAGAAATGGAAGGCATAAATTATTACTTGACTTATTAATTAATAACATGTCACTATTGATACACCCAATGTATCCATATTTTCCAAGAACTATCATCATAATGATTTATTAAATACATATAAGTGAGAGAGGAATAAAATTAATTTATAATAATCTTAAAGTGAAAAGACTATTACTCACACTCATAGGTAGGATTATTCGATAACACCCAAACTTATAGAATTCGTATTGTTAGGTTTATTCTCACAATCTCCCATCTTGGAGATTACCAAATACAAAATTCAGGAGAAGAAGCCTCATCCACTTATGAGTACTCACACCTGATGGTCTATATAATTTGTTTTTATTGTAGTATATTATCCAACCATAGAACTATATTTAAGAAAATAATCATATCATTTTATGGTTCACATCATATCGAGGAACTGCTACACCCTTATCAATATGACATATAATCTATGATATTATTACAATAATTTCATGAAAAACAATGAAAAATATGTAATAATATATTTTATTAATATTTATATCATAAAATATTCATGTAATCGAAGTACAAATAGTTTTTCCTAGGACAATAACTCTAACAAAATCCATCTTGTACTAGAGCCAACTGACTATAAATTTCAGTCCGCAAAACCTCGCATGATAATAATTTTTCTACTAATTAATGTCTTTAGTAAATAGGCCCACCACAATATCTTCTATAAAAATACTTCTCATTACAACTTCACCTCTTATAGAAAAATAAATCAGGAGATGATAATTACAAAATATATTCTTTTTTCGCTGATGTGATCTTGGCTCCTTGAAAAGTGACACTATTGTAATATTATCACAATAGAGTGTGATAAGATATTTAATACTAATTATCTTTTCAAGATCATAGATAATGTTGTGTATCCATACTAATTCTTTATCTACCTCAGAATCTGAAATATACTTCGATTTGTCTCCTCAACAAACAACCATATACTTTTTTGAGCTCTTTCATCACACAACACTTCTATTCAAGGTGATGATGTACCCCATTTGTGATTTCATAACTTGTTGATCAGTTTGAAAAAAATAATATGCATATCCTATGAAGATTAGTTCCTTATATTCTCCATATAATATCAATATATCCTATGTATGCCTCAAGCATATAAGGATGGTCTTGACATACATCCTATGGTGGTCACCCATGTCTTCTTGATATCTACCTACCATCGTTAATTCATTAACAACATTTATCCTAGTATACATCATAACACGCATTAATGACCCAATCTATGATGTATATGGAATCCTTTCCATTATTTGTATTTACTCATGTGTACTAGGGAAAATTTTCATAGAAAGATTAATCACTACTAAAAATACCCCTTTTATCAGCGCTAAAACCCCCTTTTATCAGCGCTAGAAAAGCACTATTAAAGATAGCAAAGATAAAAGGGGGTTACCCTTTATCAGCGATACAAAAAGCGCTGATAAAGACACCTTTTATCAATGCTAAAAAAGGCGCTGATAAAAGAGGTTATTTATCAGCGCTAAAACAAAGCACTGATAAAAGGGTCCTTTATCAGCGCTTTGTTTTAGCGCTGATAAAAGAATACTTTATCAGTGCTTCCTTTATCAGCACTTTCTTTTTAAAGCTGATAAAGGACCCCTTTTTTCATCACTTTTTTAAAAGTGCTAATAATAGTTAAAAAATTAAAAAAATTAAAAAAATTAAAAAAATTAAAAAAATTAAAAAAATTCTGCCAATCGCACGGGATTTTATAGCACTTGATTCCCCCCTTTAAAGTGCTTTTCCACCATCCTCAAATGCCCCCACGCACCCCCTCCACCCTTTATTAGTGTTAGCTCCCATATTCCCCCATACCCGCGTGCCCCTACCTCCACTAGGTTTTAAACTCGAGACCTCCCCCTTGCTCGCCTAAGCACTTATCACTCCTCTATTTTGATTTGTTTTACATTTCATGATATATATATATATAGTAATATTTATTTGTATAGTAATATATATTTATTTTAATATATATATATATCTGTGTGTGTGTGTGTGTAGTAATATTAATATATATATATATATAGTTATATTAATATATATATAATTATATTAATATATATCTCTATTTATATATATATAGTTATATTTATTCGTATAGTAATATATATTTATATTAATATATATATATAGTTATATTAATATATGTATAGTTATTTTAATATATATATTTATAGTGATATTAATATATATATTTATAGTGATATTAATATATATTATTATAGTAATATTAATATATATATGTAGTTATATTAATAAATATATATAGTTAGATTAATATATATATATATAGTTAGATTAATATATATGTATATAAATATTCATATATTTGTATTTTAATTAAAATGGATATCAGTTATTATTTAGATAAAGATAATATATTTTATATGTAAATATATTTTATTATTTATATTTAAAATTAAATTTTTATGTGTGAATATATAAAAAATATGTATATATTGTTATATATTTGATTATAAATAGCAGTGCATTATAAAAAACGATAAAATTTCAAATACATAATATCAATATGAATGTAATACCTTGGATTAAATTCAGTCCCCACCAAAAAAAAGACAATAATACCCCCTTAAATGAGGCTGAAAATCCAGAAAATGTTAAAAAATCGGGGTACCCCGACTAAAAACTCTGTTTTAGAGGCATTCTGGGCCTTTTTGGCCTCGAAAAAACCTTGACCAAGGTCTCCCTAAGTAGTAATGGTGTAGATCCCATCGCAGGCTTCGATTTGATATATGGTAGAGCTCAAAAAGACACCTGGATCAAAAGTTATGGCCCTTTGAAGTTCGAGTTGCGTTTTCAACATATTTTGGATATTTTTTTATTTTATTTTTTATTTTTTGGGTCTTAAAATTATTATGAAATGACTATTCCTCCATAATAATTAGAAAATTATTAATTAAAAATATTTTTTAATTTTTTTTATAATCCATTTTCACTAAATATCTTATATATTAAGTGTAACTGTTTATTTTTACTTATCTAAAATATATTTAAAAATATATATTTTATTTAAATCAATATAACTATATCTATATATTTAAATATTAATATATATTTTTAATGAATTTTTTTTGGAATTAGACCCTTTATCAATGCTTTTAAAAAAACACAGATAAAGACCCTCTGTTATCAACGCTAATGAAAACGTACTGATAAAGGGGTACTTTTATCAGTGATTTTTTAGCGCTGATAAGGGTACCCCCCCCCCCTTTCAGCGCTTTTTCGTTAGCGCTGATAAACTTTTGGCACTGGGAAAAACTATTTTTGTGGTAGTTAATTTCTTGTGACACTAGCCATAATTCCCTCTTAGATTGTTCCATATTGAATATCTTCAGTGACTTGTTAGTATATGTATTGTGACATGAACCAATAAGCCTCTTGGATATATAAAGATAAATCTTATTCCCTTAAATATATGCTACCTCACCTAAATAAATTATGGAGAAGAATTTAGTTAATGAGGACTTAAAAGACTATAATACTAGTATCACATTTCTAATAAGTATAATATTATCAGAATATGCTATTTTGAAAATGAAATTACTCCCACAAAACTGCTTAAAGACACAAGGCCCATATTCATTATTTATGAAACCAAACTCCATTATGGATTCATCAAATCCAATATTCCATTTCCTAAATGATTTATTTAATCCATAAATAGTTTTTTCATTTAGAGTATCTTTTTTTCATCCTTTTGGAGTCACAAACCCTTAAAATTTGGTCATATAGACATCTACCTAAAGGTTCTTGTTAATAAATTCTATTTTGTTAAGTATTATCCAAATCCCAAATTCATGGAATGTGTAAATGGAAAGTAGAGTTCAGATGGATTTCATTATTTCAATTGGTGAAAAACATTTATCATAGTCAATGCCTTAATGTTGTTTAAACCATTTTGTAACTAGTTTTGCATTATAGGTATTGACATTTCCTACGATGTCCAATTCCTCGATGAATAATCGTGTACATATAATGGGAATTACATCCACTAGAGGATTTACCATAATCCATAAATTGTTTGGGTACATGGAATCCATTTAAAAAAAATTGGATTCTTGTAACATTACTCTATCTATTCAACTTACTTCTTCCTTGTAGATTATAGGACAATTATTATTAACTAATAATGAGTCACTATCCTAAGTGACTATAAAACCATACTCTTCTAGTTTTATAACCTCTATTTTACTCGTATATTTTATTTATATCTCTGTAACATTTTCTTCTATGAAAATTTGTGAAATTTTTTTATGTGCCTACTCTTGTATATCTTGTGGCTGGACGTCTTTGAAGTCTATCTCACTCCCATTATCTCTTTGAAAGATGTGATCCTTCACAAGGAATATAGGAATTATATCTACTAAAATATTTTTAAATTAAGGATCATATTGGTAATATCCCCTTGTTTCCTTGGGATATCCTATAAAGATACACTTAGTGTATCCTGGTGTAAGTTAGTTTCTAAAAATACCCTTAAAATATTCTTTGCATCCCAACACTCATGCATCCGACAACACTAGTTTATTTATAAGAAAAATTTCATATGAAATGATAATTTCTTCTGTAATTGGTACTTGGTATAGAATGTTTGATGTATTTTGTAATGCATATCCCCAAAAGGATAATGGAATAATCGCATGACTCATCATTGATCTCACCATGTACAAAAAGGTGCAGATCCTCCTTTCAATAACACTATGCCAACAAGGTATATAATACGGAGTGAGTTAGGATAGAATATTATAATCCCATAAATAATCAATGAATTATTGGTTAAGATATTCTCCATCAAGGTCTAAGCATAGTTTCTTAATGATTTTACCAAGATGATCCTCGACTTCATTCTTTTATTCCTTGAATTTATCAATGGAATATGACTAATACCTCATTAATTAGACATATCCATATCTACTAAAATCAATATAAAAAATTATTAAGTATGAGTATTACCTCTTACTTTAATGGGATATGGTCCACAAATTTAAGTATAAACTAATTCAAGAATCAATTTATCCCTTTCAACTTTTCCAATAAATGGGTCTTTTCTAGTTTTTCTTATAAATATGTGTCACACACACCAAGTGGTTTTATTTCAAAAAAGAATATAAATATTCATATTGGTTTATTTTATTCAATTTTTTTATTTTCATTACCTAGTCAGTGATTCCAAAATTTTAAGTGGTATGAATCATGAGATGTAGTTTCATTATCGATTTTTATTACTTGGTTTGTGTAATCTGACACATAAAGTCCATTATTTAAATGTAGCTGACCATATAAAATGTTATCCTCCTAAAAGAATAAAACATTATATACCGAGTTGAAACTAAATCCATTCTTATCAATTATGGATATAGAAAAAATATTTTTTGTAATGGATGGAACAAAATAACAACCTTTTAAGAACAAGATGATTTTAGTAGGAAACATTATGTGGTAGTCACTGATAGCCATGAAAGAAACTTTAGCTCCATTTTGGTACTCATATATTTACCTTCCCTTTGAAAACAAATTTGAATCTAATTTGTTCCAATAATTTAATACATATTTGAGTACTATATTCTTTATCTAATACCTAATTTGTAGAAAAAGATAAATTTACCTTGATAATAAATTCATCTGAATCTTTCTCTTACTTCTTTGGCTAGGTGTAGTTTTTCTTATAGTGTACCTTCTTACCATATGTGAAACAAAAAGTTTCCTACTCCCTTTATTGTCCATTTATATTTCACTACTTGGAAGGATGTAAAGAATCTTTGGTCATAGATCTCTTTACTTTCCCTTTACATTTGATCAACATAAGGACTGATGGATTTTCACTGTTCATCTCCATATCTTCATAGTGATGAAGACAGAACACGTCTGTAAAAATCTTCTCAATGTTGTCCATATTAAAGTTAACAACCAAACTAGAGAATATCTAATGGATTGGTGCCAAAATGAGATCAGTGTGTAGTTCTTCAGGGAGTTTAAACCCTACAACTTCTAGGTTATATATGTATCCAATGAGATTGACTCTGTGAGGCCTAGCTATCTCACCTTCCTCAAGCTTACTATATAAGAGTTATTGGGAAATATCAAATCATTCCTATCGTGATCTCTCTTAATATAAACCACAAATATTCTCAATAATTCAATAAGTATCCATGTCTTAATGATAAATAATTAGTTTATTAGACATTAATGATATCATCAAACATTGAACTTTGACCACATCATTCAGAAAAATAATATACAAGGATCAATTCATCACTCACCTCCTTTGGAGACAGATCAGACATTAAGGATTCTATCATGTAATATTTCTATTCATGGTGCAACATAACCCGAAGGTGTCTGAACCAATCCTAGAAGATACTACCAGTGAGAAGAATTTATTTCTCCAACATTTATCATGGGGATAATGTGGATGATGATCCTTCCATTTTTTCTAAAATTAAAAATATTAAATTATTATTACTTTTCTAAATTACAATTTAGGTGCGAATTAATAATAATATAGTTTTATTAAGTATCCCAATATTTTATCAAGTACCAATATCCCTCACCATTGAACTTAGAAAGTCTAGATACTTTAAAATTTTAGTAGAAATGATCCATAATAACTTCATTGTAATTCATATAGAGGCCATAAAAATTATTAGAAATAATTTAGGTATATGGTCATTCCAACTGTGGGCCTTCATCTCCTTGATCTATTGAGTGAACTCCACAATCATGAAAACCTAACTTAGATTTCTGCAACACTTGCCTCTATATTTTTTTTGGATAAACTAAGGCCATTAAACACAATATATTTTTTGTTATGTCAAACCACTATCTTAGTTAAGATTTCCAAATAATTAAAACTACCCTCAATGGATGTCGAATCGACACTTAAAATATTTGTTCATATTAATTTATATTATGAAAGGATAAATGCCATAATAATAAGTTTTAGTATTTTATTGTATTATGCATAAATTTTATCTCGTTTTATCTATTACATGTCTTGTTAATATTAAGTAGATTTTACTTAATTAATTAACCATGTTAGATAAAACACTTATTCATAATCCATTTATTTTTATTCCATATTGAACTTTAATTCATTAATTGTGGTTATGGTAGTCTTGCATCCATATAACTTTTTTTTAAAAGTTGCGTTAGAAGGATATTTTTATTATGAAATCAAAAACCACTTTTGAAACTCGTTAGAGAGAGACCCATTACATAGCCCGAAGACCCATGAATAAGTAGCCAAAAACATGGCCTGAAGACCCATTATAGCATCATGTATGTATCATCCTGGCTTCATCACTTCCTGATTACATCATTCATGTGTCATAAATTCCCAAGGGGATATCTAGGATTATATCTCTCATCATTTGGATGTAGGATTATTAGCTTTACTACTTAGGTTCCACCCCAGCTACAAAAAAACTTGTGCATTGGTAATGCTCGACCCCCAATAGGGATCCCCGAAGAAACCCAGCAAGTGTTTCATGTTCCCCAGCTATACAATGGATTTGTATCACCCTGTGCATAATACACACAATGTCCTGGTTTAGAAGGACTCAATCCTATACAAATTCCCATGGTGAGTGAGGGGTACAACCTACTAGTACCACTCGACCAGCAACCCATGGCCCTTTTCAATCCATATAATAAATAATGTATAAGACCTAACAAAATAAATAAATAAATAACCTGAATATGAGATTATCTAACAGTTGATTTATTGTGAGAACAATAAATAAACCTTTTACCTAAGGAAAATAACTCACTGTGTTGTTCGTGGAATGAGTTGTAGTATTTCACCCATCCACCTATGTATCACCCAGGTTGGTAACATCTTGATTCCATCTTAAACTTCCTAAATGTGCTTTGGGATACTCCTTTAATTATAATTTTTTATAACTCACATGTATTTGTGGGGAAATAAAGGATTCATTAAACGGGAATTACATAAATATTCTTAGACATGTAGGTCTTACATAATAATGGAGGGTGGGATGAAACACAGGCTGTAAAATTTAATTTAATAATTAAAATTGAAAAATCATGCAATAAATAAAATAAAATAATAAAAACTAATACATTGGTCTAGGGAATACTTATGATCATTATAAAACATGAAATGATTATTCGTATAAAATAATTAGATAACATTCATTTCATTTTATTCTTTAAAGAGATAAACCATGACTGAATTAATTTGATTATTTATATTATTAATTTATTAATTTATTTTATCTAACTTCATCTGGTCATCCAAAATATTCTCATCTATTTTAATTTTAAATAAAATAAATAATTTTACCTTATTTAATTCTTAATAAAACAGTATAAAACATTATAATTAGAATAAACCCATTAATCACCTTTCTACACTACTCAGTATGGTTTAATTATAAAAATGTAGTAATATGACATATTGTGTACATGAAAAGTATCATAATTTCACGATGTGTATTGTCCACTTAATGAAACATGCTATAAAATAATATTATAAAAAAATTATAATTTAATGCATTGAGTATTTAATATACAATAATCACACATAATCTATAGCCTTGAACTTTATGTGGAATTAATTAAACATTTAATATAATAAAAACCTAATGATGAGTGGGTATTTTCAACTTAATGTACCTTATAACTCAAGTCAATAAGGTTTAAGGATTAATTAATTAATTTTAATATTTTTTTTAAATAGGTATAGTACACAACATGTATAAGCCAACTACATGACATGTACTTATCTACACTGGATATCCATAGTATACACCTAGGGACTAATCTTATACTTATCATGAACATTTATGAACTACACTACATTTATAGAGGACACACATCATATACTTTTAATTACATATTAGTTAGTATATATCTTTCATGTATTAAATACACATAGGGAATTAATTATATGGTATAGTTTGACTCAATGTTTACTGTATTAAAAACACATAGACTACTTGGTGTGTAGTCAAACTAAATGGCGTGTACTCTGGAAAATCCATGTGCCACCCTAGTTGGTCAACACCTGGTTCATTAATTTCAAGCGACATGAACTTACTACACAACCACCCAAAACCAACATGGCTATCCTTGGTCAATAAACATAGGTACACAATGTGTAAAAAAGATCTACACAGGGTGTATTCTTCTATTTTCCAGCTAGGATCCTCAACACTTCAAAATAGGATCTTCATATGTAAACCTCATTAATCATTTACCGATCGTGGTAATATTTGTGAGAAATGAATATTTGGAAGTAGATATGTTAATGATAGATCAAGAAAAAATTAAAAAAAGAAATGGATCTTAACATTTAAAGTCACAATAATCAACAATGAAATAAATAATTATAAATGTGAACATAATCACTTTGACACCACTTATTGAATCTGGGAATATTATAAGTGAATGTTTTGTGTGTTAAGTTAATTTTTATTTAGTTTATAATTTTCCAAAACACACATATAGTATATTGAACGTTAGATTTATAATAAATTTATTTAAATAAAAAAAATAAATTTCCTTATCTAGTAAAGAATCCCCCAAGTGGTGATCAACTTGTGCTCCCTAAGTCACTGAAAAATGCCAATTTTTTTCTAGGTGCTAGAAAGGTGAATCAGTCATCTTTCAATGTTTTTCTTTATCTCTTCAAGATCCTTCAGTCTGGAAGGATTTCTTATCATTATTAAGATGAGGAGAGGAGAAGTTCAAGAGAGAGTGGGAAGACTATTGTGCAGAAGGATTCTTTATTTGAAATTTTCAACCAACCCTACAAAATACACAAAACCATCTATTTATAGAGTTAAAGATTACTTTAAAATATTATTTAATTTCATTTCATCCCTTAAATAATATAATAATTATTATTATAACCCATGAAATATAATAATAATAATAATAATAATAATAATAATTTATGGTGCATGTGCTAACATTCATAAAAAAATATTATCTAACTGGGATATAAATTAATATTTTTCCCTGGACATAGACTTAGTCCATACAAAATCCTCCGAATTTATTGAACAATCGAATAACAAATTTATTCATAAATAAATTTTTTATCCAAAAACTAGGGAAAAATATTTATTAAATATTAAATAAAATAAATAATATTTTTTATTCACAATACGATGAATAAATATTTATTTAATTAATGTTATCAATAAAACATGAATAAAATTACACCTCAACTTGAGAATAATATTTATTCCATTTATTAAATCCAAATAATTTTATTATAGGTCAATATAAACACTTAGTATGTGACCTTATAGGTTTTTTTCCATTATCATTAGGTTGAATCACCTAAAGTCCAAGATTACTATCTAAAAAAGGGTCAAGGAACCCCAAATTAAGAACTTAATTCCTTAATAATGAAACCCATATATGAACAGTCACTGTGAAATGCAATACCATCATCTTAATAACTCGTCAAGAAGGTTTCACATCTGTATCATAATATTACGTGTTCAATACATCTTTCTTTAACTATCTAAAATAAAAACCTTGTTACCCCAGAGATATAGAATTTGATATGACAGTTTTATTCCAATAAAAGGTACAATATATAATCATCCATAAAAATATAAGGGATAAATACCTATTCAAATTATTCATTATTAACAAGTTACTTATGATGCACCAAACGTATCCAACTTCACTATGAATTGCCATCATCATGGTTTATAGAATACATCTAAGTGTGATAGTTGTAACACAAATTACTAATAATCTTATTGTCTAAATACCATTGCACATTCCATCAGATAGGAATATATTATGAAACCAAAACATGAAAAATTAATACGGCTGGGTATGTTCTCATAATCTCTAGTCTTGAAGATTACCAAGTTTTAACTTCATGAAAAAAAATTCTCATCGGCTTAAGTGTACTCTCAGATAATGGTCTATATACTATTTTCCCTATAATATTACACTATAAAACCATAAAACTATATTGACTAATATCATTATGGAACTTCAAGGTCACCATCATAGTGGGGAACTTCTATGACCTTATCAAAACAAAAAATATTATAGGTAATTATTACATTAATTTTATTTAGAACAATGAAACATGTAATAAGATATATCATTAATATTTAAATCATTTAGTATTAATGTAATCAAATTAAAAAAATTTGATCCTTGGACACCAACTATAACATTTAAAAATACCATGTTTTTATAATTTCTTTATCAAGGGTCACAAATAATTATAATAGAATCCACTCATTTATAACATACATATAATAATGTTTCTAAATACTTTTTTGTTTTAATTTCCCAACATAAGAATCATTAATTATTTTTATTTACTACATGTGATTTTGGTTAAACACTACTAAAAAGAAAATTTAACTTGTTTTATTTTTTTCATTATAGGTAGTGGAGATTTTCATATCCAATGCTTATATTAGAAAAAATTGAAACATTTATTCCAATGTGTAGACATTTTTAAATGTTTTAATTCATATAAAAATAGATCTATCAATATATTTGGGTTCAATAATGGTGGAATGATCCATGAATATGGGGTATATAACATTTTTCAAAGAATAAAAAATGAAATTCATTCATTCATAGATCAAAAAGGTGGAATCATTAGAGAAGATATTTATTGTTCAAACCTATAAAGAAACATCAATTATTTAACCATATTTCCAACCATATAACTCAAATTACTATCAAATTTTGTATGGTTACTTCCTATCATGACTAACCCTAGATGGGACTCCATATGAGTTAACAGAAAGTTTGATTGTGATCCCTAAATACCTCCTTCAATAGTCCATGAGTTAGTGACTATCACTAATGGTACATCATCACACAAATATTAAAGGAATTATATTTTATTATAAAAATTCCCCAAAATTCAGAATAATATAAATGAAAACCCATCCCTGATACGCGTATAATGTGTTTTGATTTAGATGGGACAAGACTTATCTAAACATAGTGGAAAAAACATCAACCAAAACCAGTATATGCTATAAGATCTTTAAATACTATTAAAATGAATAAAATAATTGAATAATGATATAACATTCCACTTATACTATTGTGTAACCAAGATCCTCGACATTAGGTAGATGTTGATCACTGATATATAGACAATGAAATCCTTTCCCCTAGTTTATTTATGTGTTTTGTGAATCTCCCAACACTTGGGGTGGGTCTCCTTTAAGCCATGTTCTATTATAACAATGAATAAATTCTTAAAGAAAACATGAGTGTGTCTGATTAAGCATAAGTATTTTTCATATACTTTTCATTTAAAATCACATACCTCTACTCTTATAAGGATTGAACATCCTTTTATATCAAAAAATCAAACTATTACATGATAATATCATCTACCAAGCTAACATAATAATAGTATAAAATTATGAAGGTTCTCATGCTAGGAATCCTTTCAAACTCTTGTAAGAGAATTTAATAAGAAAAATTCCCCTTGGTATACCAAAAATATACAGTATTATTCTCTATGTGGAATACATGGTTAGATATCCAGTGCACTAAAAAAATTGTACCTCATGATAAAATGTTTTATCTTTGTAAGAATCCAAACTCCTTATGATCATTTAACATCACTATAACACCATGATATTTTATGAAATATTTCTCTTTACATAGTTTAATTTTTTTGGTAGCTTTTTTTGGTATGAAACGTCAAACGTAAATTAACAAATGAATATTATTAATTAAATTTTCCCATTATAATCGAGCCGTTATAATGGTAGGTATGAATAGGATTAACTGAATTTTGAAAATATTTTTTATTCATGTGACTAATTAATTATAAATGAAAATATAACCCTTCTAAAAATAAAAATAAATCATGTTATGAAAAACTATTTAAATTCACACAAGTATTTTTTATAGAAAAAAAATCACCCTTATTGGACTATATTAAAAAAATATAGATATATATATATATATATATATATAATATTAAATCTGATGTTTAACATTCATCCTAAGTGTTTCCTAGACATGATATAAAAATAAATCCAATTTTATGCTTAAAAGGATGTATTTTCTTATTTGGATGGAGCACTTGTTTTAAAACTAAATTTTAACACTTTTATAAATTTGATTTGAAAAACAAATCATTTTTAAAATTTTATTGTCAAAAATTTCTTATGGTTAATTTTTTTATTTTTTTTGATAGGTTTCATTTTTAAGAGTGAAAATAATAATTTTTTGAAAATTGTATTTTAGTTTTAATGTTTTTAAAATGTCAATATATATTGTGAATTATATTTAAATTATACATATTTCAAATTTATTTAAAATAATCCAATTTTGGTTTTTGAAATGGATTTAATACCTGAACATAGTATAAAAATATTTCACATCTTATAATGATTTTCATTCTAAAAAATTGTTTTTGTAGCATTTTATCAATTTAAATATAGTTTAAATAATTAAACTTCTGTATTTTGAATTATAAAAAATTTATTATATATTTTTAATTAGGAGGTTAAAATTTAGTAAATATGCCCCTTTAATTTTTGGTCAATATGAATAGTAACCTTTGTAAATTCTAATACAACAATTTAGGATAAATTGGATAATTAAGGGTAAATAATAATATTACAAGGACTATAGAACTACCATAACACTTGTTAAAATATTATTGTATGGATAAAATTCTACCCTTAACACCTAAGTTGAGAAATTGAATAATTTAATGTACACTTTTCCATAAAAATTACAAAGATATTACTAAAATCAATGAAAGTGAAAAAATGTCACACTCTTATTTTTTATAATTATAATAATTTTAATATACGGTTGAAAAAGGGATATATTAGATCATAAATAGTAGTTGGAAATATAAATGGATCATATAAATCATTTTTATTTACTTATAATTTATAGGGATGATATATTTACCTTGAATTCTGAAACAACACTAATGCGGTGATTATTTTACTAATAGAAATATCAAATAAATGATATTAAAAATAATAAAATAAATATAAATTGAATTAATTAGGGTGATCCCTAATTTTTAAAGGTGTTTGATACATATTTTGGGTGTATTAAATAATTTTGTTTGAAGTTATCTTTCTCTTTTTTTAAGTCAATGTGATGAATAGTGTCAAAATTGACACTAATGATATTTTATTAAAATAATAATTTTTTAAATTATTTAAAAATCCTTAAAATCATTAAAAAGACAATGTGATTCTAATAAGGTATAAATTTCATAAGTTTCTCATTTATAGAAAATTAACATCATATAAGTAAAAATTATGAGCTTATAATATTTAAAAAGTTGTTACCATAATTAAAATTAAAATAGGTTAATTAAGGGTTGATCAAAATGATAAGGTTTAAAATAATACCAAAACATGTCTAAATTTTATTGTTTTATGATATTAATCCCATATTTTTTTATATTCTAATTCATGCCCATTTGTATTTATTTTGTTAAAAATGAATTTATTATAATCTATTCTTTTGAGAAATTTCGAAAAGCAGCCCTATCCTCCCTTATAAATACTACCTATTAAAACTCATTCCCATAAAAAAAATAAAACAATTAATCTCTCATATATCTCTTCAAAATACTCTCCTCCTCACTCTCCCCATGTACAAGTGCTTTTGGTCTCACAAAAATACCAATTCCAAGCTCCTCAAGTGAACTTTCAAGGTGGTAATATTCAAGCGGTACCTTTCTAAAACCGTCTCTTTTAATTTCATTTATTCTTCTACCTTTTCCTCACCTCCATAAACCATAAGAGAATAATAACTCCAGTATCATTTATATACTGTAATTTTATATTTAAAATATAATATCTTTTTTCCACCTTCTTCCTCATCTCCTTGTATTCTAATAAATGAAACAATTGTCTGAATTATGGCGGTTTACCATCTTGGAAAATTAGTTTTTATTTTCTTTTAATGCCTTCATGCCGAGTCAAAAAAATATAACTAGGGTTAAATTAAATTTTTATAAGAGTATTATAACTTATTTTAGGTTCTATAGCTACTATATATACATAATAATAAAAGATAAAATAAAACTTTTTCATGATGATCAAAAAACCTCTTAAATTAACTAAATGTTTATCATTAATATTTTATCTAATAAACCATCTCCATTTAAGAATTATAAATGATATATGGAATAATTAATGAATATATAATTTCAAGAATATAATTTTATTTCACTTCTTAATTTGTATTCCCATTTCAAAAGAACTTCTATAATTATATACAAGTTAACTAATCACAAAACCGTGAAATGAACACTCTTGGAATGAAGAAATTGATCGATATAACTCATTTAAATAGTCATAAATAAACTCAACAAAATTATAATAAATAAAATACATGTGTGAGATGTTATTAATTTTTTAATTAATTAATCTAGTTTTATTATGCAGGATAGTAAGTACAAGTGAAGAATACATTCCGACGTAAGGTAAGGGATCTCTCCAAACATTTATATTACCTTTGGGTTACGATTTCTCTCTATTTTCACCAATTTATACATTAATTTATCACATAAAATTATTCTATGTTCTTTATATATGTATCAAACATATTTATTTATCTGAATTCATCTTTATTTGATGTGAAATTACATGATATATGAGGCTTCTTTATCAATTCTCCCTAATAAACAAGATCGATTAACGGTAACTTCTCTATTTCATACCAATTTTCAAGTACACTCATCAATATTTTTATAAAATGTCTAATTTTATCATGAAAAAGACTATGTTAGTATATTTTAGTATTTATACAAACAATTATTCTTTTATCCTTTTTAAAGACTCTTTAAACTTTTCCCTTAAACCACACTAAAGAGGCTCATTTCTAAAGTTTCTTATATTCTCTTTTTCATGTATTCACTACTATTGGGTTTAATCAATTATTATCTTTATTTTATTAATTTATTTAAATGCGTTAAATATTTTATTTCATAGATAACATTGTTATATGCCCTCTGGTTCTGCCTTATGACATGATTATGGTATCCATTTATTCTCATTGGTAACTTTTGTGTTTATGTTTGATTCTTTATATGGAACACATATGCATGAACATGTCATTATGGGTGCACCTAGAGATCTCTACAATGAATTGTGTAATGTTTAGTCTCATGATACGTCATGTTTGGGAAAGGGAGGAAACCTAATTAAATTATGGGACTATGTCCACCATGTGATATAGTCTTGGCAGTTAGCCTTAACTCATGTTTATGTCATGTCATATGTTACTTACACTTTAATATATTTCCATAATAATAATGTTCCATGTTCTATATTCCATAAATACGTATACTATCATGTTCTTCCTTATAAATCATGTTTTATTCTTTATTCCCATGTTTTTTCCCTTATTGGGCCTTTTATCTCATCCCTTTTATCTATGTATTCCCTAGGCTATCCTATGCAACTGTAAGAGCTCAAAGGAATTTATGAGATCATTATGAAAGTTTAATAAATAGATTTTTTATTCTAGATTCTTGTTTTAAATACCTATTCTTTCAAAGAAACTAGGATTTACAATCATTGTTTTGTACTTATGTATAATTATTCATAAAATCATGTAATAATATGTAAAAAATGCATGGATTTCCATAAATGGTATCAAAGAATGGTCTAATTATTTTAGGATATTAGGACTAGAAAAATTTAGTCAGAATACTAGGTGTAATTCTATCACTAAGGATAATGTCACACCCATCTTTTCTAATTTATTTATTTATTTTTATTTTATTTTATTATTCTATTTTCTATTTTTCTCTCTCTTCTTCCCCTCTTTTCTTTCCCTACCTCTTCCTCCCGCCTCTCTATCTCGCCGCACCCCAAACCCTAATACTCAGCCGACTTCAATCGCCTCCCATATGAAACCTCACACTGCCTTCCTCCCGCCTGGAGAACACCTCGCACCAGCCTCCTCGCGCGTGCACCGTTCCTGGATCGTCGTCGCCTCTTGCCGCACCTCCTTTCCATGGCTCGCCGCCATCGAAACAGCTCCCGCCTGGCCAGCCCGGATGCGCCGCACCTCTTTCTCCTTCTCGGAGTCACGTCGCGCCCCTCCCCTGTTGTTTTTTTTCCTTTCCCGTCGGAACCCCCACCACCTCTTCTGGTTCGCTCCACACGCAGCTCGCCGGCTTTGTCCACCGGCCCCCCTGAATCCCGTAGCCCCTTCTCCTTCTGTTTTTCTATTTTCCTTTTTTTCCTACTTACGAACCAGCTCCCCGCACCCCCTGCTACCCACTCGGCCGACCCCCCCTGCTGCCGTCCCGGCCAGCCCGTCGCCCCCCTTCGAAGCCTCACCTCCGACACCCCCCCTCCCTTTTTTCACGGCCAGCTTCCCGATTCCCTTGTCGTAGGTGCGTTCACCTCTAATCTGTTGATTATTATTTTAGGGTGTTCTTGCTATTAAGTTTGAGCATGTTTTGGTTAAATTTTGGGGGTGGTATTCCATGTTGTTTGAGGTTCCATTTTTATGTTATTGGTCCGATTCATGAGTTTGAGTTCATTCTAGGTTTCTTGAGGTGAAAACGGTGTGCGATTGATGTTTCACGCTAAAATTTGAGGATTTCACAAGAAATTTTCGATGTTCGACACCGAGGTAGGTGGTTCCATGCCTTTGCATCATCTAGATAATTTAATTTTTTTGTTTAGTTATACTTAATATGTTCCATGATATAATTTCACGGTGCGGTCTATGTTTATAATTCTTTGACATTCTTGTTTGATGAAAAGTGGATTTCCTAAGTAGTATGCTTTTATTATTTATATGTGTTGTTGTATAAATGAATGGTTGTGTTTTGTAAGTGGCACAAAATGCGTTTTATAAATTTGTTTGACATGTGTACCTGAAGAAAATTGCGCTCTCTTTTGAAATGTTTTTTTTTGCGACCTTGTTGTGGTAAATTTTAAAGGTGTCTAATAAATTGTGAAAATGGTGAAAATGAGGTTTTAGAAAAGTTGAGTGTTCAATTGATTCTAGAATTTTCTTTTTATGTGAAGATTTGTGTGTTTTGCAGTGAGGTTTTATGGTATACATGTAATATGTTTTGCGAACTGAGCGATTGTTTATTTGAGCGGTATTTGGGATTTCAATCATGGTTGAAAGGTTTTGAGGGATGTTTGGTAGGTGCGAAAGGTGTTTTCAAGTCGCTTTAGATGTTTGTGTATTTAAATAGACATTTTCAAAGTATATGAATCACATTTGGTGTGTTTGACTTGTTGTGTACTTTTGAAATTGAAATTCAAAAAATTGTTTTAATAATGGAAAACAAGTCTTGATATGGTCACCTCATGTATCAAGTATTAAAGTGACGCATCTATATAGAACCAAGTGGTCTTTGGTGTAAAGTCTTCTTGGGTTTTCTTGAAACAATTTCATTAATAGTTCAAATGGTTCTTTGGTACATTTTTATGATGTGAAAATTGTATTTTGAAGGAGTTGAATACGCATTCATTTTAAAATGGTGTATTTTTATAAAATGAGACATGTCCTTTGTGTGCGTGTCTTTGAAATAGTGTTTTGGTATGAAAGTGGTGACTTTTTGTGTAATGTCAAGCTTGGTTTGTGAAATGTGAAAGTGGTGAATTATGTGAATGTGAAACTTTATTGAGCACAAGGGAAAACCCTGGGTATCTAGGTGGGCAGACTAGAACTAGTGCGCTAGTGAACCGGATGGGTGTCGTCCCTGTTTCACTTAGCTGGATTGACGATTGCAACACTAACTAAACATATGATATCTGAGGGTTGTGGCCTTCTAAGCCACGTGTTCTGAGGGTCGTGGCCTTCTAAGCCACGTTTTCTGAGGGTCGTGGCCTTCTAAGCCACGTTTCACCGAGACACGAGGTTTCTAGGGTCCCACTTAAGCTAGATGAACCTTAGGGGATTTACCCGTAGTGCTCTACCATCTTTGGCGTGGTGCCTTCCGTCGGCATATGGAAGACCACTTGAGTATGTGTGTGTGTGTGTGAGTATGTGTGTGTGTGTGTGTGAGTATGGGTGTGTGTGTGTGTGTGAGGATGTGTGTGTGTTCCCATATTGAACATTTCTTTTCCCCTTTAAAAATCATGTTTGTTAAATGAGTTCTTTTTAATGTTTTTCTTTTATCATTTAGCTTGTAAATGTTTTCTTTAAAAGAATTTTTAAATTAAACTTTTGAATAGACACATTAAATTGCCTTTTTGATGTTGTGGCATGGAACCTTTCTATTGGGTGACGTCCTATTGGGCTTTTGGCTCACACCCTACATACACCTTTGGGTGTATGTAGACCTTGTTTCTGTGTATTCCAGGTTATGCGTCGTGCTCAGTGATGGTGGTCCATGTTGTGGTTGGTCTTCTCATGCAGAATGATGTTGATGTGGCCTCTCTTCTGCCGGGAGGTTTGAGCATAAGCTTTAGTTTCTGCTGTCGTCTTTTCTTTTTAGTTATTGCATCAAGTTGTAGACTTTAAACTTGTTCATAGTTTAAAGGCATGTTTTGTTGTCTATTTCTAATTTCAGTTTATTTATCTGGTTAGTTGTTTTTCTGTCTTTTATTTTGGGTAAAATCGTTCCCATGTGTTAGTTTTGATACCCGGGCACTTGTGCCAGCCCGTGGGGATCGGGAACGCCCTTCGGGCCATGTCGCGGACCGGGTCGGGCGCCGGGTCGGATGGCGACCCGGCCTGGTTCGTGACAAAATGGTATCAGAGGGCAAGGTTTGCTCTCTTGGGTCGTTTTCTTTTGAGATAGAGTTAGAGTGGACCAAAATTAAGGTATTCGGAACTCGGCGTTCTAGCTACGAGCAATGTGCCTGGCCAGCACACCTCGTGGTGGGACTCGAGTTACCAAAGTGTGTTGAGTTTTGTCTGTGTTTTTCGTCATTGCGGTTAATCTTGTCTATGGGAAATGAAAAAGGGGTAAGGTCAGTGGTCCCAGTGAGCTCGCAGGGTCTGGCAAGCCATGTGGAGCTGGGGACGCTGTCCTTGAATACCCTCTGTGGCGATGGCGTGACTGGCGTATGGCCGCCAACCATACGTTCCAGTCACCCACTGACACAAGTTTCCTCTTGCGTCGTTTCTTGTCTCATTGTTTTGGATTTGTGGAAAGTGTTTTCAAATGAAGCGCTTTAAAAATTAAATGATATGGAAGGTTTGAAAATTTTGGGTTAGATGTTTTGGTTTTTGAAAATGGAAAGGTTTGGTTTTGATCCTTCGTGTTCTCATGGGCGACCACATGCATGAGTGTATATGAAAAAAAATGGTTAATGACACGAGTGGATGAATTCTTGGATGAATATGAGGTGAGTGCCAGTGTGGCACGAGAACATGCATGTGCGAGGCCCATGGGACACCATTGGTGTTTGTGTAACCCACTGCCTTTGCTTATTTTCAAAATGTTTTGTTAAAGGAAAACTTGGTGTTTTTAAATAACCGGTGTTTGTGTGGTGTGAAATTGTATTTTTGAAAGGTTGGACATGAGGGGTTTTGAGCCGAGGATCCTTTTGACTGATTTGTGTCTTGAGTTTGAATTTTTGTTGGTCAGTTGGTGTGAAAGCATTTGGTTAATGGTCTCTTTCGAAAAAGTACATCAGGTAGCCCTTGCAGTGGTTTCCCCTGCACGGTTGGTGTTTTCTTGTGGTATGTCTTGACCGTTGGACCAGTTTGGTTGGGTCCATAGTTTTCTTTCTTGACTAGTGTATGCCCCCCTATAAAACGTTGACATGTGATTGAAGCACAACTACAAGGAATTCCCTGTTGGCCGACACTCCAGTTGATCGAAGGATTCTCTTTTTGAATTCTGGAATTAAACCCACCTTTAATTTTTACAACTAAGTGGATCCTCTCGCACTGGGATGACAGATGCGAGGGGAGTTGAACAGAGTTTTGGTTTCTTTGAGTTTCCTGAGTCATCGAGTATGAAATTTGACGTCGTTACGCTTGAAGGTTTCCCCTAGAAACGACGAAAGAAATTCCAGTGGGGAAGGGTGAAGGCGATTGAGAGCAGTCAGTGCTTATCGATGTTTTGAATGGTTGGTAGTGTTTACATTAGCCGCAAGGGTCATGTTCGGTGACGTCTTGCAGCGTGAGACCTCTTTGATAATCAACAGTGGTTTGGAAGCAACCCTAAGTCGTCGGTGTAGGCTATCATTCTAAATGACCTCTGATCTTTGGTTTGACTTGTTTAAGAAAGAGGTTTACGTTAGGCCACTAGTGTGGCAGACCCAGTCACATGGGGATGCTACGGTCAATCGCAGGAATCATGTTTTGTTTAAGACTCAGTTTGAAATCCCTCTCTGTATAATGTTCCTCTCAACAACAATGGTCATGTTCAGGTGATGATTCATGGTGTCATGTTCTCATCCAGTGTGACAAAGGGTGATACGCATACACCATTGCAGCTCTTGTGTTGGTTAATGTTTTGGGTATGATCAATTAGATGTCATGGTGTGTTGTGTCTGATGGTGTTGCCTCGGTTGCAGTATGATTGCGTGTTACACCGAAAGGAGAAGCTCCGTTCAAGAGTCTTCAATACCTGACTGCGAGGCAGAAGATGCTTTAAACATCAGGGCTCCAGCCATAGGTCTCGGAGTGAAGCTGGCGCGTAGTCAGGAACCCCAGGATTGTATGAGACCCCAGTGTTATCTCTGTCGTCGGTAATAAAGGTGAAGGCAATTTAAAGTTTTTTTCTGTGGTTCCAATCCGAACGACCCGATTGGGTGCGTGAGGCTCCGTGTGGCTATAAGGTGGCGCGGTCGTCTCATTATCTTAAGGTCTTGAGGGTTGCGTTCCATCAAAGGTAATCGTTTTTAGTTGTCCCTATGGGATGTGTTGGGTAAGTTGGTATCAAATTGGAATGGAACTCATCTAGGGATGTGAAGATGTTGGTTCGTCCTGGGTTGTGGGTTTGACGCCCGGTAGTTGGGCCCGACCCTCCCCGCCCCTTGTGGTGGGGTGCCTAGCCCCCGTCGAGAAATTTCTAATGTTTTGTATCTACTGTCAGTTCTAATGGTGGGGAGACCCACAGTGGGTCTCACACGAATGTCTCTAGATTGAATCAGTGCTGGACTTTTCTTTACTGGCGGGGAGTCTGCTTGAAGCTTTCCGTGCCGGTTTTCCAGTCTCGTTTCGAGCATCAGTGACTTCTTAATGGTGGGGAGCCCCTCGAGCTTCCCCATGTTGATCTATAGCTTCTGTTTTCAAAGATAGTTTGTCGATGAGTGATAGGAGTGTTCCGAGGACGTGGTTTGACCTCTTTTGTTCAAATTATCCAAGTGGTGTGGTTTCGGTTTCAGAGTGCTTGAGGTGTTTTGGCTTGTGAAGTTGGTTTCTGTGGTTGCGAGAGTCCCCTTTTCTTGATCAATCAACTGGAGGCATTCTAGCTCTTTGGGAGCGGCGACACATATCATAAAGTCTTTTTATGAGTTTCATGAGGTTGTCTTTGAGTCACTTTGTCTGAGCGTGATGCTTTTGCCTCTTTTCACTTGTTGATTGTGGAGATCCTCTTTGAACTTTAGTGGGGTGTCAGTTTCTTCTTCGTATCTCAATCCTAGTTTTGGCTTTCCGGGGACGGAAAGCTTTATGGTGGGGAGAATTGTCACACCCATCTTTTCTAATTTATTTATTTATTTTTATTTTATTTTATTATTTTATTTTCTATTTTTCTCTCTCTTCTTCCCCTCTTTTCTTTCCCTACCTCTTCCTCCCGCCTCTCTATCTCGCCTCACCCCAAACCCTAATACTCAGCCGACTTCAATCGCCTCCCATATGAAACCTCACACTGCCTTCCTCCCGCCTGGAGAACACCTCGCACCAGCCTCCTCGCGCGTGCACCGTTCCTGGATCGTCGTCGCCTCTTGCCGCACCTCCTTTCCATGGCTCGCCGCCATCGAAACAGCTCCCGCCTGGCCAGCCCGGATGCGCCGCACCTCTTTCTCCTTCTCGGAGTCACGTCGCGCCCCTCCCCTGTTGTTTTTTTTCCTTTCCCGTCGGAACCCCCACCACCTCTTCTGGTTCGCTCCACACGCAGCTCGCCGGCTTTGTCCACCGGCCCCCCTGAATCCCGTAGCCCCTTCTCCTTCTGTTTTTCTATTTTTCTTTTTTTTCCTACTTCCGAACCAGCTCCCCGCACCCCCTGCTACCCACTCGGCCGACCCCCCCTGCTGCCGTCCGGGCCAGCCCGTCGCCCCCCTTCGAAGCCTCACCTCCGGCACCCCCCCTCCCTTCTTTCACGGCCAGCTTCCCGATTCCCTTGTCGTAGGTGCGTTCACCTCTAATCTGTTGATTATTATTTTAGGGTGTTCTTGCTATTAAGTTTGAGCATGTTTTGGTTAAATTTTGGGGGTGGTATTCCATGTTGTTTGAGGTTCCATTTTTATGTTATTGGTCTGATTCATGAGTTTGAGTTCATTCTAGGTTTCTTGAGGTGAAAACGGTGTGCGATTGATGTTTCACGCTAAAATTTGAGGATTTCACAAGAAATTTTCGATGTTCGACACCGAGGTAGGTGGTTCCATGCCTTTGCATCATCTAGATAATTTAATTTGTTTGTTTAGTTATACTTAATATGTTCCATGATATAATTTCACGGTGCGGTCTATGTTTATAATTCTTTGACATTCTTGTTTGATGAAAAGTGGATTTCCTAAGTAGTATGCTTTTATTATTTATATGTGTTGTTGTATAAATGAATGGTTGTGTTTTGTAAGTGGCACAAAATGCGTTTTATAAATTTGTTTGACATGCGTACCTGAAGAAAATTGCGCTCTCTTTTGAAATGTTTTTTTTTCCGACCTTGTTGTGGTAAATTTTAAAGGTGTCTAATAAATTGTGAAAATGGTGAAAATGAGGTTTTAGAAAAGTTGAGTGTTCAATTGATTCTAGAATGTTCTTTTTATGTGAAGATTTGTGTGTTTTGCAGTGAGGTTTTATGGTATACATGTAATATGTTTTGCGAACTGAGCGATTGTTTATTTGAGCGGTATTTGGGATTTCAATCATGGTTGAAAGGTTTTGAGGGATGTTTGGTAGGTGCGAAAGGTGTTTTCAAGTCGCTTTAGATGTTTTTGTATTTAAATAGACATTTTCAAAGTATATGAATCACATTTGGTGTGTTTGACTTGTTGTGTACTTTTGAAATTGAAATTCAAAAAATTGTTTTAATAATGGAAAACAAGTCTTGATATGGTCACCTCATGTATCAAGTATTAAAGTGACGCATCTATATAGAACCAAGTGGTCTTTGGTGTAAAGTCTTCTTGGGTTTTCTTGAAACAATTTCATTAATAGTTCAAATGGTTCTTTGGTACATTTTTATGATGTGAAAATGGTATTTTGAAGGAGTTGAATACGCATTCATTTTAAAATGGTGTATTTTTATAAAATGAGACATGTCCTTTGTGTGCGTGTCTTTGAAATAGTGTTTTGGTATGAAAGTGGTGACTTTTTGTGTAATGTCAAGCTTGGTTTGTGAAATGTGAAAGTGGTGAATTATGTGAATGTGAAACTTGATTGAGCACAAGGGAAAACCCTGGGTATCTAGGTGGGCAGACTATAACTAGTGCGCTAGTGAACCGGATGGGTGTCGTCCCTGTTTCACTTAGCTGGATTGACGATTGCAACACTAACTAAACATATGATATCTGAGGGTCGTGGCCTTCTAAGCCACGTGTTCTGAGGGTCGTGGCCTTCTAAGCCACGTTTTCTGAGGGTCGTGGCCTTCTAAGCCACGTTTCACCGAGACACGAGGTTTCTAGGGTCCCACTTAAGCTAGATGAACCTTAGGGGATTTACCCGTAGTGCTCTACCATCTTTGGCGTGGTGCCTTCCGTCGGCATATGGAAGACCACTTGAGTATGTGTGTGTGTGTGTGAGTATGTGTGTGTGTGTGTGTGAGTATGGGTGTGTGTGTGTGTGTGAGGATGTGTGTGTGTTCCCATATTGAACATTTCTTTTCCCCTTTAAAAATCATGTTTGTTAAATGAGTTCTTTTTAATGTTTTTCTTTTATCATTTAGCTTGTAAATGTTTTCTTTAAAAGAATTTTTAAATTAAACTTTTGAATAGACACATTAAATTTCATTTTTGATGTTGTGGCATGGAACCTTTCTATTGGGTGACGTCCTATTGGGCTTTTGGCTCACACCCTACATACACCTTTGGGTGTATGTAGACCTTGTTTCTGTGTATTCCAGGTTGTGCGTCGTGCTCAGTGATGGTGGTCCATGTTGTGGTTGGTCTTCTCATGCAGAATGATGTTGATGTGGCCTCTCTTCTGCCGGGAGGTTTGAGCATAAGCTTTAGTTTCTGCTGTCGTCTTTTCTTTTTAGTTATTGCATCAAGTTGTAGACTTTAAACTTGTTCATAGTTTAAAGGCATGTTTTGTTGTCTATTTCTAATTTCAGTTTATTTATCTGGTTAGTTGTTTTTCTGTCTTTTATTTTGGGTAAAATCGTTCCCATGTGTTAGTTTTGATACCCAGGCACTTGTGCCAGCCCGTGGGGATCGGGAACGCCCTTCGGGCCATGTCGCGGACCGGGTCGGGCGCCGGGTCGGATGGCGACCCGGCCTGGTTCGTGACAAAATGGTATCAGAGGGCAAGGTTTGCTCTCTTGGGTCGTTTTCTTTTGAGATAGAGTTAGAGTGGACCAAAATTAAGGTATTCGGAACTCGGCGTTCTAGCTACGAGCAATGTGCCTGGCCAGCACACCTCGTGGTGGGACTCGAGTTACCAAAGTGTGTTGAGTTTTGTCTGTGTTTTTCGTCATTGCGGTTAATCTTGTCTATGGGAAATGAAAAAGGGGTAAGGTCAGTGGTCCCAGAGAGCTCGCAGGGTCTGGCAAGCCATGTGGAGCTGGGGACGTTGTCCTTGAATACCCTCTGTGGCGATGGCGTGACTGGCGTATGGCCGCCAACCATACGTTCCAGTCACCCACTGACACAAGTTTCCTCTTGCGTCGTTTCTTGTCTCATTGTTTTGGATTTGTGGAAAGTGTTTTCAAATGAAGCGCTTTAAAAATTAAATGATATGGAAGGTTTGAAAATTTTGGGTTAGATGTTTTGGTTTTTGAAAATGGAAAGGTTTGGTTTTGATCCTTCGTGTTCTCATGGGCGACCACATGCATGAGTGTATATGAAAAAAAAATGGTTAATGACACGAGTGGATGAATTCTTGGATGAATATGAGGTGAGTGCCAGTGTGGCACGAGAACATGCATGTGCGAGGCCCATGGGACACCATTGGTGTTTGTGTAACCCACTGCCTTTGCTTATTTTCAAAATGTTTTGTTAAAGGAAAACTTGGTGTTTTTAAATAACCGGTGTTTGTGTGGTGTGAAATTGTATTTTTGAAAGGTTGGACATGAGGGGTTTTGAGCCAAGGATCCTTTTGACTGATTTGTGTCTTGAGTTTGAATTTTTGTTGGTCAGTTGGTGTGAAAGCATTTGGTTAATGGTCTCTTTCGAAAAAGTACATCAGGTAGCCCTTGCAGTGGTTTCCCCTGCACGGTTGGTGTTTTCTTGTGGTATGTCTTGACCGTTGGACCAGTTTGGTTGGGTCCATAGTTTTCTTTCTTGACTAGTGTATGCCCCCCTATAAAACGTTGACATGTGATTGAAGCACAACTACAAGGAATTCCCTGTTGGCCGACACTCCAGTTGATCGAAGGATTCTCTTTTTGAATTCTGGAATTAAACCCACCTTTAATTTTTACAACTAAGTGGATCCTCTCGCACTGGGATGACAGATGCGAGGGGAGTTGAACAGAGTTTTGGTTTCTTTGAGTTTCCTGAGTCATCGAGTATGAAATTTGACGTCGTTACGCTTGAAGGTTTCCCCTAGAAACGACGAAAGAAATTCCAGTGGGGAAGGGTGAAGGCGATTGAGAGCTGTCAGTGCTTATCGATGTTTTGAATGGTTGGTAGTGTTTACATTAGCCGCAAGGGTCATGTTCGGTGACGTCTTGCAGCGTGAGACCTCTTTGATAATCAACAGTGGTTTGGAAGCAACCCTAAGTCGTCGGTGTAGGCTATCATTCTAAATGACCTCTGATCTTTGGTTTGACTTGTTTAAGAAAGAGGTTTACGTTAGGCCACTAGTGTGGCAGACCCAGTCACATGGGGATGCTACGGTCAATCGCAGGAATCATGTTTTGTTTAAGACTCAGTTTGAAATCCCTCTCTGTATAATGTTCCTCTCAACAACAATGGTCATGTTCAGGTGATGATTCATGGTGTCATGTTCTCATCCAGTGTGACAAAGGGTGATACGCATACACCATTGCAGCTCTTGTGTTGGTTAATGTTTTGGGTATGATCAATTAGATGTCATGGTGTGTTGTGTCTGATGGTGTTGTCTCGGTTGCAGTATGATTGCGTGTTACACCGAAAGGAGAAGCTCCGTTCAAGAGTCTTCAATACCTGACTGCGAGGCAGAAGATGCTTTAAACATCCGGGCTCCAGCCATAGGTCTCGGAGTGAAGCTGGCGCGTAGTCAGGAACCCCAGGATTGTATGAGACCCCAGTGTTATCTCTGTCGTCGGTAATAAAGGTGAAGGCAATTTAAAGTTTTTTTCTGTGGTTCCAATCCGAACGACCCGATTGGGTGCGTGAGGCTCCGTGTGGCTATAAGGTGGCGCGGTCGTCTCATTATCTTAAGGTCTTGAGGGTTGCGTTCCATCAAAGGTAATCGTTTTTAGTTGTCCCTATGGGATGTGTTGGGTAAGTTGGTATCAAATTGGAATGGAACTCATCTAGGGATGTGAAGATGTTGGTTCGTCCTGGGTTGTGGGTTTGACGCCCGGTAGTTGGGCCCGACCCTCCCCGCCCCTTGTGGTGGGGTGCCTAGCCCCCGTCGAGAAATTTCTAAAGTTTTTTATCTGCTGTCAGTTCTAATGGTGGGGAGACCCACAGTGGGTCTCACACGAATGTCTCTAGATTGAATCAGTGCTGGACTTTTCTTTACTGGCGGGGAGTCTGCTTGAAGCTTTCTGTGCCGGTTTTCCAGTCTCGTTTCGAGCATCAGTGACTTCTTAATGGTGGGGAGCCCCTCGAGCTTCCCCAGGTTGATCTATAGCTTCTGTTTTCAAAGATAGTTTGTCGATGAGTGATAGGAGTGTTCTGAGGACGTGGTTTGACCTCTTTTGTTCAAATTATCCAAGTGGTGTGGTTTCGGTTTCAGAGTGCTTGAGGTGTTTTGTCTTGTGAAGTTGGTTTCTGTGGTTGCGAGAGTCCCCTTTTCTTGATCAATCAACTGGAGGCATTCTAGCTCTTTGGGAGCGGCGACACATATCATAAAGTCTTTTTATGAGTTTCATGAGGTTGTCTTTGAGTCACTTTGTCTGAGCGTGATGCTTTTGCCTCTTTTCACTTGTTGATTGTGGAGATCCTCTTTGAACTTTAGTGGGGTGTCAGTTTCTTCTTCGTATCTCAATCCTAGTTTTGGCTTTCCGGGGACGGAAAGCTTTATGGTGGGGAGAATTGTCACACCCATCTTTTCTAATTTATTTATTTATTTTTATTTTATTTTATTATTTTATTTTCTATTTTTCTCTCTCTTCTTCCCCTCTTTTCTTTCCCTACCTCTTCCTCCCGCCTCTCTATCTCGCCTCACCCCAAACCCTAATACTCAGCCGACTTCAATCGCCTCCCATATGAAACCTCACACTGCCTTCCTCCCGCCTGGAGAACACCTCGCACCAGCCTCCTCGCGCGTGCACCGTTCCTGGATCGTCGTCGCCTCTTGCCGCACCTCCTTTCCATGGCTCGCCGCCATCGAAACAGCTCCCGCCTGGCCAGCCCGGATGCGCCGCACCTCTTTCTCCTTCTCGGAGTCACGTCGCGCCCCTCCCCTGTTGTTTTTTTTCCTTTCCCGTCGGAACCCCCACCACCTCTTCTGGTTCGCTCCACACGCAGCTCGCCGGCTTTGTCCACCGGCCCCCCTGAATCCCGTAGCCCCTTCTCCTTCTGTTTTTCTATTTTTCTTTTTTTTCCTACTTCCAAACCAGCTCCCCGCACCCCCTGCTACCCACTCGGCCGACCCCCCCTGCTGCCGTCCGGGCCAGCCCGTCGCCCCCCTTCGAAGCCTCACCTCCGGCACCCCCCCTCCCTTCTTTCACGGCCAGCTTCCCGATTCCCTTGTCGTAGGTGCGTTCACCTCTAATCTGTTGATTATTATTTTAGGGTGTTCTTGCTATTAAGTTTGAGCATGTTTTGGTTAAATTTTGGGGGTGGTATTCCATGTTGTTTGAGGTTCCATTTTTATGTTATTGGTCTGATTCATGAGTTTGAGTTCATTCTAGGTTTCTTGAGGTGAAAACGGTGTGCGATTGATGTTTCACGCTAAAATTTGAGTATTTCACAAGAAATTTTCGATGTTCGACACCGAGGTAGGTGGTTCCATGCCTTTGCATCATCTAGATAATTTAATTTGTTTGTTTAGTTATACTTAATATGTTCCATGATATAATTTCACGGTGCGGTCTATGTTTATAATTCTTTGACATTCTTGCTTGATGAAAAGTGGATTTCCTAAGTAGTATGCTTTTATTATTTATATGTGTTGTTGTATAAATGAATGGTTGTGTTTTGTAAGTGGCACAAAATGCGTTTTATAAATTTGTTTGACATGCGTACCTGAAGAAAATTGCGCTCTCTTTTGAAATGTTTTTTTTTCCGACCTTGTTGTGGTAAATTTTAAAGGTGTCTAATAAATTGTGAAAATGGTGAAAATGAGGTTTTAGAAAAGTTGAGTGTTCAATTGATTCTAGAATGTTCTTTTTATGTGAAGATTTGTGTGTTTTGAAGTGAGGTTTTATGGTATACATGTAATATGTTTTGCGAACTGAGCGATTGTTTATTTGAGCGGTATTTGGGATTTCAATCATGGTTGAAAGGTTTTGAGGGATGTTTGGTAGGTGCGAAAGGTGTTTTCAAGTCGCTTTAGATGTTTTTGTATTTAAATAGACATTTTCAAAGTATATGAATCACATTTGGTGTGTTTGACTTGTTGTGTACTTTTGAAATTGAAATTCAAAAAATTGTTTTAATAATGGAAAACAAGTCTTGATATGGTCACCTCATGTATCAAGTATTAAAGTGACGCATCTATATAGAACCAAGTGGTCTTTGGTGTAAAGTCTTCTTGGGTTTTCTTGAAACAATTTCATTAATAGTTCAAATGGTTCTTTGGTACATTTTTATGATGTGAAAATGGTATTTTGAAGGAGTTGAATACGCATTCATTTTAAAATGGTGTATTTTTATAAAATGAGACATGTCCTTTGTGTGCGTGTCTTTGAAATAGTGTTTTGGTATGAAAGTGGTGAATTTTTGTGTAATGTCAAGCTTGGTTTGTGAAATGTGAAAGTGGTGAATTATGTGAATGTGAAACTTGATTGAGCACAAGGGAAAACCCTGGGTATCTAGGTGGGCAGACTATAACTAGTGTGCTAGTGAACCGGATGGGTGTCGTCCCTGTTTCACTTAGCTGGATTGACGATTGCAACACTAACTAAACATATGATATCTGAGGGTCGTGGCCTTCTAAGCCACGTGTTCTGAGGGTCGTGGCCTTCTAAGCCACGTTTTCTGAGGGTCGTGGCCTTCTAAGCCACGTTTCACCGAGACACGAGGTTTCTAGGGTCCCACTTGAGCTAGATGAACCTTAGGGGATTTACCCGTAGTGCTCTACCATCTTTGGCGTGGTGCCTTCCGTCGGCATATGGAAGACCACTTGAGTATGCGTGTGTGTGTGTGATTATGTGTGTGTGTGTGTGTGAGTATGGGTGTGTGTGTGTGTGTGAGGATGTGTGTGTGTTCCCATATTGAACATTTCTTTTCCCCTTTAAAAATCATGTTTGTTAAATGAGTTCTTTTTAATGTTTTTCTTTTATCATTTAGCTTGTAAATGTTTTCTTTAAAAGAATTTTTAAATTAAACTTTTGAATAGACACATTAAATTGCCTTTTTGATGTTGTGGCATGGAACCTTTCTATTGGGTGACGTCCTATTGGGCTTTTGGCTCACACCCTACATACACCTTTGGGTGTATGTAGACCTTGTTTCTGTGTATTCCAGGTTGTGCGTCGTGCTCAGTGATGGTGGTCCATGTTGTGGTTGGTCTTCTCATGCAGAATGATGTTGATGTGGCCTCTCTTCTGCCGGGAGGTTTGAGCATAAGCTTTAGTTTCTGCTGTCGTCTTTTCTTTTTAGTTATTGCATCAAGTTGTAGACTTTAAACTTGTTCATAGTTTAAAGGCATGTTTTGTTGTCTATTTCTAATTTCAGTTTATTTATCTGGTTAGTTGTTTTTCTGTCTTTTATTTTGGGTAAAATCGTTCCCATGTGTTAGTTTTGATACCCGGTCACTTGTGCCAGCCCGTGGGGATCGGGAACGCCCTTCGGGCCATGTCGCGGACCGGGTCGGGCGCCGGGTCGGATGGCGACCCGGCCTGGTTCGTGACAGATAACCTAGGTTGAAACATAGGGAATCACAATTTAGGATATACTTTTCACCAATAATTTTATCCTTCAATTATCATAGTTTGTTTTTTATACCCTTATTAGATATGTATTAAAGATACCTAATTTTATTTTTCTTCTCTAGTTAGTTACTAGAAATATAAGGACCCATATAAACAACCAATGTGATAGGCAATGTGGCCATTGTCCAAATGATATTCTAAAACTGATAGAAATGATAGCTTAGAACTTGATGCTAGTATATTCTCAACTGGCTCAAGCTATGAATAATAACTTGATCATGTGGAATTACTTCCTTATCCAAAGAAAGATCAAGTTGTTTCTGAATACTTTATGCAATAAAGGCCTCCTATATTTTGTATATATTATAATCCTCTAATTTTAGAATAATGGATTAACTCAATTGAGAAAATATTCTATGTCATCCAATGTTTAGAATTGGAAAGAGTGATTCTATTGGTATATCATTTTTAAGGAGAAGCTAATCAGTGGTGGACACTAATAAACAACCCAAAAAATAAATAGTAAATTGACTCCATGGAATATGAATCATTCGAGAAAATATTTTTAATAAATATTTTTCCCCAGACTCCTTGTCTTAAGATGGAGAGGGATTTTAGAAGTTTGTATAAAAGGAAAGATGATTATATCGGAGCATTTGAGGAAAACTTCACAATAATTGGATAGTATGATAATGAATTCATCATTAGTAATAAAATTATGGAGGATATATTCTTTATTGGGTTGAAACTGAGTCTATGAAAATACTTATAATTTTAGGGCATTGATAGTTATGAAGATATTTTAATTTTTTCCCTTAAAGTTTTGATGGAGACTAGTTATTCTTAGTGGCCTCGTGGGATTGGATATAAGAAATGTAAGATATAATTATCATCAAGAGTTCCAATTTAAAAATTTTATGGATGACAGAAATCCTAACATCCCACTTATAAAAATTGTCAGAAGAAGCATTCTAGAAACTACCAAATAGGAACCAAAATGTTATTCCGGTGTGTAAAAGAGGGGAACATAGTTAATAAATTCCAAAGTCAATTGAAGAAACCAACTAATAAAGAAGTTGAAAATAATATTTAAATGAAAACTATTCCTACTATGTAGTGTTTTAACTATATGGAACTCAAACATTGTGCAAGACAATGCCCTAGCTAAGGGTTTTTAGGACAATCAACAACAACAACCTCCAAGGTAGCAAGTAAGGGAATATGATATCACTACTAATGTGGTAGATCCCAAAAATGATGTGGCAATAGGAACAATGGTTATTCATTCAAGAATAGAAAATTAATTAGTTGATTTGGGTTCTACACATTCTTTTATATCTTACAAGTTTAGTAGAACTATTAAAATACAACCTCAAAATATAAAGGTTGAGTTACCCATGAGAATATAAAATGGGAGAATTATTTCATCCAATGTATATAAATCCCCCCCCCATAAATATTTTTGTAATTAATATTTAAAAAACTATCACCTTACTTACTTTCGTGGAGTTTGATTCAATATTAGGCATGGAATTTAGATCTTTATATAAATTCAGTATCAACTTTCATGAGAGGTACATCACTTTTCACATCCAGAGGCATCCTCCAATTCTATAAAAATTTAAGGAGGATGATTTTCTTATAGAATTACCAAATAAATTGTTGATATTATTACCTTATGAGAAATAATATCTAGATCATATGATTAGTACAAAAGAGAGGATCATTCTATATGTCAAGTCCATTATGAGGGGCCACACTTATCTTCCCCCTAAAGAGTTTTCTGGTCTTCTTTTTGGCAGAGAGGTTGAGTTCACAATTGAATTTTTACCTGGACCTCTACACATATCAAATACACTTTATAGAGTGTACATCATTGAGTTATAATAATTTAAGAACCAGTTATAAATGAATTTGGACAATGGTTTCATATTTATATTTTCTTCACCATGGGGTGTGTCAGTCCTCATCATCAATAATAAGTATAGATAAATGTGTCCATGCATTGATTATCATGATCTCGAAAAAATCACAACAAAGAAAAAGTTTCCCCTAACTCAGATAGATGACTTCTTTGATCAACTATGTGGGGATAATTATTTCTCTAACGTGGACCGTCGGTCGGGATATCCCCAATTAAGGGTGAATAACGAAGATGTTACCAAGACTTTATTTAGACCGATGTAAGGACACTATGAGTTCATAGTTATTTCTTTTAGACTCACTAATTATCCTACAATATTCATAGACTTAATGAATATAGAATTTAGATATTACCTTAAAAAATTTGTGGTAGATGTTATAGATGATATTCTAATATACTCCAAGAGAAAGGAGGTACATGAGGAGCATTTGAATATTGTTCTAAGGACTTTGTTAAGGGAGAAATTATATGAAATGTACAGAAAATGTGAGTTTTTTATGGAGTAAGTATCATTATTAGAACATGTTATTACCAGAAAATGGATATATGTGGATCCATCTAAGACTAATTCAATTGAAGAGTGGCTTAGACCGACATTTTTAACGGAGATCAGTAGTCTCCATCGTCTTACTGGGTATTACCGATGATTTGTGAATAACTTTATGTGATTTTTGAACCTCACTAATCAAGAAAAATCAGAAGGGAGTAATGTTTGTCTGGACCAATGAATGTGAAGACAACTTCAACAAGTTGAATAAGAGGATTATAACAGCACCAATACTCACACTACCCACAAGTGGAAAACTCTTTGTGTTATATAATGATTCTTCATATAAGGGATTGGGTTTTGTACTAATGTAAAATGATAAAGTGATATCCTAAACCTCGAGGGATCTAAATGTACATGATTAAAACTATCCACACATGATCTGGAGTTAGAAGTTGAGATTTTCGCATTAAAAATAAGGTGGAATTATCTCTATGGGATGAAGTATGAGATATATAATGATCATAAGATCATAAAATATATATTCACACAAAATGATATTAACATGAGTCAAAAAGATGGTTAGATCTAATCAAGGAATATAATTTCACTATTCACTACAATCCTAGAAAGGAAAATAAAGTAGCTAATTATCTTAGAAGAAAAGAAACTCCTACTCTATCCTTGATGCAAATTGAGAAAGACCATATCATTATAAACATTCAAATGATGGATTTGGAAATCATTACAGTGTAGAATACATCCTACATTTTCTAAATTATTTCCTATCTATCTATCCAAGATAAGATTAAGGAGGCACAAAGGGATGATTTGAAGCTACAAAAGAATGTGAAATCAGTAAAAGAAGGAAATAAACATGATTTATACATTGATGATGATGGTGTGAATCAGTTTGGAATTAAGATTTGTGTGACTTCATCACCTGAGATAAAGAAGGATTTATTGGATAATACACATACCTCACCTTTCTCTATCCATCATGGAAGTACCAAAATGTATCGTGGACTTCAAGAGAATTTATGGTGGGATAACATAAAGACAGAGATATATCAGGATTTTTAATATGTAATCAATTTAAGTAGACATATGCAAGTCCAATGGGATGAGGCAACCAATCCTTATAACCATGTGAAAACGGGAGAATGACACTCTGGAAGTTTTCACTAGTCTCCTAAAGACATCCAAATGAAATAATGTTACATGGGTTGTGGTGGATCGACTCACAAAGACAAACCACTTAATATGTATTCTATAATATTTCTATCTCAAATAACTTTTCAAGATATATATATTAAGGAATTAGTGAGTCTCCATGTGCTTCCACTTTCAATCATCTCTAATCATGACCCAAGCTTCACATATAAATTTTGGAGAAGTCTTCTACATTATATGAGTACTGAATTGACTTTTATCATGGTTTATCACCCCCAAACTGATGGCCAATATAAAATGAAAATTATAATACTGAAGGATATTCTAATATCCTACTAAATATAATTTTAAGGTGGATGGGATCAACATATTCCATTGGATGATTTCTCATATAACAATTGCTTCTACTCGAGTATTCAAATGGCTCTGTATGAATCTCTATATGGGAAGAGTTGTATAACTACAAATATTTGGGATGAAGTTAGAGAAAAAAAAGATACTTGGACTTGATATTATACAATATATGACAGATAATATTTAATCCATCCAAAAACACGTAAAATCTACTAAGAGTTTATAAAATATTTATGCTAACAACCATTTAAGGGACATGGAGTTCACTATTGGAGATAAAAATTTTCCTTCTAATGTCACCATGGAAGAGAGTTGAGTGGTTTGGAAAGAAAGGTAATTTCATCCCAATGTACATTTCTCCCTTTGAGATCCTTTATCGCATAGGATCAGTGGCATATCGTGTTGCACTTCCACCATGTATGGATCAAGTTCGTGACAGGTTCTAAGTATCACTCCAAAGAAAAAACATACTCAATTCTTCATATGTACTAAATACAAAGGTGGTGCAACTATAGAAAGATATATTTTATGAGGATCAACCACTAAAGATCTTGAACCATTTATAGAATATTCTATGCAACAATTCCACTCACCTCATTTTAGTACTGTGGAAGAACCATAAGTATGAAGAGGTGACATGGGAACCAGAGGACATAATGAAAGAGAAGTACCCTCACCTATTCTTACCATATTTTATAAAATGAAATTTTTAGGTAGAACTTTCATAAATAAGTAATAGTGTAACACCTCTATATTTTATGAAATATTTCTTCTTACATTGTTTAATTTCTTCGATAGATTTTGTTCAACACAAAATCGGAGTGGAATGAACAAATAAATATTATTAATTAAATTTTTTTATAGCCTATATTATAGAATGGAAGGTATAAACATGATTAACTTAATTATGAAACTATGTTTCACAGATGTGAATAATTAATTATAAATTAAAATAAACCCCTTTTGAAAATATAATATATATTTTAAAAAAACTATAAAAATGTGCCCAAGAGTGTTTTATTCTAATAAAATAAAAAAATAACCCTTATGGATTCTATTAATTAAATCAATATATAATATACTTAATAAAATATTTAACATTCATCTTGTGTGTTTTTGGATATGATATAAAAATAAATCCAATTTTACACTTAACAATATTTATTATCATCTTTTGATGGTTCACTGTTTTTAAAACTAAATTTTAACACTTTTTCATTTTTATTTGAAAAATATAATTCATTTTTGAAAGTGGAATTCCAAAATTTTCTTAGGATTTTTTTTTTGATAGGATTCATTTTTAATAGTTAAAAATGCTATTTTTTATTGATAATGGTATTTTATTTTTAATGTTTTTAAAAGGTAAAATTGTGTTTTGAATTTGTATTGAATTTTAATTTGTTAGATTTAATTTAAAATAATTCAATTATAGATTTATAAATAGATTTAATACTTGAATATAGTATAAAAACATTTTATATTTTATAATGATTTTTTAATGACAAAACTGTTTTTATTATATTTTGTCGATTTAAATTTAATTCAAATTTTTTAACTTCTGTGTTTTGAATTTTAAAATATTGATTCCATATTTAGAATGAGGAGGTAAAAATTTAGTAAATATAACTCTTTTATTTTTTCTCAATATGAATAGTAAACTCCATAAATTTTGTAACCACGGTAAAGGGTAAATAAGGTAATTAAGAGAAAAATAATAATCTGATAAGGACTATAAAATTACCTTAACACTTAAAAAATATTATTGGATGAATAAACTTCCACCATTAACCCCTAAGGTCCAAAATGAAATCATTTAATGGACACTCTTCCATTAAAATGGCAGAGATATTATGAAAATCAAAGACTGTGACAAAATGTAACACTCTTATTTTTTATAAGAATAATAATTTTAATATAAGGATAACTATTATATATATTCGATCATAAATTGTCTCTAAAATATAAAATTATTATATACATCAAGTTAATTTACTTATAATTTTTAGGGATAAAATAATTACATTAAATGATGACACAACACCGATTAATTAATTATTTTAATAATATAAATATCAAATAAATGATATTAAAAATATTAAATTAAATATAATTTTAATTAATTAGGGTCCTAAAATAATTTTATAGGTGACTAAGGAATTTTAGTGGAGTATTAAATTATTTTGTTCTAATTTATCTTGTTTTTTTTCTAAAATTGAAAAGTAATCAATAGCATCAAAATTGACACTAATGTTATTTGATGAAAATAATATTTTATTAAATTATTTAAAAATCATAAAAACATTAAAAATACAAAGTGATTTTTATGAGGTCTAAAATTTCATATATTTTAAATTTATGGAAAATTGAGACCATATAAGTTTAAATTATATGCTTTTAATATTTAAACAGTTGTTACACAATTAATGTTTAAATAGGATAATTAAGGGTTTGTCAAAATGATAAGGTTTAAAATAAAAAAAACCTATATATATTTTATTGTTTGATAATATTAATACCCTATATTATCTTATCTTTGAATACATGACCATTTGGTGGTATTTATATAGAAAACTAATTTAATATAATTTATTCTTTTGAGAAAATTCCACAAAACACTCATCTCCCCCCTTATAAATACAACCTCTTCCCCACACACCTCCCAAGACTTGAAGCACTCCAAAATCTTTTAAAAAAAATATCCTCTCCACTCTACCTACATCAATGATATTTTGGTCATATAAATACACCAATTCTATGATCCTTAAGTTATCTTTCAAGGAGGTGATATTCAAGAGGTACCTTTCTCAAACCATCTCTTTCAATTTCATTTATTCTTCTAAATTATCCTCAAATACTTAATCCATTTGAAAATTATTACTAAAATATCATTTATGTACTTTAATTTTATATTTTTTATGTAATATATTCTATATAAAACCTTTATCATCTACTTGTATTCAATGAAATGAAATTGTAGTCTGAATTATGGTGGTTAACTATCTCTGTGGATAATGAGTTTTCATTTTCTATTACCACCTTCAAGGTTGGTCATAAATTTTTTATTATGTTTAAATAAGATTATAATAAGTATATAATATCTTATTTCAGGTTTTATATGTACTATATGGATATAAAATTAAATTATAAAACAAAACTAGTTTGTGATGATCGAAAACCAGCCAAAATAAACTAAACCTTCTTCATTAATGGTTTATCTAATGAATCATACTCATCTCATAATATAAAAAATAATATATAAAACCATTTAAATTTATTTAATTTCATTAATAACATTTCATGTCACTTTAGGTTCTTTATTTCCATTCGATAAGAACTTACATAACAATATACAAGTTAACCAATCCCAAAACCTTGAAAAGAACAGTATCAGAATGAGGAAATTGATCTTTATAACTCATAAAAATGGACATAAATGAACTTAATAAATTTATAATAAATAAAAAAATGGAATATAATTTTAATTATGTAATTAATTACTTTAATTTTATTATCTATGATATTAAGTACAAATACAGGATGCTTTCAGATGTAAAGTAAGGTATCTCTATGAACCTCCATATTACTTTTGGGTTACATTTTCTATCTCTTTACTACAATTCATCCCATTATTTATCATATATAATTCTTCTATGTTATTTATATATGTAAAAAATGTACTTATGTATCTCAATTCATATTTCATTGATGGGTAATTATATGATTTATAAGTATTCCTTCTCAATTGTCCCGGATAAGAAAGCCTGATTAAAGGGAGCATCTCCATTTCAGTCCCATTTTCATGTACACAACATAAATTATTTTAACCACTAATATTTTTATAAAATATCTCTTTTTATCATAAAAAACCTATTTTATTTTATTTATGGTTTTATGGGTACAATTATTTCTTTGTCCTTTTTTTAATACACTATAACATTTTCCCTTAAACCGCATTAAAGTAGCTTATTTCCAAAGCTTCCTAAATTATATTTTTCATTTATTAACATTTGTTTCGTATAATCTATTATTATTTTTATTTTATGAATTTCCGAAAATAATTTAAATCCATTATTTCATGCATACCATTAGTATACACCCTTTGGTTATGCCTTATGACATGATTATGATACCCATTTATTTCCATGGGTAACCTTTATGTTTATGTTTGATTCTTTATGTGGAACCCATATGCATGAACATATTGTGATTGGTTCACCCATATGGTGCTCCATTTCATTGGGTAATGTTTAGTCTCATGAGCCATCATGTTTGGGATATGTCGTAAACCTAATTCCATTATGGGAATTTATCCACCATGTTATATAGTCTTGGCAGTTATCCTTAAGTCGTGTTTATGAAATGTCATATGTTACTACCACTTTACTATATTTCCATGATCATAAGATTCCATGTTTTTTATTCCATGTTTCCTTATATAATCATATTATTTATTGTAACTCATGTGTTATGCTTTATTCCCATGTTTATTCTCTTATTAGGCTTTTTAGCTCATCCCTTTCATCTATATATTCCCAAGGTTTTCCTATGAATATGTAGGATCTAAAAGGAAGTTGGGAGTTCATTATAGAAGTTTAATACATTGATGTTTTATTCCAATTTCATTTTTTAAATATCTGGTTTCCCAAATACCTTAGAATTTATGATCCTTAGTTTTTACTTTAAGGATAATTATTCTTAAAATAATGTAATAATATGTGAAAAGGTATTTTGTAACCATAGTAATCAGTTATTACAATACTTATTGATAACCATCAGTTAAAGATAACTCAAATTCAAACTTTGAGTGGTCATTTTTCTTTTCACATCATTATTATATGTATCCAACACAGAATAATGATAAATTTGATAGTATCTTTTTTTAATATGATGTAATATATATTCTTAAACACTTTTAAAATAATAAAAACCATACATAACCACCCTTATAATGATTTAAAATATGATAAACTGCTAATGTAGATTGTGTTCCTTTCACATTGGTGTTTTTTTAAACTAATTATGTCCCCATGGAATTTCTACAAAATATCTATGTGATCACTTAATAAATTACCCCAAAAAATAGTTTAATAGGTAACATCTATGAAGAAGTTTTTTAAAATAATGGTGAGAATCGTATGAGTTATGTGGGTACAGTTATTGGAGGATCCCCTCTTAGTTTTTAGAACACATAGTGTTCAACAATTGATGGAAAACATAGGGTTCGATGGAAGAATGTCATCCTGGTCCTAGTATACAACGCAACTCATAAAGGCTCTCCTATCTTTTTTTAATTTTCTATAGATTTGGTGTTTTGTTAGAGAATGAAGGGAGATAATACTAGAAGTTCATGGGAGCATATTCCAGAGTTTGATGGGAGGGATTTTGGGAGCGGAGTTCATGGAGTGTTGGTGTTGAAGGTTGGATGCGGCACAGTGGTTGTTATTTTTTATAGTATTGTTGATTCTCATGTTTTAGGTGGTGTTTTTTGTGTGGTTTCATAATTTATTCAAGTGTTTTGGTCCTAGATATTGATCTTTGGTAGGTCTGATTTGGTTAGCGTTAACAATGTTTATGGACTCCAGTTTTCTATTAGTGTTTGGGGTTTATATGGTTCTTCATCACTAATGCTGGTAGGGGTTTAGTCACCTCGACACTTGTGACATTAAAGGTGATGGTGGTTGGTTGTTCCAACTGGTGTTAAGATTTCATGGAAGAAGTGAGTATTTTGAAATTTGAATTTGAATTTGGTTTGGGAGGCTTGTTTTCTTGTTTATGTGTTTTTTTCATTATTTCTCCTTGACTGGGTGTGTGTGATATTATTGGGAAGATATGGATGATGTGGATGCATCACTTAAGAGATATGAGATAATTATATATATCCTTTATATGATATTTATACGATAATTGAAGTAATCCTTTGAATCAAACTCCCTTATGTAAAAACTTATTTCATTATTAGTAGAATTTTAACAAAAACTTCCATTCAGAAAATATTATTTTGTTTAAAAAAGTATATATATTCATTAAATTGGTTAAATGAATATTTTATCTAAAATATCCCTCAAAATAGAATAATGGGATTCTATTACATTAATACCTAATGTAGTCTCTCTATAATTATTTTTACAATCTTTCAGGTATTTTGATAAATTTTTCATTTATTGACTATGTTCGCCATAATGAAATAAATGACACTTCTTCCATACACCTCTCTTAGGTTTCAAAGACATGGGATGACTATTTCCTGTCAAATATTATTTTGGCTTAAAATTTTCACCTTTTATAATATCCTCCTAAAACAAGAGCCTCAATATCTTGTGTGCTTATCAATAATCCGTAACATATTAAAAGACTGAGTAAATTTTTTTTGGACCCATTCATCTTATATTTTAAAATTAATTTCTTAAATTTTTCAAACAATGATTATCGAATGAAGTTTATGTCTACATCAATACTTAAAAAATTCTCTAACCACTCCAATTAATTTGTATAACTGATTATATTGGGAATGCGAGTGGATAATGGATCTAAGTCCGTCATTTTTCATCTTAACACTTATTTTGAGACCACAAACATATCATACATATCCTATTTTTTATAGAACCCTTTCAAGTTTTCTATCATCTTGAAAACACCCATGTTCCCATGTTAATTTTAAAAAATAGATTCTAAGGACATGAGTATTAGTTTATAGATATATTAATGACTTCTAAAATTCTTATCATAAGAATCAATATTCATTTTTTGAACAACTTCACCAGTTGGCTACTCCGGAAGGGGTTGTTGTAAAACATGGAGCATTCACTCTATCTTAAAAAATATTCTTATATTCTTATTACAGTTTAAGAACATGATTCTAAAAATTCATGTCCATTTCATGAACAGGGTGTAATATTAGGTTTTACAATGATCATGATATTTTATCTATAATAGAATTTTTTTCATATAAGTATAACATTATATATTCATTTAATAATTAATATTGTTAAATGTGATCCCACTAAAATAATAATAACTTTTTAATGGAACATTATATCCATTTATTGAAAATGATCAATATTTCACTAAATAATGATTCCTATTTTACATTTCTCTTATCTTTTATCTATTTATATAGAAAATCATAATAATCATATCATATATGACCATTACTATAGAACTGGCCTATAATAGTGCTAAAAATATATATTTTTAGTGTAAAAAAGTGTAGAAAATAAAAGCGCCATTAAAAGTGATACACCATTATCAATACTAAAATGAAATCACTGATAATGACCCCCTTTATCAGCACTTTAGTTTTAGAGTTGTTGATGTTCATGAAGTTGTTTCAGAACTACAAAATCTTTTATAGAATCTATATAACAGCAAACCAAATCAATAAAAAATAGTAATACAAATATATATATAACCAATTAAAATAAAAGTTTAACATTTCACTGTCATTTCAATTAAAAGTTTACATAAAAAATATTTACATTGAGTAATATTTAAAATTAATAAAAAAATGAAATCCAATATAAAAAATAATAACTCTTATAGGAGGATTTCTCTAAAGATCAATCTTCATACAAAATCTTTTCCCTAAAATTAAACCAATGCTGATTTTAGTAATAGTAAATAAAACTAATGAACAAATTATAATTTTAATATTATATTAGCAACATATAATAATTTTTAATATTAATAGTATATATATTAAGTATATTATCAGTTATATTATTAATTATATTATTAATGATTATATTTTAAATTTTATATTAATTATTAATGGTTAATTGTACAATTAAGTAGTTATTATATTATAAATTATTAATTATATTGTTAACTATTAATCTATATAAAATATCTTATTGATTAAAAAATATATTAAAGATATTATTAGTTATTAATTATTTAAATTTAATAAATAGTCTCTAATAATTATATCATTAAACTAAAATGAAATTTTTATATTTAAAACATTCATTTTGAGTCATACAAGCCACATAGTGTGATGTCTTGATGTTTGGTAAATTCTTATATGCCACAAATGAATAATGAATGGTTTTACTAATTTTTTAAAACTAGCTGATCCAGTTTACTCTATTTTTCCTACATGACATGTGTTTTAAACTAAAAAGAAACTTTTATTTTAGAAACACACACTTCTAGTCATACTGAGAATATCGTGTGTTAGATTGATGTGTGGTCTATTCCTTTAGGACAAAAATGAATTATAGTTTCTTTTCCTAATGTTTTAAAACAATACAAGCCTATTTTCATGGTTTTGGAAATCTGACGTACATGTTAAACTAAAATGGATCTTTTATATTAAAAATATGCACTTCAAGTCATACCAAACACATCATGTGTTAGATTGATGCGTGATTGATTTTTACATAGTACAAATGAATTATATATAATATTATTCAAGTTTCAAAATAATTAAATATCATTTTATGAGTTTTGACAATGTGACATGCATTTTAAACTAAATTGGAACTTCTACATTGAAAAAACGCATTACAAGACATTCCAGCAACATCGTGTGTCATATTAACATGTGGTCGACACTTAAATGTCACAAATAAATTATGGATCATTTTCCTAACATTTTAAAATAATCTGACCTCGTTTTCTTTGTTTGGGCTATGTTATGTGCGTTTTAAACTTAAATGATACTTCTATGTTAAAAACATGTACTTGAAGTCATACCCACTACATAAGGTGTTGGATTAACATGTGGTTAATTCCTTCACATCATAAATGAACCATGCATCTTTTAACTAATGATTGACAACAATCTGAGCCCATTTTTTAGATTTTGGCTATGTGACACACATTTAAAACATATATGGAACATTTATATTGAAAACACTCACTTCCATTCATACTGGCTACATTGTGTGTCGGATTGGCATGCATCAACTCTTAAATATCAAAAATTAATTATGGATCAATTTTCTAATGTTTGAAAACAATTTGAGTTCATTTTCTTAATTTTGGGAATGTGACACGTGTTTCAGACTAAAAGGGAACTTATATATTGAAAACACATACTTCTAGTAAAAATAAGAACATTTTGTATCAAAATTATGTGAGATCAATTCATATACATCACAAATGAATTATGGATCATTTTCCAAACAATTTCAAAATATTCCAAGAATTTTTTCTTGGTTTTATCTATGCGACGCATGTTTTAAAATTAAAGGACACTTCTATATTGAAAACACATACTTCATGTCATTCATGCTAAATCATGTGTCTATTTTCCATGTGGTCAATTCCATCACATCAAAAATGAATCATGGTTCATATTCCTCATTATTGAGAACAATTAGAGCTCATTTTCATGGTTTTGACTATGTCATACATGTTTTAAACTTAAATGGCACTTTTATATTGAAAACATGTGCTTCCATTCATACCAACCACATCATGTTCTGGATTGGTATGAATTGACTCAAACACATCACTAATTAATTATTGATCAATTTTCTAATGTTTTAAATCAAGCTGATATCATCTTATTGGTTTTGACAATGTGCCACACGTTTCAAACTAAAATTTCACTTCTATATTGAAATCAAACACTTCGATTCATATCGACCAAATTGAGTGTAATATAGATGGGTGGTCAATTTCGAAATTTCCCAATGAATTATTGATTGTTTTACTATATTTTGAAAATAATATGATCTCTTTTACTATGTTTTTATGTGTTGTGTGTTTTAATCTAAAACGACACTTCTATATTGAAAACGCACACTTTGAGTCATACCTGATACATTATGCATCATAATGACAAGTGATCTATTCCTTCATGTCAATGAATTATAGATCATTATTCCTAATTATTTAATGTAATTAAATCTCCTTTTATCAATTTTTTCTATGTGACGTGCATTTCAAACATAAATGACAATTTTATATTGAAAACATGCAATTCTTGTCATACCGACCACATCATGTGTCATATTGACATGCAGTCAATTACTTTATGGCACAAATAAATTATATATCATTGATATAATTTAAAAAACATTCTCATTCTTATTTTTTTAGTGATGTGATGCATGTGTTATACTAAAATGTCACATTTATATTGAAAACCTACACTTTGAGCCATACCAGCCACATCGTGTGTCATATTGATGTCTAGAATATTATTACACATAAAAATGAATTATAGATCATTATTCTAATGTTTTAATACAATTTTATCTCATTTATTGTTTTTTTCTATGTTCTTTATGTTTTAAACTAAAATGTAACGTTTATAGTAAAAACATCCACATTGAGTCATACCTGCAACATTATGAGTCATATTAACAAGTGGTTGAATAATTTAAATCACATTTTAATTATGTATCATCTTATTAATGATTCAAAATAATATGATCTCATTTTATTGGTTTTTTATATGTTACACATGTTTTAAACATAAATAACACATTTATACTAAAAATGCAATTCTATTCATATCGATCACATCATTTGACAGATAGACTTGATGTCAATTCTTACACTTCAAAAATGAATTATGAATCATTTTTTCAATTTTTTTTAAAATCCATGATCATTTTCTCTTTTTTTTCTTGTGAAATAGGTTTTAAACTTACATGACACATTTATATTGAAAACGTACACTTGGAATAATACAGACTACATCATGTGTTATATTGTTGTGAGGTTGATTTCTACATTCCAAAATGAATTATGGATAATTTTCCTCAATTATGAAAACAAATCAATCTATATTTATTAGTTTTTCCATGTTACTTGTGTTTTAAACTAAAATAATACTTTTATATTGAAGAAGTACACTTCTGTTCTTATTAAGAATATAGTGTGTTGGATTTACATGTGGTCAATTCATATATATATATATATAATGAATTATGGATTAGTGACCTAATTTTTAAAAGTAATCTTAGATATTTTTCTCTATTTTGTCTATGATATGTGTTTTCTAAACTAAAACAGAGCTTTTATATTGAAAAAATGTACTTTGAGTCATATCGACCACATCTTGCATCAGATTGATATGTGGTTGATTCTTATAATTCAAAAATAAATTATGGATCATTTTCATGATGTTTAAAATCAATATTATCTCATTTTCTTAGTTTTTTCTATGTTACATGCATCTTATACTAAAATGAAACTTTTATATTGGAGATAAAAAATTAAAATGATGAGGGTATAAGCATGGAAGTACCTTCTTCAGTGGTAGGTAATATGTTTTCAGCACTTGCCTCATGAAATACTTCAATCCCCACTTTCATGTGATCTTTTGGGATTTTTTTATTATGTATCATATCTCATCTGATATTTTATATCTTACCCCTCACAAAAGGTATATACAAGGTGATGCATCTATGTTGATAAATATAAATCACATAAAACCTCACCCTGTAGAATTTGAGTAATTTAATGTTATCCAAATTTGTTTGAATCAAATTTTTGGGAATGGGTAATGATAGAATTGATTACCTTTGGTAAGGAAATCAATGGGTGGGATTGATTAGCCACAAATATAGAGGGTTTATTTGGATCATTAGGTACTGATCATTGTTTCACTACCAGTTCTCATGGATCATTTTGGATATATTAGTCTGCAAAACTAGACCACAAAATAATATCTTTCAAAGTATCTATTAGTTTTTGGATGATTTTATTCATCTCATATGTATATCTTTGAGGTTTTGTTGTCTCAAAATATATTTTATTTGACACTCCAAAATATGCACCTCTAAAATGACCATAATGTTCTGGACACTTCAAAGCTAATGAAATTAGTTTTTATTAAAATAAAATTTATGTCGATTCTTGTGTCTAAACTGTATAAAAATATAAAAACATAAATAGATATTTTATATAACACTATTATACAACATAATTAATTAATATTATGTAATAATTATACATTATTATCATAATGATTGTGTTTTTTCATCAACTAGTTTACCCTATTTATTTACGCGAGCATCCTTCCATAGCACATGACATGGATTGAATGTGATTTCATATGTTAATTATTTAATCGTATTATAAAAACGAAACATATATTATTTCATATCATGTAAAACTTTTATTATAGATTTAAAATACACACCCTTTTCTTTTCACATGAAGTTCACCCAATCCTATCTTTACAGTAGGGGTACATGTGTTTTGACGCATGTTGCTTATTTCCAGCACTCCTTCACTATTTCATAAAATAATTTTTTTGAATAAAAGTAAATAAAATAAATATTTTAATATAAAATATTATCAATTATAATTCACTTGAAATGATTCTTCATCGTGATGAATAATGAAATATTTCTATGTTTCCTAGTTTATAATGTGTTCATACATAATTGGTGGGTTACGATTTACATTCCCCTTAGCATCTCAGATATGATACTTTATAAGAAATTTCTATAAGCCTATATGAGATTTTATTGATACCATTAAGAAATATTTATTACAAAAATAATCTAAAATAAAATAAATATAAAAGAGATAAAGGAAACCAAATAAATGTTTCATTATATAATTTTTCGATAAAATAGAGAAAGTATATCACATAATTTCTGAAATATCTTCCTATATGGTTTTCTTTAATGTGGGCATGACATTGTTCTTTGAATCTATATCAATTGGAACATGAATTCTTGTTTTGATCCAAATGTAACTAATGAATATTGACTTATTAGGTACAATTGGATGGTTATATTGATTCTAGACAACCTCAAATTTTATACCTTTGTTTCTTTCCTTGATAATTTTGGTTGACATAGTGATGTAAAAACTATCACAAACCATCCCAGAAGGTCTCATTCCCTGACTACCCAATGCCCGTCTCCAATAGGTTAGGGGTTGGGGACTATCATCGAGTAGGAATATTTCACAAATGGGAGTCATTTTCCTAAATTACTTATACGCACAGACACATCTCCAATCCACAAATGCTGAAATATAAAAAACACTATGTAAAAAAAATGAATGCCAACCACTATATCCCACAAGAAGAGTACAATAGTGAATGTACTGGAATGTAAACAGGGCCAAAACAATCCCACCAAAAATATTGTGTAACCACAAGTCCAACCTATATTAAAAGAGGTATTGATACTGTTATCTGAACTGTAAGAACACGCCTCATCTATCTAGCCTCACTAAGAACCACCTTGTCTGAGTCCACTAAAGTTTCCATAAAAGGGTTGATTGTCTACACAAGACACGATATTTGTAGGAAAATCCTATGCATGTATGAGTATAACAATACCAAGTATGAAACCCCAGAACCACAAAATAAATACCACAAAGGAAATACATTGAATGAAAATAATATCGTCATCTCTACACAGGTATATGTATACAACACATATAGCAAGAATACCTAGATATACTAAATCCATGACACGCTGTCTAGAGTTAATTCACAACCCATTACCAACCATAGAATTCTGCTCGAAGCATGCTCGTTCTGGTAGAACTCACTCCTTAAGCCATGATATCATAAGAGACACTCACGAAGAGGTCTAGCTCATTTTTTTCATGAAACAACGAGAACATATTGGTCAATACTATGATACACAGAGAGGGTATTACGCCCAGAAGCACTAGGGTATACCGCAGATCATGCCCAAGCACACTAAGGGATGCTACGTACCCAATCTGGATCAACCTGCTATGTAGGGGATCATACCCAGGGAAAATAGGTGGATTATAGTGATCGTACCCAAACACATTGCGGGATACCACATACCCAACAATGCATCTTACTAGATGGAGGATCAACGCCCTCCTCTCATAGGTTACATCAATTCCACAAAACTCCACTAGGGTTGAAAGAGGATCTCTCTACTGTCTCGGGGAGGAATACCTTGCTCTATCTCTAACTCAACCTCTACGGGGGATTATAATCTAGTGATGTGGATGTAATGTCATATTGAACCCTCGATGAAAGGACCAAGGGAAAAAATCTTACCCTATACTGGCCCAGACTAAAAACTCACCAATTATGAGAAAACATCCATCTTTTTGCTAGGGTATCAATTCCACTAACGACTCATCAAACATACATACCATTAAAACATTATGGGGGTTTGAAGTTTCAAAGTAAGGGGGTCACTAGGCCTGTGGGATGACCGTATAGTCTGACCACCCTATGGCTGATGCGTTCAATCACCACGGTTGACTGTGGCCCCAGTTACCATGGTCACGCGGCAGCTAGAGTGAACGTGGCTCACGATCAACCTCCACTATCGACCCTGGCCAAGTCCTACTCAAGTCACCCCGGGTCTGACTCGAGTCCGACCCGGCCCTTGGGGCATGGCCCGTTTGTTGGGTCTGCTTTACTCAAACACCACCACATCCCAATCCTGAATGCGGTCACACCGCTATGTGCACCACCACTGATCCTACCACCCCACAGCATCTTTCATCTCTCCGCCTTCGCACATGGCCACCTGCCACATTCTGTGGCACGGTGTCACCGTCATTGTCTTTCGAGACTTTCGCCTCTGGTCACTGCACTACCGTTGCCTCGCCTCACCCTACCTACACTTGAGGTCTCTTCTGTAGACAACTGAGCCACCTCTGATGCCCAATTTGAAAACGGTTGTAGATCTAGGCACTTCAGGTCCTTATCTACACAGGTCTGACCACTTTTTTTGGTTTTCCACCCATTTGGGGGTCTGGTCGCATTTAGATCCACCTAGAAAGGTGAATTGTGGCCACATAGGTCCAATGGTGAAGAACTCAAAGAACAGGGGAGAGAAAAGAACAAGAACACCATGAGTAAAGAACGTCATCCTTTTTTGTTGTCAGCTTCAATTCATTCTCATTAGGATGAATAATGAAGAACCAAAATAGAAATCTCCAAGAAATAAACCTTGAATTTATAAACCATCATAAAACGATCAAACCAATGATAAATCTATTTTTGGTTTGGTCTGCGTTCATCATAAAAATCAATACTGGTGAATGGTCACCATGAAACAATTTCCCTACCTTGATTTGGATTGATCGCTGATGAAGGATGATCATTGTGTCGTCATCATGGCGAGGTTCCTTCAAATCGGTAGTGTGTTAATCATCGATCCATGATCAATCACCATTTGTTTGAGATAGTTCTTTCTCCACATCTTATAGGAATTCTGGGGTTATGGTGATAATAATGAATTCTAGAAAATAAGTAAATAAAAATTAAGAGTTGTTGTGTCAATTTTTTTTTTATAAAATTATTTTATTTACGGTTTCACCCTCCAAGACTTTTTCTATAGAATACCCACACTAAATAAACATATTCCATGCATAGGGAAAATCCACGGCTCTGATTTCAACCATGCCTCTAATCTGGGCACCCGTTTAAGTGTTATTACACTTTTTCTAGAAAATTATGCATGCTTACTATTAAAATTTTAATATTTTTTAAATATATTTTTTAATAAAATCAATCCTCATAATTACCTGTCATCTTAGAGCCTTGTCTTGAAATCATTTCATATAATTTCAAAAAATAATACATGGAAGAATCTGAGATGTTACATTCTCCACACCTTAGGTCTTTACATCCCCAAAATCTAAAACAAAGGCTACTCCAACAAATGAGGGTACTAAACATGAAACTAAGACTCTCACTCCTATGTGCTCTCCTAGAGATTCTCATGCTGCTAATGTACATGAACCAAAGGAATTGACAGCCCACAAAGGATCCTCTCCTACCAATCATCGATCTCCACTAGGTACTCAAGAAAAGTTTTTCCATCCTTGATGTCCAGATTTCCCCAGTCGATGATGTGTGATGTGTCATGCACATACCTCCTTATCTAAGAAATGTAGAAGATTTTGTGCAACCAATCCAATTACGGTGGTGAAGCCAAATGGTATTTCACCTCACCAACTCTACAAAATATATAGAACGGGTCAATGGACCTTGGAGATATCTTGTCACCCTAGCCAACTCTCTTTATTCCCCATTCAGGTGAAACCTGAATGAACACATGGTCACCTTCATAAAACTCCAATAGTCTCCACCACCTATCATCATAAGACTTATGATGGCTATGTATTGTCTTTATTCTCTCCTGGATGATCTTCACCTTCTCCATGGTAGCTCACACCAACTCTAGGCCCATCAATACTAACTCTCCTAAGTCATTCCAGAAAAGTGGTGACCTGCAAGGTGACCCGTAAAAGGCCTTGAATGGTTCCATACTAATGGTGGATTTATAGATGTTATTGTATTCAAACAACACTAGTAGTAGGTGATCCTCCCAACTATGGAAAAAATCTAACATGCACGCCAGCAAGATGTTGTAAAGGTAGTGTGCCTGGAACAGAGTGAGCCAGGGTGTTCAATGTGAGTGACCTGAGGGAGGCAATGAGTTATCCCTGAACCATTGTAAAGGCAGTGTGCCTGGAACATAGTTACTGTGACTGAATCTTGTAATCCTAAAACTAGTAATGATTAGGGGATTTAGGTACAACCGACACACTGTTGTCGTATGCTCCTTGGACGTATCCCTTTGTGGTGAACCAAGTAAAAGGGTTGTGTGGCCTCTTGGCATGTGATTATTTAGTTTTTATTCTTATCTATCAGATGGGTTTAACGTGTTCCTACCAAAGTGGGAACAAGATCTATCATTATAAAATAGAAATTTGATACACTGATTCACCCCTCCCCTCTTAGGGCATCCCAAGGTTCTACAATTTATATCAGAGGGAGGTTACTGGTGTTGAATCTATCCTTTATTGTCATGGAGAATTCATTCAATGTTAGGGGAGTCCCCCTCTTAGATAAAAGAAACCTTTAAATCTAGAAAAATAGGATGAGATCTAATCTAAGATCTCTTGGAATTAATGTTTTATTTTATACTATGTAAGGAATACATGTCACAGATCCTACAAGGCTTTCAATGATAGATACAAATATAAAGATTCATGATTCGGATTCCAAAGAACAAAATTATCTTACTAAATCACTTTCTGATAAAATTTATCTAAAATTGATGAGATATATTTCAGCTAAGTCTTTGTGGGAAAAGTTATAGAATATTTATGAAGTGGGAAACAAAGTAAAGTAGGTGAAGCTACAAATTCTACATAATATTTTTGATGATCTGAATATGAATCCATATGAAAATGCAGATTCATTCTTTAATCAAATTACTAAAGTTATAGGAGAAATTCAAGGACTTGGAGAAGAAATTAAAGACATCAAAATTGTGAAGAAAATTTTGAGAAGGCTTCCACCACTCTACAATCCCAAATTGTCTTCCCTTGAAGAAAAAAATATTTCCAATATTTCTTTGGATGATCTTCTAAATAGTTTGAATGCATATGAAATTATAGTAAAATTAGAGGATGCGACAGGGCATATTATTAAGAAGATAGAATTCAATGCAATGGAAAAAATCAATATTTCAGGAGACTGCATTGATGAAGCTAATGATTAATGTGAGTTTCTCTCTTCTTTTCTAAAAAATTCAAGAGAGAAAAAGGAGTATTTTAATGGAAGCTGCCTTTGGCATGTTTTTGTTGTGGTGGAGTTGGGAACATTGCTTCTTAGTGCTTAATGATTTTCAATGATAATGACAGTGAAGGTGGAAACTCCCAAAATCCTAAGAAGAGGTATTCTCAAAAGGAAAACTTTATTTCTAGGAATAAAATATGAAGGAAATTTTTTCTCAATGAATAAAATGATACCAGTGATAATGAATCCTTTCAGGAAGAAGAACCAGAATTTAAATCTGAGAAACATGCTTCCATGATGGCTATCATAGATAAGTCAGAACCATCAAATAATAAATCTAAATATAATAAGTTCAACACTGATGTCAATCCCAAACTCTAATTGAGGGATGCTTCTCGTAAGCCTGAGAATCAATGTAATAGATGCTAAAAATGGAGATCATTTATGGAAGAATAATCTATCTATGTTGATCAGCATGAAGTAGAAATTGAATAACTGGAAGAATTTACGAAATTACAGTCTTCAATCATTGAAAGCACATAATATTTTGTGGAAATAAATATCATAATTGAAGAATAGGCCATGTTCATCAATGATCTTACCCCCAAACAGAAAGATATGTCCAAGAATATTGAGGGTCTTGAAGAATAAGTTGTTACTCTTAACAGTAAACTGTAAAGTCAACAACACCCCAATGAGGAAAATATTAAAATATAGTTTAGAAGATTTTTATTTGCAGAATTACTAGTGAGAGATAATTGTGGTTCTGATAGAGTTGAAAATATTCTGAAAGATCATAGACCTACATGAATGGGGAACAATGGAATTGGATGTGATGCTGAATCATCAATACTGGGAGTAAGATGAGATGAAATAATGAAAATCTAGAATTTCGAAATGTTGCAAAGTCACCTGAAGTCCAAATAAAGAAAGTCCCAAGACAAACTGGGTGGTGATCTGAAAAAATATTCACAAGATTTCAGAAATAATCCTCAATCAAAATCTTATCTGAAGGAAGAGAACATGAAAAATAATCAAAGTGAAAAGATATTTCTTCTTATGAAATATCAATTCTACTGATATCTAGGCCATACTATGTCATAATGTGAATAGGCAATGAGTTATTTAAATGGGGGAGAGCTAGGAGTTCAACAACATAGAATGAACTCATATATAAATTCTTATAGAAGAAATGGGTTCAATGGATATTATTTTAATTTCTCTAACTTTGGCCACAAATCTGTGTATTGTAGGAAAAGTAACAACAGGAACAATTCCTATAGATCTCAAAGAAAAGTCAACACTCACCCACCATATGGTGTCTCTATTTAAAATAGGTTTTCTCCTCTAGAAGAAGAGTGTGGGTATGATGAACCTGTGCACAGTAAAATTATATTTTAAAATCCATCTTCATTCTTCACTCAAGATAATATTTCATAGAAGGAAAATAATAATATTGAGAAATATAATATTGTTTAAGTCACTCTCAAGGATACCAAGAATAGTATCACCTGGATTCTTGAAATTTTATTCTCATCCCACATGATAGGAAATATAGAACTGTTAATGAATATTATGAAAAATGGCGATGGAAAAGTGAGGCTTGGTAATGATAGTTATTTGAAGATCAAAGGAAGTGGATGTACTGAACTGGCTAACGGAGAGCTAAAGAAGACAAAAGTAATGTATGTGGGTGGTCTACGTCACAATCTCTTGAGTCTGAGTCAACTTAGTGACTTAGGACTTATAGTGATGTTCAATGAAAAGGGGTAAACCATAAAGGGATGGATATGGAATTATCTCATGAAGGTTTGTATAACTGATGGAAACTTATATCAAGTTGACAGTAGAGAGAAAAGTTTCTATTTGACAATTGAGAATAAAACAACTTGTGCCACCGGAAGTTGGAGAACATCAATCAATATGACATGGAAAAGATATCATAACTAAATATTTTCATGGATATCCCTATCCTAAAACGTGAACGTGAAAAGATGTGTGATGTGTGCATTAGTTGAAAATTGGTCAGCAGTTCCTATCGGCCAAAGATGAAAAGAGAATATAATCATCTTGACCTCATTCATATCTAAGTATGTGGACCGATAAATTTTTTTGGAATGCAAGGAGAAAGGTACTTTGTCCTTTTCATAGATGATTGTAGTATAATGTCATGTGTGATAGTTATATACATAAAATGACAAGTTATTGATTTCATGAAGACTTATCATTGAATTGACGAAAATGAAACTAGGTGGAAAATTAATGGTTTTTTATCTGATAATGGAGGGGAATACACATCCATCGAGCTTGAGAATTACCTGTAGAATCATGGAATACAACATAAATATGATATTGTGAGAACCCCACAACAAAATGGAAATGTGGAGCGTAGGAATCACCAAGTGAACAATATGGATAGAACAATGCTAATTGAGATCCATATCCATCATCATTATTGGAAATAGGTAGTTCAAGGAGTGGTATATATTCAAAATCGAACAGGGCTCTGTATGGGTGAAACCAAGACACCGTATGAGTTATGTCATGGAAGGAAGCCCTCTTTGAAGTATTTTTGTGTTTTCAGAAATAAATTTTTTATCTAAAACAAAGAAGGAAATCAAGGAAAGTATGTTGATGTAGTAGATGAAGGAGTATTCTTTGGATGCTCAATGAAAATCAAAGCATACAAATTCTTCAATAATAGACTTGGAAAAATTGTGGAAATTAGTGATGTAAAGATCACTGAAGAGAAAACCACAAGTGCATCAAATAATTCTTATACTGATGTGATAGAATATGAGGATTAGTGTGCACATGGTACAGACACAAATAAAGAAGTGGAGGAAAAAGTGCAAAATATTCAGAGGTCACAAAATGATGATGATTAAGAAGAAGAATCATACAAATAAACAATGCCTAAGGAATCCCAATCTGAACCTCATAGGAAAAATAGAATAGATGAAATAGATCAATCCAATATCATTGGGGATAGATATACACCAACCCAGATATAAAAATTATGTTTAATGCACAATATGCATTCCTCTCAATTGTGGAACCGTCTTCATTTGAAGAAATTGCAAAGGATGAATCATGGGTTAAATACATGAATGAATAGTTAGATCAAATTGAAAAGAACCAAATATGGGACCTAGTCAAGAGACTCAAAGTCCACAATGTGATTGGTACAATTTTTATTTTTAAGAAAAGAATTTATGAACATTTAATTGTTTTAAAAAACAAGTCACGACTGGTATGTAAAGATATTCACATATTGAAGGTGTTGATATTGAAGAAAAATTTTCTCTAGTGGATGGACTAGAATCAATCAAGATTTTTATTTACATGGAAATCCAAAGAGGATATAAAGTATATAAAATGGATGTCAAGACATCATTCTGGAATGGTGTTCTCAAAGAAGAATTCTACATTGAACAACCAGTGGGATTTCTTCTTGGTAATGATGAAACTGAGGTTTGAATATTAAATAAGGCCCTATATGGTTTGAAGAAGGCACCATGAGCATGGTATTCCCAGCTGGATTCTTATCTTAAGAATCTGGAATACAATAGAGAAGGAGTATATCACAATATCTATGTGAATAATTCTCTGAAAGATCAGTTCATTGTTCTAGTTTATGTTGATGAAATTATATTTGGTGGTAGCAGGAAGAGATCAGGGGATGAATTTTCCAATCACATGAAATCAGAATTTGAAATTTCTATGATTAGGGATATGACATATTTCTTTGGCTAGAAATTGATTCAAAATAAAGATTACACATTCATTTCTCAAATAAATTTTGCAAGAGAGCTATTGAAGAAATTTAATATGAATGACTCCAAACCAATGTCAACTCCAATTGTAGTTTTAACCAAACTTTTAAAGCATGAGGATGAGACATCAGTATATCCTACAATGTACATAAGGATCATTGAGAGATTATTGTACCTAAAATCAACCTGACAAAACATTATCTTTGCAATATTCTTAGTGGCCCAATTTCTGAGTAATCTGAAGGAAGAACATATGATATCAGTAAAAATAATCATGAGGTACATTAAAGGTACTCATAATTATGGGTTATACTTTTCTGCAGGAAGGGATGGTGAATTATCGGTGTTTTATAATTCTGAATAGGATAGAGATGTAGAGTATAGAAAGCCCTCCAGTGGTGGATCATTCTATATTGGGAAGAAACTTGTTGGCTGTTTAAGCAAGAACCAAGAATGTACTTCACATAGTACTGCTGAATCTGAGTATATCTCCTCTACAAAGGAATGCACTCAACAACTTTGGATGAAGAAACAACTAAAAGATATTTGTGATGAGGTGAAACAACCAATGGTGATTTACATTAATAACAAGAGTGAAATTGATCTTAAGAAGAATCTTATTCATCATTCTCGTACAAAACATATTTAAATCAGATATCACTTTATCAAGAAAAAATTTGCGTGTAGGGTCTTCAAAGGACTATAAATATGCAACTAACTCCAAAGAAGACTTAATAATCTTTCAATGAAAATCTGTTTGCTCTGTCACACGAAAGATTAGCACAGGAATGATTGGCAGAGTTAATCTTGAGCACAAGGTGTTCTATTCGTCTTAAAAGACCAACTGAAAACTTTGATGCAGTTGTGTGAAAGATAATGGTTGTGCGGAAAGTAAGGGTTGCACGAAAGTAATCATGCGTGAAAAATACCAAATCTTGCACGCTAGTACAGCGTTGTGCTTCTTAAATGATTTTGATTATCTGGGTTGTGTGATCAGTACTTTTAAGAGCATCAATTCAGGACTTTGACGAAATCAGTGTCCATATTGAATAAATAAAAGGTCTTCAATTAAAATCTATTGAAGAGACCCTCAAGTCAATAAATTGAGTAAGACTACTCCCCAGGTAGTGAGCCAGGGTGATTCAATGGGAGTGACACAAGGGAAGCATTGAGTTATCCTTTAACCATTATAAAGGTAGTGTTTTGGGAAAAGAGTGACTATGACCGAATCTTGTAATCCTCAAACTAGTAAATATTAATAGATTTAGCTATGACTGACACATTGTCAGAATATGATACTTGTACATATCCCTTTTTAGTGAACCAAGTAAAAGTGTTGTGTGGCCTCTTTTCATGTCATTATTTATTTGTTTTTCTTATATACCACATAGGTTTAACGTGTTCCTACCTAACTGGGAACAAGATATTTCACTATAAAAGGAAACATTGACACCCTGATTCACCCCTCCCCTTTTAGGGCATCTTGGGGTTTTACAAAAATATCCATCAGGGGCATGCCCTATGGACATCTAACCACATAGGATTTCACAATTGGTATCCCCAAAATGTTCCTCCCAGACTTGTTGTAAGAGTGAAGTGGTGAAAACCATCGACTGGTGGTAAGTTTCTCTATCTTCATCCATAAAGGATGTCTACAATGAGACCAACTACTATGATTCCTTGTGTAGCAACAGCAAGTGAGATCTCCTTCTGAGAGTATCTTCCACCATGTTCCCCTTCCAATGAGTGTAGAAAATCTCAAAGTCATAGTCCAAGAGGAACTCTATCCATCACCACTATCTAAAGATCAGATCTTTATGAGAGAAGATTTACTTGAGACTCTTATGATCAATCCATAGAATAAAACACTCACCCATCAGGTGGTGTCTCTACACCTTCAATGCAAAGACTACCGCTACTATCTCAAGATCATGGGTCATGTAATTCGGCTCATGCAGTCAAAACTAGAGTGAACCATGGGAAATCCCTACTTATCCCTACATAAAGACCCAAAAAATTCTATTCTTGGATGCATCGCAAGAAACCACATACTCAATGCCCTCCTTTAGAAATATAACGATGGGAACACTCATCAACCTCTGCCTAAGATCCTGAAATCATTGATGGAACTTCTCTTTCCACATGAAAGGTTACCCATTTCAAATCAAATCCATTATGGGTGATGCTACTCTGGAAAATTCGGGCACAAACCTCTGATAGTATCCTTCCAATCGAAGGAAACTCTGCACCTCATTAACACTCTTGGGAGGTTCCCAAGCAAGCACTACCTCAAAATTCACTGGACCCATTGCAACTCTAGCCTGTTAGATGAAGTTTCCCAAAACATAGACCTCCCGAATTCAAATCTAACACTTAGATATCTTCTCATAGATCTGTTGCTATCGGAGTGTATCTAGGACCATCCTCAAGTGTCTTTCATGCTCCTCATTAGACGCTGAGTACACTAAGATGTCATTGATGAAGACCACCCTGAACCGGTCTAGGTAAGGCTAAATGATCTAGTTCATGAGTCCCATAAACACTGTTGGGATGTTAATCATTACAAAAAACATCACTAAGTACTCAAAGTGACCGTTTCAACACCTGAATTTCATCTTAATTATATCATCATCCCTTACTCACAACTGGTGATAACCTGATATGAAGTTGATCTTTGAGAACCATCGCACCCACTTCAATTGATCAATTAGTTCTTTAATCCTTGGTAGTGGATACATGTTCTTCATGGTCACCTGGTTCAAGCACCAGTAATCCACACATAACCTCAATCTCTTGTATGTATTCTTGGAGAAAACACTAGGGATTCCCATGGTGAAATAGTGGGTCTCACGATGCCCTTCCTTTGCAAGTCCTCCAACTGCATCCTCAGCTTGCGAAGATCTACAGGATCCATCTGATATGTAGGTGTAGATATTGCTACCATATCAGGGTGTATACCGATAGAAAATTCCATATCTCTATAGGTAGGTAAACTAGGAACATCTTCCAGGAATAGGTCCTCATACTCTGCTACCACTAGAGGAAACTAAGAGATCATGTCATCCAGTACACTAAAGGTAAGGCAACCCAATTGATGAGTAATTGGTTTCACCCTCCTATGTGTGAGTCCATTTTATTCTGCATGTGTTTACTTTTCACCAAAAAAGTAAAACCTGGAAACATCACTATAGGAACACTGTACTTTGTGCCTAAAATAGTCGATTTCATCATGAACTATGGATAATTAGTCCATACCAAGAATGATGTTGTAAGTCCTTAACGCCAATAATAAGAGATACCAATCGAAACTCTCATCTCCAAGAGTCAGTTCACACAATTTTTAGCAGTGTTTGATTATTTAATCTACTCTCGTATTAGTCTCCAATCATAAGGTTCAAGTCAATGGTTCAACCAGAATCTCCAAGCCTCGAACAAGGTTTGTGGAAAGATAGGAATGACTAGAATCTATGTCTATCAAAACTACAACTAAAATGGAAAATACAGAGATCATACCTTGTATCATACCTAGAGTTCCAAATTCATAAGCCTCCATCACCTATAGCTGGACTCATCCCTGACCACCAGCTCCCTGAGCCTGACACGGACCACTTGGGGGTGGTGGTGGTAATAGTTCGAACCTCTGACCACCTACTACTACCCTACTAGCCCCTCTTCCACATTTTCCACCATATGGACCACCCTGCTCCTATCTCTGTCTCTACCTCGACATTCCCTCTACCATCTCCTGATTAGCTGTATGAAGGGTCAGGCAATCTTGTGCCATATGTCCTGGACCACCGCATGAGTAACACCATCTATCTCTAGGCTAACTTGAGCCACCCTGGGAGCCATGAACCACTAACCTTGAGTCATTGGATCATCCCCTTAAGTGTTTTACCTTATGGGATCCGTATGATTTCATTCGGTTACCTTTTGTTGAGATCTCAGCTACTCGTTGCCCCCTTCTAGCTCCCACTATCGGTGGTTGATCCTCTAGAAAATTTAAACTATTAGGGACTGCTAAAGTAACCCAAAATAGTTAATAATTCTATGGGATATCATAGATTCCATAATTCCCCGACGTAAGCCTTGCTCGAAGGTCCAATCCCTAAAGAACTAGTCCCACACCATTTCCATGGAGTAACGGTAGATATAAGTAATCCTTGGTGAATACTTCACCACGGTCATGCTGCCCTGTTACAGATACAGAAGCTCATTTATGCCTACTAATCGCAATGTGGCCAGATAGAACTCCTCTCTAAATTAACACTCGAAGTCTATCCAAGAGGGAGTTGTCTCATTATGGGACTATGTCACCAAGATCCACCATTTCCCTGTGAAGCTCTGAAGAAGGCTCGTAGTGACGACTTCCATCTAGTCGATAGGCATCCTCACAAGGCAGAATACACAATCGAATACCTATATCCAATCCTCAGCTATCTAAGGGTCTATCTTACCATGAAACATGGGAGGTCGTTGCCTCTAGAACTTGTGCAATGAAATCAGCTTTAATGAATCCTCAACTACTAGTGCTGGTAGTAGCTACTTCTTAACGGGTGGTGGTATAACTAGTACACCATCTGAAGGTACCATCTCTAGTATAGTCTCCTATACTTATGCCTCATCACTAGGTGTCTGATATCACAATGGGATCCTAGCCAGCTATCTTTGTGAAGTCATCCTAAAACAAAACAAGATTTTCCACAGCTAATGCAGTATATCTGGAGAGCTGACTCAAGAAAAACATAGAAAATACAACCATTCTTATATGATACATGTACCATTTTTTTAAAAACAACCAGTGTATTCATGAACCAAGTTAAAACATAGGTAACCAGAGTCCTATTGTATGGATACATCGGTTACCACACCCATAATGGAGTCCCTATCCTAGAAGAAGAACTCGAAACACTCAACACTATTTCCCCAAACCAACCTCACAGACTCTCAGTCCTAAAGTAGAACCACCAACCTTTGATACCACTCTTTCACGACCCATACCAGAATGGATCATGTCATGACTAACCCAAGACCACATCTAATAGGCCAAAGACTGCTGACTGCACTGAGTAGGCATATCCCACAAATGGGAGGCATTATCCTAAAGTACATGTTTCCACACACACATCTCCAAGACACAAATACTAAAATTTAAAAACACTATATAAACAATGCATGAAACCAATATATCCCACAACCATAGTTTAATAGTGAAAGTATTAGAAAGTAAATAGGGATAAAATAATCCCACCAAAAAGAGTATGTAACAACATGTCCAATCTGTAAAAAAAGAGGTACTGATACTATTATCTGAACTGTAGGAACACACCTCGTCTGTCTGGCCTCACTAAACACCACCTAGTCCTGGTCCACCTAAAACTCTGTGAAAGTATCAATATCTTACATAGGACTTGACACATGCAGGAAAAGAGTATATAGGGATGAGTATAACAATACCCAATAGGACACTCCAAAACCATAAAGGAAATACCACGAAGGAAAAAAAATATGGTTAGCTCCATAGAGGTATATGTATAAAACACATGTAGAAATAATATCTATATATACTAAATCCAAGACACATGGTATATAGATAATTCACAAAACCAATTACCAGCCACATGATTCTTCTTGAAGCATGCTCATTCCGAGAGAACTCACTCCTAGCACCGTGATATCTTCTGAGACACTCACGAAGAGGTCTAGCTCATTTGGGACCCACCCAAATGAGAACGTATTGTTCAAGATAATGATACACAGAGAGGGGATTGTGCCCATACACATTAGGGGATACCACGGATCATTCCTAGACACACTGGGGGATTCTACATACCCAATTTGAATCAAACAACTATATAGGGGATCATGCCCAAGAAAAAATGGGGGATACCACGTATCACACACTAGTGCAAAAAACATTTTTTACGGTGGTTATTTTATATTTTTTACGTTGTATTTTGGACTATGTTGTTATAGGAGACGTTATAAATATTGTTTTTTACTTCGGTTATTTTAAAATTGACGTAAAAATCAAATATCCTAAGTGTTTTTCACGTCGGTTCCTAAAAACCAACATGGAAGAGGCTTCAGAGTCGTGATTTATTACATCATTTTTAAAATAACCAATGTAGTATATACATTATTACATAAATTATTATATAACCAACGTAATAATATATTCCTCTGAAGCATTTATCATATCGGTTATTTTCATAACTGACGTGATAAACCAGCCTGGAAAGAATTTTTTCACATCGGTTAAATAATAATCGATGTGAAAACATATATACTACGTTGATTATAAAATAACTAACATAAAAAACTATTCCATTCTATTTATTATGTTGGTTATGAAATAACCAACGTAAAAACCCATTCTCATGAATTTGTTATGTCGGTTTTCAAATAATCGATGTTAAAACCCATTCCCATTAATTTTTTATGTCGGTTATAAACTAATCGACGTAAAAACCAATTTTTTTTAATAAAACTGTTCAAATACAACTATTCCCACCCAATGAAGACCTGAAACAGATCCAAAATATACCAAAACCCAAACCAAAACCTCCCCCAACCCACTGGACACCCCTCCCACAACACTAAAAACCACCCACCCCACTAGACACCCCCCCTCCCACACACACCCCTGAACACCCCCTAGAAAGACCCCCCCCCCCCTCCTAGATAGCCATCACCCCTCTGGACAGCCCTCCCACCCTCCTGGACACCCTCCCACTCCCATGGACACCCTGGACACCACCCCCCACTGGACAGCCCTCCCACACCCCTACCCCCCCCCTCGGACACCCCCACTAGCTTAGACACCCCCTGGACAGCCCCCCCCCCCCCCACCACCATCTTGGATAGGCCCCCACTCCCCTGGACAGCCCTCCCACCCCCATAGATACATTGGAGATCCCCCTCCCCCCACACACACACCCCTGGACAGCCCCCCCATCCCCTGGACAGCCCTCCCATAATCCTGGAAACACCCCACCCCACCCCACTGCACAGCCCTCTCAACTAATAGAACCCCCCCCCCCACACACACACACACACACCCTGGATAGCCCCCCACCCTCCTAGACATCCCCCACTACCTTGGACAGCCCTCCCACCCTTCTGTACACCCTCCCACCCCATGGACACACCACCCCACCCCACTCGACAGCCCTCCCACACACCTGGAACCCCCCCCCCCCCCTCCCCACTGGACACCCCTCACCCCTGGACATCCCCGGCCCCCCACCCTCCTGGACAACCCCCACCCCCTGGACATCCCTCCCACCCTCCTCGAAACCCTCCCACCCATATGGACACCCCCCCCCCCCACACACACACACACACACACCACCTAGACATCCCCCACCCCCTGGACAGCCCCCACCCCCTGGACAGCCCTCCCATCCCCTGGACACCCTCCCACCCCATGGACACCCTTGATACCACCCCCCCCCCCCACCCCACTGGAAATCCCTCTCACACCCATGGACCCTCCCCCCACCCTCCTAGACAGCCCCCCCACTCCCGTAGATATCCCTCCCAAACTCTTGGACACCCTCCCACCCCCATGGACACCCTGGACCCCCCCCCCCCAACCTGTAAAGTCCTCCCACACCCCTAGAACCCCCACCCCACCCCACCCACCCACCCCACCACACTGGACACCCCCTCCCACACACACACACCCATTTATAGTCATCCACCCTCCTGGACACCCTCCCACCCCCATGGACACCTTAGACCCTCCCACCCCACTGGACACCCCCCCCCCCACACACCCCTGGACATCCCCCCCCCCCCCCACTATCCTCGACAGCCCCCACCCCCTGGATAGGCCCCACCCTCCTGGACACCCTCCCACCCCAATGGACACCACCCCCACCCAATCCCACTAGATTGCCCTCCCCCACCCCTAAACCCCCCCACCCCACCCCACTGGACAACCCACCAACACCCCTGAACCCCCCCCCCCCCCCACTAGACCCCCCAACACACCATGACACCCCCTAGAAACCCCCCCCCCCCCCCACACACACACCATCTTAGACAGCCCCCCACTCCCCTGGACTGCCCTCCCACCCTCCTGGACACCCTCCCACTCCCACGGACACCTTGGACACCCCCCACCCCACTAGAAATCCCTCCCACATCCCTGGAAACCCCCCCCCACCACCACCACCACCTCCCAACAGAACACACCCCCCCCCCCTCCACCCACACACACACACACACCTGGTTACCCCCAGGATAGCCCCCCACTCTCCTGGACAACCCCCACTCCACTAGGTAGCCCTCCCACCCTCATGGACACCCTCCCACCCCAATGGACACCCCCCCCCCCACCCCACACACCCCACTGGACACCCCCTCCCCCCCACCACACACACCCCTAGATACCCCCTGAATAGCCATCCCATCCTCTTGAACACCCTCCCACCACCATCCCCCACCCCCACCCCCACCCCCACCCCACTGGATAGCCCTCCCACACCCCTGAAGCACCCCCACCCCAATGGACACCCCCTTGGACAACCCTCACACCCTCCTGGACATCGGCCCACCCCCATGGACACCATGGACACCCCCACCCCACTAGATAGCCCTCCCACATCCCTGGACCCCCCCCCCCACCCCACTGGACACCCCCCATACCCCTGAACCCCCCCAATACCTGAATCCATACTGGAAAAACCATTAGAACTAGCCCAAAACAAGAAGCATAGGAAAATTAAACATTCACATATATGACATTCAAAACTTACAATTTCAACTAAAAAACCTAAATCCAACCTAAACTTCTACCACATACATAATTATAATGAAAATATTCAAAATTACATTTTACGCTACAAACAACCTAAAATCCAATCAAGCCAGTAAAATAATTTGACCATTCCACTTGTAAGTGTTTCACCTCTTGAGAACTATAGGGTTGAGGGTCATCAAATAGCTACAAATTAAAAGGATAGTAGTTAACATATATAATTAATAAATCAAATGAAATAGTATGGTAGTGTTTAAAAGGAAATATTACCTTTTCAAAGTTCAGAAGTGTTCCAGTTGTTATTATTTCATACATAAATCTTAAAATATAGTATCCTCATTCGACGACGCCTTGTCGTTCATGAAAATTCTGTTTAAATGAGTGTAAATTAAAAATATTATTTTTATGTAATACATCAAAAAGTACAAATTAGAAATGGATATTTACCTTTACTTTTACATATTTGATCTTGGCACTCCTTTTCTTTGTGTTTTTTCGAAATTAAACCCATCCCCTATTAGAAAAATAATGTGAATGGGATAAATTTAAAATTCATCATAATATAGACAACTATTAAGAAATTGAAAATTAATTTTCCAACATATTATTACAAATTTCTCGCACATCTATATGGACATATAATATCCAATAAATTGTTTTCTCCCTTTGGAAAAAACATCTAACATCCAATGATCACTGATAAAAGAAAATTTCAGGTTAGTGGTTTTTTATGTTAAAAGATAATGAAATATTTTTCAGAGATATGTTTCATGTTGCTCACAAAAAAGGCATCATCCAACACTATGTGATTATATTCTGTTCAAATCTTTCAGCAATATAATGCATTCTTTGTTCCTCATCCAATGCATGTGCTTCATGGGAAATCAATTGCGGGTCTATTAATCCATATACATCTATCTGCTCATTCATATCACACTTGTTATAAAGATACCTAATACAAAACAGACAAAAGTGTACATTTTTAAAATATATAATGCAAGGAAACGTTTTTAAGACTTACATGGAAAAAATTTGCACCATGTGGATGCCCAACTTATCTCTAGTAACAAGCTCTATGATATCATTTTTCACAATCCCCACATTTTTTGCACATCCAAAAACATGAGCTATCATTATAAACTCATAATGATCCACCAAAATAATGGATATCTTGACAATCTGTCAAGACTACTAGAATCAGTATCTGATGTCATAGCCATTTGTCTTTTTTGTCGTCTATACAGTATTTCTTTACCTTTGAAGTATTACAGTAAAAATAAATAGAAAAATATATTATTTTTCAAATTCCAAAACAACATTAATAAAAAAATAAAATAGATGATAAAACCTATAAACCTCTATGGTAATGAGTTGCAGAATTCTAGATGGCCAAATTAAAAAATGGTTGATACTATGTCCAACTATTGTCACATCATCTGTAGTTAATGGTACTCAAGATGACCTATCTATAATATCATATACAGTGACCCTATGATGCTCTACATCTAACTGTTGATAAGGAATTGTATCTCCTATAAAATATTCTAGCCCATATACAACTATATGATGTTAACGATCATCAACATACAACTCAAAATAGATAAGAAATTTCACTGTAGGATTAGGATAAAAAATGGTGTCTGTAGGCTAAGCAGGTGGAGTGGGAGATACTGGCGGAGGTGGAGGATAAATGATAGGGTCTTTTGGGGGGAGGTGGAGGATTGGGATCTATAGTCTGAAATTGTCTTTTCATGTCTGCAAACATAGATAGTACCAACACTCTAATCTTTTCTTCCATAGTCACATTAATATTATGAACTTTAGCCTCCAAGGATTATATTTTTTTATAAACACCCTCAATGGAAGAATTTGAAGAACGTGGAAACTCTTTTCTTACCGATACACCCATCGGATATCCTCGTACACAACCAAGACGTTTGGGCTTTCCCAATTCTATAGACAAAATATCTTTCCTCCCAACAGCTGTAAATACTCCCTGTGAGATCTTCTCCTCAAGATAAAATTTTATGAATTAATTGAACATTTATCTAATGATTCAAATTATATAAAGAATATAGTTAACTTAAATAAATAAAATAAATATATTTCAATCCTCTCAGCTACAATTCTTGATTCTTCTGAAAGATATTTCTGTTTTTTCCCATCTGAGCTCTCTTCCATTTTTCATGTCTAGATGGAGGGGATGGAGGGGAAACCGCTTTAGAGCTTAAAGACTCAACTCTCAGTTTTTGTAATTTTTAGTCCATCATTTGTTCTTCCAATAATGTATACCCTCCCTGAGATGACCTATTAGGGTATTCATTTTTAGATTGGATCTTCTGATAAGATTTCCTTGTTTTCTATAAATTTAAAATAAGAAATCATTAACAAAACATTAATCATATCATTTATATAAGGAATCTTATAAAAGTTTACATTTCCCTTACCAAAAAAGAATCTTTTATTCTACATTCAACAAACCAAATCCATGTGTATTAATATACGAAAGGTTATATATGACATAGATTATCATGACTCCTATGAAAAAAAATGAAATCAGATGTGATGTTTGGTTTGAAATCCCTCCATCTCCTAGTATACATCGATAAGCATTTCTTCCTAACTCCTCCAGTGTCAAGAATATAAAATTTCACCTGATAAAGAAGAGGTAAAACATATTATACTATAAAAATTTAAATAATAGGAGAAAATAGCAAAAGATATTACCAAAAAAGTATCCCACAACTGAGATATTATCGCTTTGTCCACAATTCTCCAATCATCATATGAAATGATTCTTTTTCTCTTACCCTGAGTTGATAAAAAACTCTTAAAATATTTTTCATTTGGACCTCTAGGAATATCATTCTCATCAAACTCAACGGGTATCCTATGGTCCTGTGTACAAGAAGGTGATAATTTTGGTAAACATGTGCACCCACATTTACCAACTCTTCGACTCTTCTTTGTCGTTATGGGATCACATGAGGAAGATTAGGGAACATCAAGAGAAGCATGTGAATTTTACTCCCCAAAGGTATGATCATTATGCTTATCTGCATAATCATGTGGTTAATCAATAGATTGATCTGTCATTATCCTTCAAATAAAAACAAACAAACATTAGTTCACAAATATACAAATTCAAATATTACAATACTAATGTAAACAAAAAATGGAAAATTGAACTAAGTTACGTAATAGAAAACATGGTTAATATGGTAAGCATTTTAAATAGTTTTAAAGATGGTAAACATGGTAGTGTAATTTTCATTCAACAAAATCAATAAATATATAAGTTACATTAAGGTAAAATACAGTATACTATGGTAAACATGGTAACCATGGTAAACATGGTAACCATGGTAAACATGGTAAACAAGGTAAACATGGTAAACATGGTATACATTGTAAACATGGTAGACATGCTAAACATGATAGACATGGTAATAATGGTAAAGTAATTGTCATTCAACAAAAATAATAAATATATAATTTATTTAATGGTAAAAATGATAAACTAAACTAACCAAAATTAAAATAAACAAAAAAATCTACTTATTTGTTTTAATACGCATATTAATAAAGAAAAATTTACAATATCTAACATTTTATGAAAATAATAAATGTGAACAAGAAATAAATATATGTTACTTGTAGTATTAGGAATGTACAAATGTATTTTTTTCAACTTCCTTTATAATGATTGTTCCTTATGGCACAAACCATGTCTTCAACATGCTTATCATTATGTTCTGTTAATCTTCCCATGGAAGTAGGGATCTCACATAAATTAGCATCTTCATCAAGTTGATCCCCACCAACTTATTGTTTTTTCCCTTGTTAAACAATAGACTACTGCATATCTGATTGATCAACTATATAGAAAATTTTTTTGTGTGTGTTTCCATTATAAAAGAATATGTTGTGTCTTCCAATCGAATTTAGATTAACAACTGTCATTCCAAATTCATCATGTCTGGCACTGTTGTAACCGATAAACCATTTGTAGTTAAAAACAAAAACTTTAATTTTAAAGTAAAAAACCTCCCATATTTCTTTAATGACTCTATAATATGAACTTGATGTAGAAATTGGGTTTTTATCTTTATAAATCAAAAAATGCAATGCTTCTGAAAACACCAATACACCACAATTTTGAACTATACTTTTGTTATCCTGAGTTTTCATATGAAATGTATAGCCATTAATTTAATATGTAGACCATGTTATCACATTTAAACTTGGACCACCCACTAAACATATTAATTTATCTGATACATCTGATCTAACAAGAAAGGTCTTTTTAAACCAGAACAAAAATGTTTTGTTGTGCTCATTCAAAATCCACATTTCTTTCTTATTTGGATGACATTGTTTCAACTCATTAATATGAAATGTGATATACAGTTGAGCATCAGCTATGTTATTCAAGATGTATAATTCTAACTTCTTTATCTTTTTAGCTGACAATGATTTGACTTTCAAGCCACGAATCCCCTTACCCTCATTATTAACTTGTTCATGGTGAGATTGAGGCAAACCTATGTGCTCTGCATTAGCTATGTAGCACATACAAAACTCCGCAACCTTATCAGAAATACACTTTTCAAAAATTGTGGATTTTGGTCGATATGGATTCTTAACATACCCCCTCAATATTTTCATATACCTTTCAAAAGGATACATCCAACGAAGACATACAGGTCTACAAAGCGTTATTTCTCTAACTAGATGAATCATTAAATGCACCATTATATCAAAAAATTGGAGTAAAATACATTTCCAATTGACAAAGTATATATAATTCATCCATTTCCAAAATCTTCAAAGCATTCACATCAATCACCTTATTACAAGTTGAATTGAAAAAATAACACAACTTCATCATAGTCTTTCTAACACTGATGGGAAATATTCCATGCAATGCAACTGATAGAAGTTATTGCATCATGACGTGAAAATGATGGGATTTTATACCTATCAACATAAAATCCTTAAAAGAGACAAAAAAAATTTACATTTGAAGAATAACCTTGAGGCACTTTGATATCATGAAGACACTAACAAAAGCTAATTTTCTCCCTCTTGGATAATGTATGACAAGTTGGGGGATGTAATGTTACTCTTCCATTATAAGTGGGAGCTAACTCCAAATGTATTACCATTTATAGTAAGTCTAATCTTTCATTCAACACATATTTTGTTTTTCCTTTAATATCTAACAATTTTCCAATCAAACTATTGAAGATATTCTTCCCCACGTGCATTACAACAATATTATGTTTCACTTCATGATATCTCCAATATGGTAACTCAAAAAATATTGACATTTTCTTCCAAATATGTCTATCATTACGATATTTCTATGTCTTTCCCAATGTCACATCAACGTTTTCCACCCTCTCAAAATACACATCAGGGGAAAAAGTTTTTGGAGAAATATCAAATTCTTGTGAGCCATTGAATGCCTTTTTTAGTCTTCTATAATAGTGATCCATATGAAAACAAATTCGATGACCCATGTATATTGTTTTCCTCCCGTGATGAAATTGACAAAATGAAGTTTTTTGTTCACAAATTGGACATGCTTTATGCCCCTAAACACTATATCCAAAAAACATTCCATATGTTGGGAAGTCATTTATAGTGAACATAAGCAGTGCATGCAGTTAAATATATTCCATTTTATAAGAATCATACACCCTAATACCATCCTCTCATAAAAGATTCAAATCATCAATCAATGGTGAAAAGTAAACATCAATATCATTTCCGAGTTTCTTTGGACCAGAGATCATTATACTCAACATGAAATATTTTTACTTCATACAAACTTCAGGAGAGAGGTTGTGAATTCCCAATAAAACAGGTCATGAACTATGAGTGCTATTAAGGGTTCAGTATGGATTCATTCCATCTATGCATAACCCTAGTCTAAGATTTCTAATTTCATTTCCAAATATAGGATACTGCTCATCAATTTTCTTCCATTGTGGACAATCAGTTGGATGACTTATTTTTTCATCACATATTCTCTCATCAACATGCCATCATAACCTTTTTGTATCATGTGAATTAGAAAATAAATGTTCCAAATGATGAGTTATAGGAAGATACCAAATACCTTGGAAGGGATCTTTGTAATATCTACATCAGATTTTGATTTTTCATTCAACTTATACCGTGATGTCCCACATTTAAGACACTCTGACAGAAATTCATATTCCTTCCTATATATCACACATTAATTTGGACAGGCATGTATTTTCTTGTATCCCAATACCATTGGGCATAATATTTTCTTAACCTTATAATGTGAATCTGGAAGATCATTGACTTTTGGAAGAATTTATTTCAATAATTGTAGTAGCTCTGTAAAACTTCTCTTAATTCATCCATGTTTCGCCTTCAGGTTAATCAATCTTAACACTGCCGAAAAAACAATAAAATATGTACAACCATGATACAATGGTTTTCAGTATCACCATATAGATGCGCAACTATAAGTTCTATCTAAATTTGTTCTGTTGCAATATCACGAATCATTTCCTCAATTCCATCGGAGTTATCATCTTGCAAATCATCATCATCAATAGATATGACATTCTGTCCAGTTTCACCGTGCCAAATACAAGGGTTGTAACTCGGATTCAAACCATGAAAAATAAGATGATCTTTGATCTCTTTACTTTTCAATTTCTTCATATTCAAACATTTCAGGCATGGAAAGAAAGAAATGTCACTTCTTAGAACATTTTTTTTAACAAATTCTAAAAAGGCATCAACACCTTCCTCATATTCATTACTCATTCAATGTGCAATAATCCAACTTCGACTCATTATTACCTAAAACAAATATCAAAATTATACATCTTATTAAGATAAGACAAATATATATTTATATTAAAACTATCATAATTTTAATGTAAAACAATTTTGAAATATAAAAAAAATCTATGAATATTTGAAAAATATATGCATGAAAATGATTTAAAAAAAATTGTTAGATATAATAGTTTTAAATTAATATTGGATCCTTTATTCTTAAGTTACACAAAGAATACATCCTGGTGCAACTAGATACCAAATTCACCCTTCTGTAAAAAAGAAATATGAAGTATAAATATTAAAATATGTATACATTCACTACTGAAAATAACACATATCCCAAAGATTTGAAACCATTGGGATAGAATACCCCAACAGTTTTATACATCGTTGGAATGATGCTCATTGCAATAGCCCTATACCAACGATTCTATAGTAACCATTGGTATAGATTACCTGAAGTTAAAATATGTCAATGGTTTCAATGAAACAGTTGTCATATATATATATTAAGGGGGTTTCCAAGGGGGTGGGGGGCTTTCCAGGGGGTGGGGGTTGTTCAAGGGGGAAGGGCCTATCCACAGGGGTAGGGGCTGTCTAGGATATCCAAGGGGGTAAGGGTGTCCAGGGGGTGGGGACCTATCTTGGGGGTAGGGAGTACATGGGGTCGGGGGTGTACAGTGGGTGGGGAGTGGTTTTTAGGGGGGTGAGGGGGTTTTCTAAACCCCTAACCCATTGGACACCCCCCTAGACACCCCATGGACACCACCCCCACCCCCCTGGACACCCCCCCAATGGACACCACCACCACCCCTACCCCCTTAGACACCCCTCACCGCCTGGATATCCTCACACCCCCTGGACACCACACCCACCCCCTAGACACCCCTACCCTCTTAGAAAGCCCACGCACCCTCACCCCCCCCTCGGACAACACCCCCACCCCTACCCCATTGGACACCCCCCGGACACCCCCACACCCCTTGGACACCCCCACCCCCTGGATAGCCCCCTCACCCCCCTGGAACCACCCCCACCCCCTAGACACCCCCACCCCCTTGGAAATACCCCTCACCCCCCTAGACACCCCCCCCCCCAAACCACCCCCTGGATACCACCACCCCCTTGGAAATCCCCCACCCCCTAGAGAGCCCCTCAACCCCTCCAGACAGCCCCCCACCCCCACTGGACACCCCCACCCCCTGGATAGCCCCATCACCCCCTTGGACACCACACCACACCCTTGGGACACCCCCACCCACCTTAGAAATCCCCCTCACCACCTAGACACCCCCCCCCCACACCCACCACTTGGACACCCCTGGACACCCCCCACCCCCTAGACACCCCATACCCCCTTGGATAGCCCACTCACCCCCTGGAAACCACCCTCTACCCCTTGGAAACCCCCAACCCACCCACAACACCCCCCCAGACACTACCCCCACCCCCTACCCCCTTGGAAACCCCCTAGACACCCTCACCTCCCTAGACACCCCCCCAACACCACCCCTACCCCCTGGACACCCCTACCCCCTAGGAAAGCCCCATCACCCTCCTAGACACCACCCCCCCCCCCCCATCCCCCTTGGAAACCCTCTACCCCTCCCCCCTCTGGATAGCCCCCCCCCCCTAGACAGCCCCTCGCCCCTCTGGACACCCCCACCCCTTCGACACCCCTTAGACACCCCCCACCCACCTAGACACCCACTACCCCCTTGGACATCCCACTCACCCCCCTAAACACCCCCCCCCAATTTGTTGGACACCCCTACCCCCTTGGGCAGCCCCCTCACCCTTAGACACCCCCCCAGTGGACACCCCCAACCCCCTTGGACAGCCCCCACACCCCCTGGACACCACCCCCACCCCCTTCGACACCCCCTGGACAACCCCACCCCCTGTACATCCCCCCACCCCCTAGACACCCAAACCCACTTGGACACCCCCACCCCCTTGGACACCCCCTGTACGAGCACACACACATGATAGAACAAACAAAAATCATATACTTGTATGATATCACCTCCATTGTTTATTTTACTAGAAAAGAATAAGATGGTATAAATGAAAACTATGAAACTTGCCATGATAGCAAGAACAAAGATAGAAAAATAACATCTCAAAAAATTAGTTTTTGGAATCGTGAAAAAAAAATGAAATCGAGCAGTGTAAGGCTTACTTGAGTGTTGTGAGTCAACCTAATAGATCTGGTGATAATAAATATGATAAATGATGTTGGAAAAATGAAGCTAGAGGGAACGACTTCGAAGAATCCTTTCTAGGATTTCCACGTGAGAGAGATGAGTCACAGGTAGCCCGATCAAAGAAAACAGAATGACTGAATATGGGGTGTGATAAATAATTTAAAAGATTTATCACATTGGTTATTTAATAACTGACATGATAAACTACTTTTGTTATGTTTATAACATCAGTTATTTACTAACCGATGTATAAATTTATTTATAATATTGGTTATTTTATAACTGTCGATATAAATGGCACTTTATCACATCAGTTATTTTGTAACTGACATGATAAATTATCGAGATTTTCTTTATCACATCGGTTATAAAATAACCAATGTGATGAAGCACCCAGATTCAATGTGTCACGATGGTAATAAAATTACTGATGTGGTAAATCTAATCTCAGTTTTTATTACATCATTTATTTTATAACCAACATAAAAAATTGATTCTCATCGGTTTATCACGTCAGTTATTGTATAATCGATGTGATAAATCAATTTTTACATCTTTGGATGTCAGTTATATAGAACCGACGTGAAAAATGAAGATGTGTTAAACTTTTTTTCCACTAGTGACACCCAGACACATTAGAGTACACTGCATACCCAATTATGTGGCCTACAAGATGGATGACTAATTACCTTCTCTCTAACGTTACATTGATTCCACAAAACTCCACTAGGGTTAATAGAGGATCGCACTCCAGTCCTGGGGAGGTATACCTTACTCTCTCTAGGACTCAACCTATAAAAGGGATTACAATCCCCTGATGTGGATGTAATACCATACTGAAACCTAGAAGAAAGGACCAATAGAAACTCTCTCACCCTATACCGGTTGATACAAAAAACTCACTACTTATTCCAATATATTCGTCTTGTCACTAGGGTCAAAATTCCATAAACAAATCATCAAAAAGACATGTTGTTTGAAAGTTTTGGGGGTTTGAAGTTTCAAAGGGGGTTCACTAGGCCCGTGGACCAACCACACGGTCCAACCACCCCACGGTCACTGTGGTCATCCACCATGGCCAACCACACCCCTAGATACTATGGTCATGTGGCAATTGCAGTGATCATGGCTCACAGTCAACCACCGCAGTTTACCATTTCCCAGTCCTACACCGATCGCCCTAGGTTTGACCCGGATCTGACCCGGGTCCCACCCTGCCCGATGGGCCTGACCTAGCATGCTAGACTCAACTTGGAATGTTTCCTCAACCCATCTTGCTATCGTTCGGGCCACCTATCTTGACTCATTGCCACATGGGCCTCCAGGCTCGACCTATTATCACATGGGCCGCCTAGCCTGACTCAATGTCGCGCAGGCCACATAGCTCGGCCGGCTTCACACAGATGCCACCATGTCTCATGAACACACATAGATCCACCTCCATGTGTGCCACCATAAATATCGTGGCCCTTTAAAATCATTCCTTCTATGTATGTGGCCTCCCCTAGCATTCCATGGATCATCGTCATCGTTGTCATCCTCCATGGCCATCGCCGCCTCTAGTTGGTACACTGCTACCACCTCACCTCGCCAGAATGATGTGCAAGAACTGCACAATTGGTCCCTTCCATAGTCCACTGATCCACCTACGATGATCAAAAATGAAAACAGTTGTAGATCGAAACTCATCAGGTCCTAATCTACACATATATATCCTCTGTTTTTGGTTTACCTCTAATTGGGGGGTTTGATCGAGATCAGATCCTCCCAACATGTCGAACCATGGCCATAGCGTTCCAACAGTAAATAATGCGAAGAACTGGTGTGATAAAATCATAATAACACACTGAGGAACAATCTTCATCCTTTTTTCATGTCATCCTCAATCCAATCCCATTATAACGAAGAAAGAAGAACCAAAATTGAAAACTCCTAAAAATAAACCATGAAGTTATAAATCACATCACAATGATCAAACCACGGATCAATCTATTTTTGGATTGACCTTTTTTTGTTTTGAAAATCAATAATGAGGAAACATCACAAATAAAAAACATCCCTACCTCGATTTAGATCTATTGGTGATAAAGGACAGTCATTGTGTTATCATCATGGTGAGGTTCCTCGGAATCGGTTGTGTGTTGGTCATCGATCCACGATTTGTCATCATTTTTTTGAGAGAGTTATTTCTCTACATCTCCTATAGAATCCAGGGTTATGGTGATAACCCTTAATTCTTGAAAAAGGCTTAATGAAAAGAAATAGTCTATGTGTCAAATATTTGTTTTATAAATTTATTTTATTTACAGTTTTGTCCTCCAGGACTTTTTCTAAAGAAGACCTGCGCTGACAAAAAGTAATATTGAAAAAAGGGTAAATCCACTACTATAAATTCAATGGTTAACTTGAATTTTTGATCTGGTCACCTATTCAAGATTTATTCCACTTTTTCTAAAAAAAATCTGGGATGTGAAATTAAATGTTTAATATTTTTTAAACAATTGTTCTGGGAATTCCAAACCTCAAAATCACACACCATCTTAGTTTCTGGTGTCAAAATCATTCCATAAAATTTCTAACTATAATACATGTGAAAATCCTAGATGTTACAAAAACGTTCTTTTTTTTCATCAACATGTTTTTGATCCCCTAATAATTCCACAATTTCATCATTGAGCGTCATTTCTTCCTCGGGATTGGTAACATCATTGTGTGAAGAAGTCATTATCTGCATTAGTAGTAAAATATTTAATTCAGATTACATAAATATAGTAGATAACACACAATATTATGATGAAAATAATAGTATATTAAAAAAATTAAACAACTCATTGAACTCTCTATTTTCTTAAAGGTTGCAGGGATTTGGATTCTCTATTGATTATCCAAATACCCTATTTGTGGTCCCCTCTAACATACAAGTAATTTTTCACATTGCTACCACTTTTAAATGATTTTGATCTCTCAATGAAAGGGTCATCCTTAATTCAATTTTCATATGATCATAGACTTTCTTTAGTGGCCAATAGGCTAATTAACCAATTCTTTTTTGTTGTTTCCGAGACATAAAATATCTACATTTCTTGTGATTCCATTATAAGTGGTTCATCTCTATACCCTTCCACACTGAAATTGACCTTCACATATCCCAATTCATCAACTTTTACTACACTTATATTTTCATCCAATTTACAATGGAAAATCAACGCTCTAAATGTTTTATAATCCAACTTTTATATTTTTTTGATGATTCCAAAATATGGCATATTCACATAAATTGGATTTATATCCTTAGAACTAGATACATGCACCGCTTCGGCCGCAAATGTAACCCCGCTTTTTTTCACCATACTAAGTTCATCTTGTTCCTTAGTATAAAACCTATTTCAATTAATTACAAAGCTTGTGTAAGATATAGGATTTTTATTTGGTCCCCTAGAAATCCATGAAAGGTGTTTGGTGATTTAATTCATATTTTCATATAAATCATTAAAAATATGATCTCAAAACCATATTATAAATGATTTATTATATGTAATTGATATCTATACTTTATCCCAGGATGGATTCGAAATTCCAAGAATTACTATGTGGTCATTAACATATGGATCAACCTATGCCCTATTATGTAAAATGTAAAGGTGAGATATCTCCCGCTCTGTAATGATTAATGTAATAAAATCTATTCCAAAAATCCCTTTTCCAATAAGGCATTTGTTATGATGGGATTTTGGGATACCAATTTTATCAATATCTAATAGGTAATTGGTACGCAATTCAACATCTTATTTTACAATATATCATTCCATAGTATAACCTTTTATATCCAACTTTTATTCTTGACATACCCTTTCAAAATATTCATAAACCATTAAATGAGAAATATAAATCTATAATGGAAAAAATGGCCACATAGTTTAATCTCTCTAACCTAGTAGACCATAAGGTGTACCATTATATCAAAGAAAGATGGTATGAAAAAAACTCCAATTCACATTATATGATTTCAATATCCCTATTCATGATTCAAAACATCATTGGGTCTATAAATTTATGACATTTGAATTTGAAAAATAATCAATGTTAGGATAATGTAGGTCGTATATTTTTAGAAAAAATACAACATAACATGACACACATCAAAACATAACAGTCATGTAATTTTAGACTTTTTAAATTCAAATATTTCATTGACACTGCATTCTTGGAATCTGATGAATACCTTCACTAGAAAGTTTACACCATAAAAGTTTGAAATTTGAAAATTTTCTTGTCTGGAGAAAATGTAAGATATGGTAGGAAGATTAATTCATCTTTTACCCTTCACTGGTTCGAACTCTTCATTTATCCCCATGTCAATCATGTCCAACCTAGCCTTGTTCTATCTTTTTTTATCATGTAAATTTAATAATTTTTCAACAACACTATCAAATACATGTTTTTCTAATACATAACATTAAGAGAATGTCTAACATACAAATAATTTCATTACAGTAATTCCAAGAAAATTGATCCCTTTTTCCAACCTGGTTTCATACTGTATTTTGAAAAAGGATTACTGAAAATAGTGTAATTATCTATTACTTTTTTGAATAGTTGATCACTTGTTAATAAATATGGTGTTTCACAATGTTTTTTTATTCCCATAAAATGATTTCACCTAGGATCGGTATTTATGCCATTGAGGTAAAAAATATTGATGTCTAAAAACACAGTCTTTGAGGAATGTTTCAGCCTAACTGATTTTGTGCATTATTTACAAATAGGACACCCCAATATTCCTTTAATGTTATAACCTAAGAATTTTTCATAAGCAGGAAACTCATTTATCATCCCATGAAACATGGATATAAATTTGAATTCTTCAATTCTATGATAATCAAATATTTTTAACACACGTATCCCAAAAAAATTAGATATTTTATCAATGGAGAAAAATATATATCAATATCATTATCAAGTTTTTTTGGTTCACATATAAGAAGAACCAACATAATTCATTTTATCTTCATGCATAAATATGGTGGAAAGTTATAATTTACCAACATAACTGGCCATGTACTGTGAGTAAAACTCTATACACCAAAATGATTTATTTCATTTGTAGATAGCACTAGAAAGAAGTTTCTCAACACATTTCCAAATTTTGGATACTCATAATTAACTTTATTCCACTGGGAGAGACTGCTCATTGATGTAGTTTCCCATATTCAATTACTATATATGCATATCTTGTTAATTTCATAAAGTTTTCCTCGCAAATATATAGTCGTCAAAGCATAGGATTGATAGGAAAGTACCATATATATTTTGAAGGACTTGATATATCTTTCTTGTATCGATTCACGCAACACTTAAGATATTTTATAAGTGATTCATGATCCTTGTGAAACAATATTCAATCATTTGGACATGAAAGTATTTTTTAGAGATAATTCTCATTGAATGTATAATTACTTTATCATTATATGTTCAACAAGGAAGCACATTTTATTCTGGTATCATACAATTTAGGAAACCAAGTTGTTCTGTAAAACTGGGGTCACTCCATCCACTACTAGCTATCAAATTATATAACTTTGATACATAATTCAATGTTATATATTTAGTATAATTGGTATAAAATGGTGTCTTAGAATAACTTTTTTACTTATAAAAAAACTTTGGATGATCATGAAGGTCAGATTCAATTTCTGTTGTCATTTCTTCCATACAATCTCCATCATCATTTATACTAGTATTCATAGAAAATTATTTGTAAACCACAGTATATCCCAATTAGTATTTACATTTATTTTATATCTATGTTTTTTCCAACAATTTTTTACCTCAAATCTATTTCTTGGAAAACCATTTAATCAGATAACTCTTCTGGATAAATGTTTCTTAAATGACAACAACATAATCACGAATAGAGGATTTGAGAAGGGTTGTATGCATGATCTATTGAAAATATTATGAACTCTTTTAACTCCATCCTCGTATAATTTTAACATAAAATTATTATCCATTCATTTTTTATTAAAATTCATCCAATATGGTTTAGAAATATTCATTGTGTTTAAAAAATAAATAATTACACATAAGGTATGTATATAATGTATATATACATTGATATGTAAACAAATTATCAGAATTTGAGTGTATACATGCTCTATTTTAATAATTTTTACATATCTTGAAAATGTTTTTGATTGAGATATAATAGTTCTTTAAATAAAATTTCAGCTAGTTGGTAAAGTAGATTCCAATTGGATTACTTCAAATGTTAATAGAGTGAAGACAAATTAACTTTAGTTGAGATTGTAGGTATAAATCAAGTAGAGTATATAATAAACCTTAATATAAGTTAAAAAATTCTTTGAAGATATAGAGTTTTATTTAGAATAAATTCTAAAAATATTAATTGGAATTTTATATTTTTATAGTTCTTAAATTCTTCCATTGAGGGAAAAATAAAATATTTTTATGACATTGTTCAAAAATACAACCCTAAATAAGAAAAAATTAATATATTCTACTATACCAATGATACACAACTTCTAAAACTAGTTATCCAATCCATCAAGCCATTCATTATCAAAATAAATTTAATCTAACATTGGAATATTAAAACCACAACTTACAGGACACGAGTTTCAGAAAATTTCATGTGTTCGTTCAGATCATAGAGTGCCTTTTTTCCATAGAATCAATTTTGAAACATTATCAATCAAATACTATAAAAATATCATAGTATTAATTTTAACTAGGAATATTCCATTGTGTTAGCTATTGAATTTAAGAAAATGATTAATTAAATATGAATTGAATAAGATTTTCTTTGTGAAGAAAAACATAAAAGAAGTTGACTTCTGAGTTATAAATATGTAATAAAATATGTATAATAAAAAATGAATAATTTTGAAATATAATTTATAAAAAATGATTTCAAATGAAGGCAAAAAAATTAAGAAATTTAAATATCCAAATATCATACAATAATAATATTAATTTTTGTTGAGAATGACTAAAGAAAACAATTGAAAAATATACTCTGTAACCAATATTATCCATTTCATTGATCATTGATATATAAATATATATAGATATATAATTAATATATAAATCATAATATATATATATATATCATAACATATAAGAAAGAAAACATGTAGTAATTTCAAATCTAAGAAAACAAAAATATGTGGAATATAAAACATTAACTAATCAATAATAGATTGTAAAAAATATTTAAATTTAAAATATATTCTATCATAGTTGACAATAAAAAAATATATATTAAAATAAAATGGTTCTTATACACATAGTAAAACAAATCAATAATAGAGTATAATAATATATATTTATAAATCATTATATGAGTTTCAAGACTACAACATTTTCCATTGAGAATAATAAAAACAAAATCAATGCCTTAATAAATTATTCTACTTCACTAGAATAAAATAATAAAATAATTATTTATAATTGGTATAAATTTATTAAAATTGAATTTCCTATGATATAACCTAAGTGGATTTCTAAGATTGAAGTTTGGTCTTTCTCCTCATTATGAATGTGTGTCTTTGTTGAGCATAGTATAAATTTAATAGTTCCTTGACTATCAGCACCTTTTTAGTGTTGATAAAGTCATTTTTAGCTCTGATAAGACCTTGTTTCATAGTAGTGTATGTTTTATCATTACTTTTTATTTTAGCACTCATAAAACCTGTCTTTATCAGTGTTTTTTGGAAAGCGTGGATAAAAACTATTTAACATAAATTTAAAAAATATTAAAACAATATATATTAAAAATGAATAAAGAATACAAAAAAATAATAAATAATTACATTATTAATGAATAAATAATCTTAAATATAAGGATTTTATAAATGAGGGGGAGTTTATAACTAAAATGATGATAGTTCAACAATATTAAAAAAATTGAATACATTTTATTGATTATATATATTATTAAAAAATCAAAAATGAAGACGAATTCATATTAAATATGTACATTACGGCCCATGGAGTGTTAGTCGAGGTGCACCCGCTGGTTGTATTCCTCACTTTCTGTGGCAATTGGTATAAGATTGAGTCCCAAAAGACTCAGATACTATGTGTGTTATGCACAGGGCGATCCAATGACATTGCCTACCTGGGTAACATGTGGCACACTCTGGCCTTGGTGCCCCCCCCCCCGGCTGGGAGTCGAGTGTAACTAATACATACGTTTTGCGGTTTGGGTGTTGCCTGAGTGGTAAACCTCATAATTCTACCACCAAAAGATTTTGGTTCATGATCAGATAGGGGTGATTTCTAGAGATATTATAGCAAGACACTGTAGTGGTACTGTTGTAGCGGTGGAACTACGACCGCAGCGGTGCTATAGTGGTGGCGGTAATATAGCAACCCGAGTACTATAGCAGTACTATTCATCGGAGGGGCCTTTGGGACAAAAAATTGAGCTTCGGGCCTAAAATTAGGGGTTTCAAGCCCTAAGTTATTCGAGCCAGGTTCATGGGCCCCTTTTCCTTAGGCCTACGGGCTATATAATGAGTTCCCCACTATAAATATATAAAGAGCTCTTTGCTTTCATAATAAAAACTGGTTTTGGCTCTAATGTAAAAAAAATAAAAAACATTAAATGTTAATGAACAAATATATAAAAAAATATTAAAAATGAATAAATTGCAAAAAATGAATAAATAACAAAATGAATAAATTAAAAAAAAAGTACAAAATACTAATCATTATTAGTGATTAAATAATACAAAATAATATTAAATGAATGTTAAAAAAGAGTGAAATTGAAGAATTAAAAAATTAATAGATTGTAAAAATGTTAAAAAATAGAATATGTGTTATTAATTATATAAATAATTAGAAAATTTAAAAATGAATATATTTAAAAATGAAAATGAATACATATTAATTATAAAAATTACAACCACATTAAAAATATTAAATGTTAATGAACAAACATGTAAAAATAAATATTTAAAATGGATAAAATTACAAAACTATTAAACAAAGACAAAATAAAAATGAATAAATTACAAAAATATTAAAAAATAATAAAGATTATCAATGAATAAATAATATTAAAATAGAAATTTATAAAAAGTATTAAAATGTAATAAATAGTATATATTAAAAAAATACAAAAAATTAAAAAAATATCAATTAAAAACATAATATATATAAAATATTTCATATAAATAAATAAAATTCTATAATGAATATTAAAAATTGAATAAATTATAGGAATATTATCTTTGTGTGTGTGTGTTTCAATATAAAATTTTATTAATTACATATATGTGTGTGTCAAGTTAATGCAACACAAATTTGGTATATGTTAAATTGACGAAATTAATGACATTTTATTAAATTTCCATTATTAGATACTAATTAGTCTATATTTCTAATTGATATTTATATTTAATTAGAAACCATTTTTCACTTAATACATGAATATTTTAATGTAAATACATATTTTTTATTATATAAATCATATTTAAGAAAATATTATTAGTATTGATATATATATATATATATATTTCATTATTAAAATTATTAAATATATTAATGAATAATTATGTATAAAAAATAAAAATGAATTAATTATAAAAATATTAAACAAAATAATATTTAAAATGAATATATTTTAAAAAAGTAAAAAAAGACAGAACATTATTAACGAATAAATAATATCAAATGAATGAAAGATAAAAATTAGTGATGTTTAATTAAAAAGAAAAATTGGTCGAAAAAATATTAAATAATGGTTTAGAGTTATTAATTATAAATTTTAAAAAAATTTAAAATGAATATATGTTTTAATGAAAATGAATACATATATTAATTATGTAAATTCTCATGGTATTAATCAATAAATATAAATAAATATTAAAAATTATTAAAATAACAAAAAAATAAACATATAAAATTTAAAAATGAAAAATTTATAAAATTTGTATTAATTAAATAGTAATAAATAGTATGTCTTAAATTTAAATATAAATACTGAATAAAATTTATTAATTTTAAGCATAATATATTAAATATTGAAAATTAATATATAAAAATCCAAAATGATAATATTAAAAATGTATAATTTGGGTGTTTGTGTGCTTCTATAAAATTTAATTAATTTCGTAGATGTATGTGGGAAATTATTGTTTGATGTGTTAAGTGTAAAATATTAATCAATTTGTTAATTAATAAATACATTAATATTATTTGATATATATGTCAAATTGAATAAATAACTAACATCGATAAAAGAAAATGTAATTCAATTCCTATTATTAATTAATTCAAAAAATTAAATAATATAAATTTTAAATAAAATAATATATCATTTTCACTAGATATATGTCTTATAAATATGATTTATAGTACATTAATTTGTATTATATAAATTATATATAAGAAAATTTTATGTCATATAAATATGATTGGATGGAGTACTGTTTTTGTAACCATTGGATTTTTTAAAATTAATTTGGCTTCTAAAATTTTATCCAATTATCAAATATTTAAATAACATACACTTTTGTTAAATAAGTTTTTATTAACAAAATCCAACCTAATATTTTCTTATAATTTTAATCTATGAGAGATACACCTATGAATTTTGAGAAGAATGGTTTCCTTTTCATGAAGATATACTCTAATGTGTGTGTATATATATATATGCCAATCCATCTCCAAAATAGAAGCCTTCACCCATACCTCCCTCTGTGAATTGAGCCAGAAATCCATGTCGGAAATACCATCAGATATTATTTACAAGATCCTCAGACGAACCTTATTACAAGTAGTATAAATAGAGATTTTTTTTACGTTTTCTAAAAAAATAGTAGAAAATGGTTAGGGAAAAATATTTTTCAAAATGTGCCACAAATGCGGCATCACAGCTGTCCCCTTTGCACTGTCGGTGCGGATCACTGACTTAGCGAAGGTAGCACCCACGGTGCCGCCTTTCTAGATGATTTCATACGAAAGGCGGCACCACGGGTGGTGCCTTTTGCCTAGCGTCATTGTGAAAGGCGGCACCATGGGTGCCACCTTTACCTTTGCGCCCTATAGTAGGGAAGTTCCCCCCCTCCCCTTGAACTCGCTTCCAAACACCCATTTACCTCTCAATTTCTCTCTTTTGCAGCGGAGTTTGCGGTTTGAAATTTTTGGAAAGATTTTAGAGGTATGGTTTTTATATTAATGTTTTTTATTTCGTTGAATTGTTTTTAGTTGAATATTTTGTAAATTTAATGTTTTTTATTTAGTTGAATTGTTTATAGTTAAATATTTTATTCTTTAGTAGTTTAGTAGTTTTAAATTTTTTTTGTTTATTAGATTGTTTAATTATTTATATATGTTAAGGAATTATAATTATCATTAGTATAAATTAATTTAGGATTATTTTAATAAAATTTTGGTAGCATAAATACTATGTTATCTAAGCAATCAAATCCTTATCTAGGTACAAACAAGTGATTGTGGCTCTGGCACAGATGTACCTAGGGGTAAAACCCAAAAACACCGATTTGAGCTAGACTCAAATGGGAACTGGTGCACGACAACGGGCTTTGATGCATTCTAGTTTGACACTCCTAGGGGATATTCATAAGATATGCATATTTATTTATAAACTACTAAAATATCTAAGAAAAGAAATGATAAATTGATAATTTAGTAATGATGTTGATAGTTATTATTAGGAATGATTAATTAGAAATTAATTAATAAATAACATAGATTTAAAAATAAAACTACAGTTTAAATGATATTAAATAACATAGAGAACATGGAGTTAAAAAACAGCATGGAGTTAAAAAACAACATGGAGTTAAAAAACAACATGGTGTTAAAAAACAACATGGAGTGAAAGTGAAAAAATAAATAACATGGAGTTAAAATGTAAATAACATGAAGTTAAAATATAAATAACATGGAGTTAAAAAATAAATAACATCATGTTTCAATATTCTGGCCTTTATTGCAGTGAATTGGATATAAATATTTCAGAAAACCCTTGTGATAATGGGTTTTCTGAAATTTTGATATCCAATTCACTGCAAGAAAGGTGAGAAGCTCAAAATATGATGTTATTTATTTTTTAACTCCATGTTATTTATATATTAACTCTACTATGTTATTGAATAAATAATTAATAATTTAGTAAGTAATAACTAATGATTGAAGAATGATTAACTAAATAAAAAGTGTACTAAGAAATATCCTAGTTTAGGATATAAGATCTTTTAAAATTTAATTATCTTAAAGATTTTATAGTTTAGAAGTAATAGTTATTATTTGAACGTGAGGTAAAATCCAACTTATTTTTAATAAGTAGTTTAATTACATCTTCAAAGTATAAAATCCAATTTATATTGGTAACCATCATTCTGAAAGTCACTTACATTATCAAAATCTTGAACAGAAAACTTTTTTTTTGTAGAGCGTAATGTTTGCCTGTGTGTACTTCTTATGGGGAGGTTATTCAAACTAAGCAAGGAGGTTCTTACAATACACAACCAATAATAGTGTTTAATACAACTAATTGTGTAACCCTAAGTGACCTTCAAGACAGAATTCATGGCTCATTAAATCTAAGTACTGATCAAAAGATCATGTCAATGAGTTATAGACATTTGCAGTTAATGTCAACATTGTGGCATCTAGCTTGTCCATTGGTTGATGATGCACAATGGATCCAAACTATTAATTTTTTTTCTCAACGGTCAGATGGTACCATGATGTAGTTATATGCTTATGTTTCTACTATACAACAACAACATCCAATTGTACAAATACGTAGACTTAGAATAGTTGTTGAAGATAGTCTGCCCCATGAAGTTAAGACTATTCCAAATGATGCAGAAGAGGACAACCTACTTGATCTCCCAGATATACATGTTAAACCGACATTTGATGAGGAGTTTCATAATAATGAAACTAGTGGTGATAATAGTGATGATGAGGAAGGAACAACGAAAGTTTTGAGAAATGAATTAGTTGTATAGCAGACTCAACCTACAATAAATTATCCACCGCTCTTTGCATATTGGTCAGAAGTAATGAAACGTGTTCTTGAATTTGAAGATAATGTTCTCACACTAGAAACTAAGTTTCCTGGAGTTATACGAGATAGGTTTAGTGAGATGGACAAAAAATTATATGTTGGAAGGAATTTTCCAAGTAAAGATGCATTAAAAAGTACGCTAAAGAGATTTCACATTGAGAGGAATTTTAGCTATGTAGTTTATGAATCATACTACATAAAATATTCCATACGGTGTGAGAAATATGGGGATGATTTTAGATTTTTATTTATGGTGATTCCAGACATTGCATTTTGGGGGATGGAGAATCTCGAGGATTGAGGCAGCTCATACTTACATTCAGCCAAGCCTCACACAAGATCTTACCTTATTGGATGCAGAATTTCTGTCTTCTATTATTGTTGAGATGATTCGGACATGTCAAGATGTTCCAATAGCCCTTGTTCAAGAGAGGATTCAACAGACATTCGGTTATAATATTTCCTATAATAAGGCATGGATGGCGAAACCGAAGGCAATTTTGAAGGTCTATGGTGATTGGGATGAATCCTATCAGGTGTTGCTATAATTTCTATCCATATTGAGCCATAATAACCAAGTTGTCTTCCATCTACATACAAACAAACATGTGTTTCATGATAACCTACTTGATCCATCTCCTGTTCAATTTCATCAGTTGTTCTGGGCATTCCTTCCCTATATCTCCGCATTTCGTTTCTGCAAATAGTTTATTCAGATTGATGGAACATTTCGATAAATAAAATACAAGGGTATATTTTTTATTGTAGCAACCCAAGATGGAAACCGTTCACCTCTTCTGATTGCCTTTTCCATTATAGATAAAGAAAAAAATGAATCATGGAGTTTATTTTTGGCATGTATCAGCAACCATTTCTCCAAAATTCGGGGTGTTTTTTTGATATCGGATCGGCATCGGGAAATTAATGAGGCAATAAATGCAGATCCTGATACATGGAGTTACCCAAATTCAAATCATCGGTTCTAAATTAGACACATTCCTAGTAACTTGCATAAACAATTCCACAATGAACCGATGAAGAAGGCAATCACCAGAATTGGTACGCATTGTATTTGTTATTTTTTGTATATCAACGTAAAGAAAAATTCAAAATATGTGAAATATCATCTATTATGTATAGTATATGAGTTAGATCAATGACAGTTTGAAGAACGTTTCGAACAAATCTGTCAGGTTAATGAAGAAGTTTACGATTATATGATGCAAATTCTAAAAGAAGAATGGACATTGTCATATGATGGGGGGAAGAGGTACGGACACATGACTACCAACATTTTAGAGTGCATAAATGGTGTCTTCAAAGTACTTAAAAAGCTACCTATAACTTCCCTAGTTCAGGAGACATTATATTATTGCGTGAAGTAATTTTTTGATAGAAAAAACTAGCATCAGATGGAATACATCTAAGGATAACGTACGAAAGACATTTTCAATGAGAGATTGAAAAGAATATTGAAGAAGCTTCTAGTTATAAAGTCTGCCTATTTTGATGAGAAGACTCTCGATTTGAAGTTCAAGATAAGTCGAACACTACCACAAATAGTATTGGTGAAAAAATGGTTTTATTACTAGAAATGAGGTAATGTCAGTGTGGAAGCTTTCAGGCCTTATGGTTTCCATGCTCACACGCCATCACATCATGTGCCTCTGTTAACATATCATGGGAAGCATATGTTGATCCAGTGTACAGGATGAACACCATTGCTAATTGTTATGCTGCACCATAGACACATATTGGTGAGTTTCGTTATTTCCCAATGCCCGAAGGTCAGCCGATAGTGGTAATTGATATGAATTGGTTGCGCCCCCGTGGGAGACTGAAGGCCAGCAGGATGCGAAATGAGATGGACTAGCCTCATGAACAAAGACAGAGTTTGAGATGCACCATATGTCATCAAGAAGGTCATAATCGGAAATGATTCCCTAACATTGTTGGGTCAAGTTCACACTCTAATCCACAATGATGTATTTTCGTTATTGGAAGATTCTCATATTGTAAATTTTATGTTGTTATCTCTTCCTTTTAACTCAGTTTTCTAACCCCCAATACTAAAAATCATAATAGTAAACCCAAAAATATGTTTTGTATACCGTGATCCTAACATTCTAAAACCATAATCCTGAAAATATTTTCTCAAATCATTAACCTAAACTGTAAAATGTTAAAAAAAATCCAAAAGCCTTGATCCAAAAGGAAAAATGTGAAACCTTAATCTCTAAATCCTAAAATTGAAAAAATGAACCATAAACCCCAAAACATCTTCCCTTTACATCAGTTTTCAAAACATTATGTGATTGAGAAAATAATCATGAAACATACAATCATGTGGACAATCATGTATAAATTATAAATCATATCCTTTTCTAATAAACATATATATAACACAGAAAAATGATTTACATATATAAATATATAAATACATATCTTTAAAAACACCAAATTCTAGGTAAAATAATATATTAATAAACTTTAGTAATATGCTTTGAAAAACTTGAAGACATGCCCCTTTCTTTAGGTAAAAAAACTTCATAAAACATTGTGAATAAACATCACATGTCTTGAATTCTACAAATCATAATATTTTACTGATCATGATTTTATATTTACAGTTTACACTTATAACTCATTTCATTTGTTTATATGCAAATGAATGACACTATACTACTCAGTCAGCAGGCTACCTATTGTTCACAGGTTGTGATAGAGGGTGGTCCAGATTGATTGATCAGGGTGCGTCAAGCGCACCATTTTCATCACACGGAGCCTCCTCCTGCCATTATACTATACTTGCATCATGCTGGCTTCTATGGTATTGCAGTATTAGATTTTACATTTGTAGAACATCACTTTCTAGTTGCACTTGTAGAGAGGTGGATAGTAGAGACACACACGTTCCACCTACCTGGGGGAGAGATTAACATCACCCTTCAGTATGTGGTTGTGCTTCTTGGTATTCCTATCCGGGGGACACCCGTTATTGGATCCACTCAGGCATCTTGGCCCGACCTTGCTCAGCACTTGTTAGGCGTTGACATTTTGTCCGATCGTATTGCTACCGATGGAGCATGGATATCCATGCCTTGGCGGGAGTCACAGATTCCACTTTTAGCAGATGGTGATGACGAGCAGATGGTGATGTGTTATACACGTGCATATATATTAAGACTTATTGGAGGGACCATGTGTATGGATCATTTAGGGATGCACGTGCACATGATGTATCTACCCCTGCTAGAGGACTTTGATCAGGTAGGGACGTACAGTTGGGGATCCTCCTGCTTGGCATACAGATAAAGAGCATTATGTAGGATATCCGACAGGTGGAGCACAGGTCTCGAGGGATGCGTCATCCTAATTTAGATGTGGGCATGGGAGCATATCCCCGCATTCTTCCCTGATCTTGCTGGTCCGCCATTCGAGATGGCGGTGCTGCATGATGCTCCGCATGGACTTTTGAAGATGATAAAGGATACATATTTGGTGATGAAGAGTTCGATGGGATATGTGGAATCATTGGTGTTTTCATCTGATCAATTGTTCTTGGGGAAATGGGGTGACAATTGTGGAAGAAATTATAATGTTTGGATGCATGGTGGTATTTAAGGGGTTGGTATTTGTAGGAATGGGAAAAGATGAGCATTTTATGTGGCATATCTTTCACCATACCCTTATGTGGCTAGATTTTGATATAGATATGGACATGACGGGTGGAAGAATGTATTTATTTGTCCCATGAAAGGAGATATAACATGTTCTCATGCATCAAAGATTATAGATGTATGTGATACTAGAGACATCGTGCATCACATTGATGCAGGGTTGAATCTTATATGTTTAATCAATGTATAAAGTTTCATTTATATTGGTCTTATGGTTTATATTTTATAGTCTTTCAAAGTCACGTACTTGAAACATTTTTAAGTTTCAAGTAGGTGTTTTTGAAAGAACATAAATTATTTTTCATGAAATTTTTTATGAAATGATTTTTGCTTTCAAAAATTTCTTATATTTTTAATCAATTTTTAAAGTTTCATTTATATTGGTCTTATGGTTTATATTTTATAGTCTTTCAAAATCATGTACTTGAAACATTTTTAAGTTTCAAGTAGGCGGTTTTGAAAGCTTATAAATTATTTTTCATGAACATTTTTTATGAAATGATTTTTGTTTTAAACAATTTATTATATGTTTAATCAATGTTTAAAGTTTCGTTTATATTTCTCTTATGGTTTATATTTTATAGTCTTTCAAAGTCATGTACTTGAAACATTTTTAACTTTTAGGTAGGCGCTTTTGAAATATTATAAATTATTTTTCATGAACATTTTTTATGAAATGATTTTTTTTTTTCAAAAATTTCTTATAAGTTTAATCAGTGTTTAAATTTTTGTATATATTGGTCTTATGGTTTTTATTCTATAGTCTTTCAAAGTCACGTACTTGAAACATTTTTAACTTTCATGTAGGCAGTTTTGAAAGCTTATAATTTTTTTTTTCAGAACAATTTTTATTAATTATATATATAAATAAATATATAAACAAAACAAAACAAAAAATAAAAACAAAATTTTCAAAAATGATAATTTTTACAATTTTTATGAATTATATATATAAATAAAAATACAAACCAAACAAAACAAAAAATCATAACAAAATTTTAAAAAATAATAATTTTTTTATTAGGTGAAAGGAGGCATCTTCTTGAACTTTTTTTAGGAATTATATATATATATATAAACAAAACAAAACAAAACATAAAAAAATTCATTTTTTTGTTATGGTAAAGGCGGCATCGTGGGTGTCGCCTTTCAGCCACTGTGCAAAGGCGGTAGCGGCGATGCCGTATTTCACCCGAAATACAGAGGCGGCATCACGGATATCATCTTTGCGGTGCATTTTGAAAAATATTTTTTCCCAAATAGTTTTCTGAAAAAAAAATGTTTTTTTAAAAACATAAAAAAAAATACTCAGTATAAATATCACCGCATCCGTCATCTTTCCTTCACTAATCTCCACACTCGCAGAACCCGAACCCTATCTGGGGTGATTGTTCAGTTCGGGATGTACCCTCACTTGAATACCCTCCCACCCTCCAACAATAACGTGTTTTTTCTATTGGATTTTGCACCTGATACACGCCACATCTAGCTATTGGCGTCCTCGGATCTCGTCCTCTTATACTGCATCAAGTATCCTCACACTGTTTCAGGTAATACATTCAGCATCTGCAAACCCACCACCAAACAATAGCAGCCCATCCCCACACCAATCATCGGTATGTGAAAGTATACTGATTTTACCGCCTTGTTGATTACTGACACAAGCCCTTTGCAGCATAAAATACTACACGTCGTTCCATCCAAGTAAGATTTCCTCTTCCATAACAACTCTTTGTTTGTGATCACGTTTAGTCGGCATTTTTTTTTTTGGAAGGTTGATGTCTGATGATAAGCAAGACATGGGGTGCTTTCATGTCTTTGATTCTAGCATATGGGAGTGGAGACAAGTGGGGAAAATTAGGATACCCCTTTATTGGATTCCACCGCAATCTGGGATTTTGATAAGAGGGGTCGTTCACTGGATACTCAGTGATTGAAACCAAGATAGTCAAACTCGGCGAGTTTACTGTTCATGATCAGTATAAAACTCGTAGACTCGTGGTAAACTCGTGTGTAGAAATATAGACTCGGTGTAAACTTGCCTGACTCATAGGGTAGACTTGTACTATAGACTCGCGATTTTGACTACCATGACGGAAACTACATCTTGACATTTTATGGGTATAGTGATAGGTTGAAGGTGAGGGACTTGGGGTGGGGTGTGGGTCCAAACCAAGGTGGGTTGTTTAGGAAGCTTGTGGAACACCATGGGATGTTGGGATTCATCATGATACAAAACACAAATGGAACTGTAGCAGAAAAAGTAGAGGAAACAAAATTCTGGTTGGAGCTGTGGGTATTGGAAAATTATGTTCACTATGAAGTGTGGGGGTGTGGAAGAAACAGTATGCATTCACAATTAATCCCACCCACCTCACCACACCATGGTTTCCCGACGTAATGCATGGATATGTCATCTCACGGGCAATTCAAGGAACTCACAGCATACTCATATTGATCAATTTGATGATCGGTGGCACCGTCATGTGGATATGTCTCGATAAAGTGAGCCTATATCCATAGGAATTCATGCATTTTCATAGTGACTGGGAGCCATATCATCTTGGAGTATAAGCAGGTAAGTCTTCATCAATCCTTGAGGGTAGAACATACCAATTTATTTATATATGTAGCTGAAAATATTTGTAGATATATTTTATTGCATGTACACACATCCATCTAAATAGAATATACATACATATACGCATGAAAATATATTAATATAATTATTTATAGATATATATAAGTATATGTGTGTATCCGAACAGTGATTTTTAGATATATTTTTACATATTTATATTTTTAAATAATTATAGTAATATTTATATGTATGTAATTATAAAAAAAATATGTATATATATACTTGAATAAAAATATATATAGACATGAAAAATCATTAATTTTATTAAAAATTATCTATATGTAATTTTTTTAATGTATTTTGTTTGTATAATCAAATAATGAGTAATATTTTTTAAATATATATTAATTTTAAATTTAGGGTGAAAATTATCATATGAAAAAAAATTAAAATTAAAAAAAAATATTATATATGGGCCTAAAATTATTCTTATCGATTTAACGATAGCATAGGTGGCGACAAGTTTTTATGGGCCTTTCATGTACTGTTTTATTTCCTTTTTAAATAAAAATCTATATGATGATGATGATGATGATGATGATTTTTATGGGGGTGAGGGGATGAGATAAAATATGAATTGGGGTTAGTGTTGGGGGATGAACCACTCAATTTTGGTTGGCCACGGGTCACAATAATAGGCCCCAAATTCATCCACCATTTTTGGTGGTAAGTGGAGGCGATGCAGATCCTAGAAAGTGACTAACCATTGTATGCATAGATGTGTGATGAAATGATATAAATGAAATAGAATGTTATCTATATTAACTAAAAAAATATCGTCTAAGATATAGTTTATTAGGGGCATTGATTGTAACCATCGCTAATTAAAACATGTTCATTATTTTAAATATAGTAGTGGTTTTGTGAAACTGTTGTTATTGGTGAAATAATTTTCAATTTAGCAGTTTTTTTATTAAACCACCTATATATTAATTAGAAAAACCTAATCAACCCCTCCCCCACCCTAGGATGACCCCAAGAAGCCCTCCACTCTCTTATGACCCCTTCCCATGACATTGACTGCAGTGACGCCCCATGAGGGCTTTTCTCCATGTGATGATGACCCCTCTTCCCAATTTCACAACGACCATTACCCTCGAAGGTGGAAGAGCCCTCTCCACTTCCCCCCGACCTTTTCAACCTCCCTACCTCGACCCGAATTCCCCTACTCCTATTTGTACATGATTTATACATTGCTAGGCTCGTATCCCCGACCTCCATGATCTATGTTTCCATCTCCTCACCTCAATGACCTTCTTCCATGAAATTTGACCATATTATTTAGAGGGGTAATATTTATCCATTTATGGTGTTTATGTTTTTCATATGATATTGTATCATTTTCACATTCAATTTGTGTTCTTTCAAATCTAGACCCTACCCTAGTTAATGATGAAGTTTGGTGATATTAAAAAATGATTATACTTGTATGATTATACATTTTTATATTTATATTTTATTGAATTGGGATAAGAGTGGAAATCCAATACATATGGATAAGAGTTCGATTAATTTACCGCAAAAAACACCTTGGCATGGTAAGGGTTTGGAAGAGTTTTTAGATTATGCAATTTCTGAAAAAACATGGGATGATAGAATAAAATAGTTTTCCCTGATTGTAAGTTTATGTGATGGTGGAATAGAAATTAAGTATATAATCTCTTGATATTAAAATAGTTTCCTACTCGATACATATGTTTGATTTTTCATGGTGAATCAAATGTCATGGAAATTATAAAAAATGGCTATCTTGTCAATGAAACACAATGTGACCCAGCAGAGGATATTTTAGTTTGAAACTTGATAAATGTTAAATTTGGGTTTAGAAGATACAATGTCCAAGATTTTAATAGACCAACAAAACCTTCTTTTGATCGTGAGTAGGTTAATCTTACTCTGAAATTTAGTTACCAACTAATGTGTTTTATGAATTAGTTAAATATGTATAGAAAGAACTGTATGAATTATGTGTCAGGTATTCGAAGTTGTATTTTCTATTTATGGTGTATAATATCAATTTTATATATTGAATTACTAACAAACAAGTTTCTAATGTTTTATAGTTTCTTCATGATGCATTTAGATAAGGTAATATCCCTACATCATTTTTTGAGATAAATATAACCATTAAAAAAATTTGACTTGATTATACAAAGATACATGTAGTCCCTAATAACATCATGTTTTAGTAGGGAGAAGTGTGTGATAAAAAGAAATGCATAAGATTTTATACAAGTATATGGATTTCAATGAGCAATAATGAGCGTACAACTGAATGAAACACTACGAATAAGAAGAAGAAAAAAACTCTGACAAAGGTATTGTGTTACAATCCTCAAAAACCATGCTTACAAATATTATTCATGTCATATAAGACTGGATACAATAGGAAGTGGCATACTCAGTATAGTAACAACAGTGGCTTGATGAGACATCCAAAAGATTTTGTATCATGGAAGGTTTTTGATTCATTATATCCATATTTTTATTCAGATCCTAGGAATATACATTTGGGATTGTATTCTGATGGTTTTATCCCTTTTGGCAGTTTAAGTATTAATTATAGCATATGGACACTTGTTTTGATCCCCTATAATCTACCTCTGTGGATGTTTATAAAGAAGACTTATTTTATTATTTTCTTGTTTATTCCATGAAAGAAAATGTCTGAAAATGACATTGACTCATACCATCAACCTCTAATCAAAGGATTGCGAGAATTATGGGATGATGGTGTCAAAACATATGATGATTCAACGAGAAAACTATTCATAATGAATACTGATTTAAAGTGTAAAATTAATTACTTTTGTAGATGAAGAAACATATCTGGTTAGAACAGTCATACTAGTTTGGCTTATCCAGTTTTTAATTTTGATTTTGAACTTCAACGATTACCTCATAGTATAAAATGGTGTTTCATGTGTCATCATTGATTTCTTGATGCTTCTCATAAATTCAAGTTTAATATGAAAATAATTCAATGGAGATATTGAATTGAGAAATTCATTGAAGGTGTTATCTAGTACATAAATATTAGGATAATTAATGAATATTTCTGTTAAATTTGTAAAAGGGTATGAGGTGCAATACCTGAAGTAGTTGGAACATAATAGTGTAAAAAATTGAATATTTTTTAAAACTCTTTATTTGGATTTTAATTTGATACATCATAATTTTAACACAGTGCATATTAGAAATAACAACTATGATAATATAATTTTTACATTGATTAATGAGCAGGGTAAATCGAAGGATCGCCTTAATGCTCATAAGAGTTTGAAATCAATGAATATAAAGTTTGGTTTATTTTAAAATGATAATTTATGGTATCATTTGGATGTTTTTACAATGAAAAAACATAATAAAGATGTATTCCCCCCTTAAAAAAATATATCTCTTTCTCTAAAAACTTCTCTTTATAAAAAGTTCTCCCCCATTTTATAAAATCTCACACTTTCTATAAAATTTCCCCTTTTGTGATTTTCAAAAAGAATGGGTAAGGATTAAAATTTTCCTAAAAAGGGTTAGAAAATTAGTATATGAAACAATAATGAACTACCTAGTCATCTAAAAAAGAATTAAATAATTTAAAAGCTACTATAATTTGAAAAATAAATAATCATAATATGAATTTGTTGAAAAGATAATTCATTATATGATAGAGAAATGTTTTTACAAAAAAATACAAAAAGAGTTCAAAAGAAAACCAGTATTTATTCATCAACGTTTTCATAAAAGACTTAATTTTGTTGAATTCCTTTCAATCTTGCTCCATATTTTCAGCCTTCTCTTCTTTAATTTGAACATTGTAGACAATTCGTTGTTGTAATTCCACTTCAAAAGATTTGAGTCTATTCAAATCTAAATTCATATATCAGATATTCCCTTTCATAGTATTTACTTTTTCATTACGATTATCAATTGTATCTTTGAAGTCTTCCACAAACTTGACTCTATTAGCCACATCTTTTGATAGCTAATTGAATGATTCAATTGATTCATTCATGAGTTTATTCACATAATCAAACTTCTCATCATGCAATTTGATATTGTCATCGACTTGATAAGGCCACTTCACCATTTGATTACAATAATTTCTAGTAGTTTATGTTATTTCTTAAAAAACCTTCAACCATGATTTAGGACGAATATCCTTTAATGTTAAAACCTTCATCGATTACAGTTTTTCATTAAGAATTTATTAAATATTTTGGAATTGAGATTCACAGTTTGGGAAATAGGTAATAGTTCGTCCAAATATATTCAAAGAACTAAAAATATAATCAACTACATTAATGGAAATGCTGCTATCAGAATTTAATTGATCTTAATGAACCTTAAGATGTTTAACTCTACTTTGTCTGGTCTCAACTTTCTTTCCTTTATTCTTTTAAACCTTTAAAAAAATTATCATCTTTATTAGAAACTATATTGTCATCAAATATTTCAAAGATATCCATATCATCAATGTTCATTTTATCATCAATCTTGGTTTCTGAATTTTGACCTCCTTCTTATTTGTTTGATGAGGATTCAGTTTCCACTGATAACGATTCTTCTTCAGAACTACCTATATTATCTTCCTTATCGACCATAGAGGGTAAGTATAATGAGGATGAAAATTATGATTTTGATGATCAATTGTCATATTTTTTCCTTCCTTATCATCTATTTATTCATTATCATCTTGTTAATCCTCTTCCCCTTCATCATATACCTCTTCTTCAACTTCTGTATAATCACTACCTTATTCTCTATCATCTTTTATTTCTCTATCATTCCCATAAACCTCTTAATAAACTACATTATATGACTCCTCCTTGATTTTTATAGTTGTTATAAAAACTCCCTTTCCTTTTGGTTCTTGTTTTGATGATTTTTATTGAACTACTAGAACCAATTCTTTCCCTAGAATAGCTAGTTATGATTCTACAACAAGAACTTTTCTCCCCTTATAGAGCATCAAAAGATTATTAGTAGGCATAAAAGAAGTAAAAATAGCATGAAATACTAAATTTTATTGAAAATATAATAAAACATCCATATTTTCCAGATCAGATTGAGAAATTGGTAGATAAACCTTCTCATAGACTCTTTCAACACCTTCTAAAAAATTATCACAAAGATGAAATTATGTCAACTTTTTTTTCTTTTTATTAATTTCATGTTATTTTAATATACCAGCAACATGTATTCTTGAAGCCTTATCCTTGGTTGGGTCAATTAAAATATGAGGATCTCATGTTCTCCTTTTTGGATTTCTTTTTCATCCATCCATCATGAATTTCATCCGGAAATTTCTTTTGTTTCTTTACCTTATTTTCTGGGGATGAATATTCTTTCATTTTCTATTATTCTCTACCTTATATACCTTCCTTGATGGATCTACCATAGATATGACTCCATAATGTTTTTTCAAAATCTTATTTGTATTTACATAGAAGAAAAATCTCATACGGTTCATCATATCCTCGCTAATTAATGAAATATTTTCCATCATCATATATGATTTATTCACAATTTTGAAAAATTTTATGTACTCAACCACAAATTTGCTAATGAAGGTTGGAAACATAATTATCTTAGATTTGATAGAATGTGTATTAATTTTTTCAATGGTAAGAAATATAAATATAACAGGATATTTCCTCCTCATGTTGATGATAAAATACAATACGAAAACATCAGAAACATTGAGTGTATCACAGTATTTTTTTCTCAGTACAAGAAACCCTTTCATCCACAGGGACTCTACATAGTTTTCCAGTGTCATATGGGAAACATTTCTTTTCTTTTTATACTCAAAAAATAAATAATATTTTGATATGGTTTTGATTAATGATTCAAAACTATCAGGAAACTTGTGAGATGGGAAGTATACTTCTCCATCTGAAGGAATCCCCAAAAAATATGCCAATTTCTTATAAGATATCTTGTAATTATTTTCATAAATTGAGAAAGATATTTTTTTGTTTCCCTTACTATTTAAAAAATTTAATGGATGCATAAAATGCATGCACAAGATCAGGATAATACAAATCAAAATACTTATATTATTTCTCAACACAAATAGACTACCAGCCTTGAAAATAAGTAATTTTCTTTAAGGGTTGAGTCATACTTTTCATACCAAAATATTTCAATTAATATTTCCATAAATACATACCACATATTTTAATCTTTAGCAGTTTTCATCGGATTGAGAATGAATATGATGAGTTGAACAAAAGGGAAGGTTTTTGAACTGAGCAGCATGAAGGCAATAGTAGTTCAAGATCATAGAAGCTAGAGAATCGATGTGGAATATAGGGAAGTCCCTCCTTATATAGGCATTAGGGATTTCAGTTAAACATACAAAAGAAAATCCATTGTTGATATTGAATCTATTTTTATATGATGGTTGATATTTGATTCAAATAAAGATTTATATAATTTAAAACTCTTGAGGTTTTAAAAAATTCCATCCTATTGAGAATGAATATGATAAGAAATTTATTAAAATTTTAAAAAATAAATATTTACAAAATATAAAACTAAAATAAAAAAATAAAAAAAATATAACATAGTAAGATATTAAAAAAGAATAAATAAATTGAAGAGTACATTTCAGAGTGAAAAATCCAATGGTATGAATAATTTGTTATTCTTTATTCTTTTAAACTAACATTTTACGATAGCCTTAAAGATACTAAATATGATTTTTCTAATTAAAAAATTAATTATAATATTTTTTAATAGTTTTCTATTTAAGATATTTTTAAAAGTAAAACTAAATATAATATTTTTGAAATTAAAAGTCATTACGAATTTTTTAAGACCAGAGATATTTTTTTAGAAATATTGATTTTGTAAATACTAAAACATTCTCAGAGTTTGGAAATCATTTTGAGAATTATGAATCTGATATTTATAAAAAAATCTGAGTTCATAAAACCTATTATAATAGAAATTGTTGAGAAACTAATTTTTTAGAAAACTAAATGTTTTTGAAAAACATCACACATATGTACCCCTATATGAAAATGGGTAACTTATTATAAGGATATTGGTAAACAAGAAGTAGGTATGAATGATTACTTTACATTGATCATTCCTAGCCTCTATTTAATGTATTGAAATTTATCAGAAGGAATATTTTTTGTGATAATATTCGTTCTTTATTCTTTCATACCAATAAATTGTAAAATGATATCTAATTTAGGTGTGTAATACCTAAGGAAATAGTATCTTATGTATATGTGACTAAAACATGAGTGATGTTTTGTTTTTTTACTTAAGTAAATGGAAATTAGGTTATCAAAAAGTATTTTATTTTTAGTTAAACTCATGCCATAGTCAGTGATTGTGTCTTGCATCCAAAACACTTGATCACAACAAAATCTAGCTGCTACATATTCAGCTTCACTAGCAGAAAGTTTTACTCACTGTTGTTTCTTACACGACTAAGAAACCAATAAATCTCATAAGGAATTACAAGTTGTATATGTTCTTTTCCTATCCATTCTATATCCACCAAATTCAACATTTGAAAATCTTTTTAGTTTGAAAACATTTACAAAAGAATAAAAAAGTCTTAAATCCATATTTCACTTAAGATAATAAAAAAAAATTATAGTTTTTATGGTATTCTATTAGATTTTCTTGATATATTTCACATAGTCATTTCAAAAACACTAAATCTAGATGACTAGAAGCTATGTAAAGTATATTTACAATAACACCTCTAAAAAACATTTGATCATTGGGTTTCCTAGACTCTTCAAGATCAAGGGTATTTGAGGTACCAATAAAAGTACTGATACTTTAATTATTGTTTTATCCAAATTTTTAAGAAGATATTTTATATAATTATATTTAGATATAAAATTTCCTTATGATTTTTTTGAAATTTGAAAACTAATAAAATATGTTAACTCACTCATCATACTCATTTCAAATTCAGATTTCATAAGATCTACAATGGAATTTGTTAAGGATTTTTTATTTGATCTGAATATAATACCATCAATATAAATTTTTATAGTTATTATATTTTTATTTACTTATTTTATAAAAAGAACAGGATTTTCATCTCCTTTAACCAAATTGTTTTGTAATAAAAATCCTATTAATCTACCATACCAAGTCGTAGAATCTTTTTTAAGTACATATAATTATTTGGTATGTTTATTAATTTATTTAGGATGTTTATATTTTTAAAACTAGAGGTTTTTTAAAACCTAAACTTCCTCCAAAACATATCCATTGAGTAAAGCACACTTCATGTCCATTGTAAAAAAATTGAAATTAAAAAATTCTTCAAAGGCTAGAAGTATTCAGATAGCTTCTAGTCTTTATCCCAGTGCATAGGTTTCTTCATAATCAATTCCCTCTTATTGATTATAACCCTTATCAACAAGTTTAGCTTGATATCTAATTATTACTCCATTTTCATCACATTGTTTTTCCAAAAATAACCAATTTTACTTCAATTATAGAAGTTTATATACTTTATTCAACTAAATCCCAATATTTTCTCCCCTCTAACTGATCGAGGTCATCTTGAATTTATTCAATCTAATCCTCATCACCAAAAGACTCATCTTGATTCTTAGGTTCAAATTGTGATAATAAATCTTTGTGTTCAACTTCATTCCTTAAGTAACATCTAGTCCTAACTAGTTGATCAACATCACTAATGATACTCTCACTAGGATGACTCCTATGAAAAAAACTAACTTCCTGGGTTTTGTAAAGTCTGTTCTTCAACATAAGGTATAAATTCATATTGAGAATTAACATTAGAAACTTTTTCTTGAGTATTTTTTTTATGAGAAGAGACTTCTAACAATGGCTGAAAATTAGTTTTAAAAACCACATCTGAGGATTTTGGTTGAGGTTTTTTGAAAACAAAAGGTTTTGTTTCGTCAAATTTTTCATGTACTTTTTCCTCAACAGTAAAATATTTTTATTAATAAATCTATATTCATTAAATGTAGTGGAATAACCTAAAAATATTCCTTCATTTTATTTTGGGTGAAATTTTATGTAAATTATCATTAGTATTCTGAATGAATAGTTTACATCCAAAAAATATGAAGTAAGAGTCTTTTTGTTTTCTTCTTGTCCCCAACTCATAAGGAATTTTATTAAGAAAATTTATAATAAAAACTATAGTTATTGTAAAAAAATAATTACTAACCACTTTAGACCCAAAATATTTAGTAATTAAGTATTCACTTATTAGGGTTTCAGTTATTTATTGAAAAATTCTATTTCTTCTTCCAATTACACAATTTTTCTAGGGGTTCTAGGAAATGAAAATTTATTTTCTATAAATTTCATAAAACAAAAAGATTCCAAATAATAATTTTTAAATTCCCCACCATGATCTCTATGAATAGTTCTCAAGGGAAGGTTTTTGTCATTTTTAACTTTGGCTACAAACGTTTCAAAATAACAAAATGATTAAGAGTTTTTTGTGAGAAAATAAACCCATGTGTATCTAGTGCAATCATCAGCGAAGACATATACATAGTATTTTCCACCAATAATCATATTTTGTGTAGTAGAAAATAACTCCATGTGTACTAACTATAAATCATTATAAGTTGATAGTTAATAAATATATTTATAACTTGACTTATATTCCTTACAATATTGAAAACGGTCAGAGAATTTTAAAGTATAAAACCTAAGTTCTAGTAGATCCTTAAAAATGCTTTTCTTAGTCAACTTAGATAAGTTTCTAGGGTTATAATGTCCAATGATTCTATATTATAACAAATATTTATCTTTCATTTCACTAAGTAGAGGCAAGTCTTGGCTCCTATGTGAGTAAACACTCTCACTCCAATTGACATAAATAATAAATTCACCCTTGAAACTATCTACAAAACATTTATCATTCCTAATGTTTCCAAGGTAACCTTCATCAAATAATTGACTTATGCATATAAGTTTATCTTTAAGATCTTTAATAATCAAAAAATTGAAACAAGATATTTTCCAATAAGAACAATGTTACCAATTTTGATAATATCTCCTTGATAATTATCACCAAAAGGTACTTTACCACATTTCATCTTGATAACATTATTGAAACATTCTTTATTTCTAGTCATATTTTTGGAACACTCACTATCCATGTACCATATTGTTTTGTTGTTGGTACTTACATTTTTTCAAAAAAACAATATAATTAAACTTTTGGCACCCAAAGCTTCTCGGGTACAGTAATGTTAGACAATAAAAATTTTGGAATCCACACCTATTTTGAAAAATAGGCTTTGTGAAATCTTAGGGATTGAACTTTTTTTAATGAATAATTATTTCTTCAATGTCTACCGCTTGGATACTTTGTGAAAAAAGGGGAATTATTAGAAACAAATAAATTGTTACTAAAAATAGGTATTTAATATGTATAAACCATTCCGGAACTATTACCATGAGGATGAATTTGTGTAGATTTTTTATCAAAACATCCATTACCAGTAGTAAATTTTTATAAAAGTTTTCTTAAAATGGATATTTCAGATTTTAGTTTTACAACTAAATCTTTATCCTCATTAGTATTAGTTTTATAATTAAGTTTTATTTCTAAATATTTTTTCTCATAAATTTCTTTTTAAAAAAATATTTAGAAATATTATATTTATAAAAAATAGTATCATCAAGTCCTTTGGGAAGATATGATATTTCTTAGTCAAAACCTCTATTATTAAAAAATCCTTAGTATGTTTTTACTTAGCTTGAGCAATTTTTTATTAAAATTTTACAATTTTTATTTTCAAAAAGTTTTGGAAAATGAGAAAAATTATCATAAGTATATAGAGAATTATCATCACTAGTTGAGTAATATTATTCATTAGAAGATATATAATCCTTCTCATCATAATAATTTGCACTTAAAGTCATTTTGGTAAGGTTTTTAGTTGTTCATACCTTATCTATAAGACACTAATTAACTTTAGGTGTAGTGGGAAAAATACATAAGTTCCTCTGACTATAAAATTCATTCTAAGAATATTTCTCAAAAGAATCACCTCCACTAAAACTCCATGTTTCAGAAGCTTTCAGAATATTCTTACCTTTTGATTTGTAATATTTATTAGGATTTTTTTTAAATTAATTTATTGTCTATCTTTTATCTTCAACATTGGAAAATATGGTCTGATGTTTCCTACTTTATTACTTTCATATACAGTGAATTCATAATTCATATCAATTCTACCTATATGATCTTTATTATATCTATACTAAAAAAATTTATTTCCTACAATCTTATTCGTCATTCTGGACAAGTTTTCTGACTCATTTTAAAAAATTTAAATATAATTAAATTATATTGAAAAACCACTTTTATCTTTATTAAATACTTAAAAAAATTATATATATTAAACATTATAAATTAAGGAGATGTTGTAGTAAAGGAAACACCCCAATTTTTCTTTTTATGTTTCTCAGCATATCTTTTTAACCTTACTTTGTAATATATAAGAGTTCCCATGAGATCATCAAAAGTAATATTATTTAACTTTATTATCTCATCAACTGTAGTTCTCCTTGATTCCTACTCATTGGGCATGATATCAATTATATTCTCAAAAATTATCTCATCATCAATACCTTTATCACCAATAAATATTCAATTTTTTATAAAAGTCATAAACCTCTGATTCATCTTGGAAATAGATTCACCTATTAAGAAATCAAATGCTTGATAATCAGATATTAACATCACACTTTTATTATCAATAACTTTAGATTTACCAAAATGTGTATCCTCAAGTTATTCCATTTACTATTGGAAACCAAATATAAAGAAATATGAATAAAAATTCTTCTTGTCATAGAACAAAACAGTTTATTTCTAACTCTGTAATTCAACTTATATTCGTGTTTTTATGATGAGTATAATAGTTACATCCTTCTCTATAACTTTATAGTATCCAATCAATATAACAAAATTTTCAACTCCTGTGTTTATAAAAATATTATTCATCCTATCCCTCCAACACTTGTAGTCAGCACCATTAAAGACAGGTGGTTTCTCGGGATTTGTATTATCTATAGAACTAAAATTTAAATATTCCATATTAAAAAAATACTCTTTCCATAATTAAAATTTAGTGTAACAAAGGTTTTATAAATAGAAGGTTTATAACAAAACATAACAAACTTGAAAAAGTAAATAAAGTAAAAACTCTACAAGTAATTGGATAGTGGAATCCTACTCAGATACCAATTTTTGAATCATTATATCTATAATACTCATTGAGGTCGTAATAATATTATATTTATGGATATCCTATAATATTGGGTGAATTGTAGTTTAGAAAACATAATTTAATAGAATTAAACAAAAAAATACACAATCCTCTTAAAGTATATTTATTGAACTCGACCCTCAGTTCAGTGATCATAATCATGAAATTGGAACCTGACAATGGTCTGATTAAATTAGTGTGAAATATTGTAATTATAAATACCCGGCCTTAAACATTACATAATATTGAATTAAAATAATAATTCACATTAAGGATCTTTTCAGGTTTAGAGTTTTAGATAATTAGGACATAACTATTACATCTCAAAAGATTACAAGGTAGACATATCTACACAGTTTCCATTTTTTCATAAAATAAAAACTCTTGAAAAAAAGACCAATGTCTAGTTCCATGTTTTAGACAGCATGACTTTTCCTTGATCCCATCCTTGACCCTATTCATCTTTAAGTCCTGTGAAAACATTTCAAAACATGGGATGAGCATAAAAATCTCAGTAAGGGTTATAAAACAAGGAATGAAAACATTTGTTCAAAAATACATACAAAACATAAAATCTTTTACTTACCTTATGAAATCATAAGATTTAAAAAAACACATAGAAATCATAAATCATAAAGGTAACTTGTGGCATCCATATCATACTTACATTGTAGCTATAATAGCTATATAGGGAGTTACTTTGGAATACCCATCACAGTATATTACCTAAATCTCTTAGGAGAAACATTCACATTTACCTCCGTCACATTACCCAAAGAATTAGAGATCTTTCTCGGGCTCACCCGCCCTAGGTTTATTATGGAACCACCAGTATACGTAAATAATGCCCAAGAACCATAACAAGATAATAACACATAACATAAGCATAAAGGAAAGATAACATTTCCACATTGCAATAATAAAATATCATTTCAAGATATTGAAATAATAAATCCATTCTCAAAATCATTTTCAATACCAAAATATGGAAAAATAGTATATGGTATTTATTTTTCCTTTTAAAAACATTCCGGCTTGTTAAGGAAGCCAAAGATCAAATAATACTCGCGGCGGTGGAATGGTCGTTGTCACCGCTTACTTTAAAAAAACATTCCTTTTTTTCATTTAGTAAAACGCTTCGTATAAAAATATTCCCTTTGAATAAAATGAAAAGTCAAAGGGGTTTATACACCGTATAAAGTCGTATATAAAACTAAAATGCCTCAATGAAAGGAGATTGAGACGAAGTCCCTTACCTCGTGTCTGACTTGACTCGATCGTTCCTTATTTTCCTGAATAATAAACTAAAGTTAATTTCTACTTTCTTAAGAACCTTTTTGAAGTTTATTATTCCTTTTATATCACTTATTACCATGTTATAAACATTATTCAATCATTTAAGTTAATAACGCTCATTTTGTTGATATTTGGTACTTGAGTAAAAAATGAACACCTTATATTTACAAGTTGTCCGTGTGGTAAAAGGTTCATTATATCCAGAATGATATTCATGATTTTGATATCATATATATAATATATATGCAGTATATACATGTTTTTTTATAATAGTACATAACATTTATAGGTAAGAAATGAAACGCACCGTTCATGGAGACGGAAAGTCGTATGTACGCATGAACGCTACTTTCATTTCTATTTATTATTTTAATGGAAATAAAACATAATGATACATATGTCTATTATAATTATAGTATAATATCATATATATAATATAGTTAACTTCATCCTTTATACATCCCACGTAAGTCATTAACAAATCAAATCACTTTGAGGGGGCGGTAGTCCGCACTTCCTCAAATGAGATTATCATATTTACCAACTATGGAAACCATAAAGGCATGATATAAATGGTAATTACAGAAGCATAAGAAAATAATATACATAATATATATCATATATAAATACAGTTCCATCATAATGGCCACCATGAGAGGCTATAAGATGTAATTGAACAATCATCATTTCGTGAGGCCTTAGTTTTCCATCCACAGAAACATTATGTTCTTCATCCATTAGATGAAGGTGTGTGTAATTGTAGTATGAATACTTCCCAGAAAAACAACCTAGTATATTTAGGATACTGGTTTTGTTACAAAATAAAGTAATAAAAAGAGTTTAGGGGTTGGAGAAGTAAAATAAAAGAAAACAATTTATGAGAAACCATTACCTTTAATTTGGGTAACTTCATTTGGTTTGAACCAAAGGACTTCTTGAAGTGTCTTCTTCCTGAGGTATGGCTTCTAAGAGGAGTAGAATGATGTAGGGAGCTTAAATGGTCAGTGTTTGGACGATTCAAATGGCTTTAGAGGTGTTTGGAATTGGTTAGAAGTGATATCCTTTTATAAGGGAGAGGAGGGTTTCTTTAGGAAAGTCTGAAAGTATTATTTTATAATATAATGATATTCAGTTTCTAATGGTCCAAAAATAATTACATTCTAATATAATATGAGTAATGGTCGAAATAAAATCATCCAATCAGAATTTGACATGTTTTGGATAATAGTTTAATCATTATAATCTTATTTATTTAAATCATTTATTAATGTGGTAAATACTGCATCATTATTGTGTCATATATAATTTACTTTATTCGATGTATAAAAATTATCAAAAAATTACTATCATGTAGGAAATATTTTTATATCTTCAATGAATATTTATAGCTGAAAATAGGACTAAAATAACACCATATTTAAATTAATTTCTAAAAGATTTTTGTTAATGTCAATTTTGTCTTCACATTAAATTAATTAATCTAAATTGTCATTATCACTCCCAAGTGGCTCAATGGGGTCCCAAAATCTACCCAAATATACCCATGGTCGTAAATGACTCAACCAATAAGGTTTGTACAAGTGTTATGGAAATTATGAATTATTATAACATTCTTTTAACCTTGAATTACCCTATTTACCTTTAACTGCGGTAAATAAAAGTCAAAAGTTACTATTCACCAAAAATTATTTTCATCTTATTGAACCAAATTTTACTTATTGATAACAACCATGTATGTCATATTTTTGAAATTCAATTCACAGAAGTGGTAAAATTTCATTTAAATGAAAAAGTCCATTTTTTTAACTACCACTAAGTGGTTTCACTATTCATCAAAAATTGAAGTTTTTCATAAAAATACCGAAAATTCAGCCTAATCTATATTTGATATTCCAAATTCAAAAATTATTTCTATTTTTTCAAATTCAAAACATAGAATTAGAATTAATTAGGTTTAAAATTAATTCCCTTTATCAAAACATATAGCGTGTTTTAAAGAAATAATAACTATCAAAAGATTAATACTCCTTTATGTCCAATTTCAAAGTGAAATTAATTTCAATGACCAACATTGGATTAAATGGTAAAAAAATATTTTAATTTCACTTTAAAACCAACTAAAATAATAATCTAACCATAGAAATAAATTAGATTAAAAGTCACTTTTGAATTAAAATACAATATTTTTCACTATTTATTAAAAAATTAACTTTATCAAGAAAATACCAAAAAAATTACCCAAATTAAAATTTGATTTCCCTAGTCTAATGAAGGATTTTATTTGGTCAATTAGAATGTATTAAAGTGACCAAAACTATATTTACAGAGTGTTCTCCATTAAAAGGCGATAAATCTACCTTTTGAAATAAATTATGCTTAAAATTAGATTTATTCAAATTTTAAGCCTCTAAATTTTTATTGGATAATGTTAATACATTTAACAATCATGTATAATAATATTATAGTTAGTTTTTTTCATTCCTGCCAATAAAACGGCTAGGAGTTAACTACCCTTTAAAATAATAATATTATATTATTAGTGTGCAACGTAAGATTCCAAAGAAACTCGTTGTTGCGTATTGGGTATGCTATCGAACATAGAAACCCCTTTAAAGTAAAATTAATATTTAATTCACAAATATTAATAAATATGAAAAATGTATTATTCTTCATTTACCTTGGATGTTACCTCTTTCCCGCCATTTGGGAATTGTGTCCTCGCAATTTTTATTCACTTATCAAAATAAGTGGGGGTATTTATCCCTCATAGAATTTTTAGATTCCCACGTTGCCTCTTCAACCATATTGTTTTTTCTCAAGACCTTTACCTGGTGAATTACCTTATTCTACAACACTTGCACTCTACGGTCAAGAATCTGGACTGGTTGTTCTTCATAAGGGAGATTCTATTCCAACTGAACTACATATGGGCTCAAAACATGAGATAGATCTGGTATATACTTTCTCAACATCGAAACATGAAAAACATTGTGTACCTGGGATAAACTTGGTGGTAAATCCACTTTGTACGCAACTGATCCAACTTTCTCTAGAATTTCATAAGGTCCAATGAACCTTGGACTCAACTTTCCCTTCTTACGAAAAGGCATCACACTTTTCCATGGAGAAACTTTGAGAAAGACATGATCACCTACCTCAAAAGAAAGATCCTTCCTCCGGTTAACGGCATAACTTTTCTGTCTTCTCTAAGCTGTTCTCATGTGCTTTTGAATCAACTGAACATTTTCTGCCATCTGTTCTACCAATTCTGGTCCTATAAGCTTCCTTTCACCTACTTCATCCCAGAAAGCTAGATTTCGACAATGCTTTCCATATAATGCCTCAAATGGAGCCATCTGTATACTAGAATGAAAACTGTTATTATAAGAAAATTCAACCAAAGAAAGATGTTGGTCCCAACATCCCTGATAATTTAGTGAACAAGCACGTAGCATATCCTCCAATGTCTGTATTGTTCGTTCTGACTGCCCATCTGATTACGGATGAAAAGCTGTACTAAAATTTAATTCAGTACCCAATGACTTCTGAAGGACTTTCCAAAAGATAGAAGTAAACCTGGGATCACGATCAGATACAATGAAGAGGGGAACACCATACAACCTGACTATATCTTTAACATAAAACCGAGCAAGTTGATCTAGAGACAAAGTATCTTGAATAGGAAGTAAATTATCATATTTATTCAATCGATCAACAATAACCCAGATTTCATTATTACCTCGAGATGTCTTTGGTAATCCCACAACGAAGTCCATGGATATATTTTCCCATTTCCACTCTGGAACTGGTAGAGGCTGAAGCATATCTTTCGGTTACTACCACTCTACTTTAACCTGCTGACAAGTCAAACACTTCATAGTAAAATCAACAATATCTCTTTTCATTCCATCCCACCAGTAATACTCCCTAAGATCTCTGTACATCTTAGTACAACCAGGATGAACTGAAAATGGAGAACTATGAGCTTCACATAACAACTCATTCTTCAACTGTGAATCACAAGGTACACCCAATCGATTTCCAAATCTCAAAACACAATCATTATCTATGTTAAATTCAGGAAACTTTCCCTTCTAAACCAACTCTACCTTTTTCTGCAACTCACTATCTTCTTTTTGCGCTTGCTTAATTATATCTGATAGAGATGATTTCACTGGAACCTAAAACAAAACAGAATAATTTCTTGCAACAACAAATTCTATTCCAAAGTTCATCAAATCAAAAACCAAAGGATCTCGTTCCAAACGTATCATGTCTAATGAGACATTACTTTTTTGACTCAAAGAATTGGTCACTTTATTTGATTTTCCCAAATGGAAATGGATCATGCAATCATAATACTTGATTAGTTACAACCATATGTTCTATCTCATGTTTAATTCTTTTTGAGTGAATATATACATTAAACTTTTGTGGTCAGTATATATTTCTCATTTCACTCCATACAAATGATGCCTCCAAATTTTTAAAGAAAAAACAACAACAGATAATTCCAAATCATGTGTAGGGTAATTTAACTCATGTGGTTTCAACTGAGGTGAAGCAAAAACAATTACCTGTTCATTTTTCATTAGGACACAACCAAGTCCTTTCAATGAAGAATCACTGTAGATAACAAACTCACCATTTCTGGAAGTTAGTGCCAAAACTGGATCATTCACCAATCTTCTTTTCAATTCTTAAAAACAATCATCACATTCTTTTGTCCAGATGAACTTAACACCTTTTCAAGTTAACTTAGTAATTGGAGTAGATAAACATGAAACATTTTCAACAAACATCTGGTAATAACCTGCCAAACCAATAAAACTACGGAACTCTATTATATTTGTGGGTCTTGTCCATTCTTCAACAACTTTTGTTTTAGAAGGATCAACAGTTATGCCATTTTTTGAAACAATGTGACCAAGGAAAGATATTTTTTGTAACCAAAACTCAAACTTGCTGAATTTACCAAATAGTTTCTTTTCTTTTAAGGTTTTCCAGACAACCCTTAAATGACTTTCATGTTCCTCCTTACTTTTGGAATAAACCAAAATATCATAAATGAACACAACAACAAACTTATCCAAGAACTCATGGAAAATTCTATTCATAAGATCCATGAATACAGCAGGTGCATTGGTTAACCCAAAAGGCATAACTACAAATTCATAATGGCCATATCTAGTACGAAACTGAGTCTTCAGAATGTCTTCTTCGTTTACTTTCAACTGATGGTACCCCGACCTCAAGTCAATCTTTGAAAAATACTGAGCTCCCTGGAGCTGATCAAACAAATCATCGATATGATGCAAAGGATACGTATTCTTAATAGTGATGTTATTCAATGCTCTATAATGAATGAAAAGTCTCATTGAATCATATTTCTTTTTAAAAAACAAGACAGGAGCACCCCATGGTGATGTGCTAGGTCGAATGAAACCTTTATCTAATAACTCCTATAATTGATTCTTTATCTCTAAAAGTTTAATTTGAGCCATTCGATAAGGGGTTTTTGAAATTGGCTTAGCATCAGGAACTAAGTCAACAGTAAATTCAACTTCTTGATCTGGTATAATACCAGGAAACTCATCAGTAAAAACATCAAGGTACTCATTTACCACTGTCACATCATTAATCTAAATAGTTCCTTTTTTTCAATAATATGTGCAAGGTAACATTCATTTTCATCTTTTACTAGTTTCTCAACTTCCTGATATGTTATCAATGGTAAGGGTTAATTTTTGTATACAAAATGAAAATCATTCTGAAAATAAACCTCTTTATCTTTTCAGTAAATCTTATCATGAAAAACAGAAATCCAATCCATACCCAATATAACATCAAACTCTACTAGAGGAAAAACAATAAGGTTTGCAGGTATATTCTTTCTGCACACAAGGAAAGGAATGTTCTTATTTTTTCTTTTTGTCTCTACATTTCCTCCAGCTGTTTTTACCGTAAGTTCAATATTCATATCATGGGATGGAATTCCCAATTTACTAGAAAACCTCTCAGAAATGAAAGAGTGTGTAAGTAGACCACACATCCATATGACATGTAGTGTGCCCGAAACAACACAATATGCAGTTTTAAAAGATATCAAAGTCTTTAAAAATGTGCATCATGGGGTCAAAATGAACAAATAACATCAATGGGACATGAAATCATAGAAAAATGATTATATATTTATTTTTGAAATGAAATAATTGATTCCACGTCAATTAAATTTATATTTTTTCTGAGATGCTCGTAAACACATTTTTAGTGTTTTAAAACACTAAAATGTGTGTATAACGGTCAAACCCATCAGATTATCCCTTATATTTATGTGAAATGAATGGAAAGTATGGTTGAATTATTTGTGACATGTATGAGTAGAAACAATGTGCATCCTAAGTGTGGTGTGCTCCAAATGACCCAATAAGTAGTTTTAAAATTTTTAATGTCTTTAACAATGCACATTAGAGAGTCAAAACCAAACAAACAATGTATGAGGGACATAAAATCATAAGAAAATGACCATAGATTGATTTTGGATATATAGGAATCAGATCCATATCAATACAACTTTCAGATTTCCTAATATTCCTATAAACACGTTTTTATTGTTTTAAAACACTAAAATATACTTTTAACTATAAAAACCATATGGAATGATTTAGAATTGATGAGAAATTGTGTGAAAACTATGTTTAAATTATTTTTTATTTATATGAGTATACAACACATCCATTTGATGTGAAGTGTGCTCAGAATGACTCAATAATCATTTTAAAAAGATATCAAAGTATTTAAAAATGTACACCATGGGGTCAAAACAAAGAAAAAAACATCACACAGACATGAAATCATAAGACAACAACCATTTATTGATTTTTGAAATTTAAAAATAGATACCATGTAATCTGAGTTGGGGTTTTTATGGGATACCCATAGATGTGTTTAATTGTTTTAAAAAACTAAAATGTTCATGTAACAAGAAAAACCATAAGAAATGACCTCAGATAGATGTGAAATAATGGAAAAACTATGTTGGAATTATTTTTGATGTGCATGGGAATAAAACACATCCATATGACATGTGGTGTTCTCAGAATTACTTGACAATGAGTTGTAAAAACATCAAAGACTTAAAACTGTGTGTTAGGTGATCCAAAATAAGAAAAATATGTTGGAGTGCTGTGAAATAATTGGTCGATGACCATAGATTTATTTTTGAAATATAGTAATTGATTCCACATCAATATGTCTTATAGTTTTTTTCAGGATGTCCATAAACATGTTTCTAGTGTTTTAAAACACTAAAACATGGGTTTAATTGTAAAAAACAATCGAAATGACATCAGATTGATCTGAATTCATGAGAAAATTATGATTAAATTATTTTTGGTTAGTAATACTAGAAAAAACATCCATTTTATGTGTGGTGTACTTAAAATGAATCAATAAGTAATTGAAAAAGATATCAAATGATTTAAAAATGTCAATCAAGGGTTTAAATTCAAATAAATTATGTATAAGTTCCATGAAATCATAGAACAATAACAATATTTTGAATTTTGAAATATAGGAATTTATTCCATAATAATCAAAGTTATATTTTTTATGGGATGTATGTAAATGAGTTTTTAGTGGTTAAAAACACTCAAAAATCCATGTAATGTTAAAAACCATATGAATCAACCTCATATTGTTGTGAAATCATAGTAAAACTATGTTTGAAATATTTATGATGAGTATGAGTATAAAAAATACATCTTACATGTGGTGTGCTTGAAATGGCCCAATAAGATGTTTTAAAAGATATAAATGTCTTTAAAAATATGTGTTAGGACGTCATAACAAATAAAATACATCAGAGGGTTTTGAAATCATAGGAAAATTAACATAGAATTATTTATGAAATGTAGAAGATTATTTCATATAAATGAATGTTTTTTTCTTGGGATGATCGTAAACACGTTTTTAGAGGTTCAAAACACCACAATGTCTGAATAACTATAAATACCTTATAAAAACTCAATTTGACCTAAAACCATGGGAAAATTTTTCTTAGATTATTTTTTATGCTTATAAGTGTAAACATTTTCCATATGATTTGTGGTGTTCTCAAAATTTCCCAATAAGTAGTTTTAAAAGATATTAATGTCTTTAAAATCAAGCGCATGTGGGTCAAAACAAAACCAACAGTATCAAAGGTATGTAAAATCAAATGAAAGTTACCATAGATTTATTCTCAAAATTTAGGAATTGAATCCACATTAACCAGACTTACGGTTTCCCCAATATGTCTATAATTGTGTTATCAATGTTTTAAAATAGTAAAATTTGAATGTAATGGTCAAAACCATCAGAAAAAAACCCTGGTTTGATATAAAATTATGGGAAAACTATCTTTCAATTATTAGAGAAATGTACGAGCAGGACACATGTCCATCCAATAGGTGGTGTGCTAAAAATGACTCAATAATAAGTTTTAAAAGATATTAAAGAAATTAAAAATGTACTTAAAGGGTTCAAAACCAATCAAAAGATGTTTGAGGGACATAAAATCATAGGGCAGTGATGGTAGATTTATTTGGGAAATGTAGGAACTAAATCCATTTCAATAAGAGTTTTGGTTTTTGTAGGATTCTTGTATGCATGTTTTTAGTGCTTTAAACAACTAAAATGTGTGTATAACTATCAAAACCATAGTAAACGACTTTATATTTATGTGAAATCATGGGACAACCACCTTTGAATTATTTTTGAAATATAGTAAATGCTTCCATGTCAAAGTGCTTAAAATCTTTTCATTGATTAATTTCAATCACACCTCATGTCAGTTTAAAATTTTATTAGATCGTTATATACTTATACCCTTTGAGTTTTGAGTGTTGAATCATATCGCAAATAATTATGTTTATGTCCTAAAAGTTTTCTTCATGATTTATTATTTGTTTTATGTTAAAATTTCATCTTTTATTAATAAATTAAAAAAATTGATGTGAAAAATTACGACTATATTTTGTGCCTATTATGTTTCGTATTTCATTTCCTAAATGTTATGGTTTATATTATAGGTGACAGAAGTCAACAATAGGCATGAGGTTGACCATTCTGATCCACAAAAATCATCAGAAGGTAGTCGTGGTGACTTATATTTTTTTGGTATGGTTAAATATTATCAGGGATTCTACTATAATTCTTATTTATTATGTCCAGTTCTAATTTATATATTCTTTTTATTCAAATTGATGACATGATGTGGCCATTTACAAATATGATGACTTTAGTTATGGAGGCGGTTGGATGTAGTGGAGGTGGTGAGATGAATGTGTTGGTTATAAGTTGATGATGGAGGTGGGACATATTTTATTTTATATATATGATTACTAAACTTATGGGTTCACTAGTGGTTGTGTATATATGAGTGTGTATGTATGACTATAGATGTATTATATAATTTATTGTGTATTGTTTCTTGAGTTTATTTTATGATTGAGTTCATTACATGCATATTATTTTTCCATAAATAGTATTTTTAAAAAAATATTTTCTTTAATTTTTTTAGTGGAAGTTTCTGAGAACTGCTACTAAAAAATAGTGCAACGATTTATTTAGTAGCTATTCAGGTAGTTTTAGTTATTTTTTTCAGTAATGTAAACCACTGCTAAATAAATTAGATGCGGTTATGTTAATTTACCCCATTTAATTTTCCGTCATTTTTACAAAAAAAATAGCTGCCAGATGACTAAAAAATCATTGCTAATTCCCCAAAATAATACATATAAAAAGCACCACTAAACTATAAATAACCCAACTTAGTAATTTCTGATTATAAAATATACAGTAGTTTAAATAACCGCTGTTAAACAATATATTGGTGGTTTAACCCGCTTCTGGTACTAAAAAAAACTTCCCCTAATACCATAATTTTTGTAGTGATTCAATAAGGTGACCAATTGTCCAAATGATATTCTATTTTTATTATTTACTTATCACATCATGATTTATAATTTCTTATTTATCTTTTTTTACATTTTTATTGATTATGATAAACTATCCTAATAAGCCCCACATTATTGTAATTAAAAACTTCATGATTGTCTTGATAAATGTTATGTAACAATTGATACACTAGTGAAAAAATATCATAAAGAATTTAGATTTTTTAGTGCATAATAAGCTCTTGGGATCATATGATATATTACTACTTCAATTATTATTGAACACATCATTTTATAAACTCAATACATTACAAATAAAATTAGTAATGCTATAAATACAGTTCATTGGTTCCGAAAAAGCATTCATGTTATAAATACCTTTAAAAATTGACAACTAGGATCAATGATAAAAATGGCTCTAATAAAGGGTACATTAATCATCACTAAAAAAATTATGAATAAAGGGGTCCATTATTAGTGATAGTTTAGCACTGTTAAAGGGGGGACTTTTTCAGCACTGTTTTTCTCACTGATGAAGGACCATCTTATCAGTGTTGGAAATAGCGCTGGTAAAATCCATGCTATAGCAGTGTGCTGTAAAAATTAATATACATTACAACAATAAATAGAAATTTTAATTAAAATAAAATTTGAATCACAAAAACTAGAAAAAAACAATAGATTATTGAAATTTCATATATTGGTTTGTATAATTACATTAGAATGTACAATTTATGAGAAAAACAAAAAAAATTAAAAGCATCAATGTTTTGTTGTCTTTATCACATGACCTCCTCTCAAAAGAGCTCGATTATGTTTCCAGTTGCTGAAAAAACCAAACTAGACTGAGTAAAAGAGTAATAATTTATAAAAAATTTCTTATGTTAGTAATACTATAATGAAATAAATTACACTTAAATATGAAACAATGCATTAATAAAATGTCACTTTTAAACTGAATACAGACACTTCAAGTCATTCCAAGAAAACTGAGTGTTGGACTAATGTGTTGTTCATTTTTTATATACAAAATGATTTATGGATAATTATATTAAATTATCAAGATAATATGAGCACATTTTCTTAGTTTTAAGCACATGATGTGTGTTTGGAAGTAAAGTGTCAATTTTAAACTAAAAATATACACTGTGACCCATACCTGGAACACAATATGCTACATTATTGTGTGGTTAATTATTACATGTAAAAACTGATTTAAGGATAATTTTCCTGAAGTATAAAGGAAATATGAGAAAATTTTCTCATTTTTAGGTATGTAAAATATTTTTTGAACTAAAATATCAATTTTAAATAAAATAAAACATTGTGATTCATAAAAATCAAAGCATGTGTCAAATTGATGTGTAATTGATTCTTATACATCATAAATGACCTAAAGAAAGTTTTCTAAATGTATCAACATGATAAAAGTGTGTTTTTATGTTTTCAGGGAGTGACACATTTTTTTAACTAAAATTTAATTTTTAAACTGAAAACACACACTTTGAGTATATCAGTCATACCTTGTTTTGTATAGATTTGTGGTTGATTATTACAATTTAAAAAAGACTTATAGATTATTTTTATGAAGTATCAAGATGATCCAATTGGGTTTTATAATTTTTTATGAGTGACACACATTTTTAACAAGAATGTCCTTTTTAAATTGAAAACACACATTTTGTGTCATATCGATAATGTCATGTATCAGATTGAGGTAAGAAAGATTCCAACACATCACAAATGACTTATGGATAATTGTTATAAAGTATCAAAAAATTATGAATGTGTTTTCTAATTTTTGAGTCTGTCATGCATTTTTTTAAAAATAATATCAATTTTAAACTAAAATTTCAATTTTAAATAAAAACACACACACTGAGTCATACATATCTCATCGTGTTCTTGGATAATGTGTGGTTGATTCATACATGTCAAAGAACGACTTTATGGGTATTTTCATAAACAACTAAGAAAATTCAAGCGTGTTTTCTAGGTTTTTAGTGATTCACACATGTTTTTAACTAAAATGTAATTTTTAAATTAAAAACATGCACTTTGAGTCATACCAATCACATCATGTAAAATATTGAAATGAAAATGATTCTTACTTGTCACAAATGATTTACAGATCAATTTCATGAGCTGTAGAGACAACCTGAGTTCATTTTTTGGCTTTTAGTGAGTGACACATGTTTTTACTAAAATTTCATTTTTAAATTGAAATTACACATTTTGAGTCATACCAATCATACTGTGTATCTGATTGAGGTAAAAAAAATTACATTAAATCAAAAATGGATTAGAGATCATTTTATTAACTATTAAAACCATATAAATGTGTTTCATTGGTTTTGATCATGTGACATCTATTTTGAGCTAATATGTCAATTTTAAATGAAAGCATACACATTGAGTCATACCAGTTAAATTGTGTGTCAGATTGATGCACAATTAATTCCTAAACATCAAACCAAATTAAGAATAATTTTCCAAAAGTATCAACACAATTCAATAATGGTTTCCAGGTTTTAAATGACTGACACATTTTTAACTAAAATGTCATTTTGAACCTCAAAACACACACTTTGAGTAATATCAGTCACACCATCTGTCATATTTATGTTTAGCTGACTCCTACACATCAAAAATGTCACATGAATCATTTTAATAAATTATTCACACATAAAAGAAGGATTTCTTGGTTTTTAGTGTGTGACACATGTTTTTAACTAAAATGCCTTTTTTAAACCGAAACCACACATTTTTAGTCATATCAGTCACATCATTTATCAGATTGAGGTGCGGCTGATTCTTACATGTCATAAATGACATATAGATCATTTTACAAATTTATCAATATAATATGAGTGTTTTAAATTTTTTTCATATATTCACATATTTTTTTAACTAAAATGTCATTTTTAATATGAAAAAACACATTTGAGTCATATTGGTCTGACCGTGTATCAGATTAAGGTATGGCTGATTCTAACATGTCATAAATGACTTGTGGATCATTTTCCTAAAGTAAGACAAATGAAGGTTTTTGGTCATTTTTTAGTATGTCATGTGTATTTTTAACTAAGATGTAATTTGAAAATTAAAACCACGCATTTTGAGTCATACCATTCACTCTATGTATCTGATTGAGATAAGAATGATTCCTAAACATAAGAAATTACATATAGATCATTTTATAAAGTATTTAAAAAATCATAATGTGTTTGATCCGTTTTGAGTATGCCACAAGTCTTTTGGACTAAAATATAAATATTAAATTAAAACACACACTTTGAGTCATACCAGTCACTCCAAGTTTTGTATTAATGTGTTGTTGATTCAAATAAATCACAATTGACTGAAGGATGATTTTCCTAGTGTATCAAGACAATCTGAGTTTGGTTTCTTGGTTTTCAAGGAGTGGAACATGTTTTTATACTAAAATGTCATTTTTAAAATGAAAACATACACTTTGAGTCATACCAATCACATCGTGTGATAAATAGATATGTAAATGATTCCCACACATCACAAATGAAGGAGGGATCATTTTCCTAATATACTAATACAAATAGTCTATTTTTATAGTTTTTAGAAGTGGAACATGTTTTTAACTAAATTAATAATTTTAATTTTAATGGGACATTTCAAGTCATACTAGTCACACCATGTATACAATTTAGATATGGTTTGTTCTTATATGTCAAAAAAGACTTATGGATCATTTTTACAATGTATCAAAACAATATTAATGTTTTTCATTGGTTTTGAGTATGTGACATGCATTTTGAACTAAAATTTAAATTTTAAATAATAATATACACTTTGAGTCATACCAATCACACTATGCATTGGATTTATGTGAGATTTATTCCTACATTTAAAAAATCACTTAAGGAAAGTTTCTAAAATGTATGAAGACAACATGAGTTTTTTCAATCAATTATTAGTGAGTGGAACACTTTTAAACTAAAATGTCATTTTTAAACTAAAAATGATCATTTATAGTTATACAGGTTATACTGTGTATTATATTGAGGAATGACTAATTTTTACACGTCAAAAATTAATTATGGATAATTTTCTTAATGTATCAAAAAAATATGAATGTGTTTTCTCCGTTTTGGGTATACCAAACATGATTTTAACTAAAATATCATTTTTAAATAAAAACACACACTTCGAGTCATACCGGTCACATCATTTTTTAGATTTAAGTGAGGTTGAATATTGCATGTTAGAAAAGTCATATGGATTGTTGTCCCAATGTATCCATACAAACTAAACATGTTTTCTAAATTTTGAGTTTGTTAGACATATTTTTAACTGAAATTCATTTTAAACTGAAGACACACGGTTTGATTTATAACACGTATCAGATTAATGTGTGGATTATTCTTACACATCAAAAATGACATAGGGATCATTTTCCTAAATTATAAAGACAACATGAACATGTTTTACAGTGTTTTAGTGAGTGACACATGTTTTTAACAAAAATGCCATTTTTAAACTAAAAACCCTCATTTCATACCATACCAGTCACACCATATATCAGATTAAGGTATGACTAATTACTTAAAAATAAAAATGACTTATGGATAATTATAATAAATTATAAAAAACATGATTGTGTTTTCTCAGTTTTGAGTATGCCCCATGCCTTTTCAACTAAAATGAAAATTTAAACTAAAAACATCCATTATGCATTTTTTTAAACAAAAAAAACACTAAAAACATTATTGATAAAATAGAGAAAAATAGCTCTTTAAATATAATAATCAGTACCCAAACACATCATCATTGTTGAATAATTTTTCGATAATTTTTTTTTTCAAATCATTATGTACTCTTAATAGAGCACAAAATATTCAAAGAAAAAGTAATTCTCAATGAAGTCATTTCATCATGATTATTGTGAAAATTATCTAAATAAGTATTAGATAAAAAATTAAATTAAATTTACTAAAAAGGTAGATAAAATGATTAGAAAACCAACTAAACAAGTAGTGGGAAGTCACATCTTTATGATGTTTGTATACATTCTAACACCATGTATTTTACCTATTCATTTTTAAGAAAATAAATTTACTATTCTTAATATGAGGAATTTCAACTATCCTGAAAGTACTATAAAAATATATATATAAAAGGATTAAAAATATTTAGTGAAATTATAATTATCATTGGAAATAACTCTTTGGGGATGTTAGTTTGTTGATGAAATATTATATCTTACATAAATTTGTAAACATAATAACCAAAATATTTTTCATTAGTTTTTTTAGACACTATAGAAATATTGAGAAAAATAATTAATTTTTTGATATATGTTTTGATAGTGTAATATGATTATATATTCCACAATACTTACCAAATTTTAAAAATTGATAGGCTTATTATGCTCATGAACTATCCCCATTCCATGATTTTGATGATATTTAAGCACCTCCCTATCATAATTTGTTTCATTGAAACTTAATATATAAATTTTTAAATTGAATTTTATTTATGAAATGTTGTGTGTATTTTATTAGAAATTCATAAATGTCATCATGTGTGGTCAATTTCTTGGGTATCAATGCATTGAATCCAATAAAATAAATATTTAGAGTATCTAAATTGATAGTAATGAGAAACCAATGAATCCTAGAAAACAAAAAATGAATAAGTAATAAGTGGAATAAAAATATATTGTATATGGTTAAATTATATATTTTTCCCCTATATCATAGGAATTAATAATACTTTGTTATTTATATTTTTTTTCAAACATTATATCTAGTTTTCCCATTATTACTTTCTATTAATCTTCTTTTAATGATATTTTTTTTGTGTAGAAGTGATGTGAGGAATAATGAGTACTATTTTTTTCATAGGTTCTCCCTTTAAATCTTATATATATATACACTAGAAAAAATATGAATGGTATTTTTCTATAATTAACATAATAGATCAGATATAGTAAAAAAAATTAAAACACAAATCATGTATACATTTATGACTGAGACTCCTTTCTATACATTCTTGATGATTTTGTATACATTCTTAAGAATACGAAATTATGTAATAGACTTTATGTATAATTGTTCTTCAAAATTAATTATGGACATATCACCATTTTCAAACAATTTATACACATGAACTTTCCATATTAGTAAATTTGGAAGTTGAACTGGTGGGGAAAATGTGATTTATAAAGGTCTTTTTTGTCAATTGGTTGATCCTTTAGATTGTTTTGATTTGAACTTCAAGCTCCCATTATATTTCTCTATATATAATAATGTTCATCATTTCATGAATTTTTTCCTTAATTATTAAAGTTTTTGCATCAAAAAAAAAATAGAAGGGAACAAATCCTTCTTGAAATGTATTTTTACAAGATAAAAAGGTAATATTATAAAAGTTCAAATACCAATTTCGACCAAATGATTATCTAGAACATTAAGGGGAACAAGTATCTCAATTCTCGGCTATTGAGCTATGTGAATCCATGTGCTCGCATAATTTTTAGGAAGTTTTTGTTGTGTGAAATATCTCCTTGGATATTGTACATGGTACCCTCATAATAAGGCGATTGGCGGGTGATGATAGATATAAATCACAATCATTTTAAACCTTTAAAATATCATTACAGTAAAGGTACCAGTGTTTATCTTATTCACATTTAACATAAAAGATTATAATAAAATTTATTACCTTTGGTATAGAATTCCTTTGATAGGAATGACATGCCTCAATGAAGGTGGGGGGTCTTCATGTAGTAGTTTGTGTTTTGTTTTTCTTCTATTTTAGGTCTTTCCATAACATTATCTAACAACTCAATCTAAAAATTATGTTTTTCTTTTAGATAATCTATTCATGTTTCCATCTCATCCATTTTCATATCTTTACCCCTGTTTTCATTTATTTTATCAATATATGTTTGGTGTGACACTCCAAAACCCAATCCTATGAAGCAACCATATTCTCTTTACCACATTAAATCTACTAAAAGTAGTCATTCATTGGGAACAATCAATTTTGATTATTGTGTCTAAACCAAATAAAAAATATTGGAAAATATATAACCATTGTTATGTAATATATATTTAAAGAATATTTTTTTATTTTGTCATACATACACATGTTTCCCATACTTTTTGGGTGTTTTCATCTATTAGTATTCCATAGTTATTTACAAAATCCTTAATCAGTAGCACATGACATGGGATGGAAGTGGATACGTATTTTGATTCATCAATCAACATGTAAGAAAGGAAAATAAGTATGTTATTGTTTCATGCAACATAAAATTACTACTATAGATTTAAATTATATACTATTTTTCAACTGAAGAATACCCTATCCTTGTTTTACGTTAAGGGTTTCACGATGCCAAAATAGGCAATTAGCAATGGTTTAAACGGGTGCTAAATTATTCTATGACGGTTTTGCAAAACCGTCGCAAAATCATGTGTCGACATTTATTTAGAAGTGGTTTTTCAAAACCTTCCTATAATGTTTTAGTAGTGTCTTAAACAAGAACGAAATGGTTTCACGACATATTTTTTTAATTTTTATTAATTTTTTTAATTTTTAATTTTAATTTTTATTTATTTATTTGTTTATTTATTTATTTATTATTTATCATTTATTATTTATTATTATTCTCATGGTTATTTTATTAATATTCATGTAATTATTGAATTATTATTATATTATTATTATTATTACTATTATTAATCTTTTATTATTAATATGTTATTATTAAAAATTTTATTATTCTCATTCTTATTTTATTTTTATTTTATTTTTATTTTATTATGATACTTGTAATTATTGTGTTATTATTGTATTATTAATATTTTACTATTTTATTTTATTTGTTAATTATTGAATTTTACTAATTAATTAATTTATTTATTCCTTATTATTTATTACTACGCACATGCATATGGACATGCACATGTACATGTGTAAGCCACATATAGAAATTATGCATTGGTTGAGATTTGAACCCATTACATGCGGCTTATTCTTCAAAGACTTTACCACTCAAGTAGAGTCTTTATGTGGTGAATAAATAGAATTTAATATATATATATATATATATATATATATTAGAGTATAAATAATAAACAAAGAATAAATAAACAATAAATAAATAATAAATAAAAAAATAAGAAATAAATACTAAAATAATAATGATAAATAAATAAATAATAAATAAAAATTCAATAATAAATTAATAAAAACATAATAATAAATTAACAATAAACAAATAAATAATAATATAAATAATAATATAATAAAAAATAATGAAAAATAAATAGCTAATAGGTAAAAAAGAAACACAAAAAAATAAATACTAAATACTAAATACTAAAGAATAAATAATTACAAAATAATTAATAGTGAATAAATAGCTAATAAATAATAAATAAATGATAAAAAATAAATTAACAATAAACTAATAATAATTAATTAATTGATATATTAAAATAATAATAATAAATTAGAAATGATAAATAATAAATAATTATTGACAATTGAGAATTAATATTTAATATTTAATATTTAATATTTAAAAATTCATAACTAATTAATAAATAATTAAAAAATAATGAATAATGAATAAATAAATAATAAATGAAAAAAATTCAATAATAAATAAGTAATAAATTAAACATAAATTAATATATAATATATAATATAAAATAAATAAAGAATGATGAATAAATAAATAAATAAATAAATGAATAAATAAATGAATAAATAAATGAATAATGAATAAATAATTAATTAATAATTAATTAATAATTAATTTTTACACAATAACTAAATAAAAAATAATCAATAATCAATAATCAATAAATAAATAAATAATATATATATATATAATAGAATATAAATAATAATATAGAAATAATATTATAATAACATAATAATGAAAAATAAATAAATAATAGATAAATAATAAATAATTAATAATAAATTAATATTAAATAAATAAATAAATAATGTAATAATTAATAATTAATAATTAATAATTTCCAAATTAATAATAAACTAATAATAAATAGATAAATACATAATGTAATAAAAAAAATAAAAAAAATAATAAATAATAAATAATAAATGATAAATAATAAATTGATAATAAATAATAGCTAAATAAATAATATTTAATTAATTATTCAATTAGTAATTAATTAATTAATCAATAATTAAAAATTAACTATTAATTAATAAATAAATATTTAAAAACTAATTAAAAAATAATTAATTAATTAATGATAAATGAATAATAAAATAAATAATAAAATAAATAAATAACCCTAAAATGTTATGAAACTATGAAAAACCTAAAACAATGAAATGAACCTAAAATCTGATATGGGAGTCCCTTTTCAGGTCTAAAACCATTGAAATCAAAGATCACGTAATGATCTTCGATATGATATATGGAATGGGTCTAACAAACTTCTGGATCAGAAGTTGTAATTGTTTGAATTTTAAGAAATCGGGGTCGGTGACTACAAAATCTGCTTAAGAGGCCTTCTAGGACTTTCTATGGAAAATAAAAGTGGGAAATGCTCAAATATCTAGTTTAATAAACGATGTTGAGCTCATCATAGGTTTCAATTTGATATGTCGTAGAGACAAAACGGACACCCAAATCAAAAGTTATTACCGCTAGAAGTTCAAGTTCAATTTTTGATATTTTTGAAATTTTAATATATTTTTTCCTTTTATTATCACATGATTTAAATATTAGGTGGTTTTATCTCATTTTATAAGCATCTATTTTACTAGTTGTGAAGCTGAAATGGACTCCCAGATCATAAGTTATGGTCGTTTGATGCGGAAATCTGGTTTCCAGTTTTTTATATATTTTTTAAGTTTTAAGTTAATTTTTATTAATTAACATATTATAATTAAGTATAAATATAAATTATATATTATATATTATAGTAAATAATAAATAATAAATAATAAATATTTTATAAAAAAACCTTTAATTTAGGGGTGATTTTTCTTAAAACTGTCAATATTTCTCTACGGTTTTTTTAAAAACGCTGATAAAAAAATTATATTTTTTCTTCGAAAAAAAACCATTTACCAGTGATTTTTAAAACTGCTACAAAATATTTTTTCAGGAACACATTTAGGGATGGTTTTCGAAGCAACCTCTAAATGCCATTTTTTCGTAGTGTATCTTGGTTTTGTTGTATATTGGTTATTTTCAGTACTCAGTTACTATTTCAAAAATTAATAATTATTAATTAAAGTCATTATTTCACATATTATCAATTATTATATTACTAATCACCATATACCTAAAAATATTCATTCTCATGATGACCAAAAACTGTATTCCACATTTTTTGGTTTATAACATGTGTATATATCTTTAGTGAGTGCAGGTTTACTTTCCCTTCAACATCTCTGAGATAATTCTTCATAAGAAATTTCTAAAATCCTCTATAATCCTTTCTTGTAACCACTAATACAAATTTCACATGAAATGAATCTATTATAAAATCACTTTTCATGGGATAAAGAAGAGTAAATCAATATTTCATTGTTTTATTTTTTAGTAAAATTAATAAAGTATATCATAATGTTACACTAATATCTTCCCAAATTGATGCCTTAACCATGGGAAAAACATTATATTATGTATCTATATCAATCAACAGATTCATTAGACTGGTTTTCCCAATGTAACTAATGAAAACGGACTTGTTGGGGGGTTAACAGTCTAGTCACAAGGATTTCATCCAACCTTGAATTTGATTCTTTTTCTCCCCAACTTAATAAGTTTTTTTAACGATGTCATGATTCAACATTGAGGTTTTTATGGGATATATGTTTTCCACCTTATAACATTTACTCAGATTCAATATCATCAAAATGTTGTTCCCTGGCATTGGTACCATCAACATGTAGAGGAACTTATTGTTCCTCTGTATTGGGAGCATCATCATGTTGAGAAATTGTTGTTCTTTAGGATTGGGAGCATTAATAATGTATAATAAATTTTCTATAGAATTTTATGAACATATAACTTATATTATATATATTTAGTAGTTAATAGATAAAAATATGAGGTAATCCATTGTATATTACAAAAAATATATAATGGGATTATTAAACTCTCTCTCTTTTTCTTTAAATACTAAAAGGATGTGACCCCTCCATCGAGTATCCAAATCCCCTTATTGTGGCATCATCTAAAATAAAATACCCCATCTACATTTAAGACACCATGAAATTATTGTGACGCCCCAATTAAAGGGTCAACCTCATTTTAATTTATGTCTAACCATTCAGTTGGATTCATCAATAACATAACAATTAACAACATTCTATTTATAGGATCTGGAATAAAAATACCTACACTTATAATGATTCCATTATAAATTGTTCTTATCTTCACCTTTCCTTATAAATATACCCTTTGATGAATCCAAATTCATTGATTTTAACTATAATTATTTTCTTAACCCAAATGCATTGAAAAATATACACTTTGAATGTTGTATAATCCAACTCCCATATTTTTTCTATGATGTCAAAGTATGACATATTAACATAAATTGGATTTATTTACCTAGTACTTGATACATGAATCACTGCAGAAAAAAGATTAACTCTAATATTTTTCATGGTACTTTGTTCATCATATTATTTTATATAGAATATATAACCATTAATTACATAATCATTATATGATAATACATGTGCACTTGGTCCTCGAGCTAGTCATCAAATCCGTTTTGGAAATTGAAATCGGATTTGTTGTTGAATCCTTAAAAATGTGTTCTTGAAACCATCCTTGAAACTATCGATTATGTGTATTTGATATCCATCTTTTATCTATTACTGGATTCAAATTTCTAATAATTACTTTGTCAGGTTCAACATATGGTGAAACCTCTAAACTATTAAGTAAAACGTAAATGTGAGCCAACTCCCGCTCTATAATAGTAATTTTGACAAACTTTATTCAGGAAATTCCTTGACCACGTGTAACTTTGTGTATTGAGATTTTGGTAGACCAATCCATTCCACATCAGATAGGATCTTTTATAATATATTATTATGAAATAAAACCTTCTGACTGACTTTAATTTTTGGCATACCCTTTCAAAATATTCACATACCATTGAATGAGGTACATCCATCTATAATGTATATGACCACAAAGATGGATATCACTAACCAACTGAACCACTGATTAAACCATCATATCAAATAATGGAGGTTGGAAGAATATCTCTAATTCATATAATATAATAGAAATTTAATTTTCCATAGTTTTAAATTTCATCAGGTCTACAACTTTTTTGTATATATCTTTGAAAAAGAATTATAACTTCGTTATTATAAGAAAAATATTCTTAGTCAAAATTTAACATAAAGAAACTGGAATTAGATCATGTATCAAAACATGAATGTCATATGATTTTAGTCCCTTTAACTTTTAATCATTCATTATGATGAAATTTTATATATTTGATTAATACCCTTATGAAAACTTTATACCATTTAAAAAGATGAAAAACTAATATATCTCTTGTCTAGAAAGACTATAAGAAGTTTGAAGAATAAAATTATGTTTTTAAACCTTCACTGTCTCTAACTCTTACCATATACCCTTGTCAATCATATCTATGTTATCCTTAATTCTATCATTTTTTTTCTGGGTGAAATTAGTAATGTTACCAAAACACTATCACATAGTTTATTTCCACATAAATAAAATCAAGAAAATTTATAATGCATTCATAATTCTAGTATGAAAATTCAAAATAAATTTTTATCTTTTTAAAATCTATTTTAATATGGGGTTTCAAAGAAATTTTACCAAAATTGATGTCTATATCTCTTAATTTCTCAAAAATTTGACCACCTATTAGTGGAGACGATGTTGTACATTCTTCTAAATTCCTATCGAGTAATGTCATCCAAGATCAGCATTTGTGTCCTCAGGGTAGAAATCTGTGATGTCCTAGAAACATAGTCTTTGATGAATATTTAAACTTAATTGAGTGTGTAATTTTTTCAGAAATCAGGAACCCTTGAGTTACTTTAATGATATATCCAAAAAAAATTACATAAACAGGAAAGTAATTTATTTTCCCATATAACATGGATCTCAACATGAAATATTCATTTTTGTAAGAATCTTAAAACATAAAACCTAAATCCAACTATAATTTCAAATCTTTGATCAATGGAACCAAATAAACATCAATATCATTACCATATTGTTTTTCCTCGATATGAGCAGAGATAACATAATGTATTTTCACTTAATGAATAACCATATCGACATGTTATAATTTACCAAAATAATCATCCGTGAACTATAAGTGATTTTTTATAAACCAAATAGACTTACTCTATTTTTAGATAGCACAAGATGAAGGTTTCTCTACTCATTTCCTAATTCAGTATACTCAAGATCAATTGTATTTACCTGAGGAGATTCTACTGGGTGATGATGTTTACCATCTTAATATATTCTATCTATGTGTTATGTTAATTGACTTAAAGTATCCTCACTTATATATAGGCACTTAAACCATGGAATGAAAATAAAAAACTATACAAGTTTTGAAGGAATTGATTCATCCTTATTATATTGAGACACAACACACTTGGTGTGCATTTTTAAGTGATTCATGGTCCTTGTTAAATATTATACAATCATTTGGATAGGATTGTATTCTTTCATAGATCATGGATATTGAATGTAATTTTTTTAGTGTTATATGTTTGGAAAGGAAGCCCATTATCTTCTAGTCGCATATAATTCAAGTGAGAAAGTAGTTTAGTAAAGTTGTTGTCACTCTACCCATTTCATTTATTTATGATATATAGGATTAGTATGTCTGAAAATGAAATATATTTAGTAAAACCAACATGTAATTGAGTCTTTGCAAAAATATTTATCTTCTAATTTTTTTTATAACCATGATGTTCATTTTCAATTATAACTATCATTTTCTCAATATGTTCTTCATTATGGTTCACACCTATAACCATATCCTCGATACAGTCTTCACCATTTTTTACACTTGTAATCATAACAAAAGATCAAAAAAATTCATTGTTGTCACAGTCAATAGAAACATTCAGTTATTCCCTATTATTAGTTCGATAATTCTAACTTTGATCTATTCAGTGATAGATAAAGTGTTATTAAAACTCCCCTAGACTAATTTTTCTTGAATAACAATAACACAAAAATGGACAAAGTATTTGCTAAGTTTCATATGCATGATATTTTTCAAACATGATGAACTCTTTCACCACATACTCATAATATTTTATCATACAATTAGAATCCATCCATTTTACATTCATATCCATATCATTTGAATCGGTAATATTCATATTGAAAAATAATAATTAAATTCGTAGGAAGTATGTTCTTAGAACCCTAAAAGGATATTCTTTTTATACACATACATATAGTCATCATATTTAATATAAGTTGTCATTGTGTAAAAAATATGTTAGAACATGTTTTTTTCCTCTTTGGTATATTTTAATATTAATTAAATAATAATGATCATATTGGACTAATAAAGGGGAAGGAATCTCAACATTTGAATGTTATTGGTGATGATTCCTAACAAGTTTTCATTTTACATAAGGGTAATAGGGAGAAAATAAACCTATGGTGGTTGATGTGTTATAGGCTCCCCAAAATAGGGAATATATATTGGAACATTATTAAAGAATTATTTAATCTATATAAATCTATAGTTCTAAGATAAAAAGAGACAAATGATGTGTATTGATATTGTTTTATAGTGATGGAAATCATTTAAGGAAGGAAATGTATGATATTTATAAAGTTACAAATAATCTAATTAAATTTTCATCTATTAAAAAACATAGAGATCAAAAATGTTCACTCAAAAAATTATTAATGGTTATCAGATAGGATGAAATTATGAAGGATGATAATGTTTTCGATGAGAAACTTTAAAACATTATATCTGTTCAAAAGTTGTTTTATTTTCAGATAATGGATTATTAATGATTATAACCATCAAAATCATTTTTTCTGAGTATAATGAATTAAAATTACGACTAGACACTACATAATGTCATCTTGGGAAACTATTTGGACCTACTGGATTTAATAAACTTTTATGTACTTCATTTGAGATGCATTATACATTAAATATTTACTGTTTTCAACATTCTTCGAGAACATCATCATTTTTAGAAGGATCATTACATTATAAGTAAATTTATTTGTCTAATAGACTTCCATATGTCGTTATCTTGTTATTCAAATAAAATTTATCATTAAAAATCAAGTAGAAAATAACTTGATCATAAACATGTGTATCCAAACCCTTAAGGTCAAAATTTGTGAAGATAAATCAAAATATCCATTACTAGACTAGAAAAATTTAAAAAAACACAAACATGAGTATCCATACCCTTTGAAAATCATTGACAAACAAAGAACCATGAAGGAATTAGCTACATCAAACTCGGGTACTCGCAAACCTCATGGTCTCAATAATTTAGGCTAGGTCAAGCCACTATGGTAGGTGAATTGGGTGGTATAAGACATAGGTAAAGAAGAACAAAAAATGGAGAAACAATTCAAGATCAAATAAAGGAAAGTACAAAGAATCATGTAGGTTATGTTTTGAGAGGGTTGAATCATTAGAGAATTACAAGGGGGAGTGGTGGAAGAGGTCATGTTCTATGAGATCTTGAATGGAGATAAGAAGTTGGGATATGTTAGGAATGAATTTATAGGATCCGAAAGGGTTTTACCAGTGCTTTCAAAAAATCACTGATAAAGGTGGGTTTTATCATTGCTAAAATAAAAAGATCTGATAAAACCAACATTTATCAGTGCTAAATTTTGGATCGGTAAAGACCTATCTTTAGTAGCGCTAGAATTTTAACACTGATAAATATGGTTTTTATGAGTGTTTAATAATTTATGCTAATAAATATTTTTTTTCAGCCTTATTATTTAAGGTTGATAAAAACTATATTTATCATTGCTTTTTTAAGATTCAATAAAAATTATTTAAAATAAAATACAAAAAAATTAAACAAATATATATTAAAAATGAAAAAATTATAAAAACTAAAAAATGATTAACATTATTAGAAAATATATAATCTTAAATTATTTAATGTTAAAAATGAGTGAAATTGGATAATTAAAAATGAATATATTTCAAAAATATAAAAAATGGATAAGTTTTATTAAATATATTTCAAGATGGCGCAAACCATGGGTTATAACCCATGATTCCAAAATTTATTGAAAATAAAATAACAAAAGTACATTGGGAGATGGGGAATTTAAACATGTGAAAAAACCTTAAAAAAGAAAAATATCATCTATGGGGTCGACAACCACCCCTTCCCCTTGGATGAATTTCAAACATATTAAAAATGTTAAAACTAAATATACAAAATTTAAAAGGTATTATTCACATAAATTGAAAACATATTAAAAATATTAAAACATAGTAAATAAATATGTACAAATAAATTTATAAGTTGATTAAATTCAAAAAAATATAAAAAATAATAAGTATTAAAAATGAATATATAATATTAACCGAATGAATATTAACATGAATAAAAGAATTATTAGACAAAAAAACTATTTTAAAAAATTAATTCATAATATTAATTACATGAATTGTAAATATGAAACAAAATAAATATAATATAAAAAAATCATTTAAATAAATAAATTATATAAATTTTAAAAAATTTAAAAATATTACAACTTAATAAACAAAATTTAATTAATATTAATCATATAAATTAAAAAATATTATGATTATTAAAACTTAGTAAATAATTAATTATAATTCATAACATTATTTACATGAATTGTAAATTGGTATAAAAAATGAATAAAATTTTAAAAAAAAATGCATTTAAAAAACTTAATTATATAAATATAAAACATTTTAAAAATATAACAACTTAATGAAAAATTTGAATAAATATTAATCAAATATATTAAAAAATATTAAGAATATTTAAACTTATTAAATAATTATTTATAATAAATATTAAAAAATGAATAAATTCCAAAAATATTAAAAATTTATAAATATTAAAAAAGTATAAATAATATTAAATGCAATAATATTAAAAATTAGTAAATAAAATTGAATAAATTGAAAAAATACTCCAAATATTGAATTTTTTAAATTAATTACGTGAATTACAAAACCATAAAAATAAATAAAAATGAATGAATTGATATAATTAAATATATAAATAAAAGATATAAAAAAACAATTGTACTAACTCTATAAAAATATAAATAATTAAAAAAAATAAATTATACACACACGTATATATATATATATATATATATATATTCAGAATGAATAAATTAAAATAAATATGATTACATGATTTGATAGATTAAGTAAAAAATATGAAAAATTAGTTAAATAATATTTAATCTTCATATATTAAAAAATAAATTTACTATAATAACATAATTAACAAGAGAAATAATTAATGACTGAATTAAAAACATTTAGTTAATATTAAAACATAATAAATAACTAGATATAAATTTTAAAAAATGAATTTATTCCAAAAAAATAAAAAGTAATACATATCAATAATTAAGAAATATTAAATAAAAAAAATAAAAAATGAATAAATTAAATAAAAAAATAAAAAAAATATTTAAAAATTTTAATTCTTAACATTAATTACATGAATTGAAAACAAGAAAAAAGAAGAATAAAATTGAAAAAAATACATAATAATATTTTTGCTAATTATTTATCTATGCATTATATTGGTTATATATAAAAAATATAATTAATTATTAACATTTAGAATTGTTAATAACAATTAAAAATATTATTATGTAATTAAATGTATATATATATTTTAAAGTATATAAATAACTGTCAAAATTGAATATATTTCAAAAAGATTAAATGAATATATATTAAAAATGAATTAATATTAAAATTGAATTAATTATAGTAAATACTAAAAATAGAGAAATATTTAAAATGAATAAACAATATTAAATCAATAAACTCACATAGACATACAAATATATATATGCATAGACGTACATGTACAGATACATACACGTACATATACACATATAGACACACACATACACATGCACATGCACATACACATACACATACATACACATATACAAATACATATGCATATACATATACTCATACACATGCGCATGCACATACACATGTACATGCATATAAAGACACATATATACAATTAAAGACACGTTCATTCACATACATACATAGATATATGCATACATAGACATACTACATAAACATAAATATACATAAAAGTTCACATACACTCATGCGTACACATAGACATACATGTCCACATACTCATATACATATAATTACACATAAATAGATACATGTACATATATTTTAAATTTTTTAATTTTAATATTAATATATAAATTCAAACATGAATAACATATTTAAATAAATATATTCATTTATGTATTTATATAATTTTCAAATAAAATATCAATATATCATATTTATATTAATTATATACACATTTTACATGTAATTTATATAAAGACACAATTAATTTTTTTAATTTACTGACATAAATTTGATAATTTATATATATATATATAGTTATGAAAATATGACTACTAATAATTTTAAATTAGAAGTTATATAAATAATATTTATATATTATATTTACATATTTACATATACTTATATTAATATAAATATTATTTAAAAATATATAAATATATATATAAATTAAATTATTTATTACAACCATTAATAAAACCATTTTCACACTATTAAAGGTGGTGGAGATTTTATCATCTTTAAAAAATCACTGCTAATGTGGCACCTTTATGGGCACTAAAAAAAATAATGACAAAGGGTACCCTTTAATCAGTAATTTTTTAGGACTGATAAAAGTTACATTAATCTGTACTTTTTTCTGATAGTTATGTCAAAAATATTTTATCCATTCATTGATAATTTAAATATGGAAATAAAAAATCAATATTTACCAAATCATATAATGTATTTGAAGATCATTTGAATATTATTATCACATTTTCCTTCAAGATGGTTGATTATTAACATTATGTTTTGTCTTTAAAGAAAATTACACTAATCACTTCTTAAAGGAGTTTTGAGTAGAAATTTTTAAAAATTTAATTATTCATATAAGAATTAAATCCATTTTAATGTAATACTGTCAATTATATTTCAATATAAATATAGATTTTCTTTCATGTAAAATAAAAAATGGTAATACATGCTTTAAAAGGAAATAAAAATACTTTCAAATACACCTAAAATACTTATTTTAATGAGTAAAATATATCTATTAAAATTTGAATGCATATTTCCCAACATTATAAATTCTATAAAATATTGAAAAAGAAATTTTTATGAAATTTTATTTAATCTCATAATCATACTATAAAACAAATCCAATATGACACCCTTCAACCTTCACTTATTATTGTCCCACCAAAGGATCCATTATCTTTTGTTTGGCATTTTCTAATCTAGAACCAACTAAATTCAACCCTTCCCAAATTCATTGTTTTAATTCCTCACCATTGTTCATTATTTCAATGTATCCTCATAAGATCAAAATCACTAACATCACTATGCTTTCCTAGTTTTTCTACTTTTTCTCATATATTTAATTGATAAATAACCTTTATCCTATAATTTATTTATCTAGTGTGTTGAAGAATCATGAATTACATGATATATTCTATGACTAAAATTAATGTATTAAATAACATCCTATTATACCTCAAATATAAAATAAAATGGGGAAATTTAAATTGTATTAAATCCAAAAAATGATTATTCATATTCTATTCATTGGGCTTATTGGGTGGGGTGATGCAAAGGTTACAAAATGGGAGTTATTTTATTGGTTGATGACTGACAAGTGCCACACACCGAAATTTGATGATTTCCATGATAATTGAGAAATTTATTTTTCAATATAAAGAAGAAGTAAAAAAATTATTATAATAACCTTTCTAAAAATGTTTCACCTAAATCCAAAAAATAGCAGTTTGATGATTACCTGTATATCTGTAAAATAATACAGGACCCTAAGATTGACCATATAACATGATAACATATGTTATTACCAATATATCCTAACTATAATTATTATATTAGATAATTTTATAATCCTCTAGTTTATTCATTTATAGACTTGAATTCATTCATTTTTTTGTATTTAAATAGAAATATTCCACTAATAATTTTTTTGTAAAACATTGTGGAATATTTAATATAAAATAATTACCACAGGAGATTATAATTTTAAATTTTCAATTGGAGTTTTCTATTATAGGGATTTTATGTATTGTATTCAAAACATTAATGATAACTATGAAGAATCTAGATAACTAGTTAGGTGCCAATGGAATAATTATCACTGTATTGTTAGTCAATAATGCATTTAAATATCATGGTTTGAGTTATAAATCATTATATGATACGTTTTTTATATAAAATCAAATATATTTTTTTGAAACCATCAAATTTAAAGTTCATGGTAATTACATATCATAAATTGGAATTGATACGTTCATTAAGGTTGTCTTTTATCACTAGTAATATAAATGTTTATATGTGACCTCCTTAGATGAGGCAATTTGAAAATGATTTCTATAAAAGTTTTTTTAACATGAGAACATATTTATTATGATATTCTAAGTATTATGAATTTAAATTTGAGATAATTTAAAGTATAATCATTCAATTAATATTTAAAAATGGAAAATAATTTTGGAACTCATCACAAGTGACTATCTAGCACACTTCAACTAATAATTTTGAACATTTGAATTATCCTTGAAATGAATGAAGGGGTTATGAATGTATATATTAATGTGAAGTGTCTCTAAAATTATTTTACTTAAATCAATAAAATTGAAAATAATAAAAACAATGCAAGGTGGTGGTGATCATGTTGAGAAAATAACATTGTGATGAATAATGTTTTGAATCAGAAAAGAGACTATGTAGTTTGAATAGAATGATTATTTTTTAAATTATGATTGAATATGATTTCTACCATTCAAATGTATAATGAGATATCAATTTATATAATAATGTGATACTTTTATAAAGTAATGGTTATCTGTTTTGATGGTTTTTCATATTTTAATGAAATATATTAACGATATAACCATGAAATAAAAGTGTGATGTTGTGGAGATTATCATATGATAATTATGAGGAGATTTTAAGAATTAAATATATATAAATATTTTTATATCTAATTAAAATAAATTATTATCCTTTCATAATTAATATTTAATATTCCATGCTGGGATTTTATGAATACAAATCTAGTAAAAATTTATTAAAATGATAAAATATTGATAAAAATGTATTACTTTAATGATATATTAGGAATTTTTTTAATATTTTGTTATATTAATAATTAATTTATTGAGTTCAAAATGTATGAGTGATAAAATTTTGTAATGGTTGTAAGTTATATGAGAAGATATAATGTTGATGTTTAAAGAGTGTTTTCGTAAGTGTGGATTTGGGAAGAGAAACCATTTTTTCAAGATATAAAAAAACATATAGGTTGTTTATAACTCTCAATACCTAAAAAATAATATCATTCAATCAATTTTATGATATCTTGAATCAAAGTTAATATATTTTTTAATTTTTCACCACTCTTTGTAAGCATAAGATATTTGTTTTTCAAAAAAATCCTATATTTTTTATGATTTTTTATTAATAACAGAATGTCAAACACCATCAAAATAATTTAAATTTACCAAAAAACCTATACTTCAAAATAATAATGGTAGAATCATCAAATAATGGTGGTTAATGTAAATTATATATATATATGTATATGTATATGTATGTATGTATGTTTGTATGTAACTCATAATTAAACCAAAAATCTAATATAACAACTTTGGTCACATAGAAACATTAAATTACCATGAGAGGGTGGATGAATCTAGGTGTTGTTACTTTAAAAATATTTGCTAAATTTAATCCTAAAAATTAATTTTGAACTTAAACCATGTGTTATTAGGGTTACAATGATATCTATTATTTATTCCATGATTTCCTTTTTCATTAAAGGTCATTCATACACATCCCAACTCATATAAATAAACTATTATGTAAATAGGGAATATAAAATTTTACATATCCCACCCTAATTAAGGGCCAATACAAGGGAAATGTAAACCTCATTTTAATTCTAGGCCATAATTTTAAACATCAATTTTCTAGTACATGTTTGATGATGATACTTTACAAATACCATGTTATTCTAATTTCTTTACCAAGGGCAACTCATAATTATATTGAGATTCATTAATTTATTCCATACATATAATGATGTTTCTAACATAATTTTTGTTTTAATTCCCCAACATAATAATCAATTAATGTTATTATTTACTATATATTTGAGAGTTTAAATACCACTAAAAGGAAAATTTCATTTTTTAAAATTATTTTCATTATTGGTGGTAGATATTTGGAGGGACCATAATCATATTAGAGAAAGATGATAAAACTTATGCCTATAACAAAACATTTTTTGGGAATTAAATTCATATAATAATAGATATATCAATCTATTTGGGGTTAATCTTGGAAAATAAATCCCTAGCATTGTGTTGTATAACTTTTTTCATAGAATACTAAATTCAATTCATTCATTGATAGGCCTTAAAGGTGTGATCATTAGAGAGAATATTTATTGTTCATAATTATAAGTTCACTTCAATTATTTAACAATATTTCCAACCATAAAACTCAAAATAATATAAAATTTTGTATGGTGACACACTATCAGAAATCACCCTTGATAAGACTCCATCTGAGTTAACAACAAGTTAGACTGTGCCCCCCAAATCCCACCTTTAATAGGTTACAGGTTAGATACTATCTCCAAGGGAACATGATTAGATAAATATTAAAATAATTACATTTTATTATAAAAATACATTGAAATTTGGAATAATATAAATGAAAAACCACCCGTAATACAATACTATTGTGTTTTTATTTAGAGGGGACAACACTTTAATAACCAAAGTTGAAAAAAGTCGACCAAAACAAGTTTATGATAAAATATATTTTTGCACATTTAAAATGAATAAAATAATTGAAAATTGATACACCGTTCAATTTCTACTCTAGTGTATCCAAGATCCTTAACATGTGGTTGATAGATACCATTAATATATAATAAATGTAATCATTTCTCCTAGGTTACACATGTTGGAGTTGTGTCCTAGAACCAAATACATAGTACATTGTAATAAACTTATATTCATGGATTTTAATATAAATAAATACCTTATCACATCTTTATTGTTCTTCTACATGAAAATTTATGTGATAATATCCGAAGGATAGTTGTTGTACTTGAGGGTCATAACATATCCCTGCTATGATAAGAACCCAGAAGCACCATAACACTATTCTTGAATATATGTTCTATGGCCTGATGATGTTATTTGAGGGACACAAATAATATAGTCCATTAGGGGTGAGTACTCATAAAACTTTGAGTCACCTTATCATGATGTGCGCCCTTGGTAATATCTAGAAGGATAATATAAGAACTAGACCCCCCTGTAAGAAATCCACATTTCATAGTGTAATTGGATATTCCTATATGCGAATGTTTGTATTGATATTTAGATATTATGATTATTATTAATGGGTATTACAACTTATTCACTTAGATGTACTGAAAAAAATTGTGATGAAACACTGTTCGCATTGAGGTAGGATATATTGGGTATGTCATGAGTAGTACTTTATTAATAGATAATGTGAGAAAATATTTGTCCCTTCTATTTCATAATGAAAGTTGATATCTCAGGCCCTTTTATAGAATTAATATACCCTAAATAAATCCATGGACATGGTTATAACAATTGGGCCCTAGTGATAGCACAGACACCCCACCTTAACATGATCGTCAGGTCCTGGCTTGTTAGGTACCACCAGTTTCCCCGCAGACATGTGGTACCCATCCTCAGGCGCACCCACGTGCCCACACGGGTCATCTGACTAATGACTATCCCCACAAAACAACATATGTTCTTTCCAATGTACTTTTTCCTCACTCACACATCCTGAACATGTGGTTGATAGATACCATTAATATATAATAAATGTAACCATTTCTCCTAGGTTACCCATGTTGGAGTTGGTGTCCTAGAACCAACTATTTAGTACATTATAATAAACTTATATTCATGGATTTAAATATAAATAAATACATTATCACATATTTATTGTTCTTCTACATAAAAATTCATGTGATAATATCCTAAGGATTGGTGTTGTACTTGAGGGTCATAGCATATCCCTGCTATGATAAAAACACAGAAGCACCATAACACTATTATTGAATATATGTTCTATGGTCTGATGGTGTTATTTGAGGGACACAAATAATATAGTCCATTAGGGGTGAGTATTCATAAAACTTTGAGTCACCTTATGATGATGTGTGCCCTTGGTAATATCTAGAAGGATAATATGTGAACTAGACTCGCCGGTAAGAAATCCACATTTCATAGTGTCATTGGATATTCCTATATGCAGATGTGTGTATTGATCTTTAGATATTAAGATTATTATTAATGGGTATTACAACTTCTTCACTTAGATGTATTGAAAAAAAATTGTGATGAAACATTGTTCCCATTGAGGTAGGATATATTGGGTATGTCATGAGTAATACTTTATTAATAGATAATGTGAGAAAAGATTTGTCCCTTCTGTTCCATAATGAAAGTTGATATCTCAGGACCTTTTCTAGAATTAATATAGCCCAAATAAATCCATGGCCATGGTTATAACAACCGGGCCCTAGTGACAGCACAGACACCCCACCTTAACATGATCGTCGGGTCTTGGCCTGCTAGGTACCACCAGTTGCCCCGCAGACATGTGGTACCCATCCTCGGGCGCACCCACATGCCCAGAAGGGTCATCTGACTAATGACTATCCCCACAGGCCAACATATGTTATTTCTAGTGTACTTTTTCTTCACTCATACACACCCTGAGAAACTTATCAGAAGGTCACCCATCCTGATCACTACTCCAACCCAAGCACGCTTAACTGTGGTGTTCTAATCAGGTAGGATCCCGAAAAGGAAGGTGCACCTTGTTGACATGAGTCATATCATTTAGTCATTTAACCCTGTATCAGTTGTGTATGCTACAATCACCCCCCCCCCCCCCAGAGCACAATGTCCTCATTGTGGTACCTATATCTCAAGCCAGGCAGTGCACTGCACTTAAGGCTTGATACCACCTCTGATACCAAATGTAACAACTGGGCCCCGATGACAGCACATACACCCTGACATGATCGATGGGTCTTGGCTCGCCAGGTTCCACCAATTGCCCTGTAGACACATGGTCCCCATCCTCGGGCCCACCCACGTGCCCACACAGGTTATCTAACTAAGCAATATCCCCACAATCCAACACATGTCCTTTCCAGTGTTCTTTGTCCTCACTCACACACGCCCTGAGAAACTTCCCAGAAGGTCACCCATCTTGATCACTACTTCATCCCTAGAACACTTAACTATAGAGTTCTAATTAGGTAGGCTCCTGAAAAGAAAGTTTCACCTTGTTGACATGAGTCATATCATTTATTCATTTAACCATGTATCATTTGGGGATACTACAATGGTGAGTAATTTGCGAGTTCAATTCCTGGAATTTAAAGAAAGAATAAACGAGCACATTGGTTGATGGAACTAGCATAAAACCAGCTTGATTTGAGATATTGAGACAAAGGGATTACATTTCATGGTAATCCTTCATAGGAGGTGACATGTCATTGTAGCATTAACTTATTTATATATGGGTTCTTTGGTCTATTTATAAATGATAACCTTGAACTGTAGGCATACTCTGCCTAAGGCCACTGAGAAAGAGTCCTAGAGGGTCACACACTATGTGTGTCCAAGAATCTTAGTTAAATATTCATTTAACAAAGGAATAAAGATTATTCCCGATTGTGGTTTAATAATTATTCAAGGATGCATGATCGCAGTTATTTCAACACTAGTTATTCGAGAGAATATATTTTGGGATAAATAATATATTTATTATCGATTAATTAATTGATATTTATTTAAGAAATAGATAGTAATTATTCAAGGTCTAATAAATTTGGTGGAGGAAATAAAGAAAATAGAAAAAGTACATTTCATATATATTAATATATATATATATGTCATGTAGTTTTTCTGGGGATTTTTGAGAAATAATATTATTTATTTAATTAAATAATAATAAGTGTAATTTTTTGGGTGCATGTCATGTGATAATAATAGTCAAATGTTATTATTATACATGCGGTCTTATTAATAATTAAATTAAATGAATAAATACCTTTGATTAATTAATTCATTTTATTATTCTAATTAATATAAATCCCAATTAAATTAGTCCCATTAGACCTAGCTATTCTCTGTCGTAGTACAAAATAGATCTGGAGAAAGCTCTCAAGGAAAGAGAGAAATCCTTTCCTCCAAGAGTGCTCTCAAGTTACGAGAGAGATCCTCCTCCACTGGATCAAGGAGAACGTTTTGGATGTAGCTCTTACGGAAATCGAAGGCGAACATCGCAAGAAAAGTCTCTTCCATGCTAGCACCAAAATATCCCTTTCAGTGATGTCCATAGATACATGGAACATGTGTGGATAACCACTAGATGAATCCTACACTTGGCTTCCATGACACAATGACAAATCACATTGGATCGTGATCGGAAACTTCAATGGAGAGATAATTATATCAAGGTAATTCTTGCCTTTTAATTAAATTAATTATAACCAAAAGATGATGATCTTATATATAGTTCTAAAACTTCCCTCTTTCCTTTCGTTCTTCATTATATTCTGATGATCCATCATTTTATCGTCATGGAAGATCTCAGATCGATCATTGTTAACAGTAAAACCAAGTTGTGTACACTAACCCATGTGCTTCCACTACACCTAGAACCTACAAGTAGTATCATAGTAGTCATATAGTTGATTATAATTATTTAGTTTTTCATATATGATTTACGTATTTAATATTCTAGTTGTTTCAATTCAAGTTAATCGTTCTGTAAATATGAATCTTGATATCTATTCCTCCTCTTTTGTTTCATGTTCACCTTACATAAATGATTTTTTTCTTTTAATTTTGATTAAAATAAAATAGAGGATCTCATCTAGATGTGCCAAATTTTCCTGGCTATACAATCGTATAACACATAGTGTGTATTAGGCAGTACACTTTGCGTAGTCAAGGTTCAATGCATCGGGACTGGTCCACCAAACCGAGCCATGTGTTCGAGTTTATCTAATTCTTTATGACTCTATGTGTTAACCAGGAATAGCTGGAACACGATTTCTGTATTACACACCATGTGGCCCACTAAACACGGCATGTAGTCTCATCGGGTTAGGGTTGGAACGTGTACCTCGTACACAGATTTCCCAACTGGAGACTATGTAACACGGATACTACACGGTGTGTGGCCCATTGGACACATCGTGTACTTTGAAGATTTGAGAAATACATCTACATGTAATATCCTCGCGCATGTTATTATGATGGATGGTGAATGATAGTACACATCATGTAGTAGGAACTGCATTCCATGTACTCATCAAATTACACTAATTATTTAAATTATTTTATTATATTATAAAAACCCTTGATACTTGTACCATGGTATGAGCATAAAGCTGGGGCATAACACGTGATAGGTTTTTTATATATATGTGTTTAATTTAACATATGTTTAATGTTCATTTAAACTCATTAGGTAGTTATGAATGAGAATTCACTGGGTTTCTTCCAAGTTTCAAGTTACATAAAAAATAATTTTAAATGAATTTATTTGTTTAAAATTATAATGGATGAGAATCTCAGGGAAATATAGAAAATGGTTTAAGATAAAAGGATTGATTAATTAAATATGATAATTAAATGTTTTAAGCATGATTTATCTTAAACAATAATGATTAAATAATTAAATGATAGTTTTATTTATTTGTAAATATCATTTCATGTATGGATGATCACGAGCTAGACTATGACCTTTTTTTGTGGATGGTTTCTTTTAATTTATTAATTTAAATTAAATTTGTTAGCATACGTACCTTCTCATCATTAATATATAGGGCCTACATGCCCAAGGTTTGTTCTATGAAAGACCCCATTTTACCCCTCACTTGTGTGTGAGATAAAATCATATGTCATTATTGAGTTACCAAGCTAGTCTAGGTGGTTCAAGTTAAGAGACAAGTTGAAACCAACCCAAGTAGATACAAAGGTGGATAGGTGGAAAGCTGTAAAAACAAACCCAAACGGTTCAAAGTGTTTTCTCCCCTAGGTCTTGGGTTATTTTATCAATTATTAGATAAACTAACCAATAGAACAAGCTCGTGATCATGCCATTTATTTTATTTCTCTCAGTTTCATGGTTTATTTATTGTGGGTGTGTTTTCACAATCACACAATTAATGAATTAAACAAGAATGAAATATGGAACTAAAAAAAGACCATATTATGCATAAATATTATCTTTTACCTGGTTAATCAATTTATTATATCACACTTAAAATTAACAAGAATTTAATAAAGACAATAAAAATTTAAATTTGCGTATAAGGATAAAATGCCTCAAGGAAATATTAAATCAGTATAGCCTTCCATAATCTTGGTTAGAATCGAACCATAGTTCAAAGTTCATGACCAACCCTAGTCGGGGTGCTTTCAATTATTAGGGAATTATAATTCAAGGTTTTGGGTTGAAATGACTTATTTCATATCAAGGGTTGACTGCCACAGCAGGACTTGGTGTAACCAAGAAGTAAAGGTTGATTAAATCCAAAATAAAATGATTTCAGGATTGTGGAGACCACTCAGCAGATCAAGGAGCTGAGAGTTAATACAGTTGGAATTTGGAATGCCTACCTAAAGAATTTCATGTTTCTTGACCAACCCTAGTTAGGGTAATGTGAACGGAAATATGGATCCTTTCCACTAGAATATTTAGGTATTAGAATGTTCTGAAGTCAATGGTGAGGGCTGTTGGATTTTGATTAAATAGTGGGAGACTAATAAGTATTAATTTATTTATTTGTCTCAGTTTTATAATGATAAAGTAATAAATATTTGATCATATTAATTTGTATAAATGGTAAGAAAAATTATATCAAACATATCATTGTGAACCATACTCGATAAGTAAAACCATCTCACTAGCACAAATTTCCAAGAGTGGCAGAGGCTTTTACACATCATCCTTCGCCATGAGAAGAAATTGTATGTGCTGAAGGAGCCTATTCTAGTTGTACATAGAAATAAGGCCAGTAATAAATAAATATATCTCTCTATGAAAAATTTGGATGATGCCATAGATGTTCAATGTTTTATGCTATTGGTCATGTCTAATGAGATCTTGAAGCAACATGAAAACATGGACGTGTATAGCATGATGTCTCACATTAAGGAACTCTATCAAGAGAAGGTTAGATAGAAGAGATATGAGATCTAAAATGCTTTGTTCACAGCTAAGCTTTAAGAGACTGAGACAACTGGGCCTCATGTAGTCATGCTTATTGGCTACATTGAACACCTGGACATCTTAGGGATTAAGTTCCGGGATGACTTACGTACAGATCTCATCTTATCATCCCTACCCAAGCTCTTCTCTAGCATTATTTTCAACTACAACATGATCAATAATGAGAAGAGTCTATCAAAACTTCTAACCTTGATTCTCTAAGTAGAAAAGTACATGGGGCATGACAAACCTGTAGTTCTTATGGTGAATAAGAAGAGGAAGGAAAAGGGAAAGGGTCCAAGGATTTATAAATGGTATGAATCCCTTGAGCACCATCCCTCCAAGAAGGGGAAGATTTAAAGTTAGGGAAAGTAATGGGATGGAGTATGTTTTGAATGTGTAAATCCAGGCCACTAGAAGATAAACTACACCCAAAATCATGGGGATGCTAAAGGTTCATTTGTTATCGAGTGTAGTCTTTCCATTTCTACACATTGGGTATTTGATATAGCATTTGGGCTCACATCTATATCAAAATGTAAGAACCAAGTAGATTTAGAAATATTATATATGAGAGGTGGATCTTAGAGCTTCCAATAGTGCGATGCTAGCTATGCTGGCCATTGGTGATTAAAATCTCTCATTACCAACTGGAATGATTTTGGTTTTACATAACTGTTATTATGTACCCAGTGTTACCAAAAACATAATTTCTATATCATGTTTGGATATGGAAGGATTTATTTTCATGTTTGGAAATAATGGTTGTTTATTGAATAAGAATAACATATGTTATGGTATTGATCATTTAAATAATGGTTTGTATATATTAAATTATGAAAACCAAATGTTGGAAATCGATAACGAAACAAACTCGCATGACTCATACAACACCAAATTATGGCATCATTGTCTTTATCATGTAAATGAGAAGTGGTTGACCAAGCTCTTCCAAGATTGTTATTTAGTTCCACTAATCTAAAAACACATCATAGATTTCATACTTATTTACAAGGGAAAATAACCAAGTCTCCTTTTAGTGGGTAGGATGAAAGCGCCATAGATCTTATAGGATTAGTACACACAGATTTTTGTGGACCATTTACAATAGAATCTAGAGGTGGATATTCTTATTTCATTAATTTTACTAGTGATTTGAGTAGATATGGCTATATATACTTAATGAGGTATAAGTTAGAATACTTGGAAAAAATTAAGGTATTCATGAATGAAGTAGAGAACCAGCTTGGTAAAAAGATAAAGAAGCACTGATCAAATAGAGGTGGAGAATATATGAACCAAGAGTTCATCATCCTTTTATGGGAGTCTGGGGTTCTATTTCAACTCACTCCTCCTTATACACCATAGTATAATGGTGTTAGTTAAAGGAGGAACTGTAACGACCCAAAGTTTTCAATGGAAATTTCCCTTCTTATAAATATGTCACAAAATAACATGAAAACACAACATAATGAACTACCAAGTGATAAGTGACCTTTAACCAAAAGCTTGTCACTTTTGTGTTTGGAATTTCAAAAATCTGATATACATGGTTGCAATCAGTAAGTTATTTAGAGTCCGATAAGAAAAACATAATTTTTGGTAAATAGTAACATATCCTTATGAATAGTAACACACATGTATGAATAGTAAAATACCCTAATGAATAGTAACCTTACCTATGATAGTTATAAAATAATATTCATGTGAAATTATGATGTACCTATATTTAAGAATAAGTAAATAAATGTTTTAAAACTGGTTTTTAATAATAAATTGTGATTTTAATTAAATATTAAATTAATCATATTTAGTAGACAAATATTTGAAAAATAGACTTCTTTTTTTGGATTCTATATATCAAAAAATGGTTATGGTGAATTTTTGAGATATTTCTGAAATACTTGAATTTTTTTATGAATAGTAGAATCTGATAATTCACTATAAATACTAAATAATGGATTAATTGAGTCATTGATTATGATCTGCTGATGTAAGCCCATTTGGATCGAAATCACATGCATTTATTACAATTATTGGTCATAGAATACTTACTATTCCTTGTCTTGGGAGGAAATAATAAACTAATGGTTAAAAATTTATGAAAACCCACCTCTCCTCCACTATAACCCCCCCCCCCCCTCACTCCCTATTCTCTTCACAACTCCCAAGCCTTGTTCCTTACCAATATTCTTCCCAAATCTCTCTACAAGATCCCCCCCATCTAAAATCTCCTATACTCTTCAAAATACCAAAACCTCTCCCCTTAAGAGGTTATCATAGGAGGAAGTCTCAAGAGGTAAATTCCTCTTTCCAATTCCTTCTTTTCTTTTAAGTTATTTTTGTTTCTTTCCTCACCTCCATTCACCCAAATGGTATGACAACTCCAGTAACAAACATGTTCTAGAATGTTTTTATGCTAATGGGATATTTCATTATCTTTTTATCCTTTCCCCACTATTTATTTGAATGAAATGAAAGCATCGTTCACTACTGGGAATCCATGTTTTCCCAACAGTTTTAAACTGTTGGGAATGGCCCTCAAACTATTGGGAAATATTATCCCAACAGTTTGAGAAACCGTTGGTCTATGATGCGTCGGGAAATACTTATACCAATGGTTCACATTGAACCATTGGGAAAAGGCTGTTTGGATCATGTTATACCAACGGTTCAGCTGAACCATTGGGAAAATCAGCGCACATGGGGTATAACCCAACAGTTTTAAAACTGTTGGCATAAACATATAGGGGGTATAACCCAATGGTTTTGAACCATTGGTAAATATAGCAGTACACAGGTGTATAACCCAACAGTTTTGAATCATTGGGAAATGCAGCAGCGCACAGGGGATAACCCAACGATTTTGAACCGTTGGGAAATGTAGCAGCGCACAGGGGTATAACCCAGTGGTTTTGAACCGTTGGGAAATATAGCAGTGCATAGGGGTATAAACCAATGGTTTTTAAAGCATTGGGTTAGACCCCCCATTAATTTAAAAGGAAACATCCTACAATAAACTGCAGGCTACAATGAAAACTCTGTGTGAAAAACATGCCATCTCACAAAAATACACTGTAATCACAAAAAAACACTCATTTTGTGTGTTTAGGAATACTGCAACCTGCAAACACAGAAAACACACTGCACACATAAAAAACTCACAAAAACTCACTTCAATCACCTACAATAAAAAAAACACACAAGAAACACATAAAAATAATCATCTCATTTTTGGAGGCTTACTCACATCCCTTACCCTTGTATGGTTCACATATTGATGTGGTAGAGAGACCAAGAACCAACAAAATGTTGTCTTGTTGATCAAATAGTGAGGGGGATATTTGAAATTCAAGTTTATAACTCATATATGAAGAATCCTCTGCCTCAATCCTGATCTATCGGATACGGTTTATTGGTTTTTATTACTCCAGGACAAATTTGATATTTTTTGATGAATTTAATAATTCAATATACTAACCTAGAAGGATATTTACACTATGGCCATTATAAAACTTTTGTTCCTATAGTATAATGATGGGGGAATCATATACTATGGTGAAATGACTACTATAATGTCAAGATATTTTGTTATATTGTTTCATTTATCAAGGTATTGGTTTGTGTTTAAGATAGGTATATTGGTCAAGCTTCTGTGACACATAGATTCTATGGGGATAGATATTTACTTGATTCATGAGATATATCACATGCCACATTTTCAAGGGGATCAGCTATGATGACATCCAACATGGTGTTTATCAGTGGTTATGAATCATTTACATCATCCGTTGGGCTCACTTTGTAAATTTTCTATTATACTCTAAGAGGATAATATTACAAGGTAATATTCTATCCCTAATCTGTAATGAAAACATTCAGATAATCCTCCATGAAAATCCAGTAGATTACTACATGAATTTCAGTATATACCTTCTATAGATTATTTTTGTATCCATTAAAATATGAATGATGATCTATAGGGAGAATCATAAAAATTAACCATTTATCACAAGGGATCATGGTCCTCATGGTGGTACACTAGATGTTGAGATATGATATGGACCAAATTCCCTTGTTATTTCATACACATTTTTTGTGAAAAAATCTAACAAGTATAGTGAAATATCTTAAGGAATGACAACACCGTGAGTGATTAGGTGTTGGAAGGACCCTTACTTTAGTGATAATGATGCTATCATATTATATAAATGATATCTAACACTAACATGATTGATAAGGTAGGGGAATAGGTCTCAAGTGACTAGAACCTTGTACCTATCTGGTGAGATATGATATGGACCAAATTCCCTTGTCGTTATTTCATACACATGTTGGGTGAGAAATTCTAACAAGTATAGTGATTTATAAAAAATAATGACAACACCTTGAGTGATAAGGTGCTAGAAGGACCCTTACTTGAGTGATAATGAAGTTATCATATTATAACATGATATCTAACCCTACCATGATTGATAAGGTAGTGGTTAATATAATGGCCTCACCTTCAGTGATAAGGTTCTAGATGAACCCAACCATGAGTGATAATGGAGCGTTTGGAATGTGATATTAGACCTACCATGGTTAATATGGTATTATTTCAAAAAATGGATTTACATTGATCATAATGTATTAACATGGATTTTTATTGAGTGAGAAGGTTGGTATGTTATATATAGTTGTATGAGACACTACCTTTAGTAGTATGGAAGATGTTAGGAGTTTAGTGATGAGCTATATTGAGTGAGAAGTATTCGTCTTGGGCTTTGATAAGGGTAAAATTAGTGGATACATATAAATATGTTGGGCTAGAAAAGACATGTGTGAAGATAATTTACTATTTTGAAAGCGGTAAATTACTACTTGTGTAGAGGTAATAAAGAGGTACGTGAGGGAAAATATTGATCCTTTCTATTTTTTACTTAGGAGTAATGAGACATGTAGAACTTTTTTAAGGACATGAAATGATTAGTTGAATGAATGTATATATATTATTTTGTATTTCAAATGTTGTGAAAATTATTAAGGCATCTTCCATACATGTATTGACTTTCCTTTCATGTTTAAAATTAATTCAATGGTGTTCATGGATCTCATGAATGAGATCTTTCATACATATCTCAACTCATTCATTGTGGTGCTTATTGATGATATCCTTATATACTCACCATCCATTGGTATAAACATTGGACACCAATAGATTTTTTTTGTACACTTTGACCACATTATATGTTTTATAAGATCTCAAAGTGTCACTTATGCTCCTATAAAGTATGTTTTCTTAGGCATGTAATCTATAATGTGGGAATTTATGTGGACCTAAAGAATATATAGGTTGTGGTATCATGAGAAGGTATACGAAACATGTTTGATATTGTGGGTTTCCTTTGTTTATTCGGGTTTTACATATGGTTCATTTAAATATTTGCCCCTTTAGAAGTGCATATGACTAGGATTACTAAGAATGTAGTTATGTTTGAGTGGTCAGAAAAGTTTAAAGAGGCCTTCCAAAAAATTCAATGTAGTTTTGATCTTACTGAATTACTATAAATTATGATTCAGAAATGAGGTCTCTAAATTGATCCCCGAGCATGAATTGGACTTATGGACATTTCTTTCAGTGGACACAGAGTTGTAGTATCTATGTGGAAGAATCTATATTGTCCTCATCATATCACATATGAGAATGTGTCAACATTTGAATGATATTAAATCAAAAATCATAGTCAATGTAATATTTTAAAATATTGATAACATTTATCATTAAATACAAGTACAAGTGTCTGATGTTTCTCAACATAATGACATATTAATCTTGATCTACGATGGATATAACATTATTACATTCCATAGTAATTTCAACTGTTTGGATTATGCGTGGGGATTTTCTTTCTCCTACTAGACTCACTAAATGGGTCTTCCACACTTTCTACAACATTGATAGTCTAAGTAGGGACATGGCTAGAATTATAGATTCTTCCTCTAATGTTCATTATCTGATATACTCAAGTCCTACGAAATCATTTTGCAGTTCCCTAATTGGGTTCAAGGAACTCAAGTTCATCTCCATACTCATCCACCTGCCCAACCCCCCCCCCCCCCCACTACCCCACCTGCACAGCCACCACCCCCCTGCATAGCCCCCCTGCCCAGCCCCCTCCCCCCTTCCTAGTCTAGCCTAACCCCCTGCACACCCCACCCCCTCCCCCACCTGCCCAGCCCCCCCCCCCCACCCCCACTACCCCACCTGCACAGCCACCACCCAACCTGCACATCCCCCCTACCCAGCCCCCCCTCCCCCTTCCTAGAGTAACCCCCTCCACATCCCACCCCCTCCCCCACCTTCCTAGCCCCCCTCCCCCACCTGCACAACCACCACCCCCACCTATACAACCCCCCTGCCCATCCCCCTCCCCTATCTTCCCAGCCCCCCCACCTACACAGAGCTACCCCCACACCTGCACAACCACCCCCCCTGCCCAGCCTACACCCCACCCCCACCCCCTGCCTAGCTCACCCCCTCCCCACCAAACCCCCTACACAGCCCCCCTTTTCCCCACCTCACCCCCAGAAAGAACCCTCGCCTCCCCCACAAATTCCCATAGGGTAGTTGATTTTAAGTTTTAATTGTATTTTTTGTGCTTTTGGTGACCCATTCAGGATTCAATCTATGGATACTTTTGATAAATTAGGTGTTTTGGGATATTTTTGGGGGGTTTAGTTTGGGAGAACTCATGTACATGATGTTTAGTTTTGAGAACACACATCATGTGTTCTTCGTACTTGGGAAAGATGGGTTTTGGGAACTAAAAGATTTATACAAGTGGGTGGGTTACACGCCATGTAGTGGTGACTCGGGGTGTGCTAGTGGCAGATGACCATGTAGGGTATGAAGCTATATCTAGTGTGAGGTACATGGATAGGCATTGTGCGTGGGTAGACCTTGTGGGGGGGTATATGCATAGGTACATACATGGGAACCATATGTGGGGTAAATATTGTGTATGGGTTGATACATTCCACGTAGTAGGAAATTTTTCATGCTAAGTTGGGCCTTGTATGTGAATGTACCCAGGTGGGGGTAAACATCATATACCGGAACACATGATGTGTACTTTGGAAAAGTACACACTGAGCAGTCTATATCACATGGAACAAGGGGACAATTTGGGTTACATATCATGTACCTAAAGTACAGGTTGGGTACTTTTTTCTCCTTGTTGTGTTTACCCTATTTTAACCCTGGAGTCAGAATTCAACTTATGAGTATTCAATTTTGATCAGTTTTTCATATAAATTTCCATGGTGGAATAATTTATGATTTTGAATGTGGTTTTTAGGATGTTTTGGACTAAAATAATTCTTTATCAGGATTTCTTCAAGGATTGGATTCAGAATCCTCCAGCAGGTTGGGTTGTGAGATGAGAATCATGTGTGAGGATTATGAGATCGTTAGTTGGAATAGATTGTGAAATCTAAGCTATTTATGTTCAATATTATTTCATATAGATCCTGAAAATTATAATCAAGTAGTATATATGAAGAGATATTGTTTTATCCTGACATTTTGGTACCTATTTCTCAAGGTTAGAACAGTTGAGGATTACCTCCTTTTTTTAGGATTGGAACTATTGGAACCATTGGGATGGGATGATGTTGGGGGATAGAATTTATGGTCAGATTTTCTTAAGATATTTATATGTGTCAAAGGGAATCATGAGGATAAAATAGTGGGCTTGTTACTGATCTAGTGACCAGTGTTTTATATAGTTGTTAATTAATAATGCCCATGTGGAGTGGTTAATATTGTACTATAGAGCCCTTGTAAGGTAAAACTTTTATGATTTACATGAGTACCATTGATAAGTCATTGGTTACTCATTTATTTTATATAACCCATTGGGTTCATTGTTTATAGATGATCAGTTGGAGATGTTGTTGATCGATGATCAGTTGGAGGCCATTTAGGGGCATTTGGGATATTTCTGCATTGGGTGTGTCTTGTGCTTTGGATGTACTAGAGGTACCCCTCATAGGGTGAATGTTCTTACTGTGGACTTTTTCCCATTTGAGATTTTTTTTGAATGGCTTGGGCCAAGATTTTGGGCGCGCCTGAGGATGATATAGTTGGAAATCACTTTATATTGTCACATTGAGGACCATGGGAGCCCCGTGTTTTGGTTTGGCACTAAGGTGGGTCAAAGAGAGCCAATAGTGGTTGTTTTTAGAGGATAATATCCCAAGGACCCTAGAGAGGTTATTTTATTTTTTTTATGTGAGTTGATAAATGCTTCTAGATCAGCTATTTGGGCAGTGGTTTGAAGGCTAGATCATCCCATGTTTGGTTGGAATTTAGTCGTGAGGTTTGAGGATGTTTCTGGTCAGGACCCTAGTCCAAGGAGGAGACACATATGATATCATAGATCAGGCATTTGAACTATGTTTTGATATATTTATCTCAATTTTTTGACTATATTTATATGTGATTAGTGATCTAATGGGAGATCTGGATGAGTTAAACACCCCTCTAGTTGAATGAGCACTTAGGATAGAGTGGCTTTAACATCGTAATGTGTTGAGGCACTCACAGAGAAGGTTTTTCTAGTCGTTGATGTATTGGTGCTTCCATCAACATGGATGTTCATTCACCCCCATATCTTATCTTTTCTCACCCCCAGCACATCCCCCCCCTCCCCCACCTGTGTAGCCACCTCCAACCCCCTATCCATCCCCCTCCTCCTCACCTCACCCCTGCCCATCCCACCCCGCCAGCACATCCCCCCCTCCTCCCCACCTCATTTTTTCCTCTTCAATATCAATAAAAATGATTCTATACAGGTAAATTACAACAAAATTGCAACCTAAAATGATATATTTCTTCTGTTCATAAGGGGATCATAATAGACAGTACATTGCAGTGAAATCGAACCAAAAAATCGAAAATAAATGAAGGCATACATACTTATTTAAAGTGAATGAACAAAAATTACTTGAATCGAAGATAAGATGACCGATTGGAAAGTAGATTTAGAACCCTCGAGAGCAGGTAGAGAAATAGGGTTCCAAACACAACCTAAAATAATAAGTGGATCATAACACATACCCATTTAATACGGAAGAATAGAGTGTTGGAAAACCAGACTTGTCGTGTTGAGAAGTAGGGTTCGTGTCGAGAGTCGGTTGGGAAGTAGGATTCATGTTGAGCTATTGGGAAAAATCTTCCATATGGGTGCATCGAGCTATGGTTTAGTTTAAAATGAGAAGGGTTATGGGTTCGCATCGATATTTTGGAAAAAAATCATAAGTGATGATGAGCGGAGAGCACAGAGCGGAGATCAGTGAGTGACTAGCGGGAAGTGGTGAGGGGTGGTAGGGATGGGAGCGGCGGTGAGGGGTGGTCAGTATGGGAGCAGCTACAAGGAAGAGAGGAGTATGGGATTGGCTCTAAGGGTTTGGAGAAGTGAGGATTAGGGATAGGAGAAGTATCCCGATGGTGGGGTGATTTTAGATAGATATATCTAAACGGTTCATTTGAAACGTTGGTGAAAACTGGCTAATATCACCTATATGCCAACGGTTCATATGCACCTTTGGAAATGAATGTCATAGGGTATTTTTCAGAACGGTTTGTTCAAACCGTTGGGAAAAAAGCATTGGAAAAACTATTATTTCCAGTAGTGTGAATTATGATAGGACTGCGAACCACCACAGGGTGTCATCCTAGAGAAGATCCAAATCACAGCATGACCGCAGCATGACCGCGACATGACCTCGGCGTGACCATGGCATGACTGCGGCGTGTTGTCCCATTCTAGCGACATCTGCGGGGCATCATCTTCTGACCAGGAGTGAAGGGAGCAGGAGGAAGCAGGGCAACATTCCGGCCATCACCTCCCTCCCCATTAACTATGGATGGGTAATTTATCTAAAACTCTATCTAGGTATCATACCTCAAATTCCGACAGGACTGAGAACTGCAGTAGCGTGTCGTCCTGGAGCAGGGCCAAATCACGACATTACCGCGGTGTGACTGCAGCATGACCCTGGCCTGACCGCGGCGTGACCACTGCGTGACCGTGGCGTGACCACGGAGTGACCACGGCGTGACCGCAGCATGACTGTAGCGTGACCGCGACATGACCACTTCGTGTTGGCCCAGTCCAACGACATCATTGGGACAACATCTTCCGTCCAGGAGTGAAGAGAGCAGGAGGAATCAGGGCAACATTCTGGTCGTTTCCTCCCTCCCCATTAACTATGGGTGGGTAATGTATCTAAAACTCTATCTAGGTATCACACATCGAATTCTGACAGCACTGCGAACCATCGCAGGGTGTCATCCTAGAGCAGGGATAAATCACGGCATTACCACAGCGTCACCGTGACATGACTGCAGCATGACCGCAACGTGTTGGCCCGGTCGAGCGACATCCATGGGGCAACATCTTCCGGCTAGGATTCCAAATAAATCCTATGTAGTTGTCCTTAACATTATAGACACCGATCTTATGTTATAAAAAACAGACTCTTGATTCAGGATTGTGGTATGATAAAGATATATATTTGATATTCATTTTTTTAAGTGGTACTAGGTAGTTGAAACTACTGATTGAGAGTCAAATTGTGTAGGTGTATTACTTATCAATGGTATATGCATTTCTTGGAACTCTAATAATAAAACTTTAGTCACCTTGAGAACAATATAATTTGAGTATGTTTTAACATCTCGGGATGCAATGCAAATATTATGGGAGAATTCATATATGTAAAAAATTAGATGTGCATCGAGGCCAAGAAAACACCCCAAACAGTGTTAAGATGAAGCTTATGGTGGGGAGCACCATAAGACTGACAGGTGTTAAAAAATGACACCATCAGTGTTTTTAGATATATAGGATCAATTAAACACCCAAAGGGGTGTCCAAGAGGCCATACAATCACCCGAAACAGGTTTCACCATAATATAAGGTCACAACGGACATGATAGAACAAATCAACTATTTAATATATTATAAAAAGGGATCGTCGGAAGGTTGTAGTGAGTGGCACAATGACGCAATGTCGAAATGGAAATGAAATTACAGAAAAGAATCATATACCCTAAACTATCACTGTGAGTTTTCGTAGATAGCGCACCTCCATTGGAGGGGTTTTATTATAAAAACAAGACTTTATTTATCAAATGAAAAAATTATATTGAATAAAACTTATTCAAGATATGAAATTCAATATAATTAAGCAGAATTAAGAAAGAATCTAAATTCAATTTAAAGCATTCTTAAATTAAAGAGGCTACGAGAGGGACTCTACCTCAAGGTGGAACCAAGCCTTCCACTTCATCTCTTGGAGATTTCTAACTAAAAGCTGATGCTCCTCCACTAGGTATATGCACCTTCACACACATGCAAGGACACCTATCCCCTATGCACACACCCGCATGGCCATGAGCACGTGCAAGGGGATCCTTGCACATATGCTTATATGCATATATCAGTCTCCACTCACCTGCATATGCATTTATATATATATACAAGGCCACAACTATCCCCATGCGTGCATAATCACTGCCATGGGTTACTATACATGTAATAGGGGAACCCACATACATATACTTACTTACCTATGAACATGCAGGCGAGTCTCCCTTGACTAGGGGACTCAAAACCAATGAGAAAGGATCAACACACTACACAAAGGATATTAAGAACCTTAAAACACATGAAGGATGCTATATAACCAGTGAAAATCAACTAATGGCATTAAAGCCTTACCTAGATTGGCAGCGGAGAACCAAATCCACCCAAACCAACACGAAACGATCCAACGCCCTACCGAAAACATAATATGTAGTCAAAAACACTAAATCCCCAAATACATGAGGTGTGAGACAAGTAGTAACCATATAATCATACCTCAGATCAAAGTCGGTGGACTGAATCAATCTGAACTCCTTCTGGCCCCCTTCGCAGAATATAAGTACCCTATGTCCATAGAAAGCATTCAAAGATCTAAGTGACCAATGCGATAAAGAAAATAAAATAAAAACTAAACTAAAACATACCTATCTCCTGTGACTATACCTGTCACCGCCCAACATATAAGTACCATAGCACCCCATGGGTCAAATCATGTTCCTGCAAGCAAAGGGGAAATAGATATATTTTTTAAAATGATACTATCAAATAGTACATTCCTATTAATTAACAATTACTCTTTCTATTAATGGTATATAATCTATTTGGCTCGAGTTTCAACTTAGTTTGGTTTTGTTCGATATAAGTGATGAGGTTTTTCTATTCTTGGTTTTTATGTTTACACTTGAGATATTTATTTAAAAATGATGCATGTTTTTGGCATTATTATTTATGGTTTTAGTTCTTAGCCTGTTTCCACGGGGCCTGTCCACATGAATAATTCTTGGAATATAGGGTTCGGTTGACATTTATTCACTTTAATGTGATTGATGTCACTAACGATGTGGATTTAGATCAAGTAAAATATTCTGAAGAGGATTGGGCCCTGTAGTGATAGGTGTTGCAATTGTACATCTAGCGTTTGATGAGGAAATACTTATGAGGATGGATTGGAATCTCGGTAGGTTCTTAGAGTGGGATGGTCCCTCTGAGTATATAAAATGTATTATGAAAGGTTTTATTCCATTTAATGATTCAAGAGTTAAACCAAAGAGATGAAGGATGAGATTCTAGTGTGGGTATTGAGTATTGTCGAACAGATTGGAATTATAATTCCAAGAGTCTTGGTGTGATTTAGCTTAGGATAGAACATGGTTAGTGGGGCTGGGTTATAATACATGATTTTTATGAGGTTCTTGACCGGATTATTGAGAATATAATGTAGATGGGTTTGAAATGGTGTGCTTTTATGAGTAGGACAATCATAAGGTGAATAGTCCTCTTTGTCTAGTTAGATGATGAGATGTGCGTTGAGGCATGGGATAATCCTCGAGAGATGAGTCTAGACTATGTGACTGAGAGGATAGACTAGGGTAGGTTTGATAGGATTGGGTGAGTGGACAACCCATGCGAGGATGATACGATGTATGGAAACACTTGGATACACTTGGGGTTATTTATGCTATCTCATAGAGACACTTGGGGTTATTTCATGACTCCAACATACTCCAGAAATGTTCCTATACGATGTTTTAGAAAAATGATTCCATCTCATGGAAGACCCCAAAGCTCCTCTATCTTCTAATGTTTCCTCACACTCACACCTCGTGGTACTACAGTATACAAGTGATCTACATCAAAATATATTCTTAGGATAGATATCATATCCATCACCAAACCACAGATAATCCTTTGAGGGATTAATCAGTCTAGAAATTTTTGATTTTTGACCTTCTTAGTAAACAACCCATAACAATTTTCCTTCCTTTTATTTTTTGTATTCTTAAAAGGAATAGATTAAAAATGAAACACAAAAAATGGTAAATGGATCGCAACCGCATAATCAGGTGAGCATATCGTACATCTCTGGAAGTGGAAGCATCCCATGATCTTTGAATGTCCTGCCCACACTTTTTCAAACATATCCATATGCATTGTACAATAAGTAGGGTATGAAGGGAAATAGGATTTAAATTTCTTCATTCTAATAGGCCATTAATAGAAACTAAGTGTTGAATGATGGTTAGATGTAATGTGGTTCTTAGGGGAAAATTTTTTATGAAAGAGTCCTAAATCATTTTAGTTTTATATTTGTTCAGTCATCACTAAGATAAGATCTCAATGCAAGTTCTAGTCAGTTTACATCCCCCTAGAATCTATCAACAAATATTCCTAGATAAGAGTATGAAATTGAAGGATTAGAGTTCTCTTGGGTAGTGAGAATAAAAAAATGGCAATCACAAAGGGAATAAATACTAATTAATAGGTCAATTAGTCCTTATTTTGAATATTTTGAATTTGAATTAATTCTCTAAACATAGAAATCATTATAAACAAATCTAAGTAAGAGTAAAACATGGTCTGTGTCACTTTTACACTTAACTTTTTTAATAACAAGGGAATAATGATTCACAAGTTTAAATCATTCTTATTATTTTGAAAAATGTCTCATAGAGAAGTGAAGATAATAAAAAATCCAAGTGCATCACATGTGAAACTGTGAGAAAATCCTCCTACACTTAAAATGAGGTAGTGTCCCTACTATCAATGAAATATAGGTGAGAGTGGTATGGCTGTGATTTTTAATGTTTGTGGGAATGGATATCGAAAAAAATGAAAATAAAAGGGAATTGAGAGCTCCCTGGGAAAATCGGTATGCCATGGGGGTGTTTTCCACTGTAATCATGTGTACCTGAAAAAGTGTTAGAGAAAAAAATCCATTACAAGATAACAAATATTAGTTCACTGAGATAAATAGTTGGAAGAGTATATCAACAGGAAAATACTGATCAAGAACCCTGGAAAGAGGAGAGGGAGCCGAGAGGGGGGACGTCCCACAGGGTGTTCAGCCATGGGGGGTCTCGCATGCGACTGGAGAGGGGGATGGGGGACGTCGGAGGAGGAGATTTAGGGGAGGTGTATGTTTCCAGGAGTGGGAGAGGGGAGGGGGGAACGTTGTCGGGAGCCGAGAGGGGAGGGGGACATCGTCATCGGAGAGGGAGTCGAGAGGGGAAGGGGAACACCACCGAAGGAGAGGAAGGGGGTTAGGAGGCGGAGGTGGAGGCCAGAAGGAGATAGAGATCGGGGAGGGGGGAGGGGGTTGGGAAGCAGAGGTTGGGGATGGTCTGGGACAAGGAGCACTAAATTGGGTGTTAAAAATTTTTCTTTCCCAACAGTTTAACAAAAATGTTGGGAAAACCCAACATAAAACACCTTATACCAACTGTTTACTAGAACTATTGGTAAAGGGTATTTATCCCAATGGGTTTTTTAAACCACTGGGAAATAAGTGTTGGTATAGGTCCCAATTCTAGTAGTGGTTTGAGATGTGCTAATTTAGCACATTCAAAGACAACGGTTTATCAATTTCTATTATAATATTTAATTCTTGTCATGAAACCATTTTTTTATGGTTGAACATGAATATATATATATGTAATATATCCTATTTTTATTCTTTAATATTTTTTTAAAAATGGTATTAAGTTATAAAGAAAAACATGTTCTTTGTAATCAAACCCACTGATTAACAAAAACAGTTGTCACTATGGATTTATATAATAGTTTGACTTCAATCTAAGTAACCAAATTAATTTTAAAACCATTTAATCTCGTAGATTTTTACTAATATCATATAACCTAATTTTTGGACAAACACTTCTATCTTTCATGTTTATCTGAACTTTAATATAAGTGAACCGATCTTTTAAAACCAAGTAAACAAACGAACCCGAACAACGAAATTAAACCTTATAACTAATAAAGAAGGCATTTAATGAAATAAAAAGGGTAATAATAAGACAATTACATATATAAGAGGTTATTTACTTATGAATTAATAATCCTAATTTTTTTATTCAGGTCTTTATTAACAGGTGAAGAACACCAACGGATTTAAGGTAAGGGATCCACTCCTTTTCACTCTTAATCAAGATTATTCTATTTGCTATGAATTTTTGTGTAATACCAAGTGATGGGTATTATTTTCTCACCTCCCCCATAATTCCCTAATGTTTTATAAGTGATGATAAACCAATTATATCTCTCATCAATCCATCTTAGTTACACCTGATACCATACCGATAAACCGTAATGGATTCTACCCGAACTTTCTTTATTATATCAGGTTGCTCTATCTATCTTTTTACCAAAATGTAGTTGTATTTTATTTTTATGTAAAACTTATACATTCTTTTTATATGCTCCAAAATAATTTTCCATGATCCATATCTCATTATCTTTTGAGGATATACATTCTTTTAAGTGAATTCCTCCTCGATACTTCCCAATAACACACTCGTTTTAAAGGAACATCCTGAATATTTACCCCATTTCATGTTCACTATATCCTCTATTTTAAGACACCATTGTCTTTATAAAATCTGAATTTTTATTATGAAAACCTTATTGGTTCAATTATGGTTTTATATTAAAGAATTTCCTCTTTACTATTTTAAAATCTCTATAGTATTTTCTTAAAACCACACAAAAATGTTTTAATGCTAATGTTTCTCAAATACATTTCTTATATGTTGTCACTTCTATTTGTCACCATCTACCATGTTATATTCCTATATTAACTTATAAACATACATGTATTTTCTAATCCCATTCTTTCATGGACACATTCATGATACACTCATTGGTTATGCCTTATGTCATGGTTGTGATACCCAATTCTTTCCTTGGGTATCCTTATGTTTATGAACGATGGATTGTGTATGATTATTAATGTCGAAAGAATATTTATGTGGAAATAATATTTATGTGGAAATAATATTTATGTGGCAAGAATATTCATGAAAATGTTGAGATGGGTGCACCCAGATAGTGCTCCAATGCATTGTGTAAAATTAAGTCTCATGAGATGCGATGTGAAACGAGATTGGTGGTTAGCCTTTACCCATACTAAAATGGGAAACATGATTGGAAGTTAGACTTTACCCATACTAAAGAAATGTTTTATTATTCTTCCACATTTATATGATTCCATGTTTATGTGATCCCATGCTTATATGATATGATTTCACATGTTCCATGTTTTGTTTTCATTACTCCATGCCTCCTAACTCAGTTTCTTAAGATGTATCCTTATGTTCATTCCATTACTGGGATTTTTAGCTCATCCCTTTGTTCATGTGTTTGTTCCCCAGGGTACCCTATACAGATGTAAGGGGTCAAAGGAAGTTAGGATCTCTTTATGGAGATTAAATAAAGAAATGTTTTTTAGCGCCATGTTTTATGTTTTATTTTCCTAGTCTTCCAAGACACTGGACTTAATGATCCTTGGCTTATACTCTGATGATTAATTATGCTTAAAATCATGAAATTTTTTATGTAAAAGGATTGGGTCGCTATAGTTGGTATCCTAGGATGGTCTAGTTATTTTTAGAGATTAGGAATAGAGTACCTTAGTGAGAACCTTAAGGATGAGATGAAGTATAATAAAATACCCCTAAATTTTGGTAAGTATAGAGTAAGTGGTTTATCAAGAAAATACATCTTTGTCTATATACGAGCAAGTAGAGTTGTCTCTGGCACAGATGTATCTATGAGTGAAAACTTCAACAAGGAGTTTCAGACCTGACCCAGGGTATCATGGTACACGAAAAAGGGCTTGTTGCACTCTTGGTTATAACACTCTCGGGGGATATTCCTTGGTAGATTCATGAGCTTAGTAAAAACCATTATTAAGGGAAAAAATCCCATAATAATATAAGTTAAGAAATACATTTTGGATAACCTAGATTTAAATCTAAGGAATCAGAAGTTAGGATATAATTCTTCTTTATAAGTTTGTCCTTTATGTTGAAAGTTTCCTTTTAATGCTCAATAAATAAGTATTCAATACCTCTAATTATACATTATTTTTCTTAGTTAATGGTGGGAAATAGAAGAACACGTTCCAACAACCAATGTGATAGGAAATGTGAAGATTTCTCTAATGATATGCCTGATATGATAGGAGTGAGTGCTCAAAACTTCATGACAGTACTTACTCAAATGTCTTGAGTTATTAATAATAATTGAATCATGCGGAATTCCATCCTCAAAGGAAAGAGAAAGTTTTCATAGAATCCTTCATGCGGCAAAGGCCTCCCATGTTTAGAGGATGTTATTATCCCCTCCTCTCGGAACAATGGATTAACTCCATTGAAAAGATATTCTCCATTCTCCAGTGCTCGGAAGAAGAGAAGGTTGTACTGGCAGTATATCATTTTGATAGGGAAGCTGATTAGTGGGGGACATTGATCAAGAATACAAAGTCCCAAGAGGAAATTGATTCCATTGATTCGGAGGAATTCAAGATGATGTTTTGCAACAAATATTTTCTTCTAACCCTCCATCTCAAGATGGAAAGAGAGTTCCTCAAACTCAAGAATAAGGATGATGAGTCCATTGGGGTGTATGGATAAAAATTTAAAAGGATTTCAAGGTATGCCTATGGCTTTGTCATGAACACTGAAATAAAGGTGGATCACTTCTTTAGTAGACTAAAGCCGAGTCTACAAAAAGTGATGGAAATTCGAGACTTCGAAAGTTATGAAGATATTTTTTGTTGTGCCCTCAAGGTAGAAATAGAGATTGGACACTCTCAGTGGTCTCGTGGGCCCAGTGACAAGAAGCATAAAATAGAAAATAACATGGGTGGTTCATCAAACAAATCCCATGATGGAAAGAAGCATGACTTTTCCCCTTGAAAATTTTGTGGGAAGAAGCATCCTGGTAACTATCTGAAGGGAACCAAGAATTGCTTCAAATGCGGAAAGTTTGTCCATCTAGACAAGAACAACCAAAGAGATATAAAAAATCCCACTAATGTTGAAGAAGAAAGGAAGGTTCAGATCAAAACTTAGCCTACAGTGCTGTGTTACAACTACAAGGAGCATAGGCATTATGTGAACAATTGCCCTAAGTCGAGGGTTGTCAGAGGAAATCAACAACAACCTCCAAGGAAATAAGGAATGGTTTATGTTATCATTACTGCTAAGGTGGAGCCGGACAATGATGTGGTGGCAGGTACGCTGTTTATTCATTCAAGAATAGAATACGTACTATTTGATTCTAGTTATACATATTCTTTCATATCTTTCAAGTTTATTAGAACAATTCAAACACCACCTCAAAATTTGGAAGAAAATTTTATCTGTGAGAACAAAAAATGGGGCAATCATTACATCCATGGTTTATAACTTTTCCCCAGTTAATGTTTTTGGACTGAACCTCCTAGAAAATCTCTTCATACTTCATTTAGTGGAGTTTGATGCAATCTTGGGCATGGATTGACTATCTTTGTACAAAGCCAACATCAACTGTCAGGAAAGAGAGATCACTTTTCACATCCCAAAGCATCCTCCGATTCTTTACAAGTGTAAGTAGGAACATGAGTCTCCTTTAGAATATTTGTCTCAAGTATGGATATTGTTGCCTTATGATAAAGCATATCTATCTCAAATGATTGAGAAAACGTAAAGAATTATGCTTGAAGACATGCCCAGTGTGAGGGATTACACTGATGTCTTTCCTGAAAAGTTGCATGGTCTTCCTCTTGACTGAGAGATTGAGTTCTCAATTGAACTTGTCCTTGGATCTCTTCCTATCTCAAAGAAACCTTACAAAATGGCCACCATAGAGCTGTAAGAGCTGAAGAAGTAGTTATAGGATAATATGGAGAAGGGTTTTATACGCCCGACTGCTTCACCATGGGGTGCACCAGTCCTCTTCATCAAGAAGAAGGATGGATAAATGATCCTCTCCATTGATTAATGTGAACTCAATAAAATCATGTTAAAGAATAAGTATCCCCTTCCATGGATAGATGACTTTTTCAATCGGCTTCGTGGGGCCTGTTATTTCTCTAAGGTGGAACTTTGGTCACGATATCACCAACTAAAGGTGTAAAAGGAAGATATACCCAGGACTGCCTTTCTAATGAGTTATGGACACTATGAGTTCATAGTGATTCCCTTAAAACCCAGTAATGCTCCAGAACGTTTCATGGATTTAGTGAATAGAGTCTTTAGAAATTACCTCGACAAATTTGTGGTTGTCTTTATTGATGATATTATGACATGATTCAAGATAAAGGAGGAACATGAGGAGCATTTAAAATCTATGTTAAATACTTTGTAAAGAGAGAAGTTGTATGAAAAGTATAGTAAATGTGAGTTCTGGATGGAGGAAGTATCATTCATGTGGCTTGTTATCACCAGAAAAGAGATGTCTGTGGACCCTTCCAAGATGAAGGTAATTGAAGAGTTTCCAAGGCCAACTTCTGTAACAGAGATCCATAGATTTTTGGGTCTAGCTGTGTATTATCGATGATTCATGAAGAACTTTTCATGATTGTCAAACCCAATGACCAAGATGACATGGAATGGGGTAAAGTTTGTCTGTACCTAAGAATGTGAGGTAAGCTTCAATGAACTAAAGAGAAGTCTGATCACTGCAACTATACTCACATTACCAAAAATTGGAGAAAGTTTTGTGATAGACATCGATTCTTCAAAGAAATTCTTGGGTTGTGTACTCATGAAAAATGATAATGTGATAGCAGATTCCTCACAACAGTTGAAGATCCATGAGAAGAACTACCAGACATATGATCTAGAGCTGGAAGTCATGTTTTCTGCCTTGAAAATCTAGTGGCACTACCTTTATGGTGACAAGTGTGACATATACACCGACCACAACATCCTGAAGTATATATTCACACAAAAGGAGGTCAATATACATCGAATTATATGGTTAGAGATAATCAAGGATTACGATTTATTGATTCACTATCATCCTAGAAAGGAGAACAAGGTAAAAGATGCTCTAAGTAGAAAATAACCTGCTACTCTATCTATGTTACGAATTGAGAAAGACCATATCTTCATGGATATGCAAAGGATGGATTTAGAAATCGAAAGGGCAGGGGATACATCCTACCTTAACCAAATGATTGCACAACCATCCATTCAAGATAAGATTAAGGAAGCACAAAGGGATTATGTTGAGTAACAAAAGAGGGTTAATGCAGTAAAGGAAGGGATGCTGCAAGAGTTCCATATCAACAATGATGGTGTGATTTGGTTTGGAATGCGGATTTGTGTGCCTTAATCACTTGGGATAAAGAAAGGGCTATTGGAAAATGCACATAGCTCAACATTTTCTATCCATCCTTGGAGTACCAATATGTATTGTGATAACCAAGAATACTTCTGGTGGGACAACATGAAGAAAGAGATTTCTGAATATATATCAAGGTGCCTAGTATGTCAGTAAGTTAAAGCAGAGTAACAAAAGTCCAAAGGGATGATGAAACCATTGCCTATACCCATGTGAAAATGGGAGAATGTCACAATGGAATTTTTCATCAGTATCCCGAAGACATCGAAGGTAAATAATGCGATATGGGTTGTGTTGACTAACTCACCATGACTGCCCATTTTATTTCTATTTGGGAAGACCTCTCACTTGAACAACTTGAAAAAATATATGTGAAGGTTGTGGTGAGACTGCATGGTGTTACACTATCAATTGTCTCTAATCGTGATCCAAGGTTCACATATAAATTATAGAGGAGTCTTCAACACGCTTTGAGTACTGAATTAAATTTCAACACGGCCTATCACCCCCAAATGGATGGCCAATCTGAAAGAACTATTCAGACTCTTGAAGATATGATAAGATACTTCTCTCTATAATTCAAAGGTGGATGGATTCAGCATCTATCATTGGTTGAGTTATCATACTACAATAGCTTCCACTCAAGTATTCAGATGGCTTTGTGTGAATCTCTGTATGGAAAGTGATGCAGAACTCCAACCTGTTGGGATGAAGTTGGAGAACGAAAGCTACTTAGACCCGATCTTGTGCAAGAGATGACGGAGAAGGTTCAATTCATCTAGAAAAACAGCAAAGCTACCCATAGTCGGAAAAAGAGCTACGCTGACAACTATTGAAGGGACATGGAGTTCAAAATTGGGGATAAATTCTTCCTTCGAATATCACCATGGAAGAGATTCATACGGTTTGGAAAGAAAGGGAAGCTAAGCCCAAGGTACATTGGACCCTTGAGATCCTTTACCGCATAGGATTCATGGCCTATCGGCTTGAACTTTCTCTGAATATGACTCGATTTCATTATGTGTTTCACATATCACTCCTGAGGAAGTACATACCTGATCCCTTACATGTACTGAACTCAGAGGTGGTGCAGTTGGAAGATGATCTCTCTTATGAGGAGCAGCAAATGAAGATTCTGGACCAAAGAGATAAAGTTCTACGCAACAAGACAACCCACCTTGTCAAAGTGTTGTGGAGGAACCAAATGTTTGAAGAAGATACTTGGGAACCAGAGGAGGCGATGAAGGAGAAGTACCCTCACCTGTTTACACCCTAGAATGTAAAATTAAATTTTGAGGGAAACATTTCATAAGGGGGGAAGAATGTAACGACCAAAAGTTTTCAATGGAAATTTCTCTTCTTATAAATATGTCACAAAATAAAATAAAAATACAATATAATGAACTACTAAGTGCTAAGTTTCCTTTAAACATAAGTTTTCAACTTCTATGTTTGGAATTTCAAAAATCTTATATACATGGTTGCAATCAGTAAGTTATTTGGAGTCTGATAAGAAAAACTTAATTTTTGGTGAATTTTAACCTACCCTTATGAATAGTAACATACCCTTATGAATAGTTAAATACCCTAATTAATATTAACCTTACCTATGATAGTCATAAAACAATATTCAAGTGAAATTATGTTGTACCAATATTTTTGAATAAGTAAATGAATGTTTTAAAACTGGTTTTTAATAATAAATTATGATTTTAATTAAATATTAAATTAATCAAATTTATAAAATTATTTTTGAAAAATGGACTTCATTTTTAGATTCTACATGTCGAAAAATAGTTCGGTTGAATTTTTTGTATTTTTCTGAAATACTGGAATTTTTTATGAATAGTAGAATCTGATAATTCACTATAAATGCTAAATAATGGATTAATTTAATTATAGATGATTATCTGATAATGTAAGCCCATTTGGTTCGAATTCAAATCCATTTATTACTATTCTTTGTCAAGTAATAATTATTATTCATTGTCTTGTGACGAAATAATAAACTAATGTTTAAAAAATTATGAATACCCTCCTCTCCTCCACTATAACCCCCCTCACTCCCTTTTCTCTTCACTCCTCTCAAGCCTTGTGCCTTGCCAATATTCTTCCCAAATCTCTCCCCAAGATCCTCCCCCATGTCCAAAATCTCCTATCCTCTACAAAATACCAAAACCTCTCCCCTTAAGAGGTTCTCAAAGTAGGAAGTCCCAAGAGGTAAATTCCTCTTTCCAACTTCTTCTTTTATTTTAAGTTTTTTTTTCTTTCTTTCATAAACTCCCTTCACCCAAATGGTATGAAAACTCCAGTAACATACATGTACTGTAATGTTTTTATGCTAATGGGATATTTCATTATCTTCTCTTTTTTCCACACCTTTTATTTGAAAGAAATGAAAGCACCATTGGAGATGTGCTAATTTAGCACATTCAAGGACAATGGTTTATCAATTTCTATTATAATATTTAATTCTAGTCATGAAACTATTTTTTTTATGTTTGAACCAGAATATATATATTTAATATATCCTATTTTGATTCTATAATATTTTTTTATAAATGGTATTAAGTTATAAATCAAAACATTTTCTTTGTAATCAAACCCACCGATTAACAAAAACGATTGTCACTATGGTTTTATATAATAGTTTGACATCAATATAAGTAAACAAATTAATTTTAAAACCATTTAATCTCCTAGATGTTCAATAATATCATATAACTTCATTTCTGGACAACCAATTCCATCTTTCATGTTTATTTAAACTTGAATATAAGTGAACTGATCTTTTAAAACCAAGTAAACAACCGAGCCCTAACAATGAAATTGAACCTTATAACTAATCAAGAAGGACTTGAATAAACTAAAAATAGTTATAATAATTAAATTATATATAGAATATGTTTTGTAATTATGGTTTAATAAGCCTAATTTGTTTATTCGGGTCTTTAATAACAAGTGGATAACACCAACGGATTTAAAGTAAGGGATCCTCTCCTTTTCACTCTTAATCAAGATTGTTCTCTATGCTATCCCTTTTTATGTAATAACAAGTGATGGAGTATATTTCCTCACATCACCCATACATCCATAATGTTTTATAAGTGATTATAAACCCCTTATCTCTCTCATAAATCCCTCTTAGTTACACCTGATACCATGCCAATAAACCATAATGGATTCTACCCGAACTTCCTTTATTCCATCGGGTTGCTCTATCTTTCTTTTTACCAAAATGTAGTTGTATTTTCTTTTTATGAAAAACTTATACATTCTGTTTATAGGCTCCAAAATAATTTTTGAATATCCATCCCTCATTCTCTTTCTGGGATATACATGCTTTTAAGATAATCCCTCCTTAATACTTCTCAATAAGAACACTCGTTTTAAAGGAACACCTCGAATTTTTACCCAATTTCAAGTGCATTCTATCCTCTGTTTTAAGACACCATTATCTTTATAAAATAATTATTTTTATTATGAAAACATTCTTGATTCAATTATGGTTTTATATAAAATAATGTCATGTTTTCTGTTTTAAAATCTCTATAGTATTTTTCTTAAAACCGCACAAAAATGTTTTAATGCTAATGTTTCTCAAATACAATTATTATATTTTTTTCACTTTTATTTGTCACCACCTACCATGTTATATGCCTATAATACCTTATTAACATACATGTATGTTCTAATCCCTTTATTTCATGGACACTTTCATGATACACTCATTGGTTATTCCTTATATCATGATTGTGGTACCCAATTCTTACCATGGGTATCCTTATGTTTATAAACGATTGATTATATATGATTATTTATGTGGAAATAATATTTATGTGACAAGAATATTTATGTTTCAAGAATATTTATGTGTCAAGAATATTCATTAAAATGTTGAGATGGGTGCGCCCAGATAGTGCTCCAATGAATTGGGTAAAGTTAAGTCTCATGAGATGCGATGTGAAACGGGATTGGCGGTTTGCCTTGACCCATACTAAAATGGGAAATGGGATTGGAGGTTAGCCTTAACCCATACTAAAGAAATGTTTTATGATTCTGCCACATTTATATGATTCTATGTTTATATTATCTCATGCTTATATGATATGATTTCATATGTTCCATGTTTCTTTCATTACGTCATACCTCCTAACTCATGTGATAAAGATATATCGTAATGTTCATTCCCTTACTAGGCTTTTTAGATCATCCATTTGTTCATGTGTTCCCTCGTGTACCCTATACAGATGTAAGGGCTCAATGGAAGTTAGGATCTCTTTATGGATATTAAAAAAAGAAATGTTTTTTAGCCGCATGTTTTATGTTTTATGTTCCTAGTCTTCCAAGACACTAGACTTAATGATCCTTGGCTTGTACTCTGATGATTAATTATGCTTAAAATCATGAAATGTTTTATGTAAAAGGATTGGGTCGCTATAGGAACTGCACCTTGTTGGAAATGGTGAGGTCGATGATGAGTCATTAAAATATTCCATTATTCTTTTGAGGATATGATTTACAAACTACATCATACACATTAAATCAAGTACCAACTAAGGTCAAAAATGGAATTCCCTCCGAGTTATGGAATGAAAAGAAACCCATTTTTGCACACATATGTGCATGGGGATGTGAGGTATTTGTTAAGGCCTTATCAGGAAACAAAATAGCACCCCAGGGCCTGAGGTTTATCTTTATAGAATATCCCAAGGAAACCAAATGATATTACCTATATAAACCTTCAAACAAGAAAGTGATTGTCGCCAGACAATCTGTATTTCTTGAGAGGGAGCACATCCTCAAAAATTATAGTTGGAGAAAGATTGAATTCGATTAATTTTATACTCAAGATACAAAGAAGTTGGTATAGGAACAAGTTCTATAGGTCTCCATGGAAGAGTTTCCAGAAACACAAGTACTACGTTGGATCTTAAGAGAGGCAAGGGAACCAGAGAGATTTGGTTTCTTAGTAATTGAGGATGGTGAATCATTATTGTTGGACAATGATGAAACTCTCTCCTATAAAGAAGAAATAGAGATCTCAGAAGTTGCAAGATGGATAGGAGATATGAATTCTGAGATGGATTCCATGTATTAGAACCAAGTTTGGGTTTTGGTCGATGAGCCAGTTGATGTAAAGCCTATTGTATGAAAATGGGTATTCAAGAGAAAGTTGTACATATAAGGATAAGTTAGAACCTATAGAGAAAGGGTACTAGATAAAGGATTTAAACATAATCAAGGAATTGACTATGAGGAAACCTTCTCACCAGTTTCCTTGTTTAAATCTATAAGAATCATAATTTCTATAGCAGCTTACCATGACTATGAGATTTGACAAATGGATGTCAAAACAACATTACTTAATGGGGACCTTTAGGAAGATGTCTATATAACACAACCAGAAGGGTTTGTGACACCAAGTGAAGACAAATGGGTTTTCAAGTTGCCGAAATCCATTTATGCATTAAAGAAACCATCTAGTCATGGAACATTCAATTTAATGAAGACATAAATGAATTATGTTTCATTAAGAACAAATGTGATCCATGTGTTTATAATAGGTTTAATGAGTACAAATTAATTATCCTATTAATATATGTTTATGACATATTACATATTGGAAATGATATATCAGTGTTATAGTCAGTTAAGGACAGGTTGAACAAGTGTTTCTCTATAAAGGACTTGGGTGAAGCAGTATACATTCTAGGAATCAATATCATTTGTGATAGATCCAAGAGGCTTCTTGGACTAATTCAGGGTGCATACGTTGACTAGATACTAAATATATTTAGTATGGAACAATCCAAGAGGGAAATGGTTCCAGTGTCACATGGACTACATCTTTTTAAGATAAAGTGTCTTCAGACGCAATAAGAAAAAGATAAAATGAGTAAAATCCTATACACTTCGGCTATAAGATCCATCATGTATTCCATGTTATGTACCAGGATTGATGTTTCCTATGCACTGATCATTGTAGGAAGATATTAAGCATACCCAGGAGAATAACATTTGACTGTAGTTAATTTTATCCTTAAGTATTTGAGAACATCTAACGATATGTTCCTAGTGTATGGAGGAGACGAGGAACTTATTATTAGAGGGTATACTAATGTTGGTTTTTAGAAATATCAGATTGATATGTTGTCACAATCTGGATATGTTTTCTGTCTAAACGGAGGAGTTGTGAGATGGAAGAGTTTAAAGTAGCCTATTGTCATTGATTCTATAGTAGAGCCTGAATATATAGTGGCTTCTAATGCATCAAAGGAAGCCATCTGAATTTAGAACATTTTCCAGGATGTTGATGCATTTCCAAGAAGAAATGATCATATCACACTGTATTGTGATAATACTGCAGTAGTGGCCCTTGAAAAAGAACCAAGGTCACATCAAAAGACAAAGCACATTCTTCAAAAATATCACCTCTTGATGGATTTGTATCAAAGGGGTGAAGTTTCAGTGAGTAGAGTGTTCACATAAGAGAACGTAGTGGACCCCATGACTAAAGGTCGTTCTCAGAAGAAGCATTAATATCATGTTAGAGCTAGCGGGTTAAAGGTTTTTAGTAGTTGGATCTAGTCCAAGTGGGGTTCTGTTGGATTTGGTGGCCTAAAACCAACTACGTCTTACTTTATGATGAACATGTATTCATGGATTTGAATATTAATAAATACCATATCACATCTTAATTGTTCTTATGTGTGACAATGCATGTGATAATGTCTTAATGATAACTATTGTACTAAAGTGTTATATCGGATCCCTACTATGATGAGAACCCATAAGTTCCATTACACTATTCTTGAATATATTTTTTATGGCCGGATGATGTTATTTTAAGGACAAAAATAGTATTGGACGTTAGGGGTGAGGACTCATAAAATTTTGAGACACGTTTTTATGGTGTGCACCCTTTTTAATATTTAGGAGGATATTATGAGAATGAGACCCGCCAGTAGGAAATCCACATTTCATATTTTAATTGGATGTTCATATCTGTGCATGTGTGTATAGGTCCATAAACATTAATATTACTATTAATGGGTATTACAACTCACGTACTTAGATGTATTAATTCAAACTATGATTAAACACTATTCGCATCGATGTAGGATATGTTGGGCATGTCATGAGTAATACGATGTTAATAGATAATGTAAGAAAGGATTTGACCCTTCTATTACATAACAGAAGTTGATATCTTATGTCCTTTGATAGAATTAATATAGACCAAATAAAGTCATGGCCATGGTGAGGAATGGGTAAGTTCAATTCTAGGAAGTCAAAGAAAGAATAATCGAGCACATGGGTTGATGGCACTAGCATACAACCTGTTTGATTCGAGATATCAAGACAAAGGGATTACATTACATGGTAAGTGTTTGTAGGAGGTGACAAGTCATTGCAGCATTAACTTCATTCTCTATGGGCACCATGGTGTGTTTCTAGATGATATCCTTGAACTTTAGGCCGGCTCTACCTAATGCCACTGAGAAAGATTCCTAGAGGGTTACACACTAAGTGTGTCCAAGTATCTCAATTAAATATTTATTTTAAAAGTTGAATATATATTATTCCTGATTATGGTTTGATAATTATTCAAGGATTCTTGATCGCGTTTATTTTAACACTAGTTATTTGAGAGAATATATTGTGGGATAAATAATATATTTCATAGTGAGTAATGCAGTGATGGTTATTTAAGAAATAAATATTCATTATTCAAGTTCTAATAAATATGGTTTAGAAAATAAATAAAATGGAAAAATAAAAGTACACACTGTGTATATTAATATATACATGCCGTGTAGTTTTTCTTGGGATTTTTGAGAAATAATATTATTTATTTAATTACATAATAATAGGTGTAATTCAATGGGAGAAAGTCAAGTTATAACAATAGTCAAATTTTATTATTAGACATGGGGTCTTACTAAGAATTAAATAAAATAAATAAATGAATTTGTGTAATTAATTCATTTTATTATTCTAAGTAATATAAATCCCAATTACATTATACTTATTAGACCTAGCCATTCTCTATGGTAGTCCACAGTAGATCTCAAGAAAGCTATCAAGCCAAGAGAAAATTCATTTCCTATAAGAACGCTCTCAGGTTACGAGAGAGATCCTCCTCCACCAGTTCAAGTAGAGTGCTTTGGAAGTGGATCCCAAGGCGATCGAAGGTAGACATCGCAATCAAAGGCTCTTTCATGATAGCACCTAGAGATACCTTATGTGACATCTAGAGATATATGGAGCACGTGTAGATCACTACTAGAGTAAGTCTACACTTGGATTATATGACACAATGACAGATCACATTGGATCATGACCGTAAACATCAATAGAGAGAGAATTTCATCAAGGTAATTCTTTTCTTTTAATTAAATTAATTATAAACAACATATGATGACCCTTTTATGGTTCTGTGACTTTCCTATTTTGTATTTTTTTTATTTGTTCTGTTCTAAAGATCTGGTATTTTATCATCATGATGGATCTCAGATTGATCGTTGTTAATGGTAAAACCATATTGGGTACACCCATCCACATGATTTTGTTGTTCCAAGAACCTACAACCCATGGGTTGTGTGAATATACCAACATTTATGAAGGACCTCATTTAATCCAAGGTCTGTTCGAATAATGAATTAATATTCCAAGAAAAAAATAATTGTGTGTGCTTTAATTTAAGCCTTACATGAGAACTAGATAAACTTATTTTATAAAAAATATATAATGAATCTGGCTAATGTTTTTAGTTCCCTAGTAGACGACTTTGATTGGTATGATGACCCTAAGGATTTTAATCAATTTGACCAATATTTGAATTTCTATTTATGGATTTTGGAATTATTTCAATGAGGGATATATTTTCTTATCTAACATCATCATCACCATATTTTTATGCTTTTTCATTTATTTTTAATAAAGGATTACTAGAACCTCAACATGTTAAAAAATATTTTATTCTAGATAAAACTCATTTTCATCCACATATTTTCTCAAATATGTTATAAAATTTAATGAATTACGAACTGGGTGGATCAAAATCAATATCTCATTTAATTTATAGAAATAATTTGTTTAAAAGTAACATCTATTATCATATAAGAGATATGAGATAAGTATATAATCATTTGTTTGAGATTCATCTAACAATTTAAGTAATATTTTGAATCCGACCCCATTTTGTGATAATTCATTTCATTGTTAGTATAATGTTAACTTCAAGTTTCAATTGTCAACTCTTATTTAGTTTTAAATAATTATATATATTCATAACAATTGTTTAATGAATATTTGGTCTAAAATATCCTTAAAAATAGAATAATGGGATTCAATTAAATTAATAATTAACATAGACTCTCTATAGTTTTTTTTACAATCCTTCATGTATTCTGAAAAATTAACCTCTAATGATTAAGTTCACAAAAATAGAATCATTTCCCCTTCTTCCTTAAACATACCTTTTGTTTCAATTACCTAGGATGAATTTTGGACTGCCTAATATTTTTCTTGATAAAACTTTTACCCTTTTATAATTTCCTCACAAAATGAGAGCCTTGATCTCTTATATACTGCTCAATAATCCTTAACATATTTAAGATATTGAGTAATTTTTTGTTAAAACCGTTAATATTAAATTTTATAGATAATTTGTTAAGACTTTACATAAATGATTATAGAATGATGTCTATGTATACATCAAACCTTAAAAATGTATATCCTCTCTAATTCATTTATGTAACAGATAATATTGAGCATGTGAGTGGATACAGGAATTAGTTTATTCATTTTTCTACTTAACACTTCTTTTGAAACCACATACCTATAATGAATATCCTATTCCTTATAGAACCTATTCATGTTTTCTATCAACTTGAACCCACCCATTCACTAAAGTTATTTTTAAAAATTAGATTCCATGGACATAATTATTAGACTAGTGATATTTTAAGAGCAATTAAAATTATTATCATAAGAATAAAAATTCATCTGTTGAAAAACTACCCTAATTGGATACTCATAAAGGGGTTTCACTAAAACATAGAACTTTACCTCTATATTAAAAATGATTCTTATGTTCTTGTTATTATTTAATAACATTATTATAAAATTTATATCCTTTTAATGAATTGGTCACAAAGTTAATTTTATTTATGATGATGTTATTTTATATATAATATAATTTTTAATTAGATAAGTATCACATTTTAAATTCATTCAATAATTAATATTATTAAACGTGCTCCCAGTAAATAATATTTTATTTATAAATGAACATTATATCCTTTACTATAACATGATAAATATTTCACTAAATTATGAATCGACCTTTGAATTTATCTTATAGTTTAGTTTTTTAGATACAAAATCATTTTAATCATATCATATATGAAAACTACTACTGAACTGACCTATAACTGTTCTAAAAATAGGCATTGTTAGTGTAAAAAAGTGCTAGAAATTGGAGTGCCATTAAAAGCGCTATACCACTATCAACACTAAAATAAAAGTATTGATAAAGGACTCCTTTAATATTACTTTAGTTTTAGTAGGACATGTAGCTTCTATAGAACTGTAATATCCCCTATAGAAACTATATCACAACAAACCAAGTCCAAAAAAATATAGTAATACTAATATATAAAGACCAAATTAAAATAGAAATATAATATTACACTACCATTTCAATTCAAAATTTACTTAAAAAATATTTACATTGACTAGATATTTACAATTAATCAAAAAATTAAAACCAATATACCAAATTATAACACTTATAAAAGGATTTCTCCAAATAAAAACCTTTGTACAAAATCTTATCCCTAGAATAAAACCAATGCTAATATTAGTAACAATAGATAAGAAAAAATAATTATAATTTTAATGTCATATAATTCACATATGATAAATTATATTATTAATTACTTTATATATTAATGATATTCTTAGTTATACTATTAATTATATTACTAATGATTATATCTTAGATTTTATATTAATTATTAATGGTTAATTTTACTACTAATTAATAATTATATTATAAATTATTATCTAAAATGTTAATTATTAATATATATAAATTATATTGTCAATAATTGATTATATTTATGATATAATTAGTTATTAATTATCTTAATTACTTTAATTATTCACAATTATATCATTAAACTAAAACGATGTTTTTATATTGAAAACACACACTTAGAGTCATACCGGCCATATCATGTGTTGGATTGATGTGTGGTCAATTCATATATTCCAAAAATAAATTTTCGATCATTTTCCTAATTTTTGAAGAAAATATGATCTTTTTTTCTCAATTTTGGCTACGTGACACACATTCTAAATTTAAAAGGCGCTTTTATATAGAAAACACACACTTCGGGTCATACTAACCACATCGTGTGTTAGATTGACATGTAGTCAATTCCTCAACAACACCAATGAATTATAGTTCATTATCCTAATGTTTTAAAACAATCTAAACTTGTTCTATTGGATGGGATATATGGTGTTCATTTTAAACTAAAATGGAACTTTAATATTGAAAACGTGCACTTCGATTCATGTTGTCCACATCATTTGTTATACTGATGTGAAGTTGATTTCAACATAGTACAAATGATTTATGGATCACTTTATTAATTTTTTAAAACAATTTAAGCTCATTTATTAGTTTTGAAAAGGTGACATGTGTTTCAAACTAAAATGAAACTTCTATATTGAAAACACGTACTATGAGGTATATTGGCCACATCATGTGTAGAATTGACATGTGGTTGATTATTACATGTTTTAAATAAATTATGGACTATTTTCCTATTGTTCAAAAACAATATGAGCTCAATTTTTTAGTTTGGTCTATGTGACACATGTTTTAAACTTAAATGACACATCTATATTAAAAACACCTACATCAAGTCATACCTTATACATCATGAGTCGATTTTACATGTGCTCAAATCCTTTCCATAAAAAATGAATCACGGATCATTTTACTAATTTTTGAAAACAATATGATCTTGTTTTCTCTATTTTAGATTTGTGATATACTTTTAAACATGAATTGCACTTAAATATTAAAAATAGGTGCTTCCAATCATACTGACTACATCATGTGTTGTATTGGCATGCATCAAATACTATATATCAAAAATTGATTGTGGGTAAATTTCATATTGTTTAAAAACAAACTGAGCTCATTTTTTGGTTTTAAAAATTTGATGTGCGTTTCAAACTAAAATGGCACCTCTATATTGAAATAATGTTATTAGAGTCATATCGGACACAACATGTATTAGATTAATGTGTAGTTGATTACTAGAGAACACAAATGAATTATGGATTATTTTCCTAATGTTTTAAAACAATCTGGTCTCATTTAATTATTTTTAACCATGTGATGCATGTTTTAAACATAAATGACACTTCTATATTAAAAACATATACGTCAAGTCAATCCTACATTATCATGTTTTAGTTTTCCATGCATTCAATTTCTTCACATAAAAAATGAATAATGGATCATTTTCCAAATGTTTCAAAATAAGGTGAGATTGTTTTAAAATTTTTGGCAATGTCGCATACATTTTAAACATAAATGACACTTCTATAATGAAAACACATACTTCCCTTTATACCAGCCAGATCGTGTGTCAGATTGGTATGCATTGACTTCTACATGTCAAAGATAAATTATGGAAAAATTTCTTAATTTTTGAAAATAATCGGGGCTCATTTTCTGGGTTTTTACAATTTCATTTATGTTTCAAACTAAAATGGAACTTCTATAATAAATGTGCACACTTTGAGTGATACCGGCCACATTGTGTGTCATATTGATTTTTGGTTGATTCCTATACATCATAAATTAATTATGGATTTTTTTACTAAATTTTGATAACAATATGAGCTCTTTTACTTGGTTTTGGATATGAGACACATGTTTCAAACTAAAATGACACTTTTATATTGAAAACACACACTACATGTCATACCTGCTACATCGTGTTTCAGATTGACATGTGATCAATTCCTTCATGTGTTAAATGAATTATGGATCATTTTACTAATTTTTTAATATAATTAATGCTCATTTTATCAATTTTTGTTGTGTGTTGTACGTTTTAAACTTAAATGAGGCTTCTTTTTTAAAAACAAACACTTCTAGTCATATCAAACACTTGGTGTGTCATATTGATTTGTGATCAATTACTTCATGACAAAAATTCATTATATATCATTACTCTAATTTGTTAAAACAATTTGAGCTCATTTTTATGGGTTTTTCTATGTGTTGCATATTTTGAACTAAAATGACACTTTTATATTGAAAACAAGCACTTTGAGTCATACCAGCCATATTGGGTGTCAGATTATTATACGGTTGATTTCTACACATAAAAAATGAATTATGGATCATTTTATAATGTTTAAAAACAATCTGAGATCGTTTTAGTAGATATGACTATGTGATGCATGATTTAAACTAAAATGGAACTTTTATAATGGAAACAGTCACTTTGAGTCATACCTTCCACATCATGTGAATAATTAACATGTGATTGATTTATTCAAATCACATATGAATTATGGTTCATTTTTCAAAATTTTGAAAACAATTTAATCTCATTTTCTAAATTTTTACTATATAACACATGTTTTAAACATAAATGACCCTTATATATTGAAAACATTCACTTCGAGTCATATCAATCACATCATGCGACACATTTTTGTGAGGTTGATTCATACACGTCACAAATGAATTATGGATCATTTTCATGATGTTTTAAAACAACCCAAGCTCATTTGATCATTTTTGTCTTGTGACACGTGTTTTAAACTTACATAACAATTTTATATTGATAAAATTCATTTTGAGTCATACCAGCTACGTTGTGTACCGAATTGATGTGTGGTTTATTACTAGACATAAAAAATGAAATATTAATCATTTTCCTAATCTTTAAAAACAATTTGAGATCTTTTTCTCAGTTTTGGCATGTGACATGTGTTTTTAACTAATATGTCACCTATATATTGAAAAAAAACACTTTGGTTAATACCATAGACATCTTCTGTAATATTTAAATGTGTTCAATTCAAGCATGTTATAAATGAATTATTGATCATTCTATAAAAATTTTAAATCAATATGAGCTCCTTTTCTTTTTTTGGCTATGAGATGTGTGTTTAAAACTAAAAAGTCAATTTTATATTGAAAACTTGAAATTTGAGTTATACAGACCACATCATGTGCCAGATTTATGTGTCAATGATTCCTACAGTTCAAAACGAATTATGGATCATTTCCCTAAAGTTTTAAAACAATTTGGAATCATTTTATTAGTTTTGGATATATGATGCACATTTTATACTAAAACGACACTTTTATATTAGAGACACAAAATGAAAATGATGAGGCTATGAGTAGAGAAGTACCTTCCCCAATGGTAGGTAATACATTTTCAACACTTGTCTAATGGTATTCTTCAATCCCCACTCTCATGGGAACTTTTGGGAGTTGTTTATTGTGTATAATGTTTCCTAGGATACACTACCACGAAAACAATTTTTCCTGGCACCAACCTTTATCAACGCTAATGAAAAAGCGTTGTTAAAGGGGGGTACCTTTATCAGTGCATTTTTTAGCGCTGATAAAGGGACCCCCTTTATCAGTGCTTTTTTTAGTAGCACTGATAAAGGGTCGAATTCAAAAAATAATAATTAAAAATAATATATTAATATATAAATATATAAATATAGTTATATTGATATAAATATAATATATAATTTTGATATATATTTTAGATAAGTATAAATATACATTTACACTTAATATACTTAATATAAAAGATATTTAGTGAAAATGGCTTATAAAAAATTAATAAAATATTTTTAATTAATAATTTTCTAATTATTATGAAGGAATATTAATTTCATAACAATTTGAAGACCCAAAAAATCAAAAAATTAAAAAAAGACCCAAAATATGTTGAAAACGCAACTCGAACTTCAAACAGCTATAACTTTTGATCCGAGTGTCTGTTTGAGCTCTAACATATATCAAATCGAAGCATGCGATGAACTCTACACCCCTATGACTAGGGGGCCGGTCAAGGTTATTTAGAGGCCAAAAAAGGCCCAGAAGGCCTCCAAAACAGATTTTTTATTTGGGTACCTAGATTTTTTAACATTTTTTGGATTTTCAGCCTCATTTAAGGGGGTATTATTGCCTTTTTTGTGGGGAATGAATTTATTCCAAGATATTACATTCATATGGATATTATGTCTTTGAAATTTTATCATTTTTTATAATTAAATAATATTTATAATCAAATATATAACTATATGTACATATTTTTTATATATTCACACCTAAAAATTTCATTTTTCAAATAAATAATTAAACATATTTACATATAAAATATATTAGCTTTATCTAAATAATAACTAATATCCATTTTATTTAAAATACCAATATATTAATATTTATATAAATATATATTAATATAACTATATATATATTTATATAACTTTATATATATTAATATAACTATATATATATTAATATAACTATAAATATATATATTAATATAACTATAATTATATATATTAATATAACTATATATATTAATATTAATATATATTACTATATGAATAAATATAACTAAATATATATATAAATAAAAATATATATCATAAATAAGAGAACAAATCAATATAGGGGAGTAGCAAAGGCTTCAGGCGCACAGGGGGGGAGGTCTCGAGATCAAATCCAGGTGGAGGCAGGGGCGCACGCACAAGGGTGAATTTAAGGGGATAGCACTGATAAAGGTGGGTTATAGCACTGATAAAGGGTGGAGGTGGTGTTTGCGGGCGCTGGAGGTGTGGGAAAGCACTGATAAAGGGGGGCTCAAGCGTTGTAAAATTCCCCCCCTGGAGATTGGTAGAATTTTTTTTCATTTTTTTTAGTTTTATCAGCACTTTTTTTTAGTGCTGATAAAAGGGGTCTTTATCAGCGCTTTTTGGAGCACTAATAAAGGGGACCCCCCCCCCCCTCTCTTTGTCGACTTTAACGGTGCTTTTCTAGCGCTGTTAAAGGCCATTTTTAGCACTGATAAAAGGGGTATTTGTAGTAGTGATATTATACATCATACCACTTAGAATAAGGAGATACAAAGTGATGAATAGATGTTTATATATATATAAATCACATAAAACTTCACCCTATATAATTTGAGTAATATAATGTTATTGAATGATATTTGATTCAATTTTAAGAGAAATAGTAATGAAAAAAATTATCTTAGGTAAGGAAAGTGGTTGAGGGGAATGGCTAGCATCAAAAATAGTGTGTTCATTTGGATCTTCATGTACTCATTATTGTTCTAGTATTCATTAACTTTAATCCTTTTGGATATATTGGTCATCCAAACTATACTGTAAACTATTATCTTTCAAAGAATAAATTATTTCTAATATTTTTTCTATTATCTCACGTGTATCTCCTCAAGGTTTTGTATTCTCAAAATATGTTTGAGATGGCACTCTAAAACCTGAACCTATAATGATTCCATATTGCTCTGGCTACTTAAAATCAAAATAAATTAGTTATTATCCACATAAAATTGGTGTTGATTATTGTGTATAAAACATATAAACATTATTCAAATATAAATAGATATTTTTATATAATAATTTTATATAGAATAAAAAAAACTATTATGTAATAATAAAAAATTATTCTCATATTGAGTGTGAGTTTTCATCAACTAGAATACTATCTTTATTTAAACATGACTCCTTCTATATCACATGAAGTGGTATGTAAGTGGATTCAGATTTTGATTCATCAATCTAATTATAAAAAAAGAACAAATACTTATTTTTATCACATAAAACTTTTATTTTAGATTTAAAATACACACCATTTTATTCTCATATAAACCATACACCATCCTTCTTTATATTACGGGTACAAGGGCTTTGATGTACGTTTCTTATTCTCTGCACTCCTTTATTGTTTCGTAAATTAAATTTTTTTAATCAAAGTGGGTAAAATAAATATTTTCAAATAAAATATTATTGATTATAATGCACCTGAAATGATTTTTCATCATGATGGATAATGAAACACTTACATTCTTCCTGGTTTATAAAGTGTGCATACATAATTGGTGGGTTGGGGTTTACAATCCCCTCAGCATATTTAAGATTATACTTCTTAGAAGTGTCTAAAAGCTTCTATTAGGTTTTTATAGAATATAAATACATATTTGTTACAAACATCCTCAAAAATAAACAAACACTACAAGGGATAATGAAAAGTAAATCAAAATTTCATTATATATTTTTTTTATAAAATATAGAATGTATATTGTAACATATCCTTAATATCTTACCATATAGTTGTATTAAATATCAGAATTAAATTTTTCCATATATCTATATCATTTAGAACATGAATTCTTGTTGTGAGCCTAATGTAACTAATGAACATTGACTTATTGGGGTTAACAGGTTGGCCACGTTGATTCTATCCAACCTCAAATTTTAGACCTATTCTTATTTCCATGATGATTTTTTTAATGTTTTTATGCAACAACAGTCTTGTTTTTTTCAACAACATGTAGTTGATTCCCTAATAATTCCATAGTTTCATCATCGATTGTCGGCTCTTCCTCAGGATTGGTAAAATCATCATGTAAAGAAGTTATTATCTACATTAGTAGTTAATCATTTAATTTAGATTACATAAATGTATCAGATAATACATAATATTATGATGAAAATAATAGTATATTAAAAAACATTTTGTCAATCTCATTTAACTCTCTCCTTTTAATTTAAAGGTTGAATGGATTTTGATCCACTATTGAGTATCTAAATTCCTTCTTTTTGGTCCCCTCTAATATATAAGACATTTTCTATATTGGGACAAATGTGAAAGGATTTTTATCTTCCAATTAAAGTGTCAACCTTAATTTAATTTTCATTTAAACCTACACTTATTTTAGTCACCAAAAAGGTAATTGACCAATTCTTGTTTGATGGGTCTGAGACATAAAATATCTGCATTGCTTGTGATTTCATTATTAGTGGATCAAACTTATACCAATCCACATTGAAATTAACCTTAATGAATCCCAATTTATCAAAATTTAAATTCACTTCTACCGTTAATGAATTTTTAATATAAAATTTACACTAGAAATGTTGTATTATCCAAATTTTATATCTATTTGATGATGCAAAAAATATGACATATTCACATAAATTAGATTTCTACCCTTGGAACCGGATATGTGCATCACTTCTGCCACAAGATTAACCCTACTTTTTTCATTATAATACTTTAATATTGTTACTTTGTATATAATATATAACAATTAATTACAAAAACAATGTAATAAAAAACATTTACATTTGGTCACCTAGATAGACATCAAAGTCATTCGACGATTGAATTCATGTTTTTAGATAAATACTTAAAATTTTGGTCTCAAAACCATCCTATAAACTATTAATTATGGTTATTTTATATACATCCTTCATCAATTGATGGATTCAAAATTCTGTAAATTAATTTGTGGGCTTCAATATATTGAGAAACCTATGCACTGTTATGTTAAATGTAAAGGTGTGATTTCTCTAGATCTGTGATGATAATTGTAATAACAACTCTTCCAGAAATCCCATTTCATGTAAGGCATCTGCTATGATGAGACTTTGAGAAGCTTATTCTATCAATATTTGGTAGGAAATTAGTACAGAATTCAATAGTCTCTTCCACAATATATCATTTTGTAATATAAACTTCTATCCAACCTTCATTCTTGATATATATTTTCAAAATATTCATATACCAGTCAATGGGGAATTTCTGTCTATAGTGAACAAGGATACGTAGTTGAATCTATCTAACCAAGTGGACCATTATATCAAAGAATATTGGTGGGGAAAACATCTTTAGTTCAAATAATATGATTGAAATTTCCTAATTCGTGATTGTAACTTTTCTATATATAGACTTGAAAAATAAGAAAAGTTTTGATAATGTGTGTTTTATATTTTTTTGAAAAATGAAATATAAAGAAAAACAAATCACATCTTACATCAAAATAAGACCTTCATTTGATTTTAGACCCTTTAAATTCAAAATTTTTATTGATGTAGAAATCCTGAAATTTGATTAATATCATGATGGAAAATTTACACCATTAATAAAATTGAAAAATTCTAATTTTTCATGTTGGGATAGAGTGTAATATGTTGGAGGAATAAAAGTTCATATTTTACACTATAGAGGTGCTAAATATTCCCTTATCCCCATCTCAATCATGTCCAACCAACCCTTGATTCCATATTTTATTTTTTCATGAACATTTAGTAACATTCCAAGAGCACTATCAAATACATTTTTTCCAAATCATTACATCAATAAAGTTTCTAATGTGAAAAAAATTCCAATATAGTAATTAAATGAAAATTGATGTCTTTTTCAGCATGGAATCATAAGGTATTTGGAAAATGATTTTCTGAAAATAATGATGATATCTGTGAAATTTTTGAATATTTCATAACGTATTAGTGAAGACGGTGTTGTACAATGTTCTGTATTCCCATCAAGTTATGCTGAATAGGATCATTATATATTTCCCAAGGTAAAAATTTGTGATGTACAAAAAAATTAGTTTTGAAGGAATGTTTCAACCAAACTCAGTATCTATATTCTTCACAAATGGGACACCACAACATTCATTTAATGTTATATCAAAAAAAAATCAGAAACATGAAAGATATTTATTATCCCATTCAATATTGATCTTAATGTGAATTCTTCACTTCTATAAGAATCATATAATTTAACACATGTATCTGACAACAATTTTAGATCTTTGTTCAATAGAGCCAAATAGACATAAATATCATTACTATGTTGTTTTGGTTTAAAAATAAGTAGAGACAACATAATGTGCATTCTCTTCATTCATAACAATACTGGAAAGTTATAATTTACCAACATAACTGGACATATAGTCTAATTACATATCTATACACCAAAAGGATTTTTCTATCTTTATATAATGCTATATGGATTTTATTTATCTCATTTCCAAATTTAGGGTATTAATAATTAATTTTCTTTCACTGAGGAGAGATCACTGGTTGACATAGTTTCCCATATTTAACTCACTTATATGCATGACATGTTAATTTTCTTGCAGTTTTATGTCATTTATATCGTCATCTAAACCCGAAAATGATAGGGAAGTACTAAATAGATTTTGATGGGCTTGATATATCTTTCTTGTATCAATTCACACAATACTTAGGGAAATTTTAGAGTGATTCATGTTCCTTGAGAAACAATATGAAATCATTTGGACATGCATGTATTTTTTAGAGATCATTACCATTTAATGTAACATTCATTTAACGCCATATGTTCAAAAAGGAAACTCATTTTCGTCTAGTAGAATATAATTCAGGAAACCAAGCAGTTCTATAAAGTTGATATTGTTCCATATGCTACTATATTTAAAATTATATAACTTCAATATAGATGATAATGTTATATATTTATTACAATTGGTATACAATGGTGTCTTAGCATAGCTATTTAACTTATAAAACAAATTTGGACAATCATGAAGGTTATCTTCAATTCCCATTTTCATTTCTTCCATACAATCACCTTCATCATTTACAATGGTATTCATATCAAATTATCCATAAACCACAGTATCATCCCAATAATTATTTAAATTTAGTTTCTCTCCATGTTTCAATTAAAATTTATAAATCTAATAAATTTCATGATAAATAAAAAGTTATTCCAACTCCACCAGATGAAGTTTCTTCAATAAAAACAATTTAAACACAAATAGAGGATTTGAGAAGGTTTGTATGAATACTCATTTAAAAACTTCAAGAAATAATTAACTCTATACTCATACTATTTTGTCATAATATTAATGTCTATACATTTTCAATTAAAATCCTTCCATTCGGGTTTATTAATATTAATTATGTACAAAAAATAAAACAAATTCACATAAAGTATTTATATAATATATATACATTTATATAAAAATAAACCATCATAATTTGAGTGTATTCATGTTCTATTTTGGTAATTTTTATATAGCTTTAACATGTTTTCAATTGAGATATAATAGTGTATAAAATAAAATTTAATCTAGTTGGTTAAATAGATTTTAATTTGATTTCTTAAAAAGATAATAGAGTCAAGTAAAAATAAATTTAGTCAATGTTGGAGGGATAAATCAAGTAGATTATATTAGAACCCTAAATATTTGTTTAAATGTTATTTAAATATATGGTGTTTCCATAAAAGAAATTCTAAAAGTTTCAATTGGAAAGTCATGTTTTGATAGTTCACAAATGTTTTTATTAAGGTAATAAAATCAATGATTCTTATTATATTATTAAAAATAAAAACCTAAAAATAGAATAATTAATTTATTCTATAACATATGCGATAAAAACCCTATAAAACTAGTAATCCAACCCAAAAATCCATTCATTATCAAAATAAATTTATTATATCATTTAAATATTAAAACCTTAAATTATAGAACATGAGTTTTATAAAATCGCATGTCTTCAATCAGATCATAGATTTTTTTTGAAAATAATTAATGTTGAAACAATATCACACAAATACTATAAAAATATCATAGTTTTAATTTCAACAAGAATTATTCATCTGTAACTACAGGAAAATGACCATTTCGTGGCGGTTTAAACCGCTGACATATGATTCTGTGGTGGTTTCCAAAAACCGCTGCTAAAGTGTGTGTCGGGATACAACACATGGTAGTTTCCTCAATTTAGAAGTGGTTTATGGTAACCATCATAGATGGTGCATTCTTCGGCAAATTTTATGGATTTAGCGGTGGCTAAAAACCGCCGCTTAAAAAATATTAATTTCATCGAGAAAAACCACCACTAAATCTATAAAAACCACCACAAAATAATAAAGGAATATAAAACTATGTAGAGGTGGTTAAAAACACCAATAAATTATTGTTCGTAGTGGAGTTTTTAACCACCACGGATATCAAATTACCTTAATTGTTGTGGTAGTTAAAACCATGGATAAATATATTATATTTATTTTTTGGCGATTAAAACCGCCGCTAAATTCAAATTTACAAAAAAAATACAGCTGATACTGTAGGACCATTACCAATGCCCTGAAAAAAAACCATTCCAATTGATATAACATATAACATATCATAAACACAACACATCGCAACCACCCTGCATCACAACCACCCTACATCACCACCACCACGCATCATAACCACTACACATCACAACCACCACGCATAATTTAGTTTCAATCAGGGTATTTATCATAATTACAAAATTATTATGATGGGTATTCACACAGAAAAAAAATATTTCATGGTAAACAAATTTTATAGTTTGATATATACTTTAGTCATTTTCATATGTGGTGAGGTTATACAAATATACATAAAAAGTTTTATAAAAAAAAACACACTATCTCAAAAGAAGTCGTAATTGTAAAACCAAGTGTGGCCATATAAGATTAAATAACAAGAATAAGTAAAAATCATGTGATTTTTCCCGTCCCCTTTAAATTCAATTAATCTTGTTCATTATCTTTATTAAGATGATATGTACCATTTAACCAAATAAATATAAAGGCATGATATTTCCAAATCTTAGAACATGGAGTGGTCTAAGACATATTGGTTCTTCTATATTCTTCCATGTATATAATACATGACTTAGTTCCCATTTTCTAACCATTTTACCCTCACCACAGACAAGGCTATCATGTGGTGAAATTGGGTTTCCTATTTTGGACAGGTGGTCCTCCGATATTCCATTCCCACCAAAGGGCATTTCAAGATTCTTATGGTGCATAGGAAAACCACTGGGAAAACACACATAGCACCATGCCATCCCCATTTCATGGTTATATTTCCCATTTTACACAAGATAACACCCAACATAAAACTACCTCCTTCATATCTAGACAAGTCATTGCACAAGTCTTGGTGGCCTTCAAAAGGCTAAAACACCACCTCAAACCTCAAAATCACCAAAAAATTCTCCCTAAACATCCCCAAGACTTGATAATTCCCAAAGGTAAGTTTATAAAGGGTATGTTCCATTACAATCATTCTATTTATTTTGGTTTCCCTATTATTTATCAATTTTAAGTCAAGGTGATCATATTTTCCCAAAAATTATAAGGACTATGTGTGGATTGATTTCTATTTTCATGGGATACATAGTGATTCCTAGATCTCCTATCTCAAACCCAACCAAAAAACAGATATCAAATCCCCCACTTTATCTTAGTGACTGGGTTTCTTCATTCACATTGGTTTTCCATCCATAGGTTTAACATCAAGATAGGTTCATTTTACTTTAAACATCATTTTAAACCACATTAAACCTCATATAATAAGGTATTTTTTCTATGATATTAAACTATAAATTATTTTAGTTATTTTCACATGATGTTAAACTATGTGATGCGTGGTCCATCTTGTAAGACTTGAAACTTCTTAGAGCAGTCTACCTAGTATGATATGTCTTCCTCTACATATTATCCAAATCTACATAAGGATCCTTAGCATGTGGTTCTTTATCTGTAATCCTTTTTTATGAAAAAAATGACTCTTACACTAGGAAAGAGACTAACATGAATAGAGGTATTATAAAAAACTATATGTGGATTGATTCATGATGTTTCAATATATTCAATGATATTGGGATATCCTATAATAATCTTGGTGAAAATTATAATCGCATTGGTTATACCCTAAAGGCGAGACCCTTCATCATTCACATCTATTTGTTTATTTATTTCTCAAATAATGGTTCCCATACATATCATTCTTCTCCTCATATACACAAGACAAATTTATATAGAGTATCTTTTCTAAGAACTATGAATGGATTGATTCATGTTACAATAGGATATGTTTTTGAGCGTTCATACTTGGGTAACAAACCTAATAAATTTAGGAAAAAAGAATCATAAAAAATTATTCATTACAAAAAAGAATCGACATATATGGTGCATAACACACTCAAGAAATCAAGACATAAAAGGAAACATCAAAAATCAAAAAAATACATAAAAGGAAGCATGATAAATCAATAAAATGTTAGTTCATGAAAATGTTTGGTGGAAACTATGTGCCACACATGATACATATACAAACCGATTTTTACCATATTTGTCCAACATATCAATAAAACAACTAATCACGATCCAATGGTGAACAAATCTTGTCACCCTCTCCACCTCCATCTCTACTTCATGATACTACATGAAAGAACATTATATTTGAAATTAAATATTTTTGTATATTTATATTTAATCTTAAAACTAATAAAAGTTTGCAAACTAAATGATTTTTATTTTTTTTAATTTACCTGCTCAGCACCAATCGATAAAATACCACCGGGGGAAGATCCAATAATATTTTAATATAAATAAATCAATGCTTTCTACAAAGTAGATATCTGAGCCCCCTAGTAATGAACTAGGTTTCATAGAGAAACAATCTATCTCTGAGTATCTTGTGGTATAGACTCACTACAACTAGGAGTTGATGCAGCTGCAATCCCTGATGTCCTACCAAAGACCTCAGATGGTATGGGTCTCAAACCCATCCCATGCACGCTACCAGGATGCTCTTTCCCAAGGACTTTAGCAACCGGGTCATCCTGGGAGATTGAGTAGGACTACGCAGGATGGGAATCCCACAGTTCTTTAATTTTTTCCTATAAATTAAATAGCATTCATATTATAAGAAATATATATTAACATAGTAACAACTGATAATAATTTATTATAATGAAAAATGAGTTCATACCCCAACTTCTTTGGCAAGATCATTAACAAAACCACCATGATTTTTGGTGAACATTCAACCACACTTCTGTTCGGGATGCTTTATGCCCTAAACTCTATGACTGCATTAAAAAAACATTAATCAACAAATTAATATATTAAAAAAATAACAATTTTTTATAAATATTTAAACTAATGAAAAGATTACTAGAGCAGATCAGATTCTAGAAAAAGTCTTTGACCCCGTAGTATGAGGGATGTCCTGGTTTTCCTAGCTTGATGCATTCTTTATTGAAAGATCCTGAAATAAATAAAATGAAATTTAATAGTAATATATTCAATGTCATATCCTCCTCATATACATGTATAAATGAAAAATGAGATTATTATAGTAATATATATATATATATTAATACCATCTACTTCTCATCACAATGTCTATCAACAAAAACATTCCATTTCTCTTTGGGTACCCCATCGAGAAGCTTGTCATACATATATTGGGTGGTAAACAAAGTATCGTTGACATCGTCCCCCAATCTCTATTTAAATTTTTTCCATTTTTAGCCAAGATTTTTCAATTTCCACTTTCGTGCTATCACATCAGCAACCGTAAAGTGGAAAAACATCTGTACACAGAAATTCATTTTGAAAATATTAATAACATGACATTTAATTACACCATAATGTATTAAAATTACCTTTATTTGGGAATCAAAAACTTCATCTTTCCAACTTCCAGGCATATGTGTCCAATCATCATATGAAATAGGAAGGGAAACAGGCCACGTGGCCAAATGGATTAAAATCTGGAAAAGTAATCCTATGGTGTCATCTATAGGGACCCCATAAGAATCAAATGGGACAACTATCTTATCTCCAGTCAGATTCCATACATATGAACTTTTTATATTTTTCTCCACAGTTTCATTGTTTCCATCATTAATGAACAAATAATTAGTATAAAAAAATATCAATAAATTCATTCATATTAAAATTTATACCTACAACAGTCACCCTCCAGTATCTTCGCGAATAACTAGAAGTGGCATGCCACTCCACCCACTACTAAGGCTCCTGATGTGGGAGGTAATGACTGAGCTTCTAAAGGGACTATAAGGACCTGGCCTTAAAACATTACATAATCTTGAGTTATTTCAAGAATACACATTGAGGATATTTTCAAGTTTAGAGTTTTAGAGAATTAGGACATATCTATTAAATCTCAAAGATTACAAAGTAGACACATCTACTCAGTTTCCATTTTTTTCACAAAATATAAACTCTTGAACAAAAGAGTCATGTCTAGTTCCATGTTTTAGATATCAGGACATTTCCTTGATCCCATCCTTGACCCTATTCCACTTTATGTCTTGTGAAAAACATTTCAAAAACATGGGATGAGCATAAAAGGCTCAGTAAGGGTTATAAAACAAGGAAATAAAACATTAGTCCATGTATACATAAGAATCAATGAAATCATACTTTACTCATAAAACATAAGCGCTTTAACATACCTCTTGAAATCATAAGGTTTATGAATAAATCATAGAAATTATAAGATATAAAGGTAACCTGAGGCATTTATAACATTCTTACGTAGGGAGTAACCCTCATGGTTACGTTTGTAATACACATCATAGTATATTCCTCAAATCTCTTTGGATAAACCTTAGCCTTTAACTCCTTCGCGTTACCCAATGCATTGGAGAGATATCATGGGCTCACCCACCCTTATTTTTTCACGGAACCACATGTCTTCATAAACAATTCCCAATAACCATAACATAATCGTATCACATAAAACATACATAAAGGAAACATAACATTTCCACATTTCAATCACAAGATATCAAAAACACATTGATATAATCAAAAAATTATCAAAACCATTTTCAATACCAAAATAAAATAAAATTAAAACATGGTATTTATTTTTCATTTAAAAAATGTTATGGCTTGTAGAGGAAGCCTAAACTCAAATAATGGTTACGGCAGCAGAGAAGTCGTTGTCGCCGCATATGTAAGAAAAAACCATTCCTTTTTTAATTTAGTAAAATGATTTGTATAAAAATATTACTTTAGAATAAAATTTAAAGTCAAAGGGTTTTATACACCATATAAAAGAAATTTGTGTATAAAACAATATATGCTCAATGAAAGTAGATTGAGACGAATTCCCTTACAAAGACGATATCCTTAGATTAAGGATAAATCAATTACATAAATATGTGTGACACACATAAATACACCCAATATAAGTGGATATTAAGTGTAAAACAATCGTAGGTCATCCACACATATTCATAGCATGACATAATCAATAATTATAGGTTTAACCCACAGAATTGAAATTGGGTTAAGAATTTCCCTTACAGAAATTCGACAGCCTAACGGCATCACTTTAAAATTAAAAAAAATGAGATGATGATAGATAAAATGGTATATCATCACTTGGACATAAAATTTACATCAATAAGGATATATAAGAACATATACCAACATAGTAATATGTAAATTAAAAGACATAACAAAAGAAGTCTTTTAAAAAGAGGAGGGTGGAAGGTTCCCTTACCGAATTCGGTAACTTTCGAAACGTAAACCCCATGAAAGAAGGGTCATACAATGAAGATGTAAATACCCATAAATTAAATTATATTACACAAAGAATAAAACCACAGGCATTACATACACCACACAAAAGTAAATAGTGGAAAATGTAGCATGAATCTCATGGGAACAAAAAGTGAGATAAAAACTCCTTACCTCGTGGTAATCAATCGAGTCGTACAACCAAAAGATAATAAGAACCAAATGAATCATAGAATACCATGAATATAATGATAATATATATATATATATATATATCAAAATTCAGTACACAATACACCACATGTAATAAATAAGTGGCGAATAATAGAAATCTCACGGAATTAAAAGTGAGATGAGAAATCCCTTACAAAGATTCGGTAGCCTAAGAACACCACTTAAAACTTCCAAAAATGGATTTATGAGATAAAATAGGGTATCTCATCATATGAACATAAAAATTATAGTAATATTAATATAAAATAACATCCCCCAACATAAGAAATATGATCTTAAAATAAGTGACATAAAATAGAGTACTTAAAAAGAAAGAGAGGTAGGATCCCTTACCTCAAGCCCGACTTTTCTTGTTCGTTTCTTTATATTGCTGAATAATAAACTTTGGTCAATTTAAAATTTATTAAGGACATCATTTAAATTTTATTATTCAATTCATATCACATATTATAATGTTATAATAATTATTTAATTATGTGGGTTCATATCAAAGGTTTTTGTCGATGTTCGGTATATAAGTCAAAAATGAACTTGTTTAAAAAGAATTGTCCATGTAGTTATAAGTAAACCATCTCCAGAATAGTATTAATGATTTAAATATCATATATATCCAGTATATATTCGTTTTATACTATTCCATAACATTTGGAGATAAAAAATGAAATGCATCGTTCATGGAGATAGTAGGTCGTATGTACGCATGAACGCTACTTTCATTTGTTTGTCAAATGAATGGAATTAAAACTAAATGAGAGATATATATATTATAATTCCAGAATGATATTCATAATTTATATTTAATATATATCATATATATTCATTATATATATTTACTTATAATATTACATAACATTTGGAGATAAGAAATGAAATGCACCGTTCATGGAGACGGTAATCCGTACATACGCATGAACGCTACTTTCATTTCTATTTCATACTATAATGGAATGAAAACATAATGATACATAGGTATAATATAATTACAGTATAATATTATATAACATCATTAACTCCATCCTTTATACATCCCACATATGGCATTAACGATTCAAATCACTTTGAGGGGGCGGTAGTCCGCACTTCCTAAAATGAAATTATCGCGTTTACCCATTATGGAAACCATAATGGTATGGCATAAATGAAAAATATAGAAGCATAAGGAAAACATAAACATAATATATATATCATATATAAATATAGTGACATCTTAATGTCCACCATGAGTGGTGTTAAAATAATATTGAACAATCATCGTTTCGTGAGGCAGTAATTCGCCAACCACAGAAACATTATGTTCTTTAACCATTAGATGGAGGTGTGTATAAGTGTAGCTCTAATAATTCTCATAAAAACATCCTAGTATATTGAAGATACTGGTTTTGTTACAAAATAAAGGAATAAAAATAGTTTATGTGGTTGGAGAAGAAAAATAAAACAAAAAAAACATAAGAGAAGACATTACCTTCAAATCGGGTAACTCTTTTTGATTTGATCCCAAAGGCTTCCTTGGAAATACTTCTAACAAAATTGAGGCTTCTAGGATTAATAGAGGGATGTGGAGAGACAATATAAGCAGAGTTTGGACGAGTCAAGGTCTTGAGAGGTGTTGGTAAGGGGGTAGAGGTGGGGGCCTTTTATAAGAGGGAGGAGGGGCACTCTTGGAAAGTCATGGAATGTTACTTTATTATAAAATGAGTTTAGGATTTTAAAGGTCCCACAATGATATATTTATAGTATAAGGATATAAGGGTTAGAAATCCACCAATACAATAGGTTTTAGACAAGTGTAAGTCATAGATTTTATCTTATATTTTCATTTTATTTAAATCGTTCGTTAATGAGGTAATCACTCCATCATCAAGGTGTCATAAATAAATTTATATATTTAATGTCTAAAAATTATAAAAAAATACCATGATGTAGGAAATATTTTTTTCTTTACAATGACTATTTATAGTCTAAGATATCATTTATGTAGACAAAATTTAATTTTTTTTACTTAGGTGTTACATACTTTTGTTATATTTTCTTTTCTTTAAAAATAAAATGATAAAATATCACTATCATCCAAAAGTGATTCCATGGGGTCCCTAAGTTGGCACAAGGCATCCCATGGTCTGAAAGGACACAACAAATAGCATTAGGACACATGTTGGGGTTATTTTATATTATTATGATATTATTTTATTACCCTTAACTACCCGATTACTAATTAATCACGATAATTAAAGATAATTATCGTCGTTACTATTCATAATGTCCAAAAACAAAAGGGTCTTAATTACATAATTTGGACCTTATGATTCCAAATATGGAATCTGTTATACCAAATTTCAAACATAGAAATTGAAGTAATTAATTTATGAAATAATTTCCGTTGTCAAAACCAAAGACGGGTTTTTAAGAAGTAAAATCTATCAAAAGATTGATTTGTTTTTACATCCAATTTAAAAGTAAAATTACATCCAATGACCAACATTGTATTAAATGATAAAAAAATAATTACATTATACCTTAAAACCAACTAAAATAATAATCTAACTATATAAATAAATTGGATGAAAAGGCGGTTTTGAATTAAAATGCAGTGTTTTCACTATTCATTAAAAATGAACATTTGTTAGAAAAATACTGAAAATTCACCCTAAGATATATTTGATATTCCAAATTCAAAAAATTATATCAATTATACAAAATTCAAAACATATAAGTTGCATTAATTAATTTTATAATCAATTCCCGCTGTCAAAACAAATAGCGTGTTTTTAAGAAACAATATCTATTAAAATATTAGCAATTGTTTATGTCCAATTTCAAAGTAAAATTAATTAAAATGACCAAAATTGGATTAAATGGTAAAAATATATTTTAATTACACTTTAAAACTAATTAAAAATATAACCTAAAAATATAAATAAATTAGATTTAAAGGAGGTTTTGAATTAAAATACAACATTTTTCACTAAAAATGATCTTTATCAGAAAATAACAAAAATTTACACAAAGTAAATTTTGATGTCTTAATTCTAAATAAGGATTTTATTTTGTCAAATATGACATATAAAAGTGACAAAAAGTATATTTAAAAATGGTTCTCCCTCAAAAGGCGGTTAATCGGCCTTTTAAAGAATATTAGAATATTTATTCTTAAAATTGGATTCATTTGCATTTTAAGCCTCTAACATTTATTGGATAAATGTAAAAATATTTAAAAAACATATATAATAATTTTTTAGTTAGTTCTGTTTATTTCTACCATTACATCGGCTAGAAGTTTACTACCATTTACAATAATATTATTATATTATTAGTGTGTATCGTAAGATTTCAAAGAAACTCGTTGTTACGTATTGGGTACACCATCGAACATAGAATCCCCTTTAAAGTAATATTAGTATTTTATTCACAAATATTAATAAATATGAAAATTTAATATTATTTATTTACCTGGGATGTTACATCCTTCTCCCTTTTTTGGGAATTGAGGCCTCACAATTTTAAAATTGGGATTGGAAACATCATTGAAATCCCCACATCAGAAAAAGAGTCAGCAAAACTATCACTTTAAAAGAAAGAAAGAGAAGTACAAAGGTCACCCAAGTTAACCCATACTAGGATTCCATATAGGAAAACATGGATATGGAAGGAAAAAAGGGGTCATGTTCTGATGGAGAGTGATAGAAAACATGTTTAGGAGAAGGTTAACCACCATAAAATCACAAACTTGTGATGGGTTAAATGGTATTTGATTCCCCAGTAGTAAAAGTTAACAGACAACATTTTTTTAAGTTACTTTTCATTGAATAATTTATTTATGATCTTAACTAAATCATAAGGAAACATACTTGTCGTGTAGACTTTCATCTCTTACTAGATTTCTTACACAAACTCATATTTTCTCCAAAAGATGAGTATTTAAGATGACTTGTTCACACTAAGAGCGCTATAATCAACTTCTAGAGAATCACCTAATCCACAAAATAGAACTATATATTTCCCATGTCTTTAGACCAAAACAAAAACCAAAAATGTTAGTACAAGATCATATAATCCCCAAAAAGGATAATCCTTTATAAAAAGAAAATCTTTTCTTAATCTCCGAAATTTTTCCAACAAAACCCAAAGTTCAAAAAAGACCATTCGATAAACAATTGTACATAAAATTCTACAAAGTAAACCAAACTATGATTGAAACCCAAATCTCTGAAGTATTTAATCACATAGTATTCCAAGGTAAATCGTAACATTTATCTCCAAATAACATCAGTTACTCTTAAAGTATCATATTTAAATGTAATTAACCTAATCGCATAGCCTCTATGATAGGTTAATAATCTCCATATATAACCCAAAATAAACTTATTATTGATTAATAAAATCATATAACTAAAAAGATTTAGTCAAACTAACCAGGGACTTAACGTAGTCCAGTGGTAGGCGATAAATACCAGTTGCACTTTGGTTGTGGGTTCGATTCTCGTGGCTTCATTCGACACGACGGGTTGTCACATGGTATGTGTCCCTTTTTCTACAACTATATAATTCTTAAAACATTCCCCAAAAAGAGATTAAATCTTCAAAAATAACCATAACATAATTTAACCTCAATTTTATCCCATTCCTTTTATTTTCCATCATATAGTAACCCATAATTACCTCAAAAGTAAGGATCATATAAACCCTAATGGTTACCTTTATAATTATTACCTGAACTTCCACATCGAGTTGGTTATCTAGTACATGATTCATTAGATAACTCACCAAGGTTCTAGTGGTTGTTCATGACTCATGATATTTGGTTTAGAATAACCATGAAATTTCTCATTGAATCCCCTATTTCATCCAGTCTCTTAATCAGAGAACCACCACAGTTTCCTTCAAACCCATTATCACTTTGGTGCCTACTAGATCCATCCATTTACTAAAACCAAAAATGTAAGTGTGATTTTATCATTAAAATCATCATATAATATCTTATGAGGAGGGTAAATACAAAGATTCAATTATTCATATTATCTTAAACTCATTCACTTTATCAAAAAAAATATGACTATTTCTGAAATCCTGACCATTATGGTAGTGTCACTTGTGCTTAAAGAATACCCTAACCTCTAAAGTTATCTAATCCGACCTCTATTGCCAACTATAAATACTTGACCTTAAAAAATTACATAAACTTGATTTATTTCAAGAATACACATTGAGGATCTTTTTAGGTTTAGAGTTTTAGAGAATCATGACATATCTATTACATCTCCAAGATTACAAAGTAGACACATCTACTCAGTTTCCATTTTTTCACAAAATATAAACTCTTGAACAAAAGAGTCATGTATAATTCCATGTTTTAGATATCATGACATTTACTTGATCCCATCCTTGACCCTATTCCACTTTATGTCTTGTGAAAAACATTTCAAAAACTTGGGATGAGCATAAAAAGCTCAGTAAGGGTTATAAAATAAGGAAAGAAAACATTAGTCCATGTATACATACGAATCAATGAAATCATAATTTACTCATAAAACATAATCGCTTGAACATACCTCTTGAAATAATAAGGTTTATGAATAACTCATAGAAATCATAAGACATAAAGGTAACATGAGGCATTCATAACATTCTTACGTAGGGAGTAACCCTCATGGTTATGTTTGGAATACCCATCACAGTATATTCCCTAAATCTCTTCGAAAAAACCTTAGTGTTTAACTCCTTTGAGTTACACAATGCATTGGAGAGCTATCATGGGCTCACCCACCCTTATTTTATCACGGAACCACCCGTCTTCATAAACAATGCCCAGGAACCATAACATAATCGTATCACATAAAACATGCATAAAAGAAACATAAAATTTCCACATTTCAATCACAAGATATCACAAACACATTTATATAATAAAAAAATTATCAAAACCATTTTCAATACCAAAATAAAATAAAACTAAAACATGGTATTTATTTTTCATTTAAAAAAATTTATGGCTTGTAGAGGAAGTCGAAACTCAAATAATGGTCACAGCGGCGGAGAAGTCGTTGTCGCCACATACGTAAGACAAACCATTCCTTTTGTCGTTTAATAAAACGCTTCGTATAAAAAGATTCCTTTTGAATAAAATTTAATGTCAAAGGGTTTTATACACTGTATAAAATAAATTTGTGTATAAAACAAAATATTTCTCAACGAAAGGAGATTGAGACGAAGTCCCTTACAAAGACAGTATCCTTAGATTAAGGATAAATCAATTACATAAATATGTGTGACAAACATAAATGCACCCAATATAAAAGGATATTAAGTGTCAAACAATAATAGGTCATCCACACATATTCATAGAACGATATAATCAATAAGTAGAGGTTTAACCCAAAGAATTGAAATTGGGTTAAGAAGTTCCTTTACAGAAATTCGACAGCCTAATGGCATCACTTTAAAATTTAGAAAATGAGATGATGAGAGATAAAATGGTATCTCATCACTTGGACTTAAAATTTACATCAATAAGGATATATAAGAACATATCCCAACATAATAATATGTAAATTAAAAGACATAACAAAAGAAGTCTTTTAAAAAGAGGAGGGTGAAAGGTTCCCTTACCAAATTGGGTAACTTCCGAAATGTACACCCCATTAAAGAAGGGTCATACAATGAAGATGTAAATAACCATAAATTAAAGTATATTACACAAAGAATACAATCATGGGCAGTACATACACCACACAAAAGGAAATAGTGGAAAATGTCACATGAATCTCACGGGAACAAAAAGTGAGATAAAAAATCCTTACCTCATGGTAATCAATCGAGTCGTTCGACCAAAAGATAATAAGAACCAAATGAATCACAGAATACCATGAATATCATGATAATATATATATCAAAATGTAGTACACAATATACCACATGAAATAAATAAGTGGTGAACAATAGAAATATCACAGAATTAAAAGTGAGATGAGAAATACCTTACAAAATTTCGGCAGCCTAACGGCACCACTTAAAACTTCCAAAAATGGATTGATGAGATCAAATAGGGTATCTCATCATATGAACATAAAAATTATAGGAGGAGGAATATAAAAGAACACCCCCCAACATAAGAAAGATAAGCTTAAAATAAGTGACCTAAAAGAGAGTATACCAGTCTATCAAGTATCATATGGATGTGCAATTGATTCCTACACACCAAAAATTACTTAAGGAAATTTTTATCAATATATCAATATGATGAAAGTTTGTTTTCTATGTATTTAGTTAGTGACACGCATTTTTAACCAAAATGTAAATTTTAAACTAAAAGCACACACTTTGAGTATACCAGTCTTACCATATGTATTATTGTTTTGTGGATGATTCTTATATATTAAAAATATATTATGGATTGTTTTTATAAATTATACAGACAATACAAGTTTTTTTATCAGTTTTTCTTAAGTGACACGCATTTTTAACCAAAATGACATTTTTAAACTGAAAACACATATTTTATGTTGTACCAGTCATGACGTGTATTATATTGAGTTAAGAATAATTCCAATACATTATAAATGAATCATGGATAATTGTTGTAAAGTATCAGAAAATTATGATTTTGTTTTATCATTTTTGAGTATTTTATGCATCTTTTTATCTCAAATATCCTTTTTAAACTAAAACAACACAATTTTAGTCATATCGGTCACACAGTGTATAAGATTGAGGTGTGGATTCTTAATACATGTCACAAATGACTTATGGATCATTTTTCTAAAGTATAAAAACAATTTAAATTTGTTTTATTTGTTTAGAGTATGTCACATGTCTTTTGAACAAAAATGTCAATTCTAAATAAAAACATACAGATCAAGTAATACCAATCACAACATGTTCATGAATAATGTTTGGTTGATTCCTACATGTAAAAAATGACTTAAGGGTCATTGTACTAAAGTACTAAGAAAATTCAAGTTTTTTTCTATGTTTTTAGTGAGTCACAAATGTTTTTAATTAAAATTTCATTTTTAAATTAGAAACATGAACTTTGAGTCATACCAATCACATCATGGGTTTGATTGACATGAAATTGATTCTTACACACCATAAATGAATTATGGATCATTTTCTGAAAGTATCAAGACAATATGAGTGCATTATTTTGGTTTTCATTGAGTGACACATGTTGACTAAAATTTCATTTTTTAAATGAGAATACACATTTTGAGTAATATTGGTCACACCGTATAGCCGATTGAGGTACAAATGATTACTATAAATCACAAATGAATTTGGGATCATTATCCTAAGTTATTAAAACAATATGAATGTGTTTGATCAGTTTTGAGTATGTGGAATTTTTTTTAACTAATATATCAATTTTAAATAAAAAACATTCATGTTGAGTCATACATGTCAAACTATTTTTTGAATTGATGTGCGATTAATTCCTACTTATCAAAAATGAATTAAGAATAATTTTCCTAAAGTATCAATATATGATCATGTTTTCTAGGTTTTCAGTGAGTGGAACATTTTTAACTAAAATGTCATTTTTAAACTAAAAACATTCACTTTGAGTCATATCAGTCACGCCATGTGTTTAATTGTTGTTTGGATGACTCCTACACCTCAAAAATGACTTATGGGTCATTTTAATAAAGTATTAAAACAATACAAGAATTTTTTATTGTTTTTAAGTGAGTGACGCATGTTGTTAACTAAAATGTATTTTTTAAACCGAAACCACACATTTTGAGTCATATTAGTTACACCATGTATTAGATTAAGGTGTGGATGATTCCTACATTTCATAAATTCCATATAGATCATTTTTCTAAATAATGAAGAAAATATGAGTTTTTTTATTTATTTTCAACAATTCGGGCATTTTTTTAACTAAAATGTAATTTTTAAACTGAATATACGCATTTTGAGTCATAATGGGAACACCATGTATCAGATTTATGCAACGTTGATTCCTATATGTCAAACATGACCTATGGATCATTTTCCTAAAGTAATAAAAAAATATGAAGTTTTTTGTTCATTTTTGAGTATTTCATTGGCCTTCTTAACTAAGAAGTCATTTTTAAGCTGAAACCATGTATTTTGAGTCATACCAGTCACACCATGTATCGAATTGAGGTGTGGAAAATTCGCACACATAAAAAATTAAATAAGGATCATTTCATAAAGTAGTAAAAAAATCTTAATTTTTTTGATCGATTTTGAGTATTACACATGTCTTTTGAACTAAAAAGTCAATCTTAAATAAAAACACACACTTAAAGGAATACCAGTCACGCCATGTGTCGGATTAATGTATGGTTGATTCCTAAAAATAAAAAATTATTGAAGAATGATTTTCATAAATTAGAAAGGCAATTAAAGTTTGTTTTCTAGGATTTTAGTGAGTAGAAAATGTTTTTTACTAAAATGTCATATTTTTAAATGAAAACACACACTTTGATTCATACCGATCACATCATGTGTCAGATAGATATGAAAATTATTCCTATACATCAAAAATTAATTAATTATCATTTTCCTAAAGTATCAAGTAAATGAGTGTATTTTAATGGTTTTCAGTGAGTGACACCTTATTTTACTAAAATGTCACTTGTAAACTAAAACACACATTTTGAGTCATAACAGTCACGCCATATATCAAATTTTAGTATTAATTATTTCTATATATCAAAAATGTCTTATGGATTGTTGTCCTAATGTATTAAAATAATATTAATTTTTTTATTGGTTTTTGATTATGTGACATGTGTTTTGAACTAAAATGTTAATTTTAAATAATAGTATTCACTTTGAGTCTTACCAATCACATTGTTCATTGGATTGATATGTGGTTGATTCTTATACATCAAAAATGATTTAAGGATAGTTTTACTAAAGTATTAAGAAAAATATGAGTGTTTTTACTTTGTTTTTAGTGAGTGAAAAACGTTTTGAACTAAAATATTATTTTTTAAGTAAAAATACACATTCCATATATGTTATAAAGTGTATCAGATAGAGGTGTGACTGACTCTTACACATCAAAGATGCATTATGTATCATTTCCCTATTGTATAAAAAAATTATGAATGTTTTTGCCCAGTTTTGTGTATGTAAGATATCTTTTTAACTGAAGTTTCATTTTTAAATAAAAAAACTTTGATTCAAACCTGTTAAAACATGTGATAGATTGAAGTTATATTGAATCCTTCATGTTAGAAAAGACTTTTGGATTTTTTATCTTAGATTATCGAAACAAACTAAATTTTTTTATCAGTTTTGAGCATGTCAGACATATTTTTAACTGAAATGTCATTCTAAACTAAAAATAAAAATTTTGAGTCGTTGTAGGTATCAAATTGATGCGTGTATAATTACTACACATCAAAAATAAATTATGGAAAATTTTACTAAATTATGAAGACAACTCAAGTATGTTTTGTCATGTTTTAGTGAGTAACACATGTTTTTAACTAAAATATTATTTTAAACTAAAATCACTCATTTCATACAATACTAGTCACACCATGTATTAGATTAAGGAAAGACTAATCCCTACACACCAAGAATGACTTATGGTTTATTTTTCTAAAGTATCAAAATAATATTAAGGTGTTTTCTTGGTTTTTAATATTTCACACATCTTTTTAAATGAAATGAAATTTTAAACTGAAAAATGCATTTTTAGTTATTTGTAAACTGAAAACACACACTGCTGAAAATAAAAAGAAAAAATAAAATAAAAATAGCTCGATGGAGATAATAAATAGTACCTAAATCCATCATATGTGTTGAAGGATTTTTTGATAATTTATTTTTATCCAATCATTATTTGCTTTTAATAGTGCACAAAATTTCAAAGAAAAAGTAATTATCATTTAATTTCTTTATTCACAATCATTTTCAAAATTAACTAAATAAGTATTAAATAAAAATGATACATAAATTAACTAAAATGGTAGCTAAAATTATTATAAAACTAAGTAAATACTTACTGGAAAGTCACCTCTTCATGATGTCTATATACATTCTAACACTGTATTTTTTCATTCATTTCTAAAAAATATATTTACTATTTTGAATACATGGACTATAAAATACCATGGAATTACTAAAAAAATATAAATAAAAAATGATTAATAATTTTTTTAAAAGAAATTATAATTATCATTAGAAATACATCTCCGGGGATTTTATTTTGTTGATTAAACGCAATATCTTTCATAAATTTATAAACATAATAACCACCATATTTTCCATTATTTTATTTTAGTCACTATAGAATTATCAAGAAAAATAATTAATTTGTTTTAATATATGTTTTGATAGTGTAATATTATTTTATATACCATAATAATTATCCACTTGAAGAAATTGATAGGCTTTTTGTGCTCATGAACCATCCTCATTCCGTGATTTTGATAATATTTATGCACCTCCCTATAATAAATTTTTTTCATTAAATAAAATATATAATGTACAACATGAATTTTATTTATAAAATATTGCATGTATTTTACTAAAAATTAAGAAACATCATCATGTGTGGTCGATTTGTTTGTTATCCATGCATTGAATCCAAAAAAATGAATCATTAGATTTTCCAAATTAATTGTAATGAGAAACCAATATTGCCTAAAAGACAAAAATGAATAATAATAAATGAGAAAAAAATATATGATTAAATTATAGAGTTTTACTTTGGTGTCATGGGAATTAATAAGAGTTTGTTATTTTTTAGTTTTGTTTTCAAAGATTTCAGCTTGTTTTCCTTTTATTACAAAGTATTCCTCTTCCTTAAATGATTTTGTTTTTGTTTAGAAGTTATGTGAGGACTAATGGGTCAAAAAACAATTACAAGGTTTTCCCTTAAAATATTACTAATATATATACCTACAAAAAATATGAATATTTTTTTACACTAATTAACATAGTAGATCAACTATTAGATATAAAATTTATTAAAACACAGCTCATGTATACTTTTATGATTGAGACTCCTAGAAATTCATGTTTGAGGATTTAATTTAGATTCTCAATATAAATAAATTATGTAATGGCCTCTGTGTATATTTTTTTATTAAAAATCAATTATGGTCGTATCATAATTTTCAAAAAAATTATCCACATGAACATGCAATAGTAGTAAATGTGGAAGTTGAACTCATGGGGAAAATGTACTTTATAAAGCTATTTTTGATCAATTGGTTGATCCGTTAAATTATTTTTATTTGACTATCCATATCCCATTCCATTTCTCCATTAATAATAACATTCATCAGTTTATTCCTTCTATTATTAATTATTAATTTTTTTTCATAAAAAATAATTTTTAAAGGAATAACTCTTTGTCAACATGTATTTTCACAAGATCAAAATAAAATTATATAAAAGTTTCTACAGAAAGTTCGACCATGTGATTATCCAGAACAACTAGGGGAACAGTTACCTTGGTACTTGGCTCATGATCTATGTGAATCCCCACTCTCACATGATCTTTGTTAAGTTTATTATTGTGTAAAATATCTCCTTGGATAATTTACATGATACCCTCACAATAATATGATGTGTGGGTGATGATAGATATAAATCACAACCATTTTAAACCTATATAATATCATTATAAGAAATGTATCAATGTTTATCTAATTCACATTTAGTCAGAAAAAATTATTATAATATTGATTACCTAAGGTAAGGAAGACCTTTGATAGTAATTCCATACCTCAAAGTTGGGAGGAATCATCATGTTATAGTATTTTTGTGTTGTTTGTTCTCTTTTATGTATTCCCATAACATTATCTTACATCTCAAAAAACAAATTATGTTTTTCTTTTAGAGAATCTATTCATGTTTTTATCTCGTCAATTTTCATACCTTCACCCCCCCCCCCCCGTTGCATTTATATTATAAAAATATGTTCGTCGTGACACTCTAAAAGACAAACCTCTGAAGAAGCCATATTATTCTGGCCACATTAAGTTCATCGAGAGTAGTTTTTCATTGGGTACAACCAATGATGATTATTTTTTCTAAACCATATAAACAAATATTGTAAAATAAGTAATCATTATTATGTAATAATTTTTTAAAGAATAATTTTTTATCTATGTCATTATTATAAATGTTTCAACTATTTTTTTTTTGTTTTCATCTATTAGTATTCTATATTTATTAACACAATCCTTATTACATAGCACATGACACGGGATGTAAGTGAATTTGGATTTTGATACATCAATTTACATATAAATAAAGGAACACAATTGTTTAATTTTTTCATGCCATATATAAGTATTAATGTAAATTTAAAATATATACTATTTTTTCAATAGAAGCATACCCTATCTTTGATTTGTGATAGGGTATCTTTTTTTTTGTTGCACATTGCTTATTTTCTGCACTATGTTTTTATTTGATAAATTAATAATTTTTAATCAAAGTTATTATTGAAAATATTATCAAGTAATGTTTTATTAATCTCCATGTAACAAAAAATATTCCTTCTCACAATTTCCAATAAATTTACTTCACATTTTTTTATTTATCACATGTGAAGACATCTTTGGTGGGTGTAGGTTTACTTTCCCTTCAACATACCTGAGATAATGCTTCATAATAATTTTACAAAATCCTATATAAGCCATTTCTACAACTATTAATACAAATTGAATTTGAAATCCATCTTGTATAAGTGCACATTCTAAGGAATAATGAAGAGTAAAACAACATATCATTGTTTTTTTAGTAAAATAAATAAATTATATCATAATGTTACCCTAATATCTTCACAAATTAGTGTCTTAACCATGAACACATCATTGTGTTGTGTATGTAAATAAATTGTCACATGCATTAGAGTGGTGATCCAATTGTAACTAATGAAAATGATCTAGTTGGTGTTAATAGTCTGGTTAAGTGGATTCAATCCAACCTAAAATTTAATTCCTTTTCTCCTCACCTTAATAATTTTTTCTAACAATGTAATTCTACGACATTGTTGTTTTTTATAGGACATTGGCTTTCCACCATCTACCATTTCCTCAAATTAAATATCATCAAAATGTTGTTCCTTGATATTGGTACAATTAGCATGTGGAGGAACTTATTATTCCTATTCATTACGAGCATCAGCATGTTGAGAAAAATGTTGTTTATCAACATGTATATAATCCATTATCTATAAAAGTGGTTGAACATTTAATTTTCATTACATAAATTAAGTAGTTAATATAAAATAATATGTGGTAATTCAATGTATATTACAAAAAAAATATAATATGATTATTAAACTCTTTATTTTTTTTCTTTAATGAATGAATGTATTTGACCCCTCTATCGAGTATCCAAGTCCCCTCATTATGGTATAATCTGACATACAATAACCCACCTAAATTGGTGCCACTATGAAATGATTGTGATGTCCCCATGAAAGGGTCATCTTATGTTGAATTTATGTCTGACCATTCAGTTGGTTTTATTGATAGTAAAATAATTAACTAGTTTTTATTTGTAGTATTTGGAACATAAAATTCCTATATTGTCTATGATTCCTTTATAAATAGTTCTTCTTTATACCCTTCCTTACTAAAATCCACTTTCAGGAATCAAAATTCATCAATTTTAACTCTACTCCTTTTATCAACCCACTTGCATTGAAAAATATACAAATGTAATGTATTGTAATCCAAATCTTGTATTTTTTCAATGATGTAAAAGGATGAAATATTCACATAAATTAGATTTATTTACCTCATACAAGATACATGCATAACTTTAGAAACAAGTGTAAATATACTATTTTTCATGGTACTATGTTTATCATGTTTCTCTATATAGAATATATAACCATTAATTACATAACTATAATAAGATAATACATGCACACTTGGTCCTCTGTCTAGTCATCAATGTAATTATAAAATTTAATTCAGATTTGTAGTTGAATCCTTAAAAATATGGTCTTGAAATCATCCTATAAACTATTGATTATGTTTATTTGATATTCATCTTTTATCCATTGATGAATTTAAATGTATAAGAATTAATTTGTGCATTTAAAAAATATGGTGAAACCTTTAAACTATAAGGTAAAATGTAAATTTAATCCCATTTCCACTCTATAATAGTAATTGTGACAACATCTATTCAAGAAATTCCTTCACGGAAAAGTCTCCCAGTGTGATTAGTTCTTTTTTGACCAGTCCTTTCCATGTTAGATAGGTACTCAGTATACAATTTGATAGCTTCCTCAATAATATGTTATTATTCAATAAAACCTTCTAGTCGACTTTGATTTTTGATATACCCTTTTAAAATCTTTATATACCATTCAATGTGGTACATCCATCTATAATGTACAGGACCACATAACTGGATCTCACTAACCAAGTGAACTGTTAAGTGAACTATCCTATCAATGAATGAAAGTTGGAAGAACATCTCTAATTCACATAATATGATAGAAACTTTCTTTTCTATAGTTGGAAATTTCATTAGGTCTATAACTTCAGTGCATATATATTTGAAAAAAAACAAGTCTTGGTTAATGTATTAAACAAATTATTAGGAAAAATAAAACATAAAGAAACAAGCATTAGATATTGTATCATAAAATGAAAGTCATATGACTCCAGTCCCTTTCACTTTTAATTATTCATTGAAAGAAAAATCTTTATATTTGATAAATACCCCTATGGAACCTTTACATCATTTTGGAAGTTGAAAAATTGATATATAACTTGACTGGAAAGAGTGTGAAAAGTTTGAGGAAGAAAATTATGTCTTTTATCCCTAACTGTCTCAAACTATTCTCATATACCCTTGTAAATAATTTCCCACCTATCCCTAATACCATCCTTTTTTGGTGGATTTTGTAACGTATCAATGACATTAACACATAAATGTTTTAAACATGCATGAAATCAATAAACTTTATAACCTATAAATAATTATAGTATGGTAATTAAAAATAAATTTATCTCTCTTTACAACCAGTTTTCATAATTTTTTTCAATGAAATTATACCAAAATTGATTTCTATATCTTTTACTTTTCAAAAGTTGATCACCTATCAGTAGAGATGATATTTTACCTTCTTCTAAATTCTTATCGAATGATGTCTTCTAGGACCATTATTTTTTTTATCAAAGTAGAAATACCTAATTTCCTAGAAATACAATCTTCAATGAATATTTCCACCTAATTTATTATGTACCTTTTTCACAAATTGGACACCATTGAGTTACTTTAATGATATAACCCTAAAAAATTACATAAGTAAGAAAGTAATTTTTCTGGTATAACATGGATCTCAATGTGAAATATTCATTTTTTTAATAACCATACAACACAACACATAAATACCACATTAATTTCAAATATTTCATGAATGGATCCAAATAAACATCAATATCATTACCCTATTATTTTGGTCCTGATGTAAGTAGAGATAATATAAATTATTTTCTATTCATGGATAACCATAGTGGAATGGTATAATTTACAAAAATAATAATCCATTCAAAGTAAGTGATTCTTTATAAACCAAATAGATTCAATCTATTTATAGATAGCATAAGATGAATGTTTCTTGATTCATTTCCTAATTCAGGATACTCATGATCAATTGTCTTCCCCTGAGGAGAGTCTGTTGGGTGATGAAGTTTCTCATCTTGATATCTTATATTGTCATGCCATGTCAATTGCCTCGTAGTCTCCCCACTTCTATATAGTAGCCTAAAACTTAGAATGATCATAAAGAACCATTAAAATTTTAAAGGACTTGATTATTGCTTCTTGTATCGAGATACGACACACATGGTATGAATTTTTTAAGTGATCCATGGTCGTTGTGAAATATTGTACGTTCATTTTGATAGGCATGTATTCTTTTATATATCATTCCTATTGAATGTTTCATTTTTTTAGTTTTATATGTTTGATAAGGAAGGTCATTATCTTATGGTATCATATCATTGAAGTGAGGAAGAAATTCAGTAAAGCTAGTTTCACTCTATTCATTTCCAACTTTTTAAATTATATAGCTTTAGTATGGCTGAAAATGCAGTATATTTAGTAAAACAAGCATACAATGGAGTATTTTCATAAATCTTTAACTCTTGAAATAGTTTTGGATAATCATGAAGTTCATATTCAACTATAATTATCATTTCCTCAATGTGATCTTCATAATTGTTTACACCTATAATCATATCCTGAATAGAGTCTTCATCATAGTTCACACTTGTAATCATATCAGATAATACATTAAAACCATTGTTATCCCAATAAATATCTATATTTAGTTCTTCCCCATGTTTAGTTCAACATTTTTAACTTTGAGCTATTCCATGATAGGTCAAATGTTATTCCAACTCATATAGACTACATAGTCTTGAACAAAAAAATAAGGACAAAAGATGTTAGAGTGGTCATATGCACAATCTTTTGAAAACTTAATGAACTCTTTTCCCCATCAGCATACTCTTCTTTCATATGAATGGAATCCATCAATTTTCTATTCATGTCTATTCTATTTAGTTCAGTAATATTTATATTTAAGAACATAAATAAATTCATAAAAAGTATGATTTTATAACCCTTAAGGGATATTCTCTATATATACACACATATAGTCATCATATTTGATATAAATTGTCCTTGTGTCAACAACTTGTTATAACATGTTGTTTTCCTCTTTGGTAGATTGTAATATTAATTGAATAATAGTAATTATATTGGACTACTAAAGTGGAAGGAATCTCAACATTTGAATGTTATTTGTGATGATTCTGAACAAGTTATCATTTTATATAAGGGTAACAGGAAAAGAAACAACCTATGATGTTTGATGTGTTATATGATCTGCAAAATAGGGAATATGTATCGGAACATTCTTAAAGAATTATTTAAGCTATATGAAGTAATATTTCTAAGATAAAAAGAGCTAAATGATGTGTATTGATACTGTTTTATAGTGGTGGAAATCATTGAAGGAAGGCAATGTATGATATTTATAAAGTTATAAGGAATATAATTAAATTTTAAACTTTTCAAAACATATATATCAACAATGTTCACTAAAAAAATTATTAATGTTTATCATATATAATGAAATTGCAGAGGATAATGATGTTTGTAATGAGTAATATTAAAATATTATGTGTTAACAAATTATATTATTTCTACATAATCGATTAGTGATAACTATAACCATCAAAATAAATTTTTGATGAGTATAATGAGTTCAAATTCCCATTAGAAACTATATGATGTCATATTATTCAACTATATAGGACCTATTAGATTTTAAAAACTTTTATATACTTCATTTGATTTTCATTATACATTAAATATTTATTGGTTTCAACATTCATAAAACACATCATCACTTTTATAAGGATCATTACATTATAATAAAACATTATTAGCTAGTAGACTTCTGTATGTCATGAACATGTTATTCAAATAAAATTTATTATAAAAAAATTTCAATTAAAATATAACATGATCACAAACATGAGTATCTAAACCCTTAAGGATGAAATTTTTGAATAAAAAACAAAAACATCCCCTGTTAGACTTGAACAATTCAAAACACCTAAACATGAGTATCCAACCCGTTTGGAAATCATGCCCAAACAAAGAACCATAAAGAAATTATCTAAACCAAACTCGGGTACATACAAGACTCATGGTCTCGATTTTCTAGTCTAGGTCAAGCCGCTATAGTAGGGGAATGGAGTGGTATACTACATAGGGAAAGAATAACTAAAAATGGTGAAACAATGCAAGATCGACTAAAGAGAATTACTAAGAATCACATACCTTAGGTTTTGAGAGGGTCGATTCATCTGAGAAGTTCAAGAGGGAGTGGTGTAAGAGGTATTGTTCTATGATATCTTGAATGACTCTAAGCATTCAGGTTCTATTAGGTTTGAATATATATGATCAGGAAGATTTTTATCACCACTTTCAAAAAAGTGTTGACAAAGGTGAGTTTTATCAGAGCTAAAATAAAAAATGCTGATAAAACCTATCGTTATTAATGCTAAATTTAGTGCTGATAAAGGATTATATTTATTAGTGATGAAATTTTAGCACTAATAAATATGGTTTTTATCAGTTCTTATTATTTAGCACTCATAAATATTATTTTTACAAATTTTTTATTTAGCGTTGATAAAAACTATATTAATCACTGATTTTTAAAGCATCGATAATGATTGTTTCAAATAAAATAAAAAAATTATTAAACAAAAATATATTAAAAATGAACAAATAATAAAAAAAAGTCAAAATGTATAACCTTTTTAGTGAATAAGAAATCTTAAATTCTTTAACATTAAAAATGAGATAAATTGAAAAATAAAAAATGAAATGATTTCAAAAATATAAAAACGGATATGTTTTATTAATTATATAAATTATTAATTTTTTTAAATGAATATATATTAAAATGAAGATGAAAACATATTAAATATTTTCATTACAACCCTATTAAAAAATTTAAATGTTAATAAATAAACATATATAAATAAATATTAAAAATAAATACATTACTTAAAAGGTAAAAAAAACTAACTATTCAAGTGAACAAATAATATCAAATTAAAGAATATCAAAAAGTGTGAAATTTAATAATTAAAAAATCAATAGATTATATAAATATTAAAAAAAATGAATAAGTGTTATTAATTATATAGATTATTTGAAAAATTAAAGATGAATATATTTTAAAATTAAAATGAATACATATTAATATTTAAATTACTCGTACCATATTATAAACATTAAATGGTAATGAATAAATAAATAAAAAATAATATTAAAAATGGATTAAATTATAAAAATATTAAATAAAAATTTTATATAAATTTAAAATATAGTAGAAATGTTAAAACTAAATAAAAATCTGAACAAATATTATTCATATAAATTAATAACATATTGAAAATATTAAAACATAGTAAATAAATATGTATAAATAAGTATTATAAATTGATTAAATTCCAAAAAATATAAAAAATAATAAATATTAAAAATGAATAAAAAACATTTATTGAAAGGATATTAAAATAAATAAATAAAATTCAATAGATAAGAAAACTATTTTAAAAAATCATTTCATAATATTAATTAAGTGCATTATAAACACATACAAAAATTAATAAAATATTAAACTCTGCATTTAAATAAATAAATTGTATAAATTTCAAACATTTTAAAAATAATAAAACTTAATAAATAAAATTGAATAAATATTAATCATACAAATTAAAAAATATTACAAATCTTAAAACTTAATAAAAATTATTTTTAATTCATAATATTCATAAAAATAATTTTAAAAACGTACCCAAATGATGAAAATATTAAAAAATGCATTTAAATAAATTTATTATATAATTTTCAAACATTTTAAAAATATTACAACTTAATGAATAAAATTTAATAAATATTAATCATATATATTAAAAATATATTACTAAAATGGCTCTATCATGGACTTGGAGATCAAATCCACATCCCCAATTTATTTAAAAAGATAAGCATACAAAGGTAGCGAAAGGAAAGCAAGGTAAATGGTTCCCATGTCAAAAAGAAAGAAACTTAAAATAGAGAATTAGTCTCTACCGATTCCTATAGATCTTAAATTTCTCAGATTTATTTCTATTACCTTAAAATTTTGGCCTCTCTACCATATCTTGACCTCTTTTGGGGCCTCATACTCATATTTCAATGAACTATAGGATTCCTTTGAGGTAGAGAAAATAATTAATTTCCATGATATATCCCAAGAATCCATCTCTGAATTGTAGTGGAATCTATCTTCGATGTTAATTGATAACAGATTATGAACTGTTTCATATCCATTAAACCCAAAAATATCCAGATCCATCAAATAGTATGTAGCTTCAAGCTACGAGAAAAACAATTCTGCAACTTCCTTGATAAGGCCTTCTATGGGCCATTCCCATACCCGATCCTCTATAGGAATGATAGTGTAATTTCTTCCTCATGAAATAACACACTCTTCTTATAAGGCCTTACCAAAATAAGAATATGAATTTTATATTAAATCATTAAATTAATGTGGATACACCCATTCCATGTGGACACCGTCTCTTTTTTTCACAATTTATAGGATGGAGCTTTAAAACTACATGAAGGGACATCATATGCATGAGACGTGAGAGGTGAAACCAATAGGGGCTGAGATTGAGACCATTGTTCTTTTAATTTTTAAGGTATTACCAAATGGAATCCTTCTTAATCCACTAACATTTTCTTACCTTTGTGATCTATTACTGCCAGTAGCTCATGTTTTAAGTATTGGTCAGCTAATTCTTGAATAACATATTCATAAATAGATTGGTCATCCATTGATGTCTCCTCAAGTCCACCATCTGAGACATTTTCTCTACAAGTAGAATCGTATTCCTCATGAGGAAAAAAATATTATCACTTTTGTTTAATGAAACCACTAAAATTACATCTAGAACCCTTATATCATGATCAACTGATCCAACATCTGCATGTCCCTCCACAATTTGAGCCCATGTTTTGGCATGTTTCCCACTGCCATCCTAACCATGATCAAGTTCAGCCACATATAGGCACACACATACACATACACATACACATGAATATACACTTACACACACATACAAACAAATATACACATACATATACACATACACATACATATACATATACACATACACATACAATTTCACATGCATATAAATATAGATACATATAATTAAATACATGTGTATTCACATACATACACATACATATGCATACATATGCATATTACATAAACAAAAATATACATAAAAATATACATACACTCATACATAAACATATAAATACATGTACACACACACATACACATAAACATACACATACACATACACATACACATACACATACACATACACATACACATAAACAGATACATGTATGTATATTTCAAATCATTTACTCTGATTATAAGTATTTAAATTTGAATATGAATCATATATTTAAATAAATATATTCATATAGTTTTTAAATAAAATATTGTATTATTATATTTATATTAATTATATACCCATTTTTTAATTAATTAATATAAATATACAATTAAACATTTTCATTGACTAATATAAAATTTCTAGTTTTTTATAAATAAAATTATGAAAATATGATCAATAATAATTTTCAATTAAATGTTATATAAATCATATTTATATATTATATTTAGATATCTATATATACTAGTTTTAATATAAATATTGTTTATAAATATATAAATTTGTATATATAAATTAAATTATTCACTATAGATTTTAAGAGTAATTTTTCATGCAATTAAAGGTGGTGGATATTTTATGAGTACTGAAAAAGAGCTGATAATGTGGCAGCTTTATCAGTGCTAAAAGAAACACTAAAAAAGGGTACCATTTAATTAGTTCTTGTTTATCATTGATAAAAGCTATCTTTATTAGTGTTTTAGCTGATAGTTATGATAAAAATATTGTATCCATTCTTTTAAAATTTAAATATATAAAAAAATCAATATTCACCAAATCGTAGAATGGATGTGAAGATCATTTGAATATTATTATGTCATTTTCTTACAATATTTGTACTTATTGACATTATGTTTTTTCTTTGAAGAAAATTATACTAATCACTTCTTAATGGAGTTTTAAGTAGAAATATTTAAAAAGTTAATTTTTTAGATAAGAATTGAATTAATTTTAATGTAATACTATAAATTATATTTCAATGTTAACATAGATTTACTTTTGTGTAAAATAAAAAAAATAATACATGATATAAAATAAAATAAACATAATTTCAAACACCCCTATAATATTTATTTAAATGAGTAAAATAAATCTATTAAAATCTAAATGCATATTCCCCAACATTAGAATTTTTATAAAATATTAAAAAAATAAATTTTTACAAAATTATATTTAATCTCATAATCATCTTAGAAAACACATCCAATATGAAATCCTTCAACATTAACTTATTGGGATCTCAACAAGGGATCCATTGCCTTTTTTTGTATTTTCTAATCTAGTACCAACTGATTTCAGACCTTCCCAAATTCATTATCTTAATGCCTCAATATGTATTATTATTTATATAAATCCTTATAACATCAAAATAACTAACATAATTATGCTTTCCTAGTTCTTCAAATTTTTTATATACATTTAATTAACATATAACTTTTATCCCACCATTTATTTATCCAGTATATTGAAAAATCCCACATTACATAATATATTCTAAGTAATAAATGTGTGTATTTAATAAAATCATATATTATCTCAAATATAAATTAAAATGTTGGAATATAAATTAAATTAAATTCAAAAAATATATTATTCGCATTCTATTCAATGGGATTGTTGGGTGGGGTTATGCAGAGGTTCTTGAATAGGGATATTTTATTAGTTGATAACTAAAAAGTTTCACACCCCAACATTAAATTATTTCCATGATAATTGAGAAATTTATTATTCCATATATATAATGAGTAAAGAAAATGATGATAATGATCATTCTAAAAATGTTCTACCTAAATCCTAAAAATAACATTTTGATTATTACCTATAAGTAAAATAATATGGGCCTCTATGATTGATCATATAACATGATTACATATGTGATTCCCAATATTTTATAACTTTAGTTTTGGTATTAGATAATTTTAGAAGCCTCTATTTTATTCATTTAGAGACTTGAATTTCACTTAAATTTCTAGTATATAAATATAAATGTTCAACTTATAATTTTTATGTAAATAAATTGTGGAATATTCAATATAAAATAATTAACATACGATACTATAATTTCAAAGGATCAGTTATAGATTTTTATTATTGGGATTTTGAGGAATAGATTAAAATAATTAATTAGAACTATCAAGCATATAAATAACTAGTTAGGTTCCAATGGAATAATGATGATTTTTTTAGTCAATAATCTATTTAATGCTACTGGGTTGAGTTGTACATTATTATATGATGATTTTGTTTATATAAAATAAAATATATGGTGATAAAACCATAAAATTTAATGTTCATTGACATAACCTATCATCAATTGAAATTGATACATTCACTAATGTTTTCTTTCATCACCAATAATATAGAAGTTTATGTGTGACCTAATAAGATGAGGAAATTTGAAAATGATTACAATAAAAGATAATTTGAACAAGATAACACATTTATTATGATCTTATAAGGATTATGATGAAAATTTGAGATACATTAAAGGATAATGATTTTATTAAGAGTTAAAAATGGAAAATAATTGTGAAAATCGTCACAAGTGGCCATCTTGTTCACTTCAACCACTGATTTTTAACAACTTAATTGGCCATTAAATGAATTAAGTGGTTATGAATATTTATTTTAAAATGAACTGAATCTGAAATTTTTCTCTATAAATCAAAAATAATTGAAAATAAAAAAAATCAAGGTGACAGTGACCTTGTTGAGAAAATAAAGTTAGGCTAAAAAAATGTTTAGATTTAGAAAACCAGCCATATATTTTAAAGAATGTGATTGTTTTGTACATTATGATTGATTGTCATTTCTACCATTCCAATGTATAATGAGATATCAATTTATACGTTAATGTGATATTATTATGAATAAATGATTATCTTTTTTAATGGTGTTTCATATTCTAAAGATATTTATTAAAGAAATAACCATGAAATAAAAAAGTGATTATGTGGAGATTATTATAGGATCATTATGATGAGATTTGAAAAATTAAATAGATATTACATTTTTATATTTAAGTCATTTAAATGAGAATCCATTCATAATTAATATTAAATATTCCTTGTGGGTATCTTTTGAATACAAATCTTGTAAAAAATTATTAAAAGGATAAAATATGGGTAAAAATGTATTACTTTACTGATATATTAATGATTTTTGGAAACTGGTTTGATACATTAATAATTACTCTAATGATCTCAAAATTTATGAGTGATGAAATTTTGATAAAGTTGCAAGTCGCATGAGAAGAGATAGTGTTGAAATCTAAATATTATTTTCTTAGGTGTGGATTTGGTAAGAGTAACCATTTGTTTAAGATATACAGAAAACATAGAGGTTTTTTCTCACTCTTAACATATTAAAAATAATATCATTCAATAAATTTTGTGATATATTTATTCAAATTTAAGATATTTTTTAATTTTTAACAATTATTTATATGAACGGGATATTTTTATTTAAGAAAAATATTGTGTAATTTATGATTTTTATCTTAATAACAGTATGTGAAACACCATAAAAACATAATAAATTTACCAAAATCCCTATAATTCTAAATAATAATGGTAGAATCATCAAATAATGTGTGTTTCATGTTAATAATATATAAAAGCGTGTATATATGTAACTCACAATCAATAAATATAACCAAGACTCTAATACAACTAGTTTGGTCCATGAGAAACATTGAAGTACCATGATATGGTGAGTGAATCTGTGTGTGGTGACTTTAAAAATATTTTTTAAAATTTAATCCTCACAATTAATTTTGATTTTGAACCTTGTGTTGGTAGGGTTGATATTTATTATTTACTCCATTATTTATTTTTTCATTAAGGTGCATTCATACACATCCCAACTCATATAAATAAACTATTAAGTATATATAGAATATACAATTTTACATATCCTACTCCAATCAGGGGCCAATCCAAGGGATATGTAAATTTCAATGTAATTCCATGCCATAATTTTAAACATTGATTTTATTGTACATTTTTATGGAGGAAACTTTAAAAATACCATGTTTTTCTCATTTCATTACCAAGGGTCACTCATAATTATATTGAGATTCACTAATTTAATCCATACATATAATGATGTTTCTAAATTCTTTTTTTTTTAATTTCCCAAAATAAGAATCAATTATTCGTCTTATTTACTACATGTGATTGAGGTTAAATACTAATAAAAGTAAAATTTCACTTGTTTAAGTATTTTCATTATAGGTGGTAGATATTTGGAGGTCCCATAATCAAATTGGAGAAAATGGTAAAAATTGTGCCTACACTTAAATATTTTTAATGGTTTCAATTCATATAAAAATAGGTATGTGAATCTATTTATCATCAATCATTGTGTATTATTCTATAAATGCATGGTATATAACTTTTTTCAAAGAATAATAAATGTAATTAATTGATTTGCAGGCCTTATATGTGGAATCATTAGAGAGAATATTTATTGTTCATACTTATAAGAAAACATCAATTATTTAACAATATTTCCAACCATAGAATTCAAATTACTATAAAATTTTGTATGGTGACATCCTGACAAGAATTACCCTTTCCAAGACATCATCTGAGATAAAAACAAGTTAAACTATGACCCCTAAAGTCCACCTTTAATAGGACATCAGTTAGAGACTACCACCAAGGGCACATGATCACATAAATATTAATGGAATTACAATTTATTATAAGACCCCATAAAAAAATGGAATAATAAAAATGAAAAATTACATATAACACATCGATAATGTGTTCTTATTTAGAGGGTATAACACTTGTCTAAAAAAAAGTGGAAAATCAATGAAAATCAGTTTATTCTACAAGTTCTTTCAATACATTTAAAATGAATAAAATAATTGAATAACAATATATTGTTCTAGTTATAAAATATTGTATCCAAGATCATTAACATTTTATAGATAGATATCACTAATATATAACCAATGGACTCAATCCTCTTAGGTTGCCCATGGATTGTGTGAATCTCCTAACTCTTAGGAATGTCCTCCTTGAAGCCAAGGACTTTTAAAACAATGAATAAATTTTCAAAGAGTACACAACTGTGTGTGATTCAGTTTAAGGATTTTTCATGTACTTTTCATTTGAAATCACATAACTCAACATTCATAAGGATTGAACCTCCATTTATATCAACAATACACCCAAATACCCCATGGTAACATTAGCTACTGGACTAACATAAGAATGGTAAAAAATTATAAAGGTTCTTATTCTATTTATCCTTAACATAGGCAAGAGGGTTCAATATTAAGAATTTCCCTTGGTATACCCAAAAATGTTATGTATAACACTACATGTGGTTTACATGGTTGGTTATCCATAAAAAAACTTTTTTTATACCTCATGAAAAAATTTCATATCTTTGTAAGAAACCCAAGTCATACTGATCATTGAATGCATGTCATCATAACCTATAATACTACATGATAACCATCAATTAGATATAACTTAAAGTCATTATTTGAGAGGTGATTTTTCATTTCACATCATTAATATATGTATCCAATATAAAATAAAGATAAAGTTAAATTTACCTTTTTAAAATATGATGTAATTTATATTCTGAAACACCTTAAATAATAAAAAAAATACATACATAACAACACTTCTAATGACATATCATGTGATAAGAAGCTAGATAGTCATGTGCTAGAACATTATGATATCTCAAACATATGTGTTTTACAGTGAATCAGTCTAATATCAGTAAGTAGATGGTTGAGGTTACTGGAGTTTGATTGGTGTGTGGATGAATAGATTGATGAGTGGGTATGGTAGAATTTAGAGTTAGTATGTGATGATGTATTATAATAATGTGACGGTTGATAGAACACTTATGGTTAGATGGTGGTGGATCTCTATGATAATACAATATGACAACTCACTTATAGAAATATTCTTTGACATCGGTAGCTCAACCTGGTCCGAGTAAGATATGCGGCTCATCAAATCTCCCCTCTCTGGTTTTGGTTTTTTGTAGAGTTGGTGTGGTGTTGGATATTGATGGGAGATAATAATGGAAGTTAATGGGAGAAAATGTTGCAGTTATATGGGAGTTATTTGGGGAGTGGAATTCATGGAGTGTTAGTGTCATAGGTCAGATGTGGCACATTGGTTTTATTTTTTGGTTGTGATGGTTGTTCTGGTGCTGGTGATTTTAGTGTGTCAGGTGATGTTTTTTGTGCGGTGTCTTATTTGATGTAGGTGGTTTGGGCCTAGATATTAATATGTAGTGGGTTTAATTTGGTACGAATCAATGGTATTGATGGGATATAGTTTTATACTTGTGTTCAGTGTTTCTATATTTGTTCATTGCTAATGGTAGTAGAGGTACATTTTCCGCTATAATGGAAACATTAAATGTGACGGCGATCAGAGGTGCTAGTGGGTGCTAGGATAGTATTTTGAATTATGAATTTAAATTTGGTTTTGGAGGATTTTTATATTGTATGTGTTTCTTTGAGTGTTTATCCTTGACTGGATGGTGTGTGTGATGGTGTTGTGTTGAATGGTGGTTTGTGATGGGAATTTTGCAAGGTTTCACTTTACTCATAAAATTGATATTTATTGGAAATAATTATTTAAATTGGGAGGTACTCATTACCTTATATTTTAATAAATATCATGGATAAAATAATTTAATTTGGATTTCAAGAAAAATCATGTTAGTCCTTATACTTCCCAAAGAAATTCTGGCTCGGTCTTCTTAGTGAACATGATAATCTCTTCATTGTCCAACCTATTGGCACGGACACTAGTGATACTTTTCATGCGGGTTCTCACCTACAGGGGGATATCAGCAAGGAAATGGAAGTAAAATAAAATTTAGCATGTTTGGGAAGATATGGGTGATGAAGATATATCACTTAAGAGATCTTATAGACTACTGATAAGTATAGGATGATGGATGTTGAAGGATTTTCAACAACTCCAAAAAAAGTCCAAACTAAGGAAATATTACTCTAATCTTAACCATACCATGGGAACTAGATCAAATTCTTTTTTAGAAGTGATAATTAATCTAGATAATTTTTTCAGTACCTTGGGAGATGACTCTAATTGGTATGATGACCAAGAATCTTTTAATAAATTTTATAATGATCATTGAGTTTCTACATGGGGATTTTTTTCATTCTCGGAATAAGGGTAGAATTTCCTTTTCAGACCTCATTATCAATATCTTTCTTTGTATTTTCCATTTTTTTAATAAAGGTTTCCTCATACCTCAGTTTTTTATAAAAATATATTTTATTTTAGATAAAACTCATTTTTATCCATGTCTTACTCTCAATCATGTTACAAAATTTTATCAATGATGAACCAAGTGTATCAAATTCATTATTTCATTTTATTTATAAAAAACTATTTATTTACAAGTAACTTATTTTATCATATTATAGATATGATATAATTATACACATTCTTTGTTTGAGATTCATCCCAGAATTGAAGTAATATTTTGAATCCAACTCCATCATGTAACAACTCGTTTCATTATCAGTAGAATGTTAACTTCAAGTTCTATTCATCAACTCTAATTTAGTTTAAAATAAGTATATAAATTCATAACATTAGTTTAACAGATAGTCTAAAAATCCTTCAAAATAAAATAATGGGATTCTATTATATTAATACTTAATGTAGACTCTCCATATTTTTTTTTACAATCATTCAAGTGTTCTAAGATATTCCACCTATAATGACTAAGTTCACCATAATGGAATTATTTCACTTTCTTCTTTACACATACCTTAGGTTTTAGTGACCTAAGGTGAATATTGGACCATCTAATATATTTTTGTCTTAAAATTTTTCCCTTTTATAATTTCCTCAATTAACAAGAGCCTGGATCTCTTGTGTATTTCTCAATAATCATTAATATATTTTAGAGATTGAGTTGAATTTTTTTATATCCTCTCATGTTATATTTTATATTGAATTTCTTAAACCATTCTTGAAATGATTATATAATGAATTCTGTGTATACATCAATACATAAAGAAGTATATATCCAATCCAAGTCATTTATGTAACCGAGAATAATGATAATGTGAGTGGAGAATAGAACTACTTAACTCATTTTTCATCTTAAGACTTCTTTTGAAACCACATATCTATCATGAAAATCCTATTAATTATAGAACCTCTTTAAGTTGTCTATCATATTAAACACACCCATGTTCTCAAGTTATTTTTAAAAATTAGATTCAAAGGAAATAAGTATTAGACTAGAGATATTTAAAGAGTTATTCAAACAATTTTCATAGGAATCAATATTCATTTGTTGAAAAACTTCACCAATTTGCTACTCGGGTTAGGGTTTCTCTAACACATTAAACAGTCCCACTTTTTTTAAATTGATTATTATGTTTTTGTACCCATTTAATAACTTTATTCTAACATTCATATCTTTTTAATAAATTGATCTCAACATTAGGTTTTATGATGATGATATTTTATCTATAATAGAATTTTTTATCACATAAGTATCATGTTTTATATTCATTTAATAATGAATGTTATTAAATGTGATCCCACTAAAATAATGATCTATTTTGCATTGAATATTATATCCATCACTAGAACAAGATCAATATTTCACTAAATAATTATTCCTCCTTTTCATTTCAATTATCACTTAGCTATATAGATAGATAGTCTTGATAATCATATCATATATGACTAGTACTACAAAACTAGCATATCATAGTGCTAAAAATAGGCTTTATTAGTGAAGAAAAGAACTATAAATTAGTGTACAATTAAAAGTTATATGCCTTTATCCATGCTAAAATAAAAGAACTGATAAAGGACTTATTTATCAATGATTTAGTTTTAGAGCTAATAAAGACCCCATTTATTAGTGCTTTAGTTTTAGTACCGTTAAAGGCCAAGTAGTTACAATAGAACTACAACAACCCTATAACAACAAACCAAATCAGCAACCATATAGGAATAAAAATATATATAAAACCATATTAAAATACAAATATAACATTGAACTATCATTTTGATTCAAATTTTTCATAAAATTTTTTTACGTTGATGTGATATTTAATATTAATCAAAAAAAATTAAATCCAATAAAAAAATTTGTAACTATTATAGTATTATTTTTCTAAAGGTCAACCTCCATACAAAATCTTATCCCTGCAATAAAACCAAAGTTGATTTTAGTAACATTAAATAAAAAAAATTATAATTTTAATGTTTTATAATCCCCATATGATAAATTATATTATTAATTACAGAATATATTAATGATATTATCAGTTATATTATTAATTATTTTATTAATAATTATATTTTAGATTTATATTAATTATTAATGGTTCATTATACTATTAATTAATAATTATATTATGAGTTATTAATTAAATTGTTAATTATTAATATATATATATATATATATTATTTTTAATTACAGAATATATTAACGATATTATTAGTTATTAATTTTATTAATTACTTAAATAGTAGTTAAAAATTATATCATTAAACTAAAATGACATTTTTATATTAAAAACATAAATTTTTTGTCATATCGTCCACATTATAAGTTAGATTTATGTGAAGTCGATTCTTACATGCCACAAATGAAATATAGACCATTTTACTAATGTTTAAAAATAATTCGATCATGTTTTCTCCATTTTGTCTATGTGACGTATGTTTTAAACTAAAATGAAGTTTTTTTATTTAAAACATATACTTAAAGTCATAATGACCACATTATGTGTCACATTGACGTGTGGTTATTTCTTATAAGGTACAAATGAATTATGGTTCACTGTCTTAATTTTTTAAAATAATATAATATTGTTTTCTAGGTTTTTATAATATGATGTGTCTTTTAAATTAAAATGGAACATTTATATTAAAGCTCATTTTATCCATTTTGAAAATGTTATGCATGATTTCAACTAAAATAGAACTTTTATATTAAAAACATATACTTCAATTCATACCAGCTACATGTTGGATTGACATGTGGTTAATTCATACATGTCACAAATGAATTATGGATAATTTTCCTAAATTTTAAAAACATTAAAGTCTCATTTTCAAAAAAAAAATACTATATGAAAAGTTATTTAAACTAAAATGGAACTACTATATTGAAAACATGTACATTGAGTCATACATGCTATATACTGTGTTGGATTGAAATATGGTCATTTCATTCACATCACAAATGAGTCATGGATATTTCTCCTACTTTTTTAAAACAATATGATCACATTTGATCATTTGTGTCTATGTGATACACATTTTAAACGTAAATGGTGCTTCTATATTAAAAACAAACACTTCAAGACATACTAATAACACCATGTGTTAGATTTACGTGCATCAACTTCTACATTTCATAAAATAATTTTGTTTTGTTTTCCTAATTATTACGAATAATATGATCTCTTTTCATGGTTTTGACTATGTGATGTGTGTTTCACACTAAAATTTCACTTCTATAGTGAAGACATATATTTCAAGTCATACCAGCCACATTGTGTGTTGTATTGATGTGTGGTAGATTCCTACACATCAAAAATGAATTATGGATCATTTCCTTATGTTTTAAAACAATCCAAGATCATTTTCATGGTTTTGAATATGTGACAAACATTTTTAACTAAAATGACACTTCTATATAGAAAACATGAACTTTGATTCATACATGCTACATCATGTGTCATATTGACATAGGGTAGATTATTTAGTATCAAAAATGAATTATGGATCATTTTTCTAATGTTTGAAACCAATCCAATATTTTTTCTCAGTTTTGGTTGTGTGACATGCATTCTAAACTTAAATTACACTTCAAAATTTAAAACACACACTTATAGTTATACCAACCACATCATGTGACAGATGAATGTGATGTCAATTCCTTCATGCCAAAAATTAATTGTCTATCGTTATTCTAATTTTTGAAAAACATACAAGATCGTTTTCTCTTGTTTGGCTATGTGATGCATGTTTTAAACTAAAATGGTACTTTTATATTGAAAACACACACTTTAAGTCATATTGTCCACATCGTGTATAGGATTGACGTGCGGTCAATTACTACACATCAAAAATTAATTATAGATCATTATTATAATGTTTCAAAATAATATTAGCTAATATTTTTTGGTTTTGTATATTTGATGTACGTTTTAAACAAAAATGGAATGCTTATATTAAAAACATTCACTTTGATTCATACCTACCACATCATGTGTCAGATTTAAGTGTGGTATTTCTTTCACATTACATATGAATTATAGATCATTTTTCTATTTTTTGAAATCAATCTGAAATTTTTCTCTTGTTTTTTGATATGTGACATGGGTTTTAAACATAAATGACACTTCTATATTGAAAACATGAAATTCAAGTTATATTGGTCCCATAATGTGATGGATTGATGTGAGGCCAATTCTTACTGTATCCAAATGAATTATGGATAATTTTCCTAAAGTTTTAACACAATATGAGCTCATTTTCTCATTTTAACAAGTGTAATCGATCTGAAACTTAAATGATGTTTTAATATTAAAAAATGAACTTCAAGTCATACTAGCTACATGATGTGTTTGATTGATCTGTGGTTGATTTATACACATAAAAATGAATTATGGATCATTTTCTTAAAGTTTGAAAACAATTCAATATTTTTTTCTCAGTTTTGGATATGTGAGGAAAATTTTAAACTAAAATAACTCTTTTATATTTAAAAAAATAACTTCAAGTCATACAAGAAACATCATGTGTTGGATTGAAATGTGTTTGATTCCTACATGTCACAAATGAATTATGGATCATTTTATTAATGTTTAAAAACAATCCAAGATCTTTTTTTTAGTTTTGGCTATGTGATGTGCATTTTAAACTAAAATGGATATTTTATATTGAATGTATGCAGTTCGAGTCATACCGAACAAATCATTTATCAGATTGACATTTGGTTGATTACTATATGTGACAAATGAATTATGGATCATTTTCCAAATGTTTGAAAACAATATAACTTGATTTTCACTGGTTTGGCTAGGTAACATTTGTTTTAAACTAAAATGACCATTTTATATTGGGGGCACAAAAACAAAATGGTGAGGCTATGAGAATGGAAGTACCTTATCTAGTGGTAGGTAATAAATTTTTAGTTCTTGGATTATTAAATACATTAATCCCACTATAATGTGGTCTTTTGTAGTTTTTTATTATATATCATGTCTCCTGGGATATTGTAAACTATAACCCTTAAAACAAGGTGATACATGGTGATGCATGGATGTTGATAGATATAAATCACATACAACTTCAAACTATATGGTTTTAGTAGTATAATGTTATTAGAAGTTGTTTTATTCAGATTTAGGATAATGAGTAATGAAAAATTGATTACTATGGGTAAGGCAAGTGATTGGGGGGAATGGCTAGCCTCAAATCTAGTGGGGTTATTTGGATCTTCATGTATTAATCATTGTTTGAGTACCAATTTTATTTGATCCTTCTGCATATATTGGTCCACCAAACCATGCTGGAAACTAATATCTTTCAAAACATCTATTTGTGCCTGCATGCTTTTCATCATCTCAAATGTATCTCCTTGAGTTTTTTCCTTCTCAAAAAATATATTCAAGGTGACACTCAAAACCCACACCAAGAATGCAGCCATATTGTTATGGATGCTTCAAAGATACTAAAAGTAGTTTTTATTTAGGTACAATTGATATTGATTCTTGTTTCTGAACTGTATAACAAACATATTAACATAAATATATATTTGTATATAATAATATTATACAGAATAAAAATTTATTATTCTGAAATACTTATAGATGATTATCGTAATACTTGGGTGTTTTTATCAACCAATTTACCCTCTTTACTTATGTTGGCCTCCTTCCATAGCACATGATGTGGGATGAAAGTGGCTTTAGATATTGATTCATCAATATAATTATAAAAAAATGAACATATATTTTTTTATATCACATAAAAATTTTATTATAGATTTTAAATATGTACCATTTTATTATCAAGTGAAGTATACCCAATCCTTTCTTTATGGTAGAGTTATAAGGGTTCTGATGCGTGTTTCTTATTTTCACCACTACTTCATTGTTTCATAAATTAAAAATATTAAAGCGAAATAGATAATATAAATATTTTCCAATAAAATATTATTGATTACAATGCACCTGAAATGATTGTTCATCATGATGACTAATGAAATATTACCATGTTTCTCAGTTTATGATATAAACATATGTAACTTGTGGGTGGGGGTTTACTTTTCACTTAGTATCTATGAGAATATACTTTGTAAGAAGTGTCTAGAATCCTCTATGAGCTTTTATATATACCATTAAGACATATTTATTATAAAAATAATCTTAGATAAACAATCTCTCCAAGATATAATGAAAAGTAAATCAACGTTTTATTATATCATTATTTGATAAAATAGAGAAAGTATATCATAAAATTACCTTAATATCTTCCCATATGGTTATCTTGAATGTAGACATTACATTATGCAATGTATCTATATATGTCAAATTGATAATGAATTCTTGTTGTGATACCAATGTAACTATAAATTGTTGGGGTTAACAGGTTCGCTGCCTTGATTCTATCCGACCTCAAATTTTCTACCTTTTATTATTTCCTTGATAATTTTAGTTAACATGATGATTCTATGATGTTCTGGTTTTTTGCACCAAAATGTTGTTAATCCCATAATAATTACATATTTTCATTGCTGATAGTCATTTTTTCCTTCGTATTGGTAACATCATCATGTGGAGAAGTCATTATGTACATTATTAGTTAATAATTTATTTTAGATTACATAAATGTAATAGAGAAAACATAATATTATGAGGAAAATCATATCATGTTAAAAAAACATTATCATTGAAATATATATTTTTATTTAAAGGTTGAATGAATTTTGGTCCTCTATTAAGTATCCAAATACCCTATTTATGGTCCCCTCTAACGTACAAGAAATTTTCTATAGTGGGACTACTATGAAATGATTGTGATCTCTCAATGAAAGGGTCATCCTCAATTGAATTTTCTTTGAACCCTACAGCTGTTTTAGTTGCCAAATCAAAAATTGAACAATTCTTGTTTGCTAGATCTAAGGTATAAAATATTTTCATTGCATGGGATGCTATTATGAGTGACTCATCCCTATTCCCTTCCACATTAAAATTCACCTTCAAAAATCCCAACCCATCGAATTTCACTAAAATCCTGTTTTCAACCCATTTTCAATGGAAAATTGACACTTGAAATGTTTTATAATCCAATTTATATATCTATTAGATGATTCTGAAATATGACATATTCACATAAATTAGATTTCTATACTTGGAGCCAAATACAGGCATTGCTTCCATGACAAATGTAACACTTCTATTTTTAATTATAATACATTCATCTTATTCATTTTTATATAATGTATAATAATTAATTACAAAACAAATGTATGATATAACATTTACATTTGGTATCCTGGATAGACATCAAATTTGTTCAGTGATTAAATTTGTATTTTTAGATAAATTCTTATAAATATGTTATAAAACTATCATATTAAGTATTTATTATGTGTTTTTAATATACATCCTTCATCCCTTAATGGATTAAAATTTCTGTGATTAACTTTTTTGGATTCAATTTAAGGGGTAACATATGCACTATAATGAAAAATGTAATTGTTATCTTGTTCTTATTATGTGATTATAATTTTAATAACATCTCTTCTATAAATTCATTTTACCATAAGGCATCTGCTAGGAAGAAATTTTGGGAGACTGATGCTATGAATATCTGATAGGTAATTAGTATAGAATTCAACAAATTTAATAACAATATTTTATTATGTTATAGAACCTTATAGTAGACTTTAGTTCTCAATGTACCCTTTAAAAAACATGGTATATCTTTCAATGGGGTATCTCCATCAGTAATGGATATGAATTTATAGTTGAATCTCTCTAACTAAGTGGACAATTGAGTGGTCCATTATATAAAAAAATAATGGTGGGAAAAACAATTTTAATTCACATAATATTACTGCAATATCCTTATTCATGATTGGAATCTTTGTCGATTATATAACATTATTATATATAGATTCAAAAAAGAATCAAATTCTAGATAATATAGGACATATATTTTTAGGGAAAATGAAATTTAAAGTGACACACGTATAATCTTTCATAAAAACATGGCATTCATGTGATTTTAGACCTTGTAACTTCAAATTTTACCTTGACACAACATTCTTGATATTTAATGAATAAAACACTTGAACTTTTATGCCATTACTGAAATTTAACATTTGAAAGTTTTTTTTGACTGGATAGAGTGTAAGCTACTACATAAAGAAAATTTCCCTATTTACCCCTCACTGATCCTAACTCTTCCCTTATAACCATTTCAATCATGTCTAACCTAGCATTGATGCCATATTTAGTCTTTTTAATAACATTTTGTGACGTTACAATAATATTATCAAATACATTTTTTTAAGTGCATGAAATAAATAAAATGACTAATGTGCAAACAATTCTAGTATGGTAAGTCAATGAAAAATTATCTCTTTTTATAACCTAAATTCAAATTATTTTTCAAAAAAAGGTTTACTGAACAACAATGTCAATATCTTTTAATTTCTTGAATAGTTTACCACCTATTAGTGAAGAAGGTATTGTACAATGTTTTATATTCCCATCAAATAATTTCATCTAGGTTCAGTATTTCTATCATCAAGGTAAATTTTTGGGATATCCTAAAAACAAAGTCTTTGACTAATGTTTAAACCTAACTGAGTGTGTTCATTATTCATAAATAGAACACCCCAACATTCATTTAATGCTATATCCTAACAAATTTTCATAAATAAGGAGTTCATTTATCATCCCATACAACATGGATCTCAATGTGAATTATTCACTTCTATGATAATTATATAATTTAACACATGTATCCCACATCAACTTAGAGCTTAAAAAAATGGATCAAAATATACTTCAATATCATTACTATGTTGTTTTGGTCAGAATATAATAAGATACAATATAATGTATTTACACTACATTCATACCCATGGTAGAAAGTAATAATTTACCATAATAACTGGATATGTACTATGAGTACTACTTTATACACCAAAATTATTTATTATGTCTATATATAACGCAAAATGGAGGTTTCTTGGATCATTTATAAATTTAGGATACTCAAAATTACTTTTCTTACACTAAGGAGATACTAATGGGTGATGTAGTTTCATATCTATAATTCTTGTATCTACATTCAATTTAAATTGTCTAGTAATTTCCTAATATCCATATAGTCTTATAAACCTAATAATTATAGGAAATTACTATACGTATTTTGAAGGACTTTATTTTTCTTTCTTGTATCAATTCAAACCACACTGAATGAATTTTATCAATGATTCATGGCCCTTGAAAAACAATATGTAATCACTTGGACGTGCATGAATTTTTTTCACAGATCATTCTCATTGAATGTAGCGTTTATTTAGTGTCATATATTTGATAAGGAATATCATTTTCTTCAGGTATCATATCATTTAGGTGACCAATAAGGTGTATAAAGTCGGTGTTGCTCTATCCATTGATAGCTTTCAAATTATATAACTTCAATATAGCCGATAATGTTATATTTTTAGTACAACTGGTATACAATGGTCTCTTAGCATACCTATTTAACTTCTTAAACAAAAATCATGATCTCATACCCAATTTATGTTATCATTTATTTCATATGATCTCCACCATCATTTGCCTTGGTATTCATATCAAATTATCCATAAATCTCAGTATCATATCAATCAATATGTACATTCGGATTATCTCCAGGTTTAGTCTAACATTTATAGTTCTAATCAATTCTATGATTAATCAAATGTTCTTCCAACTCTTCTGGATGAATTTATCTTTAATACACATAATGTAAACACAAATAGAGTATTTAAGAAGGGTTTTATGTATCTTCTATTGAAAACATGATAAAATCTTTAACTCTATCCCCATACTCTTTTTTCAGATGATTAACATCCATCCATTTTCAATTAAAATTTATCCAATAATGTTTAATAATATTCATTGTGTACAACAAATAAATAAATACACAGTAAGGGATGCGTATAATTTATATATACATTGATATGTAAAAAAAGTATCAAAATATGAGTGTATGCATAATCTATTTTAGAAATTTTTACAAATCTTGAAAATGTGTTCGGTCGAGATATAAGAGCATTTTAAATAAAGTTTATGCTAGTTGGTAAAGAAAATTTTAATTTTATTCCTTAAAAATTTAAAGATTCAAGAAAAATTAGCTTCATTAAAGTTTTAAAGGGTCATTAAATTAGATTATATTAGAACCCTTATTATAATTTCAAACATTCCTTGAAGATATGAAGTTTTCTTTAGAATAAATACTAAAATATTCAATTTCAAAGTAATGTTTTAATAGTTCTTGAATGTTTGTATTGAGGGAATATAATAAATAATATTTATGAAATTATTAAAAATAAAACCCTAAAAAAGGTAATAATTAATTTATTATATTACATAAATGATAGAAATATTCTAAAACTAGTTATCCAACCCATCAAGACATTCATTATTATAATAAATTTAGTCCATCATTGGAATATTAAAATATCAAAATTATGGGACCTGAGTTTCAGAAAATCTCATGTCTTGGATCTGATCATAGATTTCCTTTTTATAAATAAGTAATTCTGACACATTATCACACAAAAAATATAAAAATATCATAGTATTAATTTCAATTTTTATTATGTTGGTGTGTTAGAAATTGAATTTATAAAAATAGTCATTGAAATAGAAAATGTATAAGATTTTGTTTTTAGGGAGAAAACATAAAAATTGTTGACTTCTAAGATATAAATATGTAATAAAATATGTATAATAAAAAATTAATAACATTGAAATATAATTCATAACATATGATTTCAAATGAAGGCATAAAAATTAATATATTTAACCATCCAAATATCCTATAATGGGAATATGAGTTTTTTTAGATTGACTAAAGAAAACAGTATAAAAATCAACTCTCTAACCCATATAATCTATTTCATCAATAATTGATCTTATGAATATATAAATATAATAAACATATAAATGATATATATATATATATATATATACATATATATAAGTATATATATATCATAAAAGATAAAAAAAGAAAGGAAACATGTGATATATTCAAATTTAAGAAAATAGAAAATTGTGGCATATCAAATATTGACTAATCAAAAATAAGTATAATAAATATTTAAATTTAAAATATATTTTGTCCATAATGAAAAAGTATATATGTTAAAATAAAAGGTTTAATATATTCAGATAAAAAATAAACAAATAACAGAGGAAAATGAGATATATTTATAAATCATTATAGCGAGATCAAGACTGCAATAGTTTCCATTGAGAATAATCAAAGAAAAATCAATGTCTTAATAAATGGTTCTAATTCACTATAATAAAATAATAAAATAATTATTTTTAATTAGTAGATATTAATTAAAATTAAATTGGATATTATATAACCTAAAAGGATTTCTAATATTGAAAGTGGGTCTTTCCCCTCATGACGAATGTGTGTGTGTGACATATGTAATAGGAAAAATAGTTAGAGTTAGTGTCCTAGAATAAACTTTTTGTACTTTTATTGCATGAATATTTGAGGTATTAATTATTAAATTAAATAACTTATTATATATTGTTCATTGTTCATTGTTCTACATGAATTTAATATAATAATGTCCTAAATTATTTATCACATTGATAATGTCATAGTAGTTCCTCATTATGATGATAACCCTGAAGTGCTATGACTATATTCTTAATATAGTTATGTAGTTGGATAATATACTATAATTGGACACATAGTATATAGACTGTAATGTGTGATTACTCATAAGCAGGTGAGACATCTTCTCATGAAGATCACCCTTGGTAATCTCCAAGACAAGAGATTATGATAATATACTAGACAGTAGGAATTCTGAATGTTTTTGTGTTATCAGATATTCTTATATACAAGCATGTGTAATAGTCCTTAGACTTTAAGATTATCATTAATGTATGTCATGACTCGCGTACTTAGATTTACTAACAAAAACCATCATGTCATATGTTGGTGGGAAGTAGGGTATGTTGGGAGCATCAAAAATTAGATTTTATTAATGGATAAGTATAGGAAGGATTTGTCCCTTCCATATTTATAGAAGTTGATATCTTATCCCTTTGATTTAAATAAAACTATCACCCTAAATTCTAGGTCTATTGTGTAATGATAAGTTTATTTCAGATAGTAAAATAATGATGTATCGAGTATATAGGTTGATGACACCATTATGCAACTTACTTGAAGAGATATTGTAAAAAATGATTATATTATATAGTGAGCATTCATATGTGGTTGTTGCCATTGCAACTTTAATTTATTTCTCTAATTTTCCTTGACCCATTCCTAGATAGTAATCTTGGACTTTAGGCAATCCTACCTAATGCAAATAAGAAAGAATCCTAGAGGGTCACACACTATGTGTTTCCATTATTATCGATTAAATTCCATTTTAATTTAATTAATTGAATATATATTACTCTCAAGTGTGAGGAATAATTTTATTCAAGTTATATTGATCACATAAATTAAATAAAAATTTATTTACTAGATTTTGAATAAAATATATGTATTTATTTTATTGACTATTTAATAAATATTTATTTACTAGTTTGAGAATAAAATATTTAATTAAGAGAATAAAATATTTATCCAGATGTTTAATAAATGAAAGAAGAGTTTGAACGGACCAAGACCATGTCTAGTGAAAAAATAATTATTTACGTGCTGGTAAATATTATTTATCCATTTTTTGTAAGTTGGCGCACCACAAAATATTATTATTATTATTATTATTATTATTATTATTATTATTTGGCATGAGATTTCATTAATGGTTATAATTATATTTAATGGATATTATTAAATTAAATTTTGTAACTGAAATCATAGATTTATAAATAGACTAATATGTCAATTTTGTAAAGCATTCGAAACCAATTCCATGTTTGTGAATGGAGAATTGTTGCGCACAAAAAATTCTCTCTCAAATCACCCTACTCTCTCCATCTAAAGAAAGAGAAACTAAATAGATAATTTCTTCAAGACTGAAGAATAAGAGATCAAGAATAAAAAAATCAAGACACTTGATTCGTCATTCTAGCACCTGGATAACAAGTGGTATTTCTCAGAGAACATTGGAGCACATGTGGATCACCGCTAGAGGGATTATACACTTGGATCCTCACAGGAACAACAAAGGAAATCTGGAAGGGATGTTTCGAATGATCAATAATCATCAACAAAGAAAGTACATAAGACCGGGTATTTATTTATTCAGATATTAAATAAATTAATTATAAATTTGACGTGAAATATTCCCGCTATTGGTTTTAGAAATGATTATTAAAAGAAATTTTAATATATCTTCTTCCACTGCAACACCTCTACTGCACCTGGAACCAACAAGTGGTATCAAATCTGTCACATTTAAATTTATAATTATTTATTTTATTGTTGATAAATGGTAAATCATTGTTAGATTTTAGTTTTAGTTTATTCATTCTTTAATACGATTTGAATTAACATGTTATCTACATATTAATCATGTTCATTTGGTGTTTTATTTTCTTATAGATTTAAGAATAAATGAATAATGACCACATATGCCATCAGGAAGTGTCAAATATTTGGTCGGTAAAGTTGGGTTACACGGCGTGTTGCTGGAGCACACATTGTATACCCGTGTTCATTGTATCTAAATGTGTCGAGCAATTAAAAAACACGGTGCTTTAATTTCACACCATGTGTTGACCAGGAAAACCTAGCATGTGGAAAGCAAATACAAGATGTGTAGCTGGAATGTACCCATAGCATAGTCTGGCCGAGTTAATACGCAAAATCCTTAGGTGTGTGACTTGGATATACGAAAACTGAGGTACATGGCCTATTTCTAGATGTACATGCCATGTAGTCTCCCATTAATAGAAAAAATTAAAATTACATTAAATTTGGAAAACGACAACATTAAAACCATATTTTATTTTTTGGAACACTATTGTGTGTTTAAAATTTAATAATGGTTTTAAATAATTTAAAATACTCAATTAATTTACTATAATAAATATATCATTAATGGTTTTGTCGTTTAATTTCCATGAATGCAAAATTTATGGGTATCTATAATTAAGTTTTGATTATCGTTAAGATGAAAGGGAATTAATTAATTTATTATTTAATTAATATAAGTGTGTCCATTTTAATAATAAAGAAAAAATAAAGAAAATAATTCTAGATAGTTACATTTTGTGTATTCGTTACATGTACGACCGATCATGAGCTTGACCAAGACCTATGTAGGTGTTGTCATTTATTTAATTAAATTTATTGCATGGTTTTTCAATTATTTAATATTAATTATAAATATGGCATGCGATTCATCCCTCCCTCTATTGTTTTTTAGGACATGTGTGTCCAAGGATATTTATGTAATTCTCGTTAACCAATCCTTTAGTTCCCCTAACATGTGTATGAGTAATAATTTTTTGTAATTAATAGAGCATCCCAAGGCACATGGATATGGTTCAAGATGGAACCATAATGATTCTAACTCAATGATACATAAGTGTACATGTGGAATATTATATCTCATGCCAAGTTCGACATAAGAAGTTATTTCCCCAAGGTAATAGGTTTATTTAATGTCCTCTCATTAAATCAACCATTATATAATCTCAGGATTAGGTCTTTTAATTAATTATTTATTTTTTGTCAAATTCATTAAAATTATATTTATTGATGCAATATCACGACCACATAAATGAAATAATATGCAAAGATGGAATTTAAATAAAATTGATTGTGCATAGATTTTTTATCTAGACATGGTTAATTAATTAATTTAACATCCACTTAAATATTAAAAAGACATGTAAAGGATAAAAAAAGCTAAAAATTTATTGATAATAAAATAAATTACCTCAATCTAATATTAAGTCGGACTAAACCTTTCATTAAATGATTAGAAACAAAATTCAACAGAATTATGTGTTTGACCAACCCTTTTCAGAAAAATTTCTTTTATAAGGGGTGTTCTTATGAATGTTTCAGGTTGACTTAACTATTTTACATCAAGATGAGTATATCTTTCAAGACTTGGTGCAATTTGGAGGCAAGTTTTGAGAAAATCCAAGTCATGATTTTTGGATTGGGGAGTCCACTCAACGGATCAAGGATATGCAAGCCCAAAGTTGGAAAAGACTTGCCTACCTAAATACCTTAAAAATAGCTTGACCAACCCTTATTGTGGTTATATGAATGGGGATATGAATCCCTTCCACTATAATGTCCTAGAAACCATATATTCCAACTTTAATGGTGAGGGATATAGAGACTTGTTAAAATAGTGGGAGACTTAATAAAATAAATCAATTTATTATTTCTCACAAAATTTGTAATCAAGAAAAGTACTAATAATATAATCTATTAATTTTATAATAAAATGACAAGCTCATTATCCACAAAATCCTTATAATAAATATTTGATAAAGACAATCTCCTCACTAGTAGTAACTTTTAGGATTGGTGTAGAGGCCTTTGGGTTATTCTATTCAATGAATGGAAATCTTACATGCTAGAATCCTCAATTCATGATCCACCTATTCAAGAGGTGAGTGATGAAGAGTTCATATTCTATGAAAAACATGTTAATCATTCAATCGACATTCAATGTTTTATTCTTTCATCTATGTCTAGTGAAATCATAAAGTATCATAAAAATATGGATGTGTATAGCATGCATGAGAACCTCTGTTGTATTTGCAAGGAGAGAGTTATATAGAAATAGTTTGAGATTTCCAATGTGATCTTTCAGAGTAATCATGGAAAAGGTGCCCGATCTAGGCCTCACATAGTCAAGATAATTGGTTACATTGAGTGCTTATAGGTTCTAGGGTTTAACCTCCTTGAAGAACTGGGAACTGATCTCATTCTGGTATCACTCCCTCAAAGCTCTCCAATTTTGTTGGGAATTTTAATATGAACAACATTCAGAAGTCTCTGCAATATCTTATTATCCTCATTTTCCAAGTATATAAATATATGAAGAGAAAAAAACATTGTGTTATTATGGTGAAAAAAATAAAGGTAAAGAAAATATCTTTAAGCCCAAAGATTCTTCACGCCCTTCCAAGAAAAATAATATCAAAGGGGAAGCTTGAGAATAATATGATGTATGTTTCTCATGTGGAAAGAAGAGTCACTAGAAGAAAAACTACACCCAGCTAAATAAGCAAGGGGAATCTTTAGGTTCATTTTTTATTAAGTTAAATTTATATATTTCTAAAAATTTGGTTTAAAATACAACTTATAGTGCTCACATATGTATTCTAATATAGGAACCAGGTGTATTCATAAAAACTGACGGAGGGGATGTGGATCTATGAGCATCCAATGGAGAAAAACTTGATAATGTAGCTATAGGTGAATACCAACTCACGTTGCTAAACAAAATTATCTTGGTTTTAAAGGGTTGTTACTATGTCCCTTCAGTTACCAAAAAAATTATTTCTATATCCAAAGTAGATATAGATGGATTCATTTTCATATTTTGAAATAAATAATTCTTCTTTTATAAAGATAGTATTTTTTATGGTAAGGCACATTTACATAATGGTCTTTATGTGTTACATTACATGAAACAAGTAATGGAAATCGATAATAAAGTTACTTCACATGAATCATACCACATACAACTTTGGCATCACTAGCTAGGTCATGTAAATGAAAAATTATTTACAAAATTAAATCAAGATGGATATGTAGATTCTTTCAAACTAAAACCACTTGGTGTATGTCACACCTGTTTACAAGGCAAAATGTCCAAATCCGCATTTAGTGAGAAAGGTGGAAGGGATAAAAGATATTCTTTAATTAGTTCATACCGATGTGTGTGGACCATTTTCTATTGAAGCAAGGGGTGGGTACTCATACTTCAAAACTTTTATTGATTATTTTAGTAGATATGGATATAATTACTTAATGAGGTATAAGTTGGATTATTATCATAAATTCAAGGAATACAAGAATTATGTTGAGAAACATCTTGGTATGAAGATTAATAAACTCTACTCAAACTGTGGTGGAGAATATCTTAATCAAGACTTCATTGATTATTTATTAGAGTTTGGGATCCTATCCCAACTCACTCCTCCTTACTCACCTCAGTGGAATGGTGTTTGAAAAAGGAGGAACCACACCTTATTATACATGATGAGATCAATGATGAGTCATTTGAGTCTTCCATTATCCATTTGAGGATATGTGTTACAAAAAGAAACATGCATACTAAACCAAGTACTAATTAAATCAATAAATGGTATTCTATATGAATTTTGGAGTTGATGGAAAACCATGATATAAAATTTACATGTGTGGGGCAGAAAAACATTTTTTCAGGCCTCTTCGGGTAATAAAATTTCACCCTGAGAAACAAAGTGTACCTTTATAGGATACCCCAAAGAAACATGGGGATAATGCGTATATGTACCCTCTAACAAAAAGTTTATAGTGGAATGACATTCCGTATTCCTTGAGAGGGATCACATGTCCAAAATAGATAGTGGGGGAAAGATAAAATTTGATGAATTCAAGGCTCAAGGCACACAAGAGTTAGTAAAATATTTGATTCCACAAATCCCTATGGAAGAATAAGTTGTTCCAAAGACACAAGTACTATATAGGAGTAAAAGAGAGGTTAGAGAACCAAAAAGTTATGGTTTTCTAGTTATTGAGGATGGTGAATTGCTATTAGTTGATAATAATGATCCTCTAAACTACAAGGAAGTAGTAAGTGGCACAAATGTTTCTAAGTGGAAAGAATCCATGAATTCTAAAATGGATTCCATATTCCAAAACCAAGTCGGGATTTTGGTATATTGTCTACTAGTTGTAAATATCTTTGGATGAAAATGGGTATTCAAGAATAAAATGGAAATGGAAGGATAATTCAGTACCTATACGGTGTGACTGGTTGAAAAAGGCTTTAGACAACATCAAGGAATTGACTATGATGAAACATTTTCACTAGTTGAAATGCTAAAATCCATTAGAATTATACTCTCCATTACAACTTACCATGACTACAAGATTTGTAAAATTAATGTCAAAATGGACTTCCATAACGGGAACCTTCAAGAAGATGTCTACATGACAAAACCTGAAGAGTTTGGGACTTGAAAGGAATCCAATAAGATATACAAGCTTTAAAAATACATTTATGGATTAAAGTAAGCATTCAGGCTAAGGAACATTCATTTTGATGCATCCATAACAGAATTTGGTTTTATAAAGAATGAATTTGAGCCTTATGTCTACAAATGATATAGTGGGAGTGAAATCATTTTCTTAATATTATATGTTGATGACATATTACTTATTGGAAATGAAATACCAGTATTATAGTCTATTAAGGTGTGGTTGAATAAATACTTTTCCAGGAAAAACTTAGGTGAGTCGATATATATTATTGGGATCATGATACATGGTGATATATCCAAGAGGTTTCTTGGCCTATGTCAAAGTATATACATTGACAAGATACTAAAAAGATTTAGTATAGAACAATACAAGAGGATATTTCTTCTAGTGTCACATCACATTCATCTTTCCAGGAAAATGATTCCCCAGACCCATGAATAAAGAAATAGAATGGAAAGGATTCCATACTCATCATTAATTGGGTCATTCATGTATGATATGATAAGTACTAGGAAAAATTTCACCTACACATTAAGTGTGGTGGGAAGATATCAAGATGATTGAGGTGACATCCATTGGATGGTAGTCAAGACTATACTTTAGTATCTGAGGGGTACTAAGGATATGTTCCTAGTTTATGTAGAAGATGCAGAACTAGTAATCATAGGATATGAAGATTCTAGTTTCCAAACTGATCAATATGATATTAATTCACAAATGGGATACATATTCACTTGGAATTGAGGTATTATGAACTAGAAGATCTCAAAGAAGGTTGTGGTCACATATTCTACAGTAGAGTCTGAGTATATTGCGGCTTCTGAGGAATCTAAAGAAGAAGTTTGGATACACATTTTTTCTAAGAGCTTGATGTGGTACCTAGTAGTAAATATCCCATCTCACTCTATTGTGATAATATGGTAGTGGTGGCTCTTGCAAAAGCGCCAAGGTCACATTAGTAGAATAAGAACATACTTCACAATTATCATCTCTTTGTGGATTTTTTTCAAAGAGGTGAGGCTGCAGTGAGGAGTATTTACATGGAAGAAAACATGGTATAACCCTTGAATAAATAATTCAATCAGTAGAAATATGATTATCATTCAAGGTCTAGCAGACTAAAACTCATAGGAAGTTGGCTCCAGTCTAAGTGGGAGTTGGTTGGAGTTGGTTTCTTAGAACCAACTGTTTGTACTTTGATTACATAAATATTTGAAGTATTAAATATTAAATTAAACATATTTATAAATATATTTTTTGTTCTTCATGACTTTAATGTAATAATGTCTTAGATTATTTGTTGCAATGATAAGGTATTAGTAGTTCTCCACTGTGATGAGAACTTGTAATTACTATGAAAATATTATTAATATAGTTATGTTATTGGAAAACATATTATGATGGGACACATATTATATATAACGTTATGTGAAAGTACTCTTGAGCATATGAGACTTTTTCTCATGAAGTTCACACTTGGTAGTCTCCAAGATGGGATATTATGAGAACAGACCTGCCAGTAAGAATTCAGCATATTTTGGTGTAATCGAATATTCCTATCTATGAGCGTGTGTAATGTTCCTTAGACTTTAATATTATCATTAATGAATTTCATGACTCGCACACTTATATTGTTTTATGAAAACTATCACTCCATATATTGGAGGGAAGTAGGGTATGATGGGCGTGTCAAGGATGAAATGTTATTAATGGATAAGTCAACAAAGGATTTGTCCCTTCCATATTTATGGAAGTTGATATCTATACCCAATAATTGAAATAAAACCATCTCTATAAATTCCATGTCTATGGTGTAATGACGAGTTTATTTTAGATAGTAAAAGAATGATGTATCAAGCATATAGGTTGATGACACCTCATGTAGCCTTCTTGATGAGATATTATGAAAAAGGGATTATATTACATAGTGACCATTCATTTTTTGTTGTCGTCATTCTGACTTTAAGTTATTTCTATTGGGTGTATTGACCTATTTCTAGACAGTAATATTTGACATTATGAAATCTCACTTAATGCTAATGAGAAATAATCCTAGAGGGTCACACACTAAGTGTGTCTATTGGTGTTGATTAATTATATTTTAATTTAATTAATGGAATAAATATTATTCTTAAGACTAAGGAATAATTTTACTCAAGTTATATTGATCGCATAAATTAAAAAAATATTTATTCATCGGATTGTGAAGAAAATTTATTTATTTATTTTATTTAATATTTAATAAATATTTATTTACTAGTTTGTGAATAAAATATTTATTTAAGAGAATAAAATATTGATTTAGGTGTTCAATAAATGTAAGAGGATTTAGAATAGACCAAGATCATATCTGGTGATAAAATAATTATTTACACGTCATTAAATATTATTTATCCATTTTTTGAAAGTTGGCACACCAAAAAATAATATTATTATTATTATTACGTGGCATGAGATTTCATTAATGGTTATAATTATATTTAATGGATTTTATTCAATTAAATTTTGTAACCAAAATACCAACTCTATAAATAGAATGATATGTCTATTGTGTAAAGCATTTGAAACCAATTTCAAGTTTTGGAATAGAGAATTGTTGCGCATGATGAATTCTCTCTTGACTCCTCGTACTCTCTCCCTCTCAAGAATGATAAACACAAGAGATAATTTCTTCAAGTCTGAAGAACGAGTTGTCAAAAATGAACAATGCAATACATTCAATTCGTCATTCTAGCACTTGAAGAATGAGTGACGTTTCTCGGATACCATTAGAGCACACGTGGATCACTGCTAGAGGGATTCTAACCTTGGACTCTCACAAGCGCAATGAAGGAAATCCATAAGGTCCATTTCAAATGATCAACAATCATCAATGAAGAAAGTTCCTAAGACCAGATATTTATTTCTTCAAATATTAAATAAATTAATTATAAATTTTACATGAAAGATCCTCATTCTTGGTTTAGAGAAACAATTATTACAAGAAATATTAATATATTACCTTCCACCGCAACACTTTCGCTACACACAGAACCAAAAAAACTAATTAAATAATGTAATTGTTGTCATTTTCATAGTATTAAGTGTCTTTCCTAGTAACAAAAAGATTAATTATAATGATATATAACTATTATCTATAAGTACAAATGTTTTAATGAAAATTTAAGAAAATATGAAATGGAATTCAAACTTTATCTGTCTTCTTGAAATAATTATATGTTGTGATCCACACGTGAATTTTATCTAGTCATGTAAAGCATTTAAATTCAAGGTTCACTTATAAGGACTTGACACTCAGAAATAAGAAGAATCATGGATAACTGAGACCCAGTTTATGAAATGTTTATCTATATAATACTTCAAAGATTGGTTATTTTAGTTGAAAGAAAACTAAATTGATTCCTTGATGGTTTCGTTAGCCTAAGGGTGGGGATAATAAGACACTGTAGATTAGTGGGTTCTGACCCACTATGAGTTCCACAGATCACACAAAAACCACAAACCCTTGTAATAATTAAAAATACACAAAAAAATAAAAGATTCACTAAAAATAGAATAAATAATCACATACCATGGGTTCTGAGAGTGACAATTAATTTGAGGATTTGGAGGGGGAGCGATAGTGAACGTTTAGTTTTTTTAAAACTTGAACAGTGAGAGGGATGGGGTTCTCTTTTAGGGTTCTATTTAAAATAATTGAATGGGTTTTTCAATGCTTTATTAAAAGTGAAAATCAAATATATATTTATCAACTCTAAGAGATAACACTGATAAAGATAATATTTATCAGCTCTTTCTATTTTAGCGCTCATAAAATGTACCTTTATGAGTTCTTTCTGAAAAGTGATGTTAAAATCTATATAAAATAAATTACAAAATATTAAATATATATAAATATATTAAAAATGAATAAATTTTAAAAAAGTAAAAAATAATTACATTATTAATGAATAGATTGTATAATATTAAAAAATGAATATGGGTTATTAATTATATAGATTATTAGATAAATTAAAAATAAATATATATTAAAATGAAAATAAAAACATATTATTAATATAAATTACAACCATATTAAAAAAAAATTTAATGAATAAAAATGTATAAATAAATATAAAAAATTGAAAAAATTCAAAAAATATTAAACAAAGAAAAATTGAAAATGAATAAATTACAAAAATATTAAAAATAATTAAGATTGTCAATGGATAAATAATATTAAAAATGAAAACTTTTGAAAATATATTATAATGTAATAGATAGTATATATTGAATAAAAAAATAATAAAAGAATAAAATTTACTCATTAAAAACATAATATATATTAAATATTTTATATAAATAAATAAAATTATATAATGAATATTAAAAAATGAATAAATTATAGAAATATTATGTGTGTTTGTGTGTGTTTCTATATAAAATTTCATTAATTACATATATGCGTCTCTCAAATTTATGTAACGCTGGTTTGATATATGTAAAATTTAAGAACCAAGTGACATTATATTAAATGTTAGTTATTCGATACTAATTAATCAATATTTCTAATTAATATTAATTTTAAATTATAAACAATTTTTTACTAAATTCATGAATTATTTAATTAATATTCATATTTTTCATTATATAAGTCATATTTGATGAAATATTAAATATACTGATAAATATATAAATATATGAATATATTTCTATATTAAAAATATTAAATATATTAATGAATAATTATTTATAAAAAAACTAAAAATGATTACCATGATGGATCAGCCATGGATTTGGAAACAAACCCATGACCCCAAAATTATTAATAAAAACAAATCACATAAGAAATAAAATGGTCAAACATAGAAAAAATTCACACATCAGAAAAATAAACCAAGCATAGAAAGTCATTTCCTGCAAGACCCTCTAGATGTCACGTTCCTAGGATATCTTCCTCTACCATTTGGATTTCAACCTCTCCACCATGTCTTGTTCTATTGTGAGGGTTCTTATTCTTCATCTAATGAACATTCAAATGAGACCTCCAGAATGATGAAAATCTTATAATTCTAAGATAGATCCTGAATGTACATCTTAGAATTTGATCAAAAGTCATATTCAATGTTAATTGATAAAAACTTATGGATTGTTAAATATTCATTGAAATAAAATATTTAAAATGAATATATATTATAAATAAATATTTAAAATGAATATATTATAAAAAAAGTGATAAAAAGATTTAATATTATTAATTAATAAATAATATTAAATGAAAAAATTCTAAAATGGGTGAAATTTAAATAAAAGATGAATGGGTTGAAAATATATTAAAAAATAGTTTAGAGCTATTAATTATATAGATTTTAAAAAAAATGAATATATGTTCAAATGAAATTCAATACACATATTAATTATGTATATTACCACTATATTAAATATATATTAAATTTTAATCAATGAATATAAATAAATATTAAAAAATAATAAAATTACAAAAAAATAAACAAATAAAAATGTAAAATGAATAGATTTAATATATATATATATATATATATTAATTAAAAAGTAATTAATAGTATATATTAAACATAAATATAAAAAATAATTAAAATTAAATAATTAAAAATATAATATACTCAATATTAAATACTATTAAATTAAAATATAAAATCAAAATATCAAAAATGTATTATTTTTGTATATGTTTGTCTTTATAAAATTTAATTAATTTCATATATGTACGTGTGAAATTATTATATGACGTATTAAGTGTAATGTATTTTGTTTATTTTTTAATTAATAATTAAATATTTATTATTTGATATATATGTAAAATTTAAAAAATGACATTGATAAAACCAAATGTTATTAAATGTATATTAATATTAATTAATCAATATTTTTAATTAGTATTAATTTTTTAATTAAATTACAATCCATTTTTCTATAAATATATAGCATATAAATATGATTTATAATACATAAATTAGTATTAAATAAATTATATTTAATAAAATTATATATATATCAATAGATATTTCTATATGAAATAATATTTTTAATAATATATAATATTTATTTTATGTACCATTTTTAATTAAATATCTTATATATCATGTGAAAATGTATATTTAATCATATATAAATCATATTTAATAAAATTTATTATATTTTTATCAACATAAATATATTTATATATTAATATATGATTTTTAATGATGTAATTTTTCTTTATAAATATACCTTTTGTCACTATTTTTTAGTACTGATAGAGGGAACCCTTTATCAATGATAAAAATTACCAATAAAGGCTTGGATTTATTAGCTCTAATAAAGTCATTGATAAAGAGTACTTATATTAGTGTATTTTTAGTGCAGATAAAGGGTACTTTTATTATCTCTTTAGTCAGCATTTAAAAAAGCTAGCACAGTTTATCATTAGTTTTGTAGAAGTGGACTCTTGGATAATTTCATTATTATTTAAAAATATATTGTTCATAAGTTAATAATAATTTATTTGATCAAGTTCAAGAACCCTAAGCCTACTACCTCAATAATCTAGTCCTAAATCAATCATAATATTATTCTAATTTTGAATCCTTTCAATCATCCTATTTATTCTAATGGGGTGGAGTACTATTTTTGTAACCATTGGATTTTTTAAAAATTAATTTTGGATTCTAAACTTTTATTTAATTATCATATATTTAAATAACTTACACTTTTGTAAAATAAATATTCATTAATAAAATCTGAGCAGATTCTGTTTTAAATTATTTATGAGATCCTCATTCGAACCTCGTTACATGTACCATACACCTACCAACTTGTTTGGAGAGAATAGTATCAGCTAATTTGTGATCCTTCCTTCATTAATCTCCATGCATGTAGAAGCTGAACCTTATCAGGGGTTATTGTTCAGTATAATTACTTTTGTATGTGTTGTATCATCGTCACCCCTTACCCTCTAGTAACAAAGTAGTTTTGTGATTTTATCTCACACCTGATTCACACTACATCTATTAATTGGAATCCTCAGATCTCATCATACTATACTACATTAAGTATTCTCGCACCGCTTTGGGGAACAAGCTAGGAATCTACAAACCTGACACCAAATAATGGAAGCCCATACCCACCCCAATATCTTTCAGGTTAAATTATATTAATTTTACTACCATGATGAATACTGAAACAATCCCTTTGAAGTATAAAATCGTGATTTTATTTCCCTCCAATTAAGCCTTCTTATTATCTAACAAATCTGTGTTTTTTATCACATTTAATATATATATGATTTGTTATCTATTTGAAGCCTAAAAATGAGGAATACATGAGGTGATTTAATGTCTTTGATTCCAATATATGGGAGTGGGGATAATTCAAGAAATATCATTCCCTATTTATTATACTCCACCGCAATCTGGGATTTTGATAAAAGTTATAGTTTTCTGGATAATTATTGATGGAAACCACATCTAGTATTTTGATGGGTATAGTGAGAGTTTGAAGATGAGGGACTTATAGTGGGGCATGGTCCCAAACCAAGTTGGCCTATGTAGGAAGCTTTTGGAATGCGATGGGATGTTGGGATTCATCATGATAGAAAAAAAATAGAAGCTAGTATAGAAGAAAAATTGGAGGAGGAAACATAGTTCTAGTTGGAGCTCTGGGTATTTTAAAATTATTTTCACTATGATGTTGAAGGTAGAGTTTTACAGAAACTAACATAACATCATGTGGAATCAGATGTAGATCATTGGAGGTGATTGTGTCAACACAAACACATTAAAAACAAACTGGTTTAATTTCTTCTCTCAAAAAATGATATTACAACACTTTCAACAAACCCTATTTTTAGGGATACAACCACACACCAAAAAAAATAAAGGGAAAATAGAAAAATAAAAGTTCAAGCTTTGGTTGCATTGGGTTCCACCCAATCATCCAGATCCACACACATCAAGGAGCCTTCATTAAAGTCACCAATAATCCATTTCTACAGTATAAGGTTGGCACAATTCAAGTAAAAACAAGTTTATTATCAAACATCTCCCCTTAAACATGTTTTCCTTGTGACCCATAATTTTTCATCATATCCAAGGGGTTGAACAATATGTGTAATGATATAAACATAGGCAATGCCTTCCATTTTCTTGTATACATTGTTTGGGTCAATGGTATTGATTTCCGCATCAATCACTTTCCACCATTTTTTATCAGTTTTAGATTCCTTGAAGCTAATTGGATTAGAATTCACATAGAGACGATACAAATTTAAATACCCCTCCATTAGTTTAGTTCACTCATATATATCTTCAAGGGTTCAAATGTTTTAAATATGTATATGATAAAGTTCTCATTTGATGTTTTCATATGTAGGAGTAAGTTGTGAAGGTGTCGGTGGTTCTGCATCTACTTGTTTCTCTAATGGTGCTTGTTAAACAATTTCTTCATATTCTACAGTGACTCAAATTACTCTTGAATCATCATCTTGATTTAATTTCCATGTCTCATTTTCAATAATTATAAAATCTCTGATGAATATAATCTTGTTATTGAGGGTATTATACAAGATATGTCCCATTATTCAGTCTTTGTAACCCATAAGGACACACTTCACTCTTTACTCAGGCTTTGTTCTTTTTTCATCCAGGATCCTCAAATAGGAAATAGAACCAAGAACTCTAAGATGCATTACACTTGGATTGTGATTATTAAATTCTTCATGTGATATCTTTGTTTCAATATTTTTAGTTTGGAATATACTAAGTAGATACACCATGCATAAGGATTCTTCATTCTAGAAATTCATGGGAACTAATTTGTCATTCAACAGTCTTTTTTCATGTTGACAATGGAGAAATTATTTATTTTGGCTACTCCATTGAGTTGAGGTGTGTAAGTTAGCAACAAATGATGCTAAATTTCATGCCACATGAAGTACTCTTGAAACAAATCTAAGATGTACTCCTCAACTCAATCAGATCAAAAAGTTTGTATGTGACGGTTTCTTTGATTTACCACCAACATCTTGAATTCTATGAAGATTCCAAACACTTTCTAATTCATCTTGAGAAAATATATCCATGTTTTATAGCTATAATCGTCAATAAATGTCATAAAATACCTTCTTTTTTCATCTAATTTTTTATTCAATGGACCGTGCACATCAATGTGAACTATCTCCAATGTCACTACAACTTTCCCATTGGCCTTCTTTGCAAATATGTACATATATTGTTTTCTTAGAATAAAACTTTCACATATTTGATTCAGGTTTCAAATGATTGGAAGACCATTCACTATCTTATTTCTTCCTAATAGTCTTAAACTTTCAAATTTTAAATTTCCAAACCTAATATGACATAGAAAATCTTTATCACCATGTATTTTCACCAAACACCATGGTATGTCAGGTTTAATTATAAGTTGAAACATATAGTATTCTATATCGGTAATTTTGTAATCGCCCCTCCTTTTTATTTGACAATCACCATTTGTTTATATTTTAAGCTTATGGGAAAGCCTTTTTTCACCAACTGCCCGACACTCGGGATTTTTTTCTTCATGTCAGGTAAATAGTAGATGTCGAAGAAGAAAGCAAGATTTCCATAATTTTTCTTGATCAAAATAACTTCTCTTCCATGGAAGAATATTATTGAGAGATAACAAAATGAAATCTCTCCTTAGACCTGATCATCTAGGTTTATAAACAAATTTTTGTGACCTATCATATGGTTTCGATATCCATAGTCAAGATATAACATATGTTGATTTTGTGTTGATGTGTTTTCCATCAACGCATGGGACTAACCAAAAGTATTTTTTTTCTTTGATGATATGTGCCTCAACAGAGTCATTATCCATGGGTTTCTCATACCAACATTAATTACTATAATTTCCTTATGCTGAAAATTATAACATCAAACATTTCTTTTGTCTGGTTGGAATTTTTTGAATCCTCCCCTTCTTCCTTGTCCTTATTCTCATATATTAAAGATTTAATATCAATGGCCTCCTCAATTTTGGATTCTTCCACCTTGTCATCCTCTTCTTGGATAAAATTATTTCCCATGGAATCCTCTACTTTGGGTCCTTCGAGATGTCCCTCTTTTTCATTTTCAGAGTTATTGAGATGCAGCTTTGATTGTAGGGCATGCTCTACTCCATTTTCATCACTCTAGAGGTTCACCTTTAGGTCATGGGATTCTAGATATCCTGTGATTTCTTCAATAGAAATCATATTATTTCTTCTAAGGAAATGACTATGTAATCAAATTTTGGATTAAGGGGTCACAAAATTTTCTCACATACCCACATATCGACAATATTCTCTCCATTTATTCACAGATGTGTTAAAGTAGACATACCATGCCATGTATTATTTGAAATTAAAATGTTCATATATATTCAAACATATGTTATGCAGTTTTCATGGCTACATGGTACTGTTTACATGAAAATGTCTTTTCATATTTCTGATTGCGGTATATTTTGGCTATGTTGGTTTTATTTATTAGAAGCATTAAACTAGACCATTGATCATCCATGATCAAATGACTTTATTGGAATCCATGTATGTTTATTCACATTATAGATGATCTATAACTATTATTTTTCCTCTAATGTGGTGCCTTCACATGTGCTTTCTAGTTGCCTCCCATGGCTATTCAAATCAACATGTTCATCTGAGCTATCCACATGGCTCTCATCCATTGGAATCTGTGCTTGTGGCCTGATGATCACTAACACCCCATCATTGCACTACTCATCTTCCTCCATGGTGCATTTGTTTTTGTTTGATTCTTCTCATGAAGAGAGTTAACTGAGAGCTCCATATAGAATTAAACCATTTGCTTTTCTAAAGATATTCAAAAAGGTAGAAGGCTAAGGTGATGACTTCTCTCCCTATTCCCTGGTGATTTTTCATTCCAATCTTCAAGAACTAGACATCTAATCTGGTAGATATTTGGTGGAGTCTTCAGCGGGAAATTGTCCTAGATGATCAAAGTGTGTTTCATGGTTGCAATTGGGTTCACATATTCTTTGTAACCATATTTAAGTAAATAAATATGGATCTGTATGTGATTTATCCCTTTTTATTTTAACCCACTATTATATCCTTGTTAATATTGGGTGTTTGTGTGAGTTTATCCTAGAGTGGATGGAGCAAACTCCACATGATGGTGTTCCCCATTGCCACTTGGTTTAGCAAGTACGACCTCCTCTGATAGCTTTTCTAGTACTTTTTTTCTTTCATATATTCTTTAATTTTTTTTCTATTTTTCTAGTAAGAACGTCTCACCTGGTGGTGTTCTTTCCATGAATGTAAGATCCCAGGGATCCAAAACACATTACATCTATGTGTTATTTCTTGTTTTCTTTTCTGTTCTAAATATGAGTATTCACCTTAATCTATAAACTCACATTTTTTAAAGGAAAAAATTATCTAAGTCACTTTATAATGATATAAAATGCCTCTGTGGATTTTGTCTATTGACTAGGTATAACCCCATCAACACTTACCCTAATAATTGGTATCAGATTCATTTTGAAGCATTTACAATGGGTTCAATGAAGTTTGAAATATATAAGTTCAATGGTGAAAAATATTTTAATCTATGGAGAATTAAGATGAATGCTCTGTTAGATCACAACAAGTTAATTGATGCTCTGGGTGGTCCCAAGAAAAAGGTTACCACTCTATTTCTTGATGGACATGCCTTTATTTCCTTTTTTGGTGTTTTTTATGATATTATTAGGAAATTCCTTAGCATCATTTTGTTGTCTATATGGGATAAAGTTCATAGAGAAGTAGATTTTGTGCCTTTTTATCTTGGTATCTTATCCAAATTAAAATCCCTATACATGAAAAACTCTTTAGTTTAAAGGTTGTATAAAAATGAGAGTATTCCTTTAAAATTCACCATGGAACAATAGTCAGGTCACATATTGATAATTTTAATAGGATTATATTAGACCTATCCAACATAGATATTGAAATAGAAAATGGGACCAAGAAATATTTTTTTTAATTTCATTGGATAAATAATATACTTCTGTTAAAGATTAAATTATGCATGGTAGGGACTCTTTAACTCTTAAAGAAGTTAAGACTTATTTGTTATCCAAATAAATCCAAAATAAATTCACTATTAAGAATAAATCTAATGGTATAAGTGTTATGGTTATAGGTGAGAAAAGAGATAAGTAGAAAGCAAGGAGTCAATCAAGAAAACACAGGTGTAAATCTAGGAATAAAGAGTCTAAGAATAAAGTTTTTCAATGATTTAATTGTAAACAACCTGGGCACATGAAAATTAAATTTCCTAATAAAAATAATGTATATAATAAAAAAATAATGACCATTATTTTTTAATTAAACAAGAATTCAACAAGGCTAATCTATTGAATGTTAGTTATCAACCTACCTATGAGCAATGGATCCTGGACTACGTATGTTCATTTTATATGATCCCAAATAGGAATTATTTTACTAGATTGAGAGATATTGGATCAATTAATGTCTACTTATGGAATTACAAGAGTTTTCACATTATGGATATAGGTTTTGATTCATTAGAACTTCGTGATGGGCTTGTTAAAACTCTTGAAGAGGTTAGATGGGTACCTAAACTGAAAAGAAACCTTTTATCCCTAGTAGTTCTAAACGAAAAGTATTACACCTTCATATATGGTTCTAGTTGTCTTATAATCACCCATGGATCTCTCGTTTTTATGAAAGGTAACCTTATTAATGGGCTATATGTGTTATAAGTACAGATTCACATAAAATAATTAAAAAAATTAGGTGTTAAATATTTGGATAATAATACCTTAGGGTATATAAGGTTAGGAAATGTTATTTACAAAGGTTTAGATGAAACTAGAAGACACAGTCTGTTAACTGATGTAAACCCTAGTAGTCTTCCTTTTTTGTGAGGATTTTGTATATGATAAATCTAAATGGGTTAGTTTTAGTATGTCATCTTACAAAGTTATAAACCCATTAAAGTGTGTGCACACTCACCATTGGGCCACCTCTAAAACTACCTCTCAAGGTGGAGGCTATTACTTTGTGAACTTTATAGATGAATACTCCTAAAATTTTTGGATATACATACTAAAACAAAAATATATTAATTTCTAAACCTTTAATAACTGTAAGACAAGTTTAGAAATTAAAACTAGTGAGAATTTAAAATATCTTAGAACTAATAATGGTTTGGAATATCTATCCACTGAATTTATTAAATTCTATATCTATTAGGGTGCTCTTAGGTAAAAGATTGTTTTGGAAACCCCACAATATAATGGGTTATCTAAGATAATGAACATGACCATCCTATAAATGGTTAGTTATATGATATCATATTCCTCCCTTCTGAAGTTGTTTTTGGATGAGGCTATTACTGTAGCAGTGTACCTAATTAATATACTTTCATCCTTGTAAAATTCATTCAAAACACCTGAATAACTGTGGTTAATAAAACCTCTAAGTCATGGTCAAATTTGGGTTTCTAGATCCATAACTTATTCACATTCTAAGAATGATAATCTAGAACCTAGGAATGTCGAGTGTATCTTTGTTGATTATCCATTGGTTGTTAAGGGGTATATATTTTGTCTAGACAAACCAAGATATAAAAAGTGTATTATCACTCATGATGTCATGTTCATATATTCAAGTCATCTCAAAGGGAATAATATTCAGTCTAAAGAGATCATTGTACCCAATACATAAAGTGTTGAAGTTGTTCCTAATTCTTAGGCTACTTCAGAACCTAAACCCACACCTTTTTCTTACCCCACACAACCCGAGGGTGAATTGGAATATGATTTTGATTCATAAACTGAACTAGAAGTGATTGAACTCAAAGGATACCAATTGAATCAACACCAAAAGAGAAGGGTTATCATACCACTTACTCAGTTCATCTATTCTAGCATGGTTGTGTATGCTTTTAGTGTAGCTCAAGACATGTGTATTTAAGAACCTAAAACCTTTAAGAAAAATTTAAAATAAAAATAATGCTAATAGTAGATTTTTTTATGAACAATAAGATGAATTCTCTTCTGAAGAATAAAATCGGGACTGTTATAACTAAAACACAAAGTGAAAAGGTTATAGGTTGCAGATAAATCTTCAAGAAGAAAGAGGATAACACTGAGAAATTAAAAATTAAATTTAAAGACCACTTAATAACTAAAGGGTACCTCTAGTGTGATAGAGTTGACTATGGTGAGATTTTTTCCCAACTTCCAAACATTCATCTATTCATGTTTTACTTTTTTTCTACTAAATATGATTTCCATATAGAACAGTTAGATGTCAAAACTATTTTTCTTCATAGTAAATTGGATGATACCATTTATATGATACATAAAGATGTTTTTTAAATACTTTTACCTAAAATAAAGTTATACTTTTACAAAATTATTTATATGGGTTGAAGAAGTCCTCTAGGTAATGATAAAAAACGTTTTGATTATTTTATGATCAAAAATGGTTTCAATATAATCAAATTTCATGCATGAGTTTATTACAAACATGTTAAGCATGGAATTATTTAACTAGTTTTATATATTTATGACATTCTAGTTATTTTTGAAAACATGAAGTTAATTTTCCATATGAAAACCCAATTGAATTCTATTTTTGAAATGAAGGAATTAGTAAATACAAAAGAGAAAATTGGAATGGAAAAAAACATAGGAAAGAAATAGTTTTGTTTCTATATCAACATGATTATGTGAAAAGGGGTTTGAAAAAATATTTGTTTGAGAACATTAAACCAGTAACCATACCCTTGGGTCAACATTTTAAGTTGTCCATGAATCAATCCCTTATTAATGAGACTGAGATTGATTTTATGTTCAAGATACACTATGCTAAAGTTTTTGGGAGTCTTATGTATGCCATTGTCTATTCAAGACAGGATATTTCATTTTTAGAATGTACTCTTAGTAGGTTCATGGGAAAACCTGTGAAAGTACACTGGCATGCTCTAAAATGGATTCTCAGGTATGTATTGATGTCTTCAAGTTTATGCATTCATTTTGGAAGAGAAGGATAGTTATGATGACGAAATTGTAGGATTTGTAGACTCAGACTATGTTTCTAATATAGAAACTTATAAATCAATTACTGGTTTTGTTTTCTTTGATTATGGTGGTTTGATTTCTTAAAAATGTAACATGAAATTGGCAGTTTCTCTATCCACCATAGAGGCTGAGTATATGGTTTTGTCTGAATGAATTAAGGAATATATTTGGTTAAATGGTATTATTCATGATTTTCCTTTATATTCTTCTAATATTATAGTACACTGTGATCATTAATTTTATTTACATTTTTTAAAAACTATGTTTTACATGGTAGATCGATGAATATATACATTAGAATTCACTTTGTTGGGAATATTATTGAATCTGGGACTTTGTGTGTCACTAAGATACACACTATAGAGAACCCAACCCATAGTTTGACTAAGGATGTCTCCCTTTCTAAATTTTACCATTGATTAAATATTATGAACCTCATCCCAGTTCAATAATAGTAATTGTGAGAACATCATCTTAAAACATGAACCATTTAAACTGTAAGGAAGAGATTTTTTAAAATATAAATGTGATGCCTTTGATTCATTGAAATTCAAATGTTCATTTATGATCATACATATGTTATACTATTTGAATGGTTACATGGTACTATTTATGTGATAATTGATTTTCATAATTTTTTCTAGTAGTATATTTTTCCTTTGATGGTTTTACATATTAGTAGCATTAACATGGTCCATTGATCATTCTTGATTGGATGACAATGATGGCATGTGGGTGTGTTTATTCTCATCAGGTACGATCTGTGACTATTTTCTTTCCTCCAATGTGGTTCCCCTATGTGTTCTTACTAGATACCACTCATGGTTATTCTAACCAACTTTTTCATCCAAGACATCCATGTATCCCTCATTTGTTGGCTTCTATACCTGTTTCCTGATGCTCTCTGACTCCCTATAATTACACTACTAATCATCCTCCACGGTGCATTTGGTTTTGGTAGATTTAGTTAAAATAGAGAGTGCACTAAGAGATCTAGATAGAAGTAAACTTTTTGTTTTTCTAGATATCTTCAAGAATCTAGAAGGATAAGGTGCTAACCTTTACTCCTTTTTCCCTGGTTATTTGATGTTGCGATCATTTGGAATTATACATCATGTCCAGTGGAGATTCGGTGGAGTATTTAGTGGGAACTTGGCCTGGATGATCCTAGTGAATATCATGGTTGTTTCTGGGATCACATGTTCTTTATAACTAGATTTCAGTAAAGATATTTGGCTCTATAAGTGATTAATCACTTTTTGTTTTAACCCACTATTGTATCCATTTTTTTCATGTGTGTGTGTGAATCCATCTCGGAGTGGATGATGCAAACTCCACGTGATGGGGTTCACCAATTCCACCTGGTTTATCTAGGATAGACTTCTTGGATAGATTTTATAGTCCTTTTCTTTCTTTTACAATGCCTATAATTTCTTGTTTATGTTTTTCTAACAAGAACGTCTCACATGGTGGTGTTCTCATTGTGCACATAAGATCCCATATATCTGAAGCATATTATATGTGTGTGTTATTTCTTATTTTATTTTCTATTATAAATATTATCATTCACCTTAATCTTCAAACTCACATTTTCTAAATAAAAATTTGTCTCTAAGTCACTTTGTAACCATATAAAATTCCTCAGTGGATCTTGGTCATGGAGTAGGGGAAACCACATCAAAACTACACCTAATAATTTGGTTCACCACAACCATTACACATGTATGATACTCAAAAATGTTTTCAAAATATTTTATAAACAATGATTCAAAATTAACTCATAAAGATTGAATTTGTATCTTCTTTACTTTATCATCTCCTTTGAATGCTTTGTGAATATTATCCTAAATCTCCTTTGATAACTTGAATGAAGTGATTATTTCAAAAAAAAATCATCAAGGCCTTGATAAATAAAGTATTTCTACTTTCATTATCTCTTTCATTCTTCCCTAAGAGAGGAATTTTGAACATCCAACTGAGTAACCTCCATTATATTAGATTCTAGCTTAGTGTATCTGTCCCCCATGATGTCCATGACATTTTGGAATCCAAGGAGGGATAGAATTTATATGCACCAATTATTGTAATTTTTCTTCATTAGTTTTCAAACCAAATATTAAAAAATTGGATTCTCTGTGGGGAAAATTATTTTTTAAGGTAAAATGATAAATGTTGATGTCTGGAAGTGGAGGAAATTTTTTTCAGATTTGTATACATTTTTTTGAATTAAAAACTTCCAAAAAAATTAAAAGTGATGACCCCTCTTTTTTCATAAAATAAATGAACAGATAACAATTTTTTTGTATGTGAGTGAAAGAAGGGGTAAAAATACAATATAATGGGCTAAAATGATATTTTTTTTATAATAATGATCCAAAATGGTGAAGTGGTGATGGGTGGAAACTAAACAAAATTGTTGTGGAAAATTAAAAATTGAGTACAGTGTATAGGCTTGAAAATTGGAGGAGGGAGGAGTTCTCCCACTTCCTACCAAAAAGTGGCGTGGAAAATAAAAAACCCAAAATCACTTTTTTTATTTTTTTTTACACCACTTTGGGAGAATAACATGATGCCTTATTTGATAATTGGAGAGATACAAGGTAAAATAAAAACCATGGATGGGATGAAAAAAAGTGTAGTAAGAAACTAATTGTTCATCTTATTCAACCTCCCCCCTACTACAACAGATTAGTATCAAATATCACAAACAATTATATCAACATAGATCACCTTCAACCACTCTAATACCACTGAAGGTGGATTTTGGAAATGGCTAACACAGAAACATGAGGAATCAGATGTAGATCATTAGAGATGGTTGTAATAACACAAATGAATTGAAAACAAACTAGTTTTATTTAGTCTTTCATAAAATGATATTCAAACCCTTAAAACAAAATCTATTTATAGGGATACAACCACACATAAAAACAAATTAAGGAAACATAGAAAATTAAACATCCAATGTTTGGTTGTAGTGGTTTCCACCCATTCCTCTAGATCCACAAACGTCAAGAAGCCTTCATTGAAGTCTCTAAGCCTCTATTGGGGAATTAGAGGTTTATAATAGTCCAATGGAAAACATGTTTATTATCTAAAAGATGTGTGGGGGTGTGGAATAAAAGGCATCCATTCATAATTAATCCTATAATCCTCACCATTATATGTGTGGGGTGTGTAGAAAAAGGGTTTCATTCATAATTAATACCATCATCCCCACTACACTATAGATTCCCATCTAAATGCATTGATATGTTATTGCAGTGTCATTTCAAAAAACTCCCAAAATAATCATGTTCATAAATTTCATGATTATCGACACGGTCATGTGTATCTTTCCTGATACAGTGAGCCTATATCCCATAGAATTCAGTTATTTTCATAGTGACTGGGAGTCATATCATCTTGGAGTATAAACACATGAGTCTTCATCAATACTTGAGGGAAAAAGGAAAGTGGTAATTCCACATGATGTGGCATCCTTATCTAGTGTGTGGTGATGGATCTCCATATTTTTATAGTGGAAGGAACACTCAGGGTATCACAGTAATGACTACCTACACCAGTATGAGATGACAGAACACTTGTATGTGTTTGTCAGTGGGTTGACTAGAGATCAGTATATGGTTACTGGAGCTTGATGGGTGTGCGGGATTTGTCTTGTTGTGGCCACCATAATGCGATTTTTTACTTATTTATTTTTTATTTTTTAAAAAATAAATCTATGTTCTATATTTTTTTTAAAATAGATTTCGAAAGGAAGCATCCTAAACACCACCTTTCAAAAAAAAGTGAATGGAAATATTCATGTTTTTATATTTAAAAATATATATGTTTTAAATATATTTGATATGAGTAACCAATTCTTCCTAAAAAAATGAATAAGCATTGAAATGAATGAAATTATATTTGATATGATTTTTATTATAGAGTTTTATCCCTATATCATGGGTATTAATAAGAAAATTTTATATGTAAATTTTCTTTCAAATATTGTTCCCAGTTTTTCCACTATTATTTTATATTTATTTTGTTGAAATGAGAATAGATGTGTAGAATTGAAGTGAGGAATAATGATTCTAAATTTATATTCATAGGTTTTTTCCTTCAAATAGTATTGATATATACACTTGTAGAAAATATGAATAATATTTAGTCATAATTAACATAGTTGATATTCTATTGGACAAAAAAATCATGAAAACAAGGCTCATGTATACATTTTAAACTGAGAATACTATCCATTCATGTTTGAGGATTTTATTTACATTCTCATGAAAAATATAGTTTTTAATGGCCTCTCCGTATATCTATTCTTCAAAATTAATTATGGTCATATCATCACTTTTTAACATTGTATATATATTAACCTCCAATGTTCGTAAATGCAAAAGTTGAACAGGAAGGGTAAAGGTAATTTTTTTGTAGATCTTTTTTATTGGTAGGTTGATCCTTTAGATCATTTTGATTCAACCATCCATTTCACCCCATACCTCTTTCCTTCTATAATAACATTCCTCAATTCAATCCTTTTTTCATTGATTGCTAATGGTTTTTCATAAAATATAAACTAGAAAGGAATACCTCCTTGTTAACATGTATTTTTATAAGATCAAACAACTATACTCTAAATGTTTCAATAGAAATCTCGACATTATGAATATAAACATCTTCAAGTGGAATAGGCAACTTGGCTCTCAGCTCATGAGACACGTGAATCCCCACTCTCACATGACCAATTAGAATTTGTTTGTTGTGTAGAATATCTCCTTGAATATTGTACACAACACATCATATAACAAGGTGATGGGTGGGTGTTGATATATATAAATAACAATAATTTTCACCATGTATAATATCATACAGGAAAGGTATCAGTGTCTCCATAATTCAAATTTTATAGAAACAATTATGAAATTTTTTATTACCCCTTATAAGAAAACCCTGTGAGGGGAATGGATCACCTCAAAACTAGTGGGTGGTGCAGGGGGTCATCACATAGTGGTTGTTGTTGTGTAGTTTCTACTCTTTTGATTATTTCCCATTACATTTTCTAACAAATTATACTTCCAATTAATATTTTCTTCTAGAGAATCTAATTATGCCTAAATTTATTCCATTTTATTATCATTATCCCCCTATTCATTTATTTTCTCAAAATATGTTCAGGGTGACACCTAAAAACCAGAACCTATGATGTGGCCATATTGTTTAGGTTGCTTCAAGGCCACTGATATTAGTTTTTCATCAAGTATATTTAATGACGATTCTTATGTCTAATTTAGATAAAAAATATAGGACATGTCTCATTCCATAGAACATTACATAGTATATAAGTAGATTTTTATTTTTAATAATCAATATACATATAAACAAATTAAAAAATTTAAGCAACCTAAGAGGTGTAAAAAAACATCATTATCAAAATAACAAGGATTAAAACTATTAAATAACCTTTTATAAAACTTGGCATGAAGGTAAGACAATCCAAATGGGACATTTTAATTTGAAAGGACTAATAACAATTGATAATACTATTTAAAGATTCTCATTTTTAAGAACAACCTTTAAAAAACAATTTCAAGATATATAATTTGAGATCCTAAACCAAACATTGTCTTTATATATGTACACATTTATAAATATTGATACCACTCATCATGTTTCACATATTCACATATAATTTTTAAAGATATGAAATAATGTGTTTATATTTATACAAATGTATATGTGTATAAGTATAAAAATTGTCATGAAATAATTTTTTATAAAGTGAGATAAATATAAAAAATTGGAACAACTCATACAAACTAAATTAAACCCATTTCATGATTCCTATAAAAATTATAAACAAATCAGAAGATATTAAAATGATTGTTGTTTTTATTATTCGTATTGGAAGAAGATGGGTATAATTTTTTGATTTTAATCCATGGGATAAGGAATGATACTTGGAACTTGGAGTGGATTACCATCTTTTCACTGAAAAAACTATTCCTACTTATCATTTATAGTCACCATCTTACATGATAAGTGGGTAGAGTTTTTACAGTGCATGGATAGGATATCCAGGAAATTATAGTTGTAAATTATAACGAATGTATTAAATGAATGTGAGGGGGAGTGATAGAGTGAAGTAACAAAAGATCAAGGTGAGGGAGATTGGTTAGATAATTAGTGAGGTAGATCAAGGAAAAATTGAAGGTACTGGGGCACGCAGTGAAAGATGTTGGGACAAGGATTTAAAAATTTTAATCACTAGAATAAATAAACTTATCATCTCTTATTATCTGATCCCTAGTAGAGGTCCAAGGATCTGACATGAATTAATTGAAGAAAAAAATTAAAAATGAACAAATACCTTTTTCGAAACAAAGTGTACTCGACTATATCTCGTTGTCAGTGACCTTTATTGAAGGACCCAAAGTTGAACCCTTCAAGATCATCCACACAAACACACTTAATGAATATGTGTGATCACTATTCATTGAATTATGGTTGCTAGCATGGAGCTTCGATGAATCCTTTGGCATTACTATGATCACCTCAATCTCGTCCCTTTGATATGTTGAATTCATTCTTGGATCGGTCACTCGAATTGTGATTTTATATCTCTAGGTAGTGGGATGAAAGAGAGACTCTTGTTTCATTAGAATGAATAATCATTGAATAAATTTTACTCTCCTACTTATGTAGTGTGAGGTTCAAATTCTAATAAAGGGTTCACTGGCCTCTAAAAATTCAGCGCACACAAAATAAGCAATAAATGACACGTTGTGACAAACTAACTATATCATAAATTCCATTTATATTTTATCACATAGTTTTAATATAAAATAAATATATTACATGATAAATCTAAGTCATTTACTTTATTAGTAATTCCCACTAATATTAAACAAATCATGAATATTAAAATAATATTCGTTCATATAATATGTTTTTCATGTATTCATATAATACCTTGTGAATACATTTAATAAATAAATTCCACCAGATTATTCTATACTTGAATAATAATAAATTTATTTATTCATTAGCTATCGATTACTTGGAAAACTCTCAAACTGTATTATGGGGCCCACTATGTCTAATATTCGTATTCACCAGAATATGTCAGAATCTTGAATGTTATATTGTGTGAACATATAGTACCTTATCTCAATATTAGTGAATACAATTCACAAAACAAGAGTGGAGTATATCAAACCATCAAGATCCCTAAATAGATAAGTAAAATTCCTAGAAATGAAAACCAACCTATGAATACATAATATGTAATATAATCTCTTTTTATTTTGATATATCAAAAATAAGGATGCAAACTTGTTTCATTGTCCATTATAGCTATATTATTTATTGATCTAACTTGACAAACATACCTTCGAATACTTTGGATATAGATTTATGATGGTACTACCATCATGATCAACTTGGCCCGAGAAATAAATTCTTTAACTCAGAAGGAAAAACTCTATCTTGATCATTCAACCAATGTTATACCACCAATGATACACCCAACACAATTTACCTCTCTATTAATTCATTTTCAATATTTTTTACTTGTATCAACGTATGTGATCAAATGGAACACATTGATAACGACCTCAAGTTAGGAGACCAATACACATGTTCATTTATAGGAATAAACAATGGAACCCAAAACATGTGGTGTTCTTATTGGTGGATATTCCCTAATGATATCACCTACTAGAGATCACCAAGTGAAAAATTCATGAGAAGAATACTCAATTTTCATGATCCCCCGACACCTGATAGTCAAAATGTACTATGTCCAGTCAGTATGATATATCTTTACCATAGGAAATATGTTTAAGATTAATGTCATATTATCTCAAGGTTCTCATTATGTCCTAAGAACTATAATTACATTTTGATACAATAAATAATATATGTAAATTAGCATTTAAATAGAGTATGTAGAAATATCTACACTATTATAAAAGGTGTGCATCATGTATATCTCATTGTATTGATGATATAGTAATTGAAAAGTACTGTTTTGGTTGGTCTAAGTAACCCACTATTACAACACTCCCACTTGAACTAAGGAAGAATTTATATCTATCCTTGGTATCTCTCACATGATTAAGATCATGTTTCTACTGAGTCATGGATTTAGTTGTTGGGTTTGTCGCATCACTGTTGTGGGGCTATTCTGCAATCTACGACTTTACCTTCTTGAGTAAGACTTATCAATGGATGTCATCCCTGAGTATATCCATTTTTTCCACTACCTAATCTTAACATCATGGATAGTTTTAGTAATATAATTATCATAATGATAAAATTTTACATTATTGGTGTGATTTCAAGAACTGGAATGAACCATTTCATAGTTTACACAACTTCTTAAGATTCATTGGAAGCTACAATGAGCTAAGTATTTATATATATGGATACCAATAGATTGTATGATCTTTTATCACTAATTACCTTATCCTAAAAATGATATTAGATCTCATTGATCTAAGGAAGACTAGTTTGTGTCCCATCCAAACTAGTATCCCTTCCTCTCCACATCCTAGGTATATACCTTTTGTACTTGCATATAAAAAATTGGATAGTTATTAATTCCTCCCATGCATTTATCCTAGATATAATTGATATTTTCCTATGATTAAGTATATTTTGGAAATATAAATATATTGTACATAACATGGCATAAGTGATTGATCTAGTGTAGAAGTGTATGATATTCAAATCATCACATTAATTTACTTCTTATGTACCCTACATGTATACATGGAGAGATTTATATCCTGTAAAATTGGTAATAATTCTCTCTCAAATTATTCCAACTTTTATTTTTCAATACCTTGTTAGTATATTTAATATTGACTTGGTTTGAGAAACCTTTTGATCTTACTTTGTCACGGCCCACCTTCACCAAGATGAGGTAAGGGACAAAAAACTGTCAGACCCTTCCTTCTTCAAGATGAAGGAGAGATAATGACCCCCAAGTCCCGCCTTTAATAGGCCTCGGAGTGGAGACTAGCACCAAGGGTATAGAATCACATGCAATATGGAAGGAATTACGCTTTTTATAGAACCAGATCGGGAGTTAAGATGGTAAATCCCAAAAAACTCCAACAGTTGAAAGTAAAAGTAAAGCCAAAATTCATTCCCATATGTATGTCAAAAAATAAACTGATACTAAATACAAGAAAACTCTGAAAGAAAGTACCAAAAGAAAATAAAAGTAGCAATGATAACTGTCTCGACGTCTGATCTAGTAAGGTCCGTCTTGGTCCTAAAAGTCCTCCTGGAAACCTAAAGGCAATTTTATATACATAGGGTGAGTATACATGTATACTCAGTAGGGAAAACAAAAATATCTTGTGCACAAGTGGGGAGGAACTCTAATGACCTGTGAGAAAGATAGAGATAACCAAAACACCTTTCAAGGAAACTATCCACCCAGCCTTACCAAGGCACACTCCCCAAATAACGCAAGGCAGGTAAAGTAATATTAATAACACATCAATATTTGGGTACCCCTCACTATTTTCCCACTAGTTAATTAGAATATCCTACGCGTTAGACCTCCCCTGAAAGTTCCAATGTAGTCCCACTTCCACCCCAACAAAAACCTTATGGGACACCAATACGCATCCTTCCCACAGACACCTGGGCCACCACAACCATGCGTAACCATGACCACAGACACCTGGGTGACAACAACTACTACCACGCCCAAAAATACCTAGGTAAGAATAGCTACTACAATGGCCGAAGACACCTGGGTCTCATCCTGAAGACACATGGGAAACAAACCTGCCCACACACACCTAGTCCAACCACCACAACACACCCAGACCGAAGAGTATCGGTCCATAGTAAACCATAGTCCATGACATCCTACATGAATAATCTTGGGAAACCTATGAGATAGAGCAGAAAAGGATCTAATAACCATCCACTCATAGGAATGTTGGGAAAAGCACCCTCCCCCATGAAATGGGGGTGTTCGGAATGAAATGCTCAACATGGGTGGGGTGCGTATAAGAAACAAAAGAATGAAATTTATACATATAGATAATCAAGCACTTATCCTAACCTAAGGGTTCTGAAACCAACAACCATCTCACACGTGACCACTATTACTGCAACCACTGCATGCACAAATACACCACAACTACAACCAGGACACAACCCACTTCAAGAAAATAGTTTCCCCATCGAACCCCTTTTTTTTATCATGTTCAATTTATTCTGTTGAGATAATTCTCTACTACCGAGCAACTAACAGACACAACCACAAGCCAAAACAACACTAAAGAAGAAAACGGCCAATTAGCAATTTAAGAATCCACACCTGGTTCTCTTGTAAAGTCACAACAACAAAAGTGATCTATGAGATCCCTCGAAGTACTTGAACCAAACCAAGTCGCAACATACCGGCTCCACACGACCTCATATTCACTAACCAGCCACTTCTCAATCAGAGATTATACTCCCATACACATCACCCCACAAGGCATCAAATAACCAACCACATATAACACTAGAATAGAGCAAGGAAGTTTTCAGATTTAACTACACCATTCATTAAGTTCTTGATTTCATTATGGTTAATTGGGGTGATCACACAAGGATTCTTATTCATCAGGAATCTACTTAATAATCCAAGTTTACGTGATTAACTAGTTTTTGTGTTATAACTGTTCAACAAAAAGATCAACTAGAAAATAGAGGTTAATTAGTGCGCAAGAAAGGGCCACCAATGGTCAATATTTTCAGTGGACATAAGACCATAAAATTATCAACATAAAAACAAAGGTATAACACAGCAACATCATCAAATATTTTACCCATTCATTATTTAATAGTTTGTTTATTATCTTTGTTAAAGTTTTTTTCATCTACTCCCCAAGGGATACATTATCACACCCACCCCGCATGATGCACAATAAATAGGGATGAATGAAGAACCCCTACTTGGATGATCAACGATTGAATTTTTCTCCTCGCGCCAAGAACTGGGGATGCACGACTTAAAGGGGAAGAACTCTGAGGACTCCAAGGCTGAGCGATAAGGGCTCCAATATGGGCTTAATATTTTTCTAGGAAGGAAGTTTCTAGGTGAACTAAGAGATAACAGAAGTAAAAAAGAAAGATAGGATCTCGGATTAAGAAAAGGTTAGATCCCAAAATCAGGGAGACGATTTTGAAGAACTTAAAACTCGGATCATGGATCGACCACGCGGTTGGGTGGTTTCACATGTTGGGATTAATTGAGATTTAATAATTCTCCTGGTATGTGTTGTATACAATGGCTATGAGTTAATATATTTATTTTAAACAGAGAAAAAAACGCGTAACAGGGGAGAAATTGTAAAACATGACAAAGGTGTGACATTGAGGGAAAGAAAGGCCACATGTTTTGGTAACTCAAGGGTCACCTGACTATTGGGGGTTTAAAACATTTTTACTGGATTTAAATGGATTTGAAAGGGAGTATTAAAACACTTTTACATCAAAAGATACATTAATGAGGAAAAATTGGAAGGTCCTTGAAAAATTGGGAATGAATCACCGTTATGTGAGTCACTGTTTCCCTAGCACTGTCACCCTAGCACCGTCTCCCTAGAACTATCGCCCTGGCACCGTCACCATGGCACCATCACCCTGGCACCGTCTCCCTAGCACCGATGTCGATCGGTGCTACGGACGACCCATCGGTGCCACCGACGCCCATCCTGAAATTTGGAAAACTCTTTAATGAGCCATTGATGGTCCCCGTGATACCGCAAACACTCGAATGTTGGAAAAGTAATGGACCAGGAGGGTATGGGTCATTACATCATATACCTCTCAAACTATTCTTTTCCTCGAGAATTCAAGACTAAAATTGAGGAAAAGGGGGTCTGAATAAACACCTTGTAAGATACCTCTCAGGGTCAAACCACCTTAGAGTTAAAATATGGAACAAAACCCCCACATCTAGGAACACCTCTCCCTCAAATATTTTCTGAAAAACTATAGATACACTACTAACCTTCTCCCAAAAGTAACCACACAAACATATAAATGTCACACAATCCAAACATATGGGTTAAAGAGTCTCTTCCTCCATGTCAAGATACTATCCACTTTGGGCGGCACTGACTCGTCCACACAGGTTTAATCACATCCACCTTAATGTGTCATGATTAGGGATCAGGTCCTCACCTCCTCATAGTGAGGACTTTACACACATTCAAAGAATAAGGAAAACATCCCATCATATAGAAAAACAAGTTCAAGCATTACATCACAACAAATCACAAGGAAAACATAAGATCAAAACTCAAAACAAATCTGGGTACTGGGCAGACATTTGTGCCTCCCGTTCCTAGGTACTCTCCTCAAGGCCACCATGCCTCCACAACACATGAACCAAGGGAATGGTTCATCCACAAAGCACCTTCTCCTGACAGTCCTTGATCCTCATTAGTCGCTCCACGAACGTTGCATCATCTTCGATATCCAGCTCTCCCTAGTCGAGGACTTGCGAGTAATCATATAGATACCGATGGAGTTCAGACACATAGAAGATGTTGTGGACCCTTTGTAGCGGCGGTGGTAGCTCCAGCTAATATTCCACTTCTCTGACTCGTCACGCAACACCTCAAAGGGTCTGACGAACCTGGGAGAAAGCTTACTCCCCCTGCCAAACCTCTACTACCCAAGCCAAGGGGAGACCTTTAAGAACACGTGGTCCCTAACCTCAAATTCCAAGGGTCTCCTCCTATGATCGGCATAAAACTTATTCCGGTCCTGATCTGCCTTCATCCTCTCACGCACATGTTGAACCTTTTTCATCATGCTCTGCACCACCTCTAGGACAAGAACACCTGCCTCCCCAACCTCTGTCTGGCATATGGGAAAACGAAACAGCCTTCCGTACAAGGCTTAGAATGGATCCATGCGAATGGTAGAGTGATAGATATTTTTTTATACAAACTCCACTAGAGGAAAGTGTCATTCCCACGATCCCCTGAAGTCTATAACACATGCCCGTAGCATGTCTTACAATGTCTAGATGGTCCTCTCTGTCTTCCCATCTATCTGAGGGTGGGAAGTGGTGCTAAGTCATAGTTGGGTGCCAAAATAACTTTGTAGTCCCCTCCAGACTTGGTAAGTAAAGAATGTATCCCAATCTGAAATTATGGTTCTGGTAACTCCATGAAGCTGCACAACCTCGTCCACATACTTCTGTGCCAAGTCATCTACTGTGCTCGACTCCTTAATCGCTAAGAAGTGAGCTGATTTCGTCAACCTATCCACCACTACCCAAATGGCATCGCAGCCTCTTTCAGCTCTGGGTATCCCTGTGAGGAAATCCATCAAGACGTCATCCCACTTTAACTCAAGAACATCTAAGGGGTGAAATAGACCACTGGGAACATGGTGTTCAGCCTTCACATGCTGACACACGAGGTACCTTTCCACAAACTCTGCCACTTCCCACTTCACCCCAGCCCACCAAAAATGACCCCTCAAGCCTCGGTACATATTGAAAACTCCTGGGTGTACCACCAAGGGTGAGTTATGGAAATCACTAAGAACTCTCTCGTGCATTGCCATCGGGACAAACAGCTTTCCACGAAACACCATCTGATTCTGACTATCCTCCGACCATCCTCCCAGAGCATCACCCTGGCTAACATGATCACACATCACTTCATCCCCTAAGTCTCCCCACTGAGACTCCTCTATTCGATGTACCAAGGAAGGTCCCACTATCATCTGAAACAGACAGCCTCTATCATCTTCCACTCTCATGCTCATATGTAAATCAGCCAACTCCCCTATTTCTTTACCAGCATCTGATGACTCCCGAACCACATCCTTCTATGTTTTCTTGCTCAAGGCATCGGCCACCACATTCCCCTTTCCTGAGGTGTAAGAGATCTCAAAGTCGTAGTCCTGAAAAAACTTCATCTACCTCCACTGCCGCAAGTTCATGTCTCATTGGGAGAAGACATACCACAAGCTCTTATGATATGTGTAGACCATGAAGCATTCCTTGATGATGTAATGCCTCCAAAAATTCAGTGCAAACACAACTATTTTAAGATCCAAGTCATGGGTGGAATAGTTATGTTTGTGAGGACATAACTGCCTAGACCCATAAGAGATCACTCCCTGCAGTTGCATCAGCACACACCCCAATACTAGTCCGGAAGCATCACAAAACACTTCAAAGTTATCCCTTCCTCTGGAAACCTCAGTACTAGGGCACTAACCCATTTACCCTTCAGATAAATGAATGTTTCATGGCACTACTAACTCCAAACGAAAGCCTGGTCTTTCTTGGTAGTATGTCAAAGGTGCTACAACTTGAGAGAAGTTGGGAATGAACCTCCAGTAGTAACCTACCAGACCCAAGAAACTATAAACCTCTACTAACTTTTTGGGTTCTTCCTAGGAAACAATTGCCTCAACCTTAGACGGGTCCATTGTTATTCCCTACTGGGACACCACGTGTCCAAGGAAGTGAACCTCTCACATCTAGAAACTGCACTTGGAAAACTTTCTGTATAGCTGGTGGTGTCAGAGGACTTCCAAAACTATCCTAAGATACTCTGCATAATCCTCTAATCTTGAGTAGATAAAGATGTTGTTATTAAACATGACTATGAACCCATATAGATATTCACAGAAAATAGAGTTCATGAGTCCCATGAACATGGCTGGTGCATTTGTAACACCGAACAGTATGACCACGAACTCAAAGTACCCATACCTGCACCAGAAAGCAGTATTTGAGATGTCACCCTCCTTCACCCTCAACTGTTGATATCCTGACCATAGGTTGATCTTAGAGAACCAACCTGCTCCCTCCACCTAGTCAAAGAATTCATCGATCCTTGGGAGGGGTTAACAGTTCTTGACAGTTACCTGATTCAGCCTTCGGTAGTCTATACACAACCTGAGACCACCATCTGCCTTCTTCGAGAACAAGACTGGAGCACCCCATGGTGATGTGCTCAGTCAGATAAAACCCTTCTTCATCAGTTCATCAATTTGAATCTGCAACTCTCGCAACTCAGAAGGATCCATATGATAGGGATCCATTGAAATCGTATGGGCATCGGGTTGTAAGTCTATCCCGAATTCAACATCACATCGAGGGGGTAGAGCCACCACCTCTCCAAGGAAGAAGTCTAGGAATTCACTAAAAATCCCTATAACTTACACCATATCTACATTTGTCGATTCCACTAATAGATTGGCTAGTAAGGAAAGAAGGGGCTTCACATGCCGGCTGACCTCCTGGAAACCCTGCTCACCAAAGAAAGCTACATGTTGGCTACCCACATCTGAGAACATGACCCTCCTACAGAAGTATTTAATAACAGTGTGCATGGAAAATAGTTAGTCAATGCCCAGGATTACATCGTATGGCTGCATTTATAGCAGAAAGAGATCCCCACTGGACTGATGTGGTACTAGCATCAGTCTTCATCCTCGACAGACGTCAAACAAGCCAGTTCGATCTTTAACTAGTGTGCTCAACACCAGGGGTATGGAGAGTCTCTCTACATCTAGGCTCAAGGAATGGGCTAGACCAGGTGAAATAAAGGGGTGAGAAGCTCTGGAATCAAATAGGGCACAATTAAGAGTACTAAACAAGCTGATCGTACCTCAAACGACCTTCGGCCCTGCCGAAACTGCTGCCTCCACGGAATGCAACTGCCCACACCCAGCTCCTCTACCTCTCGGTTGTCAGCCGCCTCCCCGACCATGACCTAGTTGAGGTCCCTAAGGAGTGCCCTAAGGTCGGCCTCCTACATCACTATCCACCCTCCATGAAGCGAGAGATCGCTACCCCTGTTGCTGCTGCTGAAATGGTCTAGCTAGAAACTACTGCTATTGAGGTGGGCACTGAACCTACCCAGCTCCACTATACTGCACTCATCCTGGGCAGCGATTCCGAAGATTCCCATGGTTGACATAGATAAATCACCTCAGTCCTAGGATTTCAAATAAAGGGTGAGGACTAGTAGATGGAAACTGGAACTGTTGGGGTCTGCTCCCCGCCGGCTGAAATCTAGATGGACCTGATGCTGGAGGCAGGCTTCTAATGGCCTTCCCTTTTGATGAGCTCAACTGGATACCCTCACATGAAACACCTCCCAGCATGTGAATTCTCTCCACCACTTAATCCTTCTTTTGAACCTCCAGGTATGTCGGTAAAGTGAAGAGAGTAATAGCATACTGTAGGGAAGGTCGGAGCGCCTCCTTTAAGAGCCTTGCATGTGATTCCTCGTCTGGGAAGTGGTCTGGATAAAAATGAAGGTGTTCCTTGAACTTGATCCCCAATTCCATCACCATCATACTCCCTTGCTTAAGGGAGAGCAGCTCCTACCTCTTTTCAGAGTTTATCATGGAAGAAAGGAATTCTGCCCAGAACTCCTTCTCGAAGTCAGTCCACGTAACCTCAGCTTCCTTCTTCTCCCCAAGATAGAGCATCCACCACTGATGTGCCACTCCCTGCATTTGTCTCATGGATAGAAGAACACAGTACTCTACCAAAGCCCAGATCAAGTTGAAATCTATCATCAAATCCTCAAGATAGATCTCTGTCTCTATGTCCAAGACGCTGCCTTCATACTTCATGAGGTTCTGCCACTAAAAGGCATGAAGCATCTTCTACCACTGGTTATCATCCTATTCTCAATAAGTCCTTCTCTAATCATCTATATCATCCTGATGGTCCTTGATCTCCCGTACTACTCATAGACGTCGTCTGGGTGCCATAGTTGTAAGGTAAATAAGGAATTCCTAAGCCCGAGTAGTGTAGAATATCTCAAATTTTTATTCATTTTAATTCCCTGAAACACCCAAGACACACAATAACACAAGTCATTATGATGCATGTACCTTTCCTAGGGTCTCTACCCTGCAATAAGTGTAGCCTTACCTGGTCATTCGGTAGGTCTAGAGTCCTTGCATCGGATCACGGGGGCCCTAAAATCTCATGTCCTAGCTGGTCTTCCCTGGCCTATTTCACGCACCAAGATTGTCTAACACTATATCCCTACCATCCCATTCAATACTCACTATGTCTAACTCAAAAATCCATATTATCTCTCAACCATATCCTCCGATACCATTCTTTCATGACCCACCTACACCAAGATAAGGGAAGGGACAGCAAACTGCCAAACCCTTCCTTCTTCAAGCTGAAGGAGAGATAATGACCCCCAAGTCCCACCTTCAATAGGCCCTGGAGTGGTGACTATACCCAATGGTATAGAATCACAAGAAATATGGAAGGCATTACCCTTTCTATAGAACAAGATCAAGAGATAAGATGGTAAATCCCAAACAACTCCAAAATCTAAAAGTAAAAGTAAAGAAAAAATCCATTCCCATATGTATGTACAAAAATAAACTCATAAAAAATATAAGAAAACTATGAAATGAAGTACCAAAAGAAAAGAAAATCCGTAATGACAACTGTTTCGGTGTCCGAGCTAGTAAGGTCTGACATGGTCTCCAAATTCCTCCTGGATACCTAAAAGTAGTTTTATATATGTAGGGTGATTATACAGGTAAACTCAGTAGGGAATACCAAAAGCTCTCATGCACAAGTGGGGAGGCACTCTAATTACCTGTGAGAAATATAGATATAACCAAAACACCTAGAAAGGAAACTATCCACCCAGCATCACCAAGGAACACTCATCAAATAACACAAGTCAGCTAAAGTAATAGTAATAACACATCGATATTTGGGTACCCCACACCGCTTTCCCACTAGTTAATTAGAATATCCTATGCATCATACCTCCCCCACAAGTTCCATTGTAGTCCCACTACCTCCCCAAAAATAACTTTATGGGACACCCCCAAACATCTCGCCCGCAGACACCTGGGCCACCACAACCACACGTAACCACACCCGCTGACACCTTGGCCACAATAACTATTGTCACGCCTGAAAACACCTAGTCCAGAATAACTGATGCAATTCTCTAAGACACTTGGACCTCATCCCGAAGACACTTGGGAAACAATCATGCTCGCACACACCTGGGCTAACCACTACAACACACCCTACCCAAATATTCTTGGGCCATAGTAAACCTTAGGTTATCACAACATGCCCAAAGAATCTTGGGATACCTAGGAGAGGGAGTAGAAAAGGAGATATTAACCAGCCACTCATAGGAATGTTGGGAAAAACACCCTCCCATATGAAATGGGGGTTTTTGGAACAAAGTTATAAACATGGGTGGGGTTCGTACAAGAAACAAAATAACTAAATTTATACATTTAGATAATCAAGCACTCATCCCAACCTAAGGGTTCCAAAACCAACAACCAGCCAGCACGCGATCACTATTGTTTCTACCACTACATGCACAAATACACCACAACCACAACCAGAACACAACCCACTTTAGGAAAACATTTTCCCCATCGAACCCATTCTTATTATCATGTTCAAGTGATTCCATTGAGATAATTATCCACTATCGAGTAACTAATAGACAAAACCACAAGACAAAACAATACTAAAGGAGAAAAAAACCAAGTAGAAATTTAAGAATTCACACCCGGTTCTCTTGTAAAGTCACAACAACAAAAGGGGTCTATGAGATCCCTCAATGTAATCAAACAAACCAAGCCCCAACATACCGCCTCCACAATACCTCAGATTCACTAGCCAACCACTTCTCAATCATAGATTTCATTCCCATATACATCACCCCACAAGAATTCAAAGAGACCAACCACACATAACACCAAAATAGAGAAAGTAAGTTTATAGATTTAACCACACCGTTCATTAAGTTCCTTCTTTCAGTTTGGTTAACCAAGGTGATAACACAAGGATTCTTATTCATCAGGAATCCACTTAATCATCCAAGTTTATGTGATTAACCAGTTTTTGTGTTACATCCGTTCAACCACAAGATCATTCAGAAAATAGAGGTTCATTAGTGTGCAAGAAAGGACCACCAACGACCACAATTTTTAGTGGACATAAGCCCGTACAATTCGCAACATAAAAACAAAGGTATAACACATCAACATCATCAACTTTCCAACCCCTTAATTCTTTAACAGTCTATTTATTATCTTCATTAAAGTTGGTTTCATATATATCCCTGAGGGAAACATTATCACACCCACCATAAATGATGCACAATAAAGAGAGATGAAAGAAGATCCCTACTTAGATTATCAATGATCAAAGTTTTCTCCTCACACCAGGAACTTGGGATGCATGAATTACAGAGGAAGAACTCCAAGGACTCCAAGTCTAAGTGGGAAGGGATCTAGTACGACACACGATTCGTCTAGGAAGGAAGTCTCTAGGTACACTAAGAGTGACCGAAAGGAAAAAGCATGAGAGGGTCTCAGCTTAAGAAAAGACCAGATCCTAAAATCAGGGAGACGATTTCGAAGTACTTAAAATTCAGATCTTGATTTGACCATGTGGTTGGGAAGTTTCACACATTTGGATTAATTTAGATTTAATAATTCTCTTAGGAGATAGTGGAGATAATGGTAGTGAGTTAATATTTTTCTTTTAAACAGAGAAAAAATGTGTAACAGGGGTGAAACTGTAAAACATGAAAAAGGTGTGACACCAAGTGAAAAAAAACCACATGTTTTGGTAACTCAAGGGTCACCTGACTATTGGGGGTTTAAAACATTTTTACTGGCTTTAAATAGCTTTGAAATGGGGTATTAAAACACTTTTATGTCAAAATATAAGTTTACTGGGGAAAATTGGAAGGTCCTCAAAAAACTGGGAATGACTCACAGTTAGGTGAGTCACCGTCACCCTGGCACCATTGCCCTAGCACCGTTTCCCTGGCACTGTTTCCCTAGCACTGTCACCCTGGCACCATTTCCCCAGCATTGTCTCCTTGACACTGATGCAGATTGGTGCTACGGATGACCCATCGGTGCCACTGATTCCCATCGGTGCCACCGATGCCCATCCTAAAATTTGTAAAACTCATTAATGAGTCCCAAATGGTCCCCAAGATACCCCAGACACCATAATTTTGGAAAAGTAATGGACCAAGAGGGTTCGGTCCATTACATACTCAGTAGATCATGTTACCTAGAACTTAGTTTTAAACACAAAGTCAATATATATAGAGTGAATTTCATTTTGGTATTAACTAACTATAAAACAAATATTTGTTTTCCATATGTTACTAAACCTATTTCACTTAAAAAATAATGACACTCCTAGTAACCTATGGTAAAATTTCATTCCAAATGAATATTATATGATCATGTTTCATGCTTTAATCTTGAACAATATTTAATTAATTTGAACCCTTTATTTTTATGTTGTATAAATACCTTTCATGATTGGTGGTCTTGATATCCAATAATAAAATGATCATAAAAGGTAGCTATGACAATTAAAATTATAATGAATTTAGGCATAATGACTTGGTATTACCAATCAATCCTTATCGGTACCCCACTTGTACCATCCATATATAATCTTACTTGAATACCCACTACGGTATTCAATATAATAATCCCCCTATATTTTAATACACGAAATAAATTATTGAATTTTAATTGATCGTGCCAATTTTAGCTAATTTACATATACCACTGACTTGTAGGAATTATTATTCTCAATGAATAATGTATAATTGGCCACAGTGAATACAAAACTATCACTATTTTTTCATCCTTCATACACAGTATGTGTCTCTAGAAAATTCTATTTCCACATGCACCTATGGAAATTGTTCCTATTTCAACTGTTTTTGCATCTATAGCACTGAATAAATACAAGTCAATCTTTCTCTCACTATCTCAAATAGATATGTTCACCCTTATATATAAATATTGACTTTTACTTTGAATATTACTTTTCTATCTTTGGGATTTCTATAATATCCTTATAAAACTATAGGATAATTACTTTAGATAAACATTGTTTTTTCCTGATGTAAGTTTGTTTATATCATTAACAAACACTTTACATCATAAAACATGTTCTTATAACATAATGGAATTCTGTCACACTATAACCAATATGATATCCATTTTTTATGATAGTTGGAATATTGTTTTGGGATAATGATGTTGTCTGCAACAAATGTCTTCAAAAAGAATAGAAGTTTCTGAAATACATATATATATATATCTCAACATTGATTCTATTTATAATTACATCATGTCTTTAATGTGTATAAAGAAATGTGTATTTCGGAATTTTTCCATGCAATATTTTATTGAACAATTTTTTTATGTAAAACTCATCATCAATCATCCTTATTAACATTATAGCTTTGATGTGGATAAAGTAATGTGTGTTTAAGAATTACTCCATGCTACATTATGTTAATAAATGAATGTTTGATCAAGATATTTTTTATCACACTAGCTTGAAGAAACTCATATCTTATAAACATGAATAGACCATAATTTACTTTAACTTTTCTTAATAAGCACTTAAATAAATCTACTGAAGTATATTTAGCACTACCTTACCCTTGGAATAGTTTATGCTCTCTAGCTGAACTAATTCCAAAATCTTTGTGACTTAGTATTATTTATAAATGTTTCTTTGTCCAAAAATAAGTGCATAAGTATGTTGATAATACCTATGGACTTTAACTCCAAAGTGTCTAAAACCATACATGGTATATCCTTGAAAACTATTTCTTTTTTCTTAAAAAAGTATTATCCTTCCACAACTTGGTAAATGAGTTTTACATTTTATATTCATAACATATTTACAATGATTCATGTGTTATTGAACTATGGGTTCAATATTAAACACCACAAAAAATATTCATTCCTAAACTGGAATAATGTCTCTTTATTCCAAAGGATGAGTGTTAATAATGTTTCTGTAATACTAAAAAAATCTGAACAAAAATTTTTGAGCTTGGAAATATAGAAGGTGTGTGCTTCTCAACGATGACTTAGAAACCACCCTTTCTCAGCAACTTGGATAACACACATTACTTCTTATAATGTTATATTTCATACTTGGTTATTGTTATTCAAATACACATCTATGATTTTCATATTGTAGTTAATAACCAATATATTAAATAGAAACATTACATGTGATTGATGAATATACCTAAATAAGAGGAAACTACTTACTTCTTCAATTCAACTCAATGCATTTAAACTTTCATAGATTTATTTCATGATATTAAATAAAAATTACCACTTGTTTAATACCTCTTTTATTTGAAGGAAATTATGAATGTTCCTTTGGCATCTCTCTTTCCATTACCCTTTTTCTTATATTTCAAAACGTTAACCATAATAATTAAATATTATACTTTATTTATGTTATTATTTACATGGATAACCATGCCCAAAAGTTAATGAATCATTTTACTCCATATTTTTCATTTTGTATTCTTAAATTTTAATTTTATTAAATTGGTAAAACGATGTAAAAAAGGTATGTCTTGAAAGATTGTGATCCACGTTTCAATTTACACATAGCCAGTATAATCACCACTAATTCATATCTCACTTCACTTTATCCTTGTAATATTCTTAGAGATGAGACAACATGTATAATCATCCATGTATCAATATAGTATCCATAACTCAAATTGGACATTGATGATAGTATTATGGCATAACCATAATGTGTGTCATAAATTAATCTTTTGTAATCATTTTTCTAACCCTTGTTTATTGAGGTAGCTCAATAGGTATTGGGGACTCCATCAGCTTGAATTTCCTATATCATAGTATTGTGCATAACCCCCTATACCACTCTTGTAAATTCATGCTAGTTTGGACATGTTCTCAATATAACAGTTACCATAGTATATTTTTGGTATTACTTTCCATTTTTTATAAAAATTAATATATATAATATTGTACTTTTATCTTGATTATATTTTTAGATATTACTGATTAATTAAATCATTAAATGTATCCCACTATTTTGTTGAACTCTAGAAACCCTATGTACTAGAACCAAAATACTTTGTTGCTTGAGTATTCTAGTGGAAATGATCCTTGAAACCTCTCCTCATAGTCTATAATCTATGGATACGCCACTACTCAGAAAGTCCAATGTATGAATTTTTTTAGGCAACTGCATTAACTTATGGATCCTTGATATGTTGAGTGAAGTCCCGGGTTCTAAAATCATAAAAATTATTTACTAAATGATTGACTATAAAGTTTAAATAAGCCATATTTCATTAATTATTCACTAAAAACTTCTATTTAGTTAACCCATCAGTCTCATAATAACTCTTTGGTAGTATGAGACTGTAACGTCCCCCATTCTGGCACTATATCACGTGACCGGAAAGGGTTGGTTATAATACCTCAAGTGTATGTATTCTAGGGGCTTCCAACTAGCAGTGGGGTGTGAATAGTGTAGTGGGGAGACTATACCCCTTAGTATGAAGTTTCATAGTAGAATAAACAATTCATAAGTAATTAAAAATAATTATATTAAATACATTATGGGATACAATAATAAAATATAACTAAATTAACCAATAAATATATCAGAAAAAATGTAATGACATGTTGGAATGAAACTAAATGACATGAAAGAATATCTCAGAGCATGTATTACAACCATGCCAACCACAACCAAATAACCAAGGTAAAATAAACTACTTCGGTGCTATGCTGAAAATATCTCTGAACATGTCTTATAACCATTCCAACCATAATCATATAACCAAGGTAGACACAATAATCTAGTACAAAGACCTATAAGCATTAAAACATTAAATATTAAAGCCCTATAATCATTATAACTTGGGAATGGTCATAAACCTCTCTCTATAAGTATTACAGAATGGTACTGGGCTGAGCATGCTCAATATCAGCATTACAACATATAAGTGTGAAAGTTCTAGGTCTGAGCCTGATATATAAGCATTACAGCATAGAACACATTCCTTATCATACATCATGGATATCATAATATCACCTCCTATATCTAAATGGTTAATTATGTGAATTACCATTATTATTTCATATTCCACTAGTAATTCAATTCATAATTGATTAAAAATTATATCAATAAGAAATAATCCACAATTTAGGGATTCTATAACAAGAAATCACCCTAGGTCACATGTGATGCTAAACATACATTAAGCATGTAGCTAATTCAATTATATTAAAAGGTTTTGCCACCCAATGGGTATCCATAATCCAGGTCAGAATCCAATTGAAAACAAGGGCTTAAAGGGATAATCTCATTCATTTATTAAATTGATTTGGGTACATGAAATGATAGCACAATCACAATATTTCATAAAAATGATTATAATCAAACCATACATTCAAGATTTAGACCCCCTTCCTTTAATTGATGATCCAACAATGCTTCCAATGGCCAACGACCATCAGGAACAAGGTTAAGATGATTGAAAAGATTTTCCTAGATAAAAAATAATCACGATCAAAACTAGTAATGTAATTAGACAAAGTATTTCACCTCAACATTAGGACAACCAAAGGAAAGAAAGAAGAAACCTATAGATACCCTCACTTTACCAACATAGACATTATATAACTTTTTCAGAATACTTAAACATTATAAAAAAATACTCCCAAATACCATAGTTGGTATAGTGCCTTTTGAAACATGAAAACATAAACACAAGTACATAATTAAGCTACATTATCTCCCACTAGGTTCTTCACGACTATCACCCTTATTAGACACATAAAACATAATACATATCTTCATAACCTAGGGAAGGAAACATAAAAAGGGGTGGGCTTAAATGCTCAGTAATGGTAAACAAGGGAGACATGTAAGCATAAACATTAGCACAAGGGTATGAGAACATGATTATGAAAATAAAAGATCATACTCTACATATCAAAGAACATATATATAAATCATGGCATAAATCTTGGCAGTTTATAACACATGAATCAAAAGGAATTAAAGGACATAAGCCATGAAATCATAACATAGGAGTAAGACATGGAATTGTGGAAACATATAAGCATATACTAATTTCCATAGTATCCAAGGCATCAATTCCAAGACCATATTAGTGGAAAAAGTCCTTTACTGAACCGGGTGAACCCCCATTCCAGCCATGTATTACAGAACCAAGTAAAACCTCATTCCCGCCCTGTATTACTGAACCAAGTAAACCCTCTTTCCAGCCTTTTATTACTGAACCGAGTAAACCCACCTTCCATCCCTATATTAATAAACCGAGTAAACCCTTGTTGCATCCATGTATTACTAAACCAATTAAACCCTTGTTCCATATATGTATTACTTAACCAAGTAAACCCTCGTTCTAGCAATATATTACTAAACCGAGTAAACCCTCATTTTATCCCTATATTACTGAACCGAGTAAACCCTCTTTCCATCCCTATATTACTAAAATAAGTAAACTCTCATTCCAGCTCTGTCTATCTCATGAGATATAAATCTTTACTCAATACATTGGAGGGAGATATAGGTCACACATGTCACATAATTAAATCATACATACATGTTCCACAAGATCATAAATAGACATATCATAACTCATGGAATGAAATGGGTATCATAAACCTGTGAATATATCATAATTTGTCTAAAGAGTCATGTTTTATAATCATTTCATCATAAACATAACCCGTAAAAAGAAGTGGGTTTCAAAAGAATATAACTCATGAAAGATAAATAGGTTTCACAAACATTTTACCCAAGAAGGATAACTGGATTTGATAAAGACCATGGAATTAAGAATAACTTATTCATAAAAAGTATATGAATGAAACCTTTAGATCATTTCCAAGAAATTCATGAGTAACATCAATATATTTCATCTTAGATGGAAACTAATTTTGAAATATCATCTAAAAATGTTTCCTGAGGAAAATATCCTTTCTTATTTGAAAAAGTTTTTATAATTTATAAAACCATTTGAAAATAATTTTCTTATAAAATAACTTGAAAACTTATAAAGAATTCATGAAATCATTTTGAAAACCTTTTTCCTTTAAAACCATTAAAATAAGCTTCAAAATACTTTAAAAAATCCTCTTTCTTTTAAAACACTTAAAAACTTTTAAAGAAAGCTTGAAATGTTTTGAAAATCATTTCATTGAAAATAATTTGAAAACATATAAATAAATCTTTTAAAATGTTTCGAAAATCATTTTTCTTGAAAACTTATAAAGAAGTTTGAAATGTTTTTGAAATCCATTTCTTTGAAAGCACTTTGAAAACTTTTAAATAAGACTTGAAAACATTTTGAAAATAGTTTTCCATGAAAACATATAAAAGAAGTCTGAAACCATTTTGAAAACAATTTTCCAATAAAATTACTTTTCAAAAACATTTTTTTAGAGATTGCCTTTTTAAAAATATAAAGGGAGATTCATAGAAATGATGGTAGGTAAATCTGTACATTTTGTATGAGGTCAAAAGAACATTCCTTTTTCACGGTAAAAAGGATAGAAAAGTTCCTAGTTATAAAAGAAAAAATAATATTCCCTTTAATATATTGGTAAAATACAAAAAGGGTAAAAATTTATTTTAGAAATTATATTGGAATGGTATAATAGTCTTGGAAACACATTAAAAAACATAGATTTCTGACCGAAGAGAGGGTAAAGTCGGGTTTTCTTAAAAACACTTTCTTAACTAAATTATGTACCAAAGACTATAAAATGGTAACAATATAGGATTATATCATGAAATAATATAGTAGATGGAAACTCGTGAATATTCTTGAGAGATGGATCATAATATTTTATCAAAGGAAGCATAAACATAAACAATCTCTAAAAGAAATGAGATTGTCTCAATAAACTCTTATAACTTGGTATCTTGGGTTCATTCTCTACATGTAAGGAAAGGTAATTACATTAAGAATATAATATCATGAAAAGATTTAAATTCATGATATTTCATGTAAAATGGAAGTATATGCACCCCTAAAAAGATTTTAGGTGCATAACAGACATGAGTCTCAAAGAAGGAAAATTGAGACAAAAACATTTTTACCAATTTGGTAACTTTTGAAACTTAAACCCCATGAAAGAAGTATCATAAAATGGGAATATGAATAACCATAAATTTAAGTAAAAGATAAATATAATTAAATCTTGGTCAGTACATACACCACACAAAAGGAAAGAGTGGTGAACATAGCTTGTATCTTACAGAAATTAAAAGTGAGATAAAATCCCCTTACCTTGTGTCTTGACTCTCTCTATACTCATACAAGCTTCTTGTATAATAAATATAAGTTTATTATAAATATTTTAAAAAATAATATTCTTATATCTATTACCATATATGGTTTAATTATAACCCTATATTACACTCTTGTTAATGATCCTATATTAAGGTTTCACTTCGTGTAATATTATGTTTGTTCTTCGCATGTGTCTTACTTTTTTTTATTGTTGGTCCTTATACTTATATCAAGATTAAACAATGTAGAAAAAGATATAAGTATAAGTTATATACATTATAATTATATTATAATAATATATAGCATAATGAATTATGTAATATAATACACCATTCATGGAGACGATAAGTCGTACGTAAGCATGATCTTTGTTTTCCGTTTTATTATCATAATAAAAGAAAGTATGTAAATAACATATGTATATATATGTATGTATAGATATATTTATATATAATTATTAAAGTATCATTAATATATCATATATGTTCATTAAGCACATCCTTAATACATTCTATGTGGTGTGTGAATGAATCACCTCGCTTTGAGGGGGCGGTAGTCCACACTTCCTCAAACGAGATTATCGTATTAACACCAAATTGAAGGTAAAAATATGTGTTTTTTAAAGGGAATAAATAGGAATAAAAAAATATTACTTATATTTCATATATAAATAGAGTTTCCATCATAATGTCCACCATGATTGGTGGTAAAGGAGAAATGAACAATCATTGTTATGTGAGGCAGTAGTTCTCTGTACACAGAAATAGTATCTTCAAAATCCATTAGATGGAGGTGTGTGTAAGTGTAGGTCAGAACCTTTTAATAAAAAAATCCTAGTATAATTATGATAATTTTTCTTTCACACAATAATGGAATAAATATATTTTAAATAGTGAATAAGGTAAATAAGGAAAGGACCTTGAGAGAAGATGTTACCTCTAAATCGAGTAACTCCTTTTGGATTGTGCCAAAAGGCTTCCTTGAGAAGCTTTATGTCCAAATGGTGGATTCAAGATCAAAGGTAAGATTTTTTGGATTCTACTTGGGTAGATATTGTAAGAACTTAAAAGTTTTGAGAGGTGTGAGTAATGGATAGAGGTGGTGGCCTTTTATAGGGAAAGAAAAGGACTCACATTGGATTTTTATAAACAAATTAAGTGTGCACGTGTACTTACCATGAAAAAGTCTTACCAAAGAAACCAGAATAAATTATTGAAGGTTTATAGACGAACTAGGGACATTAAATTGGTGTTTTTCATGTTTCTAGGTCTTTCGGGCCCTTAATTGTAAGGTTTAGTCCCTAATTAAGCTTAATTTGGCCTTAATTATTGTGATTAATTATAATCACTTTTTATAATCATTTTTGTAAAAAATTAACATGGTATTATAAAAATATAAATATTAGACTGAATATAATGGTGTATTTCATATTTTTTAAATTCACTTCACAGAAGCATAAAAATTAAGATTAGTGTTATTCTCGCAGATGGGGTGAAATAATGAGGTTTTAAAGTAGGAAAAAGATCAAAAGTTTGTTAAGATTTTATATTCAATTTCAAATTGAAATTAATTAAAATTAATTAAATTTTATTAATATATGTAATATTCATCTAATTTGACCTTAAAGCATATTTATATTATTATTTATCATTAATTATTAATTAGAAAAAATGAAGTTTTTAACTAAAAAGCAGTATTTTTAACTATTCATCAAAAAAATGAAGTTTCTCAAAAAAATCCAAAAAATTTCACCCTAGGATAATTTTGATGTTAAAAATTAAAAAATGAATTTTATTTTATCCAATTAAATTTATAAATGTTTCGAAAATAACTTTTATTATTAAAATTGATTCATTCAAGAAAATAGAATTTTTAACATAAAAGGGCTTTACCAAAAAAATTATCTTTCTTTATGAATATGTTTTATTTATATAAAACAACAATATTTGAACATTATTTATTACTAAGTTTAACATATAGGTTATAATTATCATATTTCAATAATTATAATGATAAAAATAGATGTTTTTTAGAAACTCGGTTTTGCGTGCATTGTATGCTAAATCGGTGTTCCTTGTAGCGCAAGCCATGTTGGTATTGCATGTAGTGCAAGCCAAGTTAGTATTTTATGTGAAATGAATGTTTGAATCGGTTTTTTAATATATATATATATATATATATATATATATAATTATTTCCAGTGTAATGTGAAATAAAAAATATTGAAAAGTTAAATTAATTTGGAAAAAAATAATTCTCAAAATCTCTGGGTATTACATTCTACCCCCCTTAAAATGAATTTCTCCCTAGAAATTAGTTTGGGTTATCAAAACTTTAATACTTAAAATTTTTATTCCTAGAAACCCACATTGTAAAAAATGATACTAAAACTTCCTTTAAAAAGGGAAATTTTGAACCATAACGGTTACCCAAAGTAACATATAACTGGGTTTCCACATAGGAGAACATAGGTTAGAAGTGAAGATTGGACATAGAGGAAAAATTTAAATATTTATAGGGATTGATTAAGGTCATCAATAACAAATAAGTTGATAATAAAAATAAGGTTTAGGGTCTCAAATTCATAAATCTATGATGATTTAAAAGGCCATCATCTCAATGAAAATTAAGGTATTATGAAAATAATTGTTTTTGATCACTTTCAGAACATTGAGTAATTCTTGATAAATTTCTATAAATATAATTTCATTCTTGGGATGTGATTTGAAATTTTTTTAATACATCCATTACCTCATGGAATGAATGTCTATAAATTAACTTTGATGATTAAAGCACTAAAATATGTTTTTAATGGATCTTAAGGCCCATAAAAGAATAAAAATTTTAACTATTTGTTTCTTAAAAAACATGTATTAATATATAAAAAGTAACACTAATAGTTCATCATAAATATTTATTAATTACAAATAAATAAACATTAACCAGGACATCGTATAGGCCAGTGGTATATGTGGAACCCTTATCATCCTTCGATCATGGGTTCAAGACCCGCGGCCTTGCCAGAGTTGATTGGTTTTCACCCGACATACATGATTTCCTTTATTAAAACCGCACTAATATAATATATAAGATGGAAATCCTTGAAATAAGGATAATCAATTATTATACTTTTAACCAAGGTTTTCAGCACAAACTCAGTGCACAAATACTTCCTCTAAAGTTTAACAAAAACTTTTCATGGATGGTTAACCTTATAACCGTTTCTCAAAGGTGAAAATATAAAACTTTAGAAAGAGAGTCACAAAATCAGCTTAACATTGATAACCTTATATAACATAAAGTATCTCTTGGTTGTAACATTTGAAACATGTGAATAACTTTATTGTATATTCCCTTGAAACAAGGTAAAAACCTGAATTACCATAAATCCTTTTAGAAAACATGTATGCTTCTTCATTCCAAAGTATATTGGATTTAATCCTTAAATCCAAAAATGTTGTAAACTTCATTAGTGGTAGAATAAACCACCTATAAACAGGTCCTTACTTAGTTTCAACGTAATCAGTACTGCCTGATTTACTTATTCATATCCCACGTATCTTTATCCATACAACATTATCTTAACATAAAGAATATATTAATGGTTAACTTACCTTAGTAAAAATGTTAACTTTCATGAGATAACCTTTCTAGTCCATCGTGACCATTCAATATATTCTTGTAAATCCATAGAAAAAACATAAACTGAACAATCCATACATAATTCACCATTCTTTATTCTGGAATCCAAATACATAAATACTTAGATTAATTTATCCTTAATCCATTAACAATTCTACCTAATCCTATTAAACAATAATTTTTTTTCTTCACATTTAATTTGTAGTCTCTTCACCATCAGCAGTGTAACCATTACTCGCACCACCTTGTTGATTCTCTTCTGGAAATTTCCTCTTGGGACATTGAGTTTCATAATGACCATTTATTCCACACTTAAAACACTTAACCTTCGATTAAGACTTAGGGAGGCTGAAATTCTCAGCCATTTCATTAAGCGAACTCTTAATTTTTCCCTTGAAGTCACTTGCTTTATGTCCTTCTTTTCCATAGTCAAAACACCTTCTTATTCTTTTAAGACATTCACTTAGGTGATTCTTTCCATATTCCTGACATAAAGGAAACTTAATATTCTTTCCTATATGGTCTCCATTACCTGAACTCTTATAAAAATCCTTCTTTATTTTCCTTGGTGAGTTCGAGAATTGATTAAGGTAAACATTGTTAATCTTGTTCCATGAAAATTGATTAGTCATGATCACGATATCTTTCACTCCAGTGATCATCCCACTTGAATGCTCATCAAAAAATCTTCCATTGGATTCAACGTTAATCCAGTTCCTTTCGGTTCCTAGCATTGATGAAAACCATAAGCATAGTGTGAGCATTACTTATCATAGAAGAAAAACACATGGTCATGAAAATAATTACTTATAGATTGTCTAAATCATGACACCTTCCGTAATCTATGACACATTGAGTTTATCCTAGGTTGTTCTAGCTAACTAATATCTAAATCCTTCATGATGGTTCATGAAAAATTTGTGAATTCCCAAAGCATATCCCCTAGGAGTGTCAAACCAGGTGTGCAGCATGGATCATTTTCATGTACCAGATTACCCCAAGTAAAGCCCAAAACATCTTGTCGGAGTTGTTACCCCTAGGTACATCTGTGCCAGATCCATATCCACTTGTAGTATCCAGACATGGATGTATTACTTGTAAACCAATCACTCTATTCTTTACCAAAATTATAGGAAATTTTCCTAAATGATAACTTATCCTTATTCTTATCCTTATATACATCCCTAAACATATCCTTACAAATAAACATAGGGATCTCACTAAGGTTTTATCGTCATAGTTTCCAAAGGTTAACTATACCTTTGCTCTGATACCAACTGTAGCAACCATTTCATTGCAAACATAAACATTACATAACTTTTATGGAATACTTACACATTATAAAAAAGGATGCCCAAAGACCTTAGTTGGTATAGTGCCTTTTGAAACATGGAAACATAAACACTGGTACATAAGTGAGCTAAATTATTTCCCACTAGGTTCTTCGTGAATAAAACCCTTCTTAGACACATCAAACACAATACATATCTTCATAACTTGGGGAAGGAAACATAAAAAGGGGTGAGCTCAAATGCTCAGTAAGGGTAAACAAGGGAGACATGTGAGCATAAACATGAGCATAAGGGTACGAGAATATGATCATGAAAATAGAAGATCAAACCCTTCATATCAAAGATCATATACATGAATCATGGTATAAAGCTTGGCAGTTCATAAGGCATGAATCAAAATGAAGTAAAGTACATAAGCCACAAAAGAATAAAATATGATAAATACATGGAATTGTGGAAACATATAAGCATATACTAATTTCCATAGTATCCAAGGCATCAATTCTAGGACCATCTTTTTGGAAACAATCCTTCATTGAACCTAGTGAACCCCAATTCTATCCCTACATTAATGAAAAAAGTAAACCCTCATTTTATCCCTGTATTACTAAACTGGGTAAACCCTCATTCCAGCCCTATATTATGGAACTAAGTAAACCCTCATTCTATCCTTGTATTACAGAACCAATTAAACCCTTGTTCCAGCCCTGTATTACTGAACTGAGTAAACCCTCGTACCAACCCTATATTACTGAACCAAGTAAACCCTCATTCTGGACCTGTATTATTAAACCAAGTAAAACCTCATTGCAACCCTATAATACTGAACCAAGTAAACCCTTGTTCTAGCCATGTCTATCTCATGAGATATAAATCTTTACCCAATGCATTGGAGGGAGATATAGGTCTCACCCATCACATAATGAAATCATACATACATTTTCCACAAGATCATAAACATGTCATATCCCATGAAATGGAATTGGTATCATAAAACTATGAAAATATCATACCCTATGGAAATATATAGGTTTCATAATCATTTCATCATAAACATAACCCATAAAAAGAAGTGGGTTTCAAAAGAATATAACTCGTGAAAGAGACACGAGTTTCATAAACATATTACCCATGATAGAGAATTGGGTTTCATAAAGACCATGGAATTAATCATGATTCATTCATAGAAAGTATATGAATGGAACCTTTATATCATTTCCTATAAAGGAATGAGTAACATCAATAGATTTCCTCTTAGATGGAAACTAATTTTGAAATATCCACTAAAAACTTATCTTGAGGAAGATATCATTTCTTGTTTGAAAAGTTAATTTTAATATATAAAACCATTTGAAATTCATTTTCTTACAAAAAAACTTGAAAACATATAAAGAAGACACGAAATAATTTTGAAAACCTATTTTCTTGAAAACATTTAAAATAATCTTCAAAACATTTTAAAAAAACCATTTCTTTGAAAACACTTGAAACATTTTAAATAAATCATGAATTTTTTTGAAAACACATTTATTTGAAAATATTTTTAAATCTTATAAAGAAATGTTTAAAAAAAATTCAAAACCATTTCTTTAAAATCACTTTTAAAACTTGTAAATAAAACTTAAACATTTTAAAAATAGTTTTCCATGAAAAAATATAAAAGAAGTTTGAAACCATTTTGAAAACAATTTTCCTTGAAAATTACTTTTTAAATTCATTTCTTAATGATTAAATTTTTTAACAATGTAAAGGTAGCTTTAAAAAAATGGTGGCGGGTAAATCCGTACATGTCATATGAGGTAAAAAGAACATTCCTTTTTCATGGAAAATGATAAAAAAAGTGACTAGTTTGGAAGACGGAAAGAATATTCTCTTGAATATATTGGTAAAATAAAAAAAGGGTAAAAATTTATTTTATAAATTATATAGGAATGGTATAATATTCTTGGAAACCCTTTTTATAAAACATAGATTTCTAACTGAAGAGAGGATAAAGTCGGGTTTTCCTAAAAACACTTTCTTAACTAACTTATGTACTAAAGAGTTGAAAACGGTAACAATAAATGAGTATATCATGAAATGTTAAAGGATAGGGAAAATCATGAATATTCTGGAGAGATGGATCATAAGATTTTATAAAAGGAATCATAAACAAAAACAATCTCTAAATGCTATGAGATTGTCTCAATAAACTCTTATTACTTGGTATTTTGAGATCATGCTATCCATGTAAGGAAAGGTAATTACATGAAGAATATAATATCATGAAAAGATTGAGATTAATTATATTTCATGTAAAATGTGACTATAATCACCTCATAAAAGATTTTATATGAATAAAAAAACATGAGTCTCAAAGAAGGCAAATTGAGGCAAAAACATTTTTACCAATTTGGTAACTTTTAAAATTTAAACCCCATGAAATATGGATCATCAAATGGGAATGTGAATATAAATAAATTTAAGTAAAATATACATATAATACAATCAAAGGTAGTATATACACCACAAAAAAGGAAATATTGGCGAACATAGCTTGTATCTCATAGAAATTAAAAGTGAGATGAAATCCTCTTACCTTGTGTCTTGACTCTCTCCGTACTCGTACAAGATTATTGTATAATAAATATAATTTTATTATAAATATTATATATAATAATATTATTATATATATTACCATATATATTTTTATTATAACTCTATATTACCCGCTTGTTAATGATCCCACATTAAGGTTTCACTTTGTGTAATATTCTCTTTGTTCTTTGCATGTGTTTTAATTTGTCATATCGTTGATCCTTATACATATATCATGATTACAGAATGTAGAACATGATATAAATATAAGGTATATTCTGTATAATTATATTATAATAATCTATAGAATAATGAAATATGTAATGGAATACACCATTCATGGAGATGGTAAGGCATACGTAAGCATGAACGTTGTTTTATGTTTTTATTATAATATTGGAATAAAGTATGTAAATTATATATTTATATATATGTATATATATATCATTATTAAAGTAGACTTAATATATCATATATATCATATAATTTCATTAAACCCATCCTTAATACATTCTATGTGGTGTGTGAACGAATCACATCACATTGAGTGGGCGGTAGTCCACACTTCCTCAAACGAGATTATCGTATTAACACCAAATAGAATCTAAAAATATGTGTGTTGTAAAAGTAATATAGAAGATTAAATAAATAATAAATATAATATATTACATATATAAATATATTTTCCATCATAATGGATACCATGATTAGTGTTAAAGGATAAATGAACAATCATCGTTCTGTGAGGCAGTAGTTTGTCGTACAGAGAAACAGTATGTTCAACATCTATTAGATGGAGGTGTGTGTAAGTTTAGTTCATACCTTGTTCATAAAAAAAAATCCTAGTATATTTTGGATACTTGTTTTTTTACACAAGAATTTAATATAAGATATTTTAAGGGGTTAATAAGGGAAATAAAGGAAAGGAGCTTGAGAGAAGATGTTACCTCTAAATCGGGTAACTCCTTTTGGATTGTACCAAAAGGATTCCTTGAGAATATTTTTTCCCAAAGGTAGGATTCAACGTTGAAGGTAGTATTTTTGGGAGGCTACATGGGTATATCTTGGATGAACTTAAAATGTTTTAGAGGTGTGAGTAATTGGTAGAGGTGGTGACCTTTCATAGGGAAGGAAAAGGACTCACATGGAATTTTTAGAAACAAATTAGGTGTGCACATGTTATTACCTAAAAAAGTATTAAAAAACCAATAGAAATATATAATTGAAGTTTTATGGCCCAACTAGGGACATCCAATGGTTTTTTTACATGTGTCTAGGTCGTTTGGGACCTTAATTTTAAGGTTTGGTCCATAATTAAGCTTAATTTGGCCTTAACTGTTGCGATTAATTTTAATCACTTTTACTAATCATTTTGGTCAAAAATTAACATTTCTTTGTTAGAATATAAATATTATACTGAATACAATGGTCTATATTGAATTTTTTAAATTCTCTTCATAGAAGCGGCAAAATTAATATTAGTGTTAATCTCGCAGATGGGATGAAATAACGGGGTTTTAAAGTATGAAAAATTTCAAAAGTTTGTTATGATTTTATATTCAGTTTCAAAGTGAAATTGATTATAATGAATTAAATTGTATTAATAGATGTAATATTAATCTAATTTTACCTTAAAAAATATTTATAATTTCATTTATCATTAAAAATTAATTAGAAAAAAGGTAGTTTTTAACTAAAAAACTATATTTTTTAGTATTCATAAAAAAAATGAAGTTTCTCAGAAAAATCCCAAAAATTCACCATAGGATAATTTTGAAATTATAAATTAAAAAATAAATTTTATTTTATACAATTCAATTTCTAAATTTTTCTAAAATTACTTTTATTATTAAAATAGATTCATTCAAGAAAACAAAAAATTTAACATAAAAGGAATTTACCAAAAAGATTATCTTTCTTTATCAATATGTTTTATTTATATAAAACAAAAATATTTGAAAATTATTTATTAATAAGTTTAACATCTAGGTTATAATTATCTTATTTAAATAATTAGAACAATAAAAAGATATGTTTTGTAGAAACTCGGTGTTGGGTGCATCGTACGCCAAGTGAGTGTTGCTTGTAGCGCAATCCAAGTTGGTATTGCGTGTAGCACAAGCCAAGTTGGTATTGCATGTGAAAGGAATGTTTGACTTAGTGTTTTAATATATATATATATATATAAAGAACTATTTCTAATGTCATGTGAAATGAAAAATATTGAAAAGTTAAACTAATTCAAAAATTAATAATTCTCAAAATCTTAGGGTGTTACAAAACCTAACCAAAGGAACATACAAGGGATTGAAGATGAAAATAGAATGTTTGGAAGGGAGCTTGGAACTCTAAAATCACTTTTATAATGTCATATGTTCGGGAAGAGAGGAGATTCGTTGAAATATAAATAATTTCAACAACATAACATGTTTAAAACTTTAGCTGAGTCATTTAGAAGGCTTGTAATGTGGTTACACATCGTGTAAATGTTTTTAATGGAATTATCTGAAAAAAAACCAATCACCTCATATTTCTTTTATTAAAACCCTTGAACAATTTCACTACATGTAATACCTTTACACAATGTGAAAATGATCTACAGTTGATTTTTCATCCCGTTTTTCTTTTAAACAACCCGAACCCCTTTTAAAGCATCTGAACTTACCAAGAACCCATGTTAACACTTAGTCCCATTTATACCCAGACTCTATTAATTAAAATGGGCATACATCCTTGAACATTAGTTAATTTTATCCAACAAATGATCTCTTTATCGTATCAAGACTCATCCATGAAGGATAAATTAAAAAAAATCTGAGAGAGATATTCCAGGGAAAGAAGGGATCTTACAACCACCCCACCATATAACAACTCCTCCCTAGGATAGTCCAAGACACACTATGAGGCCTCAGTGAACAAGTCCAACCACTATGTTTGCATGTCAAAATCCCTCTCCTAATTCTCCTCTGAAACTCTCTCATGATGCCATCTCACTTGAACCAACGGTAATAGTCTGGCCTGGGAGATATTTCTCATTATGATCCCCAACCCGTATCAGGTGATCCTCAAAGGACACATCAGCAAAAAGCTCAATGTCTACAAAATCTATCAAATTGGAAGGGTTAGGATGATATCTTTACAGTTTCAACATGTGGAAAATTCCATGCCTGGAACTATAACACTATGGAAGGGTTAAACGGTATACCAATAGACCAACCCTTTCTACTATTTCAAACAACTCGAAAAACCTAGGTGCTAGCTTTACCTGTTTCCTAATACGATGCTTCCCCATCCTAAGTAACACCTAAAGAAAAACATTTTGACCAAACTCAAATTCCAGAGGCTATGTTTGATGGTTATCTTATGTTTTCTTCCTACTCTGTGCAATCACCAACTGTCTGATAAACTGAACCTGTTCATACGTCTCCTTCATGAGAATATGCCCAAAAAGTGCTGACTCACCTATCTCTAGACAACAAAGAGGCGAATAGAATATCCTACCATAAAAACCCTCAAAAGGTTCCATTTGGATCGATTCCTAGAAGTTACTATTATATGAAAACTCTATGAGTTCCATATGTTTCTCCCAAGAACCACCAAAATCCAAAAATAAAGGCTTGTAACATATCCTCCAGAACCTAAATAGTCAGCTTAGATTGACCATCAGTCTGTGTATAATAGGATATGCATAAAGAAATCATGATCCTAGGGATCTCTTAAGACACTTCCAGATATATGATGTAAAATGATATTCACTTTTTGAAAGGATACTCCCTAAAACATCGTACAAGCGAACAACCTCACACACGTAATGATTTTTTAGATCTTTAAATGTAAAGTTTTCCCATATATGTAATAAGTGTTATACCTTAGTTAGTCTATCCACAACAACCCATAAAACATCATTCTTATGGGTCATTCTAGGGAATCCCGTCACAAAATACATCATGACATCATCCCATTTCCACTCTTGGATGGGTAAAGGCTACAAAAGCACAGCTAGCCTCTGATTCTTGGTTTTCACCTACTGACAAGTGAAGCATCTATCCAATAATATTTCCACCTCCTTTATACATTCTTGAACACCAATATTTTCTATGAAGATCATTATACATATCTGTTAAACTAGGAAGCACCGCCCATTTAGAATCATGAAACTCCCTCATCAACTCCTCGTATAAGCCCGTAGGAACCCATACTTAACCACAGAAAAGAAGAAAATTTCCACTACTGAGAGACCATCTTTATGGTGTCTCCCCACCATATAATGTTTTCCTCAGAACCTAACCCTTTTGATCAAACACTTGATCAGTCTTAATGTGGTCAAAAAGCATGACCATAACTGATGTCGAATTCAGAGTTACTCACGCCTAAAATTCCCAAACATCCTGATGCATGTTTGAAAAAAGGTCCATTATTCGCCAGTCATCACAAGACTCATGTACTACCTCTGCCTTTTTCTTTTGGCTCAAAGAATTAGAAATTGTGTTTCCCTTTACTATTGTATAATCCAATTCAATGTTGAAAGACTATGGATACTTGACCCACCTCCTCTTCTGAAGGTTCAAGTCTCACTGAGAAAATATGTACTTGAGGTTCTTTTCATTATTTTATACCAAAAAACTCTCACCCATGAAGATAGTGTCCCCCACCCCACAGGGAATGTACCACTACTTCTAATTCCATGTCGTTATAAGGGTAATTCCTCTCATGTTTTCATAGGTACCTAGATCCATAAGCAACCACATCACCCTCCTATAATAAAACTGATCTGAGTCTAAATCTGGATGTGTCACATTACATGATATATGCTTTACCTGGAACACATAAAGTGAGGATGAGTGCTAATTTCAACCTACATTTTAGCTATTGAAAATATCTATTATATTTATCTGACCAAACAAACTTCACCCCTTTCTTGGTCATCCCAAACATTGGTGCTACCAAATAGGAGTAATCTTGGATAAAACACCGGTAATAACCCACTAAACCCAAAAGGATGTGAATTTAAAATATGTTCTTGGCCCATTCCCAAGATACCATAGCTGCAAATTTTTATAGGTCCACTAACACTCCTGCCTCTAATATGGCATGGCCCAAAAAATATAGTCCATTTATCTAGAAACTGCATTCAGTTATCTAGGTGTAAAGAGGGTTTACTCTCAATGTACTGAGGTTGATATCAAGATGTTTGGCATGATAATCTACTGATCTAAATTACACTAAGATATCATCAATGAAAACCACCAAGAACTTATCCAAAAAAAGATAAAATATCCCATTCATTAAGGCCACAAATGTTGTAGGTCCAATAGTCAACCCAAACAATATCACTACGAATTCATACAATCCACACCTGCTCTTAAAATCAGTTCGAGTAATTTCTAATGGTATCACCCTTAAATGATGATATCATAATCCCAAATCAATCTTGGAGAAGATCTCACCACTTCTCAATTGATCATAAATATCATCAATGCGTGGAAGAGGATATCATTTCTTGACCGTCATCTAGTTCAATCTCCGATAATCCACACATAACCACAAAGATTCATTAGCCTTTCTGGAGAAGATAAATGGAGAAACCCAATGAGATGTACTAGGAAATATTAAGACTTTATATTCCAAATATTCCAACTAAACTTTCAACTCCCAAATCTTTGTAGTTCTATTCGGTAAGGCATAACAGAAACTGGCTCTGCTCCCATCATGAAATTTATCATGAACTTGATCTCTCTCTTGGGTGGTAAACCATAGAACTCATCCAAGAAAACCTCCCAAAAAAAAGTCTTCTACTGGAGGAAAATAATCCTACTGCATTACACCATTATATAAAGAAATAACAGTGATTATAGTTGTTTGAAAATCCAATCTACCCTAAATTGGTCTTGTATGACTAGCCTAAAGATCCCACTAACCCTGGTGAGAATAGATTCTTCCTTCTGGAGATAGGAAGGTAACTCTCCTACTATAATAGTCAGTGTGAGCCTGATATAGAACTAACCAATCCATACTAATAATCAAGCCAAATCCTGTCATTTATAGCATAAATGGTTCCTAAAAGAAACGGTAACCACCAATCTCTAGAGAACACACATTACAACATTTGATATTCTTTGATCACACTCTCAATGGTGTGTCGATGGTTAAAACACCATCTATGCTTTCCAAATCCAATCCAAAACCATTTTCAAAAAAGAGAATATGGAAGATAATGTGATGCTCCTTTATCAAACAAAAAATACACTAAGGTATATGATACAAGAATCATACCTCTAACAGTAGATGGTCCTGCATCCACGTTAGCCAGAGTAGTCTTTATAACATGCAACTAACTTGTCCATATGCACCGGGCTTCAATTTGAACACCCTGAGCTATTTCCCTTGCTTGGTATTGTAGCTCATGCACTGGGGTACCACATCCCCTACCTTGGAATGAACGACCTATGGAAATCTAGCTACCAGCCTGCTGGGGGGTAGCTGAGACCCTTCCCGATTTTGGTGCCTTTCCCAATCCTCTACCATTGGTCTACTACAAAAAAATTTCACATAACCTTTGAAAATGACCTAGTCTTCCATAGATATGAAACTCAACTGTGGGGTAACGACACTGTGGGGGATTATGAGAAAACTTCCCACACTAATAGCATCGAATCAAAACACGTTCTTGAGATGGTATTCCACTGCCCTGACTACTCTTCCTACTATTAATTTGGTGGAAACTATCATAATGGAACTTCTTATCACTCAAAGATGAACTTCTAAATCACCCTTCTAAAATAGACTGACCACTTCTCGAGGCCTCTCTCAAATTCACTTCCATGATGAGTGCTTAATTCAACAAGTTTTCAAAGATTCTTAAATGGAAAATGTTTACCAATGACTTTATCACATAATTAAGATTGTCCTAGAAACATCATTCTATAGAGATCTCATTAGCTTCCAAAGATAGAGAAAAGTGTTTTAGGCTGGAAAAACGTCTAGCATAGTCCAGTACTAACAAACCCTCTTGTGTCAGATGCATGAGATCATGAGATTTTTCATCCCTCAATGTTTTGGGATAGAAATTTCTCAAGAACTTCATCTCAATGTCATTCCAAGATAGATCATCATTCTACCTAGCTTCCTCCATTATATCCTACCAATGCTTGGAAGGTCCACGAATCATATAAAGATCAAGATTCACCCTCCTATCCATAGCTACCTTGAGATGCTTGAATATTGTATGGATTGACTCGATCTATAACACGGCTTCTCGGGGTCCCCCTTCCCCATTAAATATAGGCAGACTGTGAACATAAAACTCTACTGATAGCTCAAACATCGAGGGAATGGTATGAATAGTCTCCATTTCCATGGATTCCATGACCCTCAGGTAGCTATCTCCAAGTTTAACATCCATATGCTCCTCAAAAACTACAGGAATTTATGGTTCAGCTACATTAGAATCATGTTGATTTCCACTCTCCTGAATCTCGTGTCGAAGATGATGAGGAGGAATTTTCTACAAAAAAATGCACACCTTAGAGAACTGGATAACAACAAAGTCAACCCCAACAGGTGACTGCAACTAAGTACCACTAACACTTTGTCTCTCTAGAAATGGCTTATAAGTATTTTGGCCTAAAATTGAAACTTCTTTCATTTATCTAGTGAAACAGATATCTCATATTATAGTTCAGCAGAAAATTATATATCACATGAAAAAATAGATATATCCCTATCATGAAAAATGAATGTCAATATGTCCCTATGTTCCCATTATGATATATGAAATCTTATCTCATACCATACCGAGCCACGAGTACAAATATCAAGAAATAGTAAGATCATAAAACAATAACCTCAAACAATATGTGAATCACCCATGGTGAAATAACATCAATTGTAACAAGAACACAAAACAAACAACAATCTTATCCCTAGGCACTCAGATTTTTCCTCGTACATGGGTTAGCTACTCCCACGCACAAGCTCATTGCCGAGTCCCCACACATCCTAGTATTCTTTCTACCATTCCCCAAATAGTAAGGCATAAGAAAAAAAAACTTAGTTCTTTGGTAACATTTTGAAACATCCCCCGATCTGGAATTTTGTCACCTGGCAGGAAAGGGTTGGTTACGAGACCTCAAGTGCACCTCCCTGTATGATAGAATCTACTGACTAGTAGCGAGGTTGTGACTAATATAGTTGGGAGACTATACCCCCTAGTATGAAGTGTCATAGTAGTAGAAAAATTCATAAGTAAACAAAAATAATGAGATGAAATAAATTATAGAATACAATAATAAAATCCAACTATATAAACCAATAAATAGATAAGGAACAATGAAATGATGTGTTAGAATGTAACTAAATGAAATGCTAGAACAATACAAGAAAATACTAGTAGACTCAAACAAAAGACTCAAAGTCCCAGGTCCCAAACCACACATCGGTCCCAAACCCAACGTCGGTCTCATCTCCAAACTTCAGTCCAATAATAAACAAGTAATCAACAGCAAGGTCCTTTTCCCTTATCCAAATCTGTATCCACGAAATGTTTTCGGGTTTCCAACAGAGACCCGAATAGGGTGTGAGTATAAATCAATAGGTCAACACCACCATGTCTAAAGAAAACTAGTTTGATGAGAAGTGTATAAAATAATGTGATGAACAGGTGTATTAATTAATTCAATTATTAATAAAATACAACGACAACCTCCTTCAGCTCCATGTTAGAATATCTATGAGCATGTCTTATAACCATGCCAACCAAAACCATATAACCAAGGTAAAATTACCTTATTTGGTGACATTCCAGAAATATCTATGATAATTTCTTATGACAATGCTAAGAATAATCATATAACCAAGGTAGTCACAGCAATCTGTGTCAAATCTCTATAAGCTTTACAACATTCTCGGTCAAATACCTATAAGCATTACTGCATGGGACATGGCATAGCCTGCTCTCTATAAGAATTACAACATGGTATTGGGATGAGCCTACTCAATATCAGCATTACAGAATATAATTGTGCTAGTGCAAGGGTTGGGCCCAATATATAAGCATTGCAGCATGGAACACATTCCCTATCATATAGCATGTATATCACAATATCACATCACAATTCTCAATGGTTAATTATACGAATTACCATTATTATTTAATATGCCACTTGAAATTCAATTCACAATTGGTTAACAATTATATCAATAAGTTTTAAGCCGCAATTTAGGATTTATATAATAATAAATCACCATAGGTAACATTTCATGCTAAACATTCTTTAAGATAATGCCCAATTCAAGTATATTCAAAGGTTTTCTCACCCAATGTACAGCCATAAACCTAGTCAGAAGCCAATTGTAAATAAGGGATTGAAGGGACAATCTCATTCATTTATTAAATTGATTTGGGTACACACAACAATAGTGCAATCATAATATTGCATAATCTTGACAATAATCAAACCATAGGGTTATAATTTAGACCCCCTACCTTTATCCAACGCTCCATAAACACTTCCAACAGACAACGCCCATGAGAAAGAAGGTGCATATGATTGCAAAGAGGTCCCAAGATCAAAATTGATGAAGATAAAAACTGACAATGCAATCGGCCAAAGGATTTCACAGTAATGGTTGGAGAACCAAAGGGAAGAAAGAGGAAACCTAACCAAAGGAACTTACTAGGTATTGAAGACACAAACAAAACATCCTGAAGGGTGGTTGAGACACCAAAATCACCTGGAGAATTCCCTAGGGTTGAGATGAGAGGATTTGCAATGAAATAAAATGAATTTCAACCTCATATCATTTTTAAAACTGTAGGTCGAGCATTTACACAATGTGTAATGTGGTTACACATCGTGTAAATGTTTTTAATGGAATTATTTGAAAACCCCATCACCTCATATTTATTTTATTAAAACCCATAAACAATTACATGATGTGTAATCCCTTTACCCGATGTGTAAATGTTCTGCATTTGATTTTTCATCCTATTTTCCTTTTAAACAACCCAAACCCACTTTAAAGCTTCTCAACTTACCAATAAACCATATTAACACATAGTCCCATTTATACCCGGAAACCATTAATTCAAACGAGCATACATCCCTGAAATTTGGGTCATTTTTTCCAACAAAGGCTCTGTCTCTGAACAAGACTCAGTCACCAAGTCTAAAATGAAAAACTCTGAGAGATACATACCTGGAAAAGATGGGGTCTTACAAAGGCAAGCTAAACTTCAGTTGACGATCACCTCGTACACCGAGTTTTGTTCAAATTCAAATGATGGAAGACACTTGTGACTAAATATTTATGTGAGGGTTTCTATATTTTTTAAATAATGTAATCCATTTCTATTAATATGTTCATACTATGTTGTCGCACTTACAACTGAATATTAATAGAAAAACATTCATCGCTTCTTAATCTATTTTACTATTTATTATTTTATGTGATTCCCACTATCATGAAAATGCATAAAATAATAAATAATGCATAAAGGAAATAAATTACTTCACTAGTCTTAGGTATCTATTATTGGTTGGTCCATTTAAACTCAATGTACCAAACACAGCCTAGGGATATCTTACCCGAGTCGTGTCTTGACTCATGATGCAGCTCATCCCTCATCCAGTGTGTTCACATCTCATCGAGATTTCACCTCAACTTGGAGAGGTTAATGACTTACAACATCATCATCAAAACACAAATGTACTCACGCATAGGAGGGGATCTCGTGAAGTGTAATGTACATGCAGATAATGATGGATCCACATTCCCTTATACATATTGAATAAAAATGATGATGTGCAGAACATCAATAAAACTCATTAATTATTTCAAACATCGCACGTAGGTAATAAATAGATAAATAAACCAAAAAAATATGACGGTTGACCACTATTCAAGATCAGTTAGTAGGTAAAAATAAAGCACGATAAAAATTAATTGTAATAAATTGAAGTATGAGAGAATTTAAATAAATTAAATGAATTTTTAAATTCAAATAATTTAATTCAATTCGATCTAATTATTAATTTAATTTTTATTCCAAAACTAAATTAATTATTCATAATATTAAAATATTAATTGTTAAACCAAAACTAATTTTTCATTAATTTAATGTAATAATAAAATTTAATTAATTAATTAAATCACTTTTGTATGGTGTTATGGGCCATAAAAAACCACCCTCACTTGTTCTGGTTCGGGCCGATCAGCCTAGGGGTAGGATAGGGTCTCTCCAGTGGCGACGTGCAATGTTGGTTGCGGCACACTTCAGCCTTAGGAGGGTAGAGCGGGTTACAGTGGAGTTGGCCTGTGAAGGGTGGTGGTGACGGTTCACCCGGGTAAGCTGCACGGTTGGATCTGTGGTAGGTGGCGGCGTCCTCGCGGCAAGCTTTTGTAGCCAAACCAGGCATCAGCGGGATCAAATCTAGGCACGGATTGGGCGGGGAGATGGTGTAGGCGGTGAGGCTACCCAGGTGGGTGGTGGATGGCCAAGAGAGGGAGTCTTTCACATAAAGACTTTTTTTTCTTTCTTTTTTTGACCTCTTTCTACCAAAGTCTATAACTTACCTTTTCTACACCCTACTATTTTTTTATTTATTTGTTTTATATTTTGTTGAAAAAATGACCTACTACCTACCCCTTTTAATTTTACACACATTTTTAATTAATATATATAAATAAACATTATTTTTTGAATATAAACATGATAGTTTTATATATATTAATAAAAAATTTTATTAAAAGTTTTTATCAACGCTCAAAATAGCGGTGATAAAGATCCATATTATCTAAAAAAATGTTTATAAATGATACACATATATCAACATTTTTTTATTGCTAATAAAAATTAAATTTATCACCGCTTTATGTTTAGCGTTGATAAAAGTCATTGTTGGATAAAGCACGATATGTGATCATGGGTGGGGGGGGGAAAGTACCTTGGGTAAGACATCACTTGTAATGGGCCGGATCATGGTTTGAGTTCTCTCTCGTTCTGTATGTGCGTGTGTGTGTCTATATATATATATATATATCAGTGGATGAGTAAGTATTGTAATTTCCTAATTTAAAATAATACCACTTGTGTTAAATAAATTTATTTTTTTATAATGTTAAATATGAAAATGTATATTACATGCATGTCGACTCCCACAATCCCTGAAACATAAAATGAAAAATATATATTCATTAAAATGAATGTTCATTCTCAATAAAGTAAATAACAATTGATTATTGGATTAAAGGGAAAAATCATGATCCCGTGACGTTTACTATAAAATAAACATTTACTTGATTAAAAAAAGGAAAGTCATTCTCCTTCCAGAACTACACACTTTACAAACGCGGAGTGAGGAGTGTATTCAACGGAAGTTTCGGTATGGGAAATAAGGAAACCAAATGGAAAGTCATTCTCGTAAGATTTTGTGAATTATTATTTTTAATTAATTTAATATTTTTGATATTTTACATTTCATGCAATACTGAAAACAGTTATTTTATATATATTAAATAACTATGTTTTGATTGATTTATACACAATGCAAAGTTAATCGTGAACAACACACAATATAATGGTTAGATTTATCTATACAGAACACTGAGGTGATCTTACATTTCAAGCAAGACTGACTTTCCTCTATGGCTTGCATAACATGCATGACCGAGTGTTAAGAAATAATAATATATTATTTAAAAAATATAATAATATATAACCAAGCCGTTAAATTAGCTTTTATGAATATTATTAACTAACCTATATAAATATATGATTTTCAAAAAATATAAAAATATTTAATTAGTTACAAATTATTTAGAAATTAATATAAGAACCAATGGAATTTAAAGGGAGCATTTTTATCAAAAAAATATTATTATACTCACAAAGTTGTTTTACCCTTAAAAATTAAAGTAATTACAATTAGTTAGTGATATTAATGTAATATATATGTTTTCTATTCAATCAAATATTTTTTATATTCATCCAATAGATTTATTGACATAAGATAAGAACAAGCCAAATTTTATACATAAAAACCAATATTTTTTATAAAGGTAGTTTTACCACCTTTTAATGGAGAACCAATTTAAATCCAATTTTTGTAACCTTTATATATTTAATATGTAAAAATAAACTTCGTCTTTGAAATTGGAACATAATAATTAGGTTAGGGTAAATTTTTGGTATTTTTCTGTGAAGTTTTATTTTTTAATAAATAGTGAAAAATATTGTAGTTTAGTTCAAAATTCTTTTTCATCTAATTTATTTATAAGGTTAAATTACATTTAAAATTGGTTTCAAATTTTAATTAGATAAAATTTTTACCAATTAATCCAATTTAGGTCATTATAACCAATTTCAAATTTAAATTGGATATAAAAAATAGTAATCTTTTGATCATTTTTACTTTAAAAACCTGCATTGTCGACCCGACTACGAGATTAAATTTAAATCAATTTCTACCACTTCTATTATTAGAATTTTGTAAAATGGATTTCATATTTGTAATCAGAATAATTTATAATTTCTAAGTTCAACTTATTTTTTGACCAAAAAAATTAGGGAATGTAATTAAAATTAATTACGACGATTAAGGTTAAATTAAGCTTAATAAGGGACTAAACCATAATCTTAAGGCCCAAAAAACGTATAAACTTATCCAAGAGCCATTTTATGAACACATTTCGACCCTATCCTATGTTTTCTTGAATTTTTACCATTATTGGGTCTAATTCCAATAAAAACGTGGGTGGGGTTTCCTTTTTCCAAAATATTACAAGAGGGCTACTCATCCTCCATTATAAAAAGCCTCCTATCCTCCCACTTCCTCACACCTCTAGAGCCACTTTATCTCAACCAAAATCTATAAAAATACCTCCCTAATATCCCTAACTTTCTCATTTAAACCTACTTTGGTCAGAAAGCCTTCCATGAAAGACCTTTGATTCAAACCAAAAGGAGTAACCCGACTAAGAGGTAACACCATTCCTCAAACTCCTTTCTTCCATTTTCTTTCTCTACTCCCTCAAATATTATTATTCCATTATTGTATAACAAAAAAAGTATCCTCAATATACTAGGATTTTTTTATGCTTTGGGTTCAACCTACACTTATACACACTTCCATTTAATTGGTAATGAACATATTGTTTACGTGTATGGTGGACTACAGCCTCACGAAACGATGATTGTTCATTTTTCCTTTAACACCTCTCATGATAGACATTATGAGGGAAACTTTGTTAATATATGTTATATATGATATTTTTTTATTTCTTTAAGCTTAATTAATTATTTTACATCATATATCTTTATACTTTCTGTAGGTTCTAGGCACAACAGAAGCGCGTTGGTGGGTGTACCCAACTTTAATTTTAGCGTTAACAATGATCAATCTGAGATCCATCATTATAATAAAACCTCGGATCTTCATAATAGAACGAAGAATGAAAAAAAATAGGGGAGTCCCAGAACCATAAATAGGATCATCATATGTTGGTTATAATTAATTTAATTAATTGACAATAATTACCTTGATGTAATTCTTTCTTCGTTGATGTTTCCGGTCACGATCTGATGTGATCTGTCGTTGCATCGTAGAATCCAAGTGTAGGATTCTTCTAGCGGTGATCCACACATGCTCCACGTATCTCTGGACGTCGTCAAAGGGATCTATGGGTGTTAGCACAAAAGAGTCTTCGCTTGCGATGTCCGCCTTCGATCGCCTTGATCCGGTGGAGGTGAATCTCTCTCTCTCGTAGATTTAGAGCGTTCTCGGTTGAAAAAGAATTCTCTCTTGGCTTGAGAGCGTTTCCAAAATCCGTTGTGCAAAACCCTAAAAAATGGCTAGTCTAATGTGAATTATATAATTGGGATTTTAATTACATAGAATAATAAAATAAATTAATTACCCGAAATCATTTATTCATTTCATTTAATTCTTAGTAATACTCCATGTATTAATAATAACAGTTGACTATTATTATTAATTGACATGCACACAATGAATTATACTTAATATTATTTAATTAAATAAATATTATAATTTCTCATAAATTCCCAGAAAAAAATACACAGCGTGTACTTTTATTTTTCTATTTTTCATTATTTTCTCCACCACATTTATTAGACCTTGAATAATGGCTATTTATTTCTAAAATAAATATCACTACATTACTCACTAATAAATATATTACTTCACCCACAATATATTCTATTGAATAACTAGTGTCGAAATAAATGCAGTCAGACATCCTTAAATAATTATTAAACCACAATTAGGAATAATCTTTATTTAACTTGTTAAATTAATATTTAACTGAGATACTTGGACACACTTAGTGTGTGACCCACTATGCCTCTTTCTCAGTGGCATTAGGCGGATCCTGCCTAAATTCCAAGGTTAGTATCTAACAACACACCAAGGAATCTATAGAGAAATAAGATAATGCCGCAATGACGTGTCACCTCCTATGAACACTTACCGTGTAATATAATTCATTTGTATCAATATCTCGAATCAAGCAAGTTGCAAACAACTGCCATCAACTCATGTGCTCGATTATTCTTTCTTTGACTTTTCGGAATTGAACATGCCCATTCCTCACCATGGTCATGAATTTATTTAGGCTATATCAATTCCATCAAAGGGCCTGAGATATCTACTTCCGTTATGGAACAAAAGGGACAAACCCTTTCTTGCATTATCTATTAATGCAGTATCACTCGTGACGCACCCAATATATCCTACCTCACTGCGAACAGTGTTTCATCAAATTTTTCATCACAGTTTTCATCAATACATTTAAGTGCACGAGTTTTAATACCCATTAATAATAATCTTAAAGTCTAAGGACCAATACACACGTCCGCAGATAGGAACATCCAATGACACTATGAAATGTGGACTTCCTACTGGTGGGTCTCATTCTCATAATATCCTCCTGGATATTACCAAGGGTGCACACCATGAGAAGGTGCCTCAAAGTTTTATGAGTCCTCACCCCTAATGGCATGTATTATTTGTGTCCTTCTAATAACATCATCCGTCCGTAGAATAGATATATTCAAGAACAGTGTTATGACACTTCTGGGTTCTCATCATAGCAGAGATCCACTATGACCTTTTAATGCAACAGCTATCCTTAAGACATTATCACATGCATCGTCACACATAAGAATAATCAAGATGTGATAAGGTATTTATTTATTGAATAAAGTACAAAGTAGTTGGTTCTAGGCCACCAACTCCAACAGACTCCCACTTGGACTAGAGACAACTGCTAACAACCTTTAACCTGCTAGCTCTCACATGATATTCTTGATTCTACTAAGATAGACCTTTAGTCATGGGGTCTTCCAAGTTCTCTTCCGTGGACACTCTGATCACTACAAGTTTACCCCTTTGATAGAAATCCCTCAAGAGGTGATACTTCTAGAGTATGTGCTTTGTCCGTTGATGTGACCTTGGTTCTTTTGCAAGAGCCACCGTTGCAGTATTATCATAATACACTGTGATAGTATTTTTACTGCTAGGCACCACATCAAGCGCCTGGACAATATTCTGAATCCATACGGCTTCCTTGGCTGCATAAAAAAGATGATATATATTTGGACTCCATTGTAGAATCGACGACAACTGGTTTCTTTGAACTCTTCCAGCTCACAACTCCTCCATTGAGATAGAAAACATATCCAGATTGTGACTTTAGATTGTTCTGATCTGTCTGGAAACCACCATCAACATACCCTCTGATGACAAGCTCCTCGTCTGCTCCATACACCATGAATATATCCTTAGTTCTTCTCAGATATTTAAGGATAGTCTTAACAGCAGTCCAATGTTGTTCTCCTAGATCTGCTTGATATCTTCCTACCATGCTCAGTGCATAGGCAACATCAAGCCTGATACATAACATGGAACACATGATGGATCCTATAGCCGAAGCTTATGATATATTACTCATTCTATCTTTCTCTTGTTGTGTCTGAGGACACATTTTCTTAGAAAAATGTAGGACATGTGACACTGGAACCAATCCCCTCTTGGATTGTTCCATACTAAATCTCTTTAGTATCTGTTCAATGTATGTACCCTGACTTAGTCCAAGCAGCCTCTTGGATCTATCACGAATGATCTTGATCCCTAGAATGTAGGCTGCTTCACCTAAGTCCTTCATACATAAACACTTCTTCAACTAGTCCTTAACTGATTGTAATACTAGTACATTGTTTCCAATAAGTAATATGTCGTCAACATATACTACTAGGATAACGATCGCATTCCCATTAAACTGCTTATAAACACATGGCTCATATTCATTTTTAATGAAACCAAATTCCTTTATGACTTCATCAAATTGAATGTTCCATGACCTGGATGCTTGCTTTAATCCAAAAATGGATTTCTGCAACTTGCAAACCCGTTTAGCTTCACCTGGTGTCACAAACCCTTCTGGTTGTGTCATATAGACATCTTTCTAAAGGTTCCCATTAAGGAATGATGATTTCACATCCATTTTCAAAATCTTGTAGTCATGGTAAGCTGCTATGATAAGAATGATTCTTATGTATTTAAACATGGAAACTAGAGAGAAGGTTTCATCATAGTCAATTCCTCGACGATGTCTGAATCCTTTAGCCACTAGCCTTTCTTTATAGGTGCTAACTTGACCTTCCATGTCCAACTTTCTCTTGAATACCCATTTGCATCCAACAGGCTTTACATCAATTGGCTCATCAACCAGAACTAAGACTTGGTTCTGATACATGGAATCCATCTCAGAATTCATAGCTTCTAGCCATTTTGCAACTTCTGAGCTTTCTACTACTTTTTTGTAGGAGATAGGTTCGTCATTGTCCAACAATAATGATTCACCATCCTCGGTGACTAGGAAACCAAATATCTCTGGTTCCCTTACCTCTCTTGATCTCCTACGTTGTACTTGTGTTTCTAAAACCTCTTCCACAGGGACCTGTGGAACTTGTTCCTATACCAACTCTTGTGTATCTTGAGCATCAACTTCGTCAAAGTCAATCTTTCTCCCACTATCCTTTTTGAGGATGTGCTCACTCTCAAGAAAGATGGCTTGTCTAGAGACAATCACTTTCTTATCTGAAGGGTTATATTGGTAATATCCTTTCATTTCCTTGGGATATCCTATAAAGATACACTTCGTACCCCGAGGTGCTAGTTTGTTACCTGAGAAGGCCTTAACAAATTCCTCACATCCCAATACATGTGTGTGCGAAAAAATGGGTTTCTTTCCATTCCATAACTCGGGGGGAATTCCATTTTCCACCTTGGTTGGTACTTGGTTTAATATGTATGTTGTAGTCTGTAATGCATATCCCCAAAAGGATAATGGAAGATCTGCATGACTCATCACTGACCTCACCATGTCCAACATGGTGCGGTTCCTCCTTTCACTAACACCATTCCATTGTGGTGTATAAGGAGGAGTGAGCTGAGATAGAATACCAGACTCCTGTAGATGATGAATGAAATCTTGGTTCAGATATTCTCCACCTCGATCCGATCAAAGATTCTTTATCTTCTTACCAAGCTGATTCTCTACTTCATTCTTGAATTCCTTAAATTTCTCTAAGGCTTATGACTTATACCTCATTAATTAGACATAGCCATATCTTCTCAAATTATCAGTAAAAGTAATGAAGTAATAATATCCACCTCTAGCTTCTACTGGAAATGGTCTACACACATCCGTGTACACCAATCCTAGAAGCTCTGTGGCCCTTTCACCCTATCCACCAAAAGGAAGCTTGGTCATTTTACCCTGTAAACAATCATGACATCTATCAAGTGGTTTTATCTCAATAGAGTCTAAATAGCCATCTTGGCAGACCTTTGTCAAGTGCTTCTCGTTTACATGACCGAGATGGTGATGCCACAAATGGGTGATGTATGAGTCACGTGAGTCTGTTTAGTTATCAATTTCCAACACTTGGTTTTCGTAATTTAATACATACAAACCATTATTTAAATACACCATACCATAGCATACGTTGTTCTTATAAAAGAGACAACCCTTATTTCCAAACTTGAAAATAAATCCATCTATATCCAAACATGATACATAAATTATGTTCTTGGTAACACTAGGAACATAATAATAGTTATGTAAAACCAAAAATCATCCCAGTCGGCAATGAGAGGTGGTAATCGCCAATGGCTAATGCAGCCAACCTCGCGCCATTGGTAGCTCGAAGATCCACCTCTCCTCTGGAAATCTTTCTAAATCTACTTGGTTCCTGCATTTGAATACATATGTGAATCCCACAAGCTGTATCTAATACCCAATGTGTAGAAATAGAAAGATTACACTCGATAACAAACACACCTTTAGCGTCCCTATGCTTATAGGTGCAGTTCCTCTTCCAGTGGCCTTTCTTGACAGATGCAAAACATACCGCCTCCTGTTCCATTCCCTATCTCTGGATCTTCCCCTTCTTAGAGGGAAAATGCTTGGGGGCTTCAGACCGTTTATAAGTCTTTGGCCCCTTTGCCTTTTCCTTCCTTTTCTTATTCACCATAAGGACTGCGGGTTTGTCACACCCCATGTCCTTATATACCTGGCGAATTAAGGTCAGAAGTTCTGATAGAATCTTCTCATTGTTTCTCATGTTGTAGTTAACAATGAAGCTAGAGAAGGTATTGGGCAGTGATGATAGGATGATATCTGTACGCAACACATCTGGGAACTTAATCCCTAAGATATCCAGGCGTTCAATGTAGCCAATGAGATTGACTACATGAGGCCCAACTGGAACAGACTCTATAAGATTAGTTGTAAATAAAGCATTGGAGATCTCATATCTCTCTTGTCTTGCCTTCTCTTGATAGAGATTCTTAAGTTGAGACATCATTCTATATGCGTCCATGTTTTCATGTTGCTTCAAGAGCTCATTAGACATGGCTGACAGCATAAAACACTGGAAATCTGTGGCATCATCCATGTGTTTCATATAGAGAGATAGTTCCTCATCACTGGACTTTTTTCCAGGTGAAACTAGAATAGGCCCTTCCATCACATACAATTTCCTCTCATGGAAAAGGATGACACGTAAACTCCTCTGCCACTTTTGGAAATTGGTGTCGGTGAGAAGGTTTTCCTTCTCAAGTATGGTTCGCAATGATATGTTTGAATTAATTTTCCTTTTCGTTTCTAAAAATTAAGATGAGAAAATGTTTAATACATTATTATGATAAAACTAAGACAAATAAATTAATTAATAATTATTAGCCTCCCACTATTTTATCGAAATCCAATAGTCATCACCATTGACTTCGGAATATTCTGTTACCAGAATATTCTAGTGGCAAGGATCCATATTTCCAATCGAATTACCCCAACTTGGGTTATTCAAGCAACTTTAAGGGTTTTAGGTAGGCATTCCAAATTCCAACTGCATTAACTCGCAGCTCCTTGGTCCGCTGAGTAGACTCCCCAATCCTGAAATCCTTTTATTTTTGGATTTCCTCAACTTTTGCCTCTTGGTCACACCAAGTCCTGTTGTGGCAGTCAACCCTTGACGCAAACCAATTCAATTCAACCCAAAACTTTGAGTTATAATTCCCTGATAATTGAAAGCACGCCAACTAGGGTTGGTCAAGCACTTTAAACTATGGTTCGATTATATCCAAGATTATGGAAGGCTATACCGACTTAATATTTCTTTGATGAATTTAATCCTTATATGTAAATTGCTAATTTATTTATCTTTGATTACATGCTTGTTAATATTAAGTGGGATATATTTAAGTGGTTAACCATGTCTAAGATAATATTTATGCATAAGCCGGTCTTATTTTAGTTCCATATTGCATGCTTGTTTAATTCATTAACTGTGTGATCATGACAACACACCCACAATAAATAAACCATGCAACTGACATAAATAAATTAAATGCTATGATCGTGAGCTTGATTTATTGGTTAGTTTATCTAGCGATTGATAAACTAACCCAAAACCTAGGGGAGAAACACCTTGAACCTTTTGGGTTCATGTTTATAGCTTTCCACCTATCCACCTTTGTATCTCCTTGGATTGGTTTCACCTTGGCTCCTGACTTGATCTGCCTCCACTATCTTGGGGGCTCCATCTATTGCATATGCATTTCTCTCACATGTAGGTGAGGGGTAAAAAGGGGTTTTTACTTAAAAGAAACCTTGGGTGCTTAGGCCCTACATATTAATGAGGAGAAGGCTCGCATGCCAACAAATTTAATTTAAATAAATAAATTAAAAGAACAAATTCACATACAGAGGTTTTGGTCTAGATCATGATCATCCATACATGCAATGATATGTACGCATAAATAAAACCAGCATTCAATTCTTTAATCATTCTTGTTTAAGATAAATCACGCTCGAATCAATTAATTATCTTTAATTAGTTAATCCCTTTATCTTAAACCCTTTTTCTCAATTTCCTTGAGATTCTCATCCATCATGATTTTTAACAAATAAATTTATTTAAAATTATCTTTGTACGTAACTTGTACCTTGGAGGCAACCCTGTGAATTACCGTTCATAACTACCCAATGAGTATAAATTAACATTACGTAGATGTTAAATTAAACACATATATATAAAACACATATCACTTGTTGTGCCTCAGCTTTACGCCTGCACTATGGTACACGTCTCAAGGGTTGGTATAATATAATAATTTTCTTTAATAAATCTGCGTAATTTGGATGAGTACACGACGTATAGTTCTAACTACACGGAGTGTACTTTTTTTCACCATCCATCCAAAGTACACACTCAAGGAAAAGGCATGTAGATGTACTTTGGAAATTTTAGGAGTACATGGCGTGTTCAGTGGGACACACACCGTGTAGTATCCGCGTTACATGGTTTCCAGCTGGGTAAGTCGTGTACGAGGTACACGGTCCAACCCTAGCCCGAAGGGACTACACGCCATGTTCAGTATACCACATGACGTGTAATCCAGAAACCGTGTGCCACCTATTCCTGGTCAACATACAGTGTCATTTATGACTTAGGAATACTCCAACATATGACCTGATTCGGCGGACCAGTCCGATGCATTGAACCTAGACTACATGAAGTGTACTACCGAATATATGTCGTGTATTCTGGTTTTGTATGGCCAGGAATGTTTGTCACCTCCAGAAGAGAAAATCTATTTTATTTTAACCAAAATTAAAAGAGAAATTCATTTCCATAAGGTGAAAGAGAAACGAGAGGGGAGGAACAAATCTTGAGATTTAGATTTTAAAGAATGATTAACTTGAATTGAAACAACTAAATTATTAAATACACAAATTACCAACAAAAAACTAAATAATTATAATCAACGATATGACCCCCTCTAATACCACTTGTAGGTTCCAGGCATAGCGGAAGCACGTTGGTGGGTGTACCCAACTTTAATTTTAGCATTAATAACGATCAATCTGAGATCCGTCATGATAATAAAATTCCAGATCTTTATAATAGAACGAAGAATGAAAAAGAAATGGGGGAGTCTTGAAACCATAAATAGGATCATCATATGTTGGTTATAATTAATTTAATTAATTGACAATAATTACCTTAATGGAATTATTTCTTCATTGATGTTTCTAGTAATGATCCGATGTGATCCATCGTTGCGTCGTTGAATCCGAGTGTAGGATTTCTCTAGCTGTGATCCACATGTTCTCTACGTATCCCTTAATGTCGCTGAAGGGATCTCTGGGTGCTAGCGTGGAATAGCCTTAGCTTGCAATGTATGACTTTGATCTCCTTGATCCGATGGAGGTGGATCTCTCTCTCGTAGCTTGAGAGCGTTCTTGGTGGAAAAAGAATTCTCTCTCAGCTTGAGATATTTTCCAAATCCATTGTTCAAAACCCAAAAAAAATGGCTAGGCTAATGAGAATTATATAATTTGGATTTTAGTTACATAGAATAATAAAATGAATTAATTACGCAAAAGAATTTATTTATTTCATTTAATTCTTAGTAATACCCCATGTCTTAATAATAACAATTGGCTATTATTATTAATTGACATGCACACAAAGAATTATACTTAATATTATTTAATTAAATAAATAATATTATTTCTCATAAATTCCCAGAAAAAAATACACGGCGTGTATATTTAATATACACGGTGTGTACTTTTATTTTTCCATTTTTCATTATTTCCTCCACCACATTTATTAGACCTTGAATAATGGCTATTTATTTCTAAAATAAATATCACCGCATTAATCGCTAATAAATATATTATTTTTCCCACAATATATTCTCTCAAATAACTAGTGTCGAAATAAATGTGATCAGGAATCCTTAAATAATTATTAAACCACAATCGGGAATAATCTTTATTTAACTTGTTAAATTAATATTTAACTGGGATACATGGACACACTTAGTGTGCAACCCTCTATGACGCTTTCTTAGTGGAATTAGGTGGAACCTTAATAAAGTCCAATGTTAGCATCTAAAAACATGCCAAGGCACTCATAGAGGAAGAATTTAACTCCACAATGACATGTCACCTCCTACAAATGCTTACCGTGTAATATAATCACTTTGTCTCGATATCTCGAATCATGCGGGTTTCATGCTAGTGCCATCAACCCATGTGATCAATTATTATTTCTTTTACTTTCCAGAATTGAACTTGCTCATTCCTCACCATGTCCATGGATTTATTTAGGATATATCAGTTCCATCAAAGGTCCTGAGATATCTACTTCCATTATGTAACAGAAGGGAAAAATCCTTTCTCGCATTATCTATTAATGCAGTATCACTCGTGATGCACCCAACGTATCCTACCTCGCTACGAATAGTGTGTCGTCACAATTTTCATCAATAAATCTAAGTGAACGAGTTTAATACCCATTAATAATAATCTTAAAGTCTAAGGACCAATACACACATCCATAGATAGGAACATCTGATGACACTATGAAATGTGGACTTCCTACTGGCAGGTCTCGTTCTCATAATATCCTCCTGGATATTACCAAGGGCGCACACTATGAGAAGGTGCCTCAAAGTTTTATGAGTCCTCACCCCTAATGACCTGTATTATTTGTGTCCCTTAAATAAAATCATCCATCCATAGAACATATATATTCAAGAATAGTGTTATGGCACTTCTGGGTTCTAATCATAGTAGGGATCCGCTATCACCCTTTAATGCAACAACTATTCTTAGGACAATATCACATGAATTGTCACACAGAAGAATAATCAAGATGTGATAAAGTATTTATTTAATGAATAAAGTACAAAGTATTTGGTTCTAGTCCACCTGCTCCAACACTTTCTATTTGGTGTTAATACGATAATTTTTTTTTTGAGGAAGTATAGAATACCTCCCCCTCAAAGGGTTGTGATTCATTCATACACTACATAGAATTTATTAAGGATGGGTTTATTGAATATATATGATATAATCAAGAAAATTTAATAATTATATATGTGTGTGTGTGTGTGTGTGTTTTTGTTTCTTTTACTTTCTTTCTTTCAACACGACAATTAAACTGAAATAGCGTTCATGCGTACGTACAACTTACTATCTCCATAAATGGTGTATTCTATTTCATAATTCTATATTTTATGGATTATTAAAATTAATAAATAATTAATATAAATTATATTTAAATCATTTTTTACATTCTAGAAACCGTGATATAATTATAAGGACCAAATATATATCAAATTGAGGTACATGCGAAAAACAAAGCGGTTATTGCCCGAAGTAAAAAACTTAACGTAGAATTGTTAACAAGTGGGTAATATAAATCTATAATCAAGCCATATATGGTATTAGAATAAATAATGTGGTTATTTTATATATATATAATAATAAATTTATATTTATTATATAGTAGGTTTGGATGAGTATGACGAGAGTCAAGACACAAGGTAATGGAATTTCATCTCGCTCTTTATTTTCATGAGATACATGCATTATTAACCACTCACTTATTTTGGGTGGTGTTTATACTACCCATTAATGTATTCTATTCATATTATAATTAAATCTATGGGTATTTACATAACCATTTTATTATCTTTCTATCATGGGGTTTAAGTTTCAAAGTTACCAAATCGGTAATGTAATTTTTGTCTCAATTTTCCTTCTTTGAGAAACATGTCATATTATACACCTATATTTTTATATGATGTGTATATACTTCTTTTAACATGTTATATCATGAATCTAATTAATTTTATGATATTTTAATCTCCCTATAATTTCATTTTCTTACATGGGGATTATGGTTCAAAGTTACCAATTTATAAGAGTTTATTGAAATAATCTCATCACTTTTCGAGTTTGTTTATGATTTTGCTTTATTTGATGAAATATTATGATATATATCTCAAGAAAACTAATTAATTTCATTATAATATTTTTATTCATGATATATTAATGTATTATTACCATTTTTTCACTCTTTGGTACATAAGATAATTAATTGTTTTTAATAAAGTCTGAATTTACCTCTCTCTTCGGTCGGAAATACGCGTTCATTCAAAACCATGTATTCTAAAAGGTTTCCAAAAATATTATATTATTATCTTATGATATTTGAAATAAAAAATTTCCCATGTTTTACATTTTTAAACAAAATAGTTTTTAATAAGGAATCTTCTTATCGTTTTCCAGTTGAGGCACCTTTTTAAGCCTTTTACGGTGTAAAAGGAATGTTCGTCATGTTAGGGTTTATCCACTGTCATGACCGAAATTACCTTGAAGATTCCTTTACAAGATAAATAATTTATTTTATTTTAAAAAAAATAAAATGTTTTCCTTATATTCTGTAAATTCATTATTTCAAATTATCTTTAAATAAAAAGGTTTTCAAAACGTTTCCAAGCAATTTTATAAGTTTTTATGGAAACTAGTTTTAAAAATATTTTCAAGATTCTTTTATAAGTTTTCAAGTAAAATGATTATAAAAATGTTTTCAAGATTTATTTATAATTTTTATTCCTAATAAAATGGTTTTCATAAGGTTTTATGTTTTTAAAAATCCTTTTTCAAAGAAGAAAGGATATTTTCTTCAAGAAATGTTTTTGAAATATATTTTAAAATTATTTTCCATATAATATGACATATGTTTATGTTATTCATTCCATTATTGAAAATGATATAAAGGATCCCTTCATATTCTTTCTCTAAATGGTATATTCTTACAGTAATGGTCTTTATGAAACCCATTTCTCTTTCACAGGTTAATTGTTTATGAAATATTTTTTTCTTTCATGGGTTGTGCTTTTGATGAAATGATTATGAAACTTGTATATTTTTTACATGATATGATTATGTGTTTATGATACCCATTTCATTTCATGGGTTATGATATGATTTTTTATAATTTTGTAGCACATGTCTGTATGATTTAATTATGATATAGGTGGGACATATATATCCCTATAATGAATTGGGAAAAGATTTATATCTCATGAGATAGACTAAGATGGTCATTGGAGTGAACCTTGACTAACTACTAAGATGGAAATGGGAGTGAACCATGACTACCAATATGGTATGAGGAGTGAACTCATGCTGCTAAGATGGTCTTGGAAGCAATGACTTTGCTACTACTGAAATCATATTATATGCTTATGTGGTTTTCACAATTAAATGTTTTATTATAATGTTATGATTTCATGGATCATGTTCTTTATTTACTTTCAATTAATACCTCAAGAACTATAAATATTTATTCCTTGATTCAGTTTTATGATCATTAATATGAAGTTTTAGATCTTATAATGTTATGATCATGTTCTCATACTCTGATGTACATGTTTATTCTTACATGTCTCCCTTGTTTACCCTTACTGAGTATCTAAGATCACCCTTTTTTATGTTTCCTTCCACAAGTTATGGATATTTGTATTAAGTATGACTTATCTTAGAAGGGTGATAGTCATGAAGAACCTAGTGGGAGATAATGTATCTCACTTATGTGCCCGTTTTTATGTTTCTAAAGGCATTAAACTAATATGGTCTTTAGGTGTCAACTTTTGTAATATTTTAAGTATTCCTCAAAAGTGATGTAATGTTAATTTATTTCCAGACTAGGTTATTTTAGTTTGTATAAGAGTGAAGGTTTAGTTATCATTTGGAAACTAGGATAATAAAACTTTAGTGAGATACCTAGGTATATTATAAGGAAATCTTTAGGGATGTCTCTAAGGATAAGTATAATTATGAGTTAACGTCTATGAAAATGCCCTGGAATTTTGGTAAAGGATAGAGTGAGTGGTTTCCTAGAAATACATGTTTGTCTATATACTATAAGTGGATGTGGCTCTTGCACAAATGTACCTAGGGGTAACAACTCTGATAAGAGGTATTGGGATTAACTCTAGGTAATCTGGTACATGACAACAGGCCTTGACACACACCTAATTTTATACTCTCAGGGGATATGATTTGGAAATTCAAAAACTTTTCATGAACCATCATTAAGGGTTTAAATATAACATGACTCTGAATAACATAGGGTAAACCTAAGGTGCCATATATTAAATAAGGTTTCATAAGTTAGACATCATATAAGTTACTTTTCATGATTATACAATTCTTCATTATGATAATTGTTTCTTACTCAATTCTTCATGGTTTTAGTCAATAGAGGGAACCATAAGGAACTAGATTAATGTTAAAAATATGTTGATGAGCAGTCAAATGAGATGATCATAGTAGTGAAGGATATTTTGATCATTTCTATCAGTTTTCAAGGAACATGATCAACAAAATGTGCCTTAACCGACTCTCATACTCACTAAGGAATAGAAAGAAGGTATTTGATGAGAGTTTGGGTAATAAAGACCATGTAAGAAAGAAGATTTGGTTTTTTTGTGTGTCACAAATGTGTAAAAAATAACTTATGTGAATGTCTTATAGGAACATGAAAATGTTTTGACTATGTAAAATAAGGACACAAAGCTAGTGACTGTAAGGGAAAAATCAAGATTTTGGTTAATGAAAGGGATGAGAATATTGAACTCCCTAAGTCATCATTTAAGGTTAAGTGCTTTAAATGAGAAATGAATGGTTATTATGAAACTCAATGTCCCAAGTGGAAAGATCCTAAATATGACCAGTATGGTGGTGTGTGTAATGGTTATATTTTTGATGATGACGAGATTACAGATGAAATGTGAAAGGAAATAGGTATTGTGAAATTGGATGTGGTAGCCTTGTTAATGGTATGAGGATGAAGTGGAATAATACATGTTTATATGTATTTGGATTCAAAAATTCTATTATATTAATAATGAAATTATTCCACTAATGTTTTTCTCTCATTATTTACAAGTTTATATTGAATGTTCCTGATGGAATATTGAAGTGATTTAATGACAAGGTGATATTTTTACTAAGAGAAGGTGACACATAATGTGTTCTTTATTTTAAGAAAATGTTTTTAGGATAAATATATGTGGGTTATGAATAAGTAAATTGGATGGTACTGATTACCTTGTAACTAAGTAAGGAATTGTTTGTTGGTGTTTTATACTATCATTGATGAAGTTTAAAACATTTTTTATTTGAGTAATAGATCTAATATACTTTGGAATAAAGAAACATGCATGTTTTCAACTCGTATTTATGGTAATTTAGGACATTAACATGTTTCAATAGAAAATACAATATGTGTATTCGCATGTTTGGAATGTTACAACCAAGTTGTACTTAGTGATATATGAAGGATCAATGTTAAGCTGATTTCATGAATTTTCTTTCTGCTGTTTTGTATTTTTAATCATTCAGGAGGGTTATAAGGTTAAAAAATTTATGGGATGTTTAAGTTAAGCTTCAGATAAAGAATATGAGATTTAATTATTATCTCACCAGATGAGGATTCATGTATATTGGATTTCCTATTCAAGCTACTTTGTGTTTTTGATAACTGATGGTATGGCAGATCACGGGTCTCGTCATCTGTTAGTACTTTAGGAATGAAAAACTAAACTTTCTTTTTAGAGAAATAGGTGAAGTGGATCAACAAAAAATAATGGGAGACATTGTACTGAAATCATGAAAGTATATATTTTCATAAAAATTAATTAAATTTAGCAAGAAGGATATTCATGCCGAATTTTTTTTTCCTAGTACCATCATTTAAGATGAATCAAATGACCCCATAGATCATCGTAGATTTATGCCTTTGTGATTGTTAAATTTCTCCTAACCATGTTCTTTGTCACTCTCTATTAGAACGTGATAGTTAGATTTATATTCTATATCTATGTTTTCACTTCCCACCTATGTTATCCTATGCGGGAATCTCATTATGAGTTACTTTGGGTAACTTCTATACTTCTAACTTTCCCTTTTTAAGGGAAGTTTTAGTATTCATTTTTACGATGTGAGTTTCTATGAATGAAACTTTAAAGTATTAAACCTTTGATAACCTAGATGAATTTTTAAGGAGAAATTAATTTTATGGGGGAAGAATATAACACCTTTATATTTTTTGAATTATTATTATTTTAATTAATCTAATCTTTTTTATATTTTACATTTCACGCTATACTGAAAATATTTATTTTTTATATATTAAAGCACTATGTTTTTATTAATTTATACACAATTCCAAGTTAATCATGAACTACACGCAATATAACAGTGATCATTATCTATATAGAACATTTATCTAATCTTACATTTCATGAAAGACTGAATTTCCTCGATAGTTTACATAACACACATGACCATGTGTTACCGAAAAATAATATATTATTTAAAAAATATAATAATATATAAACAAGACATTAAATTAAATTTTATGAATATTATTAACTAACTTATTTAAATATATGGTTTTCACCAAATATAAAATTAATTAATTAGTTACAAATTACTTAGAAATCAATATAAGAACTAATTGAATATAAATTGAGTATTTTTATTGAAAACTATTATTATGCTCACAAATTTGTTTTAACCCTAATAAATTTAAGTAATTACAATTATTTATTATATTAATGTAATATATATGTTATGTATTCAAGTAATTTTTTGGATATTCATCGAATATATTTTATAGACACGAAAAAAGAACAAACCCAATTTTATGTATAAAAACCTATATTTTTTTATAAAGGAAGTTTTACCACCTTTTAATGTAAAACCCATTTTAAATACAATATTTGTAAATTTAGTATATTTAATATGTCAAAATAAACTTAATATTTGAAATTGGAACATAATAATTATTCTAGGGTAATTTTTTGGTATTTTTCTGTGATGTTTTGTTTTTTAATTAATATTAAAAAATACAGTATTTTAGTTCAAAACTACTTTTTAATATAATTTATTTATAAGAATAAATTACATTCTAAATTGGTTTAAAAGTTTAATTAGATAAAAGTTTTATCGATTAATCCAATTTATTTTATTATAATAAATTTCACATTGAAATTGGATATAAAAACTTAGCAATCTTTTGATCTTTTTTATTTTAAAAACCCGCATTGTCGACCCGACTGTGGGATTAAAATTAAATTAATTTATGACACTTATGGGGTTGTAATTTTACAAAATGGATTCCATATTTGGAATCAGAAAATTTTATAATGTATAATAAGGTCAACTTAGTTTTTGACCAAAAATATTAGTGAAAGTAATTAAAATTAATTAAAATAATTGAGGTTAAATTAAGATTAATAAGGGACTAAACCATAACCTTAAGGCCCAAAAGACCTATAAAATTTTCCAAGAGCCACTTTATGGCCATATTTATATGCTATCCTCCCTTTTATCTAATGTTTTTAATTATTGTATCCAATTTCAATAAAAAAACCTATGTGGGGTTTCACTGTTCCAAAATAATACAAGAGTGTCACTCCTCCATTATAAAAAGCCCCCTCTCCTCCCACTTCCTCACACCTATAAAACCACTTTGGATAAACAAAAATCTATAAAAATATCTACCCATATTCCCTCCCTTAATACTTTAAATATACTTAAGTCAAAAATCCTTCCAATGAATCTTTTTGGTTCAAAACAAAAGGAGTTACCTGATTAAGAGGTAACACCCTTCCTCAAACCCCCTTCATTCATTTTCTTCCCCCACTAAATAAAATATTATTATTAAATTCTTGTACAAAAAAAATTATCCTAAATATATATTTTTTTTATTCTAAGTATTATACATACACTTACACACACTTCCATCTAATAGATAACAAACATACTGTTAACGTGTATGATGGACTACCACCTCACTAAACGATGATTTTTCATTTTTCCTTTACCACCTCTCATGGTGGAAATTATGACGGAAAATATATTTATATATATTATATATAATATTTATTATGTATTTAATCTTTTATAATTCTTTTACAAAACATGTCTTTATACTTTTCATTTAGTGTAAATATGGTAATTTTGTTTGAGGAAGTGTGGACTATCGCCCCCTCGAAGCAATACAATTAGTTCATACACAACCTAAATGTATTAATGATGGGTTTAGTGAATATATATTATATATATGATATAATAAATCTACTATAATAAATATATATATATTTATTTTAATTTCTTTCTTTCAATATGACAATAAAACAGAAATAGCGGTCATCCGTACCTACGACTTACCGTCTCCATGAATGGTTTATTATGCTTCATACTTCTATATTATATGGATTATTATAATAAAAATATAATGAATATAAATTATATTTAAATCATGGTATAAATTATTGAAACTATGATATAATTATAAGGAATAAAGATATATCAAATTGAGACACATGTGAAAAATAAAGCAGATATTACTCAAAGTGAAAATTTAACATAGAATTATTAACAAGTGGGTAATAAAAAACCATAATAAAACCATATATGGTTTTATAAGTAATAATATGGTTCTATTATATATTTATAATATATTTATATTTTTTATACTAGATTTTTGGATGAGTATGAAGAGAGTCAACACACAAGGTAAGGGAATTTCATATCGCTCTTTATTTTCTTAAGATACATGCATTATTCACCGCTAACATATTTTGTTTAGTGTATATCATACCCATTAGTGTATTTTATACCTATTATATTTAAATATATTTTTATTAACATAACCATTTTATGATCTTTCTATCATGGGTTTTAAGTTTCAAATTCACCAAATCAGTAATATAATTTTTTTCTTAATTTTCCATCTTTGAGAAATATGCCATGTTATACACCTATATTTTTATATGAGGTGTATATACTGAATATGAAATGTTATATCATGAATATAATTAATTTTATCATATTTATATTTCATGTAATTTAATTTTATTACATGGGTAGTATGGTTCAAAGTTACTAAGTTATAAGATTTATTGAAATAATCTTATCACTTTTAAAGATTGTTTATGTTTATGATTTATTTGATGATATATTATGAGCCATATCTCAAAAAAACTCATGAATTTTATTCTAATCTAGTTATTATTGATATATTCATGTATCAATAACATTTTTCCACTCTTTGGTACATAATATAGTTAAGAAAGTTTTTTAATAAAGTATGAATTTACATCTTTCTTTAGTCAGAAATCTGTGTTAATTCAAAACCATGTATTCTAAAAGGCTTCCAAAAATATTATATTATTATCCAATTATATTTATAAGAATTTTTTACCCATGTTTTACCCTTTTAAACAAAAGGGTTTTAATAAGGAATCTTCTTTTCATTTTTTGGAAGATGCACCTTTCTAAACTTTTTATAATGTAAATGGAATGTTCAGCATATTCAGGTTTATCTGCTATCATGACCAAAATTCCCTTAAAGCTTTATTTAAATGATTTAAAATTTATTTTCTTTTAAAAAATGAAAATATTTTCCTAATATTATGTAAATTAATTATTTCAATTTATTTTCAAATAAAAAGGTTTTCAAAAGGTTTTCAAAACTTTTTCAAGATATTTTATAAGTTTTCAAGGAAATGATTTTCAAAATATTTTCAAGATTATTTTATAAGTTATTAAGTAAAATGGTTGTAAAAATGTTTTCCATATTTCTATATATATTTTATCCCCATAAATTTGTTTTCAAAATTTTTTATGTTTTTAAAAATCATCTTTCATGAAGAAATGATATTTTTCTCAAGAAATGTTTTTAAAAGATATTTCAAAATTATTTTATATCTAAGATGAAATCAGTTTATGTTACACATGTATTTCATAGAAATTATCAAAATGTTACATTAATATTGTTTCTCTGAATGTACCATACTTGATGTAATGGTCTTTATGAAACCCATTTATCTCTCATGAGTTAAATGTTTATGAAATCGGTTTTTCTTTCACAAGTTATGATTTTGATGAAATGATTGTAAAACTAATATCTTTTCCACAGTTTATGATATTATTACATGTTTATGATACCCATTTAATTTCATTTGTTAGGATATAATTGTATACAATTTTGTGGAACATGTATTTTTTATTTCATTATGAGATGGGTGAGACCTATATCTCCTTCCAATGCATTGGGTAAAGATTTATATCTCATGAGATAGACTAAGATGGTCATTAGAGTAAACCTTAACTACTAAGAGAGCCTTGGGAGTGAACTATGGCTACCAAGATGGTATGAGGAGTGAAATTATTCTACTGATATGGTCTTGTTAGTGATTCCTTTGATACTATGTAAATCATATTATATGCTTATGTGGTTTCCACAATTCCATGTTTTATTCCTCTGTTACGATTTCATGGCTTATGTTCTTTATTTTCTTATGATTCATGCCTTATGAACTATCAATATATATTATTTGATTCATGTTTATGATCTTTGATATATAGGTTGATATATTATAATGTTATGATCATGTTCTTATAATTTTATTCTTGTTTTTATGCTTACATGTCTCCCTTGTTTACCCTTACTGAGCATCTTAGCTCTCCCCTTTTTGTGTTTCCTTCCCCATGTTATGACAATTTGTATTAAGTATGTTTATATAAGAAGTATTATAGTCATGAATAACCTAGTGGGAGATAATTTAGCTCACTTATGTGCCAGTTTTTATGTTTCCAATTTTATAAAGGCACTAAAATAATAAGGTCTTTAGGTGTCTGCTTTTGTAATGTTTTAAGTATTCTACAAAAGTGATGTAATGTTAATATATGTCAAGGATTGATTTTTATAATTGGTATTATAGTTAAGGTTTATTTAACCTTTGTAAACTAGGATAATAAAACTTTAGGGATATCCCTAGGTATATTTCTAAGGATATGTATAGGTATGTCTCTAAGGATAAGTATAATGTTGAGTTAATGTTTAGGAAAATGACCTGGAATTTTGGTAAAGGATAGAGTGAGAGGTTTCCTAGAAATAAATCTCTCTCTAGATACTATAAGTGAATGTGGGTCAGGCACAAATGTTCCTAGGTGTAACAACTCTGAAAAGATGTCTCAGGCCTGACTCTAGGTAATCTGGTACACGACAAAAGGTCTTACCTCACACCTGGTTTGACACTCCCGGGGGGGATATGATTTGGTAATTCAAAAATTCTTCACAAACCATCATGAAGCATTTAAATATAATATGACTATAAATAAACTAGGATTAACATGCGGTTCCATTAATTAAATATTTTTTCCTAAGTTAGACATCCTATAAGATACTTTTCATGATTATGTGATTCCTTGCTATGATAATCATTTCTTACTCAATTATTCATGGTTTTAGTCAATGGAGGGAACCCGAATGAACTAGATTAACATTGAATATGATAAAAAGTCTATTGATGAGTAGTTGAATGGGATGATCAAAGGAGTGAAAGATATTCTGATTATGCCTAATCATTTTTCAGGGAACAATATCAACAACATGTACCTTCACCAACTCTCAAACTCACCAAGTAAAATAAAAAAAGAGCTCAAAGAGTGTTCAGGTAATAGAGACCTTAGAGGAAATAAGATTTGGTTTTCTTTATGTTAAGAATGTGGAAAAAATCACCTAAGTAAATGTCTTATAGTAATAAGAACATGTTTTGATGGAAAATAAGTATATAAAGCTAGTGACTGCAAGGAAAAAAATCAAGAGTTCAGTTAATGTAATGGATGAGAATATTGGCCTCCATATGTCATCATCCAAGGATAAGTTTTTTAAATATATAATAAATGGTCATTATGAAACTCAATGTCCCAAGAGGAAATCTCATAAAGAGGATCAGAAAGGTGGTGTGAGTAATGGATACATTTCTGATGATGATGAGACTATAGATGAAATTTGAAAGGAAAGAGGTATTGTTTAATAATATAAGGTATCCTTGTTAATGGTATAAGGATAAAGTGGAATAATAATTTTTTTACGTATTTGGATTAAAATATTATGGCATATGAATGATTAAATTGATCCACTTATGTTTTTCTCTTAGTATTTACAAGTGTATATTGAATGTTCCCATTGTACTGGTGAAGTGATTTAATGAAAATGTGATGTTTTAACTAAGGGAAGGTAACCCCTAATATGTTCATTATGTTAAGATAGTGTTTTTTGGATATAGATATATGGGTTATGTGTAACATCCCAAGTAAGTAATGAATAATATATATTTTTATCTATGTCTATTAATGAATTAGATAGTGTTTTAGAGGCTTAAAATGAAAATAAATCCAATCTTAAGCATGGAATACACTAATATTTTTAAAAGATTGTTTTACTGCCTTTTGATGGAAAACCATTTTTAAATCTATCTTTTGACAATTTTATAAGATATATTTGTCAAAATAAACATATTCATTATTATTGGGACATTGAAATTTACATTGGATAAATTTTTGGTATTTTTCTGACAATGTTCATTTTTTAATGAATAGTGAAAAAATACTGCATTTTACATCAAAACTGCTTTTTCATTTAATTTAATTATATGGTCAGATTATCATTTTAATTGGTCTTAAAGTGTAATCTGAATATATTTTTACCATTTAATCCAATTGTGGTCATTATGATTAATTTCACTTTGTAATTGGTCATAAACTAATGCCAAACTTTTCATAGATATTGTTTCAAAAAAACCCGCTATTTGTTTTGACAACGGGAATTATTTTTAAATCAATTATTGCAATTTATGTGTTTGGAATTTGGTAAAATGTATTAAATATTTGGAATCAGAAGGTCCAAATTATGTAATTAAGACTCTTTTATTTTGGGACATTATGAATAGTAACGATGGTAATTATCTTTAATTATCTTGATTAATGACTAATCAGGTAGTTAAAGATAATAAAATCATATCATAATAATACAAAAAGACCACAACATGTGTCCTAAGGCTACTGGTTTTCTAATGGAAGAACATGGGATGCCTTGTGCCAAACTTGGGGGCCCCATGGAATCACTTTTGTGAGAAAGTGACTTTTTATCTTTTTATTTCTAAAGAATGTTAAATGTGACAAAGAATGTATCACCTAAGTAAAATATTTTTAATTTTGTCTACATAAATTATCTTTTAGACTATAAATATTCATTATAAAGCTAAAAATATTTTCCTAAATTATAGTATTTTTTTCATAATTTTTAGACTTTAAATAAATTAAATTATTTATGACATCATGATGATGCAGCGATTACCTCATTAATAAAGGATTTAAATAAAATGAAATGATAATGTAACATCTATGACCTACACATGTCAAAACCCTATTGGATGGGTGGATTTAGAACCCTTATCACCTTACCCTCGAATTATATCAATGTGGGACCTTTTGAATCCTAAAATCATTTTCAAATAAAGTAACATTTCTTTACTTTCCAAGAGTGCCCCTCCTCTCCTCTTATAAAAGGCCCCCACCTCTACCTCATTACCCACACTCCCAAAGCCTTTGGCTCAGCCAAACTCTGCCCATTTTGTCTCTCCACTTCCCTTTCTTACTTCTTGAAGCCTCACTTTGGGCAGAAGTCTTCCCAAGGAATCCTTTGAGCTCAAACCAAAGGGAGTTACCCGATTTTAAGGTAATGTCTTCACTTGAGTACTTTTATTTTATTTTGCTTCTCCAACCCCCTAAACTATTTTTATTCATTTATTTTGTAACAACTACAGTATATTCAATATAATAGGATTTTTTTATAAGAAGGATTCGAGCTACACTTACACACACCTACATCTAATGGTTAAAGGACATACTGTTTCTGTGGATGGTGAATTTATGCCTCCCGAAACGATGATTGTTCAAAATTATTTTAACACCTTCGAAGGTGGACATTAAGATGTAACTATATTTATATATGATATATAATATGTTTATGTTTTCCTTAAGCTTCTGTATTTTTTATTTTGGGCATACCTTTATGGTTTCCATTATGGGTAAATGTGATATCTTCATTTAAGGAAGTGCGGACTACCGCCCCCTCAAAGTGATTTGATTCGTTAAATACCATATATGGGACGTATAAAGGATGTAACTATGATATTATATATGATATTATACTGGAATTATAATATAACTTTATATCATTATGATTCCATTCTATAAAATATGAAATAGAAATGAAAGTAGCGTTCATGCGTACGTACGGCTTACCGTCTCCATGAACGGTGCATTTCATTTCTTACCTCTAAATGTTATGTAATATTATAAATACATGAATGTACTAGATATATATGATATATATGATATCTACATCATGAATACCATTCTGGATATAATGGATACATGAAAAACTTGTAATTATAAATGGTTTATTTTTTACTCAAGTACCAATGATCGTTAAAATGACCGTTATTAACTTGAATAATTACAGTGTTCATGACATGGAAATAAGTGACATAAAAGGAATAATGAAATTGAAAAAGTTTCTTAAACAAGTAGAAATTAACTCAAGTTTATTATTCAGGAGATTAAAGAATGACCGAGTCAAGTCGAACCCGAGGTATGGGACTTCGTCTCAATCTCCTTTCATTGAGGCATATTTTGTTTTATACACCACCATCTTTTATACGGTGTATAAACCCCTTTGACTTTTACGTTTATCCAAAAGGAATCTTTTTTATACAAAGTGTTTTACTAAATGACAAAAGGGAATGTTTTTGTCGTACGTATGTGGCGACAACGACTTCTCCGCCACCGTGACCATTATTTGAGTTTCGGCTTCCTCTACAATCCATACCTTTTTTTAAAAGAAAAATAAATACCATGTTTTACTTTTCTTTTATTTGGTATTGAAAATGGTTTTCATAATTTTTTTATATCAATGTGTTTTATTGATATCTTGTGATTGAAAGGTGGAAATGTTATGTTTCCTTTATGCATGTTTTATGTGATACGATTATGTTGAGGTTATTGGGAATTATTATGAAGATGGGTGGTTCCGTGATAAACTAAGGGCGGGTGAGCCCGATATAGCTCTCCAATGCATTGGGTAACGCGAAGGAGTGAAACGTTAAGGTTTCTCCGAAGAGATTTAGGGAATATACTGTGATGGGTATTCCAAACGTAACCAAGAGGGTTACTCCCTATGTAAGAATGTTATGAATGCCTCAAGTTACCTTTATGTCTTATGATTTCTATAATTTATTCATGATTTGATGAGGTATGTTAAAGTTCTTATGTTTTATGGGTAAAGTATGATTTCATTCTTATGTATATATGTACCCATGTTTCCTTTCCATATTTTTATATCCCTTACTGAGATTTTTATGATCATCCCAAGTTTTTTTGAAATGTTTTTCACATGTCAAGGGAAAGGTACATGATATGATGATAGTGTCAAGGAAGTGTCAAGAAAGAATCCATGTTTTATTTTAAATATGTTTCCATTGATGGGAAAGAAGAATACTATCTTTATGTAAACACTTTGTTTATATGTGGAATGTAATGAAAGTTTTATGATCTAATTCTCTAAAACTCTAAACCTGAAAAGATCCTCAATGTGTAATCTTGTAATAACTCAAGATTAACTAAGGTTTAAGGCTGGGGCCTTATAGTTGGTATCAGAGGTCGGTTTAGATAACTTTAGGAGTTAGAATTCTATTAAATTATTATCCAAATTTTTTTATGGTCAAATTGAAGTGATATAGTATTTGAAGATTACCATGTTGCTTCATCTAAGACATGTTTGTTCAGAATGGTTTTCCGCAGAGGAAATAGGGCAGCAGTGCTAGGAAGGCATGCAGAAGGAAATAACCTTTTGAATCAGCATCCTGAGATGGTCGGAATTGGAACTGGACAGTTTGTTGCAGTAATGGCGCAGTTGACTCAAGCGATAAATGGCGGTGGTATCCATACACGAGATCAGCCAGATCAACCGCAGAGGAACATGTCAGTAGTGGAACATTTCATGAGGCAACATCCCCCATCATTCAGAGGATCATCTGACCCTGTGCTAGCTGAAGGGTGGATTAAAGCACTAGAGAAGATTTTTCATGTCATGGGGTGTTCAGACAATCAAAAGGTTAGTCTTTCTATTTACTGTTTGGACAGTGAAGCAGATCAGTGGTGGTCGATGGTTAAAAATATCAGGGACGCTGATGAGATTGATGCTCTCGACTGGGATGAATTCAAAGGTATGTTTCTTGAAAAGTATTTTCCTAAGGCTGTTCGACTTAGGATGGAAAAACAATTCTTGGAATTGAGGCAAGAGGAAGACTCAGTGGCTACCTATGAAGAAAGGTTCACTCGATTGGCAAGGTATGCTCCAAATTTTATCCGAGACCTTGATAGTAAAATCAATCGTTTTTACTCAGAATTAAAGCCAAAATATCGAAGGGCATTAGATTCTCGTGAGATTAAAAGTTATGAAAAGCTTGTTCGATGTGCTGAGAAGGTGTAAATGGAGTTTGCCAATGATCAAGTGTTCTATAACAACCAGCAGAAGAAGAGACCAAGGTGGCAAGAGAAAGGGAAGAATTCTTCAAAAAAGTCTGATGGTAAGAAATCTAAGTTTCTAGTTTGTGATAAATGTGGCAAAAGGCAAGCTGGGGAATGTCTTCTGAATTCTGGAAAGTGCTACCGATGTGTTAAGATGGGACATAAGGCTCATGATTGCACTGAAAAAGATCAAGGAGAAGGTAAGACCAAATTTGATTTACAGTTAGTGAAATGTTTTAAGTGCAATGATATGGGTCACTATGCAAACGAGTGTCCGACAAAGAGCTCGAGTGATGGGAAGCAGATAGACTACAATCAGAAAGGGGTGGCGAAATCCTTTTCAACTACTTCAGCAGATGTCGGGCCATCAAATGAAGTTGTATCAGGTACTTTGTTTGTTTTTTTAGATTATGCCAGTGTGTTGTTTGATTCGGGGTCTACACATTATTTCATCTCTGAAAACTTTTCTAGTAAAATGGGAATACCATCTCCAGAAATGACTCCTGAACTTTTGGTAAAAACACCTGGGGGAAATGTTGAGGAAAAAATAATTTATAAGAATCTTCTTATCCTTATCTGTGGAAAGAACCTACTTGCAAACATTATTTTTCTACCTCTAGTAGAGTTTTATGTTATCCTGTGTATGGATTGGCTCTCTATTTACCATGCTAAGATTGACTGTAGAGCTAAAGAAGTTTCTTTTCAAAAATTCTTTCAGTTTGTGTACAAGAATGAACCCTTACTGTTGATAACTTATCAAGAGTCCAAGAAACTTGTAAAAGATGGAAATTAATGTTCCCTTGCACACATCATTGAAAATAAAAGAACTGTTCAGATTAATGATGTGTCAGTGGTAAATGAGTATCCTGATGTTTTTCCTGATGAGTTGCCTGGAATAATACCAGATCGGGAAGTTGAGTTTACTGTTGACTTAGTTCCTGATGCTAAGCCAATTTCAAAAACCCCTTATCGAATGGCTCAAATTGAACTTTTAGAGTTGAAGGATCAATTGCAAGATTTATTACAGAAAGGTTTCATTAGACCTAGCACATCACCATGGGGTGCTCCTGTTTTATTTGTTAAAAAGAAAGATGGTTCAATGAGACTTTGCATTGATTATAGAGCCTTGAATAACATCACTGTTAAGAACAAATATCCTTTTCCTCATATCGATGATTTTTTTGATCAACTCCAGGGAGCTTAGTATTTTTCAAAGATTTACTTGAGATCGGGGTACCATCAGCTGAAGGTAAAGGAAGCATATGTTCTGAAGACCGCATTCCGTACAAGATATGGCCATTATGAATTTGTAGTAATGCCTTTTGGGCTAACCAATGCACCTGCTGTATTCATGGACTTAATGAATAGAATTTTCCATGAGTTCTTGGATAAGTTTGTGGTGGTTTTCATTGATGATATTTTTGTGTTTTCTAAAAGTAAAGAGGAGCATGAAATACATTTAAGGGTTATCTTGCAAACCTTAAAACAAAAGAAACTGTATGGAAAATTCAGAAAGTGTGAGTTTTGGTTTCAAAAAATTTCTTTCCTTGGTCACATTGTTTCTAATGATGGGATAACTATTTATCCTGCAAAAACAAAATTTGTGGAAGACTGGCCAAGACCCAAAAATGTAACGGAGATTCGTAGCTTACTTGGTTTGTCGGGATATTACCGAAGGTTTGTTAGAATTTTTTCACAGTTATCTAGTCCAATGACTAAGCTAACTCGGAAGGGTGTTAAGTTTATCTGGACAAAAGAATGTGATGATTGTTTTCCGGAATTGAAAAGAAGATTGGTGAATGCTCTAGTTTTGGCACTTCCTTCCAGGAATGGTGAGTTTGTTATCTAGAGTGATGCTTCATTGAAAGGACTTGGTTGTGTCCTAATGCAGAATGATCAGGTAATTGCTAATGCTTCACGACAGTTGAAAACTCATGAGGTAAATTACCCTACAAATGATTTGGAATTAGCTGCTGTTGTTTTCACTTTAAAAATTTGGAGGCATCATTTGTATGGAGTAAAGTGTGAAATATATACTGATCACAAAAGTTTAAAGTATATATTCACTCAGAAAGAGTTAAACATGAGACAGAGGAGATGGCTAGAATTAATCAAGGATTATGATTGTACAATTAATTACCATCTGGGAAAAGAAAATAAAGTGGCTGATGCTTTGAGTCGAAAAAGTAATGCTTCATTAGAAATGTTGCGTTTGGAACGTGATCCTTTAGTTAAGGATTTGATGAACTTTGGCATAGAAGTTGTTGGTGCAGGAAGTTCTTCTGTTTTATTTTAGGTATCAGTGAGATCATCTCTATCAGATAGAATCAAGCAAGCACATAAGAAAGACAGTGAGTTGCAGAAAAAGGTAGAGCTGGTTCAGAAAGGTAAGTTTCCTGAATTCAACATTGATAATGATTACGTTTTCAGATTTGGGAAGAGATTGTGTGTGCCTTGTGATTCACAGTTGAATAGAGATTTGTTATGTGAAGCTCATAGTTCTCCGTTTTCAGTTCATCCTGGCAGTACTAAGATGTACAGAGATCTGCGGGATTATTACTGTTGGGATGGAATGAAAAGAGATATTGCTGATTTTACTATGAAGTGTTTGACATGTCAACAGGTTAAAGCAGAGTGGCAGTTACCGAAAGGGATGCTTCAGCCTTTACCAGTGCCAGAGTGGAAATGGGAGAATATATCCATGGACTTTGTTGTGGGATTACCGAAGACATCTCGAGGTAATAATGCAATCTGGGTTATTGTTGATCGCTTGACTAAATCTGCTCATTTCCTTTCTATATGAGATACTTTTTCCCTAGATCAACTTTCCCATTTGTATCTTAAAGAGATAGTCAGGTTACATGGATTTCCCCTCTCCATTGTATCTGATCGTGATCCCAGGTTCACTTCTAACTTTTGGAAAGGCCTTCAGAACTCGTTGGGTACTGAATTAAATTTTAGTATAGCATTTCATCCTCAATCAGATGGGCAGTCAAAACGAACAATTCAGACCTTGGAGGACATGCTACGAGCTTATTCGATGAATTATCAGGGAATTTGGGACCAACATCTTTCTTTGGTTGAATTTTCATATAATAACAGTTTTCATTCCAGTATACAGATGGCACCATTTGAGGCGTTATATGGGAAGCGGTGTCGAACTCCAGCTTTCTGGGATGAAGTGGGTGAAAGGAAGTTTATGGGACCAGAATTGGTAGAAGAGATGGCAGAAAAAGTTCAGCTGATTCAGAAACACATGAGAACAGATCAGAGTAGGCAGAAGAGTTATGCAGACAACAGGAGGAAGGATCTAACTTTTGAGGTAGGTGATCATGTTTTTCTAAAAGTCTCACCATGGAAAAGTGTGATGCGATTTGGTAAGAAAGGAAAGCTGAGTCCAAGGTTCATTGGACCATATGAAATTCTGGAGAGAGTTGGATCAGTTGCATACCGGGTGGCTTTACCTCCGATTTTATCTCAGGTACACAATGTTTTTCACGTTTCGATGTTGAGAAAGTATATGCCAGATCCATCTCATGTTCTGAGTCTAGAGGTAGTTCAGCTGGAAGAGAACCTATCTTATGAGGAACAACCGGTCTAGATTCTTGACCACAGGGAGCAAGTGTTACGGAATAAGGTGATTAATCAGGTAAAGGTTTTGTGGAAAAACCACATGATGGAAGAGGCAACATGGGAATCTGAAAATGCAATGAGGGATAAGTACCCCCATTTATTCGATAAGTAAATAAATTGCGGGGACACAATTTTCTAAAGGGGGAAGGATGTAACATCCCAAGTAAGTAATGAATAATAGATATTTTTATCTATGTCTATTAATTAATTATATAGTGTTTTAGAGGCTTAAAATGAAAATAAATCCAATCTTAAGCATGGAATACACTAATATTTTTAAAAGATTGTTTTGCTGCCTTTTGATGGAAAACCATTTTTAAATCTATATTTTTACAATTTTAAAAGATATATTTTTCAAAATAAACATATTCATTATGATTGGGACATTGAAATTTACATTGGATAAATTTTTGGTATTTTTCTGACAATGTTCATTTTTTAATGAATAGTGAAAAAATACTGCATTTTACATCAAAACTGCTTTTTCATTTAATTTAATTATTTGGTTAGATTATCCTTTTAATTGGTATTAAAGTTTAATATGAATATAATTTTACCATTTAATCCAATGTTGGTCATTAGGATTAATTTCACATTGTAATTGGTCATAAACTAATGCCAAACTTTTCATAGATATTGTTTCAAAAAAACCCGCTATTTGTTTTGACAACGGGAATTATTTTTAAATCAATTATTGCAATTTATGTGTTTGTAATTTGGTAAAATGTATTACATATTTGGAATCATAAGTTCCAAATTATTTAATTAAGACTCTTTTATTTTTGGACATTATGAATAGTAACGATGGTAATTATCTTTAATTATCTTGATTAATGAGTAATTAGGTAGTTAAAGATAATAAAATGATATCATAATAATACAAAAAGACCACAACATGTGTCCTAAAGCTACTGGTTGTCTCATGGCCGACCATGGGATGCCTTGTGCCAAACTTGGGGGCCCCATGGAATCACTTTTGTGAGAAAGTGACTTTTTATCTTTTTATTTTTAAAGAATGTTAAATGTGACAAAGAATGTATCACCTAAGTAAAATATTTTTAATTTTGTATAAATAAATGATATTTTGGACTATAAATATTCATTATAAAGCTAAAACTATTTCCTACATCATAGTATTTTTTTCATAATTTTTAGACTTTAAATAAATTAAATTATTTATGACATCATGATGATGCAGCGATTACCTCATTAATAAAGGATTTAAATAAAATGAAATGATAATGTAAAATCTATGACCTACACATGTCCAAAACCTATTGGATGGGTTGATTTCGAATCCTTATCACCTTACCATCGAATTATATCAATGTGGGACCTTTTGAATCCGAAAATCATTTTCAAATAAAGTAACATTTTTTTATTTTCCAAGAGTGCCCCTCCTCTCCTCTTATAAAAGGCCCCTACCTCTACCTCCTTACCCACACTCCCAAAGCCTTTTTATCAGCCAACCCCTGCCCATTTTGTCTCTCCACTTCCCTCTATTACTCCTTGAAGCCTCACTTTTGGAAGAAGTCTTCCCAAGGAAGCCTTTGAGCTCAAACCAAAGGGAGTTACCCGATTTTAAGGTAATGTCTTCACTTGAGTCCTTTTGTTTTATTTTGCTTCTCCAACCCCCTAAAATCTTTTTATTCATTTATTTTGTAACAAATATAGTATCTTAAATATACTAGGATGTTTTTATAAGAAGGATTCGATCTACACTTACACACACCTACATCTAATGTTTAAAGGACATACTGTTTCCGTGGATGGTGAATTTATGCCTCCCGAAATGATGATTGTTCAACATTCTTTTAACACTTTCAAAGGTGGAAATTAAGATGTAACTATATTTATATATGATATATAATATGTTTATGTTTTCCTTAAGCTTCTATATTTTTTATTTTGGTCATACCTTTATGGTTTCTATTATGGGTAAACGTGATATCTTCATTTAAGGAAGTGCGGACTACCGCCCCCCCAAAGTGATTTGATTCGTTAAATACCATATGTGGGATGTATAAAGGATGAAACTATGATATTATATATGATATTATACTGGAATTATAATATACCTTTATATAATTATGATTCCATTCTATAAAATACGAAATAGAAATGAAAGTAGCGTTCATGCATACGTACGGCTTACCATCTCCATGAACGGTGCATTTCATTTCTTACCTCTAAATGTTATGTAATATTATAAATGCATGCATGTACTGGATATATATGATATATATGATATCTACATCATGAATACCATTCTGGATATAACATATACATGAACAACTTGTAATTATAAAGGGTTTATTTTTTGACTCAAGTACCAATGATCGTTAAAATGACCGTTATTAACTTGAATAATTACATAGTGTTCATGACATGGAAATAAGTGATATAAAAGGAATAATGAACTTGAAAACGGTTCTTAAACAAGTATAAATTAACTCAAGTTTATTATTCAGGAGATTAAAGAACGACCGAGTCAAGTCGGACCCGAGGTATGGGACTTCATCTCAATCTCCTTTCATTGAGGCATATTTTGTTTTATACACCACCTTCTTTTATACGGTGTATAAACCCCTTTGACTTTTATGTTTATCCAAAAGGAATATTTTTTATATGAAGCGTTTTACTAAACGAAAAAAGGGAATGTTTTTGTCATACGTATGCGGCGACAATGACTTCTCCGCCGCCGTGATCATTATTTGAGTTTCGGATTCCTCTACAAGCCATACCTTTTTTTAAAAGAAAAATAAATACCATGTTTTACTTTTCTTTTATTTGGTATTGAAAATGGTTTTCATAATGTTTTTATATCAATGTGTTGTATTGATATCTTGTGATTGAAAGGTGGAAATGTTATGTTTCCTTTATGCATGTTTTATGTGATACGATTATGTTGAGGTTCTTGGGAATTATTATGAAGATGGGTGGTTCCGTGATAAACTAAGGGCGGGTGAGACCGATATAGCTCTCCAATGCATTGGGTAACGCGAAGGAGTGAAACGTTAAGGTTTCTCCGAAGAGATTTAGGGAATATACTGTGATGGGTATTCCAAACGTAACTAATAGGGTTACTCCCTACGTAAGAATGTTATGAATGCGTCAAGTTACCTTTATGTCTTATGATTTCTATGATTTATTCATGATTTGATGAGGTATGTTAAAGTGCTTATGTTTTATGGGTAAAGTATGATTTCATTCTTATGTATATATGTACCCATGTTTCCTTTCCATATTTTTATATCCCTTACTGAGCTTTTTATGCTCATCCCAAGTTTTTTTGAAATGTTTTTCACAGGTCAAGGGAAAGGTACATGATATGATGATAGTGTCAAGGAAGTGTCAAGAAAGAATCCATGTTTTATTTTAAATATGTTTCCATTAATGGGAAAGAAGAATACTATCTTTATGTAACCACTTTTTTTATATGTGGAATGTAACGCAAGTTTTATGATCTAATTCTCTAAAACTCTAAACCCGAAAAGATCCTCAATGTGTAATCTTGTAATAACTCAAGATTAAGTAAGGTTTAAGGCTGGGGCCTTATATTATGAATAAGTGAATTGGATGGTAATGATTACCTTGGAACTAAGTAAGGAATTTTTGATATCTAGTTTATGCTATGATTGATGAAGTTTATAGAATTTTTGGATTCAAGTAATAGATCCAATATACTTTGGAATAAGAAAACATGTGTGTTTTCAAAAATTATTTAAGGTAATTTAGGAAATTACCACGTTTAAAGATAAAATACAATGACGGTGTTCACTTGTTGGAATGTAACAACCAAGTGGTACTTGGTGATATGTGTGGGGTCGATGTTAAGATGATTTCATGATTTTTCTTTCTAAAGTTTTATATTTTTCATCATTTAGAAGGGTTATATGGTTAACCATTTATGGTATGTTAAATTTAAACTTTAGATGAAGTTTTTGAGATTAAAGTATTATCTCAACACATGAGGATTCATGCATATTGGATAACCTTTTCAAAATAATTTTTTTTGATGATAACTGATGGGATAAAATATCATGGGTCTCATGATCTATTAGTACTTTAGGAATGAAAAAGTCACATTCATTTTTAGAGAAAGAGGTAAAGTAGATCAACCAAAAACAAAGGGTGATGTTGTACTAAAATCATCAAAATATATCTTTTCATAAAAAATCTTAAACTTTAGGAAAAAGGATCTTTAAGACAAAAAAATTTGTCCTAGTACCTTTGTTTCCAATGAATAAAATGACCCCATAGATCATCATAGATTTATGAATTTGTGATTGTCAAATTTCTCATAACCATGTTCTGTATTAATCTCCATTAGAATGTGATAGCTATATTTATCTTCTATATCCAAGTTTTCACTCCCCACCTATGTTCTCCTATGTGGGAATATCTTTAGGAGTTACTTTGGGAAACCTTAATTGTTCCAACTTTCCCTTTTTAAGGGAAGTTTTAGTATTCATTTTTATGATGTGGGTTTCTATAAATGAAACTGTCATGTATTAAACCTTTGATAACCAGGTGAATTTTGGGGGTGAAATTCATTTTAAGGTGGTTTGAATGTAACACCCTGAGATTTTCTGAATTATTTTTTTTCAAATTAATTTAATCTTTTTTATATTTTACATTTCATGGAATACTGAAAATAGTTATTTTATATATATTAAAGCACTAAGTTCTGCTTGATTTATATGTAATGAAAATTTAATCATGAACTACACACAATATAATGATTATATTTCTCTATATGGAATATTGAGGTAAGCTTAAATTTCATGCAATACTGACTTTACTTGATGTCTTGTGTAACATTCATGATCGAGAGTTACTGAACAATAATATATTATTTTAAAAATATAATAATATATAACCATGTCGTTAAATTAGATTTCATAAATATTATTTAGTAACTGATTTAAATATATGGTTTTCACAAAATATAAAATGGATTAATTAGTTACAAATTATTTTGAAATGAATATAAGAACCAATTGAATATAAAGGGAGTTTATATAAAACTATTATTATGCTCACAAAGTCATTTTAACCAAAATAAAATAAAATAATTACTATTAATTATTGATATTAATGTAATATATATGTTCTATATTAAATATAATATTTTTTATATTCATCAAATAGATTTTATTGACATAATATAAGAAAATCAATTTTATGCATAAACACCTATATTTTTTATAAATGTAGTTTTACCGCATTTTAATAGTGAACCCTTATAAAATCTAATTTTTGGAACTTTTATAGATTTATTATGTCAAAATAAACTTAATATTTTAAATAATAACATAATAATTAGGCTAGGGTAATGTTTTGGTATTTTCTGTGAAGTTTTATTTTTTAATGAATGGTGAAAAATATAGTATTTTAGTTCAAAACTGATTTTTCATATAACTTATTTATAATGTTAAACTAAAGTTTAAATTGATTTAAAATTTTAATTAAGTAAATTTTTTATCAATCAATACAATTTAGGTCATTATAACCAATTTCAAATTGAAATTAGATATAAAAACTTATCAATCTTTTGATCATTTTTACTTTGAAAACCTGCATTATAGACCTGACTACGGGATTAAACTTAAATTAATTTGTTCCACTTCTGTGGATTGAATTTAGAAAAATTTATTTAATATTTGGAATCAAAATAATATATAATTTATAATAAGTTAAAATTATTTTTTGACCAAAAATATTAGTGAAAGTAATTAAAATTAATTACAACGATTAAGGTTAAAGTAAGCTTAATGAGGGACTAAACCATAACCTTAAGGCCCAAAACGACCTATAAAATTGTCCAAGATCCATTTTATGGCCATATTTAGAACCTATTATCCCTTTTATATACTTTTTATTGTTATTTTATCCACTTTCAATAAACAAATGTGGGTGGGGGCTCCCTTTTCAAAAATATTACCGGAGTGTCACTCCTCCTCCATTATAAAAAGCCTCTTATCCTCCCACTTCCTCACACCTCTATAGAAACTTTTACTCAACCCAAATCTGAAAAAATATCTCTCCAAAATCCCTCCCTTCCTCCTTTAAACCTAATTTGTTTATAAATCCTTCCAAGGAAGCTCTTTGGTTCAAACCAAAAGGAGTTACCCGATTATGAGGTAGCACCCTTCCTCAAACTCATTTCTTTCATTTTATTTATCCACTCCATCAAATATTCTTATTCCATTATTGTATAAAAAAATAGACTCAATATACTAGTATTTTTTATGATATTTATTCAACCAACTCTCACACACACTTTCATCTAATGGGTAATGAACATACTGTTTACGTGTACAGCGTACTACATCCTCACTAAACGATGATTGTTTATTTTTACTTTACATCCTATCATGTTGAAGATTATGATTTAAAATATATTTATATATGTTATATATACTATTTATTATGTATTTATGTTAATTTAATTATTTTTCAACACATATCTTTATACTTTCCATTTGGTGTTAATATGATAATTTCGTTTGAGGAAATGTGGATTACCGCCCCCTCAAAGTGATGTGATTCATTCATAAACTACTTGGAAGATATTAATTATGGGTTTAGTAAATATATATGATATAATAAATATACTGTAATAATTATGTGTGTGTGTGTGTCTTTTACCATCTTTCTTTCAACATGAAAATTAAATGTAAATATCGTTAATGAGTTTGTACGGCTTACCATCTCCATGAATGGTGTATTCAATTTCATAATTCTATATTATGTGGATTATTATATTACAACTATAATTAAAATAAATTATATTTAAATCATGTTTTAAATTCTTTATACCGTGATATAATTATAAGTACCACAGATATATCAAATTGAGACACATTTGAAAAACAAAGCGGTTATTGCCCGAAGTGAAAACCTAACATAGAATTGTTAACAAGTAGGTAATACAAACACATAATGAAACCATATATAGTATTATAAGTAATAATATGGTTTTTTATATATTTATAATAAATTTAGATTTATTATACAAGAGTTTTGAAAGAGTACGATGAGATTCAAGACACAAGGTAAGGGAATTTCATCTCGCTCTTTATTTTCATGAGATACATGACTTATTCACCGCTAAATTATTTTGTGTGGTGTATATACTGACCATTAATGTATTATATTACTCTTATAGTTAAATATATATGTATTTACATAACCATTTTATGATCTTTATATCATGGGGTTTAAGTTTCAAAGTTACCAAATCGATAATGTAATTTTTGTCTCAATTTTCCTTATTTGAGAGACATGCTATGTTATACACGTATATTTTTATATAAGATCTATATACTACCTTTAAAAAGTTATATAATGATTCTCATTTATTTTATGATATTTTAATCTTCATTTAATTTCATTTTATTACATGTGGAGTATGGTTCAAAGTTACCACGTTACAAGAGTTTATTGAAACAATCTCATCACCTTTCGAGATTTTTATGATTATGATTTATTTGATGAAATATTATGATACATATCTCAAGAACACTCATGAATTTTTTTCTAATATGTTTATTCATGATATATTCATGTATTGGTACAATTTTCCCAATATTTTGTACATAATATAGTTAAGAAAGTGTTTTTAATAAAGTTTGACTTTACCTCTCTCTTCAGTTGGAAATCTATGTTCATTCAAAACCATGTATTCTAAAAGGTTTCCAAAAATATACTATTATTATTCTATGATCTTTAAAATAAATTTTACCCATTTTTTAACTTTTTAATCAAAAGTTTTTTTAATAATTAATCTTCTTTTCATTTTCTGGTCAAGGCACATTTCTATAGTTTTTACAGTGTAAATGAAATGTTCAACATTTTCATGTTTATCCACCATCATGACTGACATTCCCTTGATGCTTTCCTTACAATATTAAAAATTTATTTTCTTTTAAAAAATTAACATGTTTTCCTAATATTCTATAAATTCATTGTTTCAAATTATTTTCATATAAAAATGTTTTTAAAATGTTTTTAACCTATTTTATAAGTTTTCAAGGAAAATATTTTTCATAACGTTGTTAAGATTATTTTATAAATTTTCATGAAAAATGGTTATCAAAATGTTTTCAAGAATTATTTATAAGTTTTATTCTAAATAAAATGGTTTTCATAAGGTTTAATGTTTTTTAAAATCTTTTTTCAAAGAAGAAATAATATCTTCCTCAATAAATGTTTTTCAAATATATTTTGAAATTATTTTCTATATAAGATGACATATATTGATGTTACTCATGCCTTTCTTAGAAAGATCTAAAGGTCCCATTTATATTCTTTCTTTGAATGGTTTATTATTTATGTAACGGTCTTTATGAAACCCATTTCTCTTTCACAAGTTAATTTTTTATGAAATCTGTTTTTCTTTCACAGGTTATGATTTTGATGAAATGATTATTAAACTTGTATATTTTCCATAGGCTATGATATGATTACATTTTTATGATAAAAATTTCATTTCATGGGTTATGACATGATTATTTATGATTTGATGTCACATGTATTTATGATTTCATTATGATATGGTTGTGACCTATATCACCCTCCAATGCATTGGGTAAAGATTTATATCTCATGAGATAGACTAAGATGGTCATATGAGTAAACCTTGACTACTAAGATGGCCATGGGAGTGAACCGTGACTACCAATATGGTATAAGAAGTGAAATCATGATACTAATATGGTCTTGGTAGTGATTCCTTGTTTACTGTGGAAATAATTTTATATTCTTATGTGGTCTCTACAATTCCATGTTTTATTCCTATGTTATGATTTCATGGATTATGTTCTTCATTTCTATATGATTCATGCCTTATTAACTATCAATATTTATTCCTTGATTCATGTTTATGATCTCTGATATGTAGGGTGAAATATTCTAATGTTATGATCAAGTTATCATACTCCTATTTTCATGTTTATGATTACATGTCTCCCTTATTTACCCTTACTAAGAATCTGAGCTCACCCATTTTTATGTTTCCTTCCCCATTTTATGAAGATTTTTATTAATTATGATTTTTCTAAGAAGGGTGTCGGTCATGAAGAACCTAGTAGGAGATAATTTATCTCACTTTTGTACCATTTATTATGTTTCCAAGTTTCCAAAGGCACTAAACTAATACATTATTTGGGTGTCTTCTTTTGTAATGTTTTAAGTATTACAAAAAAGTGATGTATTGTTAATGTATTTCAAAACACGGTTGTTATATCGCCCCTGGAAATTCAATTCCCACTAAATAAGCAACAAATGAAATGTTGTGATGAACTAACTAATTCATAAAAATAATTTATATTTTATCACATTCTTATAATATATAATAAATATATTATGTGAAAATTTTTATTGATTTACTCAACTCATAATTACCACTAATATTAAACATTCCTTGAACATTAAAATAATATTTGTTCATATAATATTTTTTCCTATATTTACTTAATACCTTATAAATAATTTTAATAAATAAAGTCAATATAATTATTCTATACTCGAATAATAATGAATTTATTTATTCATTGATAATCGATTACTTGGAAAACGCTCAAATCCCATGGTGGGGCTTACCATGTCCAATATTCTTATTTTCTAGAATAGGGTATAATCTTGAATGTGTTATTGTGTGTGACCCTCTAGGACCCTATCTTAATAGTAGTGAATAATATTCACAGAACAAGAGTGAAGACTAGAAACCCATCAAGGTCCCGAAAGAGATAAGGTAAAGTCATAGTAGTAACAACCAACCCACGAACACGTACTATGAAATATAATCTCTTTGTCTTTTGACATCCCATAAATAAGGACACACACTTATTCCATCATCTATTTTTGATTTATTATTTATTGATATAACTATAGAGACTTACATTCGACTACCTTTCCAATGATTTATAGAGGTACTACCATCCTGATTATAGAGGCCTAAGATATAACTTCCTCAACTCAAAATATAAAAATTATATCTTGATCATTCAACCAATGTCATACCACCAATGACACACCCAACACAAGATACATCGCCATGACTCCATTATCATGGTTTTTTCTTTATATCAATGTACATGATCAAATGGAATAAATTGATAGTGATCTCAAGCCGGGAGACCAATACACATGTTTGTATATAAGAACAACCAGTGACATTTGAAACATGTGGTGTTCCTATTGGTGGGTATGTCTTCATGATCTCACTTACTAGTGATCACCAAGTGTGAACTTCACGAGAATAAGTCTCAATTATTATAATCCCCTATCACCTGATAGTAAAAAATATACTATTTCCAGTAAGTATGATATTTATAGACCATAGGACATATGTTTAATATTAATTTTATAGTATCTCAAGGTTATCATTATATCATGTGAATTGCTATAACCTTTTGATACGAAAAATAATATATGGACATTACCATTTAAATAATGAATACAGAAATATATACACTATTATGGTTAGTGTGCATTATGTATAACTTAGTGTATCCATGATATGGTAATCCAAAAGTACTATTTAGTTGGGTCTAGGGAACCCATTATTACAATTAAAATAATGCTTGTGTGTGTCGTTCAAACCATTTTATAAAATTAAAAACACACAATGATGTTTATGGTGGATCAACAGATCACACATATCTTTGGTTTTGAAAGTGTTAATTCATTCGAGATGTCTTAGGGAGGGAAATGACAAAGCTTCAGCTCCATGAGAGCATGAATGGTGTGAGGATGGATAACTATATTAGAGTTATATTTAAAAGATCAAGAAGGGTTTTATCAATTATTTTTTCATATAAATAAATAAATATATTTATCAATTCTAAAAAATACTGATAAATCATGTGTTTATCAACGCTAGAAATTTAGTGATGATAATGATATGTTTTATCAGTATTTCATAATTAGCACAGATAACGATAATTCATTAGCAGCACTAAAAAATTATTAATAATGACCTATATAATTAATTTTTATAATATAATTAATATAATTTCAACATTTAAATGTATATAATTATAAATATATTTAAATAATAGAAAATATTTATTTATAAATATACCAGGAATGGTATGAACCATGGGTTAAAACCCATGGCCTCAAAAAATATATGAAAAGAAATTAAACATAAAATTAGACAATGGAGTTACAGGATAACGAATTAGCACACATGGAACCACTATTAAACAAAAGGAAAACCTGAAAAATCAACTTTTTTATGCCTACCACCCCTTCCTCATGATCCACATTGAACTCTCATATTTATTCCTCTCCTCCATTATTTAGGATATTTCTATTTATCACCTTTATAACCCATGTCTAATGATTCAACCTTCACACTATAATATTCTTGACCACCATCCATATCATCATTTGAAATCAAAACATGACGTTCATTACAATCATAAATCATGTCTTGTTATGTTGAATAATTTATAGGAAAGGACTAATTATTAAGTTGATTATCCCCAAATAGTTATTTAATGATATTATTGTCCCAAAGTGAGGGCTCCCCACAATGATAAGTGTTCACTAAGAGATTCTCACTTCCAACCTAAAATTTCACATCATAGTCAGCATTTATCTTTTTCCTCCTTTTGTTTCTAACGCCATTAATCTCAAGGATATAAAGATAAAATGCACAAAATTTTGGGTTATTAATAGATTCTAACATATCAATGAAATTGGGTGTAATAACGCCCTCATTATTACCTCTTCTTCCAACCTGAGAATTAACTCCCAGTTCTTTATACCTACATCAATGATCATAAACCCAATATAAATAAGAGAATTTTTTTATCCTCTCTATAATTTGGATAAAAAATTTATGTCCCTCAAACTGCATATCCCCATCCTTTCCATCAAGTTGAAATGAGGGACCCTCAATCCTCTTAATAACATTACCTACAGTAGGAATGAAATTACCACTATTATAATTTATCAGGCATAGAGACTCCAACAAAATTATAGGGGATGATTTCTCCAATATGGTGAATTTATCACCCATAGTGGACTTTGTGGTCATCCTTATATTGTAATTCCTACGAGTCAACAAGTCCTTCCTAGCATCATCCTTGCCTCTTTCATTTACCTGTAGATTCATATAGGAAAGATTTATATTCTTTCCCCTATTGTATACCTTTTAAAAGTGTCACCAATCAACTCAACGAGATCATAATGATGTGATAAATCATGAAAAATATTCTCCTATATGTCTGTATTCAGATCATCATCCAATTTAAAAACCACCACCTTTTTAGAATTCAACCTCAAAAACTTATCCCCAAGCTCAATTGGATTCCAAGTACCTAAGAATAAAACAAGAATAGTTTCAATGTATGACCTCATTCCTACCTCTCATGCCTCATAATTATAATCCCAAATTAAATTCTTTCTTAGAATCCCATCATTGAGGTACTTCAGGACATCATTGAGATCAATTCCTCCACCAACTCCTGAAAAGTATGTGACTTTTATGAATAATGTTATTTTTCAACTATCATTGGATTTTCCCATAATTTTCAATAGGAAATTTTAATTTAAAACTCCCAATTATATTTCCATACATCCTACAATTTGTGCACTTTAAATTGATTCTACATTTTTCAATTGAATGACCAATGTAATTGCATGTGCTACAACAATCATGAATCCTTTCAAATTACACTATAAGCTCAATCATAAAGTCACCAGAAACTAATAATATAGTTTTAATAGTTGTTTAATAGAGGTAAACCTCAAATAGAACCCTAGAAAAATAGACATAGAAGGAATGCTCAGTTTCCTTATCAAACATGATGGAAATTCCCATTATAAAGGAAATATACCATGGAATTTTTGGGTTCCAAAAGATCCAATTTAAACCCCTGATTTGAACCCAAGACTTTGTGACTAAGTTTTTCATAATGGTTGGAGAAAAAAGGCGATCAAATTCATAAATTATCAATAATATAATTTTTAGAGAAACTAATCCAAATCTCTAGTATTTCAAAATTAAATCCATAGATGATTTTTTTTTTGAAAAAACCCCTTATTGGTTGAAGTTATCCTTCACAAATCAAAAACGAAACCCGAACTAGCTAGTTCTTAATATCTTCAAAATTCTAGGGGGACTTCTTCTATAAGTGAGTGATCTAAGAAATAATCGATTATTTTAACTCTTTGATACATTCCTCAAGAATCTTGGTATTTTCTTCAACAAAAGATAAATATATATTCTTCCTGATTCTCTTACTGGTAGAAAAAGAATCGACCCTAGTGTTTGAGATTAACCAATTCACCTTGGCATTCACCACACCTAAAAATATCTTACTGATCGGTACTTCCTTTAAGTCTGTAAAATATATTCCCTTCAATCATAAGTCTCCATGAATCATAGGCACTGTCTCACTTAGAGCCACTGTGGTAATTGATTTCCCTAGATCCCTCATTCAATGATCAACAAACCTTTCCCAAGCATAAACAACTCTATATTTTTCTTACATACCTAATTTATAAATATAATTATGAATAAATATAAATATAAATAATTATAATGATGGTTATATGTGTGATGAGATTTTAAATTTTCCAATGGAGGTATCTACGAGATATGTGACCATGTGTATGAATTGGGAACCAAATAAAACATCTCTTGCTAGTAAGGCTCTTATTCATCAACTATTATCTGATTAAAAGGGTGAGTCAACTATGATGAATAAATTTTTCAAAAAAGGATTGATGGACATTGTTGAGGATAATAATAGAATCACATAGAAACTTCTTGAAGATTACAAATTGTTGTTAATTGGGAGGCTTACAATGGTACCTAGATATCATCACTAGAAGCTTGAGGATTTTCATACTAAGATTCAAAAATCCTGGGGATTTAAAGGATTGATCATGGTATCAATTGGTAAGGGATTATTTTACTTTGTATAACCCTCAAATGAATTGAAATATAGGTCTTGGTTCTATGATTTTAACTATTTGAAGCTAAGAAATATGAGGTTCTGGGATTGGGACCCTCTCTTTGACCCTTCAAAGGTAAAAAAATATATTACAAAGTAATGGATTCTTATTAGAGGACTGAGTTGGTTCTTCTTGAAGTCTCAAATTATATGGTATATAACTTCTTCTATTGGGATCCTAATTAAAATTGATTTTGAAATTGATCATGTAAGATATGGCCACTTTTCAAGGGTCTTCGTAGAAGTTTCTTTTTGTGAGCCTCTCATAGAAATTATCATCCTGGTTACTGGAGAACATGAACTTGAGTTTTCTGTTGATTTTGAAAAGAAACCAGTATTTTGTACCAAATTATCTTGTATTGGATACTCTTTTGATTAGTGTCATATAAATTTATCTTTTTAGAATTGTAAGAAGTTTTCTCATAATATGGATAACTGTAAATTCAAACTTCCCATTGTTGATCATGTAAATAGGGACAATGGCTTGTAGGAGGATGTAGAATGGGGTATTCTAGGTCAGGGACTCTCTTATGCTGATGTGGTTGGTGGATATGGAAATGGATTGAAGATAGTGGGAGAGCAGCTACCTATTATTGATATTCGGATCCATGTGGATACCTCTCTCTATAAATGGGGTGATATTGCTGAGTGTCATAGGAATCAGAATATGACTAGTGAATTTAATGGTGATTCCACTATCTTGTTGGAGGAACAATTCTTCTCAATAGGTAAGTTTACTAATGGTGTAGTACAGGTAAAAGGGTCTCTTATGAAGGATTTGAATCAGTCTGGGGTGGCGGCTGGTGACACCTGACCTACTAAGTCCTCTCGGGGGTGAAACATGATCTGGCAGTTGTGTGAGGACAACATCTCATTGAATTAGAAGCTACTACTCCCTATTCTCACAAGAAGGTTAGGTTTAATGAATCTTATATGAATTTTATTAATATTATTGATCATCTTAATGCCACTACTAACAAAAATTCCTATCTACGTGAATTGGAAAAATCCAAATAGATTTTTAATAGGCCTCAAGCCCGAAAAGGTGCCTTGATCACTTATTTCAAAGAGAGTTAATGAGTATTCCATACAGTGTTTCAAGCTTATCACTCTAAGACTGACAAAGTGATAGTTGAAGTGGAACCTGGAGGAAGAAAAGTGGTTGTTCTTCATGAAACATACACTAATTCATAGGTGACTCAAAAAGAACTGATGATTTGAGGCAAACATGGTGGATCCAAATCCATGGATCACTCCGAAGTGGAAAAGAGGCCAGCTTCCTAGGGAAGGAGAGGTAATATAAGATGAGAAAGTACTTTCTGCTTGTGCTTTCTGACATTGGGAATGTTTTTCAATTTTTCTCTTCATCTTTCCTTCATGTTCTTATCTTTTTTTCAATAAATTTAGGGACCAGGGGCTTTCTCATGGTTTACACCATTTCGAGTATATATATATATATATTTATTTACAAATATTTATTTACAAATGTATTTTTATAAATATATTTTTAAGATCATTGATGAATATATAAACTTAAATGCATAAATGTTAAAAATGATCTAAATTAAATATTTAAACCTGAAGATACTTAAAAAATACTAAAAAAATGGATAAGTTTTACTAATTATACAACATACTAAAAAAATAAAAATGAATATATATTAAAATGTAGAGGAATATATATTTAAAATATTGAAACTTATTAGAGAAACATGTATAATTTTTAAAAAATGAATAAATTCCAAAAATATAAAAAATTAACAAATATCAAAAATGAAAAAAATAATATTAACTGAAATAATATTAAAAATAAATAAATAAAATAATAAAATTGAAAAATATTAACTAATTAAATTGAAAAATTATTTATAAATCATTTAAATAGAATATTTTTATAAATTTAAAACATATTTTAAATGTTAAAACTTAATAAAAAAATGAATATATTTTATTCATATAAACTACAAAAATATTGGAAATATTACATATATAGTAAATAAATATATGCATAAATAAATATTACAAAATGATTAAATTAAAAAAAATATAAAAATTAATAAATATTAAAAAGGAATAAAAAGTATTAAATAAAATAAATATTAAAAATAAATAAATAGAATTTAATAGATATAACTATTTTAAAAAATTAATTCCCATAAGATTAACTACGTGAATTGTAAACAAGTACAATAACGAAGGAAATATTAAAATGTGCAATTATATTACTTAATTATATAAATTCCAAACATTTTAAAAATAATAAAACTTAATAAATAAAATTGAATAGATACTTATTATATAAATTAAAAATATAATTAAAATAATACTTAATAAAATAAAAATATGTATAAAAATGAATAAATTATAAAAATATTATATCAAAAATTAAAAAATGTATATCAAATGTGTAATATATACATGTCATGCATACATATATACAAAATTTCTATACACATATATGTAAATGTACATATATATACATACAAAAAAACATTTGTACATGCACAAAATCTATATATAAACACACACACAACATAATGCATACGCATATATGAACATAGACATTGAAATAAATATTTAAATTCAAAAATCACATATTAAAAATACATCATTTATATTTATATTGTTTAAAATATTAATATATATATATATATATATATTAATTTATCATTTTTATATTAACTATATACATTCATTTAGTAATTAATTTATTTAAATTACCATTAATTTTTTAATATAATTATGATAATTTTATATATATTAATAATATTTTCTATTAAAGGTTTTATTAATACTAATAAAATAACTGATAAAGTTGTACCTTCATTAGTGCTAAAAAATGCACTCATAAAGGCTAAACTTTTATCAGTGCTTGGTTTATCATTGATAAAAGTTACCCTTATCAACACTTTTAGCTAGTGTTTATAATGGTTACCATTTTATCACTGATTTATGTTTAGTGATGATAAAAAAATCACTCGACAAAGAGATTTATAAGGTAGTACCTCCAATGAATATTTTCACCATAATGAAAACATTTTCCCTTCTTTGTTACATATCACATAGGATTTAATGACCTAGTATGACTAATGGAACGTATAATATTTTAATTGTTTAAACTTTTACACTTTTATAATTTACCCACAAAACAAGATCCATGATATCTTCTATACTTCTCAAAAATCCTTTACATATTTAAGTGACTGAGAAAAAAAATCTGGACCCATTTATATTATATTTTATAATGAATTTCTTAAACTATTCCAAAAATGATTATAAAATGATTTATATGATTAAATATATACTTAAAAATGTCTCTAGAAACTCCGAGTCATTTATATATTTGATAATATAGAGCACATCAGTTGAGACAAAATCTAATTTTGTCATTTTTCATGTTAACAATTCTTTTGAAACCTCATACTAATCATGCATATCTTATTCATTATATATCCCTTTCAATTTTTTATCAACTTGAACACACCCATGCTCTAATATTATTTTTAAAAATTATATTACAAGTAAATAAGTATTAGAATATAGATATTTAAAGAGTTATTCAAATTATTATAATAAGAATTGATATTCTTTGGTTTTATAACTTAACCAGTTGGCTGCTCAAGAAAGGGTTTCTCTAACACATATAACTTTCCCTCTATCTTAAAAATGATTCTTATGTTCTTGTACCGGTTTAATAAGTTTCTTATAACATTAATATAATTTTAATTAATTAATAAAAAAGTTATTTTTGACTATGATTATGTTATTTTATCTATAATATATTTTTTATTAGATAAGTTGCATGTTTTACATTAATTTAGTAATGAATTTTATTAAATGTGATCTCACTAAAATAATGATCCATTTTCAATTAAAAAAAACTATCCATTACTATAACAAGATCAATATTTATCTAAATAATGAATCCTCTATTGTATTTCTCTTATGTATTAGATATTTAGATACAAAATCACACTAATCATATCAAATATGACTAATGGATAATTTAATTATTATTTAAAAATAATTAGTTGATAAATTAATAATAATTAATTTGTTTGAGTTCAAGAACCCCAAGTATACTACCTCAATAATATCATCCTAAATCTACCATAATATTAATATAATTTTGAATCCTTACTATCACCCTATTTAATCTGATTGGGTGGAATACTATTTTTGAAACAATCAAATTTTTTAAAATTAATTTTAGCTTCTAAAATATTATTGAATTATCATATATTTAAATTACAGACACTTTTGTTAAAAAAAATATTATTTAATAAAATATGACTTAATCTTTTCTATTGATTCAAATGTGTGATAGATAAATGAGCTAATTTTGACAAAAAAAATAGTTTCATTTTTGAGATGATATTCTCATATATATGAGTGTGTGTGCATATATGTGTTTCAATCAATCTCCAAAATAGATGAATTCACCCACACCCTCTCTTTATGTTCATTGATCTAAAAATACATCTCTGTAATGGAGATTCTAGCAGTAGAGAAACTACCATTGGAAATTATTAATGATATCCTCATTCAAACCTCGTTACAAGTATTATACACCAGTTGACTTATTTGAAGATAATGGTATCAACTGACTAGGGTAATCACACTTTAAAATCTTCACAATCAATCAATCACTAATTTTAATTCACTTAAAAAACCTATTTTTGTGTTTTTATTATTTTTTTAAAACAATAAATTTTTTTGTTTTTTGGTTTTTGGAAAAAAAATCCAATGAAAAACTAAAACATAAACATAAATGAAAATACAAAAAAAATTCTAGTTAGGGAGAAAGGTTTTAGTACATACGGTTTTGTTACATAGGTTTCTTAATTATTAATTATTTTTTATTAAATTTAATTTGACTATCCATCCCGTTTCACAGGAATTGTTATTCCCTATATTGAGAAGGATTTTTAGCTTACATAGGAAACCTCTTTAACACACAAAATTTTACTTCCTTTTTCTAAAAATAGGAATCAATTCAAGATTCATGTCATGGTTGACAATTCCTTCACCTATTCACTTCCCTCACATTCACCACAAATTAAATTGTATCATTTAAAAGATTAAAAAACAACAATTTTGAAATTCTTTGAGACCTCCCCCAAGGCCAAGACTCGGGTTAGTCCCTTTCCATAACAAAGTGTAATATATCATCTAAAAATATGGGAAGAGTGTTCTGTATAGTTCCCAATTTTCCTTAAAGTGTATTTTTTAAATAAAAAAAGGGAATTGGAGTAATTAAAAAAATATGGGGAGAGTGAAAGAGAAATATTAATAAATAGAGAAGAAAAGGGAAAATCATAATTAATATATGAATATGTGTTACACTCAAAAGAAATTTAAAACAATTAAGAGAAAAAAACTTAATAAATAGCAGGATATCAATAGTAGCATAATGATAGATTCTCCCAGACTTGTCAATTCACCCTCAATCCACCTGGACTCTTATTTATAGGCCTCAATCACATACTTGGACTCTATAATTCAGTTATTAGTGGGTATCAGCCGAGTTGGATCATAATGGGACCATTAAAGAATAATTTGACATTAATTACATTAAATATGGCCATTTATGAGCTCGAACATCAGTTTTACATACAAAATAGTGCATTTATGGTATATAATAATCAAGATAATACTCTAGAAGAGGTTTACAGGTAGAATTTATGGAATAAAAAATTTGAGAGGGGGTCAAGGTGTAACACATGTGGAAATTTCCCAAAAAACCTCTTTTCTTTTATGATTTGTCTTTACGTCTTGAATTCGTGAATTTTTATGTTTAAAATTATTATTTACGATGTAAATGATTGTTTTATAATAGATTTTGAACCGTTTTGTCCCATTTCTTTGGTTTGAAGGATTAGACTTTGTCCTTTTCCCATGGGGTGTCGCATGACATCATTTTCATCATGAATTCTTCATCTTCAAGTTATTTTTCAAAAAATCTATGTACACTTCCATAAACATAAAAAAATTAAATATTAGCATGATTAATTGATTAATAAACAGAAAAAATATATTTTATATCATAACAAACATGTAAAATATGGATCTATCACACAACCTATAAAATTTTATATAAAAAATAATGGTGAGATTGAACATGCTCTATAGTAGTAATTTTGACAACATCTATTTTAGAAGTTCCTTCACCTGCAAGTCACCCAGTGTAATAAGATTTTGGAAGACCAATACCTTCTACATCAGATAGGTAGTCGGTACAAAATTAAACGACTTCCTCGTAAATACATCGCTCGACAATACAAACTTGGTTCGACTATGACTTTTGACATTCCCTTTCAAAATATTCATATATTATTTAATTGGGTACATCCATCTATAATATACGATACCACATATCTATATCTCTCCAACCAAGTGATTCATCAAGTGAACCATCATATCAAATAATGATGGTGGGAAGAATAACTCCAATTCACATAATATGAAAAAAAAATTACTCTTCCATAGTTGGAAATTTCATTGGGTCTATAACTTTACTGCATATTGATTTAAAAAACGATCCTATTTAATGTATTTCAAACTTTTAAAAAGAAATTCAATGTAAAGATATGTGAATTATATATTGCATCAAAACAATGATAGTCATGTGATTTCAGACCCTTAAAATTTTAACCAATCATTGACATGGTATTCTGGATGTTTGATGAATACCCCTATGGAACCTTTACATAATATTAGAAGTTAAAAAACTAATGTATCTATTTCTTGGAAGAAGTATAAATAGATGGAGGATGAAAAGTCTATATTTCACCCTTCACTGGCACAAAATCTTCATATATCCTCATGTCAATCATGTCCAACCTAGCCTTAATTCAATCCTTTATTTTGTTGTTTTCATTTAGTAATGTTCTAATTACACAATCACGTAAAATGTTTTCCACATGCATGAATTTGATAAAATTTCAAACATAAAAATAATTATAGTATTGTAATTTTTAAAAAATAAACTTTCTTCCAACCGGTTTTCATAAGGTTTTTCAATGAAAGTTTACTAAAATAGGTTTCTATATATTTTATTATTTTAAATAGTTGATAACCTGTTACCGGAGAGGGTGTTGTACCTTATTCTGAATTACCATATAATTATTTCATCCATGATTTTTATTTATGTCTCTAGGGTATAAATATTTGATGTCCCAAAAACAAAATTTTTGATGAATGTTTCAACCTAACTAAGTGTGTACCTTTTAAAAAATGGGACATGATTGAGTTCCTTTAATGTTATATATAGAAAAAAATTTCATAATCAATAAATTCATTTATCATCCTGTACAATATGTATCCCAATGTAAAATCTTTATTTATATAAGAATCATACAATAAAACAACAGAATCATGCATTAATTTCAAATCTTCAGTCAATAGATCGAAATAAACATCAATGTCATTACCTAATTGCTCTAGTTCATATATAAGAAGTGGAAACATAATGTATTTTCACTTAATTCGTAACCATGGTAGAAAATTATAATTTACCAATAAAACTGACCACGATCTATGGTTTTTACTTTCTAAACCAAAAGGATTCGGTCCATATGTAGATAGTGCAGGATGGATATTTCACTGCTTGTTTCTAAATTCATGATACTCATGATCAATTTTATTCCATTAAAGGGATTTTATGTAAGGGTTGGTGTCCTCAGAACCAATTGTTTTGTACTTTGATTACATGAATGTTCATTTATTATATATTGTTCATTATTCTGCATGACTATAATATAATAATGTCCTGGAATATTTGTTGTATTAATAAGGTCATAGCAGATCCCCACTATGATGAGAACCTTGGACAAGAATATTGCTATCTACGAGCGTTTGTAATGATCCTTAGACAATAATATTATCATTAACTCATGTCATGACTTTCACACTTAGATTTACTGATGAAAACCATCACACAGACAGTTGGCGAGAAGTAGGGTACGTTGGGTGCGTCACGAGTGACATGTTGTTAATGGATAAGTCGAGGAAGGATTTGTCCCTTCTATTTATGGAAGTTGATATCTCAGCCCTTTGATTGAAATAGAACTGTCGCATTAAATTCCATGGACATGGTGTGAACAATGAGTTTATTTCAGGTAGTCAAAGAACGACGGATCAAACATATAGGTTTATGACACTGCCATGAAACCTGCTTGATGAGATATCGAGACAAAGGGATTAAATTGCACAGTAAGCATTCGTATGAGGTGATAAGTCAATGTGGCATCAACTTCTTTCTCTTGGGTGCCTTTACCCGTTGCTAGACAGTAATCTTGGACTTTAGGAAACCCCACCTAATGCCAATGAGATAGAGGCCTAGAGGGTCACACACTAAGTGTATCCAAGTATCTCAAGTTGAATAAATATTATTCCCGTACATGGTTTAATAATTATTCAAGGAAGCCTAAGTTGTTTTAAATGATGGAGGAAAAATAAAATAAAACAAGTACATGCCATGTATTATTAAATGTACATGCCGTGTAGTTTTATTTTGGAAAGGAAATGAATAAATGAAAAACAAGTACATGCCGTGTATTTATTATTACATGCCGTGTAGTTTTTTCAGTCGGTTTTTTGAGGATATAATATTGTTTTATTAAATGATATTTATTATAATCAGCGTGAGCGCAAGTCAAGGAATTAATTATTCGACATAAGGGTTTTCAATAAGAATTGATGAAATAAATGAAACGTGTAACGCGTTTATTTATTGTCATAACTCTACAACCTCAAACTCGATTATAAATATCCTCACAACCCCAACTCTTTTCCTACACAAGAGAATCGTTGTGCACAATATCTTTGGAGAATTATTTCAAGGCCGAAAGAACCTCTTCCTCCAAGAATGCTCTCAAGACCGAGAGAGATCCTCTTCCATCGGATCAAGATGATCTAAGGCGGACAATGCAAGCAAAGGCTTCTCCACGCTAGCACCCATAGAATCCTTTGGCGACTTCCAGAGATACGAGGTACACGTGTGGATCACCTCTAGAGGGAGTCTACACTTGGCTTCTACGACGCAATGACGGATCACATCAACAACGTGATCAAGAACATCAACGAAGAAAGAACACCCAAAAGTTATTTCTTTATAATTAATTAAATTAATTATAATCAACCTGTAATGATCCTTATTTGTGGTTCCAGGACAAACCTTCTTCTTTGTCTTTTTCTGTGATTCGATCCGTGGAGACTGGCATTTATCGTCATATTGATCCCGGATTGATCATTGATAATGACAAAAAGCCAAGTGGGCACATCCACCCACGCGCTTCCATTGTGCCCGAAACCTTCAAATGGTATCAGAGCGCGGTTAAAATGTTGATTATAGTTATTTAATTTTTGTTGATAATTTACACATTTATATTTGATTCAATTCGAAATAAATTGTTCTATAAATCTCAATAAATGAGATCTGTTCTTCCACCTTAATTTCTCGATTCATATCACAAAAAATAATTTTTAATTTTAATTTTGATTAAAATAAAAACGAGGAATTCATTCGGAGGAGTCGCTCTTTCTATCTGTACAACATGGGATTACACGATGTGTAATTAAAACTACACGCCGTGTACTTAGGTTCGATGAACCGGAACTGGTCTTCCAAACCACGCCATGTGAATTGATTATGCCTAAGTATTAATCACGCCGTGTTGACCAGAATTGAATGACGTGTGGGAACCAAAATACACAGCATGTATGTTGGAACAACACGCCGTGTAGTCCGATCCGGTCAAGGTGAAACCGTGTACAAGGAGAAGTCGTGTTCCGCGTACACGGGATTTCCAAGCCAGTTACCACGTAACAAGGAAGTACACGTCGTGTATGATTCATCAACACGCCATGTACTCCAAAATTTCCAAAGTAGAGAAAAACACACCGAAGCCCCGGGGTGTAATTAGGAAACAAGGTGAAAAGAAATACACGCTGTGTAAATATAAACTACACGCCGTGTACTTTCCAGAAATGAAATTTCATCAGGTTTCCTCCAATGTACAAAGACTCGTGCAAGGAATATGGATGAGAATAATTGCAATTAAATTCAGAAAGGAATTTAAGATAAAGAATTGATTAATTATAAGATCATAATTAATTGAATTCGAGCGCGAATTATCTTAAATGAAAGAGCGATTAAAAGAATTTGAATTCTAAATATGCGTAAATGTCGTTGCATGCTGTCGATAATCATGTGCTAGACCAAAGACCCTTTTATGTGTATGGTTTCATTTAAATTTATTTAATTTAAATTTGTTGGCCTGCGAGCCTTCTTCCGATAAAATGCAGGGCCTGTGTACCCATGGTTTCTTTAATGTAAACCCATGTAATGGAGGATCTCTCAAGCTAGAGGAGATGGTTCAAATACCTAAGTCGAGGCGAAACTGATGCAAGAAGATACAAAGGTGGATAGGTGGGAGCTACAAAACACAAACCAACAGGTTCAAGGTGTTTTCCCTAGGTCAAGGTTAGCTTATCAAAACCACTAGATAGGCTAACCAATAGAAGCTCATGATCATGACATCTTATTTTATTTCTGTCTGATTGCATGGTTTATTTATTATGTATGTGTTGTCGTGATCACATAATTAATAAAATGAACAAGCATGAAAAGATGGAATAAAATAAAAACCGGACTATGCGTAAACATTATCAGAACATGGTTAATCACTTAAGAAAGCATCACTTAATATTAACAAGCATGTGATAATGAAAAACTACGCATAAAGGAATAAAATCCCTAAATACCATATTAAGTCAGACCAAGCCTTCCGTTACCTGATTAAGGGAAAGACTCAATAAAACTATGTGTTTGACCAACCCTTGTTGGGACACTTACTTTTATAAAGGAAGCCTTTATGAAAGGTTTCGGGTTGACTTAACCATATAACATCAAGAGAAGTAGCCCTTGCTAGACTTGGTGTAATATTGGAGGCAAGATTTGCGGAAATCCAAGTCCGGATTTCAGGATTGGGGAGTCCACTCAACAGATCAAGGAACTGTAAGCTCACAGTTGGCAAAGACCTGCCTACCTAAATACCTTCAAATAGCTTGACCAACCCTTTTTGGGGTTATGTAAAGGGAAATATGGATCCTTTCCACTAGAATGTCAAAGCAACTGGACATTCTGAGTTCAATGGTGAGGGCCATTGAGACTTGATAAAATAGTGGGAGAATTAATTAATTTATTATTTCTCATAAATTGTAATCAAGAAAGTACTAATAAATCTACTCTTTTAAATTGTAGAATCAAGATGAAAAACTCATCAACCACATTTTCTATGCGATCAATACTGGATAAAGACAATATCTTCACCGGAAGTAACTTTCAGGAATGGTTTAGGCGCCTTCGGGTTATCCTACGCCATGAACGAAAGTTTTACGTGCTGGAGTCCTCACTTACTAATTCTCCTGCCCCAGGGGAAAGTGATGAATATTTTCTGGTCTATGATCAACATTTGAACGATGCTCTCTAAATTCAATGTTTGATGCTATCATCGATGTCTAGTGAGCTCATTAAGTCTTATGAAGACATGGATGCCTACAGCATGCTCGAGCACCTCCATGGTCTATACCAGGAGAGAGAAAGATAGGAAAGGTTTGAGATCTCCAAGGCTCTATTTCAGAGCAAGCTTGGAGAGCGTGCCCTAGCCGGGCCTCATGTATTCAAGCTCATTGGCTACATTGAGCACTTAGAGGTTATAGGGTTTAAACTCCCTGAAGAACTGGGCACCAATCTCATTCTTGCATCACTCCCCCAGAGCTTCTCGAACTTTGTTGTTAATTTCAACATGAACAACATTGAGAAGTCTCTATCTGATCTTCTTATACTTATTCGCCAAGTAGATAATGACATGAAGCGTGAAAAGACTTCTGTCCTTATGGTGAATAAAAGGAAAGGGAAGGAGAAGAGATTTAAGCCCAAATCTTCTTCAAGGCCTTCCAAGAAAAGGAAGATCAAAGGGGAGGAAAAGGAACAGGATGCTGTTTGTTTTGCATGTGGCAAGAAGGGCCACTGGAAGAAAAACTGCACCCAGCCAAGGAAGCAAGGGGAAGCTTCAGGTATGTTTGTTATCGAATGAAATCTATCTGTTTCTACTAATTGGGTATTAGATACTTCTTGTGGTGCTCACATTTGTATCCAAATACAGGAACCAAGTAGATTCAAAAAGATTGATCGAGGTGAGGTGGATCTATGAGCAGCCAACGGAGCCAGACTCGCTGCTGTAGCTGTCGGAGACTACCACCTCACATTGCCTACTGGGATGGTATTGGTTTTGAAAGGTTGTTATTATGTTCCTTCTGTTACTAAAAACATTATTTCAGTATCCATATTAGATACTGATGGATTTATATTCAAGTTTGGAAATTAATGTTGCTACTTTTATAAAGATAGCATTTGTTTTGGTAGGGAACATTTATATAACGGCCTTTATGTGTTAGACTACACAAACCAAGTAATGGAAATTGATAACAAAGTTAATTCACATGACTTATACCACACCCAACTTTGGCATCACCAGCTAGGTCATGTTAATGAGAAACGTTTGAAAAAATTACATCAAGATGGGTATTTATATTCTTTCGAACTAAAACCACTTGGTGTATGTCATGCGTGTCTACAAGGCAAAATGACCAAATACCCATTTAGTGGGAAAGGTTAAAGAGATAAAGAGCTTATAGAATTAGTTCACACAGATGTGTGTGGACCATTTCCAGTTGAAGCCAGGGGTGGGTTCTCGTACTTCATAACTTTTACTGATGATTTTAGTAGATATGGATATATCTACTTAATGAGGTATAATTCAGATTCTTTTGATCGGTTCAAATAATATAAGAATGAAGTTGAGAACCATCTTGGTAAAAAGATTAAGAAACTCCGCTCAGACAGAGGAGGAGAATGTCATAATCAGGACTTCATTGATTTCTTACGGGAGTTTGGGATTCTATCTCAACTCACTTCTCCTTACACGCCACAATGGAATGGTGTAAGCTAAAGGAGGAACCGCACCCTGTTGGACATGGTGAGATCAATGATGAGTCATGCAAGTCTACCATTATCCTTTTGGGGATATGCATTACAAACAGCAGCGCACATACTAAACCAAGTACCAACTAAACCGATAAATGGTATTCCATACGAGTTATGGAGTGGACGCAAAGCCATGTTATCGAATTTACATGTGTGGGGTAGCGAAGCATTTGTTAAGGCCTCTTCAGGTAACAAACTTGCACCCCGAGGAACAAAGTGTATCTTTATAGGATATCCCAAGGAAACAAGGGGATATTACCTATACAACCCCTCAGACAAAAAGGTTACAGTGGAAAGACACTCCATATTCTTTGAGAGGGAGAAAATCTCCAAAAGAGATAGTGGGAGCGAGATAGACTTCGATGAAGTCGAGTCTCAAGATACACATGAGTTGGTACAAGAACAGATTCCACAAAGCCCCTTGGAAGAACAATCTGTTCCAGAGACACAAGAACTGCGTAGGAGCACGAGAGAGGTGAGAGAACCAGAACGATATGGTTTTCTTGTCACCAAGGATGGTGACTCATTATTGGTTGACAATGATGATCCTCTTACCTACAAGGAAGAAGTTGAAGGCACAGATGTTTCCAAGTGGCAAGAAGCCATGAATTCTGAATTGGATTTCATGTACCAAAACCAAGTCTGGATTTTGGTAGATACTCTAGCTGATATAAAGCCTATTGGTAATAAATGGGTATTTAAGAAGAAATTGGACATGGAGGGGAAAGTCAGCACCTACAAGGAACGACTGGTTTCAAAAGGTTTTAGACAGCGTCAATGAATTGACTATGATGAAGCCTTTTCACCAGTTGCGATGCTGAAATCCATTAGAATCCTATTTTCCATTGCTGCTTACCATGACTATGAAATTTGGCAAATGGATGTCAAAACAACTTTCCTTAACGGGAACCTCCAAGAAGATGTCTACATGACACAACCTGAAGGGTTTGTGACTCCAAAGGATGCCAACAAGGTATGCAAGTTTCATAAATCCATTTATGGATTAAAGAAAGCATCAAGATCATGGAACATTTGTTTTGATTAAGCTGTAATGGAATTTGGCTTTGTTAAGAACGAATGTGAGCCTTGTGTCTACAAGAGGTTTAGTGGGAGTGCAGTCATTTTCCTAATAGTATATGTTGATGACATATTACTAATTGGAAATGAAGTACCTGTCTTACAGTCAGTTAAGACATGGTTGCATAAATGCTTCTCCATGAAAGACTTGGGCGATGCAGCATATATTCTTGGGATCAAGATTCATCGTGATAGATCCAAGAGAATGCTGGGCCTGAGTCAAAGTACATACATTGACAAGATTCTGAAGAGATTCAGTATGGAACAATCCAAGAGGGGATTGTTACCAGTGTCACATGGCATTCATCTTTCCAAGAAAATGTGTCCTTAGACACATGAGGAAAGAAATATAATGGTAAGGATCCCTTACGCATCCGTGATGGGGTCAGTCATGTATGTTATGCTATGTACGAGGATTGATGTTGCTTATGCATTAGGTGCGGTAGGCAGATATCAAGATGATCCAGGAGACCTCCATTGGATGGCAGTCAAGACTATCCTTAAGTATCTGAGGCATAATAAGGATATGTTCATGTTTTATGGAGGAGATGAGGAACTAGTAATCAGAGGACATATAGATTCTAGTTTCCAGACAGATCAAGATGACATGAAGTCACAGACTGGATACATCTTCAGTTTGAATGGAGGTGCAGTGAGCTGGAAGAGCTCAAAGCAAAGTGTGGTGGCAGATTCTACAGTAGAGTCCGAGTATATCGCAGCTTCTGAGGTAGCTAAAGAAGTAGTATGGATATGAAGCTTCGTCCAAGAGCTGGATGTAGTACCGAGCAGTAAAGATCCTATCACACTCTATTGTGATAATACTGCAGCGATGGAACTTGCAAAAGAGCCAAGGTCACATCAGTGGACAAAGCACATACTTCCGAAGTATCATCTCTTGAGGGATTTTTCTCAGAGAGGTGAAGTTTCAGTGAGTAGTATTTCCACGGAAGACAACGTGGTGGACCCATTGACTAAAGCCTTGACTCAGCAGAAACATGATCATCATGTGAGGTCTAGCAGACTAAAAGTCGTAGGCAGTTGGCTCTAGTCCAAGTGGGAGTTTTTAAGGGTTGGTGTCCTCAGAACCAATTGTTTTGTACTTTGATTACATGAATTTTCACTTATTATATATTGTTCATTGTTCTGCATGACTATAATATAATAATGTCCTGGAATATTTGTTGCATTAATAAGGTCATAGTAGATCCCCGCTATGATGAGAACCTTGAAATGCTATAAAAATATTCTTAAATAAAGTTCTGCGGCTGGATGACATACTACGATAGGACACATAGTATACAAACCATCATGTGTGAGTACTCGTAAGAAGACGAGACTCTCTCTCATAGAGTTCGCACTTGGTAATCTCCAAGACGGGAGATTATGAGAACAGACCCGCCAGTAGTAATTCTGCATGTCTTGGTGTCATCGGATATTTCTATCTATGAGCCTGTGTAATGGTCCTTAGACTGGAAGATTATCATTAACTCATGTCATGACTCGCGCACTTAGATTTACTGACGAAAACCGTCACACAGACAGTTGGCGGGAAGTAGGGTACATTGGGTGCGTCATGAGTGACATGTTTTTAATTGATAAGTCAAGGAAGGATTTGTCCCTTCCATTTATGGAAGTTGATATCTCGGCCCTTTGATTGAAATAGAACCATCGCATTAAATTCCATGGCCATGGTGTGAACGAAGAGTTTATTTCGGGTAGTCAAAGAACGACGGATCAAGCATATAGGTTTAGGACACTACCATGAAACCTGCTTGATGAGATATCGAGACAAAGGGATTAAATTACACAGTAAGCGTTCGTATGAGGCGATACGTCAATGTGGCGTCAACTTCTTTCTATTGGGTGCCTTGACTCATTGCTAGACAGTAATCTTGGACTTTAGGCAAGCCCGCCTAATGCCAACGAGAAAGAGGCCTAGAGGGTCACACACTAAGTGTATCCAAGTATCTCAAGTTGAATAAAGATTATTCCCATACGTGGTTTAATAATTATTCAAGGAATCCTAATTTGTTTTAAATGATGGAGGAAAAATAAAATAAAACAAGTACACGTTGTGTATTATTAAATGTACACGCCATGTAGTTTTATTTTGGAAAGGAAATGAATAAATGAAAACAAGATATACATGCCGTGTACATTTAATGTATACACCATTTAGTTTTCAATGAAAAACAAGTACACGCCGTGTATTTATTATTACACGCTGTGTAGTTTTTCTAGTCAGGATTTTGAGGATATAATATCGTTTTATTAAATGATATTTATTATAATCAGCGTGAGCGCATGTCAAGGAATTAATTATTCTACATGGGGGTTTTCAATAAGATTTGATGAAATAAATGAAACGCGTAACACGTTTATTTATTGTGATAACTCTGCAACCTCAAACTTGATTATAAATATCCTCACAACCCCAACTCTTTTCCTACACAAGAGAATCGTTGTGCACAACATCTTTGGAGAATTATTTCAAGGTCGAAAGAACCTCTTCCTCCAAGAACGCTCTCAAGACCGAGAGAGATCCTCTTCCATCGAATCAAGATGATCTAAGGCAGACAACACAAGCAAAGGCTTCTCCATGTTAGCACCCATAGAATCCTTTGGCGATATCCAGAGATACGAGGTACACGTGTGGATCACCGCTAGAGGGATTCTACACTTGGATTCTGTGATACAACAACGGATCACATCGACAAAGTTATCAAGAACATCAACGAAGAAAGAACACCCAAAAGTTATTTCATTATAATTAATTAAATTAATTATAATCAACCTGTAACGATACGTGTTTGTGGTTCCAGGACAAACCTTCTTCTTTGTCTTTTTTTGTGATTCGATCCGTGGAGACTGGCGTTTATCGTCATATTGATCCCGGATTGATCATTGCTAATGAAAAAAAGCCAAGTGGGAACATCCACCCACGCGCTTCTGCTGTTCCCAGAACCTTCATTTTATTGGGTGATGAAGCTTACCATCCAGATATCTTATATCTACCTACCATGTCAATTTCATTACTGCATCCTTACTTCCATATAGGTACTTAAACCTTGGAATTATTGGAATGTACCAAACAAATTTTGATGGACTTGATTCATTTTTATTTTATCAAGACACACCACACTTTGGGAATTTTTTTAAGTGATTTGTTATCCTTGAGAAATAGTATAAAGTCATTTGGACTAACATTTATTCTTCCATAGATCATACTCACTGAACATATAATTTTTTTATCATCATATGTTTGTGAAGGAATCTCATTATCTTCTAGTATAATATCATTCAAGAGATCAATCAATTCATTAAAGCTAGAGTCACTCCATTTTTCCATCTTTTATATTATATAACTTCAACTACTATTATCATTTCATCAATATGATCATATTGATATGATCTTCATCATTTTAACAATTGCAATCATATCATATGATCTATAAAATTTAGTGTTATCCCAGTCACTTCATAAATTTATTTCTTCCCCAAAGTTTAGAAATAGGTTTATAACTTGAATCTATTCCGTGACAGATCAAGTGTTATTCCAACTCTTCTGGACTAATTAGTCTTGAATAATAACAATATAAACATAGAAATATGATCTGAGAAGGGTAATATGAATTCTATTTCATAAAATTGATGACCAATTTTACCCCTTACTCATAATCATTTTTCATATAGTTGGAATCCATATATTTTCGATTCATATCCATCCTATTTAATTAGGTAATATTAATATTTAACCAAATAAATAAATATACAAAAATTATGATCTTTATTGGAAAAAATCACTCTTGATGGTAGTTTTTGGTTTCTTGTATTTATTGGAAAAGTTTTATTTTGTTGATGAAGGTTGATTATAAAAGGAATCATGAAGAGTTAGTGCATATTTCAAAAATGATCACGCAGAACATGAGTGTCAAAAACTGAACTCATGGACTATGAATGTCAAAATTGATCATGAAGAGTGTGAATGTCATAAAATATAATGCAGAGAAAAAAATGTAAAAACTGATCATGTGAAGAACTTGAAGACACCAAATGATTTTCATAATATCTTTCATTGAGATCATGCGAACCACCTTAAGAAACCAAATGATTGTTATTGGATCATACAGTGATATCATGTGAAGCACATGAGGGAAGAAATGATGTAAATGAGATAGATAACTTATGATCATTCAAAATCACATGACTGCATGATTTTCATCATATCATGTGATGAGATCACATTAATAACTAGAAGACCATGGTGATGGAAGTATTATTATCTATGGATCTCATGATGGGATGAGAGAAAACCTACATGATTGTCCATTGATCATGTGATGGGATCATGTGACATGCTTTCAACATGACGTAGGTTATCACACAAAGAGATCAAGTAAAACCTATAAGGATAATTATTAAGGTGGTGGAATGGAAAGATAACCATGATTTGTAGAGTTAAGGTGGTGGATTTATGACTATAAATATCCCCTAATCCATTTTTAACAAGTAGAGAAGTTTTCTTAAGTGGTATGATCTGAAGACAAGTATTTTTCATGATCTAAAGAAGGTCATGAACTAGAATAATGTGATCCACATAATTAGAGGATGGACTCATGAAGGAATCTCATAGATAGATCTTATAAATGAGACATACATAGTGAAGTATTCTACAAGGTGTTCGTGCATAGTCATACCCATTAATATCACATGAACCATGTAACTTTAAAAGGGTTACATGCTAGAGTTACAAAATTCATATGAATAAAAAAAGGACTCATGAAGGGATCTCATGAAGGGGTAACATAGAGGGTCATCACAAAGGGATCTTGTGGAGGAGTCTTATAGAGGGGTCTCACAAAGGTGTCTTGCAGAGGAGTCTTGTGGAGAGGACTTTCACTCTCCAAGAAGAAAAGTCTTGTGCGAAGGTTGTTGTAATATAATTGATGAAACAATAGAATAAAGACACACAAAATTTTGAATCAACTTAGAATTGGTTTTAGAATATTATATGAGAGGATCAAATCATTCACTTCAGTAGAGAGAGATCTATGAGATTTAAAATTTTTAATGGTTGTAAAACAGGATAGACAATGAGTCCACTTCGAACCTTGTAACAATAGTGCATGTTAGTGGGTTTGGTACATCATCACATTGTATTTTTACGCTCCTTGGATAAAGTCTAGTAAGGGTAAAATAAGTAAAATTATTTTCTCATTTGCATAATTTAATTCCTAATTTTTTTATGCTATGATAAGGAGAGACAAAAGAATTTTGTTTAACAATGAAACAAGATCCAAGGAGATATTTGTTTTAATATGTCATCCATGTATTTACCCCGCCTATTATAAGGGTATTTTAACTAGTTGGACTAAAAAAATTTATCAAAGGAAATAGTTAAAATCATATTTTATCACTCATAAAAATCAATGGAAATTGTTAATAACAAAGGATTCTGATCTTATATGGAAACAATTTTCAACTAGGGAAAATTAGTTACATTATTATTTCCAATTATTAGGTACAAATGTGTTTACAATGATAATTCATTGTATTTATACTAGCATGGATGGTGGTTTTTTTATCAAAAGTAAAATAAATAGAATTTGATGATGGTGTTATAGGAATCTATGCCTTAGGAATAGTTCTATCCAACCCAATCTATATGAGGGTGAGGTCATGTAATTATTTTCATGTCATGTGGAAAAAACTGCTAAATATCTATAAAGGTGTTTCAAAAGTCTAAGAAACTATATTATAGATTCTATGGAACAAATAAAAAGACCTGAGAATGAACCCTAATGAATTTGTAGATGCATTATTTGACTGGGTAAATGTTTTTTTTAGAATACATGCATGGTCTCATAGAAATTATAAAAGATATTAATATCGTTAAGAGCCTATTGATAAGGTTTCCATATCAGTTCAACTCAAATGTTTATATATAGGAAAATAAAGGTCCAAATGATCTAACATTGGATATCTTACATAGTACTTTTATTGCATACAAGATGATAAATCATGATAATGAGTTTGTAGAAAAAGGGAAGTCGAATGAAATGAAATTTAATTCCATAAATAAGATCACTATAGAAGATAGTTTAGAAGAAGATGTTTTTGATGGGATTATATCATTTATTTCCTCAAAAATAAAAAGTGGAAAAGTAATGTTTAAAGGGAAAATATATCTTTTATGATTTCATTGTGGAATGGTTGGACATCTTATAGTAAAGTGTCCTAAAAAGTTTCAAGATAATGATGAGGATAATGATGAAACTTCCAAGAAGAAGTCTCTAGATAGTGTGAAAGGTGATAAAAATACTAAGCGAAATTTCTTCAAAAATAATAATATACCTTCATAAGAAAATATATGTTTAAAATAATCTGAGGTATAAAAGATGGAATATTCTATGGATTTTAAAGAATATGTTATGGTGGAAATTTTGGTTAATTCTCTATCATGGGAAGAAAGAGATAATGATGACAAGGAAGTTGAAGAAAGATTTAAAATCTATATTTAATTAGAAACTACACTTGAGGAGATAGATGTTTGGAGAGATAAAAAATAAATTCAATGGGATGATTCATGATGTCAAACTCTATATGCAGTATCAGGAAGAATAGAATCTTGAGATGAAGGGTAAAATTAAAAAGAACGAATTCAAAAATAAAAATAACTTATAGAAATTAATCACATTCAAAATCAAGGTTGAATAACATAACAAGGTTATCCATATTCTGAATAACACAATAAAAGTTTAAGTAAAACATATCTAAAAATATATAGAGTAAGTTTTAATATTGTGAAGAAAGGTAAAATCTCAAGAGAAATTATTGACCCCTGATATGATTCTAGGAAATCAGGTCACACAAGTGATAGAAAAAGGGAAATTATAGTTCAAAGGTATAGTTAAATAGTCAAAGGAATTTCTAGAGAAGAAAATGAAACATCATAATAAAATGACTGGTATGGGTATTGATCACAAATAGAAAGTAGTAATGGTTGATGTATGACCACAAGAACCCACTCCAAGGTTGAAGACTGATTTGGGTATGAATCAAAATTATAAGGTTCATAGAACCCAATGGGAAATAAGTTGTTAAAAAATGATGCCCAAGGATACACCTCCTATTAAGTGTAATTGTCGTGGAAATATGGGGCATTTCCAAAATGTCTGGTCTATAACCAAGAGGTATTTATGGGAATAATAGAAACAAAGGTATAAAAATAGAGTTTGGTATTCCATGAATGATTTTGATATTAATTGTTTTTGGTGTGAATAATTTGGACACATGGACATATATTTCTTATTAATAATATAGAGGAATATACCAATATAGACCTGAAGTGTTTATATACAATAGCTCAAGGTATCTTTAAATGAGATAAAAATACAAAATCAATTTTAATCTTTTCAAGATGAGGTTGGGCCATCATACTCCAAGGAATATCAAGAATATCTGTTAGCATCAATTATGAAGTCATAGACATGGGTCCAAAAGAAAAGAGATGAGTAGGAAGTGGTTGTAGATATTTCCTTAAAATTATAAAATCACACATGAATATAGAATATTGATAATAAATTCACTTCCCATAGGAAAATAAATAAGAATCTAGTGACATGAATTAGTTACAAAAAAGGAAGGGTTCATAATATTTGTAAATGATGAAGTCCTAAAATTATTAGACCAGGAAAAGCCAATTTTTGGGGGTTAAATACATGAGACATGAAGATGTATTGGTTATTGACGATCTTAGTTACAAATTTCAAAGTTTTAGTCAACTATGCGACTCAGTACATGCTATAATATTTACAAATAAACTATATATCATAAAGGGAAAATATAGTGAACTTGTTTTTCTAGTAAATCATACTAAGGGGAATATCTATATTGTTAGTAGATAAGAAAACATTCACTTTCTATCCATGAAAGAATAGAACCGTTTTTGGCATAAAAATCTTGGTCATATGAGCTAAAATTCCTTGGATGATTTGGTGAAATATGATGAAACATGATATCTCCCTAAGTTATCATGTGATCATACTCATACATGTGATGATTTTTTTAAAGGTTGGGGATGAAGCCTCATTTTTATTAAACATACATGTGATTCTTGATAATAAGATAATATTACATGAATGTCATATAAAGAAATAGACCAAAGGTTAATAATAGTTCTTGAACTTGTGCATATTAATGTATGTGAACCTATTTCACTGAGATCAATTAATGTAAATAGATATTTTATCCTATTCATTTATGATTTTAGTAGAATTTCATCATTTTCAATTACCACCCACAAGTTCACGGTGTTTATTTGTATCAAAAATTATCATATAGGAGTTGAAAATATGATAGATAAAAAAATTTGTAAGTTTCAATCTTATAGTGTAACATAGTTCACAAATAGAAAAGTGAAGGATTATATCAAGAAACATTGGATAGGGCACCAAGTTTAAATAGTAAAAACTTCTCCAAAAAATGTAGTGGTTGATAGATGAAACCATATTATCAACAATATGGCCATAAGGATTATTATTGAGAAATACCTTCCAAATAAGTTTTATAAAGAAATATTGTTCACATGAGTCTACATTTCCAACATAGGATTATTATGTCTAAAAGAATATAAGACTCCATATGAGTTATGTTATAGAAATAAGCAAACATTGAAGTATTTTTGAGTATTTGGAAGTAAATGGTTCATTATCAATATGGGAAAACATATACATTTTAAATCTCATAGAGATTAAGGGATATTTATTGGTTACTTATGAAAATGAAAACCAAATAAATGCTTCAATAAGAATTTGTACAAATTAATTTATATAAATGATGTTGTTATTGTGGAAAATGAGAAGAATCTTCAAAAAAATAATTAATAGTCTTAAGAGGATAGTGATGAAGAGGTGATAAGCCCAAGGGGAGTAAAAATGCCTTAGGTAGACTCGGAAAAACATTCAGATGATGAGAAGAATAAAACTGTATAGAAACCAATGAGCTGATCATAGATCAATAAAAAGAATATTATTAAGGATCATACATCATCAGTACGTACAAGAAGGATAAAAAATATACATAAAATATCTTTATTATCATAGGTAGATACAAAGTTTTTTGAAGAAGATTTAAGAGATGATAATTGGGCTCAAGAAATGAATGAATAGCTTAATGAAATCCAAAAGAATAAAATGTGGGAGATTATTTCGTGACCAACACACAATAATGTCATCATGACCAAATGTTTTTTCAATAACAAGATGAATATAGAAGATAAAATAATTAAAAACAAATAATAACTTTTGTGAAAGGGATAATCTCAGATTGATGGTATTGATGTTGATAAAACATTTTCACTTCTTCCAAGGCTAGAGACAATTATGTTATTCATAACCATAGTAGGGAAAATGAAATTCATTGTTTTCTATATGGATATGAAGTCATAATTTTGGAATTGGACCCTAGAATAATAAGTATATATTTAATAGAAAGATGTTTTTATGATTCATGAAGATGAGAATAAAGTTTTTTTGGTTAAAGAAGGCTCATTATAGATTAAAGCAGGCAATAAGAGCATGGTATTCATGAATTCATCAATATTTGAAGGATCTCAGCCTCTAATTTAGAGGAGTTGATTATAATATTTATGTAATTTATTAGAGAAATTAAAGGATGATGGTGATAGTATATGTCGATGTGATAATATTTAGTGGATTGAATATATTACAATGTAAATAGTTTTTAGAATTCAAGAAAAGTGAGTTCAAAATGCCAATGATTGTCATGATAACATTTTTCCTTGGTTTATTGGTAACATGAGGAAGAAATATCATATTTATTTATCAATTAAAATTTTCTAATGAGAATATAAGAATATTTGGAATGGAAAATTCTAAATATATGATAAATTTGGTTTCCAATCAGATGAAGTTATTAAAGGATGATGAAGGAAAAGCAGTTAATATCATAGAATATAGATAGATCATTAGAAACCTATTGTACTTAACTATGATAGGGCCCAAAATTGTTTTTTCCACATTCTAGTTGGAATGGTATCAAAGTATTACTAAATAAATGTAATAAATTGTAGTAAAAATAATAATTTTTATATCAAAGGTAATATAGATTTCAGTTTACTATATAATGAAAAATATTTTCTAGACTTATTAGGTTCTACAAATGCATTTTGGGTTGATTTAGAATATGATAAAAAGTTAACATCAGTTGGTGCATTCTATCTTAGTGAATTTTTTATTAATTGATTGAGAAATGAATAATATTTCAAATCATTAAGAACCATATAATCTGAATACAAGATGGCTACTCAAGATTGCATGCAGTTATTATGGATGAAACAACAGTTTGAAAATTTTGGAGTTTAATTTAAGTATATGATCATAAAACATTAATATAATTCAAGTGTTGTAAATATAATAAAAAATCTAGTCCATAACTCAATGATAAATAACATTGAAATTAAATACCAATTTATCAATGATAAATTGGAGCCTGGCCATTTGAAGTTATAGTATGTTGAAACTGAACTACAGGTTGCAGACATCCAAATGAAGGACCTACCCAAAGAAGCATTTAAATGAAATCAACTAGCTCTTGGATTTCAATTGACTACCCACACTTGAATAGTGTGGATGTGGGTCACCCTATCCCTAAGGTATGGTGTGTTTACCTATGTTCTAGTATGTGTTCATCACCATGTTTCCGACCATAATGGAGTGACCTTCAAGTTCATTGACAAAGGGGGACAAAATGTATTAATGAAGATAGGGGGAGAAGTTAATAGAGGTTGCATCGAAACATGGAGATTTTTAAATATTATGATGCTAAAACTAGTATTCTAATAAATAATAATCATGAAAGTGAGTTTTCTTTGGGTTCATGATGTGAGAAGTCGATATGTAATGGTTATGAAGTGATCTCAAGGGTTGAGATTATTCTATCTTTTGGTGTCAAGAAGGTTCACATAAATAGTCTTGTAAATGTAGTTATTAATTCATGAAAATTTTATAATACTCTTGTTTCTAATGCTGAGATTGAATCATTTGGGATATGAGTAAATATTAAGAAATTCAATGATCACTATTAGGGGTTGTAGAAGGAAAATGGTTTCCATGTACATGACTTGTCAAGAAGCTGGTTCTTGAAGTTTATAAGTGTTTTCATTAAACCCAAAGGGAGATATTTTGGGGAAAAAAATCTATCTTGATGGTGAATTTGGGTTTATTGTGTATGTTAATAAGGTTTTATGTTGTTGATCAAGGATGGTTTTTAAAGGTGGCATGAAGAGTTGGCGTGAATGTCAGAATTGATCACGCCGAAGGTGAATTTTAGAACTGATCACACAGAGCATGAATATCACAACTGGTCACATTGAACATGAATTTCAGAACAAATTGTGTGGAGTGTGAATGTTATAACATATCATTCTAAGCACTTGAATACATCACATGATTACCATAGGATCTCAAATTGAGATAATGTGAAGAACCTGGAGACACCACATGATAGTTAGTGGATCACATAGATAGATCACCCAAAATGCATGAAGGAATAAAGGATGTAAATGAGGGAGATGTCTAATGGTAATTCGAAATCATGTGATAGCATGATTTTCATCAGATCATGCGATGAGATCACATGAAGAATTGGAAGACGATATCACTGGCTACATGATTTCCTTTGGATCTCACAATGGGGTCATGTGAAGCCCACATGATTTTCAATTGATCATGTGATGGGATCACATGACACACTTGCAACATGAAGTAAGTGATCACATGAAAGTAGTCACATAAAGCATGTAAGGTTGATTGAAAATGCATTGAAATAGACAACTAACCATGGTTTTTGGACTTGTGGTGGTGGATTTATGCTAATAAATGCCCCTAATATGTCCTCAATAAGTAGAGATGTTTTCTTAAGTGGATTGATTTGAAGAAAAGTATTTTGAATGGGATAAATAAGGTCTTGAACCAAAATCATGCAAAATATGTAATCAGGAGATGGTCTCATGGAGGACTCTCATGAAGAGATATTTTGATGGAATCATGAGAAGTGAAGTATCTATAAGTTTTATGCACATGGATAGACCCATTAATATCAAACAAACCATGAAACCTTAAAAGAGTCTCACTCTAGAGTCATGTGATCTGTGTGGTTAGAAGAATGACCCATGAAGGGATCTCATGAAGGGGTCTTATGGAGGGGTCTCAAGAATGGATCCCATGAAGGGTCTCATAGTGGGGTCTCGTAGAGGGGTCTCATGGATGAGTCTTGTGGAGTCTCATAGTGAGGTCTTGTAAAGGTGTCTTGTGTTGGGTTTACACACTCCAAGAAGAAAAGTCTTACAAAATGGTGGTTTTTATCTATTTAATAAAACAATAGCATAATGACACACAAGTGTTAATCAACTCAGAATTGATTATCATAAGATTATACTAGAGGGACAGTCTATTCACTTCCATAGAGAGAGAGTTGTGACCTTTTAAATTATGAATGGTTGTAAACTATAAGGGATAATGATTCTACTCCAAAACTTGTAACGATAGTATGATTAAGTGGAATTGTTACATCAGTAGATTGCCTTTATATGATCCTTGGACATATCCCAGTGATGGTGAACTAAGTAAAATTGTTCTATCATGTGCATACATTAATTAACATTTACTCTATGTTATGGGAAGGAGAGAGAAGAGGGTTTTGTTTAACAATGAAATAATATCCAAGGTGATAATTGTTTTAATATTGCATACCCTGATTCACCCCCTTGGGGTATTTAACCTAGTTGGGCTAACATGATTAAAACCCTAAAAGGATATTCTTTATATATACACACACATAGAGTCATTATTTTTTATATAAATTGTCGTTGTATCAAAAACATGTTAGAACATGTTGTTTTCCCCTTTGGTAGATTATAATATTAATTGAATAGTAATGATAATATTAGACAACTAAAGTTGAAGGAATCTAAATATTTGAATTTTATTGGTGATGACACCTAATAAGATATCTTTTTAAATAAGGGTTACTGTCAAAGGAAAAACTTATGGTGGTTTAATGGTTATTCACTCCCCAAAAGTTGGAATAAGTGTTGTAAAATTATTAACAAATAATTTAAGCTACATGAAGATATTATTATAAGATAATTAGAGATGAATTTTGCATATTGAGATTTTTTTATTGTTAGAAATCATTGAAGGAATGGAATGTATGATATTTATAATGACACAAAGAATCTAATGAAATTTTCATATATTCAAAAACATGTAGATCGACAATGTTCACTCAAAAAATTACTAATGGTTATAAAATAGGATGAAACTGTAAAGGATAATGATGTTTGTGATGAACAACCATAAAACATTATATGTGTTAAAAAGTTATTTTATTTATAGATAATCAATTACTGATGAATATAAGCATCAAAATAAAATTTCGATGAGTATAAAGATTTAAAATTTCCACTAGATACTACATGATGTAATCTTAGTCAAGTATACAACACCTATTTGATTTATGAAAATTTTTATGTACTTCATTTGAGATGTATTATACATTGAAAATTTATTGGTTTCACCATTCGTGGATAACATCTTTATTTTTAGAAGGATTGTTGAAATATATAAAAATTTATTTGGGTAATAAACTTCCATAAGTCATGATAATGTTATTCAAACAAAATTATTATATAAAAAAAATCAATTAGAAAATAACATGATCTAGAAAACATGACTATCCAAACACTTAAGGCCAAAATTTGTGAAGAAAAACGAAAAACATCCAATGCCAGACTTGAATAATTAAAAGCACCCAAACATAAGTATCCAAAACCTATGGAAATCATGGCCAAACAAAGAACCATAAAGGAATTAGCTATATAAAACTTGGGTAATAGAAAAACTCATGGTCTCGATCATTTAGGCTAGGTCAAGCCATTACAGTAGGGGAATGGGGGTAGTATAGTACATGGGGAAATAAGAACTATTTTTTTTGAAATAATGCAAGATCGAATAAATAGTAGAAAGAATCACATACCTTAGGCTTTGTGAGGGTCGATTAATCTGAGAAGTTTAAGGGGGATCAGAGGCAGGGGTCGAATTCTGTGAGGACTTGAATTCATGAAGGTGTAAAAATATGTTATGGTTGAATTTATAAGAACATCAAGAGTTTTATTAGTACTTTCCAAAAAATGATGAAAAATGGGATTTATCAACACTAAAATAATATGCGTTGATAAAACCTATCTTTATCAATGCTAAGATTTTAGTGATGATAAATATGGTTGTTATCAGGGGTTATTATTTAGAACTGATAAAACCTATATTTTTCGGTGCTTTTTTTAAGTGACGATATAAACTATTTAAAAAAAGATACAAAAACATTAAACAAATATATATTAAAAATGAATAAATTTTATAAAAAGTAAAAAATAATTAACATTATTAATTGATATATAATCTTGAATGCATGAATGTAAATATTAGTAAAACAGAATGGTTAAAAATGAATATAATTAAAAAATATTAAAAAATGGATATGTTTTACTAATTAAATAAATTATTTAAAAAATCTATAATAAAATGGAGATGAATAAATATAAAATATGTACATTGCAATTATATTACAAACTTTAAATGTTAATGAATAAATGTGTATAAATAAATATAAAAAATGTATAAATTACAAAAAAAATTGCAATATAAGTGAATAAATAATATTAAATGAATGAATGTTAAAAAATAGTGAAATTACTAATTAAAAAAACAACAGGTTTCAAAAATATTAAGGAAATGAATAATTGTTATTAATTTTATAGATTATTTGAGAAATTAAAAATGAAAATATGTTCAAATGAAAATAAATACATAATAATTATATAAAATATATGTATCATATTAAAACAATAAATGGTAATGAATAAACATGTATAACTAAATATTAAAAATGGATAAATTTCAAAAAAAATTAAATATATAAATATATTAATTATATAAATTTCAAACATATTAAAAATGTTAAAACCAACTACAAAAATGAATAAATATTATTCATATAAATTACAAACATACTGAAAATATTAAAACATAATAAATAAATAAATAAAAATAGATATTAGAAATTGATTAAATTCAAAAAAATTATATAAATTATTAAATATTAAAAATGAATAAATATTATTAACTGAAGGAATATTAAAAATGAATAAATAAAATTTAATAGATAAAAACACAATAAAAAAATGAATCCGTATGATTAATTACATGAATTTTAAACACATGCAAAAAGCATGAAAATGTTTAAAAATGCATTTAAATAAGTTAATAATATAAATTTCAAACATTTTAAAAATATTAAAACTTAATAACTAAAATTGAATAAATATAAACCATTTAATTAAAAACATATTAAGTATATTAAAACATAGTAAATAATTATGTATAATTCATAAGATTAATTACATTTGTTGTAAACACATACAAAAATGAAGAAAATAAATAAATTACAAAAAATATTAATTATAAAAATGTATAAATAGATAATATTAATTATATAAGTAAAAAATTATTAAAAATGAATTATATTAACTATACAAAAATATTAGTAATTAAATTAAATTCAATTAAATTATATACAAACATATATATTCAGAATGAATTAACAAAATGATTTCATGATTTTATTGATTAAGTAAAAAAAATTGAAAAATTAGTTAAATAATATTTACTTTTTACTATATTAAAAATTTAATTTCATATAAAAACATAATTTACTAAATAAATAATTGATGATTAAATTAAAAACATATTAAAAATATTAAAACATAATAAATAAATATGTACGAATTTTAAAAAATTAAAAAATTATGAAAATTCTAAAAATTAATAAATATAAAAAATGAAAAAAATAAAATAAAATAATATTAAAAATGAATAAATAAATTAAAAAAATTAGAAAAATATTAAAAAAATATAATTCATAATATAAATTACTTGAATTACAAAAACATAAAAAAGAAATAATAATGAATAAATAAATAAAAATTATTATCTTTAATTATTGATGTTTTCATTGTATTGATTATACATAAAAAATATAATTAATTATCAACCTTTAGATTTTTTAATAATTAATTAAAATATTATTATTTAATTAAATATATAAATATTTAAAAATGTATATATAACTCCTAAAATTGAATAGATTATAAAAATATTAAATGAATATATATTAAAAATGAAAGAATATTAAAAACGAATCAGTTATAGAAAACACTAAAAATGGAGAAATATTAAAAATGAATAAATAATATTAAATCAATAAACAGACATACACATACACACAAACAAACACATAGATATATGTGTACATATACACATGTACATACACATACACATACACATACACATACATATCCACATCTACATGCACAAACACATACATATACACATACAGATACAGATACAAATACACATACATATACACATACATATACACATACACATACACATACACATACACATACACATACACATACACATACACAAACACAAACACATACACAGACACATACACATACACAGACACATACACATACACATACACATACATACACACAAACACACACACACACACACACACATACACATACACATACACATACACATAAATACAATGATCCACATACACATTCACATAGATATACACATACACATACACATACACACACACACACACACACACATACACATAAACATAAACATACATACACACATTTATATGCACACACACACACACATGTAGACACACACACGCACACACACACACAATTACATACACGTTCATGCACATACATACACGTACATATGCATATGTACACATGATGTACAAACATATATACACATACACATATAGATACACTCTTACATTTGCATACACATACATGTACACACACACACAAACAGATACACATGCGTGCACACACACACACTAATAAATGTATGTATATTATAAATTATTTCATATGAATATAAATATATAAATTAAAATATGAGTCACATATTTAAATAAATATATTCATTTATATATTTATATAATTTTTTAAATAAATTATTAATAAATATTATTTATATTAATGATATACACGTTTTGTATGTAATTTATATAAATATATTATTAAACAATTTTATTGGCTAATATAAATTTGATAATTTTATAAATATAAAATTATGAAAATAAGATTGCTAATAATTTTTTATTAAAAATTTTATAAATAATATTTATATATATTATATTTACATATATATATATATACTTATTATAATATAAATCTTATATAAATATATATAAATAAGTATATATAAATTAAAGTATTCACTATGAACCTTAATATCACATTTTTCATGTGGTTAAAGGTGGAGAATTTATCAACGCTAAAAAAATCACTAATGAATTGACACTTTTATCTGCACTAAAAGAGTACTGACAAAGGGTGCCCTTTTATTATGGCTTTTTTTAGTGTTGATAAAACTTTCCTTTATCAGCACCTTTTGATGATAGTTATGCTGAACATATTTTATCCATTCATTTACAATATAAATATGGAAACAAATATCAATATTCACCAAATTTTAGATTGGATGTGAAGATCATTTGAATATTATTTCATTTTTCTTCATGATGATTAATTATTGATAATATGTTTCATCCTTGATGAAAATTATACTAATCACTTCATTAAAGGAGTTTTAAGTATCATTATTTAAAAAATAAATTACTCATATAAGAATTAATTATATTTTAATGTAATACTAAAAATTATATTTCAAAGTTAACAAAAATTTATTCTCATGTTAAATTAAAAATAATTTTCAGACATACTATAAAAGACAATAAACATAATTTCAAACACCGCTAAATACTTATTTATAATGTGTAAAGTAAATCTATTAAAAATTGAATGCATATTTTTCAATATTGGAATTCCTATAAAATATTTAAATATAATTTTTTTATGAAATTATATTTAATCTCATAATCATACTAGAAAACTCATCCAATATGACACCATTAATCCTTCACTTATTGTGATTCCACCAAGGGTTTTATTGTCCTTTGTTTTGGAATTTTCTAATCTAGCACTAATGGATTTTAACACTTCTCAAATCCATTATCTTAATGCCTCGCTATTGATTATTATTTTCATGAAACCTCCTAAACATCAAAACCACCAATATGACTATGCTTTCCTAGTTTTCCAACTTTTTCTCATACATTTAATCAACATATAACTCTTAACCCACTGTTTATTACTTCAGTATGTTAAAAACTGCCACATTACATGATATATTCTATATCTAAATTTAATGTAATAAATAGCATAATATTTGAACTCAGATAGATATTAAAATGGAGGAATATATATTATATTTAATGGGATTGTTGGGTGGGGTGATCTATATGTTCTTGAATGGGTGATATTTTTTTAGTTGATAACTGAAAAGTGTTACACTCTAATATTTAATGATTTATATGATTATCGAGATATTTATTATACCATAAAAAGTATGAGTGATGAAATTGATGACAATAACCTTTCCAAACATGTTTCTCCTAAATCCAAAAAATAACTATATGATGATTACCTATATATAAGCTAAACAATATGAGCCTTTAGAATTAACCATATAACATGATAATATATGTTATGTCCAATATAACCTAACTATTGTTGTGGTATCGTATTATTCTAGATTCCTCTAGTTATTTCATTTAGAGACTGGATTTTCACTCAAAGTTTCGGTATATAAATGAGAAATATTCCTCTTATAATTTTTATGGAAAAAATTATGGAATATTCAAAATAAAATAATTACCATATGAGGATAGGATTTCAAAGGGTTAATTAGATATTTTTATCATTGGGATTTTTTTTAATGTATTCAAAATATTAATTAGAATGGTGAAGTTTCTAAAGAACTAGTTAGATACCAATGGAATAATTATTATTGTATTTTTATTTAATAATGTATTCAAAGTTATTGGATTGTGTTATAAGTCATTATCTTAGAATGTTTTTTTATAAAATCAAAGATATAGTGATTAAACAATCAAACTAAATGTTTGTGGTTATTAATTATCATCAATTGGAATTTATATATTCATTAATGATTTTTTAACCTTGTAATTGGACATAAAATGAATTAATTGATCATGAATATTTATCTTAAACTTAAGCGACACATAAATTGTTCTCTATAAATCATGAATAACTAAAAATAAGAATAATAAAATGCAAGGTGAAAGTGACAATGTTGTGTAAATATAGTTAACTCAAACGACTAGGTCATGGGTTTGGAAACCAAATCCAAGATTCCAAATTTATTAAAAAGTAAAATCATACAACAATAAGAGATAGTTTTGTTCATTATGACCAACCTTGATTTCTATCATTACAATGTATAATGAGATATCACTTTATAATTTAATGTGATACTATTATGAATTAATGATTCTATGTTTCAGTGTTACTTTATATTATAAAGATATTTATTGAAGATTTAACCATGAAATACAAAAGTGATGATGTGGACATTATTAGAGGATCATTATAAAGGGATTTGGTTAATTAAATATATATATATATATATATATATGTTTACAACTGAGTTAAATAAATTAGTATCCTTTTATAATTAATATTTAATATTCTATGTTGATATCTTTTGAATAAAAATCTAGTAAAAATTTAGCGTATTGATAAAATAATGGTCAAAATTCATTACTTTACTGATATATTAATAATTACTATTTACTAGTTTGATAAATTAATAATTATATTACTCAGTTAAAAATGAATTAGTAGTAAAATTTTGATAAGGTTGTAAGTCACATGGGAAGATACAGAGTTGAAATTTAAATATTATTTTCTTTTAGTGTAGATTCAGGAAGAGAAACAATTTTCTACGAATATACAAAAAAACTTATAGGTTGTTTCTAATTCCTAAAACATAAAAAATATTATCATTCAATAAATTTTTTTATATCTTGAATCAAATTGAAGATTTTTTTTTCAATTCTTCAATAATATTTTTAAGAACATGAATTTGTTTCGTGAAAACTCTTGTATTTCAGATGAATTTTTTTCTTATTAACTATATTTGAAACACAATCAAAATATATTAAATTTTAAAAAAACCTATAATTCTAAATAATTATTGTATAATCATAAAATAATTGATGCTTCCTGTTAATAATAGATAAAAATTTATATACCAATAACTCAAAACAAACAAATATAACTAAAACACTTATCCACCTAGTTTGACCTGTTGGAAACATTAAGGTACTAAGATAGGGTGGATAAATCTATCTGTTGTTACTTTAAAAATATTTTTTAAATTTAATCTTCATAATTCATATTGATATTGATCCATGTAATGGTAGTGTTACAAAGATATATCTTTTTTATTCCATGATTTATTTTTTCATTAAGGCTCATTCACGCACATCCCAACTAATATAAATCGACTATTTTGTAAATTGAGCATACACAATTTTACATACCTAACACCAATTAGGGGATAATACAAGGGATATGGAAAGCTCACTATAATGAAACACTATAATTTTAGAAATAAATTTTCTATTACTTTTTTGAGGAGGAAACTTTACACATACCATGTTTTTCTCATTGCCTTAGAAAGAGGCACTCATAATTATATTGAGATTCACTAATTTATTCCATACATATAATAATGTTTCTAATATATTTTTTGGTTTTAATTTTCCAATATAAGAATCAATTATTATTATTATTTAATACATGTGATTGAGGTTAAATAATAATAAAATGAAATTTCACTTGTTTTAATTTTCACATTATAGGTGGTGGAGATTTGGACAGACCATAATGATAATGGAGAAAAAATTGAAAAGTGGTTCCTACACCCTCAAATTTTTCTGGGTTTCAATTCATATAAAAATAGATCTGTAAATCTATTAGGGCTCAATATTGGTGAATGAATTTGTAAATATATTATATATAAAGTTTTTTTAAGAATAATGAATGAAATTAATTTATTTGTAAGCCAAAAATTTGGAATCATCAGAGATAATATTTACTGTTCAAACTTATAAGTAAACTTCAATTATTTAACCAAATTTGCAACCATAGAACTCAAATTATGAGAAAAAAATTTATGGTGCCATCCTGTCATGACTCACCCTTACTAGGACTCTATCTAAGATTATCATAAGTTAGACTATGCCCCCAATATTCCACCTTCAATAGATCACAAGTAAATGACTAGCACCAATGGTATATCATCAAAGAAATATTAAAGGAATTACACTTTTTTATGAAAACCCCTCAACATTTGAAATAATATAAATTAAAAACCATCCATGAATAATGTGTTGTGCTTTATAGGGGGAAAATATTATCTACACAGAGTGGAAAAACATAAAACAAATGTAGTTTATGCTCCAAGATCTATCGATACATTTAAAATTAATAAAATAATTAAAGAATAATATACCATTCCACTTCTACTCTAGTGTATCGAAAATCCTTGACATGAGTTAGATAAAGATCACTGAGATATAGGTAATGGATTCTTTTCTCATAGGTTATTCATGGTATATATGAATCTCTCAACACTTGGGAAATAATTCCTCCAATCCATGGTTAGTTTGAACAATGAATAAATGCTTAAATAAAATACAAGCATGTGTTCTTCAATTTTAGGAGTTTTCATGTACTTTTTAATAGAAATAACATACCTCCACTTTTATAAGGATTGAACCCCATTTTATATCAAAAATATACAAAAATACCCAAATATAATATTAGCTTTTATGTTATCTTAAGAATGGTATAAATTTATGAAGGTTCTCTTTCTAGGTATTCTTACAAACATAGGTTCAATGATTCAATATGAAACATTTCCCTTGGTATACCAAAAATGTACTATATGAAACTCCATGTGGTATAAAGTGTTGGCTATCCAATACAGAAAACATATATTATACTTCATTACAAAATTTCATATCTTTGTAAGAAACCCAACTCATATTGATCCATGAATGTCTTCATAGCCAATAATATTGTATGAGGACCATCAATTAGAGATAACTCAAAGTCATATTTTGAGAGGAAATTTCTCATTTCACATCATTAATATAAGTATCAATATAAAAGAATGATAAATCAGAGATTTAATTTTCCTAAAACATGATAGAATTTATATTCTTAAACACCTTTATGAATGATAAAAATCCACACATAACCACTCTACTAATGATGTCATGTGTGATAAACTCCAAGATGGGCCTTGTGTTTTTTTACATTTGGGGTTGTGTTAAACTCATTATATCTCAATGTAATTCCTACCAAATACCTATATGATAGTATATTAAATTCTCCTACTAAACTCTATTAATTGTAAAAACTATTATTTTTTTGAATAATGGTGAGATTAATATTCATAATAATCATTTATAATATCTTTGAACACAGTATTCAACTTATTATATTCATAATATCCAATGATACAATGTTAATTTTTATGTTATCTACTTAAAAAACTTTTAATTTTATCATCGTAATCTTGGAACATTTCCATTAAAGATTTTTTTGAGATCATTTTGGCAACTAATTCAAATGTGACTCATTACACTAATATTTTTCTTTACAAACACAACAAAAAATATTTTACGATATAAAGTGAATTCTAATTTAGATTAGACCAATATAATATTTTATTTATAAAACATTAACCTTATCTATTTTCAAACATACTCTGACATTGGGTGTATAAAGTGCCATATGAAATTTCACTTTTTGGATAAAATGCAAAAATGCCAGTTCATATGGAACTTTGTGGGTGGGAATTACAAAGCACCATATAAAGTGATGTTCAACTCCCCCCCATTTCCTATTATATATATATAATTATATATTAACTATTATCAATAAATATAATATATATATATATATAATTATAATTATAAATAAATAAATATATTTATATATAAATATTAAATATATTTTAAATGTATATATAAATATATTTTAATAATTATACAATTATAAATATATTTATATTTATATAATTTAAAATATTCATTTATAGAGGTAGATTTATAATTATATAATTATAAATAAATTTATAAATATAATTATAAATAAATTATATATTTATATAAATAAATTAATATTTATAAATATATATTTATAATTATATAGATATATTTTATAATTATATAGATATAATTTATAATTATATAGATATATTTTTTATAATTATATATATATATACACACAATTATGTATATATTTATAATTATCTTTATTAATAATTGAAAATATATATTTATATTAATATATTAATATTTATAAATATATATTTATAATTCTATTTATAAATATATATTTATAATTTGTTATATTTTTAAAAATATTCTAAATTATTTATAAATATATATAAATTTATAACTATATAAATTTAGATATATAAATATAGATTTATAATTATATATTTATAAATAATTTCATATTTTTAAATATAAATTTATATATATATATATAATTAAATTTAAATTTATTAGGTTTTTAAATGTATATAAATTATATAATTAAAAATATATTTTAAATATACATATAAATATATTTTAATAATTATAAATAAATAAATATATATATAATTATATATAATTATATATAATTATAAATAAGTACTTATTTATATAATTATAAATATTATATTATATTTATTGTTTAAATATTTTTATTATACCAGAACTTTGCGAACCATGGAGGTGAATCCATGGTTCATAAAATTATTGTTGAAAGGAAAGACAAACATCCAAGAAAAAATAGAGGTTCAAGGTACAAGTGACAAAAAACACCAAAGTAAGACAAACAGTAATCAACCATTATTCCTGTCACCCATTTCATGGAGACCACCATGCCCTCTTGGGTGCCTTTCTCTTCTCCACTGTTTTGGAGTCTTCCATGCACCACCCTGATCATATGTGTCCGAGGGTCCATCATCAGCATCATGATCACCATACTAAACATCAATTCGGTCTGCTCTAGGATCAACATGAGTGACAACATGCTCATTGATAGCAATTACTTGAGATCTATCTTCCAAAAACTCTTAATTAGAGGAGTACCCAACCTGTTTAATGGTATTCTGTGAAACTGTGATAGAAGAAGGTGAATTAGAAACAAGATTTCTCAAGATAGAGTTATCATTCCCTTCGTGGTTATCCGTGTAGAGAAAATCAAAATCAGGATAATTTATCGAGTCAAGCATGGTGAAAAAATTAGATATCACAATTCTAGTGTGGTGAGATTCCATAATAGGTGTCACTTCCATTTTGGCAGCAAGAGTTTCAGCTGAAGGCACCTTATTATCATATTCACATGACAGTTTAGAAGCTTTTTCATCCAAGGCATGAAGTGCCCTGGTTAAAGAAGAGGAGAGTACAGAGGCATGCAAAATGATAGCCTCCAATGAGGTTGCCTTATCTGTTATGGTATGAGCAACCTAGGTGGGAGCAGATACCATAACATGGTCCTAATAAGTGCCCTTTCCATATAGAGCTTGTACAACCCACATACACCCAGATGATGCCACAACTGTTATGGGAAAATAAGTAGGAGGAACAAAATCCTACACAACAGTAGCTGTAGGAGTATCCTATACACACTTTTGTGCATCATAAGGTTCATATTTTACAATGATAAGGGATCTTTTCCCATCATAACTACTTTTAAATTCCAAGGAACCACTATCCAGTTTACCTTTAAATAAGAATTTCTCCTCCAATAAAACTGCAGGATCCAATTCTGTATCACTAGCAGGACTACTAGTGAAAACATCACCCCATTTGGATGTTTCCCCATGATATAAGGGATCAATTAAAATCATATTGTGAACAGAGAGTGTGCCATCACCTGGAGGGTCAGGTAGCACACCCCCACTATTGTGACCATCAAAATGACTGTCATTTATTTTCATACCAGCCACAACATCAACAAAGGGAATAAGTCCCCCATTCTTAGAACCAAAGAAATTATTATGAAATGTATCCTCCTTGATGGGTAAAGGTGGAATCTCTTTCACACCATCAGGGATACCCTTCTTCCCAAACATAATCATTGATGGGGTAATATCACTTGGTAATTTGAATTTATAATTTTCAATAAGATTACCATACTATTTATAGTTAGAGAATCACAATCCTCTATTACAACAATCTTTAACATGCCCAATAGTTGAACAATTTATACATAAATTAGGAACATGCTCAAACTCAATCTCAAGATGAAACTAAATTCACCAGTAATCAAATAAATATTCTCAACAAGAGGAAAATACATATCAAACTCATCCATAATGTGAGAAAATTGGAAATACCAAACAAGTACAGTATCTCTATCAAGATTAATGGGAGTTCTTACTACCAAAGCAACATCCCAAAAGATGATTGGATGCTAGAATACCCAATTCAGTCCTTTGACATAGATCATGGATTGAGCAATAGTATTGTTGTCCTAAAGAGGATTGAATCTGGGATCCAAGTTCTGAAACCATAGAATCCCAGGCTTGAGATTAAAAAATCCACGACTCGAGGCCCTCAACTTCAATTCATTTGAATGAAAGGTAATGTGGTAAAAATTCATACCAAGTGAAACCATTTTCCATTATCTAAAACCCCAGATCTCTTAGAGGTTTTTCCTATAGTCTTAAATCTTACATGATGTGTTCATATGTGAACTAAGTTAGGAAAAAATTGAATGTTTACAAGCTTCGATTCATTATTGAAATATTTGAGAGTTTGCTTCAACAACCACAACTGCACCATTCCTCGAAATCCAATTATAAGAAGCAGATTCACCACTTTGGGGTCCAGTGAAGAATTGATCAAAACCCCTTACCTACAATGCGTCTGCCCAAGAATGCCCACATGAATCATATCACAAGGGAACCTGGTTCTACTATGAACTAGATCCAACACCCTCCTTCTTTTAGGGGACAAAAAAACATCTACAGGGTTGAAGTAATCAAGAGAAAAAAAAATCATCATGAAATGAAAAATTACATGAACATTTTATTTAAAAAATATTTATTTATTTATATTTGTAAATATATATATGTGTGTGTGTGTGTGTGTGTGTGCATGTTGAATATGAGAAGGCCCCAAATTATTGTTTAGCTTGCAATGTCATTGGGCATTAACTAGAGGAATGTTACGGGATGAATACCCAAAAAAATGCGGTTCAAAATGCCATTCATCCCAGGAATGTAGGAAGTCCATAATGTAGGGTGATACTGTTCAAGGGGATAAGGCTTTTGTTATGCAGGCAGTAAATTAACTAGTTCCTATACTGGAGGATGGTTCACTGGGGAAAGAAGAGGAGGATAATCCCCCTCTAAACAGTGTTGATAATGTACAGGTGGTGCAGGAAGTTCATGATAATGCCTCTTTTAAAGAGGTTATGTGTAGTAGTACTAAAGACTCAATGCAAAATGGGGTGACCTCTGAAATTTTTTCCCTATAGGATCTTATACAAGAGAAGGTTGACCGTGAGAAAAAAATTACAACCCAAAGAAAAGGTAATAACAAAATTCTAGATTATGATGGGTTTCAATTAGTCATTTTTAGGAATTCAAAGGCTCATTCACCTATTTCTATTGAAACACATTTTCATGATAAGTATCAATATATTTTTCTGGTAGAAATGACTGGGGAAGATAATATGTCTTTTCCTTTTATGGTATTTCTTTGTAGGTAAATACTCCAATACAATCTGCATCATTATAGACTGGTCTGGATGAGAATCTTGCAACCATGAAAAGTGAAAATGCCTTACTAGACCCTGGTCTCACTACTAATAATATTTCTTTACTGGGAATTATAAACAAATATCAAATAAAAGAAGTTTTACATGAGGAATTTGGAAACTTCCTAGATGAGGTACAATCAGATCAAGTTGTTTCTTTATTGAAAGATTACTTTACTGGAGGCTCGACCCTCATGATGATGAATATGGATCATCAATATTTGATGATCAAAATGTCACTTTCTAGGATCCCAAATAGTAGAAGTGTGGTAGACACCCTAGAGGCTGGGGGCTCCCAAAGAGGTAGAAGGAATAAAATAAGGTAACAATGGTTCCCCTTTCTTGTCTTTTACTCCAGGTTATGCTAACATTGCAGCCCCCGCTTTTTACACTTTCTTCTTGTATTGCTTTTTTCAATAATAAAATTTTTGAGACCATGGATTTAATCCATGGTTCTCACCATTATTATGAGTAATTATATATATATATCAAAAATTATAACATTCAATAATAATAACATAATAAATAATATTTCATAATAATTTAATTAATAATATAATACTTAATAAGAAATATGCCTATAAATTATGTAAACTATAAATGTAATTTTTTTCAACAATAAAGTTTGTATCATGTAAATTAATTTGTGTTTACTATATTTGTGAGTTTATTTTAATTTTTTAATAATTCATTATATGTTTAGTCAGTGTGAAAATTTTAATTTAGATTGTTTTTATAATTTATAATTTATAATTTATACACTTTTAAAGTCACCTACATGAAACATAATAATGTTTCAAGCATGTGAATTTGAAAGTATATAAATAATATAGTATAAATTCAATCTAAATGAAAATTTTCATATTGAATCAAAAAATCACTAAAATAAAAATAATTTTAAAGAAAAAAAGTTAATTAAAAATAATTTTTAATGGAACAAAATACAATTGTTTCAAAACATAACATTTATAATTATAATTTTTTTTGATATTCCTTTCACTACTCAAAATGAGATCGATAGTAATAGAATAAATCAATGTTGAAGGTATAGATCCCATTTCCAGTAGTGAAAGTAATATCAAAATAATTTATAAGTAAAAATTTTAGGTTGCAATTAGTCGACTTGGAAATCTTATAAGATATAACCTATTAGTACAGTCCAAGTAAAAATTAAAATTGTTTAGAGTTTGTCATTATTTATTAAGAGTTCATGTAAATTTGATTTTGTTTACTATATTTTGGATTTTTTTATTTTTATAAAACACTATTTAATTTTATCAATAAATAAGGTTTTACATATACAAAATGTGACATCGAAATAAATCAAAATTGATGCCACTCAGTACCACAACCCGGTGTATGAGCCCCATTCCCACTCTGTATCTGACATCTCTGTTTCTATAGTATCTTGGCTATTGGTAAAAGTTCCTCCTCTTATAGTGTATTGGGTTCCTCCTGATGCTACTATGTATATGACTTCCCTAAATCATATGTGTAGGAAGTACCAACATCATACGTGGATCCATATATCCCTGAAACTCTAAAATATGTGGAAGTGTGATATCAAAGAAGTCATCATAAGCAAAAGCGGGGGCTAAAACAAGTGGTGTTACCATACCTAGTTCACATTAAATTACATTAAGCTAATATAAAGATGGTATATTAGATGTATGAGTAGAAATATGTGGCACATAAACCTCTCCTAGCTGTGCAAGATCCTCAGTCTACTGTTTATGATCATCTCTCAGTGGTGAAATAGAAACTGCAAAAGCCTCTATCAGACATTTCTCTCTATTTCATTGACTCTACCCTCACCAATTTCTACATATCTACCTACTGAATAGTGGTGGTGCATCATCCTCATGATTCACAGTAGGGACATAATCATCCACAGGTGCCTCAGCTAGAGATTGTAGATCGTGATATAATTGTGGCTTCAGATTATAGCAATCACACATATGAAAAATATAGGATCTCTAACAGAAACCTTATCATGGTGAACTATATCGCACCTAATAAACGCCAAACCCTAAGTATTTATGATATGTACATATCAATCAATTTCTTCTGACTTCAAATGAAATAACACTCAAATTAATATGAAACATGAGCTAAAAAAATATAATTAATATTTTAAAACATACCAATAGTTGAATGATTATCCCATGATGCATAAGGTATATAATTTTGTGTCATAAGTACCAATATACATAATCCCCATGATTATCTAACCTAAAGCATGATGTGGGATATTCATGCTAAAATATACCATATTGGGAACATGTTTCTCAATATTCAAAATATTGTGAATGAACCTATGACTAGTCTAGCGTATGTATACCTATAAGCATAATGGAATGTAACCCATTAACCTATTATGGTGAAATGAGGATATAATATATATATCCATACTTTCACATGACTTGTTCTATCTGGTTTCACTCAATGATGTTGAAGTGGATGAGGGGTACAACTGCACCACAATCTCTAACCACAACTACGCAGTATGGTGGAAGTGATTCATAAAAAAATATTGTATGAAGGGTCCATTAAACCAAAAATGTCAACTCAAAAAACAATTCATAAATTATCATGATGTTTTAAATAAGATAACATGGAAATTTCTTTAAAATAATAAAAAAATAAATTTTTCTACAAAAAAATTAATGTTTAACTTACATTAGCAGGTTGTATGGAATCAAATATCTATCAAAAGTTATAAACACTATATCTTGAAGTATGTGTATAAAACTGATGCTAAATCCACATGGTTTAAAATAAGCAATATACAATAATATTATAAAAAAAATTAACAAAATTAATAAAAAAAATCAAATTAATGAAGTAAACAATTCAGCATCCCTAAGGAAAACCTTGAAATAGGTGTAGTGAAAGTGGTGTGAAAACTCTAGGAGTGATTCATGTAAAATGATCGTAGGCCAAAATATGTTCCAAATCCACACACCCTACAATCTTTTTCACATCATTTTGACAACCAGTACAAAGACATCAATGCATACGTGATACTACAATGGACCTCTAACTGTATCTACCAGTTTGGTCAAGATCTTTAAGTGATGGTAGGTACATCATTTGTACGAAGGTGGTAGAGTGGACAACAAACAATATGCCTTCAACTAGTCACATAATATATGCACATGTGTGTTGAATAATAATCTCCTCATTTTCATCATCAAGAATAATGGTGAAATGATCATCAATCCACCCCATGTTCATGTGGGGATCTGGATGACATGTGATACTTCAATGACGTCAATGCCTAGTAGACAATGTATGACCACACACAAGTCTCTAATAGTGGGACTTGTAACTTCCTGTCCTTATATGGGTAGACTAAGCATGTATGTGATGTCCTCTAAAGTAATGGTCATCTCCACCTTAGTGAGATGAAATATGCATCTCTATTTCCACCAACTCTAAACAATTAAAGCAATAAAAAGTTGATCAATGGTCTTTAAGTCACACATAGAGACTTTATAAAAACCAACACAATTAAGGTATGTAAAAATGGTTTTTGGAGGTGCATCGTGTTGAAAATGATGTGTTCTCTTAATAAAAATATTTCTAACTGGTCCTCACACTAACACATTGTGTGACACATGGGACTATTGGGTTGATATTAGAGGTTGATCCATCTAAATGTATGAATAGTAGGACATTAATGATGACAGTTATTTAAATCTTACTTAATTTTATGACTTGATATAAAATATTTTTAAGTTTATTTTTGGTTTTTCATAAAAATGAAGTATGTTATTTCAAGTGACCACATATGTACTTTTAGATGGTGTTATTTTTAAGTGAAATTCATGATTTTGGATAAAAGTAGATATACTCTTATATAGAATAACTAAGAAAAATAGGTATGTGCTATAAATTACTTTTAAAAGTAAGAAAGGGTTTTAAAACTTGTTTTTATCTGAATTCTGATCATACCATTGAGAAGATTTTTGAAATATAAAACTATATAAAACTATATTTTTAGTAAATTTGACATTTTCATAAATTGTGGATTTTAGTTTTAGATTTTTTTAACATACATTTTTATTTGGAAACTAAATTTAACACCCTCTTGATTGTTCTACTCTGAAAAGAAAATGATTATAATTAAAAATAATAATTATATTTATAAACTTTTACTTTAATCGATATATTACATAAATCATTTTAACTATGTCACTAGTGCAGAAAATGTTTTTAACGTCACCATTTTTTATGTCGGTTATATATAACCGACTTAAAAATCTGTGATACATGGTTTTTTACGTCGGTTATAAAATAACCAACGTAAAAAATACGGAGATTAAATTTTTTACATTGGTTATTTTAATAACCGAAGTAAAAAATCCCTCGCATTCATTTTTTATGTCGGTTATAAATTAACCAATGTAAAAAAACCAAAGCGTGGAATTTTTTACGTCAGTTATTTGATAACCGACGTAAAAAACATCGATTCTTCGAATTTGTTACGTCAGTTATTTTATAACCGACATAAAAAAGGCGGAATCTGAGGCCTTTTTGACGTCGGTTATTTGATAACTGACGTAAAAAACCAACACCCGACAGTTTTTAGGTCAGTTATTTTATAACCGACATAAAAACTATGGTTTCTTATCTGTTTTTTACGTCGGTTATCAAATAACCGACATAAAAAACCAACACACGGCTTTTTTTACGTCAGTTATAAAATGACCGACGTAAAGAATGCAGTATCTAATACATTTATAACATTAGTTATTATAATAACCAACGTTATAAATGTAATAAAAATAGTTTATAACATTGGTTATTAAATGACCGACGTTATAAAACATTTAAAAAATTAACACACCCCGTGGATTGTCATTTATGATTTTTTGATCGACAGCGACTCGTCTCTCTCGCGCGGAAAACCCTAATGGACTCTTCGATCTCGTTTCATTAAACTCATTTTTCCATCATCATTTATCATCTTTACTCTCTTAGGATCTATCATCTCTACTCATAACACTCCGGTAAGCCTCCCACGACTTTATTTCATTCGTTTTTTTGCAGATAGTCTATATTTACGTTTTATGATTTTTTTGTTTAAACTAGGTAAGATTCTTAGATTTCAAACCCTCTTACCTTGTTTTTTCATAATCAATTTATTTATTATTACCAGAACTATTAGATCAACTCGCAATATTCACGTAAGCCTCACCTACTTTTATTTCGTTTGTTTTTGTTTCGCAGATGCCCAACATTTATGGTAATTTTTGTTGTCGTTGAAAACTAATGATCTCATTCACCTATATTACTATAAATTATATGTAAACCATTGTGATACACCCATTCCGTGTACCAGTATGATTTATTTTATAAGTATATATGTAAATTCATGGTGGAATGTTTGTTTTGGATCCTTGGTTGTTTCTATTTTGGGTATCACTTTTTTTTGTTCCATAATCTATTTACTTCACTTATTTTCGTGGACTATTATAAATATTCATATGCTATTAAAACCAGATACATTGCACAATAGATCATTTTAGACTATTAGTAGATACAGTTCATGGTTCTCATTTTGAATAATGGCATGATACCAAAACTAGTATCTTGAGGTTAAAATCCCTAGATATGCCAAAACTAGTAGCTTGTGGTTAAAATCTCATGGTTCTGGGGGCTGTCAAGAGGGTTGGTGGCTTTACAGGGGGTTGGGGGATGTCCAGAGGGTTGGGGGCTGTCCAGGGTGTCCATGGAGGTGGGGGGGTAGTCCAGGGGTGTGGGGGGGGTCCAAGGGGGTGGGGGTGTCGAAGGGGGTGGGGGGATATCCAAGCGGGTGGGTGGGGGGGGGGCTGTCCAAGGGGGTGAGGGATTGTTCAGAGGGTTTGGGGGGTTGTTCGGGGGGTGTGGGTTATCCAGAGGGTTGGGGTGTCCAGGGGGTGTCCAAGGGGGTAGGAGGTGTGGGGTGCTGTCCAGGAGGGGTGGGGGCTGTCCAGGGGGTGGGGGCTGTCCAGAGGGGTGGGGGGATGTCCAAGGGGATGTTGGTGTCCAAGGGGGTGGGGGTGGTGTTCAGAGGGTTCGGGGGGATTTCCAGAGGGTTGGGGGTGTCCATGGAGGTGGGGGGGGGGGCAGTCCAGGGGTGTGGGGGGGGGGTCCAAGGGGGTGGGGGTGTCGAAGGGGGTGGGGGCTGTCCAAGGGGGTGGGGGTCCAAGGGAGTGGGGGCCTATCCAGAGGGTTGGGGGGTTGTCCGGGGGTCGGGGGCTATCCAGAGGGTTGGGAGGTGTCCAGGGGGGTGTCCAAGGGGGTAGGGGTGGGGGTGGTGTTCAGGAGGGGTGGGGGTGCTGTCTAGAGGGGTGGGGGTTGTCCAGGGGGTAGGGGGGATGTACAGAGGGGTGGTGGGCTGTCCAAGGGGGGTGGTGGTGTCCAGAGGGTGTCCAAGGGGACGGGGGTGGTGTTCAGAGGGTTCAGGGGGTTGTCCAGAGGGTTGGGGGGTGTCCAGGGTGTCCATGGAGGTGGGGGGGCAGTCTAGGGGTGTGGGGGGGTCCAAGGGGGTGGGGGTGTCTGGGGGGTTGTCCAAGGGGGTGGGGGCTTGTCCAGAGGATTTGGGGGTTGTTCAGGGGGAGCTATCCAGAGGGTTGGGTGGTGTCCAGGGGGTTGTCCAAGGGGGTAGGAGGTGGGTGGTGGTGTCCAGGAGGGGTGGGGGTGTCCAGAAGGGGGGGTGTCTAAGGGTGTGTTGGTGTCCAGGGGGTGTCCAAGGGGGTGAGGGATAAGTGTCAGTTTGGATTGACTATTGCATCGTGGTTTGTGAGATTATGACATGATGATTGTATTGTTTCATGTATATTAGTGTTGCAATATGATTTTATTTGGTTATATATATTTTGACCAGTAATCGATTATGAGAAAATTATGGGTTATGGGGGAGACCATGTCGTGGTTTTCAAATATGCGCAGTTATCCTGACCCTATTATGCCATGGTGATTGGATTTACATTGTGATTTTCTCTATCTGAGTTTTTATTTTAAATTTGATTTGATTCACAGGTTTACTCCATTTTCTCTAATTTTCTATCAACCATTGGAGGCCCCATGGTTTTCTTTGATTCAATGGAATTTAAAACAATTATATCTAACTATATTTTCTTTTTAAAATAATATTCAAGCATATTTTTTAAAATACGCATAGATTTTTTTTATATTTCAAAAAATTTTTACATTAAAATTATGATTTTTTTTCATATAAACATATATTTGTCTTATCATAAAAAGTTGTATAATTTTGATATTTGTTATAGGTAATAATGATTCGAAGATGGATTACGGAACATCGAATCAACAATGAATATGAGGAAGGTGTTTATGCCTTTTTGGAATTTTTTAAACTAAATGTTCCAAGTAGTGACATTTTTTTCTGTCCATGCCTGAAATGTTTGAATATGAAGAAGTTGAAAAGTAGAGAGATAAAAGATCATATGATTTGTCATGGTTTTAATCCGAGTTACAACCCTTGGATTTGGCATGGTTAAACTGGACGGAATGTCATTAATGATGATGATTCCCAAGATGGTAACTCTAATGGAATTGCAGAAATGATTCATGATATTGCAGCATAACAAATTGAGATAGAACCGACAGTTGCGCGTCTATATGGTGATGCTGAAAAACCATTATATCCTATTTGTACATATTTTACAGTTTTTTCGGCGATGTTAAGATTGATTAACATAAAGGAGAAACATGGATGGAGTGACGTAAGTTTTACAGAGTTGCTACAATTGATGAAAGGCATTCTTCCAAAAGATAACGATTTTCCAGATTCACATTATAAGGCCAAGAAAATATTATGCCTGATGGGATTGGGATACAAGAAAATACATGCCTGTCCGAATGACTATATTATATATAGGAAGGAATTTGAATTTCTGTCAGAGTGTCCTAAATGTGGGACATCATGGTATAAGGTGAAAGAAAAATCTCAGGTTGATGTAGATATTACAAAGATCCCTTCAAAGGTATTTTGGTATCTTCCTATAATTCATCATTTCAAACGTTTATTTGCTAATTCACATGATGAAAAAAAGTTAAGATGGCATGCTGATGAGTAGTTATGTGATGGAAAAATACGTCATCCAGCTAATTGTCCACAATGGAAGAAAATTTATGAGCAATATTCTACATTTGGAAATGAAATTAGAAATCTCAGACTAGGGCTGTGCACAGATGGAATGAATCCATACTGAACCCTCAGTAGCACACATAGTTCATGTCCTGTTTTATTGGTAATTTACAACCTCTCTCCTGAAGTTTGTATGAAGCGCAAATATGTCATGTTGAGTATAATGATCTATGGTCTGAAGCAACCCGGTAATGATATTGATGTTTACTTGTCACCGTTGATTGATGATTTGAAACTTTTATGCGCTGATGGTATTAGGGTGCATGATTCTTATAAAATGGAATATTTTCAACTGAATGCAGTCCTTTTGTTCACTATAAATGACTTCTCAGCATATGGAAATTTGTCTGGATACAGTGTTAAAGGGCATAAAGCATGTCCAATTTGCGAACAACAGACATCATATTGTCAATTGCATCATGGGAGGAAAACAGTGTATATGGGTCATCTAATGTTTTTTCCTATGGATAACCCTTATAGGAGACTAAAATATGCATTTAATGTCTCACAATAATTTGATATTGCTCCAAATACTTTATCCCATGATATGTATTTTGAGAGGGTGAAAAACCTTGATGTGGCATTGGGAAAGACACAAAAATCTGGTAATGATAGACATATTTGGAAGAAAATGTCAATATTTTTTGAGCTACCATATTGGATATATCATGAAGTTAAACATAATATTGATTTCATGAACATGGAGAAGAATATATTTGATTGTTTGATTGGAACATTGTTAAATATTAAAGGAAAGACAAAAGATGGGTTGAATGCAAGATTAGACTTACTATCAATGGGAATACGTTTGGTGTTAGCTCCCACTCTTAAAGGAATATGAAAATTTCTTCCCTCGGCTTGTCATACATTATCAAAGAGGGACAAAATTAGCTTTTGTCAGTGTCTTCATGATATCAAAGTGCCTAAAGGTTATTTTTCAAATGTAAAAAATTTTGTCTTATTGAAGGACTTGAAGTTCATAGGTATGAAATCACATGATTGTCACGTCATGATGCAACAAATTCTACCAGTTTCATTGCGTGGAATATTTCCCATCCGTGTCAGAAAGACTATAATGAAGTTGTGTTGTTTTTTCAATTCAATTTTTAATAAGGCGATTGATGTGAATGCTTTGAACATCTTGGAAAAGGATGCAATTTTTATACTTTGTCAATTGGAAATGTATTTTCCTCCAACTTTTTTTGATATAATGGTCCATTTAATGATTCACCTGGTTCGAGAAATAAAGCTTTGTAGACCTGTATATCTTTATTGGATTTATCATTTTGAAAGGTATATGAAAATATTGAAGGGGTATGTTAAGAATCTATATCGACCTGAAGCCTCCATTATTGAAAATTATATTTCTGAGGAGGTTTTAGAGTTTTGTACGAGCTACTTGGTTGTGGCACATCACATAGTTTTGCATCCATCTCGCCATGAATGAGTTAATAATGATGGAAAGGGGATTCATGGCTTGAAAGTCAAATAATTTTCAGCTAAACAGATAAATAAGTTAGAATCATACATCTTGAATAACATAGCTTATGCTCAACCATATATCACATTGCATATTAATGAGTTGAAACAATGTCATCCAAAGAAGAAAGAAATGTGGATTTTGAATGAGCACAACAACAAAAATTTGTCATGGTTTAAAAAGACCTTTCTTGGTAGATCAGATGTATCAGAGACATTAAAATGGATAGTGGGTGGTCCATGTTTAAATGTGATAACATGGTCCGGTTATAACATTAATGGCTATACATTGCATATGAAAGCTCAGGACAACAGAAGTGCAGTTCAAAATAGTGGTGTATTGGTGTTTGCAGAAGCAATGAATTTTTTGAGTGCTAAGGACAAAAACCCAATTTCTGTATCAAGTGCATATTATGGAGTGATTGAAGACATATGGGAGGTTTATTACTTTAAAATTAAAGTTCCTATTTTTAATTGTAAATGTTTTATTGGTAACAACAATGTCAGACTAATGAATTTGGAATGACACATTTTAATATGAATAGATTGGAAGACACAAATGATTCTTTTATAATGGAAACACATGCAAAACAAATTTTTTATGTAGTAGATCAATCAGATATGTGATGGGATGTTGTTTTACAAGGAAAAAAACAATATGTTGGTGAGGATGAACTTGATGAAGATGATGATTTATGTGATATCCCTACTTCCATGGAAAAATTAATAGAACATAATGATGAGCATGTTTAAGACATGGTTTGTGCCATAAGGAATGATCACGATGAAGGAATTTGGGAAAAAAATCCATTTGTACATTCCTAAAATTATAGGTAACATATGTTTATTTCTTGTTTACATTTATTTTTTTCATAAAATGTTAGATATTGTAAGTTTTTTCTTTATTAAAACATGTATTAAAACAAAATAAGTGTAAGTTTTAGTTTATTTTAAGTTTTTTTAGTTTACTTTATCATGTTTACCATTACATGAATTATATATCTATTATTTTTGTTTAGTGAAAATTACTTTACCATGTTTACCAGGTTTACCAGGTTTACCATGTTTACCATCTTGACCATCTTGACCATCTTTACCATTGTTTAACATGATTACCATATTAACAATGTTTACTATTACATAACTTAGTACAATTTTCTATTTTCTGATTACAGTAGTATTAAAATATTTGAATTTGTATATTTGTGAACTAATGTTTTTTTTATTTGAAGGATAATGATAGATCATTCAGTTGATCAACCACATGACTTTGGAGATGAGCATATTTGTCATACCTCTGGGGAGGAACATTCACATTCTCTTCTTGATGTTCCCCAATCTTCCTCATGTGCTCCTATTACAAAAAAGAGTTCAAGAGTTAGTAAACATGGGTGCACACGTTTACCAAAATTAGCACTTGCCCGTACGCAGGATCAGAGGATACTCGTTGAGTTTGATGATGATGATATTCCTAGAGGTCCAAATGCAAAAGATTTGAAGAGCTTTGTATCAACTCAGGATAAGAGCAAAATAAGCATTTTGTATGATGACTGGAGAAGTGTGGATAAAGTGATAATCTCTCAGTTGTGGGAGACGATTTTGGTAAGATCTTTTTCTATTGTTTGACTATTCTTTAAATGTTTCTAGTATATATAATATGTTTAACCTCTTCTTTATCAGATGACATTTGATATTCCTGACACTGGAAGAGTCACGAAGAAATTCTTATCGATGGATGCCAGGATATGGAGAGATTTCAAATCAATGATCTCATCTAATTTCATTTTTGGTCATAGGAGTCATGACAATCCATGTCGTATATATCCTTTTATAGATAAAGACACATGGAGACAGTTTGTTGAAAGTATAAGAAAAGAGTCATTTTTGGTAAGTGTAATGTAAACTTTTATAATATTTCTTATATAAATGATCTTATTAATGTTTTGTTAATGATTTATTATTATTAATTTGTAGAAAACAAGGAAATCTCATCAGGAGATCCAATCTAAAAATGTATACCCTCATAGTTTATCTCAGGGAGGGTATGTATTTTTGGAAGAACAAATGATGGTGGAAAAATTTCAAAAACTAAGAGCTGAGTCTTCAAGCTCTGGAGAGGTGGCCCCTCCATCCCCTCCATCAAGACATGAAAAATGGAAGAGAGATCAAATGGGAAAAAAAGGTCAATATCTTTTATAAGAATCGAGAATCGTAGATGAGAAGATTTTAAGATATCTATTTTATTTATCTAAGTTAACTATTTTCTTCATATAATTTCAATCATTACAGAAATGTTCAATTAATTAATACAAGACTCTCTTGAGGAGCAGAGCTCACAGGGGGCATTTACAGCTACTGGGAGGCAAGATATTTTATCTGTATCATTGGGAAAGCTCGAACATCCTAGTCATGTAAGAGGATATCTGGCAGGTGTATCAGTAAGAAAAGTGTTTCCACGTTCTTTAACTTCTAACATTGAGGGTGTTTATAAAAAAATAGAATCCTTGGAGTCTGATGTTCATAATATTAATGTGACGATGGAGTAAAAGATTATAGCGTCGGTACAGTATATGTTTGCAGACATGCAAAGACAATTTCAGACTGCAGCTCCCACTCCTCCACCTCCCCCTACAGACCCCATTATTTATCCTCCACCTCCGCCAGTAGCTCCCACTCCCCCACCTCAGCCTGTGGACCCCATTTTTTATCCTACGTCTCCGCCGCAGCTTCGAACTTATTGTGAGTTGTATGTTGATGATCCTCAACATCATATAGTTTCATATGGGTTGGTATATTGTATAAGAGATACAATTCATCATCAACAATTATAGGTAGAGAATCAGAGGGTCACTGTACATGATATTATAGATAGATCATCTCGAGTAAAATTACCTACATATGAGGTGATAACAGTTGGACATAGTATCGGCCATTTTTTAATTTGGCCATCTAGACTTCATCGACTCATTACCATAGAGGTATGAATGTTATATCTTTTATTTTATTTTTTTTTATTAAATTTGTTTTATCATTTAAAAACTAATATATTTTTCTATTTATTTTTTAGAAGAATACTTCAAAGGTAAAGAAATACTGTATAGACAACAACAAAGACAAATGGCTATGACATCAGATACAAATTCTTGTAGTCTTGACAGATTGTCAAGATATTCAAATTTTTTGGCGGGGCATTATAAGTTTCCAATGGAATCTCATGTTTGTGGACGTGCAATAACTGTGGGGATTATAAAAACTGATATCATGGATCTTGTTACTGGAGATAAGTTGGGCATCAACATGGTGCAATTTTTTTCCATGTAAGTCTTAACACCTTTTACCTGCATTATATTTATTAAAAATGTATACTTATGTCTATTTTTTATTTGGTATCTTTATAAAATTTGTGAGAGGAATGAGCTGACAGATGTATATGGATTCATGGACCCGCAATTGATTTTCCCTGAAGCATGTGCATTGGATGAGGAACAAAGAATGCTTTATATTGCTGAAAGACTTGAACAGAATATAGTCACACAATGTTGGATGATTCCTTTTTGTGAGAGGTATGAAACACATCTCTCTCAAAGATTTCATTATCTTTTAACATAAAAAACCACTAACCTTAAAATTTATTTTATTAGTGATCATTGGATGTTAGGGGTTTTTTGCCCAAGGGAGAAAACACTTTATTGGATATGCTCAATCCATGATGATGTCCGAGAATGTTTTAAGAATATATTGGAAAAGTAAGTTTCAATTTCTCAATAGTTTTATATATTATAATGAATTTTTAATTTACCCCATTCGTATTATTTTCTAATAGGGGATGGGTCTAATTTCGAAAAAACACAAAGAAAGGGAGTGAAAAGATCAAATATGTAAATGCAAAGGTAAATATCCATTTATAATTTGTAATTTTTGATTTATTACATAAAAATAATATATTAAATTTACACTCATTGAAACAGAATTTTCATGAACAACAAGGCATCATCGAATGCGGATATTATATATTAGGATTTATGTATGAAATAATAACAACTGGGACAGTTGTGAACTTTGACCTGGTAAGATTTCCTTTTAAACTTTTCCATAATATTTCAATTTTATTTATTAATTATACACGTTAACTACTATCCTTTTCATTTATAGCTATTTTATGACCCTCAACCCTATACTGCTCAAGACATCAAACACTTACAAGTGGAGTGGTCAAATTATTTTACAGGTTTGATTGAATTTTAATTGTTTATAGTGTAAAATGTAATTTTGAATATCGTCATTGTAATTATGTATTTGGAAGCCATTTAAGTTGGATTTAGTTTTTTTATGAAGTTGACAGTGTAAGTTTTGAATGTTATATATGTGAATGTTTATTTTTGATCTACTTCTTGTTTTGGACTACTTATGATGGTTTTTCTGGTATGGATTCTGGTCTGGGGGGGAGGGGTTCCAAGGGTGTGGGGGTGGGGGTGTTCAGTGGGGTGGGGTGTGCAGGGGTGTGGGTGGGCTGTCCAGTGGGGTGGGGGGGTCCTAGATGTCCATGAGAGTGGGGGAGGGGGTGTAGTCCAAGAGGCGCCTCCATCCCTCGGGGGGCTGAACACCGCTGGAAGGTATTCATCACTCCCACATGTGAAACATTTTGAGAGCTCAAGCTTCGCATGTGGGAGTGATGAGTACCTTCCAGCGGAGTGCCCCCCGAGGGGGTTTCTAGGAGGGTGGGAGTGTCCAGGAGGGTGGGGGGTTGTCTAGGGGGTGGGGGTGTCCAGGGGTGTGGTGGGGGAAGTCCAGTGGGGTGAGGGGGTTCTGGTCTGTTTTTGGTAACTTTTTAGTCTGTTTCAGGGGTGTGGGAGGGCTGTCCAGGGGTGTGGGAGTGTTGTCCAGGGGGTGGGGGGTATACAGGAGGGTGGGGGGTTGTCCAGGGGTGTGGGGTGCTATCCAAGAGGTGGTGGGGATGTCCAGGGGTGCGGGGGGCTGTCTAGGGGGTCGGGGGGGGCAGTCTATGGGTGTGGGGGGGCAGTGTCCAGGGGTATGGTGGGGGCTGTCCAGGGGGGTGAGGGGGGCTGTCAAGGGAGTGGTGGGGAAGTACAGGAGGGTGGGGGTTGTCTAGGGTTATTGGGGGCAGTCCAGGGGGTGGGGACAGTCCAGGGGTGTGGGGGTGTCTAGGTGTGTAGGGGGCTGTCCAGGGGGGGGGGGGAAGTCCAGGGGTGGGGGTGTCCAGGGGGTGGGGGTTGTTTAGGGGTGTTGGGGGCTGTCCAGGGGATGGGGGAATTCCAGGGGTGTGGGGGGTGTCCATAGGTGTGGTGGGGTGTCCAAGGGTGTGGTGGGGGCTGTCCAGTGGGCTGAGGGGGTTCTGGTCTGTTTTTGGTAACTTTTTGGTCTGTTTCAGGGGTGTGAGAGTGATGTCCAGGGGTGTGGGAGTGTTTTCCATGGGGTGGGGGTATACAGGAGGGTGGGGGATGTCCAGGGGGTGGTGGTGATGTACAGGGGTGTGGGGGGTGTCTAGCTGTGTGTTGGGGGTATTCCAGTGGGGTGAAGAGGTTTTAGTTTGTTTTTGGTAGCTTTTTGGTCTGTTTCAGGGGTGTGGGAGGGCTGTCCAGGGGTGTGGGAGTGTTGTCCAAGGGGTGGGGGGTATACATGAGGGTGGGGGTTGTCCAGGGGTGTTTGGGGTTGTCCAGGGGGTCGGGGGGAAGTCCATGGGTGTGGTGGGGGATGCCCAGGGTGTGGGGGGGTATACATGAGGGTGGAGGGGTTTTCCCAGGGTTTTTGGGGCTATCCAGGGGTCGGGGGTAGTCTAGGGGTGTGGTGGGGGCTGTCCAGTGGGGTGAGGGGCAACTGTTCAGGGGGTGGTGGGGGGGCTGTCCAGTGGGGTAAGTTTTAAATGTTATCAATGTAAATGCTTAATTTTGATTTGGTTCTTGTTTTGGTCTACTTCTGTTTTTGTGGTAGGAATTCTTGATTTGGTTTCTGGTTGTTTCTAGGGAGAGCAGAGGACTGTATTCCATTTAAAAAAATTGGTCTTCCACGTCGGTTATTTTATAACCGACGTGATAAAGGAATGGGGAAGGGTTTATCGCATTGGTTATTTGAATAACTGATGTGATAAACACCTGTGGGAATGGTTTATCACTTTGGTTATTTAATAACTGACGTGATAAAAACCCCCCGGACTGGTTTACCATGTCGGTTATTTAATAACCGACGCGATAAACCCCCAGGGAAATGGTTTATAACGTTGGTTATAGAATAACCGACGTGATAAACCCCCCAGTTTATCACATCAGTTATGTAATAACCGACGTGATAAAGGTATGGGAAATGGTTTATTACATCGGTTATTATATAACCGACATGATAAACACCCCCGCACTGGTTTATCACGTCGGTTATATAATAACCGACCTGATAAACCCTCCCCCTGGTTTTTGCACGTCAGTTAATTAATAACTAACGTGATAAACACCGCGATGTTATGTTTTTTACGTTAGTTTTTAAATAACTGACGTAAAAAACAATATTTATAACATCGTCCATATTAACGTCGGCTAAAAACCGACGTAAAAAATAAAAAATAACAGATGTAAAAAACATTTTCTGCACTAGTGTGTGATGATTTCTCTGTACATATAGCGAAGTGTTTCCTCATGTGAACTTCCTGGATGCATATTCCATGCCTCCATGTAGGTTCCCATTCACTGGGCTAATCCATATCATTTTGAATATGAGTTGACTTTGGCCTCCCTTTTGGTTAGAACCTAGTCATGTTCGGTAAAGGTGTTGGTGTCCCATCGTACAGACCAAAATTTTGATATTCCCTAATATGAATCCATAGAGAATTATAACAGTTGATAATAATCTCTAGTTAATAAATTGGATCAATGTACTACTCCCAATATAATTTTATATAAGGACATGTTGTGATCATATGTCCATAGGGATATCATAATTCTTGAAATTTTCAATAATCACAGTAACATTGATCCAATAAAACAACTATCACACAATCATTTATACTAGTTATAGGATCACGGGGCTCAGTGAACTGAAATATTTAATCTACACAATCAAATTAATGGACTTGAAATGCTGCATCATCTTGAATAACTCTATCTATCTTGCACTAGAAATGGTGACCATATCCCATCCCTCTTTTCAAACCCTCTTCAGCCTTCTTTCCTTGTTTCACAAAATAAATTATAATGTGATAGAGGTTCTCTTGTACCAAACCTATAATATAAATTTAATACATTATAAAAATATTATATTATAATTATATATCTTCTAATTAAGATATAATAAAAAATTATAAATTACCTAATATTGGAAATTTTTTAACTCCCTTGAGAACTCCATTTATATATTCTACAATGTTGGTCATCAGTTTTTCATATCACCTCCAATAATCATATGCCAATGGAGATTTATTATTTAGAACTTCCCATAATATAATAATAAATATTTGTATTAGCATTATAAATATCATACAGATTCTACTACATCCTTTGTTGTTGAGGTTTGTATTCTAACAAACAAGAACTAATCTAAAAAATTGTGAAAATAACTATAATAATGGTTTTTAAAACAAATAAGGATATTAATACCAATTTTTATGATTTCTTTCTTCATGGAATCATCCTTGAACTTATTTTTCATATTTCTGGAAATGTTTTGAATATAGTATTGATGATAGGAATAGGGTGGTCTCTATGATAGACCCTCATATTGTACTACCTCCTTGATTGCTTGATGGTGATCTGAAAAAAGACAGATCACTTATATTCCCATAAAAAGCTCTCTAAGGAAAGCTAGGAACCAACTCCAAGATGATAAGTTATCCTTCTAGATAAATGAACAATCCAATGGTATGGGGGCTCGATTAACATCTTTTGTGAAAGAAATCAATAAATATTTGATATACTTTTCATATAGAAATGGTCCATCAATCTATATGAACTAATTGAAATATCTAAAAGAATCCACACATAAAATCTTCAAAAAATGTAAAATATAACCATTGACTGATCAATGTGGATTTATTGGTTAACATATTCAATAGTATGTAACTCATTGATAAAATGATTATTATGGGGTAAAATATCCATTTAAGTTGTGTTAAAACTCAATAAGAGTCATCTCAGACATTGTAAACTTAAAAAATAGAATTCGACCATACTACATGTGCTTTCCAGTAAGAGATTTGATACCAAAGTAGTTGTTTGATTCTCTCCACCACCATAATGATAGAAATTTCAACACATGATCTTATTATTTCAAAAATAATAGTTGAAACAAACTCTGCATCGAATAATGATTGTTCTTATGACAAGATTGGGTTTTTACAAGTATGTGGAATAAATCCAATAATGCACCGACAATGATTTTTTTTATCAATTATAGATCTCAAATGAATTTAATAGTCTGAATCATATTTTCCACACCGGATCCAATAATGAGATATCTTTGACTCTTATATAACATAACTAAAATATCTAACAATGTGATATTATTTTATCACATTTTTAATTACTAATTTTCTATAAAAATCTCTTCCAATATATATAAAACCTTCATCTAACACTCGATTTGTAGGACCAACAATTCCTGGAAATTCTATAATATGAGTAATAAATGAGCAATAAAATTTTGGCAAGTATTTCATTCTATTATTCAAACATAAGGCCAATGGTGGAGGATGGTTCAAAGGTCATTTGACCCTTATATGATTGGGAACAAAATGTTCCTTTGAATGTTGTTCTTCTTCAACTTTCTCATCATCTTCTCATTCTATATTTTCATCATCATCAACATTATCAAGAAAAACATATAAATTTCATGGAGGACTATCCATGGAAACATTACTTACTATATGAGACATTACAGATTAAGGATATGAAACTATAGCCTGAGGATATGATGGAACAACTATATTTGATGATAGAACTTCACGAGGTGTTATAGCATGGGAATAAGACATTGTATCATGGTGTTGGGATATAATAACTTCCAAAGTTAATGGAACTTCCACTATAGCTATAGTGACATACAACTCCATCATTTGATTATCAGGTTGATACTTAACTAATGAAAATATGTTTTCCCAATCATCATCATTAGTTACTAGATAGGATACATGCCAAAACCTATCGTTAGATTGTAGAGGCCTGTATATGATGAACTCTATCACTTGATTCGTTGTCAGTTTTAACTTTTAATGAATTTTTCTTTGAACTGATTCTAAATTTATACAGTCTTCAAGAATCAAAACTCTTTATAGACGTATATTTTGACTAAATCCTTAGTATATATCAGTTATTTGACCATTTCAATAAATATAGGTAGCTATATCTGTTTATCTAAAATAAAACATTGTTATTAATAAAATATGATCATAGAAACAACATATTAATTTAAAATATTTCAACATTTCTACGGAATCTCACACAATATTTACTTTATTAAAATTTTAGAATGCCTTCTTTTATTTTAAAATATGACACTGATGTTTCATAGTATAATTTTTAGTCTTTATAAAAGGTATGTTTAGTAATTAATGAAGAGAATTTGGATCATATAAATAATATCCCCCAGGAGTGTCAAACCATGTGTATAGTAGGGCCTGTTATAATGCACCAAGTGATGATAAAGTCCTACTCAATCAATATTTCAGGGCTTGTTACCCCTAGGTACCTTCGTGCCAGAGACAAATCCACTTAAACTATCTAGACACAGATTTCAATGCATAGATAACCATATAATATTTATTGTACTGAAATTTTATAACGTATTATTATATCCTAAAAGATGACACTAATGTTTCATAGTACAATTATTAATCTTCTTAAAGGTATGTTCAATATTTTATAAAGATAATATTAATCATATAAAGCATATCCCCTGGGAGTGTCAAACTAAGTGTGCAGCAAGGCTCGTTGTCATGCACCAGGTGAAAATTGAGTCCAGCTCAATCACCCTTTTCGGGGTTGTTAAATCTAGGTACCTAGGTGTTAGAGCCACATCCACTTGTCATATCTAAACAATGATTCCATTTATTAGATATCCATATAATATTTACCTTATATAAATTTTAGAAAATCTTATTATATCCTAAAAGATAACACTATTATTTCATAGTTCAATTTTTAAACTTCTTAATGTTATGTTCAGTAGTTTATAAAGATAATATGAATTATTTAAAATATATTCATCAAGAGTATCAAACTAGGTGTGAAACAAGGTGTGAATCCTCTAATGTAGATCTTATGAGAGTGACAAATTAGGTGTGTAGTTAGGCGTCATTGTTGTGCAATTATGCCTATTTGATCCTAACATAATCCAATGTTAATATGAAGTTAATCAATAGTTATTCATTATTCAATCCCCAATTCATCCTATGTTAATCCTAAGTTAATATTTTATTAATATTAAATTACTCAGAACAACAGAATTAGTGAATCCTAAGTTAGTCATTCCTTACTAAAAAGGCTCAGAACATGAAGAAAACTCTATAGCCCCTAAAATTATTATAAATAAAGAGTAGAAGACCCACAAACGAGAGCTAGGGTAAGAGCGATAAAATTCCACTAGTAAAGCATACAAAATCATACTTTGTTCCTACCACCATGTCCACAAAAAACCACCATAACCTCTTGGGTGCTTTCCCCTTTGCCATTGTTTTAGGATCTGCCAAGCACCACCATGATCATCGAATTTCATCGGGTCAGCGTCAATATGCTCGACATGTTGGGCATCCACTAAAGTAGCATCATCCGTATCATCACCTTTAGCATAACCATCGAGCAGCCTCTTGTCCGGTTCCTCAGAGGAGGACTTTATTTCAACCTGCTAAGAACTAGAAGCATTAGTTTCTGAAAGTGATAAAGATCATTTACCTTTCCTTTCACGGCTCTCCATGTATAATTCATCAAATTATAGAGAATTAATTGACTCCAACATATTTAAAAAGTTGTGTGCAATAACATTAGACTTGGATGAAACCACATGTACTTTCAAGGGAGTTGCAGTATTCATGCCAGCTACCTGTAAAAGCAACACCTGCTCATGGGAGATTACAACCTTTCCAATGGAAGCTGCTGTGGAGCCATAAGGGACCAAAACATCAGGATCACCAACACCTGTGACAACAGACTTTATTGGTTGTCCAGTGATAGCAGTAGAGCAAGAATAAGTATCAGGCAACACCTGTTCATGGGAGGAGACAATCTTATCAATGGAGACCACATTGGAGTCATAAGCAGAAAACACCACCACACCAGGATCAATACCACCGGTGAAAACAGCCTTTATAGGCTGTCCATTAATAGCAGTAGCACAAGAAAAATCAGTAGCCTTCTTCTAATAAGCATCCCGTAAAACAAGGACCTCAACCCGAGCTTCAGAAAAATCAGAACACCCCAAAATTGTACTTCATTATTAATTAGTTATTTGACTATTTTGAATGAATTAATTACTAATTAAAATTAACTAATAACTAAATATAATTAAGTAATACAAAATTAATTAATAATTATAGTTATGTAATTACTAATTATAATTATTTAATTACTAATTACAATTAATTACTTAATTAATTAATTACTAATTTCAATTAATAAATTACTAATTACAGAAAAATAATTTCTAATTATAATTATTTAATTACTAAATAAACTTAACTAATTAATAAATAAATAAATTATTATTATTACTAATTAAAATTAATAATTAATTAATTAGTTATTACAATTATTTAATTACTTACTTCAAATACTTATTTACCAATTGCACTTGTTTAATTACTAATGACAATTACATAATTACAAATAAATAATTATAATTCATAAATTTATAAGAAATGAATAATTATAATTAATTATTATTTATATTTAATCATTATAATTATTTAGTATTTATATTTAATAATTATAATTAATTATTAATTATAATTAATTAGTAATTAATTATTAATTATTTAACTTTAATTATTTTATTTAATACAAAACTAGTCATAATTAATTGATAATTATAAATTATTATTATTAAATTATTATATATATTATAAATTTATAAATATTTAATTAGTTTTAACATTTAAATAATTATTAGTTACTTAACAATTATAATTCATTACTGATTATGTAATTGATAATTATAAATAAATATATAACTAATTAGTTATTATATTTAATTTTATTTTTATTTGTTAATTATTATTAATATTACTTACTAATAATATTTAATAATTAATAATTAATTAATTAATAATTTAAATTTAAATAAAGGAAAAAAAGAATGAGGGTTTGGGAGCTCTTTCATTGTGGTGGAGAATGAGACTAGAATTTTCTTGCTTTCATGGATCTCTCACACTATTTGGGTTCCAATATTCTTTCTAGAGGGAATTCCCCTCTGGTTACTTGGTATAAGGATGCTTTTCTAGGGTTCAAGGAGAATGATGAACACCATCAAATTGGGATTAGATCTTGAGAGGTATTCAACAGTGTTCGTTCTACCCCCTAAGGTGTGATGATTTAGCTTGGAATGCTCTTATAAAAGTTTATTTCAAAGTGGTAGTCTTGAGAAATGTTGATGTAGGTAAATATTCAGATTCCTTCAATAGAATATTGTTCTCTTATTTAAATAGTTCCAACTCAGATTAGGTTTTTTAAAAGGTTGATACTGTATGAGTGATGGAAAGGGAGGAAGCAGTCTCATAAAGGCTTGAGATGTGTCACCACCCCGTCATTGGTCGGGTTGTGTTGATGAAGGGTGAGAAGATATAAAGATTATAGGATCTGATAAATTGATTATCCTTGGTTTGGAGCTTCTCAAATTTAAAATGTATTCCAGCTGGTTGTGGTTATGATCACATATTATTTCCAAGTACTGATTTGAAGAAAAAGGAGTGGGACTTTGGTTTGGTCTCTCTAAAGTTGGGTGCACTTTTGATTCAGGAGTGGAACATTGGTTTCAACCCCTGTAATTATTAAAACTATTTTTCAAATGTTTGGGTAAATTTTTTTGATTTGAATTGAATTCTTACTACAAGAAAACAGTGTTTTGGCGGCGGTTTTCAAAACAGCCGCTAAATTTTTTTCAATCAAAAAATTAGCGGGGGTTTTGGAATCTGTCACCAAAAAATCGCTGTTAAATGTTATTAAAATATTTTTATAAATTTTTTAAAATTTCTTCAAGAAAATTTAATTTTTTTAGTGGAAGTTTTTTATAAAAACCACCGTAAAATATATGCGGTTTTTTCAAAACCGCCATAAAATTGAAGAAAAAATATTTTAAAAAATATTTATTTATTATTTATTATTTAAAATAAAATAAAGTTGATTATTTATAATTTTAATTATTAATAATGTTTTAATTAGTAAATATTTATAATTATTAGTTAATAATATTTTTAAACTGAAAACAAATCTTTAATAAGTTGAAAAATAGACTTCGACATCAAGTGACCGTAACTTCTGATCTGAGAGTCCATTTCAGCACCACAACCAGTCAAATCGAAGCTTATCAAATGAGCTAAAACCAAGTGAGATTTTAATCAAGTGATAATGAAAGTTAAAAAAATATATTCAAATTTCAAATGTTGAAAATTGAACTTGAACTTCAAACAATCATAACTTTTAATCCAGGTGTCCGTTGGGATCTACCACATATCAAATTGAAGCCTGCGATGAGCTCTATGCAGTTTAGGGCTGGATCCAACTTTTTGAGTATTGACCCCTTTTTATTCTGTCAGAAAGGGCCATAAGGCCTCCGAAATAGAGGTTTTAGTTACGCACCCCAATTTCTTAAAATTTAAACAGTTATAACTTTAGATCCAGGTATCCTTTCAGCCTGTACCACATATCATATCAAAGATCATTTCATGAACTTTGATATGATTGTTTTTGGCACAATAAAAGGATTTATGGATTAGAATTTATTGTCATTTTAGTGTTTTTATGGTTTTTAGAGGTTATTAACGTTTAATGATTTATATATTTATTTATTTATATAATTATTTGTTATTTATTTATTTATTTATAGTTATTTTTTAATTAATTAGTTAATTATTATTTATTTATCTATTATTTATTAATTATTTATTTATCAATTTATTTATTGATAAATTTATTAATTTATTAATTTATATATTTATTTATTTAATATTTAATAAGTATTTATTTATTTATTCATTATTTAGTTTTATATACACATTAATTGTTAATTTATTTTTAATTTATCAATTAATTATTAATTATTTATTTAATATTAGTTTGTTATTAATTTATTATTTATTTATTTATTCATTACTCATTTATTCTTTATTTATTTATTTATTTATTAAATAATTATTATTTATTATTTATTTATTTATTATTATTTGTTTATTAAATATTAAATATTTAATGTTAAATTTTAAATTTTAAATTTTAAATTTTAAATATTAATTAATAATTATTAAATATTAATTATCCTTTATTAATTATTAGTTATTATTATTTATTAAATATTAAATATTAAATATTATTTATTTATTTATTTATCTATTTATCTATTTATTTATTCTTTATTCTTTATTCTTTATTCTTTATTATTTATTCTTTATGATTTATGATTTATGATTTATGATTTGTGATTTGTGATTTATTAATTAATTTTTAATTTAGTAAATATTAATTTCTTATTAGTTTATTATTTTTTTACTATTCATTCATTTATTTATTATTTATTTATTCAATATATATTATTAATTAATTAATTATTAATAATTTATTATTAATTTTATAATTATTTATAAAGTTTTAAATATTAAATATTAAATCTTAATTCTTAATTATTAATGATCAATTATTTATTATTAGTTATTATTAATTATTAATTATTAATTACTTATTAGTTATTATTTATTATTTATTATTTATTATTTATTATTTATTATTTAGTGTTTATTATTTAGTATTTATTATTTCTTTTTTATTATTTATTATTTATTATTTATTATTTATTATTTTTTTATTAATATATCTTTTATTTATTAATTTGTTATTTATTTATCATATATTAAATTATTTTTTAATCAATTTATTATTTATACATTACTTATATATTATGTGTTATATGTTGAAAGATGTTGCGGGTTGAGAGTTTTTTGCTCTACCTTTATGGCGTATAGGGTTTTCGTCTGTGATAAGCTCGCACTTCAATCCTACGAAGGTGTTTATCTGCCTGTCGAGAAAGGGTGATGGTGGGTTAGGCTTAGCACCTATCATTGCTCTAGTTGTGGATCTAACAGATCATCAAGTCCCCCAAAATGACCCTGAATCAGTCTGAAAGGAGGACTCTCTACCAATTAAGGGGGTGGATCGTTTCTTTCTCGGCACAAGGGATGTCGACTCCACCCCTCACAAGATCTCAAGGAATGGTACACTTGTAGTCGTTGAATCGAACACCCGACTATTTCAAGATCGAATTGATGCCTACAAACATTCAATTATTGCCCGTCTTAGTGCAAAATCAAATGTTTGGAAGCTGGAGGATCTAAAAAAGCACCTACATCAGATATGAGGATTCAGTAATTGGAATATGATCTCCCTTGGTATGATTTTTTTCATATAACCTTTAGTTCTAATGAATTGAAATTAAAAACCTGGAGTTGTGGCTTTGTTAATCTCAAGCCTAGGGTCTTGCGATTTCAAAACTGGGACCCTTGGTTTGATCCTTGTCAGGTCAAGCATACTGTTTCTCAATCCTAGATACGTGTAAGAGGTCTAAATTGGATCTTTTGGCATCCAATTATTCAGTGGGATATTGCATTGGTTGTTGGCACGCCAATTAAGCTTGAAAAAGAGACTGTATCAGTCAGGTATGCTCATTTTTCTATAATGTTGGTTGAGTTTGATATGTCTATGCCTCTTGTTAAGACTATCTATTTGATTTCTAGTGAGTATAAATTTGAACTTGATATTGAATTTGATCATGTTCTTGAATTCTGCATTAATTTCTCAACTATTGGACATGTTAAGGCTAACTGTCATAGAGGCTTGCGGTGTTCTAATTGTAAGAGACATGGGAATCTTGTAGAGAAGTGTAAGTTTAAGGCGCCAATTGTTAGTGATCCCCCCATGAGTAATTCTAATATTGTGAAGGGATTTTCTTCACCTAAGGTAGATGTGATACATAAGAATAATTATGGGTCCCTGACTAAGGTTCCTCCCTCTTTTGCTGATGTGGTGGTTGGGAAGATTCTTGATCTTTCACAACGGGATTTAGTATGCATTGGGGATGTGTTGATTGCATAACCCCCATTGCCTGCTACTCATATGAATCAGAGGAATAGCCCTGATAAATGGGGTCATTCTAATAGTCATGATGGTGATTGTGAGGATCCTGTAGTGTTATTGGAGGAGCAATTCCTGTCTAAAGGAAAATTGGATTCTGGCCCTATTAAACGGGGCTCTGTTCTTGTGGTTAGGCAATATTCTTTTGAGCCTGTTCAAGCTACTTTGGATGGTTATATGCATGGTTTTCTTTCTAAGGAGCATGTGGAAACTCTTGCATGTGCTCCTAGTTCTACCATGGCTCCTTAAGAGAATAAAAACTCCTATGGTCATTCTTCTGTCACTACATCAACATCTTTGGGTGCCCTTATCCATGGGTTGAGGGCTGCATTTACTGCTTCTGTTTATGTTCCAAAGAAGCCTGTGCGGTCTTCTAATGTGGTTGTTAATCCTAATGTGGCTATGGAGCAGTATATGCTGCTTGAACCTATTTTACCGCAATCTGTGCAGGCTATTGTCCCTGGTTCCTCTATTACCGCTTTTGTCTCTCTTTCAATAAAGCCTATATAGGATTATGATGTGGATGTCAATCCCAATATGCCTATGGAGAAACATATGATGATTGAACCTATTTTACTGCAACCTATGTAGTCTATTGTCCCTAGTACCTTTGTTACTTCTATTTTCACTGATGCTACTCTGATTCAAGATTAGCATGTGCTGCTTGAACCTACCTATGACACTATGGAGCCGTGTGTGCCTCCTTGTGATTCCCCTTTGAATAATTTTAGTGTTGTGAGGCATAATTTCTTCACCATGCTTGATTCTATCAACTCTCTTGAGTTTGAGGAATTGTACAAGGAGAGTAGGGAAAGGAGTCGTAAGCAAATTTTACCACCTTCAGGGTCTAATGATTCTAGATTTGAGCAGGTTGTCTCCAAAGAGCAGATTGGGTAACCCTCAATTGAAGGCCAAGTTGTGGGGTTGTTGGAAAAAGGTGTGACAGGGGGTACTATTGTTCTTTCTGTTTCAGTGGAGGAACAGAGGGTTTCTTAAAATTCTAATGTGGGTGATAGACTGATGAATGTTGGTGAGCAAGGCAATGTGTGGAAAATCCCCAAGCAATGGTGGCGAGGAAGACACCCAAGAGGCCGTGGTGGTTTTCGTGGACATGGTGGTAGAAATAACGGATGATTGTGGTATCTGTCCTTTGTTTTGGTGGGGTGTTTTCTTACTTTTACACTGAAATTTCCCTTGTGTATTGTGTATTTTCTTTTATAATAATTTCAGGGATCATGGAGCTTCTCCATGGTCTGCACTATTTGGGTATATGTTATATGTTATATATTATATATTATGTATTATGTATTATGTATTATGTATTATATATTATATATTATCTATTATGTATTATATATTATATGTTATGTATTATATATTATGTATTATGTATTATGTATTATATATTTTAAATAATCTATTATATTTTATATATTATATATTATATATTACGTATTATATTTTATATATTATATATTATATATTATATATATTTTATATTTATTATTTAGTATTTATTATTTACAAGTTACTATTTACTATTTATTATTTACTATTTTTTATTTAATATTTTTTATTTACCATTTATTTCCATATTATATATTTGTTTATTTATTATTCATTTATATGCTCTTTATTAATTAGTAATTAGTAATTATTAATTAATAATTATTGATAATTGATAATTGATTAATCATTATTGATTAATAATTATTTAGTGTGTATCTATTTGTTATGTATTATTTTTTTTTTCAATTAATATATATAAGTACATTAAATTTGATTTATTGACCACATAAAGAGTTTGCTGGAGTAGTAAAGTCTTTAGAGAATAACCAAGAGGTAAGGTGTCAAATCTCACCCAACGCAGAATTTCTATATATGGCATGGGCATGTGCATGGACATAGACTTGTGCATGGAGATGGACATGAGCATGGTAAAATTAAAAAAACAAATAAATAAATAAATTAATTAAAAAATTAAAAAAAATTATATATGATTTTTCCAGGGTTTAAACCGCCACGAAATTGTTCTACAATGGTTTTTAAAAACCTTCTCTAATTATTTTTCGACACACGATTTAGTGACGGTTTTCCAAAAATCACCGCTAAATACAAATTTTGGCATAGTGTCTATGGCATCCACAAATTTTGTTTGATATTTCTTTTGTAATTGGTGTCTTAGTTATAATGGAAAAACAAATAGAACAAGCCAAGTTTGGATATTTTTCAAGGGTCCTTATTGAAGACTATTTAATCTCAACCCTGACAAAAAATGGGTTTCTATCTACTGAAAATGATGAAATGAACCTTCATGTTGAATATGAAAAGCTTCCTTATTTTTTCCCTGATTGCAATACAATTGGACATTCTATGGAAACCCATCATATGTCCATAGTTTTCTCAAACTGTTCTATGAGAGGTCATGATTCATTTGTTTATAAGGGAGGAAATCCTAGGGAGATTCAAAAAGAAGATGATAAGCCAGTTGAGAAGAGTTCTTGGTAGCTATATAATTGTTCATCAAGGCAGGATCAACAGGGTGTCCCAAGGTTAAACCCAAGATCTACATAAGTTGTTGTTTTTGTATTTTCAGGCCTATCCATTGATGGAATTAAGTCTTTTAGCGTGGATTAGGGAGGTGTTATGGGGAAGAAGTATTTCATGGGGATGATCTCATAGAATTAGAAAGGAAAGTTGTAATGGGAGATCCTAACACCAATGGGGGTGTTAATTATAGAATGCTTTAGCAAACCCAATGCAGTGTTCCTAAATGGGACAAAGGAATGTGATAGAGCTTTCTTTATTTATGGTTTCACCATGTTTATAAAATTTTTCTCTTCATTCCAACACAAAAATTTGTACAGCTGGGTAAGCTGGACCCAATGCTATGGTGCTAGCTGGTGTTACAGATAAGTGTTCTCTTCCTTATTAGGTCTAGAATGAAATATTTCAGATTAGTTCTCTTGTGAAAAGGAATTATTTTGATTCAATAGGGATGGATTTTAGCGATGTTTAAGTTCAAGAGGGAACTAATTTTCACTAGGCTATCAATGCGACAAGGGAAACTTTAAAAAACAATGATAAATGGGGATAAATTTGTGGACCTGATTAGGAATCAATGGATGATCAATCCATTAATGAAGCTACTATATAAGAGTTGGTTGATCGATAGTTAAAGAGGGAGTAGGTTATTGCATGAAGTGACCGTAAAGGAAAACAAAAAATGAATGTTGAACCACCATTGAAGACACATGTGCTTTAGAATGATGTTGGATAAACTCGGTCCTCGTAGTATAAGAAAGTGTAAGAGAGTGAGTCTTTACTACCATGAAAGGGATAAGATTCTTCTTTTTCATAAGAAAGTATCTCATCCCCAATGGATTTGGGTGTTTTGGCATACAATTCTCAAGCATCACATAAACCATTAAAATCACAGATGACTATTCAAAATCTTTATGGATTGCTTGATTTTCATAATGAATGGAAAGAGAGTGAGGATCAGGATGACCGTGAGGTTTTCCTAGAAATCATTTTTAAAGGAAAAATCGAGTTAGATAAGGTTCCTACACTCATAGAGAAAGATAATGAGGTTACCTTTCTTGATGACCCATCTAAGAAGATGGAGGTTTAGGCATAGGATGATAGAACTGACTTGGAGGATAATAACATTGATGGAATTTAGAAACAAGTGAAAACTTGAAGGAGAGGCCGCCATCCCAGAGGTCGAGGCTATGGTCTTGATCAAACTAATTGGAATTATTTGTGTGATGTAGAATGTAAGATTGGGGATAATATTATAAAAAAATTAGGCATGTGACTGTTTTATTGATGATGAAATTATTTTTATGTCTGACCCCATCTTTCTTCTTCTCAGTTTTATTATTTTTTAATAAAAGGGCGATGACCCAACATTGTTTAAAAAATAATTTCTAATTATAGTTATTTAATTTCATATTACTAATACTTATTTATTAATTACAATTATTTAATTACTAATTTCATTTAGATAATTAAAAATTGTAATTAATTAATTATAATTAATTAATTAATACTTAATAATTATAATTCATAAATTTATTATAAATTAATAACTATAAGTAATTAGTAATTATATTTATTAATTATCATTATTTAGTATTTCATTATTAATTAATTAACTTTTATTTCTTTATTTAATACTTAACTAATCATAATTAGTTGATATTTATAAATTATTATTATTAATTGGTATATATATTATAAATTTTTTATTAGTATATTAGTAATGACATTTAAAGAATTTCTAGTTTGTTAGTAATTGTTATAAATTTATTTAAACTTAATAAGTAATTATCAACTAACTATTAACACTATGTTTGGTCATGTTTTAGCAAAAAAAAAAGAAATGATTTCCTAATTCATAAAAGAAAAGAAAAAAAAGAAATGATTTTCATTTCTCTTCATTCTGTTTGGATGCAAAATTTAGTAAAAGAAAAGAAATAATTGTAATTTCTCTTCATCTTGTTTGGTGATAATTTTTAAAAGAAAAGAAAAGAAATGTTTTGACAATATGAAAAAAATAACCCTTATTAAAAAATATAGTTTTCCAATACTCAATTATTCCAAATAAAAAAATATTAAGATTTTAAATTGTATCTTTGATTTTTAAATAAATATATATATATTTATATATATATTTATATATTTGTATATAAATATATATATATATTTATAAATATATTTATTTATAAAATATATTTATAGTTATATAAATATATATATTTTTAATATATTAGATATATATTTATAAATATCTAATATATATATATAAAAATTAAATTTGAAATTATGACCTAATTATTAATTCGGATGGGTTCAGATAATGTTCTTAAAAAATATAGTTTTCAATAATTAATTATTCTAAATAAAAATATATTATAATTTTAAATTAAATTTTTTATTTTTATATCATGTTAATCATATAGAAATTTAATTTTAAAAAAATATTATCAGTGATTTCTTTTTGATTTTTATATCATGTCAATTATATAAATAATAATTTTGATTTTAATCAATCATTATTTTTAATGTCACCAAAATTAAGTAGACATTATTAATTGAAAATTATTAATTAAAAATAAATATCAACTCAAAATTATTTATAAATTATTTATATAAATTATTAATCCAAGATAATCAAAATTATTTATAATCAAAATTAACTATAATCAAAATTATTTATAATTATTTATAATTGTTTGTTTTTATTATTAAAAAAATTATCTACAAATTATGTTTAAAAAAATATTTATATACACATGAAAATACTAATTGTTATTATTAATAATCACAAACACTATAATTTATATAAATAATAATTCAATTAAATATCAAATAAAATAAAACATGTATAGAGGCGTGGAAGGAATTTTAAAAAAAATATCTCATTGTGGGATCGTTTCTTTCCAAATAATCCTGATTTTGGGATGATTGTAAAACCCCAGGAGATGAAAATATGTTTCTCTCCATTCCCTCACCTTTCTTTCTGTGAACCATTATATCACCAAATAGTGGAAATCCATTCCCATCTGTCGGTTTCATTTCCTTTCCTCCGAAATCACCTGTTCCAAATGAGGTCTAAATGATGGAGGAACGAGAGAATCTCCCGGAGATTGGTGACTAGGATTCCCTTAATTCACTCTTGAAGGTTGAATATGTATTATTATACTTTGAATAAAGATAAAGCTCGATATAGATTATTGTCTTCAAGGAAGAGTAAGGAGAAGGTGGAAGGTGAGCTAAAGGGATTCTTCTCTTTCTCCGGATCTTTGGGAGGTTCTTTTATCTCGATTTGAAATCAGACCTCTCAGAAAATTTTTATTCAAGGTTATATATCACATGTTTCATCCTCATAAAATATAGTTTTAGAGAGAATAAACCTTTTCAAACACTCGGTCATTGCTCAAATCTCCTTGTCAAATGGTATGAAACCCTGGAAATTTTTAGATCTAGTTTCTTAGTTATCCTATATTTGGGGATTTTTGGATTTTAAATGTGTATCATTCCACCATGGTTTTTTCTATTTCTTATTCCCATTAGCACAATAAAAGGAACATTCCTAGATTGTAGGATCAATCAATCTTAATTTGGGCATCTTGTGACTACATGAGTGGAGCTTCGATTTCAACCTAAATGATTTAAAGGATACCTGTGTGTGGGTACGGATTAAAATTAATGGTCTTAATTGGTTATTATGAAATCCATAAATATTTTTTGATATAGAATCTATGATAAGAACACCAATTAGGGTGGATGGTGCCACTGAAAGAGTCACTTTTGGCCACTATGCAAGAGTCTTGGTTGAGGTTGATTTAATCTCTACCTTAATAGATAGAGTGGTACTTTCCATGCCTCATGATGAGATAAATGTCTGCATTGAATTTGAGAAAAAAAATATATTCTATGTTTTTTGTTGAGCTATTGGACATGAGAAGGCTTCTTGTAGAAAAGATCTGGTCTGTTCAAATTATCAACCTAAAGGTCACAAGTCTTAGCAGTGTTGAAAGAAGATAAAGGTTGATATTTTTGTTCCCCCCAAGGTTCATCATGTTGACCAGAATGTAATTTATTCTACTCCCAGAGTTTTATCTCCATTATAGGGTGTGAATTTCATCACTGTAGGTACAAATCAGGATGTCCACGGGCTTGATCCTATATTCCCTTCATCAAAATATGGATGCATAGACAATGTTAATTCAAAACTAAATTCTCCTCTCTGAGATGAGAATATTGTTTCTGCTGCACATGTTAATTCTAAAACCTAGTCTTGGGAATACTTTACAGATGATCATTAGACTATTAATTGAGTTTCTTTTTTAGGATTATTTATTTTGAGGCATTGTAGAATATCATATTGATGAAAACTTGGATGACAGTTTAGATTCCAAGGATTTTGAGGCACAAAATATAGTGGACCTTAATTACTAGAAATAAAAAGCAATGATCTCTTCAAAATACCATAAAGTAAAGGATAATAATGATCTTTCCACTTACATAAAATCTAAATCAAATAAAAATCTTCCCAATCGGTCTCATGAGAAGTTCATGTCCTCTCCTGAAATAAGAAATGAAAACTTGTCGATCATTCCTAAGTAGGTGTTTCCCTCTTCTACTGAGCTTTCTGAGGATTATTAATGTAATCATATGGTTCCTGGTGTATTTTTATCTTCTTTTACTTCCCCGGGTCATAATGGATATGATTTTGAGTGTGGTAATTTAAAAGGGAGCACTCATAAGTATTCAAAGGATGAAACTTGTAGCAGACAACTCCCGGTTCTCATTGGTGATTCAGTTTTGGGGCCTGAGATGGAGTTTGAAAATACTCCTAGAGATGGATCTGTTGATACATGAAGCAAGAAACTGGTGGGTGATGATCTTGGATGTTGTGTCATAGTCACTCCAACCATTTTAGTCTTGCATCAACATTTTTGTGTGGGATCTGAACATAATAATTATAGGTTTCTCAAGACTCCAGGAAGGGATTGTATTGAGGCTTCTGCTTTTCCTTCAGTTCTAGTAAAGAGGGAAAGGGCTACTGTAGCCTTTGTATCAGTTTTTGAGTGGGCAAGGGATGTCGTGTTCAATGTTAAGAAATCTGTTGGAACTTCTACAACAGGAAAGAATCTTGCTCAGTCTAACCCAATAATCATTACACATAACACTTTTAATGTGCTTACCTCGAAAAGCAGTGAAGAGGAAGTACAACATAATGGTTGTTTTCCATATGTAAAATTTATGAAGGCTTCCAATGATGATGATATCTTAGATGATGGAGGTGGATTATGGTTCTAGGTTAAAACATGGTGAATGTGACAACATCATCATGGTTGGGGTGGTTGTACCTCTCTTCATAGCATGATCACCAGATCTCGAGCTATATGATTTCTGGTGGACTTTTTATATTTTTTCATGTGAACCTTTTATGTTCTGCATTTTCATTCTCTCTTATCTAATTTTTCTTTTCAATAAAATTGGTCTCTAAGCCCCAAACATTTCAAAAGGAACTAACTACAATATTAATTACAAATTAAAATTATACAATTATTAAATAATTACTAATTAGAAAGAAACAACTAAATTAATTACTAATTGTAATTATATAACTATTAAGTTCTCATTATAATACATTAACTATTTACTAATTGTAAACTAAGTACTAACCAATTAAATAAATTATTAAAAATATTAAGAAAATCTAAATATAAATAGAATTACCTCAATATTGGAGTGTGATGCCTAAATGAGGGTGGGAATAGGGCGTCGAATTAGAGGATCTCTGGGGATTTAGAGGAGGTTCAAAAGGATTTATATGGGCTTTGGGAATCTTTGGGATGTATAGAGGGATGGGGTATATCATTTTTATAGGGTAGTGGAATAATTTAACCACTTTAAGTGGCACCATTAGGGATTTGAAATAAGGGAAGCACGTTCTACCCTTAATTTTTTTACAAAAGTGAACCAAATAAAGTGGAACTTTTACATATTATCCACAAAGCTCTACCTCGTGTGGTTCTTTGTAATCCCCGCCCACAAAGCACCAGATGAACTAGAATTTTTTGGGTTTATCCAAAAATCAACATTTTATTTGGTGCCTCATAATTCCATTTTCCAAAATAAAAAAGATATAACCCCATTTATTTTAAAAAAACACCATCAAGGAAAATTATTCGGAATGTGTAGGTCGACGACTTAGTTGTGGTGAAATATTTGGGTGTAGTGGTAGAAGTAACATAGATGGTATACAAGAGGTGGTATCCTATGCTGGTATGTGATAATGGCTCATAAGAATTCAATGGTTGAAGGAATTATTAGGGCATGGTGAAGGTGTTCCCTGCGCCAGTATGCGATGAAAACTCAGTCATATGTGTTTTTAAATGGATTGACCTAAGATTAATATCCAATATATGGGTGTGGTTATAAGAGTTTGATGGGTGTGGAGGATTTGGCATGTCACAGTCATTGGAATGTGTGATTCAATATCCAAGCATAGCAACATTCAGAGCATGTACATGATGACGACATGTAAGAACATGATGGGTGAATGATTGCTAAGGGTTCAATGGCGGTGGATCCTCATTCTATTACACGATTATGGCTTGCTCAAAGGCATATTATTTGACATCAGTGGCTCAACTTGGGCCTAGTATGTGGTGAAAATCATCTTGGATGACTATTGAAACATCTAATATTTTTCTATCTTAAAATTTTACCCTTTTATAATTTTCTCACAAAATAAGAGATATGATCTCTTGTGTACTTCTCAATAATACTTAACATATTTAGAAGAGTAAGTAAACTTTTATTGGATGCTTTTGCATTATGTTTTATAATTAATTTTTAAAACCATTCCAGCAATGATTATAGAATAAATTTTGTGGATTCATCAATGCTTAAAAAATCTCAATCCACTCCATGGAATTTATGCAACTATTAATATTGAGAACATGAGTGGAAGTTAAATCTATTTCAGTCATTTTTTATATTAACATTTATTTTAAATCCTCCTTCCTATAAGGAATATACAATTCCTTATAGAGCCCTTTGAATTTTTCTATCATCTTGAATGCACCCTTTCCCTCGAGTTAGTTTAAAAAATTATATTCCAAATACATAAATATTAGGCTAGAGATGTTTAAATAGTTATTCAAATGCTTATCAAAATCATCTATATTCATTTTTTTGTACAACTTTACCAATTGAATGCTAAGGAAGGGGTCTCTCTAACATATAGAACTTTACCTCTATCTTAAAAGTGCTTCATATATTCTTGTACTGGTTTAAGAATTTGCTTCTTACATTCCTATACTTTTCATGAATTGATCACAAAGTTAGGTTTGATGATGATGATGTTATTTTTTCAATAATAATTTTTTTATTAGATAAGTATCATGTTTTACATTCATTTAATATTGAATTTTATTAAGTGTGACCTCATAAAAATAATGATCCATTTTTAACTAAACATTATATCCATTGCTAGAAAAAGATTAATATTTCACTAAATAATGAATTTTCTTTTGCATTTATCTTATTTCTTAGAAATTCATATATACAATCTTTCTAGTAAAATATTATATTAATCTTGTATAATTTATTTATTATATAAAAATATTTAGTTGTTAAATTAATAATAATTAATTTTTATGGTGTTCAAGAACCCAAAGCCTGGAATCTTAATAATCATGTCTTAAATATATCATAATATTAATCCGATTTTGAATCCTTACTATCACCCTAATTAATCTGATTAGGGGGAGTACTACTTTTTTTAACTATTTTATTTTTTAAAATTAATTTCACCTTCTAAAATTCTATCAAATTATCATATATTTGAATAACATACACTTTTTTTAATTAAATAATTATTAATAAAATCTGAAATAATATTTTATACAAAATAAAATCTATGATAGATACGCCTGTTATGTTTGAAAAAAGTAGTTTTATTTTCAAAAAGTAGTTTCCTTTCCATCTCTAAAAAATATGACATCACCCATGCCTCCATCTTTGTCTTCATTGAGAAAGAAACAAATATTTTCAATGGGGTCCTCATAGAAAAGCAGATTCCATCGGAAATTGTGAGGGGTAATGGTTGAACTGACCAAAAGGCAGAACACACAAAACCCTAATGGCTGAACTGGGTATTTGAAAACAGAATTCAAATATAACTGAACTTATACATTGAAGAGTCAAGAATTAAAGAAGGAATAAAAGGACACAAAATTTACGTGCTTTGGTCCCACTAGGACTTGCCTGCATAGAAATAACACCACCTAGACTCAATAATTTTATTAAGATCAAAAGAAGAAACAATTTATAGTATACAAGAGTAAAAAAATACTAACATAACCATAAAAAAAATCTATTTCAAATAATAAAATAGGGAAAAACATATGATACTTACAACATCATACATAGGAAGGTCTGGTTGTCCTGATATATTCATGAATTCTCCTGATAACTATTCAGGGACATCGAACTCACTGAGGATCTAGGTACTTGCAAAGGTACCTCCCTAGACTAGATCATCTTCACTCAATTACTTGGTCTGGCATCTTCTTGATTGAAGAACACTAAAGTCAAATATTCTCTTGAATAAGTACTACAATGGTGTAGTATAGAAATATATAGGTACAAAGTCTTACCTCCGAGGAATAAGAATCGTTTGATTAGAGTTTGAGAACCAGAGATGGGAGCTGGAGTGAACCATAATGATGAGGGAGAACTAAAACAAAATACTTAATTGAACGAGGCATATGGGGGTGGTCAATTTCCCCTGACACCACCTACACCCCATAACAGAATCACAACCCAAAATGAGCCTTCAATTCAAGCCAAAAAGAACATGAAACAACGCACTCAATCGTGAGGAATAGATGGATGAGTCCAAGTAGAGGGGTGGAAAAGCAGATCAATGGATAGGATTAAATCCCATGAGGATCAATGAGTCATCATAGGCATGTGAAATAGGGCAGTCCAAAGGACAAGTCCCATAAAATAGAGGCCCACACAACATGGAAGAGGCCCAACACAAATACCCAAGTCCAATAATAAAAATATTTGAGCATTTAACATAAAAAAAATGTTTTTCATGCATGTAAATTTATCAATATAAATGGTAGAATTAACAACATGGAATTCAAATATGAAAAAATCTAATGAATACCATAATTCACAAATCTCAACCATTTTCAATTAAAATTGGTGGTATTCTAGAACCAATTATTATAGAATTGGAATAAAATTCATCCTATCTAAAAAATATTTGAATTTAGAAAATACTACTGCTTTATTCCAACTATCATCTGGATTATTGTCATTGTCTATCTTGTTGAAACAGAATATTCCTAATTATGAAACATCTCTAATAAAGTTTAGTCTAATATCTATGTGTTCAGAATTACTATGGAATACTAAATTTTTGGATAAATGAAAAGTATATTGACTATTATAATAATAAACATTAATAGTATAATTAAATAGGTTGAGTTTAGAAGAAAAACAGTTAATCCACAATGCCTCTTGATATCCTCAGTCAAAGAAATGTACTTTGATTCCATGGATGAAAGGGAAACCATGGACTTCATGTTACACTTATAGAAAATGGGACCTCCACAAACAATAAATACATACCTAGTCAAAGAATTTCAGGTATCTAGTGTTCTTATATATTTTTCATCAACATATCCAACTATAACTTCAGAAGTATCCCCATTTTTACCATAACACAATGATATATTAGAACTACAAGACAAATATGTGAGAATATATTTGAGGTCATGCCAATTTGGATTCCTGGAAGTGTCCATAAATCGGATTAGGGTTTAGATTGTAAAGGTTGTGTTATGCCAATTATAGATCACGCTAACATGATTCTACCCACTATGTTAGCATAGGGTATTTGAGACTTAAAAAGAATGTCATTAGCAGTTGAGGGTGAATGTTTCAAAAACAATTTAAAGTTCTATCCAAGAGTTACATTAATATTTTTTAGATATTCAAACAATTATATCTTAATAATATTTAAATTGTAAGTATGCTGCGATAAGTAGAGAATTCTATTTTATTTGTACCTAATTATTTCAAAACCTAAAATTTGTTTAGCTATACTAAAGTATTTCATTTAAAATATATATTTTAATTGATATTTTATAGTAGTAATGAGATTCATGTTTTTGAAATTAATTATAATATCATAAAAATACCACAAAAAATAAGTCATGTAGTTTTTTAGTTGACTTGAAATAGACATAATCATCATATTGACTCGTAAATTGGTTTGTTAACATAAAGGAATTACATTTATTATACCAATTACTAGATGATTGTTTTAAACCACATAAATATTTATTCAACATAATTAATAGATTAAATTTTAATTCCATAGAGTAACTTATAGGAACATGGAATAGAGGTTGGCTATAGGGGAAGCTGGCTGTTGTGGCGTGGGCTTGACATGTTAGCTGGAAGACTCTAGCTGCTGTGCGTGGGAATCTATTACTGTTGTTAGGAAGTTGGTGAAGTTAGTATGGGTGGGGAAGCTATTGTTTGTTTAGGGTGTGACTCACTACTACCAAGAAAACTAGTGTCTTTACTCTTAATAAATGGTTAGGGCTGGTCATAGTGGTCAATGTGCAATTGTCCAGTGGAAACTATGTAATTAATCTTATAGTTGTTAGGTGGTTGTTAGTTTGTTAGTTTGTTAGAATTTTTTTGGGAGGAGGGGTTGTCTAGAAGCTTCTAGTGGAGTCTATAAATAAGGGAGTTGTGGGCTATATGGGGTGAATTATTTTAGAGAGAAGGGTTCTGCTATGCAGAATTACAGTTTGCTGCCTTGGGTCTCAAAGAGCAGTGCCTCTAAGGGATTTCTTCTTCTATTTTTCTTCTTTTTCTTCTTTGTTCTGTAATTTCTGCTACTATTAATTGAAGTGCCTACTGATTTTCTATCTCTTTTTAAATTGACTCCTATAAATTGGTTCTTTCATTGAGAGTTTTCTAGAGAGAGAAACTAGAAGTGAGAGGTTCTTGAATTTGAGTAAGCAAACACAACTGTTGAGGTGGACACACCAGATGCAATAATGAATTCTAACTTGTGGCATATTCTTGTTTAGTGGGATTGAACAGTATCAGATGCAAAAACCAGTGCCTATTGTGGAAGTATAATTTAAGACGTAGTAGTGTAAAAATACTTGCAATGGCTAACTGTCTGTTTATGCATAGAGGATCTCAAGAACAAACTCATGGAGCTGTAGGCTAGTCTGGCCAGAGGCATAAAAGAGTGGCAGGCAACCAAACTAGTGTGGATACCGATTTTTATTGGAGAAGATCCAGAGTCTTGGTTCACTAAAGTGGAATATTATTTTAAATTATGAAATACACAAGAAGACTTGAATATTTGGGCGGAACGACTGAGCATGCTAGGTATTTTTAGAAATTGGTTTATGTCGTTAGAAACATCTAACCCTAATATCACTTGGAACCAACTTAAAGAGGAGATGTTAAGGAGTTTTGGTAGAACTAAAGTGGTGGAAACAGAGGTTTATAGTGTTGTACGACCAAAGGGAGAGAAGCTATGGAAGGAAACTGCATGTAGGAATGTTGCAGCAGGGAACATGAATGATTTCCTATTTGGGTGAGATGATAACAACAAAGAGGTATAGAAGTGGTTGTCGGTGCAGTTGTGTAAGGATGCAGTGGCACAGCTTTCTATGCATAATTCAAAGAGGTAATGAGATACGTTGAAGGCACAAGAGGAGTGCATGGCTCTATAATATGGTAATGAAAAGTCAACTATTGTCGTAGGGGGAGGAAGTGGTTTGAAATTTGATAATGAGGTCGCTGGTCCTAGAAATGATGTATTAACGAGTAGGAGAGACCAACATATGAAAAAAATGGGAAGTTTAGTGTGGTATTCATCAAATGGACAAATTTTCACAAACACAGGCCTAAGATGTGTAACTTCCTGTTGTATAGGTCACGCATGTGCTGGCCAAGTTTATCGGTGGTCATCCTTCTTCTGGTTCAATTCCACCTCTATCTGCGAAGGTCATTAGTCTAAGTCATGGTGAACATAGTAAGGTGAGGGTGGGAAAAAATGTTTACAACAACACAAGAGTAAGTTCAGCAGAAAATTTGTGCGGTGTTGTTGCACATGCATTGGAGCTTGTCAAGGAGGCACTAATACTGAAGCCTGATCGTGCAACACATTTGGTCAATGCAACAATGGTCAATGATGATAGCTAGGGCATCAATTCAGATGTGTTACCTAAGTTTTAAATCTTACCAGCGGGGTAGTTTTTCAATACGCACAATAGATGTAATGTATCTTTGAACATGGAAGAAACACCTTCTCGATTTGGTCCAAATTTGAGGAGACCCTTACAATCAATGAAGCTACACATTCTGTTCTAGAAAGTCTTGAGAGGGAATGAGTCGTTCCAGAATCAAAGTGGTCACATTGAAGTTGTTTCTGGAGTTCGAAAAGTTGGAGAGAACATGTACAGAGAACTCTTTGATGAAATGTACTTTGGTGTTGAAATTGAGTTATACTCAACTATTCATGAAGGATATTGGAATGATCTAGGATTAGAATCAGTTCCTTTCAAGGAAGGTGAAGAGTTCATCAAAACTAGCTTAATATCCCTTGTATATGTCATCTGGTAGTTGGATATGGTGATTTGGGTTGAAATAAATATGAAATCGATGACGAAGATCCTAGAAAATTTGGGGAATTCTTCACTTGCTAGGGAAATAGGAGACTTGAACCTTTCTATGGTGAAGTCACTGGTGCTTCATGATGAGGGAAAGAATAAGCTTGAATCATGTGATGTTAGGGAAGTTCCATTTATGTTCTACTCACACTTTTCAAAAGTTGAGGATTTTTTTCTTGGGGAAAGTGCTGGTCCGGGACGTAGAATTTTACTTACTTGGGTTTCTTTAGAAAGAGGGGTCCATGGTGTTCTCATAGAAGGAGTCATTATCAAGATAACTGAAGTGAAATGGTGACATGTTCGAGAGGACATTTTCAAATAAATAGAAGAGTGTTATCTTTGTGCAAGGAGTGTTCGTTCTAGTTGTTCTCAACTTTTGGCTAAAATGAAAGATTATAAGGTTGCAGGTCTAGGCTATATCAAAGATCTTGTAAGCTTACTGAAAAAAGGAAAAAGCTGGAAAAACAAGACGTTGAGCTGAAAAAGAAGCGGGATCAATTCCCTTACCTTGTGGAAAAGGTATTTTTTCAAGGAGGGGGAAATAATAGGAATGTGGAATGGAGGTTGGTTGTAGGGTAAGCTAGCTGTTGTGGCATGTGCTTGACAGGTGAGCTGGAATACTCTAGATTTTGTGCGTGAGAATATTTTGTTGTTGTTAGACAGTTGGTGAAGTTAGTATAGGTGGGGAAACTATTGTTTGTTTAGGGTGTGACTCACTACTGCCAGGGGCAGTAGTGTCTTTACTCTTAATAAATGGTTTGGGCTGGTCATAGTGGGCAGTGTGCAACTATCCAGGGGAAACAATGTAATTATTCTTATAGTTATTAGGTGGTTGTTAGTTTTTTAGTTTGTTGGTTTATTAGAAAGTTGTTGGGAAGAGGGGTTGTTTAGAATATTCCAGTGGAATCTATAAATAAGGGAGTTGTGTTCTGTATAAGGTGGAATTGTTTTAGAGAGAAGGATTCTGCTGTGAAGAATTATAGGTTCTACCTTGGGCCTTGGAGAGCAGCACCTCTAGAGGATTTCTTCTTCTATTTTTATTCTTTTCATTCTTTGTTCTGTAATTTCTGCTACTGTTAATTGAAGTGCCTATTTATTTTCTCTCTCTTTAGAAATTGATTTTTATCAGTAACCCTCAAGGGGATTTATGTAAAGCTTATAATTTAATTCACCATTCAAGAAGTCAGTTTTAACATCAAATTGTTCAATGTACAAGTCACTATAAGAATCAAAATCTAGTAAAATCCTAATAAAATATTTCTTGAAAACAAGGGAATTTTTTTAGAATATTAAATAGATTCTATTTTAAGGAATCCCTTAGAAAATAGTCTTGATTTATATTTAATTTTATTTCCCTCAGTTTCGTCATTATTTATTTTTTAAATCCATTTGTAACCAATTATTTTAGCATTGGGTGGTTTATTTACAATAGACAAAGTGTGATTTTTTCTAAAATAATGTATTTCTCCATACATGGAAAGGATCCATTATTTAGATTCTTTTTCTTTTAAAGCATTCATATAGGTCTAAGGATCATCATTTTCAAGATCATGCAAAACATTAAAAGAAAAGGAATTCATGTCATATTGGATGAAACGAGCAGGAGGTCTAGGGTCTCTCATGACTCTATCATGGGTTAATTGATAATCACTATTATTGAAAGGAGGTTCGTTTTTAGAATCTGAATCATAACTGGAGGTGGAATCAGACTTTATAGTAGGATGTTGATCCAATGGAGTGGGATGGAAAAGATCCTCAAATTGGGTTGGAGGATCAGTTTCATCAGCCTATTCTAGGGTCAGATCATTGCTTCCAGATGTGGTAGGTTTGGATTTGGGATAATAGGACTCATGGATCACTAAATCCATACTTATGATTCATTTTTGGTAACTGGTTTTGTCTACCCAAAGTTTATAACCCTTAACACCATTAGGATACCCAATAAAGATGCATTTAAGAGCTCTTGGTCCGATTTTATCAATTTTAATGTGATCATAAGCAGTAAAACCAAAAACCCTTAAACAACTATAAGAGGAAGTATTACCATTCCACATTTCTTATAGGGTTCTAAATTTACTAGAAGAATAAGGATATTTGTTAATGTGGTAGAAAGAAGTGCTGGAATCCTCTACACAAAAAGATTTAGGGTGACCCAAGCATGAAAGAATGCTTCCGACTATTTCTAAAATAGTCCTATTCATTCCTTATGCAAGTCCATTTAGTTGGGGTGGGGGGTTCCCTAATAGTCATAGGGATTTTAATACCCTCAGTTTCATAGAATTAAATAAGATCATTGTGTTGGTACTCTAAGACATTATCATCTCCCATGGTTTTAAACTTTCCACCAATTTGATTTTCAATTAACATTTTCCATGTTTTAAAGGTTTTAAAAATATCAAATTTATTTTCCAAAATGTAAATCCCAAATTTTCTTGAGAATACATATATGAATATAACAAAATAAGAACCTCCACCATGGGTGGTAGTCATCACTATTTCCCATAAGTTAGAATGGATATATTCTAAGGGGATTGCGGCTTTAAAGGAGGACCTATTAAAGGTGACATTGTTAGCCTTTCCCATCGCACAATCTTCCCAAAATGTAAGGTTGGTTGGTGTGATGTCACTCAAAAACCCTTTCTTGTTGAGTTATTCTAGTCCATTTGAGCTTATGTGCCCCAATACCCTATAACATAGCATAGTATTATCAATATTGGTGTATAATCACTACCCAACTATTTTTAATGGGTCTTTCTATTCAATACATACAACCCATTAATGAGACCCCTTTATGATAGTTTAAGATCATTTAAAAAAATTTATATAGCATGTTTCAGACCTAAAGTTGAACCCCTTTTGGTCTAGTATTCTTAAATAAATTAGGTTTCTATGATAGTTTGGAACCCACCTAACATCAATCAATGTGATGATAGTGTGGTCATCTAGTTCTATAAAAAAATAACCTCTTCCATAAACCTAACACCTCTTATTATTTTCTAATAGGACATATCTTTCTACCATTTCTACAAATTCTATGAATGACTCTCTCAAGGGAAACATGTGAAAGAAGAAACTTGATTCAAGGTCCCACTCTTGATTGAGTCCATGGATGGACACATTCAACACTTCAGCTATGTTATAAACATAGTCAACTAAAATAGACTGTTCAATGGTATGTTTTGATTCAAGTTATTATTTAAGTTTCATGCATGTTAGCTTAGTGTTCCCATGTTTACCGAAATGGAAAAAACAATTTGAATTTCCCAAGAATTAGAACAAGGTTTGGGTTCTTTATTCTTCTTACTTTTATCATTATTAAAATACTTATTTTTACCTTTAGAATGTGTTTTACCCCTAGTGAACAAGCTCGCTCCCTCACCCTTTATTCTAGGTTTATAGTGTAATTATTTTGATATAAGGGAATACTTAACTTATTTAAGGGTTAATGAGTCATGGACATACATCATGGTTTCTAACAGGGTGCTATAATAATTATCTTAAGAAATTTCAAATATCATTACTGGATCCTCATCATCAACAATTACATTAATTTTGGATAAATCTAACATAACTTTGTTATATTCATCTAAATGGGCCTTTATTGAACTACAAGGTTTCATATTAAAAGTGAAAATTTAGGGTTTTTTATAAATCATATCAACTACATAAGCTATCATGTACAATTTCTCTAATCTAAGCTATATACCAACAATAGTAGATTCAAAATCAAATCCCCTAAGAACTTTATCTCATAAAGAAATAAATAGAGAACTATGTTCTTTAACTAAAACATCTTAGGAAACATCTTGATATTAAATGATGGTCTATCTAGTTTCATTTACAGTAACAATTGGTTTCTTAGGCCCACAAAGGGAATCAATTAAGACATGATGAACCAGCATGGATCTCATCTTAATTGTCCAAACATAAATTCATTATCACCATCAAATTTCTCAATTTCATTTCTAGTTATTGACATGTTTAACCAAAGAGTATATGTCAAGTTCTTGCAGACAACGTTAAGCATACGCCCCCAACAACCAACCAATCTTAAGGTTAAACTATGTTTATCCAAATAGATTCAAAATGAGAAGGAATTATTGATGGGATAATGGATCTAATATAATATAATAGATAAAAAGTTTTTATTTAATAAGTGATCACAATGCATAAATTAAACTGAAATAATTATTGAAATAAGAAATAGATTCGATAGAAAAAGAGCATGAGTCAGGCTATGAAACCACTTTGTGAGTGGTGAAGGGTACACCGATCGAAAGGTAGAACACACAAAACCCTTAGGTATGAACTAAGGGTTTTAAAGAAGAAGTTAAATATAACATATCTTAATCATTAAATGTGTTATAATTAAAGAAAGAAGTAAATGGTATAGGATTTACATGCCTTGATCTCACTAGTACCTACATGCATATCAAGAACACCACCCAGAATCATGCATTTTATTAATCTTAAAATCAGAAATAGATTAAAATATACAAGGGAGAATAAATACTAATAGAATCATAAAAAATTATATTACAAATAGGAAACTAGGGGAAACATATGATACTTATAACGTCGTACAAAGGAAGGTCCGACTCTCTTGATCTCTTCACGACTTCTCCTGATAACTCTTTTGAAACATCAAACTCACTAGGGATCTAGGTTCTCATAAAGGTACCTCCCTAGACTGGAATGTGTTCACTTGAGTACTAATCTTGGTGTTTTCTTGACTAAAGAATGCTAACATCGAATCTTTACCAGAATAAATACACTAGTGGTGTACCAAGGAGATCAGATGGCATGGGATCTTACCAACGAAGAATGAGAATCACCCTATTGGGGTTTCAGAACCAGAGACAAGAGGTGGAGTGAACAAAAATGGTGAGAGAGAACCAAAACTAATTGTCGAATTGACTGAGGCATAGGGGTGATCAATTCCCCCTGACACCACCTGCAGCCCATAACAAAACAACGAACCCAAATGTGACCCAAATCCAAGACGAACAAAATGAGAAATGGTGAACTCAAGAATGAGAGATAGATGGAAGGCTTAGAGTATAGGGGCATAAAATTAGATCAATGTACAGTAATAAATCCTACACATATCAATGTATCAGTATAAGGATGAGAAATAGGGCCAGTCAGAGGATAAGGCCCACACAACATATGCCAACACTGCATGGGCAAGTCCTAATGAAAATACCAATGTTTAGCAACAAATAATATTGATAATATAAAAATAAAACAATTTTTTTGCATGAATGTAATATTATCAATATAAATGGAAGAATTAACAACATGTAATTTCAATATGAAAAAAATACGATGAATACCATAATTAATAGAAATTATTTATGGGATCCTCATTCAAACCTCGTTTCATGTACTATACAGTTTACACCCTATTTATAGAGAATGGTATGAGTTTATTTGTTATCCTTCCTTCATCAATATCCATGCATGAAGAACCCCAACCCTAATATGGGTGATTGATTAGTTAAATTACTTCAGGATGTGCCATTGCTTCATCACTCTATCACACTCCAATAACAACAATTTTTTTTCATTTTATTTCACACCTGATTAAAATGAGCCATCCATGTATTGGAATCCTCAGATCTTGTCCTACTATACATCATCAATCATTTTCATGCCACTTTGGGGAATTGATGGACTTGGCATCTACAAACCCACCACCATACAATGGTAACCCATCCCCATACCATGTTGTTTCATGTTAAATTATGTCGATTTTACTGCCTTACTAATTACTAACAAAATACATTTGCTGTAGAAAATCATAAATATAATTCCATCCTAGTAATTTGTATTCTTCCCAAACAACTCTATGTTTTTTTGTCACAGTTAATCCAAAAATGTTTTTTTTGCAGTTTGAAGTTTGATAATCAGAAAGACATGAGGTGCTTCCATGTATTCAATTTCAGTATATGAGAGTGGATAAAATTGGGGAAAATATCATTCCACTTTTATTGGAATCCACTATAATCTTTGATTTTTATTAGAGGGACCGTTCATAGGCTACTCATTGATGGACACCACATCTTGGATTTTGATGGGTGCGGTTTGAGGTTAAAGATGTGGGACCTACAGCGGGGCATGGTTCCCAACCAAAGTGTCTTATGTACGCAACTTGAGGAACACCATGGGATGTTGGGGTTTATCCTAGTATAAAACACAGAAGAATGTGTAAAAGAAAAACTAGAGGATGAAACACGATTCTAGTTGGAGCTCTGGGTAATGGAAAATTATGTTCACCGTGATGTGTGGGGGGTGTTGAAGAAAAAACTTGTATTCATGATTAATCCCACCATACACTCCACACCAAGGTTTCCCATCATAATGCCTAGATATGAAGGTCCATTTAAATGAACTCCAAAGATACTCATGTTCATAAATTTCATGATCAGTGACATAGTCATGTGGATCTGTTCTAATATAGTGAGCATATATCCCATGGAATTCATGATTTTTTGTAGTGATTGAGATCCATATCATCTTGGAGTAGAATCATTCAAGTATATCAATCCTAGAGGGTAGAAAAAATAATTTAAAAGAATATTTTAGAGTTGAAAGTTTTTTCCCCTTTTTTATTTACTAAAAACTATCCTAATAATCTGCCATATTATAATTGACAACTTGTTGAAATACGTGATAAAAGATAAGTTACAATTGATACAATAGTGAAAAAAATATCTTGGAGTATTTATATTTTTTTCAGTGAATAATTATTTTTTGGGATCATATGTTAGATTACTACTTCAATTATCAATAAAAATATCATTTTATACACTCAATACACTACAAATTCTTTAATAGTGCTATAAATAGACTTCATTTGTACTAAAAAAGAGCTAATGTTATAAGCACTTTTAAAAGTTGATGAAATTTATCAGTACTAAAAAAGTTTTGATAATGGGTGTTATTTATCACTGTTAGTAGATAACTAATAAAGGAGAACCATGATTTGTGGTATTTTTAGTGGTGATGAAGGACCATTTGATCAAAAATAGAAATAACGATGATAAAATTCATGTTGCAGCTGTGTGATGCTAAAATTACATCAAAGATCCTAATCATACTATTTGTTTCCAAAAAAAACCACCAAATATCGACAAAAAATGTACACCTATAGAAAATAATTCTTATGTTTGTAATACTATAATGAAATAAATTACAATTAAATATAAAACAATATGTTAATAAAATTTCCCTTTTAAACTGAGAACATTCACTTCGAGTGATACTGGGAACACCATGTGTCTTATTAATGTGTGGTTAATTTCTACACCTCACAAATGATTTATAGATCATTATACTAAGTTATTAAGACAATATGAGAGAATTTTATCGATTTTAAGTATGTGACAAGTGTTTTGAACTAAAATGTCTATTTTAAATTTAAAACACACACTTCAAGTCATACTGGGAACAAAATATGTCATATTAATGTATGGTTGATTCCTACACATCACAAATGATTTGCAGATCATGTTATTAAACTATAATTACAATCCAAATGATTTTTAATATTTTCATGTATGTGACTTGTGTTTTGAACTAAAATGTTAATTTTAAAGAAAACAGACAATTTGAATCATATTGGTCACACTATGTGTCAGATTGATGTGTAGTTTATTTCTACATGTCAAAAATGACTTAAGTAATTTTGTTCTAATGTATCAAGACAATCACAGTGTACTTTGTTTTTAGTGAGTGAAAACTATTTTAACTAAAATGTCATTTTTAAACTCAATGAATACACTTTGACTATACTGATAACGCCATATGTTAGATTGATGTGAAGTTAATTCTTACACATTATAAATGACTTATGATTCATTTTCATCAAGTATCAAGCCTATTCGAGAATGTTTTCCCAGATTTCAATGAGTGAAAAAAAAAATTAACTAAAATGTCATTTTTAAACTAAAAATTCAAAGTCATACTGATTAACCGTGTATCAGATTGAGGTAAGGATGATTCTTACACAACACAAATGACTTATGAATCACTGCCCTATAGTATCAAAACATTATGAAGTTTTATATTTGTTTTGAGTATGTTATGCATCTTTTTAACTGGAATTTCATTTTAAAACTAAAACCACACATTTTGAGTCATACCATTCTCACTGTATATCATATTGAGGTGTGGATGATTCCTACACATCACAAATAACTTATGGACCATTTTCTTAATGTATAAAAATAATTTTAACGTGTTTTATTATTTTTGAGTAGGTCACATGTATTTTAATCTAAAATATCAATTTTAAATAAAATCACGCACTTTAAGTCATACCGGTCACACCGTGTGTCGGATTAATGTGAGGTTGATTACTACACATAAAAAATGACTTAAATAATCATTTTCCTAATGGTTCAATACAATTTGAGTGTGTTTTCTATGTTTTTAGTGAGTGACACATGTTTTTACCTAAAATGTCATTTTAAAATTGAAAACACATACTTTGAGTCATACTACTCACATCGTGTTTCCGATTAACGTGTGACTAATTACTAGACATAAAAATAACATATGGATCATTTTTATAAGGTATTAATACAATTAAATTGTGTTTTATTTGTTTTTAGTGAGTGACACATGTTTTTAACTAAAATTTCATGTTCAAACTCAAACACACATTTTGAGTCATACCAATCACATCGTATATTAGATTGAGGTACAAATAATTCATACAAACCAAAAATGTCTTAGGGATAATTTTTAAAAAGTTTTAAAGAAATAAGAATGTGTTTTATTAGTTTTGAGTATGTGATGTGTGTTTTGAACTAAATTGCCTATTGTAAATAAAAACATACGTTTTGAGTCATACATGTCACACCGTGCATTGGATTGATGTGTGGTTGATTCATACACATCAAAAATTATGTAAGGATTGTCTTTATAAAGTATTAATACAACCCAATCATGTTATCAAGGTTTTTAGTGAATGACCTATTTTTAACTAAAATGTCATTTAAAACTAAAATCATGCACATTTAGTCATACTAGTCACTACATGTATCGGATTGATGTGTTGATGACTACTAAACATAATAAATGACTTATGTATTATTTTAATAAATTATCAAGAAAATAATATCATGTTTTATCAACTTTAAATCAGTGACACATATTAAAAAAAATAACATTTTAAACTGAAACTATACATTTTGACTCTTACCAATCACACCATGTATCAGATTGAGGTGCGGATAATTCCTAAATATCCTAAGTAAAATATGGATAATTTTATTAAATTATCACAAAAATAAAATCATATTTTCTATGTTTTTAGTGAGTGACATGCATTTTTAACTAAAATGTCATTTTTAAACTGAGAACACACATTTTGAGTATTACCGGTCACACCGTGTATCAAATTGAGGTACGAATGTTTCCTACACATCAAAAATGAATTATGGATCATTTTCTTAAATCATAAAAACAATACAATTGTTTTTTCTTATTTCTCAGTATGTCATGTATAATTTTAACTAAAATGTCATTTTTAAATTAAAATAACACATTTTGAGTCATACCGATCACACCATGTATCAGATTGAGGTGTGACTGATTCATATAAGTCAAAAATCACATATGGACCATTTACCTAAAGTATAAGAACAATATGAGTGTGTTTTCTCAGTTTTGAGTATGTCATGCGTCATTTGAACTAAAATTTCAATTTTAAATAAAAAAACACACTTTGAGTCATACCATTCACATAGTGTATCAGATTAATGCTCGGTTGATTAATATACATCAAAATTGACTTAAGGATTGTTTTCCAAAAACATCAATAAAATTATAGTGTTTTCTAGGTTTTCAGTGAGTGACACATGAATTTAACTAGATTATCATTCTTAAGTTGAAAACATGCACTTCGATTAATATAGGTCACATGATGTGTCAAAATGACATGCAGCTAATTCATACACATAAAAAATGACTTATGTATATTTTTTCTAAAGCATTAAGACAATTAAATATAATTTTATTGGTTTTTAGTGAGTGATACATGTTTTTATCTAAAATGTCATTTTTAAACTAAAAAACATATTTTTAGTTATACTGGTCAAACTGTGAAATGAATTGTGGTATGAATTATTCCAACATATTAAAAACAACATATGGGTCATTTTTATAATGTATCAAAAAAATCTGAATGAATTTGCTCAGTTTTGAGTATTTGATGTGTGTTTTGAACTAAAATCACAATATTAAATAAAACCTACAATTTGAGTCAAACCGGTTATACTATGAGTTAGATTGATTTCACGTTGATTCCTACATATCAAAAATTACATCAGAATAATTTTCCCTAATTATCAATATAATCTGAGACTATTTTCACAATTTTTATTGAGTGAAACATGTTTTTGACAAAAATGTCATTTTTGAACGGAAAACACTCATTTAAAGTAATATTGGTTATGTCATGTATCATATTAAAGTAAAAATGATTCCTAAACATCACAAATGACGTATGGGTAATTATCCTAAAGTATAAATACAATTAAAATGTGTTTTATTTTTTTTGGGTATATCACACATCTTTTTAACTAAAATGTCACTTTAAAATAAAATCACACACTTCGAGTCATACCGATTACTCTGTGTGATAGATTAAAATGAGATTGATTCCTACCCATCAAAAAATACTTATGAATTTTTGCCTAAAATTAGAAAAATAATATCAATATGTTTAATTAGTTTTGAGTATGTCATACATCTTTTTAACTAAAATGACATTTAAAACTGAAAGAACACACTTTGAGTCATAACGATCTTACCCTATATCAGATTGATGTGTGGATGATTCCTACAAATCAAAAATAACTTATGGATCATTTATCTAAAATATCAAGACAATCCAAGTGTGTTTTATAGGTTTTTAGGGAGTGACACATGTTTTTAACTAAAATGTCATTTTCAAACTAAAAACACTCATTTGGAATCATATTGGTCACACCATTTATTAGATTGAGGTACAAGTAATTCTTATATATAAAAAATGGCTTATGGATCATTTTTCTAAAGTATCAAAATAATATAAATTTGTATTATTGGTTTTGAGTATGTCACACTTCTTTTTAACTAAAATTTTAACTTAAACTGAAAACATCCACTTTGTGTAAGTTTTAAACAGAAAAAGCACACTACAAAACATAAAGAGACCAAATAAAGAATAAAAAAAATCTGTGAAGTGAAAAAATGTAACCACACTTCATCATCCTTGTTGATGACTTGGTTGATAATTTCTTTTTCTCTAATCATAACGTGCTCTTAATAGATCACAAAATGGTCATAAAAAAAGAAATTATCAACCAAGTCATTTCTTCATGATATTTTTGAAAATTAACTAAATAAGAATTAGATAAAAATGATAAGGAAATTGGATAAAAAATTTAGATAAAATTATTATAAAATTAAATAAATAAAGAGTAAGTATTCAGCTCATCAAGATGTCTATATACATGCTGACACCTTTTATTTGGAACATTTTCTTCTAAATAAATCTATTTCATATTTTGAATATGAGGATAGTCCAATGTCCTGGAAGTATTGGAAAAAAAATAAATAAATAATTGATTAATAAATATTTTAAATGAAATTGTTATTATCATCTAGAATACCTCTAATGGGATGATAGTTTTTTGATGAAATGTGATATCTTTCATAAATTTTGAAACATAATAACTATAATATTTTCCATCAGTTTTCTTTAATTACTATAGAAATATTCAAAAAATTAAGTATTTTTTTATATATGTTTTGGTAGTAAAATATTATTATATATACCCTAATACTTATCCATTTGTAGAAGTCGATAGAATTATTGTGGTGATAGACTATCCTCATGCCATAATTTTGATCACATCATAACAAAATTTTCATTAAAACATATTATAAAATGTATATCTTGAATTTTATTTGTAAAAAGTTTCATGTAGTGTATTAAAAGTTTATAATCATCATCATGTGTGGTTTATTTTTTATGTATCCATGCATTGAATCTAAATAATAAATATTTGTAGTATCCATATTAATTGGAATGAGATACCAATGATGCCTACAAAAAATACAAAGTAATAATTAATAAAAGGAATAAAAATATATTATATATGATTAAATTATAAAGATTTGTCCTTGAATTGTGGGAATTAATAAGTGTTTATCAATTTTAATTTTTTCCAAACATTGCAGCTGACTTGTCCACTATTACTGAGTATTCCTATTCTCCCAATGATATTTTTGTACAGAAGTTATGTGAGGACAAATGATTCCAAAAAAAATTCATAGGAATTTTCCTTATAATAATAATGATATATACACCTAAAAAAATATGAATAGTATTTATCTATTGTCACGACCCATCCCCCGGGGCCCGTATCGTGACTACCCCAAGCCTGCCTTCCATAGGCCAGGTGCTGGTGACTATCACCAAAGGCGTAACTCCCTAAAAACTGGGAAGGCATTGCCTTTATAAAATGTAAACACACATGCAACCAGAGTACAAGCGAAAGCAAACACTAAGTAAAGCAGTAACAAGTATGCTGAAAGTAAAAAGGGGTCGGAAATACAAGCCCAACAGAAATGTACAGCTACAACTGAAAGAAAGTACAACTAAAAAGACAAACAACGGAATGGTGAAGCAGCTCCTAGATCATCCTACGGGTTCCTATCTGAAGGGTAGGTACAGATGTCCTCCTCAGTACTCCGCGTCTATCGGACCACTCCGTGTGCCGTCACGCCGAGTGTCCACCTCCAGGTACCATCCAGTCCCCGTACACTCTTCATCGGTCAGCGTTGTCCTTTGTCTGCATCCAACACAATGAGGTGCGGGCATAGGCTGTGTAGGGGTGAGTATAATGATACTCAGTAGGGACCCCGAGACCCTCAAGGTCTCACAAAATCTAACAAGGATAAACCACAAAGAAAGATCTCAACAGATAACCTTTACTTAGGTATATGCCCAAACATATACTTAAGTTATCAAGTAACTCATCTCAATCATGAGGAAAACACAAAGATCATTGACTCAGCTCAAACCAAGATTTTATTCATGATGTTGAAACAACGACTGCTGGAGAACTCCTCCTCTGTCGAGCACAGTAGTCCTATCACGAATTTGAGGTGCTACTCACTAACCTTAGACTTTTGAGGTAATCCTCCTGTCCAGTACCGCGGGTCGGTCACCCCAACAAAGTAGCACTTCCCTCCAAGGGTCTGCCGCCCCAACTTAGTAGTGAACCCCCTAATAGCCTACAGAGGTACTCCTCCTGTTGAGTACCGTGGGTATGCCACCCCAACACAGTAGCGCTCCTCCGCCATGGGTCTTCCACCCCAACATAGTAATGCTCCCCACTGGGCTAGTCAGGTCACTCCGAAACAAATCAGACAAGAAGTCATCAGTTCTCAGCCAACTACAAGGTCTCCGTACTCTGTACGCTCGTCTACAGGAGGATCCGCTCCACGAGATACTGGTCGATACTTCCAAGTGTCACGTAATCTCATGTGGAATTATCTCATGGGACCACATCGTCATAGGGGTCTCAACACAACAGACTGCACGTCAATCAGACGCCCGGTCTGTGAGTTATTATCATCTTCGTTCCAGGGGCCCGGTTGGATTTTGGGTTCAATCCAACCCGTCCATACTCAAACCACATCTGAATACTATGTGGAGTTTTCCAAAAGTTCTATCTCATCAAGAGGAATCCAACGTAGTCGATGGCATGTCAATCGGACATTCGGTCCTTATGTTATAAGTGTTTCTGCTCCGAGGGCCCGGTTGGATTTCGGTTTCGAACCAACCCGGCCATTTTTCCAAATTCATCCAAAACTCACTTAGAGTATCTCAAAAGGAACGCCTTGTCGCGAGGGTCCCAGTGCCATAGACAGCGCGTCGATCGGACACACGGTCCTGAAGTTATTCGCATTTAAGCGTACGGGCCCGGCACGTTAGGCCCAGTGGGCTGGCGGGTCGGCCCGATCTGGTTCGGCGGGTCCGACCCGACATGGGGTGTCGGCCCGGCCTAAAGAAATGCGACCCGGCCCGGTGGTTGGTGCGACCTGGCCCGAAGGCAGGCGCGGCCCAGCCCGGTGGCTGGCTCGGCCCGACCTGAAGGCAGGCGCAACCTGGCCCGGCACTTCGCGGCGCGGCGCGGCCTGGCGTAGTACAGCGCGGCGTGGCCCGGCCCGGCACGGCGTGGCCCGGCCCGCCACGGCTCGGTCGGCTGGCCGAGTGGTCTGTGGCGGGGGGCATGGCCCCCCGGCTTCCTGAACCGGTGGCGCCGCTCTCCCTAACCGGCCCACCGGCCTTCATGGCGCTAGCAGCCCGCACGGGTGGCCGGTGGTTCGTCTGTCGCGGCGCCCTCCTAGCGCCGCGACTCTCCTTCGCCCAGCCAGCCGACGGGCCGGCCGGTTCTTCCTCGGTCGAGCGGCCCATGGTTGTAGGCTGCGTTTCTTCAGCATATGGCTGGCACATGGCCGCCGCTTCCATTCGTCTCCACCGCCTCTCGTTGCCGCCACCAAATAATCCAAGAACAAGGTACAACGAAGGGTCATTGGGCTGTGTTCATTCGGCTCGCGCCCTTCGCGTTAGGCAGTGTCATATAGCCAATGATGTTCACTTATATACAATAAGAACGAAGAAATAATTTATCTAAAATAAATTAAGCAAACCCCAAACCTTGATTATGACGTTGCACATCGTCGAGCCACGGATAGAGGACAAGCATCGAGGTAGAACGACGTTGCGGTGAGACGGCATCAACTCATTGACGTCGAGGAAGAAAGGCCGAAGATGGCACGTTGTCAGCGTTCCTCATGAGTGGCTCTTTCTCCTTTGGTTTGGCCGAAGATCGACGGTGATGAGTGACGTTCCTCGGCGGTTCTTCATTAGAAGGTTGGTGTTCTTCATTGAGAGAATAACACCCTTCACTATTTCTCCAAAGCTCTCTAACCCAAACCTTTCAACACAACGAAAGCCCCATCAATAAAATAATAGAAAAGCCATTATTTTTATTCACACATGCCATTCAAAATTCAAACAGCTTAATTAATTTAAGAGGTTGAACTCATTAATTAAAATGTTTTGGAATACATTTAAGATGGGGAGATGGAGGTGAAGAGTTCTGATTAATAAGGGGGAGTTGTCACATTAAATGTAAGCTCAAAGATTTAAGGGGGTTTGAAGAGAGTTATGGGAGGTGAAAGGTTGGGGCTCGTGTGGGCCCCACCTATCAAATATCCACACATGGGAAGTTGGGTGGATGTGGGCCCCACCAATAACTCCCCATGGGAGGAAATAACTTCCATATATATAAATAAAATTGTATACTACCAATTTTATTTATTTTATTCTAAATCGCCAATTATTAACTTTCAACCCGTATAAAATGCAACTGCGGTAAAGGTCCCCTTAAGCGAATACCGGCGCTGCGAGTTCATAATTGACCTTAGATTTCAATTCCAAGCACTGGTTCAAAAGATAGAAAAACATGCACGTACGTTTACTGAACGTACTCGAACAAAACTTCAGAAATTGATTCCGGGCACATCGGGCCTCGGAATCAGGTGCCGTCAGAAACTGCGGACTCGTAAAATTCCAAAGAAATTAAGAAAAAAATTTCCTTGAAATTTCAGGGTTTTACATATATAATTAATAAATTAGATAAACAATTGTAAAAAAATTATGAAAACCTACCTCATTTTTATATGTATAACTGAGACTCATAAACATTCATGCTTGAGGATTTCGTCTACATTCTTAAAACAAGGAAAGTATATAATGACCTCTCCATTAATGTTTTCTTCAAAATAAATTATAGTCATATCACCATTTTTGAACATCGTATCTGTATGAACATTTAATATTAGTAAATACAGAAGTTGAACTTATAGGGAAGAGTTACTTTATGAAGGTCTTTTCAATCGATTTGAAGATCCTTTAGATTTTTTGATTCGATCTTCCATTTACAATTATAATTCTCTATCTGTAATAAAATTAATCTATTTATGACTTTTTAATTAATTGTTAAAGGTTTTGTATAAAAAAAATAAATTGGAAAGGAATACCTTTTTGTCGATATATATTTTTACTATATCAAATATCCATTCTACAGAAGTTCCAATAGTAATATCAACCATGTAAACATTTAGAACATCAAGTGGAATATGTAGCTTAGTGCTTGAGTCATGCGGTACATTAATCCCCACTCTCGTAGAACCTTTTATAATTTTTTTATTATGTAGAATATCTCCTTGTATATTGTACACTGTAACTCTCACAACAAGGCAATGGGTGGGTGATGATAGCTATAAATGACAATCATTTTCATCTTTCATAATATTAGTATAGAGAGGTTTTAGTTTCTTCTAGATTCACATTTCATAGAAAACATTATGATAAAATTGATTACATTTGATAAGGAAGACCTTTGAGGGGAATGGATTGGCTCAAAGCTGAAGGGGGTCATCATGTAGTGGTTGTTGCTATTTTATTTATTCTTATTTATTTCTAAACATAAAATTCTATAACAATATGGTTTTTTTGATTGGATTTCTCACCTTATTCACTCAATATTTGGGTATTGGAATCCTCAGATCTCAACTTGCTATACTATATAAAGTATTCTCAAATGACTTTGGGGAAAGCACTTAGAATCGTCGAACCCACCTCCAAAATTATCAAGATAATATTAGTGTGAAGGCTCATGTGCTTCTACACATCATAAATGACTCATAGATCATTTTCCTAAATTATAAAGATAATATTAGTGTGACTTCTTGGTTTTTAGGGAGTGACACATTTTTTTAACTTAAATGTCTTTTTTAAATTGAAAACCCTCATTTAGAGTCATATCGGTCACACCATGTATCCAATTTAAGTACAAATGATTTCTACATGTCAAAAAGGGGTTAATAATCATTTCCCTATAGTATCAAAGAATTATGAATGAGTCATATTGTTTTAGTAAGTCACATGTCTTTTTAACTAAATTTTAATTTAAACCGAAAACATGCACATTGAGACATTTATAAAAAGAGAACACACACTAAAAAACATAAACAAATCAAATAAATAAAAAATAAGACTATAAAGATAAAAAATAGTACTTGATTGTTTCATCCTTATTGAAAACTTGGTCGATATTGTTTTTTCTATGATAATTATATGCTCTTAATAAAGCATAAAATGTTATAAGAAAAAGGAATTCTCGATGCAGTCATTTCTTCATGATCTTTGTGAAAATTAAATAAATAAGTATTAGATAAAATTATGAAGAAATTGACTAAAAAAGTATATAAAATATTGTAAAATTAACTAAATAAGTAGTAGGAAGTAACATCTTCATGATGCCTGTATACATTCTAACACCATGTATTTGGACCACACTAGCACAAAAAGAATTTAACATCGGTTTTTTAGGTTTTTCACATCGTTTTTATGGTGATGTTGTTGCAGGCAACAGAAAAAATCATATTTTTTACGTCAGTTATATTAATCGATGTTAAAAAATGTTATTTTGGAGCTTTTTCACATCAATTATTTAATAACCTACGTGAAAGATTCTTTGGTAAATTTTTTTCATGTCAGTTACTAAATAATCAATGTGAAAGATGCTTCAGTAAAGGTTTTTCACATCGGTTACATAAATAACCAATGTAAAAAAATCCTACCATATCGGTTATATAAAACCTGATGTGGAAAACCCCAATCCTAACTAGTTTTTCACATCGGTTAATAAATAACTGACGTCAAAAATATGTTTTTCACATCAGTTATTTAATAACCGAAGGGAAAAACTATATACCACGTCGGTTATAGAAAAACCAACTTGGAAAACCAATTTTTTTACGTTTTAACATTGGTTAAAAAATAACTAACATGAAAACTATTTTTTAAAAATAATTTATGAAACCCTTCCTCCCCACTGGAGAGCTAGATATGAAACAACCAAAACAAGACCAGAAACTAGACCATAAACAAGCATAAACAAAATTAAAACAAGAAAAACCAATAGATAAATTACACATTCACATTTACAACATTCAAAAATTATAATATTAACTAAAAAAATTTAAATCCAACCAAAACAACTACCAAATACACATTTATAATTACAAAATTCAAAATTACAATATTCAATAAAAACATACTAAAATCCAATCAAACCTATAAAATAAATTGGCCATTCAACTTTTAAGTGTTTGACCTCTTGTGCACTATAAGGTTGAGGGTCATCAAATAGCTACAAATTAAAAATAATGTAGTTAACATGTTTAATGAATAAAACAAATCAAATATTAATGAATAATTTATAAAGATATCTAACCTAGTCAAACTTCATAATTGTTGCTGATGTAATTATTTCACTCATAAATCTTAACATATAATATGCTCATTTGGTGAAACCATGTTGTTTATGAAAATTTTGGTTAAATGAGTTTTTTAATTCAAAATATCATTTTTTTGTAATAAAAAATGTATTAATTATAAATGGATATTCACCATTACTTTTATATATTTGATCTTACCACTATTTTTCTATGTGAATCTTTGAAATAAATTCCACCCCTATTAGAAAATAATATGAATGAAAAAAATTTAAAATTCATTATAATATAAACAGCTATTAATAAATTAAAACTAATTTTCCCAACATGTTCTTAAAATTTCCTCGCACATCGTTGTGGATAGAGCATATCTAATAAAGTGTTTTCTCCCTTGGATAGAAAACACCTAACATCCAATGGTCACTTATATAAAAGAAAATTTAATGTTAGCGGTTATTATGTTAAATGATAAATAACAATTTGTGAGACATATGTTTCATACCTCTCAAAAAATGGAAATATCCAACACTATATGATTATATTCTTTTGATATCTTTCTATAATATAAACTGATTTTTGTTCCTTATCCAATTCCTGCCCTTCAGTTGAAATAAAATGTGTGTCCATCAAACCATATACATCTATCTACTCATTTGTCTCACACATTTATAAATATACCTAATAAAAAACTAATAAGTATAAATTTTTAATAAATTTAAAGTAGGGAAAGATTTGTGTTAAGATGTACATGGAAAAAAAATTCCACCATGTTGATGCCCAACTTATCTCTAGTAACAAGCTCCATGGTATCATTTTTCAGAATCCCCACATCTATTTTACATAAAAAACATGAGATTTTATTAGAAATTCATAATGACCCACCAAAAATTTGAACATATTGACAATCTGTTAAGATTACTAGAATTTTAATATGTCTCCATAACCATTTTTCTTTGTTGTCGGATATAAAATATTTATTTATCTTTAAATTATTCCTATAATTAAATAAAAAAATATATTAACTTTCAAATGTTAAAACAAATTTAATATAAAAATAAAATAAAAGATATAACATAAACATACCTGTAGAGTAATGGGTCGCAGAAGTCTAGATGGCCAAACTAAGAAGTGGATGATACTTTGTCCAGCTGTCATTACCTCATCTATAGGTAATGATACTCTAGTTGATATATTTATAATATCATGTACAATGACCCTATGTTGCTCTACCTATAACTGTTGATGATAAATTTTATCTCCTATATAATATATCAGCCCATATGCAACTATATGACAGTGAGGATCATCAATATACAACTCAAAATAACTATGAAACTATGTAGGAGGAGGTGTGGGAGTAAGATACAAAATGGGGTCTGTAGGTGGAGGTGGAGGATAAATAATGGGGTCTGTAGAAGTAGGTAGAAGGTAAATAAAGGGGTATGCATGTGGAGGTGGGGGAGTGGGAGATGTTGGTGGAGGTGGAGTGAGAGCTGTAGTCTGAAATTATCATTGCATGTCTGCAAACATAGACTGTACCAATGCTCTGATTTTTTCTACATCATCACATTAATATTGTGAACTTCAGCCTCCAATGATGATATTCTATATATATATACCCTCCATGTAAGAATCTGAAGAACGTGGTAACACCTTTCTTACTGATACACCTACCAAGTATCCTCAGACACGAACTGAGTGTTTGGGCTTTCACAATGTAACAAATAAAATATCATGCCTCCCAACAGCTTTAAATAACCCCTATGTGCTCTGCTTCTCAATATAATCCTATATGATGTATTTGAAAAATTATTTAATGAATCAAAGTTTATAAATAATTGAATTGACTTAAATAAATAAAATAAACAACTTATAATCCTCTCTGCTACGACCCTCGATTTTTCTATAAGATATTTTCACTTTTTTATCTTTCAAGCCATCTTCTATTTTTCATGTCTAGACGGAGACGATGGAGGGGAAACCTCTCCATAGTCGAAAGACTCGGCTCTAAGTTTTTTTAATTTTTCATCTATCATTTGTTATTCCAATAAAGTATACCCACCCTGAGATAAACTATGAGGGTATACATTTCTGGATTATATCTTCTGATAAGCTCTCCTTGAATCCTGTAAATTAAGAATTATAAATCATTAAGAATTCATTAAAAAGATCATTAATATAAGAAAAATTATAAAAGTTTACATTGCACTTACCAAAAATTATTTTTGTCTTATACTTTCTACAAATTGTTTCCATGTGTCTTCATCTATAAAAGGATATATATGACATGGACTGTCATGTTGCCTATCCCCAAAAATGAAAGCAGATGTGAGGGTTAATTTGAAATCCCTCCATCTCCTGGAATCCATCAATAAGCATTTCCTTTTGACTCCAAAAGTGTCAGATATATCAAAAGTCATATGATAAAGAAGAGGGAAAACATATTATATGATAAACATTTCAATATTAGTCAAACAATAGAAAAAGAGCTTACCAAAATCGGCTCCCACAACTAAGATATTGTTGTTTTGTCCACACTTCACCAATTATAAAACAAAATATTGACTTTTATTTTACCCTGATTTGATACAAAAATCTTAAAATGTTTTGTATTATGACCTCTTGGAACATAATTCTCATAAAAGTATACAACTATCCTCTGGTCCTAGCTACGAGCAAGTGATAATTTTGGTGAACATGTGATGCCATGTTTAACAACCCTCAAAATCTTCTTTTCTATTGTTGGAGCACATGAAGAATATTGAGGAACATCAAGAGAAGCATGTGGATGTTACTACCCAAAGGTATGATAATGATGCTCATCTCCAGAAGTTTGTGGTTGATTATCTGATTGATCTATCATCATCCTTCAAATCAAAGAAACAACCATTATTACACAAAATATACCAATTCACATATTATAATACTAATGTAAACAAAAAAGAAAGAAAAATTATGAAATACAAAAGCAAACTAAAACTTAACACATTATTATTAATATTTTTTATAGTTAAATAAAATGCTAACAATAGTAATGATATATGAAATTTCATGTAAATGATTGAAAAGAAATTGAAAATTTTTATAGGAATATTAAAAATAGTACAACCTAATAAATCAATTTTTTACAAAAAAATAATATTTTTTAACATATAGATTTAAAATAATTGTCATTATAATAAATAAATATATATATAAGTTACATAATGGTAAACATGATAAACTAAACAAAACTTAACTAAAATAAACAAACATTTCTATAGATTTTTTTAATACATGTATTAATAAGGAAAAAAATACAATATAAAATTGTATGAAATTAATAAAGTAAACGAGAAATAAACATATTTTACATGTAATATTATGAATGTAATAATGTATTTTTTTATGAAATTCCTTCATCATGGTCGTTCCTTATGCCACAAACCATGTCTAAAACATGCTCATCATTATTATCTACTAATCTTTACATGGAAGTAGGGATCTCACATAAATCAGAATCTTCATCAAGTTAAGCATCACCAACATATTATTTTTTCCTTGTAAAATAATTGACCACTACATATCGGATTTATTAGGAACAAATAAATTTTTTTTGCATTTATTTCCATTATGAAAGAATCAGTTGTGTCTTCCGATCTATTCATATTAATAAGTGTCATTCCAAATTCATTGTGTCTGAAACTATTGTTACCAATAAACCATTTGTAGTTAAACATAGGAGCTTTAATTTTAATTTAATTAACCTTCCATATTTCCTCAATGACTCCATAATCCACACTTAATGTAGAAATTGGGTTTTTTTCTTTAGAACTCAAAAAATTCATCGCTTCTGTGAACACTAATTCCCCACTATTATAAACTGCATTTCTATTGTCCTGAGATTTCGTATAAAATGTATATCCATTAATGTCATACCCAGAAGATGTTATCACATTTAAATTTTGACCAGCCACTAACAATCTTAATGTCTCTTATGCTTGTGATCTACCAAGCATGGTCTTTTTAAACGATAGAAAAAAGTTGTATTATGCTCATTTAAAATCCACATTTCTTTTTTCTTTGGATGACATTGTTTCAACTCATTAATATGAAATTTTATATATGGTTGAGCATCATCCATGTTATTAAAGATGTATAAATGTACCTTATTCATATTTTCACCTGAAAAATATTTTAATTTTAAGTCATGAATCTCCTTTACCTCATTATTAACTCATTCATGGAGAGATAGAGGCAAACCAAGGTGCTCTTCCACAGACAAGTAGCTCCTGAAAAACTCTGCAACCTCCTCAGAAATATAATTTTCAACAATAGAGGCTTTTTTTGATATGGATTCTTAACATACCCCTTCAATATCTTCATATACCTTTCAAAAGGATACATCCAATGTGGATATACAGGTCCACAAATCTTTATTCCTCAAACCAGATGAACCATTAAATTCCCCTAATATCCAAAAGATATGGATGAAAATACATTTTTAATTGAAAAAGTATATAAATTTATTCGTTTTATAAAATTTTAAAAGAATCCAGATCAATAACCTTATTAAAAATTGAATCGAGAAAATAACACACCTTCATGATAGTCTTTCTGACATAGATGGGAAATATTCCATACAATAAAACTGGTAGAAGTTGTTGCATCATGACGTGACAATCATGATATTTCATACCTGTCAACTTCAAATCCTTCAAAGAGATGAAATTTTTTACATTTTAAGAATAACCCTCTTTCCATTTGATATCATGAAGACACCGAAAAAAGATAATTTTCTTCCTCTTGGATAATGTATGAAAAGCTGGGGGAAGAAATGTTCATCTTCCATTAGGTGTGGGAGCTAAATCCAAACGTATTCCCATTGATAGTAAGTCTAATCATGCATCCAACCCATATTTAGTCTTTCCTTTAATATCTAACAATTTTCCAATCAAACTGTTATATATATTATTTTCTACGTGTATGACATCAATGTTATGTTTTATTTTATAATATATCCAATATGGTAGCTCAAAAAATATTGATCGTTTCTTCCAAATTTTTCTATCATTACTAGATTTATTTGCCTTTCCCAATGTCACATCAAGGTTTTGAACCCTATCGAAATACTCATTAGTGGATAATGGTTTTGAAAAAATATCAAATTCTTATGATCCATTGAATTTCTTTTTTAATATCTTATAATAGTGATCCATAAGAAAAAACTTGCAATGACCCATGTATACTATTTTCCTCCCATGATGCAATTGAAAATATGAATTCTGTTGTTCACAAATTGGATATGCTTTATTCCCCTTAACACTGTATCCAGAAAAATTTCCATATGATAGGAAGTCATTTATAGTGAACATAATCATTGCATGTAGTTGAAAATATTACATTTTATAATAATCATACACCCTAATACCATCCTCACATAATATTTTCAAATCATCAATTAATGGTGACACGAAAACATCAATATCATTTATGGGTTTCTTTGGTCTGGATATCATTAAACTCAACATGAAATATTTACGCTTTATACAAAATTCCGGAGATAGGTTGTAAATTACCAATAAAACAGGCCATGAACTATGTGTGCTACTAATGATTTGATATGGATTCATTCCATCCATTTAAAACCCAAGTCTTAAATTTCTAACTTCATTTCTGAATGTCGAATACTTCTCGTCAATTTTCTTCCACCATGGACAATCTGCTTAATGGTGTATTTTCTATCATATATCCGCTCATCAACATTCCATATTAACCTTTTTGAATCATGTTAATTAGCAAATAAATGTTTAAAAAGAGGAATTATACAAAGATACCAAAATACCTTGGTAGGGATCTCTATAATCTCTATATTAGCCTATGATTTTTCTTTCAACTTATACCGTGATGTACCCCATTTAGGACACTCTGACAGAAATCCATATCCCTTCCTAAATATCACATAGTCATTCAGACAGTCATGTATTTTCTTGTATACCAATCCCATTGGTTATACTATTTTCTTGACCTTATAATGTGAATTTAGAAGATCATTGTCTTTAGGAAGAATGTCTTTCAACAATTTTAGCAACTCTATAAAACTTTTTTCACTCCATCCATAATTCGACTTCAGGTTAATCATTCTTAACACTGACGATAAAACCATAAAATCCATACAACCAAGATAAAATGGTTTTTCAACATCACCATATAGATGCTAAATTGTTGGTTCCTTCTCAATTTGTTATGCTTCAATATCATGAATCATTTCTTCACTTTCTTAAAAGTTACCATCTTGCAAAGCATCATCATCAGTAGATCTAAAATTCTTCCCAATTTCACCATGCCAAATCCAGGGACTGTAACTTGGATTAAAACCGTAAAAAATTAAATGATCTTTGATATTTATACTTTTCAAATTCTTCATATTTAAACATTTCAGGCATGGACAGAAAAATGTATCATTGTTTTGAACATTTTGTTTAGAAAATTCCAAAAAAGCATCAACACCTTCCCCATATTCATCACTCATTCGAGGCATCATAATCAAACTTCAACTCATTATTACCTATAAAAAATATAAAAATTATAAATCTTGTTAATATAAGACAATTTTATATTTATACAAAATATGTCATAATTTAAAAGTAACATAATTTTTACATATAAAAAAATATATGCGTATTTGAAAAATATTATTACAAATTCTACACAATAATGGAAGATAAGTTTAAATATAAATGATAAATAATAAAAATATATGCATGAAAATAATTTTAAAAAGAAAATATAGTTAGATTTTATATTTATACAAAATATGCCAGAATTTGAAATTAACACAATTTTGGAATATAAAATTGATATATGCTTATTTAAAAATTATAATGATACTATTTTTGAACAATATGATAGAAAAACAATAAATTAAACAAACACAATATACTATTGTGATATATTATTAACCCATCACAACATGAGTTTTTTTACTTAATTTTTTATCTTAATTATCTAAAATATTAACCTAAGGGGTTATAATATTGTATTGAACTGAAATATTTTCTTTATTTCATGTAATTTTAATGGTCACATTTATGGGTTTTAACATTCTTATTGAGTTTGTTATGGAAAATAGTATTGTTGAAAAAGGTATTATGTAAAAAGGTCTTGTGGAAAAAGGTATTATGGGAAAATGTCTTGTGGATAATAGTATTTTAGAAAAAGGTCTTGTATACATGCCTTAAAAGGAACCTAGACTATCATGGAAATAAAAATGAAACACAAAAAGGCACCATAGAATCAATGTAATAAATGAAAGAAACAGCATACCATGGTTCCACACAAGCTAATTAAACTAGGGAATTTGATAAAATAAATGATGGTAATCTCCTACAATTTCATTAACCATCACTAAGTATTAGTGGAAACTAAATAGCACCTAATGTGTGATTGTCCTAGAAAGTAAAAATATAATAAACAAATTGTTGGCTATTTTGTGTCCAAACTGAAACACAAACTATCCATCTAGTCCACACTAGCATAATCGGGCCCCCGACCCTAGTATCACATAACTAGGGGAACTATAACTTATCTATACTGAACTACTATAGAATAAATCTGGACCTATATCTTAGTTTTTAGGGTTACAATAAAGGTAAATAAAGTGTATATGTGAAAATAACGAATAATTAGATTAACATATCAACTTAAAATAGTTTCATATACATAATTATCATATCAACACTAATGCCCTTGATAACCCCTTTTCAAATAAACCATGTCACAATTTATAATAAACTACACCCCCCTTAGGTACCACAATTTATATCAAGTATAAAAAAACAAGAGGGACAGAAAAGGGTCCCATATTCAATATGAAAACTCTCTTATAAAGTTCGAAATGATCCTTTACCAAAATAAACATAGAATTTCAATTCATTCCAACTATTTAAGATACCAATTTTAATTTTTCCACTAAAATGAATCCATGGTAAACCACATATGAAACCATTTAAAGTTTAAACCATATTAATTTTAAATAATTTTTAAAATCCATCTATTTTCTTATTTTCAAAAAAATCCATGAAAACCACACCTTTTCTATTATAATGACCAAAATGAGTTTAAACTATTGAAACCATAAATATCATTTAGAAAAAACATTTTTAACATTTTTCAAAATGCTTAGCACTTGAAAAATCCATATAGAAACTAGAAAATCATTAAAATTTTATTATACCAAGTGATAAAAATAGTAAAAATATAATGGAATGCATTTATACTATCACATATAGATTTAATTTTGAAAAACATGTAATTATAAAAAATATATAATTAAATTACATGTATATTAAATGAATTATACAAAAAACCCTACCTATATTAGGTAGAAATAAAGATATATAAATTCTTCTACCATTATAAAGCTCAATAAATCAAATTAGGGCCCTCTATAATTCCAAAACCCCAAAATAAACCCAAATTAGAACCATACCTAAACCATATTATCATTCACATAACCAATATGGTTTATAGGGATATACATACCAAGAATTAATGGGTGTATGGAAGATTATAATTGATGAAAAAGAAGAAAAGGGTGAATAACCTTAAGAATCAGCTTAAGAATTGCAAGTCGGGCAGATAGAGGCTCTGCAAAAAATCACAATGAAAGAAGATTTCAAAATGATTTTGGAGGCCACAGGATTGAATATTTGAATGTAGGGTTTCCGTGCAAGAGATACCAAGTCATTGTCGCCTGAAATAAAAACAGCGGAATAATACGAAATGAGACTTCATAAAATTTTAAAATTATTTATCACATCAGTTATATAATAATCGACATTATAAATCATTTTTTCACGTTGTTTATATAATAACTGACGCCATAAACTGGATTTATCATATCGGTTATAAAATAATAGACGTTATAAATCCAGATATATGATTTATCATGTCGGTTATTTTATAACGGATGTGATAAATCAAGAAAATTAATTTATTACATTGGTTATAGTATAACCGATGTGTTAAATAAATTTTTTCAAATTTTCATGTCGGTTATTTATAACTGATGTAAAAAATTATGATGTGGTAAATAATTTTTGTACTAGTTCCTTTTGTTTCTATAAAAAACCTTTTTTTTATTTTGAATATGAGGACTATAAATAGCCCTGATAGTACTGGAAAGAATAAATAAATAGGGTATTAATAATTTTTTTAAACGAAATTGTATTTATCATTGGGAATACCTCTTCTGGGTGATAGTTTTTTGATGAAATACAATATATTTCATAAATCTTCAAACATACTAATCATAATATTTTCCATTATTTTATTTAGGAATCTATATAAATATTCAAAAAACTAAGAAATTTGAATTTATATATGTTTTGATAGTGAAATATTATTATATATACCCTAATACTTAACCACTTATAGAAGTCGATATGATTCTTGTGCTCATGAATTATCCTCATGCCTCGATTTTGATGATATCATAACAAAATTTTCATTCAAACATAATATAAAATCTATATATTTAAGTTTATTTGTAAAATGTTTTATGTAGTGTATTAAAAATTGGTAAACATAATCATGTTTGGTCTATTTTTTGGGAATCCATGCATTTAAACCAAATAATAAATATTTGGAGTATCAAGATTGATTTCAATGAGAAAACAATGATATATAAACAAATAACAAGGAATATATAATTAATGGAATGAAAATATATTTGATATGATTAAATTGTAGAGTTTTACCCATGAATCTTGGGAATTAAAAAGATTTTTCCATTATTAATTATTTTTTCAAACATAACGGCCATTTTTTCAACTATTAATGAATATTCCTCTTCTCCCAATTATATTTTAGTATAGAAGTGATGCGAGGAAGAATGAGTCCAAAAAAATTTCATAGGGTTTTCCATTATAATTATACTCATATATATAGATATAAAAAGTATGAATAAAATTTATCTACAATTAACATAGTAGATAAGCTTTGGGACAAAATAATTGTGAAAACCAACAGCATGTATACATTTTCAACTCATACTCCTTTCCATTCATTCGGGATAATTTGACCTACATTCTCAAGACCAAAAACTCTATAATGGCCTCCCCATATATTTATTCTTCAAAATAAATTATCATATAACCATTTTTGAATGTTGTATCCATATTAACTTGTAATACTAGTAAATATATAAGTTGAACTGGTGGGTAAGAGGTACTTTCTTAATTTATTTTTGATTGATTTGTTAATCCGTTAGATTGTTTTGATTCAACCTTCCATTTCTACTTCCCTTTCTCCATATATAATAACATTAATCAGTTTAGGCCTTTTTACATTAATTATTATAGGTCTTTAATAAAAATAAATTGGATAATAATACCTACATGTCAATAATTATTTTTACAAAATAAAATAGCCTTGCTAGAGAGGTTCCAATAGAAAGTTCAACATTGTGAACATCTAGATCATAAATAGGAATAAGTATATCAGTTCTCACAACATGATCTACATGAATCCCCACTCTCATAGAACCTTTTAGAAGTTGTTTTTTGTGTATAATATCTCCTTTGATAATATACATCATACCCTTCATAATAAGGTTATGGGTGGGTTCAGATAGATATAAATCAAAATCATTTTCAACATGTAGAATATTAGAATAGAAAGGTATTAGTCTCTTCATGATTCACATTTATTTGAAACAATTATATTAATATTGATTATATCTAGTGAGGTAAACCTTTTAAACGAATAGATTTTCTCAAATTGGGGTTGGGGTAATCATATATTGGTTTTTGTTGTGTTGTTGCTTCCATTTTATGTCTTCCCATAACATTCTCTAACAACTAAAACTATTGTTTATGTTTTTTTCTAGAGAAGATCTTCATGTATTCATCTCATCCATTTTCTTATCTTTACCCCATGTATATTTCTTTTCTCAAAATATGTTTGTGGCGAGACTCCAAAACCCACAACACTTACATGACCATATTGTTCTAGTCCCTTCATGGTCACTGAAAGTAGTCATTCATCGAGTAAAACCAATGAAGATTCTTGTCTCTAAACCAGATAAAAAATATAGGAAAATAAGAAATTATTATTATGTAATAATTATTTAAAATAGAATTTTTATTATTATTTCATTCTTACATATTCTTCCCATACTTTTTTTTGTTTTCATTGATTAGTATTTCATATTTATATACATGAGCCTCTATCCATAGCACATAACTTGGGATGAAAGTTTCTTTGGATTTTAATTCATTAATCTATATATATATAAAAGAACATAATTATGTCATTATTTCATGCCACATAAATTTATTACTATAGTTTTAAAATATATTCTAATTTTTTGTCAAGGAAATCATACCCCGTTCTTTCTTTATGATAGGGGTGTATTGGTTTTTCTTAATACTTTTTATTTTTAGAAATCAATAGTTGTTTCATAAATTAATAGTTCCTAATATAAGTGATCAATACACATATTACCAAGTGATTTATTACCAAAAAAAAATTACCTAAAATATACCTCCTTTTGATGATTGATAAACAAATTCCAATTTTATTATTTTATCATGTGTGTATAATTCTATAGTGGGTGTAGGTTTACTTTACCTTAAGCATCCCTGAGATGGTGCTTCATAATAATTGTCTAAAATCCTCTATGAGGCTATCCTATAACCATTAATACAAATTTAATTCAATATTAATCTAGTAGAAATGTAATCTATAAGGGATAATGAAGAGTAAATTAAAATTTTATTGGTTTTTAGTAAAATATGGAAACTATATCATAATATTACCCTAATATATTCCCAAATTAATTCCATTTCCATGGGTACAACATTTTTTCATGCAACTACAAAAATCAACATGTAAATTAGAGTGGTGAACCCAATGTAACATAAGAAAATAGACTTGTTGGTGTTAATGGTTTAGTCAAGTGCATTCCATCCAAACTCAAATTTGAAGCCTCTACTCATCTCATTAATACTTTTTGTTACTACTGCCATGCTACGATGCTGATATATTTTCTAGAACATTGTTTTTTCACATTTTAACATTTACTTAGCTTACACATCATCAATATGATGTTCTTCAGGATCAGTACTATCAGCATGTGGAGAAACTAATAATTCCTTTGTATTGGGAGTAATAGAATGTTGAGAAAATTATTGTTCATTAGTATTGGGAGCATAAAAATGTATAAAATACATTATCTATAGAAGTGGTTGAATATTTAATTTATATTATAGAAATAAGATAGTGAAAAAATAATAATAATAGGTTATATGATGTATATTACCAAAAATATATAACATGATTATTACACACTTTCTTTTTTTAAAGGTTAAAGGTATTTGACTCCTCTATAAAGTATCCTAATTCCCTCATGTTGGTATCCTCTAACATAAAATACCCAATCTACATAAGGACCATCACAAAATGATTTTGTCTTACCAAGGAAGGTGTCATCCTCAGCAAAATTGATATCTGACCCTTTAGTGGGTTAGGTCGATTAAAAAAAATTGACTACCTTCTATTTGTAGGATTTGTAACATAAAATACATGTAATTACTATAATGTAATCATAAATGGTTCATACTTGTAACCTTACTTACTAAAATCCACTTTCATGAATCCCAATTCATCGATTTTAATTTCAATAATGTTATCAACCAACATGAATTGAATAATTGGAACTTTTAATGTTGTATAATCTTGCTTCTATATTTTTGTAATGATGAAAATGTATGACATATTTGAATAAATTGTATTTTTTCTCTTAGTACCAGATATTGGAACCAATTCATAAACAAGTGTAACTTTTCTATTTTTTATGGTACAACATTCATATTATTCCTTTATATAGAACGTATAACCTTTAATTACATAAAAATTATAAGATAATACATTGAAACTTGGTCCCATGACTAGACATCAAATTCTTTCTCAAATTGAATTTTGATTTTCAATTAACTTATTATAAATATGGTCTTGAAACCATCCTATAAACTATCGATTATGTGTATTTGATATCCATATTTCATCCATTGAGGGATTAAAATGCCTAATAATTGATTTGTGGGTTTTAACATATAGTGTAATGTCTGAGCCATATTTTAAACACTTATTATGATATAAAATGCATTGTTTATGATTATTAATTAATTAGTTATTCCAATATTTAATGAATTTTATATTTTATGGAAGGATGTATATATTGTTCGAAAACTAGATTAAATATGAATTATTCATGATGAAAATGAATTCTCATGACATCCCATTGGAAAAAGACCAACTTCATGGCCTCAAAACAATGAAACAAGACAAAACAGAGAAAAAGCTACAATAAAACACTCTTTTACATCATAAATAGTAATTTACTATGTGAAAATTAAATAATTCATGACGTAAAGGCCAAGAATAAAGGAAAAGAATCTTACTAAGAAATGGGTATATGCTTCATGTTGTGAAACATATGTGTTGCACTATGACACCCCCTCTAATTTTTTAGGCCATAAATTCTGGCCATAAACCACTCTTCAGGTGTTTTCTTGATCATTTTACACCGTAAAATCACTATTCATATTTTAAAACTAATGTGTGGGCTCATAAATGGACATATTTCCCATAATTAATTCCAAATGATGCTTTAATGATACCATTATGAACCAAATTAGTTCAAGACCCATTAATGACCCATTTATATAGCCCATGGATATGACCGCGGCCTATAAATAAGAGGTTAGGGGATTAAAAAAGAATTGACCAGTCTGAGAGAATGTTACACTACACTATTGTTAGGGTTCTTCTATTTATTGGGTTTCCTTTTCAATTTTATTTTCAATTTATTTTGAATATAACATATCTCCATAATTCAAATATGTTCGTCACATTTATTCTATTTTCATAATATTCCTCTTTATCCCTCCCCATCTTTCATCTTGATCTCTTACACTTTCCATTGACAAGGGATTGAACAAAGTCTTGGCCTTGGGGGAGGTTTCATAGAATTCAAAAATTTCTTTTTTTTAATACATTAAATGTTTTAGTTTAATTTATAGTGAATGAGAGGGAAGTGGATAATTTCGAAAAGCATCAAAAGTGGAATGAATATCAAATTCATTCATATTTTCTACTAAGTGGAAGGGAAATTTGGTGTGCCAAAGTGGTTTAATTGGCATACTAAAAAACCTGGTCAAGGTAGGGAATAACAATCCATGTGTGGTGGGATGGATTGTAAAATTAAATTTAATCAATAATAATGAATAATGAATAATGAAGGAACCCGGATAACCAAACCATAAAGACCAAAACCATTATCCCAAACCTACATTTTGTATGCATTTTAATTTTCATTTTGGTTTTAGTTTTTTATTGAATTATTCTTCCAAAACCTAAAAACCAAAAAAAATCCTTATTTTAATAAAATAATAAAAAAATTACAAAAAGAAGTTGTTTAGAAGAATTATAATTAGAAATCGATTGACTATGATGCTTCTTACATGAGATAGCCTTTTTCATCTATTGTGTTATAATAGAAAAATAAATTAACTTTTTTACACCCTACCTTATTCATGTCAAAACTAGAATCGTTTCTGAGAAGATAAGCTGTCATTTTTTCACTTTTTCCATTTTCACATTTTTGTAAATAATTCTAATCGTTTTCTTTTAAAAAATAATAAATTATAAAAAAAATATTCTCATATAGAATATGGGAATTTTTTAAACATCGTGAAAAAAGATGTTTTTTATAATATATTATTATTATTATTATTTTAAGGAAAATAATGAAAATTATTTAAAAAAATGTGAAAACAAAGAAAGGGAAAGAATGACATCTTTAATCCCTAGAAACTGTGCCAGTTTTGACATGCTTAACATATGGTGATACAAAAGATAATTTATTTTACTAGTAAAACATAATAGCTAACCAGGATCATCTTAGTTAAGGATATTTATAGTCAATAAATTTCTAATTATGATTCACCTAAACTTCTTCTTTTTGTATTTTTTAATTATTTTATTAAAACAGTGAATTTTTTTTATTTTGGTGTTTTAGAAAAATAATGCATTGTAAAAATAATAACTAAATTTAAATGAAAATATAGATATAATATAGGTTAAGGAGAAAATTTATGGTCCTTAGGGTTTGGTTACACAGGTTTCTTAATTATTCATTTTCATTGATTAAATTTAATTTGAAAATTCATCCCACCGTACATCATTTTTTATTCCCTACCTTGAGCATGATTTTTAACATGCCTAGGAAACCTATTTAACATACCAAATTTTAATTCATATTGGTAGAAAATAGGAATCAGTGTAACATTCAGGCCATGGTGGATGATTACTGCATCAGTTCCCTTTCCTCCCATTCAACACAAATTAAATTAAAACATTTAAGGAAATAAAACATAGATATTTGGGAATTCTGTGAAAAATCTCCCATGGCCAAGCCTGGGACAATCATTTCTATCACAAACTGTAAGATATCAAGTTAGATGATGGGGAGAGAGAAATAAAAAAATTAATAAATAGAGAAGAAAGGGTAGACACTTAATTAAAATATAAATATGTGTTACATTCAAAAGAAATTGAAAATAAATAAAAAAAGGAAACCTAATAAATAGTAGAATCATAAAAAAATCATAGTGACATATTCTCTATGACTGGTCAATAATATTTCAATCCCCTGATCTCTTATTTATATGCCTCAATCACAACCTTGATCTTCATAAATGGGCCATTAATGGGTCTTTGGGTGATCTAGATCATAATGGAATCATTAAAGCATCATTTAGAATTAATTACATCAAATATGTCTATTTATGAGCCCAACCATTATTTTTACATCATAAATAGTGCATTTACATCATAAAATGATTGAGAAAACACCTAAGAGAGATTTATGATTGGAATTTATAGCCTAAATAGTTCTATGGTGGGCGTCACAACATGAAACATGTGGATATTGCGTAGAAATATTCTTTTCCATTATGAATTTTATTTATAGCTTGAATTATTCATTTTTATGTCATATATTACTATTTATTATGTAAATTAGTATTTTTCGATAACTTTTTCTCCAATTTTTCTTGTTTCTCTAGTTTGAAGACTTGGAGTTTTTCCTTTTCTTATGGGATGTTGTTGGGCATTATTTTCATCATTAATTCTTCATCTTTAAGTTAGTTTTTGAAAACTATCTATATCCTTCCATAAAACATAAAAAAAAGTAAATATTAGCATGATTAATATGTTAATAAACATAAAAAATTCATTTTATATCCTATTAAATTTATAAAATATGGCTCTATCAAGAAACCTCAAATTTTTAATGTAAAACATAAATTCACACCTTCTCCTTATCTTTAATATCAATTAATACAAAAACTATTTTGAAAATTCCTTCACCCACAAGTCTCATAGTGTGATAAGATTTTTGTAGACCAATTATTTCAACTTCAGATAGGTAGTTTGTATAGAATTAAATGAATTCCTCTATAATACATCATGGAGAAATACAACCTTTTTGTCAATATCGATTTTTTATATACCCTTTAAAAATCATAATATTCCATTAAATGGGGTACATTCATCTATAATATATAGAACCACATAGCCACATATTCTCCAACCAAGTAAACCACCAGGTGAACCATCATATCAAATAATGATGGTGGGAAGAACATCTCAATTCACATAATATGACAAAATTTTCATTTTCCATATTTTACAATTTCATTAGGTTTATAAATTTACAAAATATACCATTAAAAAATAAAGAGATCCTAGTTAATGTATGAAAAAACATTCTTTAGAAAAATAAAATGTAAAGTTACATGCATTAGATCTTGAATCAAAACAGGAAAGTCATATGATTTTAGTACTGTTAACATTAAATTAGTTATCGAGATGATATTATTAATATTTTTTGAATACCCCTTATGGATCTAGTACATCATTCTAGAAGTTTAAAAATAGATATCTCTCTTTCTTGTAAATTGTATAAGCAGCTAAAGGAAGACAAATCTATCTTTCACACTTCACTAGAAGAAAAATATTCCTGTATCCTCAGGTCAATCATGTCCAAATGAACCTTAATTATATTATTTTCTTTTTGGGTGCATTTAGTAACATGACAATGAATCTATCACATACATTTTTTCTACATGAATGAAATCATGAAAATTTATAATCTACAAACAATTCTAGTACATTAATTCAAAAAAAATGATTATTTTTCAAACTATTTTTCATAATGTTTTTCAAAGAAGGTTTACCAAAATCGGTTTCCATGTATTTTACTTTCTCAAAAAGTTGATTTACTTTTAGTGGAGACAGTGTTATACCTTCTTCTAAATTACTATCAAATGATGTCATCCAATATCGTTATTTATTTCATCGGGGTACAAATCTGAGATTTCACAGAAATATAGTCTTTAATGAATGTTTCAACCTAACTGAGTGTATACCTTTTCAAAAATGGGACACACATGGGTTCCTTAAATTATATATCATGAAAATTTTTCCAAATAATGAAATTCATTTACCATCCCATACAACATTTATTAAATGTGAAATACTCATTTTTGTAAGAATCATACAATGAAACATCAGAATCCTGCATTAATTTCAAGTCTTCAATCAATGGAACCAAAAAACATCAATATCATTAACCAATTTTTTTGTGTCCTGATATAAACATAGACAACATAATGTATTTTAACTTAATGCACAACCATTATATAAAGTTATAATTTACCAATATAAATGGCCATGTATTGTGATTACTACTTTCAAAACCAAAAGGATTTAGTCCATCTGTAAATAGTGAAAGACAATGTTTTAATGGCTCATTTCCAAATTTAGGAAACTCATGATCGATTTTCTTCCATTTATGAGAGACTACTAGGGATGAAGTGTCCCATCATGATATCTTGTATCAATGTGGCATGTCAATTTCTTTACATTATCCCCACTTCTATATATGTCTCTAAACCTTGTAATGATTGGAATGTACCACACAATTTTTAAAAGAATTAATTCAACATTTTTGTATCAAGATGCCCCAAATTATGTGAACTTTCTAAGTGATTAATAGTCTTTTAAAAACAATATAAATTTATTTTGAAATACATGTATTCATTCAAAGATCATACCCATTGAACATATAATTTGTTATAAATCATTTTTCTGACATGGAAGTTCATTATATTTTAGTAGCATATCATTAAATAAAAAAAATAGTTTAATAAAGTTGATGTCACTCTATTAATTTCTTAATTTTACATTATATAGCTTTAGTACAGTTGAAAATGTTGTATATTTAGTACAACTAGCATAAAATGGAATCTTTTCATAACTATTTAACTTCTGAGATAGCTTTGGGCAATCACAAAGTTCACCTTCAACTTTCATTATCATTTACTCAATATGATATTCATCATCATTCACACTCGTAATCATATCCTTTATAAGATATTCACCATTTTTCATACTTTTAATCATATCATATGATCCATAAGACACAGTGTTACCCAAGTCACTTTATATGTTCATTTCTTCCATGTGTTTGTCAAACATTTATAACTTCAATCTATTCCATGACGAATCAACTATTCTTAAAACTTACCTAGACTATGTATTCTTTAACAACAATAATATAAACATGGAAAAAGGATTTTAGAATGTTCATATGCATGATATTTTGAAAACATGATGAACTCTTTCACCCCATCCTCATATTATTTTATCATATGATTGGAATTCATCAATTTTTTATTCACATCGATCCAATTTGATTCAGTTATATTCATATTTAAAAAAATAAACAAATAGAAAGTATTTTATTTTTTGTAAAAAAACCATCTTGATGGTGCTTTTTGGTTGATTGTGTTTTTTGACAAGGTTTTATGTTGTTAACGAAGGCTAGTTATCAAAGGAGGTGAGAAGATTTGGTATAAATGTCCAAACTGATCATGTAGAGAATAAATGTCAAAACTAATCATGTAGATCTTGAATATTAGAACTAATCATATAGAGTGGAAATGTTAGAACTGATTAGGTGGGGAAAAATGTTAGAACTAATCACGTGAAGCACTTGAACACATCACATGATTTTCGAGACATTGAATTTTCACAAGACATGGATTATGTAAATACGATTTTGGATGCCCCTACATTTTCAACTCCAAATGTATCAAATACCAAATATAGGGACACATCACATATTATTAACCCAAATGAAATGATCATATAACATTACCCACATCTAAATAGACTATAAAATCACATGAAAATTATCTTTATTTTAATATAAAAACCATAATAATTCTCAATTGAGAACCCAGATGTCATAATATTCATATCATAAGAAAAATAACATATTTATTAAACTCCAATCATAAAAAATATCAAAAAAATAACCAAAAATCCCTAAATAATCATAGAATAAATGTTGTCATAGGAATGATAAAAAATATTATGAATATCCTGATGCTAATTATCTTGTTAACATCAAGTAATGGATATTATATATGAAACATAATCCCTTGGTATATCAGGGATATAGTGTCTTACACTCTATGTGGTATGTGTATGGGGTCATTCGGTATACAAAAATCCGTTTATGGATTGTAAGAAAAAGGTGATAGTCATATGATTTTCTTTAGATGTCATGATGGGATCTTGAAAATTACACAGGACTATCAATTGGTCAAGTTATGGAACTAAAATATTATTAGCACTTAGTGATGGTTTATTAAAACACTGCTAATTTTTTTAAATAAATTAGCAGCAGTTTTTAATAAACTGCCACAAAATGTGGTTTTTTTACAGTGACGACACTTCTCCCCTGACTCCCCCTAACTCCCCCGACACCCCCGACACCCCGACCCCCCGACCCCTGCAACCCCCCCTGAAACCCTAAGACCCTGGTGACCGGAATGACCCTGATGACCCTGGAGAACTCCCGAATCCCTCACCGTGCCTCAACACCCCTCACTACACCTCGCTTCCCATCATGACCCCTGTGACCCCCCCCCCCCCCCGAAGCCCTAGAACCTTGCAACCCCAACAACCCACATGACCCCATTGACCCCCCGAAGCTGTCACCATGCCTCTACGCACCTCACCGCGCCTCACCGCCCATCACGACCCCCGTAACCCCCCAAATCCCTAGGATTCTGTGACCTCGACAACCCTCGCGACCCTGATGACCCCCCAAAGCCCTTGATGTGGTAAAAATATATCATTAGATTGGGTCATCTATATCATTAGTTTCATCAGTCTTGTTAGTGTAATTTAAGTCATCAACATCATCAGTTTCATTACTGTTATAAGATTCATTATGGTTGTTAGTGTCACCCATGTCATCTATGCATTAAGTTTCATTAGGTAAAACTATATTTTTATCTTGGTTACTATATGCTATATCATCAATGCACTCAGTGTCCTGAATGTATCCCATGAAATCATTATTATTGGGTTCATAAGTGATGCAGATGTAATTAGACTCTTCTATCTCATGAATATCATCAGTGTCTCCAGTCTCATTGGCTTCATTAGTTTTTTCTAGAATTTATGGTTTCATTAGATTCATAAACATCATTGATGTCATAAGTGTTGTCACATTCATTATAATATTTGGTTGTGTTGATGTGATCATGATAATAAGTGTCATAATTGTGATATGTGTCCTCAATTTCTTTAAAGTCATTAGTTTCATATGTTTTATTTGTTTAAAGAGTTTATTCAGTATGGTTCATCTCATTAGTGCCACTGATGTTGTTTGTCTCATATATGTATTCAATTTCATTGGAATCATTGAAATTATTTATGTCATAATTTCCATTGGTATGGTCCATTCCATCAATATCATTGGTATGATCTATGTATTTAGTGTCATTTTGGTTATTAGTTTTTTCATCAACATCATTTTTTCCTTGGTTATTTAGTTAATCAGAGTCTTCATCATCAAAGGTTTTTACTACACCACCACAACCATTGTAATTGTTGTTGTTCTTAGAATCATTAACATTTTTAGTGTTTTTTTTTTCATAACCATTTAATACATTCCATCCATTTAATTGGTTCTATATATTTCTTTGATTTAATTCAATTCGTAAATGTTTTTAGTGTCATTTTCATCATATACACTCTTGGTTTCAGTGATGTCATTGGTTTCTTCTATGTATTTTTTTATCAATAGTGTGATCGATAATGCATGCAATATTATTATCATCATTAAAATGTATTTCATCCATATATTCATTAAATTTTTTTCATAGGGGATACTTTTTAATCAGCTTATCAGGTGTCATTGCAGAGCCCGAGCATTAATGGTTATTTACTCCCTTTTAATTAAATTATTAATTATTTTTATTTGTACCACTTCTACATGTACATTATTATAGTCTGGTTATATTTAGGGATATAATTGGTGGTGGACTATTTAATTATAGTCACACCTTTCTCAGGATACCATGGAACTTGATACCCAAGTTGATGCTACTTGATTGTAGGCTTGGGTTTGGGCAAGTCTCAATGCTTGATGATTAGATTACTAGGAAAAAACATGGGAGTTTGGGACTAGAATTGGACTTGGGACCATCTTCAATGTTTTTCCTAGTTTTTCCTTTTGAAATTTTGGTTTTTGATGTATATGATCTACTAATTATGTATTTATTTCTTGACATGTAGTATATAGTTCATTTGTTATAACATTGTTTGTTTTTTATTATCTCTCTATTCTTTTATGAATCTTTTTAATTTGTATGATTTGGTTTTCTAGTGGGTGGGTTCATTATTTACCATATGTATTTATATAGGAAAACCTTATTTAACATTTTTATATATTTTTTCAACTAGTATATATGAATCTCTTTTACTATTTAGTAATAGTTATGTGTTTAAATTTTTTTAAATATTTTGTAGGAACATTGTGATATAAATGGATAAAAGTTGGATCACATTAATAAGGAACACACCTCAGCATGCTAAGGGTTTGGAAAAGTTTTTAGATTTTGAAATTTAAAATTGATCTATTGAAAAGATAATAAGATTTCCATGTCCTAAATGTAAATTTAGAAGATAGTTTAAGAGAGATGAAGTTTATGAACATTTAATATTGAAGCAATTCCCTACTCAATATTTGTGTTGGATTTGGCATAGAGAATCAAAAATTACAAAAAGGATGAGCACTAATGTCAATCCATAGAATTAGCTCCCAACTTCATCTAGAATGGAAAATGACATGAAAAACCTTATAAATGATGCATTTAACATTTCAAGACCCCACCATCAACATCAAAACATATCAGAATAACCATATGAGGGTGATACAAATAGAAACATGACAAGTGATGTTTTTTAGACTGTAGGACAACCATATTAAGATTGTAACATGTCATTGGATCCTCCTATTGATTCTGTAGAGACTAATGTAATAGAAAACTTCACTAAGAAATATATGCTTCATGGTTTAGTTAACTATGGAGATCAAGATTTGTATAGTGGATGTTTGAAATATTCAAAACTTTCTTTTATTCTTAAGTTGTACCATATCAAATGTCTATGTGGAATTACAAATAAGGAAATGTCCATGATATTGGAGTTTTTGTGTGATACATTTTCTGAATAAAACATCCCTGAGTCTTTTTATGATATGAAAAATGTTGTTAATAGGCTTGGTATGAATTATACAAAAATACATGCATGTACCAATGATTGTATGCTTTATTTGAGAGAGTATTCAAGTAGACAGGATTGCAAAAAATGTTCTTCTTCTAGATGGATTTCAATGGGTGATGTTGAAATTTTGAATCAACATACTACCATGAAGAAGAATAAAAGGAACACACCTATAATGGTTTTGCGTTAATTTCCTTTAAATACTTGATTGCAAAGATTATTCATGTCATTGAAAACTGCCGAACACATGAAGTGTCATTCTGTAGATAATAAAAATGATGGGTTAATGCGGCATCCACAAGATTCAAAATTGTGGAAGACATTTGATTCATTACGTCCATATTTCTCACCTGATCCTAAGAATGTTTTATTGGGATTGGATACCGATGGATTTAACCCATTTGGGACATTGAGTATGAGTTATAGAATTTGGCCAGTTGTTTTGATCCCTTACAATCTGCCTCCGTGGATGTGTATGAAACAAATGTCTTTTATCATTTTGATGATTTTTCCTAGAAAAAAAATGTCTAGAAATGATATTGATGTATACTTGCAACCTTTAATTTAAGAATTACAGGATTTATAGAGAAACGGTGTTGAGACATATGATGCTTCTTCTAAAACAATGTTCAAAATGCATGTTGTTTTAATGTGGACCATTAGTGACTTCCCTAGACTTGGGAATTTATCTGGTTGGAACAATTACATGGGTTTGGTTTTTTATATTTGTAGATTTTATTTTGAGTCCAAATGGATACCTCACATTAGAAAATGGTGCTTCTTGTTCCATCAAAGATTTATCGATGCATCTCATAGATTTCAACGGAACAAATCAAAATTTAATGGTTTCATTGATCATAGACCAACTCTAATGTTGTTAACTGGTTCTGAAATATTATCATAACTTGTAAATGTTGAAACAGAATTTGGGAAGGTTCATCATTTGAATGATAGTGGGAAATGAGTTTGAAGTGCATCGTCAAGTGAAATTGGAACACAAAAATGGAAGATAAAAAGTATATTATTCAAACTTCCATATTTGGAATTTAATTTGTTGTGGAATAATCTTGATGTGATTCATATTGAGAAGAATGTATATAAAAATTGGATCTTTACATTTCTTAATGAGCATGGAAAGTCAAAGGATCATCTCAATGCTCAGAGAGACTTATAAGTAATGAACATAAAACGTGATCTCTGACCAGATGAGAATGAAAAGTATGCTCCAACAATTTTTGCAATGAAAAATATAAATATAGATACATTACTTTGAATTTTAAATCATGTGAAGGTATCTGATGGGTATTCAAGTAACATATCTAGGTGTGTTGAATAAAATAATTGTAGGTTACATGGATTGTAAAGTCACAATTCACATATTTTTTTACAGCAGTTACTACCATTGGCAGTGCATACATTACTACCTGAAAAAGTTACTATTGTTGTACTCCAATTTTGCACATTTTTCAGACAACTATGTGAGAAATATCTATATCCATTTGAGCTTCACAAGATTTAGGATAGGTTTTTATTGACACATTGTGCAATGGATATGATCTTTCCTCCATCATTTTTTACTATCATGATGCATTTAACTGTACTTTTGGTTGAGGAATCTAAATTAGGAGGCCTCGTACACTATTGAAGGATGTATCCAATTGAGAGGTACTTTATTTATATGTTTTTAAGTTAAGTAAACAATTATTGGCACTTAATTAAATGCATAATTATGTTTGTTTGTTTTTTACAGATATCTCAGGCATTTGAAATCATATATGAGAAATAAATATCAACCATAAGACTCTATTACTGAAGTATATTTGGCAGAGGAGTGTCTTACCTTTTCTTATAGATACTTGGATGATATTGAGATAATATTTAATCAAGTTGGATGTGTTGACAACACATCAACTCAATCTCAAGTACATGGGAAATCAAAAATATTTCATGTTATTGGCCAATCAGTTGGGAGGAACTCAAATGTTATACTGGCAGAAATGAAATTATTACAGGCACATAGATATGTGCTGCTGAATAATGAAATTTCAGATCCATTTATTGAAGATTTGAGGATACAGAAAAAGATATGAATGATTGGATATACATGAAATGAGAAATATATAATGAAAGATGTTAATAAAGAGCTTGTAGAATGGTTTTTACGATGTGTAAGTTCATAAATATTGAAATAAATACAGATATTTGGTTGACACATATATTTTTTAAATCTAATAATGTATATATTTTTAGATCATGAATACGAATACTCGAGCAGAGTTGTCATAATTTTTGAAGTTTCTTACTCTAGGTCCTCTAAAACAAGTTAGAAAGTTTGGCGCTTACAACATGAATGGATTTAGATTTCATATAGTCGATCGAGAAGAGGGTTTGAAAACACAAAATAGTGGTATATTTACATTTTATAAAGTAAGATACTATTAAAAGATAACTGATATTATTGAATTAAACTACCACAAGTATTTTTAAGTTATTTTATTCAAATTCAATTGGTTCGATATTAACAGAGGTGTTAAAAGTGATTCTTTGCAATTTAATTTTGTGAACTTCTCTCGCTTGATGGATGTTGGTGATCGTGAACTACATAATACATATATCTTATCATTGTAATAAAAAAAATGGTATATTAAGTGAATGATGTTGTGAATGAAGGGTGGAGTGTAGTTTCTCATGTAAAACAAAGAGATTTGTATGATATGGGTGATGAAGTGGAAGATTTGACGTCTGACATTGAATCTCATCAACATCAATAAGTGGACTTATTTTTCCATCACGATAATGAAAATATTAGTCTATTAAGGATGGATGAAGTGGATGAAGTAATGGAGTAGGAAAACGACTTGATTAAAGGGGGAAATGATTGTATGTATAGTTATACATTCATTTAGAATCCACTTATTTTATTTGTGTAGCCATTCATTATCATTGTTATGTAAATTTTTTTTAGTATTGTGCATCTATTATCATTTTTTTTCTACAGAATTTTTTGAAATATATGTTCTGAAATTAATTTTATTTGATTAAATGAAAGTAATAAAAGGGAGGAAGCATTATACTATATTGAATCTAACTGTAGAGATAATAGTTGTCCCATTTGATTCATATGGGGTCCCTACGGATGACGTTGTAGGATTACTTGGCCAGATTATAGGCCATCTATCCGTGAAGCCGGTTTCCCTTCCTATTTTGTTATGATGATTGGAGGTAGATATCATCTTTGTAGAATTCATTGATTTATTTATATTAGAAGAAAATCAGATCTACCCCTGGTGGTATTGCATTAACTAGTGGTGAGCAGGTAAATCACAAAAATTTAAAATCATTTAGTTTGAAAACATTTATTGGTTTTATGTTTAAATATAAATATAAAACAATATTTAATTTTCAATATAATGTTCTTATAGGTGGTAGTAGGATGTAGATATGGAGGTGGAGAGGGAGACGAGTTGTGTTCATCATCGGACAATGATTAGTTGTATTGTTGATATGTTGGACAAATATGGTAACAGTCGGTTTGTATATGTATCATGTGTGGCACAGAGTTGCAACCAAACATTTTCATGAACTAAAATTTTCTTGATTTATCATGCTTCCTTTTATGTATTATGAACCCAGTCTTCCAAAGACACTAGGAATTTATTATCCTTATGTTTTATTAATGGATATTTATATTTATGAATCATATAATAATGTGTAAAATTTTCACCAAGATTATATGATCCACCAGTGTCATGCTATGAATACAATAGGGAAAATTTCATACATGTGGCCATATATGGTGAACACCACACCCGACATCATCCCACTAGATCATTATACTGCCATCCTAATAGTTTCATAATTTTAGAGAAAACAAACAAAGATCCCTTCACCAGTACAACAAGATGCAGGTACTGGAAAGAGGTAGAATAAACAGTTTGTCCATGGTTTCCAAATTTTTTCTCATGAACTGTGGGAACACCCTCCATAATTAGTGGCATGAGAATGGTTGGAACACAATATAGATAACCATATAGAACAACTGTGTGTCTCATTAAATAGGCTAGAAATTTCAAAAAATCCCCTCTTTCCTAATTTATTTTCACCATGTCTTTATTTCTCCTTCGTGTGCTCAAGGGGCCTCCTGCCCATGCTCCTCCTACCCTATCCTCTAAAAGGGTTGGATTGATCCCCATTATCTGGTGTTTAATTCAACCTCTATCAAGTTATTTGTATATCACTAAGTGAGTCTAGGAATCTTACTTCTTTCTTTATTCATTTATCTCCTCTATAAATTCATTATTTGGGTGTAACTAAATTCACCATATTATCAGGGCATTCATCTGTTTCTAGAATTTCTCTCAATATGGATAGAAACATGCCTTGATATTCGTCATGTCAGTCATCTATAGTATTTGGTAGGTGTTCTATAGAATTACCCTTAGAGCCTTGATGTTTTATAAATTGTGTCACTATGATTTCTGGTGGGACTTCCATGCGACGACTTGTGAATTTGTTGTTTAATTTTTTGAACATAGTTCATTAGGATTAATATACCTTGTTTATTAAATTTTCCATGTTAAGTACCATGAGCCTGAAATTTGAACTGCATGTAACTGTGTAATCCTTGAATGACTTAATATAATTATTTTTTCTCTAATAAAACCCCCTTTTAAGTGTATTGTTTTCTAAACTATCAAAGTGAAGTTCAAATGAATTGTTGGAGGACGTGATAACCCCCTATGTATGACTTAGTAACCAAACCCTCCTTTATGTGGTTAGGGACTAATTCTAATTGAGGGAACTGGATGTTCTCATATGGAATGCATGCTAGCATGGCCTACTATATACCTTTTCATGTATGGTGTTAACTTCCATGGGTAGTCCACATGAACCTATTACTTTTATTCAATTCCCATAAACCTTTAATTATGGAATGGACTACCTAATTAATTAAATGAAATGCTATGAGTTATGGCTTGAATAATACATTTCCCTTATGAATTTATAATTAAAATGTCTTATAGGTGTGAACCTTATTAAATCCACTTGATTTATAAGATGGCATGGCTCAACACATGGAATCATTAGTATTTAAAACATAAAGAAAATCAATGTATTAGTTACACCTTGAAAGTCACTTGTTTTACTATTTACATAATACTAAGGATGGGCTCATAGGTTGTTGATACTTTGTACGTCAGGGGTGATACATGTTATATCATGGATGATCACACTGTTCAGGTTACTTAGCTTCATGTGAGTAATACTGGTTCCCAAGGGGGAACACATGGATGGGCTCGGTGGAAAGATTATTACACCATGAAATGAGTGATACTCAGACAAGTGTGTGGATTTGAAAGTGATTTTTCTTATGAAATTGTTGGTTTACTTATATTCTTTTGGATATAGGATGTATGAGCATGTGAAATTTGAATGGTTTTTTTTCAGGGCACTCATATTGGGGCTACAGAATCAACTGTGTTTTTTTGTAAATCTAGCTTTAGAGGTAGTTTAAACTACCACTAAGTAAATGGATCATATTTAACGGTGGTTAAAACCGCCGTTATAATTTTGTATTTTACTGTCAGCAGCAGTTAAAACCGCCACTACATATAATAATTTAGCATCGGTTAAAACCGCTGATACGTAGTTTTCATTTTTCTTTATCATTTTACGGTGGTTATCTTGGTTTTAACAGTGTTTGTCCTGGAGAAAATGAAATTATTTTTTAGTGTAGGTGTAAACCACCGTGAAAAAAATCATTTTCCATCAAGAGAACCGCCGCTAAAACCACAAAAAATCATCAGGAAACGCATTCACTACAATGATTACCATAAATTGTCGCTAAAATAAAGAAAATTCCATGTATTGTATGCTGACACCCAATTTAGAGGTGGTTTTTTGAAACCACCACAGCATCATATTTTGCGGCAGTTTAAATATCCGCTATATCAAAAAAAACTGCCGATATGTGGTTATTTTCCTATAGTGTGGAATCACATTACACGATTGTGAAATGAAGCAAGTGATCACATGAAGCGATCATGTGAATCATGTCATGTAAATTGTTAATTTAGTGTAGTGGATGGATAAATGTGGTTTTTAGAGTTAATGTGGTGGATTTAGGCCTATATATACCCCCTAATACATCTTGAAGAAGTATAAATTCTTGATTAAGTGTTCAAATATGAAGCAAAGTGTTTCACCTAAGATAAATAAGGTCTTTCACTAGAAACACAAGATCCACGTAATTAGAAGAAGGTCTCATGAAGAAGTTTCACCGAGAGATATCATTAAGGAATCATGTGAAGTGAATTTTGAACAAGGTGTGTGCACATAGGAAGACCCATTAATATCACATAAAACATGTGAATTTAAAAGGGTCTCACGCTAGGGACACATGATCTTAATGAACAGAAGGAGTCGTGAAGGTATAACATGAAGGGGTCCTATGGAGGGGTATCATGAAGGGATCTCACATAGGGGTCTCATGGAGGGGTCTCATAGAGGCTTGTCATAGAGGATTCTCATGGAGGAGTCTTGTGGAGTTGTCTTGTGAAGGGGTCTTATGCAAGGGTTACATACTCTAAAAAGAAAATACTTTTGTCAAGATATTTGTCATCTCTTTGATAAAACATGATCATAAAGACACAAAAAAGTGTGAATTAACTCATAATTGATTTTCAAAATATTATACTATAGGAGAAGTGAATTCTTTTCATTCGAGAGAGAACAATTTGATTTTAAATTGTGAGTGGTTGTAAACTAGTTTGGACAGTGAGTTCTCTCAGAAACTTGTAATAATAGTGTACTTTAGTGGATTTGGTACATCAGTACATTGTATTTGTATTCCCCTTAGATATATCCAAGTTAGGGTGAACCAAGTAAAATTTTGGTGTCTTATGCATACTTTAATTTCTATTTATTCTATGCTACAATAAAGATAGAGAATAGAGTTTCGTTTTTCAACAAAACAACATCCAAGTATATAGTTGTTTTAATTTTACATAATATGATTCCCCCCTCCCCTATCAGGGTATTTAACCTAGTTGGTATAACAATTGGTATAACATAAAAGGGTTAAATTCGGAGTTTTCTCCTGAATAAGGCATTGGAATTTTCTAATTATAAATGAATTTTGAAATTTGATGGAAAATATTTTTGATATATGGAAAAATTTGATGCAACATTATTTTTGATTGTTTGGTATGGATGTGTTTACAGTGAAAATGAATAGTATTTATGTTAGAATTAATAGTGGATATTTATCCAAATTGAGACCACATATAATTAGATGATGATACTATATGAATCTATAAATTAGGAGGATATTTATCTAACACAATCTATATGAAGGTGTTTTCAAGTATTTCATCACATGTCATGTGGGAAAAGCTACTAAATATCTATAAAGGGGGTTCAAAATTCTGAGAATCTAAATTGTAGGTTTTATAGAACAAATATAAGGACCTGATAATACACTGAAATGATTTTCTAGATTCATTCTTTGACTGGGTAAATGTTTTTGTAGAAAAAATGTTGGGTTTCAAAAAAAATTCTTGAATATATAAAGATAATTAAGTGAATATTAAGAAGTATTCGACCTTAGTTCAACATAAAAGTATCTATAATGGAAGATAAAGATCCAAAGGATTTAACATTATATAGATTACATAGTACTCTTGTTTCATATGATATGAGAAATTATGATAATGAGTCTATGGAAAAAAGGAAGTATAAAGTAGTGGAATTAAAATCCATAAAGAATCTCACTATATAATATGGTCAAGAAGAAGATGTTGTGGATGTGGTTATATCATTTATTTCCTCAAAACTACAAAAAGAAAAAGTAAATTTTAAATGGAAAATTACTTTTTAATGATTTCATTGTGGAAATGTTGGAAAACATATAGTAAAGTGTCCCAAGAAGTTTCAAGATGATAATGAGGATAATGATGAAACTCCCAAGAAGAATTCATCAAATAGTGTGAACGTTATTAAAAATACTATGTGAGATTTCTTCATAAAGAAGAATCTTATTTCATAATAAAATTAAAATTTAGAATAATATAAGGTAGAAGAGAAGGTGGACTGTAAATTTCATAAAGAAGATTCTTTAGTGAAAGTTGTGGGTATTTCTCAATCAAGGGAAAAAAAGATAATGATACGAATAAGTTAAAAGAAGATTTAACCTTCAGGTGGAATTAGAAGTTGCACATTTGGAGATTGATGTTTGGAAATATGAAACCAATAAATATAATAGGGTGGTTCATGATGAAAAATGATATATATAGTAGAATGAAGAATATTATTTTGAGCTGAAGGCTGAAATTGAAATGATCATATCAAAAAATCCAGATAACATAGAGAAATTAATCAAGTTCAAAATCAATATTGAAGAAAAGACCAAGGTTATTGATAGTTTGACTATCCCAATAAAATATTGAGTCAAACATATCAAATAACATAGGAAGGATGTTCTCTTCCTATGAATAAAGGTAAAATATGAGGAGAAAATTTTGAACCCTGATATGGTACTGGGAAAGCAGGTCACACATGCAATAGAAAAATAGAAATTACAGTTTGGAGGTTTATAAAAAAATTAAAAGGAATTTCTAGGAAAAAAAGACACGTTAGAATGACACAGTTGGTATGGGTATTGATCAAAAACTAAAAATAGTAATGGTTCATGTTAGACCACAATCACCCACTCTGATGTTGAAGACTGATTTGGGTCTGAATCAAAATCAGAAGATTCAGAGACTCCAAGGGAAAATTAGTGGTGCCATAATGATTCACAAGGATACACTTAATATTAGGAGTTATTTATATAGAAATATGAGGCATTACTAAAATGTTTGTTCCAGGGCCTAGAGGTATGAATGAGCGCAATAGAAATAAAGTCATCCAAATAGATTTTAGTATTCTAAGAATTATTTTGATGGTCATTGTTTTTGGTGTGGAGGATTTGGACACATGGCTAGATATTTCTCATCAAAAATATAGGGTAACATACTAGAGGAGTCCTAAAGTATTTACATATAGAATTTCAAGGTATATTTTCATGAGATGAAAGTATAGAGTCAATTTGATGCTTCTCAAGATGAGGTTGGACCATCATACTCTGAGGAAGATCAAGAATACCATTCATCATCAAGTATGAAGTAAAATACATGGGTCAAAAAGAAAAGAGATGAATGGGTAGTTGTAATATAAATTACCTTCAAAAGAATATAATACAATAAGAATACGGTTTATTGATGGTAGACGCATATCCCATGTGACAAGAAATAAGAATTGGGTGATTGGAATTATGTGTGAAAAAGAAGGTGTCATATGATTTGGAAATAATAAATGCATGAATATTATTGGCTCAGGAAAAGACAATTTTGGGTGAAAATACATGAGGTGTGCATATGTCTAGGTTATTGATGGTCTTAGTTAGATGTTTCTAAGTGTTATTAAACTATGTGACTCATGAAATTCTATAATATTTTCTAATAATCTAAGTATCATCAATGTAAAATATAGTGAAATTTCTTTTCAATGAGTATTTATGAAGGGGAATCTATATATTTTTAGTGGAGAAGAAAACATGTGCTTTATATATAAGGAATAATAGAATAGGTTATTGCATAAAATTATTAGTCATATGAGATAAAAAACCATGGATGATCTGGTGAAATGTGATGTTTCTTCAGATCTCTATGAGTTATCATATGATCATACTCATACATGTGATTCATGAGAACAAGGGAAGATTACTTGAAAGACATATAAGGAAAAAATACCAAAGGTCAAAAAGAGTTATTGATATTGTGCATATTAATGTATGTTAACTTATTTCCTTGAGTTATATTAATATATATATATATTATCCTTTTCATTGATGATTTTAGTAGAATGTAATGGGTTTTAATTATCACCCATAAGTTTGAGGTGTTTAGTTATATAACACAATATCAGAGAAAAGTTGAAAATGCTAGATCAAAAAATCTAAAAGTTTGTAACTGATAATGTAATAGAGTTTACAAATATAAAATTATAGGATTATATCAAGAAACATAGGATAAGGAATCACGATTCAGTAGTAAGAACTCTACAGAAAAATGGGGTGGTTGATAGAAGAAACCAGATTATCAACAACATTGAAAGAAAAATGCTTACTAAGAAAGACCTTACAAATAAGTTATGGAAAGAAGTAGTGTTGACATCATTCTATATTTATAATATATCCTTATTGTGTATAAAGGAAGATAAGAATTCATACGATCTATTATATGGTAAGAATCTGACACTAAAGTACTTTCGAGTCTTTGAAAGTAAGTGTTTTAATCTTAATAAGGGATGATACATAAAGTTGGAATCCCATTAAGATGAAGGGATATTCCTTGGTATCCAAAAAACAAATTATATAAATGGTTCAATAAGTTACAAGGAAAATAAATTTAGAGAAATGATGTTTTGTAGTGGAAAATGAATATAATCTCTAAAAAATTCATTAACAGTCTCAAGAGGATAGTGATGAAGAGGTGAGAAGCTCAAGGGGAGTGAAAATACCTTAAGAATAATCAGAAATAGATTCAGATGATGAGAAGAATAAACCCATATAGAAACTAAAGAGTTGAGATAAATCAATAGGTAGAATATCATCAGGGATCAGATAACACTGGTGAAGACAAGGAGGATGGAGTCTCTATAGTAAGCATATTTCATATCATAGGTAGAGAGAAAGCATTTTCAAGAAGATTCAAGAGATGATAATATGGTTTCAGTAATGAATGAATAGATTAACTAAATCAAAATAAATCATACTTGGGAGATTGTTTCATGACCAACAGACAAGAATGTTATCAGGACCAAATGGGTTTTCTATAACAAGATTAATGCAGATGGTACAATAATTTGAAACAATTTATGAATTGTGTGAAATGGATACTCCTAGATTGTGGGTATTTGTTTAGATAAAACATTTTAACATGTTTCAAGGATGGATACTATTTGGTTTTTCTTAGTCATAGGAGTGAAAAATAAATTCAATATTTTCCATACGGATGTGAAAACATAATTTTTGAATGGGATTCTCAATGAAAGAATATATTTTAAATAGCTAGATGTTTTTCTCATTCATGAAGATGATAAAAAAATTTATCTGTTAAATAAGGCTCTATATAGGCTAAAGTAAGCACTAAGAGCATTGTATTCAGGACTTTATTAATATTTGAAGAAGCTCAGTTTCAAGAATGGTGGAGTTGATTATAATATTTACGTAACTAATGAGAGAAATTAAAAGATTATGTTAATAGTATACATCAATGAAATAATATTTGGTGGATCTAATGAATCATAATGTAAATTTTTTTCAAAATTTAAGAAAATAAATGTTTAAAGGTCAATGATTGGAGAGATAAAACATTTCATTGTTTTACTGGTTACAAAAGTAAGACATGGCACATTTATTTCTCAATAAAAATATGTCAAGGAGGTTATGAGAATATTAAATACAAAATTACATAGAAATTTTCAGAAAATTGACAACCCCAGTTTCCACTTAGATGAAGTTTTCAATGGATGATGATGGAAAAGTGTTTAATATCATATAATATAGATAGATCATTGATAGTTTGTTATTATTAATAGAAAAACAACTCTATATTGTTTTTTCCACAAGCTAAGTGGAACGATATAAAGTAATCTAAAATAAATACACTTAATATTTGTAAAAAATAATACTTAAGTATATCAAAAGAATGGTGGATTTAAGCATACTGTAAAATGAAAAATATCAAAAAGAGTTTTTTTGGGTTTCAAGGGTTGAGCTTATTCTATATTTTGGTATTGAGAAGGTTTATATCAGTAAACCTGAGAATGAAGCGATTCATTGATAGACATTGAATAATAATCTTTTTTATCACATTGATATTGAATCAGTTGATCTTAGAGGATGTGTTAAAGAATTCATTGATCACTATTTGGGGTTTCATGTAGATAATGGTTTCCATATGCTTGAATTGTCAACAAGTTGGTTCTTAAAATTTATAAGTGTTTTAAAAAAACCCAAAGGGAGAGATTATTAGAAAAATTCTATCTTGATGGTATGTTTTGGTTGATTATGTTTTTTAACAAGGTTTGTTGTCATTGATGAAGGGTTGTTATTAAAGGAGGCATGATGAGTTATCATGAATGTTAGAACTAATCATGTGGGGTGAAAATTTTAGAACTAATCATGTGGTCTGTGAATGTCATAAATTATCACACGAAGCATGAATATCAGAACTTATCACACGGTGTATGAATATCAGAACTAATCATAGAAATCACTTGAATACACCTCATGATTACCATTTGATCTCACATTGAGATCATGTAATGAACCCGAATACATTATATGATTTTTAGTGGATCACGCAATGAGATCACTCAAAGCTTCTAAATATAGAAAGGATGGAAATGAAAAAGATATCATACAATCCCTTAGAGTCACACGACTGCATGATTTTCATCGAATCATGCAATGAGATCACATGAAGGAGTGGATGAAAATGGTGTTATATTCACGAATTTATTTAGATATCTTGATGGGATCATGTGAAGCCTATATGATTGTCAATTGATAATTCGATGGGATCAGGCAACACACTAGTGACATAAAATAGGTGATCATGTGAAGTGCATAAAGTTGATTGTTAAGGTGGTGGAATGAATAGATAATCAAGATTTATGGAGTTAAGGAGGTGGATTTATGCCTTTAAATACCTCATAATCAATCCTTTATATTTAGATAAGTTTTATTAAATATTTTGATCTGAAAAAAAGTATTTAACATGAGTTGAAGAAGATCTTACATAGGAATCACATGATTTGTGTAATCAGTAGGTCTCACAAAGGAGTATCACAAAGCGATCTCATGAAGGAATCTTGGGAAGTGAAGTATGCACAAGGTGTGTGTACATAGGAATACATATTGATATCAAATGAACCGTGTAACCTTAAACGGGTCACCCTTCTGAGTCACTTGATCAGCATGAATATGAGAAGGACTTGCAAAGGGATATCATGAATGGGTCTCACGGAGGGGTCTTACGAATGGATCACACATAGGGGCATCTCTATTGGGTAGCATGGAGGAGTCTCGTAGAGAGGTATTTTGAAGGAGTGTTGCATAGGGGTTACACACTCAATGAGTAAAAGTTTTGCATAAAGGTGGTTCTCATCTCTTTGACGAAACAAGAGCATAAAAAAATACACAAGTGTGAATCAACTCAGAATTGATTTTTAAAAGATTCTATTAAAGGATTAGTGTGTTCACTTCAACAAAGATAGATCAATGTTCTTTAAAATTTTGAATGGTTGTAAATTAGGAGGGACAAAGAGTCCACTCTAAACCTTGTAACAGTATCACACTTTAGTGGATTTGGTACATCAACAAATTTCATTTATGTTCTCCTTGTATATATCCCAGTGAGGGTGAACCAAGTAAAATTGTTGTGTCATGTGCATACTTTAATTAAAATTTATTATGTTCTATGAGAAGGATAGTGAATAGAGTTTTGTTTAATAATGAAATAAGATCCAATGAGATAGTTGTTTTAGTCTATCATACCCTAATTCACCCCCACCTATCAGGATATTCAACCTAGTTTGGATAACAATAATAGAACCCTAAAATACTATTCATTATATACACACACAAATAGTCATCATATTTGATATAAAATTTCATTTCATCAAAACTTGTTAGAACATGTTGTTTTACCATTTAGTATATTTTAATATTAATTAAATAGTAATGATAATATTGGACATATAAAGTTGAAGGAATCCCAACATTTGAATGTTATTGGTGATGATTCCTAACAAGTTATAATTTTTCACAAGGGTAATTGGAAAAGAAACAACCTATGGTGGTTGAATGATAATACACTCCCCAAAAGAGGGAATAAGTATTGGAAAATTCTTAAAGAATCATTTAAGCTACATGAATATATTTTTCTAAGATAATAAGAGCTGAATAATATGTATTGTGATTTTTTAGTGTTGGAAATCATTAAAGGAAGGGAAGATATAATATTTATAAATTTACAAAGAATCTAATTAAATTTTAATCTATTGATAAATACATAGATCAATAATGTTTACTCAAAAAATTACTAATGGTTATTAGATATGATCAAGTTGTGAAGGATATTGATGTTTTTCAGTGAACAACCATAAAAAATATGTGTTTTAAAAAGTTATTTTATTTTTAGATAATTGATTACTGATGACTATAACCATCAAAATCAAATTTTAAATAGTGCAAGGAATTAAAATTTCCAATAAACACTACATGATGTCATCTTAGTGAACTATTAAGTATCTATTGGATTTTAAAAACATTCATATAAATTTTTTGAGATGTATTATAAATTGAAAATTTATTGGTTTCAACATTAATGGGGGAATTATCATTTTTTAAAAGGATCATTTTAGTATAAGAAAATTTATTTGGGTAGTATACTTCCATATGTCATGATCGTGTTATTCAAATGAAATTGTATTATAAAAAAATAAATTAGGAAATAAAATAATAAAAAACCTGAGTATCCAAACCCTTAAGGACAAAATTTTTGAAGAAAAACCAAAAACATCCATTTCCAGACTTTAACAATTAAAAACACCCTACATGAGTATCCAAACCCTTTGGAATTTTGGCCAAACAATGAACCATGAAGTAATTAGATGCATCAAACCTAGGTTATCACAAAAATCATGGTCTCAATATTTTAGGCTAGGTCAAACCACTATGGTAGGGGAATGGGGGTATTATAGTACACGGGGAAAGAAGAACTAAAGATGGTGAAATAATGAAAGATTGACTAAAGAGGATTAGAAAGAATCACATACCATAGGTTTTGAGAGGGTCAGTTTATTTGATATTTTCAAGGTGGAGTGGAAGAAGAGGATGAATTATACAATATATTGAACAGAATGAAGGAGTCTAGTTCTATTACGGTTGAATTTATAAGATTGGAAGATTTTTATTAGTGCTTTCCAAAAAGTGCTGAAAAATGGGTTTTATCCGCACTAAAATTATAAGAGCTTATAAAACCAATCCTTAACAACACTAGAATTCTAGTAATTATTAATATGATTTTTATCATCGCTTATTATTTATCCCCAATAAAACCCATATTTATCAGTGCTTTTTTAATTGTCAATAATTGTTTTTAAAAATAAAATACAAAAAAATTAAACAAATATATATAAAAAATATATAATTAATATAAAATGTAAAAAATAATTAACATTATTAATGAATATATAATATTAAATGTATCAATGTTAAAAATGAGTAAAATTGAATAATTAAAAATGATTAGAATTAAAAAATATAAAAAATGGATAAGTTTTATTAATTATTTAAATTAATTAAAAATAAAAAATAAATATAGTTTAAAATAAATATGAATATATATTAAATATGTAAATTGAAACTATATTAAAAAAATTAACATGATAAATGAATAGACCAAACAACATGAACCATGGGTTAAACCCATGGTTTGAAAAATCATTGAAAATGAAATCCATAAAGTACATGAGAAGAAGTGTAGTGAAATCATGTGTCTGAACACTTCAAAATAAATAGAAGATTCACCTATGGGATTGGCCCCCACCCCTACCTCTCAGGTGGAAGCCTTCCATTCATGTTTTATTATGCTTCCATTTATCATCATCATTTGATGGGGTCTGATACTCCACCACATAGGTGCCCTAAAAAATAGACTTGGCAGCATCAAGTCTGTCAATACAATAAACCCCATGAGAATTTACAAATTCCTTAAGGAATACATCCTTCTTATTAGACCTATTTAATATGTATTTCAAACTCAAATTGTTTCAACTAGAGTCCGCTGAATCCACGATTGTATCAAGACATTGTAACTCAGTGGTCTATTTCATATCAAACCATGATTTTTAACCCCTTCCCTTCTCAAAAAGAAAATCATCAATGATAACTTAGGATTCAATAGAAGCCTCATGCATATTATCCTCAATATCTCTAGAATGAGTAAAAGGTAAAGTCCCTTTTCCCATGAAATAACCTTTAAAAGGTTTAGCTTGAATACAAGAATAATTAATAATATTTTCCTTTATTTTTCTATCAAAATAATTGGTCATGTAGTCCTACTGACTTACTTATAAATTTAATGAAACCTAAGTAGCATATTCTATATCAGATTCTTACCCTAACACATGTTTATGGGGCACTTGTTGCACTGGTGTGGTAGTCCACCCCTTTACCATCCCTTCACTACTTATAAGAGCATGCAAAAAGGATTTTCTACCATTCCCTACAATATCATCACCAGTATGGGACAATGTCCCCAGGTGTTTTCCACCCTATGCAGAATGCTGGACTCCAGTAACATCCAAATTAATTCCCTAGGAATTCTTAATAGGACCAGAATTAGTATGACCCTCCATTAAGAATAAATATCTCTCATCCTAGGAAACAAGTTCGCTTACATTGGCCACTCCCATACCATCATGCATTGAGGGTTGATCAGCCTCATCCTAGGAAGAAAGTTACCTTGCATTGATAAGTCCCATACAATTTGAGGGGTCATACTCCTTAATTCTGGATGAGGCTTCCATTCCCCAGCCAGTACCTTTAACATTCTTGGATCAGAGCTTTAGGACCTACCTGCAAGTGGAAACCTCATTCCCCATATGGTCAAGAAACTAAATAAATTGGGTAAGAATTTATATTCAATCTCAACTTCAATTATTTCACCAGTGGAAATTATAATGACATTATATGGAAAAGGATTCAGAAATTCAATATCAATCAAGGCCTTGGAAAAGTAACTGAACCTTATTTGGATGGTTTTATCATCATGCTTGAGTAGTGCACCAATGCAAGAGGAAATGTCTTTCAAAATCTGTGGATTCTAGAATACTTAGCTGAGGCCATGCAACCTAACCCAGATATGAGAATTATTATGCTTCTGATGAAGCAGGATAAAACTAAAATTCCATTCCGATAATCTCATAATTATCAAATTAATTTTATAGAAGCTAGAATCCCATGGTGTGGATTTCTGAGTTTCATGTTGAAAAATAAAATAAAAATATCCTCTTCCTATTGGGATAATCTTCCATCCTTCAAAACCCCAAATTAATTTCAACTTAATCTTCAACTCTTCAATAGATGAGGGTTTATCCCCTTTGGTAGGAATCAATCTCCCAATCAAGGAAAATTGGTAGGAGTCCAATCGTTCCTTGAAATAATCATGATTAACAAAAATAGATATCTTACCTTCCTAAGATTTCAATACATGAGCCACATTCAATTTTAACGCATCCAGATCGGGTTCTGCATGATTCTTTCTATTTAGGACGTCCACATTAGAGATGCCTCTCCCAACCAACTTTGAGTGATTCACCTGTATATCCATAGCCACCTAAGAAGAACCCAAAGACATAATAAAGAAGAAGGAAATTGTTGTCACTATAAATGAATGAATGTTGAGACATGAAATAAATTTAATAATTACAAAATAAATAGATTTTAAAAAATATTAAAAAATGAATAAGTGTAATCAATTATAGAGATTACTTAAAAAATTAAAAAATAATATATGTTTAAAAAATGAACCTATATTAATTATCTAAATTACACGTAACATATTAAAATCGTTAAATGGTAATGGACAACAATGTATAAAAAAATATAAAAATGGGTAAAATTACAAAAATATTGAACATATAAATACGTAAATTATATAAATTTCAAACATATTAAAAATATTAAAACTAAATAAACAAAAAATAATAAATATTATTCATATAAATTTAAGTAATATTGAAACTATTGAAAATGTTAAATAAAAATGTATAAATAAATATTAGAAATTGATTAATATAAGAGAAATATAAAAAATAATAAATATAAAAAATGAATACATATTATCAACTGAAATAATATTAAAAATGAATAAATAAAATTTTATAGATAAAAAAACTATTTCAAACAAATGAATTCATTAAATTAATTAGATTAATTGTAAATATATACAAAAATGAAGAAAATATTTACAAATTCATTTCAATAAATTAATTGTATAAATTCTAATCATTTTCGAAATATTAAAACTTAATAAATAAAATCGAATACTCATTACTCATTCAATTAACAACATATTTATAATATCAAACCTTGGTAATAATTAGGTATAATTTTGTAATATTAATTTTTTGAATTGTATACAATTGTAAAAATGATGAAAATATTAAAAATGAATTTAAATAAATTAATTATATAAATTTGAAACATTATAAAAATGTTAAAACTTAATAAATAATATTGAATAAATATTAATCATATAAATTAAAAAAAAATATTAAAATTTAATAAATAATTATGTATTAATAAATATTTAGAAATGAATAAATTCAAAAAATATTTAAAAATAATAAATATTTAAAATGAATAAATAATATTATATAAATTAATATTAAATAAAATAAAATAGAATCGATTAAGAAAATATTTAAAAAATAGAATTCGTAACATCCATTATGTAAATTACAAACATATAAAAAATGAATAAAAATGAATAAATAGGTAATATAAATTATATAAATTGAAAAAAAAATATTAAAAATTAATTATATTAAATATAAAAAAATATTAATAATTAAATTAAATTCATTTAAATTATATAAAAACACATATATTCAAGAGGTGGTGGATGTGGAATTTTTGAAGGAGTATATATTGGCCACTATCAAAGCTAAAAGTAAAACAAAAATGGTGGTTGCATCTTCAAGGAAACCCAAGAAGTCCTCCACCACTCTTATTGGAACTGGTGAATATCCTTCTCCCTGACAGGGCTCAGCCACTCTATAGTGTATGGCTAAGAGACCAAGGTTGTTGGTAGTTTGGTTCCTGGCGCAATTGTTGTTAATGAAGTCCTAAACACTATGTATGGATCTGTGGTTAGAAGGTCACATGTTTCTTTGGATATTGTGGAAGTGGATATGTTAGAAAATATGGCTAATACTAATATTATTATTTACAGTTCTCTCGAGACACCTCAAACCAAACAATAGAGGAGCCCAGGGGTAGTGAAAATAACATGCAACCCCACTATGGATATATCTATCAATTAAAATGATGCACCAAGACTCTCCCTTAGGGAATAATAGGTGGATTTTTCTTATGAAAACTCTAGATTACTAATAAATTCTCATCCTCTCATGGAAAAAAGAGAGTGAATAACACCTTTGATTTTCTTGCCTCTGAAATCAATAAAGAGGATGAGAAAAGGAGTGTTGATGATGCTGAGGTGAGACTTGTTTTTCATGATGACACTTGGAATGATGGAGGTGGTCCATGAAAGCATGTCAAGACATGGAATTGGGGATGTCGTCCTCACAGTCGGGGTGGACAGGACTCCACCATAATATAAGTACTCATCTTCGAGTTGTTTGAGTTGTAGTTATTGGATTTTTTCTTTCTTGTCATCACTGTTTCTCTTTTTTCATTTCTTTAATAAAGTAGCCTCAGATCCTCAACCTTAAAAAACATATATTAAGAATGAATAAATTAAAATAAATATGATTTCATGATTTGATTGATTAAGTAAAAAAAATTAAAAATTGGTTAAATTATAATTACTTTTAATATTTAAAAAATGAATTTAATATAATTACATAATTAACTACTTACATAATTAATGAGTGACTAAAAATTAAATTTTTATTTATCAAAAACTTTTAAGGAAAAAGTGAGAAACCTAAGTTCAACCACAAAAGGAGATAACTGAATCATTAAATGACAATTTGTGTCTAGTAGAGTTAAACTCCCAAAATAATTTCCAAGAGATACTGTTTACCAGTGTATCTAGTTCATCCATTATAAGATCTTCGAACCATGATGCCAGCTTTCCTGGAACTAGATGTACTCCTCAAGGATGATCTTTCCATTTTTGAATCCACCAAACAAGATCAGGTCCTACATGTCAATCCAAGTATATTTCTCCTCATTGAGGGTCATCCTCAAAGATCTCCCCATCATTTTAGTGGCTTCTTCATTAGTAGCATTGAGATAAAAAATCTATTCAGCCTCTTCATCTTCTGAGATCATGATAAATTACAAGGATTGATTAGGCATATCACCTGAATTATCCTGGTTTTCCATCTACTTGATTTCTTTACTGACCGAGTCTATATTATAGGAGGAAATGAGGAGTAATCCTTCCTTTCATGGATGCACTTCCATCCATCCCTAAAGGTCCTGACCAAGTCTCCTTCAAATTCCTAAATCATGACATAAATCTCTTTGTGAAAGTTATTATGCTGAACATATGAGGTGAGGCCACCCTCCTATGGATAATCCCCCAACCCTCACCCTATTTGATAGGCCTCACCATCAATATGTACAATGTGAAGTTCATTTACCTCAACTGACTAGAGGCCAACGTAGTGATCACTTGCAGTTGGTTGGGAGACTAAACCAGCCAAAGGGACCTCCCTAACAGCAGTAATACCTTCCTATAGTTCCTAGCACAAGTCATCAACCTCAAGACACTTGAATCGATTGAAAACTGTAACCTTTGGACTAATTATTCCTGGTCTCACCCCACCTGTATCCTTTACCTAGCATACACCATCTTCCTTATGTGCAGGGGCCCTTACTACATCTTGCCTCATCCCATTATCTTCTTTATAAATTTCCACTCCCATTGAAACCCCATTAGTTGCCTCTATAGTTGCACTTATTGGGCTTACAGACTCAATAACACAACTCCCTCCAAGATCAAGCTTTAATTTTTGAAAAATATCAGCAACTTTTGGTCCATGTGGAACTGACCAAACCTCCAACTTTGAATGGTCATCCTTAAAAGTTAGTCAAATAGAAGTATTAGCATACAATCTAGAGCCCACTACCCCCTGCATCCTGTGAATCCAAATTTGTGATCTCCGATTGATTACCACTCCTGGGGATTAAACTTCTTTGAACAGGTTTCAGGTGTGCATATGTACTATGAAAATCTCGACTTACTTGGCCCTTAACAATATTTCCCAAATCCACATCCATCTTCTAGGAAGAACCAATCCCAACACGTGGTTCACCATGAATAGTTTTGTTGCCATCACCCACACCCTTTGACATACCCTACCATCTAGACCCACGTCTATAGGTCTCCGACGATTTTCCCAACCACTTGAAATCAGATAAAAAACCAGCCCAAGATTCAAACTCCAACTCCTGCCTATAACAAAATTATTATCCAACTATAATCCAAAAAAATCAGAAGGATTTATTGAAAATTCTATTTTAACACACACACGAGGGTTAACAAGATGGAACACAGTAGCGGTTCGGCTATCCGAGAAAAAGAACCTACCCACTAGGTTTCCATGCATCATAATATTGGAAGGATTTTGAAATGGAAGTGGAAGGTTAGGGAAACTCTCCTAAATCACCACCAAAGGTGAGTCCCACTTCATATGAAATTCGTAATTCCAATTATGAAGGTAGAAGCAGAAGTCGTAGCAATTTCGAGACGCGCAAGACCCGGCTTGTATTAGGTCTTCCTCTAATGGGAAGCAGATCATAAAGTTCTTTTTTTCCAGTAAGCTGACAATATCTCTATCCTGAAGATCCCAAACATCAAAAAAAAATCTATCAAAGGCGTCCATCGAAGGCCTTCACTACTAAAATATAGAAATTAGTGTCCTATTAAGGAGTTCTGAAGCTTCATTGAACTATGAAATCGATAAAGGGAGGTTAGGGTAGCCTTCATACAACTTGGGAACCTTGGGGTATCGGGCACAATGCGATAATAGAGGGTGAAGCTCAGGTTTGGAGAATGGGTAAAATGGAGGTGCCACTTCCTTGAAGGACGATGAAGGTTCATCCCTCTCTGGTGGGGGGAGGGATCGGTATAGATGATACCACCATCACAAAGTGGGAGAAAGCATCGCAGACCCCCCCCCCCACCACTGAAGATTCAAAACCCCACTTAGGGGTGTAATTTCGGCCCGGCCCGGCCCGAACAGGGCCGAGCCTCCATGAAAAAAGTTGGGTCGTTGACCACTATTTGGGTCGGGCCGGGCCAGCCCCAACAACCCCATGAGGCGGCCCGAACCCGGCCTCAGGCTGGCCCAAACCATCGAGGCAGACTAGGCTGGGCTTTTTTGAGTTGGGTCATGGTGGGCTTTTAGTATTTTCAAAATAATTGTTTGTTTTAAAACTTTTTTTAAACATTTTTATTTAAACATTTTTAACATTTATTTAAAATATTTCTTTAAATTTATTTTTAAATGCATGTCTTTTGTAAAAAAATTATTTTATTTTTTATTAACATTTTACAGTGGGTAGATATGTTTTTTTGTCAAAATAGATTTATATATTGTGAATATTTATATTATTTACAAATTGTAAAAAAATAATTAGGCATGCACAGAAGTAGTGGGTGAGTTTAAAGCATTATTATTTAAATGTTTTTCTAACATTTATTTAAAAAAAATTACATTTTTTTAATTATTTATAATTTTTTAAGCGTTTGTTAATATTTTTTATTTAAAAGTTTTTTACATTTGTTTTCAAATGATTAATTTAAAACATTTTTTAATTTTTTAAATGCATGAATTATACAAGTATTTTTAAAAAAAATTAACTTTATTTTCATATTTTTACGTAAAAAGTATTTTTTATGTGTTTTTTTTAAAGTTTAATTTAAATGTTTGTTTTAAAAACATTTTTTAATCATTTTTATTTAAACCATTTTTTAACACTTGTTTAAAATGTTTTTTGAACGCATATTTTTTACATGTATTTTTTTAAACATTTAACACGTTTTATGTAAAAATATTTTACAGTGGCTGGATATGTTATTTTTTAAATAGATTAATATATGTATGTAAATTTATATATATTATGTACAAATTGAAAAAAAAATTAATGAGTGATTGGGGGTGCGTAGCAGTGGGTGGTGGGTTTAAAGCGTTTTTATTTAAATGTTTTTTATCATTTATTTAAAACGTTTTTTCACATTTATTTTTCAACTTATTTATGAAAAGTGTTTTCAAGTGTTTGTTTAATTTAAAACATTTTTTAAATGATTTTTAATTTTTTGCAGGGTAGGCCCGACCCGGCCGTGTCTAGACTGAAATTACACCCTTAAGGGGTGTGCAGCGGTGGGTGAGTTAATTATTTTCTAAATAGATTTATATATGTATATATAGTATATATAATATATGAAAGTTTTATCATTTTAAAAAAAAATAATGAGGTTGGGGGTGTGCGAACATCATTGGGTGAGTAGTTATTTTTTTTGTTAATATATAATAAGTTATTATATATATATATATATAATATGAGAAAATTGTAAAAAAATAATTAGGAGTTAGGGGGTGCGCCGCAGTGGGAGGGTTATTTTTTTTTCTAAAAATATTTATATATAATATATGCAAGTTGCAGTATATTTTAAAAAATTAATGAGGTTGAGGGATGTGCACAAACATCATTAGGTGAGTGTGTTATTTTTTTGTTAATATAAAATAAGTTATTATATATATAATATTAAATCATTGACACACACACACAGATATATATTATTAATGGATTTTTAAAAGCCACACTCAATTGATATATATTATTAATAGCGATATATATATATTATTAATGGATTTGTTTTTATATATATATATATATATATTATCATATCATTGATATATATATATATATATTAGTAGTAGTTTTGTTTTTATATATACATATATATAATATGCAAGTTCCATCATATTTAAAAAAAATAGTGAGGTTGGGGGTGTGCTCGAACATCATTGGATAAGTGTGTTATTTTTTTGTTAATATATAATAAGTTATTGTATATATCATATGAAGTCATTGACACAGACACACAAACACATATATATTATTAATGGATTTTTAAAATCCACACTTAATTGATATATATTATTAATAGCGTTATATATATATATGGTATTAATGGCTTTGTTTATATATATATATTATATCATATCATTGATATATATATATATATATTATTAGTATATTTGTTTTTATATATACATATATATAATATGCAAGTTTCATCATATTTAAAAAAATAGTGAGGTTGGGGGTGTGCGCGAACATCATTGGGTAAGTGTGTTATTTTTTTTGTTAATATATAATAAGTTATTATATATATGTATATATAATGTTAAATGATTGGTATATATATATATATAATATGAGAAAATTGTAAAAATAATAATTAGGGGTTGGGGGGTGTGTCGCAGTGGGTGAGTTAATTTTTTTAAATAGATTTATATATGTATAGTATATATAATATATGCATGTTGCAACATACTTAAAAAAATTAATGAGGTTGAGGGACTTGCACGAACATCATTAGGTGAGTGTGTTATTTTTTTATTAATATATAACAAGTTATATATTTAATTTTAAATCATTGATATATATATATATATAATATTAAATCATTGATATATATATACACATATATATATTAATAGCTTTATTTATATATATACACTATTATATATATAATTATATATAGTTGCATATATACATACACACATTATAATTATATATAATAATAATTATATGTATATATATAATATTATTTTTTGTTAATATATAATGATATATATATACATATTATATATATATATATAGGTTGGTGATAACTTAACAGGCACAACCTGTTAATTTTTTTTACAGCAGACAGGGTTTGCACAGGCTAGCGGGCTGGGCTTTGTGCGGGCCAGCGGACTGAGCTTTTTCGGGCCGACCCGGCCTGGACCGCAGGCCTTCTTGGATAGGACTAGGCCCGGCCCACTGAACCTACGGCCTGAGCCCAACCTGGCCCGACGCGGGCTTTGCCGGGTCGGGCTGCTGGGGCTGGGCCTGTCGGGCTTTCGGGCCGCCGGGCTAAAATTATACCCTTACCCCCACTCAACCACTGAAACTTTTCTCACCTTACATACATAATTAATGATTAAATTAAAAACATATTGAAATCTTTTAAACTTAGTTAACAAATATGTATAAATTTTAAAAAATGAATAAATTCCACAAATATTAAAGATTAATAATTTTCTAAAATGAAAAAATATCAACTCAAATAAAAAAATGAATAAATGAAATTAAATAAAGTAAAAAAAATAGTTTAAAAACATAATTCATAACATTAATTACATGAATATAAAGAATATAGAAACTGAATAATTAAATAATATTATTATTATAAATTATTGATGTGTGTATAGTATTGATTGTATATAAAAATATAATTAATTATTAACCTTTATAATTTTTTATAACAGTTAAAAATTTTATTATTTAATTAAATATATAAATATTTAAAAATGTATAAATAAATACCAAAATTGAATTTATTACAAATATATTAAATGAATATATATTAAAATGAATGAATATTAAAAATGAATAAATTACAGGAAATAATAAAAATGGTGAAATATTAAAAATGATTTTTTTTAATCAATAAGCAAACATACACGTACATACATACATACGCATAAAAATACATTTAAAGATACATATATGTACACACACACACATAAACATACACATAAATACACAGATACACATACACATGCACATACACATAAACATACACATCCACATACACATGTATATGCATACACATACACATACACATGTACATGAATATACATACACATACATGTATGTATATACATACACATATATACAATTACATATATGTGCATGAATAGACATACACATACATATGCATATATACACATACAACATAAACATACATATACATATACATACACAAACAATCATAGATACACATAGACACACACACACACACACACATACACATACACAGACATGCGTGAGAAAACACACACAAACACATACAGATACATGTATGTATATTTTAAATTATTGATGATGTCGTTAGGGATGGGGATCGAGAGTGGTGAAGGGGCGATCTGATAGTGTTCTCCACTGATTCCTCTAGTTTCGATCACCTTCAATGGATATTGTTGTTGGTGATTTGGTTGGGGATCGACTCAACCTGTACGCAGATGTCACACCTCTAAATGATTGGGTGGATTTGGTTTATATAGATTTCACAATCCCTATTTGATTTTTGATTGACGATTTAGTCGATTAGGTTGGGGATTGACTCGCCAAAGTGGGGAGAAGCCATTGATGCATAGATGTAAAATCTCTAAACCCTATTGATTGGGTGAATGTGGTTTTTTCAGATGATCGTATCCTGAATCAACTCTTAGATGTTTCAAACCCTAATCAGATGTTATCTATTTCTAATGTTCTTCAGTCGATAGGTGGGTATCGATTCATGGTTATCACATCTCAGAACCCTAATTGGGTATCACCGGCTACTGATGTTGTGGTTTCTGATTGGGTTGGGTTTTATTCCCCATTCACATATGTCACTTCTCTAAAACCTAAGATCACTTCCGCATATGAAAATTTTGAATATGATATTTTAAGTGTTTCTAATCCCAGGTGAAATGGAATCTTGTTTGTGTAAATTTTTTCCAGGAAGGCTGGCAGTTCCTTAGAGTTGATTGTGAATGAGCATCGAATGTCTAGAAATGAGCACAGTATATTTCTTATTTCTGTTGATCGAGTTTTATTTTAGGAACAACTTGATCAGTGTCAATTTTCACTAATTGGTTGATTGCTCCTTTAGAACTGGGGTACTAGAACCCCGTGGTATCGAAATCCTCAGAGTGGCCTCTCCCCTTTTCACCTGCGGACCTAGGGTTTTCTGGCGTTTTCCTTCCTCCCCCCTTCGGATCAGGATCTGTTTGCGGCGTCTTTGGTTTGACTTAGCGTTGGAATTGTGCTTGTACGGCGGCGTCGGCTCTCGGTGGTGCTTCGGCTGGCGGCTCGGTGCGGGATCGACGTCGTGCCACAGTCGGCATCACCATCTCGGCGGGGCTTTGTGCTTGTGCGGCGACGGCAATTCGCGGTGGGGCTTCGGCGGACAGCTCGACGTGGGTCCAACGTTGTGCCATGGTCGGCATCTCCGATTCTCGGTGGGGATTCGGTTTTCGGTGCCTCTCTTATCGGCGTTGCTTCAACGGTCAGGTCAGGTCCCCTATTTCATGTTCGGCGTCTTCGTGTATAGGTAGTGTTTCGGTGGTCTTCCATGCGAGCGGCTCGGGGACAGATATCCAGCGCTACGGAGGGGGGAAGATTTTTCTTCTCAGATCCTATGAGTTTTTGACTGGTTGTGAATTTGGTGATATTGTGGTCTTGTTTTCTGGCTGGATCTTTGCGGTTTCCCTAGTTCAACATCTATGGTCCTTCTCTGCACTCCTTATCACGGCGAAGCTTGTGTCAAAACCTGATAAGGGTGCATCGTGGTTATGATCGAAGAAGATCCATGCCCAAAGCGGCATTTCTATTTCAGGAATACATTGATTCTCTTATTGGTGGTGTTCCCTCATCACGAGGTTGAATCATCCAGTCCTAGGTGATGATGCCTTGATCTCATGTTTTTTGAACTGTCTTCCGACCTTCTGTAGCCACGGTGGTGGGAGTGTCCTGAGCAGGACGGTGTGGTTGGTCTAGGATGGCTAATGTTGGAGGTTCTTTGGTTTTGTATTTTCGGAATGATGGAAGGGCTTGTGAGACCAGTTGGTACGGTGTTGCTCCCGGACTCGACCACGTGGAGCAGGCTCCATAGGAGGTTTCAGAGCTAGTCGTTCATCATTGCAGTGCTTTTTGGATTTGGACGTTTGAGAGGGTATGACGTAAGCCATCAGATCGGGCCTGTGCTTTGACACAGGACACTTGCTTTTCGTTCAGCCCTGCACCAATGGAGATATTTTCACGATCATTTTCTGGGGAGGGGTGGATCCATGTTGTTAGTTTGGTTTATCTCACCTGACTTTCGGGTTATGGAATGTTTTATGTCGATGATGTCTGTTAGGGTTTCCCCCCTTCATCCCTTAAAAGGGGGTTTGCTTTATAATAAAAAAAATTGAAGGCCTTCGGGCCACTGGATGGATGGTTGATTTCTCCTTTACAAAGGGGAAAATACAATTAATATGGATGATTAAAAACAAAAGCTCGGACAAATCTGGAGGTTCAATGAGTAGAAAATAATACCGATTGGCAAGAGATATTTCAATCTTCTTTTTAAATCTGAATTGCATTATTCTAATGCTTAGAGATTTATCTTATATAATATTAATCCAAGTGCCTTCCATCTTTCTTCATAGGACACTGGCTTCAATCCTTATAATCAAAATCACAGTAATGCATAGATCTGGGAATCCATTCGTGGGCCCAATTGGGTTCTTTGGCATTCTTGAATCCTAAATGATGTTTCTTATTGTATATAGGAACCTCTGATGCTTGATGATAATAACATTATAGAAAAATATGGGTATTATGAAAGGGTTTTGGTTGTTATTGATCCTATACATCCTAGGAAAAGGAATTTCACTCTGTTGGTTGATAGATTAAATATTGATGTTGAGTTTGAATATGAATTTGTTCTTTATTTTTGTGATTTCTGAAAAGTGGTTGGCCATCAAGTTTCAGGTTGTCGACATGTTATTAGATTTTAGACTAATAAAGATATTTATACCAAGTATAAGAAAGACGGGGATTTACAAAAGGATAAGGTTGGAAATGAAACTTCTTCTAAGGGTAAGGAGGTGTCTGCTCCATCTTCTGATAGGCCTCTAGATCTCCTTATAAGGGATGTTTCCATGGCCTAAAAGGAGTGGAAATCCTTGGTTGAGGAGGAAAATGATCAAGATGTCAAGGAGGATCATGGTAAATCCACATGATGTTTTGGTACTTCTAGGGACCCCGTAGGTCCTAAATCTTCCACTAAGTCCTGGGGAGTTGTGGTTTGATGCTGAGGTCATGATGATTCTATGAATAAACTCGGGGTGTTGGGTTAACTGGTGCCTAACCTTGGTCAATATTGTTTTGAAAGGGCTATGCAGAAAGAAGTGGATGAGTATATGGTTTAAGAGTTCTCCTTATCGAGCAAAGGAAAGAGTATTATAGGGGATGATATCTCTCCAGTAGTACATAGGTCATCTCCTCACTCTAAGGGGCAACCTCTCATGGAGAAAGCTTCTCATTCAAAGGTGGAAAAACTAGAAAGGGCTTGGAAACAAAATAATACATGGAAACAAGTTCATCATCCAAAAAACCATGGTCGATGATGTGGAAGAGATGATTGGGCTGGTGGGTGTGGTCGGTCTACTAGGTATTCTTATAAGGATATCACTCTTGAGCAGGTTAAATAGAGTGAAAAGTACTATGTACTCTTTAATCAAGAGAATTCACAATCATAATGGGAATATACTGATAATTTTCATGGGGATGATCCTGTTTTTCCTCATTTGTAGTTTTCTATTTTGGATGAGGTCTTACCCTTTGTTTGAACTCATCCATTATCACTTCCATGTGTTGTCTTTTTATTTTTCAATAAATTTTGGTATGAATAGGTTTTCCTGGCTTCTGTAACTTTTTTGATATATTTTAAATTATTTAATATGAATGTAAATATATATATTCAAATATGAATCGCATATTTAAATAAATATATTCATTTATGTATTACTAAACAAAATAAAAAAAATTAATATATCCTATTTATATTAGTTATATATTTATATTTTGTAATTAATTTATATAAATATACTATTAATCATTTTTATTGACTCGTATAAATTTGAGAATTATATATATATTAAAATAATATTGATAATAATTTTTTATTAAAATTTATATAAATCATATTTATATATTATATTTTCAAATATATATATATATATATACTTATTGTAGTTTAAAGCTTGTTTAGAAATGCATAAATAAGTATAAATAAAATTAGGTATTCATTGTAACCTTTAAGAGCATATTTTTCATGCTGTTAAAGGTAGTGATTTTATCAGTGCTAAAAAAGCACTGATATGTTGACACCTTTATCAATGCTAAAAAAGAACTGAAAAAGGGTTCCCTTTTATCAGTGATTTTTTCTGATAGTTATTATAAAAATATTTTATCCATTTATTTATAATAAAAATATGTGAAAATATATAACTATTCACCAACTTTTAAAATGGATGTGAAGATAATTTTAATATTATTTTATTTTCCTTCATGATGATTACTGATTCACACTATGTTTTATCCTTGAGGAAAATTATACTAATCACTTATTAATGATGTTTTAAGTAGAAGTATTTCAAAATTCAATTATTCATATAAGAATTAAGTCTATTTTAATGAAATATTATAAATAATACTTCAAATTAAACATAGATTTATTTTCATGTTAAATAAAAAATGATGGTATGAAATACTATAAAAGACAATAAACATAATTTTAAACACCCTTAAAATTCTTATTTTTAATGTTTAAAATTAATCTATTTCAAAATGTATGAATATTTCATAACATTAGAATTTTAATAAAATATTTCAAAATAGATTTTTATGAAATTTTATTTAATCTCATAATCATATTAGAAAACTCATTCATTATGACACCATTTAACCTTGACTTATTGGGATTTCACCAAGGGATCCCTTGTCATTTTCTTTGGAATTTTATAATCTAGAACCAATTGATTCAACCCTTCCCATATTCATTTTCTTAATGCCTCACCATTTATAATTATTTTCATAATGCCTCGTAATCATCAAGACCTTTAATATCACAATGCTTTCCTAGTTTTTTATCTTTTTCTTATATATTTAATCAACAGAAAATCCTTATCCCACTACTAATTTATCCAATATATTGAAAAATCCCATGTTACATGATATATTCAATGTCTAAAATTCACATATCAAGTAGCATTATATTTTATCTAAAATATATATTTAAATGGGGGAATATTAATTAGATTAAGTCCAAATAAAATATTCATATTCTATTCAATGGGATTGTTGGGTGGGTTGATGTAGATGTTCTTGGATGGGGGATATTTTATTGGTTGGTGAATGAAAAGTGTCACACCCCATAATTTAATGATTTCCATGAGAATTGAGAAATTTATTATTCCATAAAAGCATGAGTGAATAAAATGATGACAATAACTTTTCCAAACATGTTTCGCCTAAACAAAAAAATAACAGTTTGATTGATTACCTGTATATAAGTAGAATAATATGGGCCTCTAGTATGGATCATAAAACATGATAACATATGTGATGCCCAATATAACCTTCCTATATTTGTGGTATCAGGTAATTATATAATCCTATAGTTCTTTCATTTAGGGACTTTAATTTCACTTAAATTTTTTGTGTATAAATGAAAAATATTAATCTAATAATTTTAAAGGAAAGCATTTTCGAATATTCAAAATAAAATAATTACCATATGAAACTATAATTTCAAAGGGTCAATTAGAGTTTTTTATTATTTGGATTTTGGGAAATGGATTCAAAACATTAATGATAACTATGAAGTATTTAAAGGACTAGTTGGGTACCAATGTAATAATTATGATTTTATTTTTAGTCAACAATCTATTTAATGTTATTGGATTGATTTATACGTCATTATATTAGAAGTTTTTTTAATAAAATCAATGATATAGAGATGAAACAATAAAATTTAATGTTTAGGGTTATTAATTATCTTCAATGGGAATAGATATATTCATTAAGGTTTCCTTTCTTCACTAGTCATATGAAAGTTTATGCGTGACCTCAACAAATGAGTAAATTTGAAATTTATTTTAGTGAAGGATTTTATTAACATGATAAAATATTTATTTTGATATTAAAAGGTTGATGAATGAAATTTTGAGAGACTTTGAAGAACAATGATTCTATTAATAGTTGAATATTGAAAATAATTATGCAATACATCATAAGTGACCATGTAGTTCGCTTAAACTGATAATTGTGTTCATTATAACTCATCATAAAATGAATGAATTGATCTTAAATATTTACCTTAAAGTGAAGTGACATTAGAATTGTTCTCCATAAATCATTTCTAACTAAAAATAAGAAGAAAAAATCAAGGTGAAAGAGACCATGTTGAGTAAATAAAGTTGGTGTGAGAAATATTTTGATTTACAAAATCAATAATGTTGTTAGAAGATAGAAATTCTTCTATTCATTATGATCGACCATGATTTCTACCATTCCAATTTATAATGATATGTGACTTTATACATTAATGTGATACTATTATGAAGTAATTATTCTCAGTTTCATTGTTTTTTCATATTCTAAAGAGTTTTATTGAAGATATAACTATGAAATAAAAAAGTGATGATGTGTAGATTATTAGAGGATAATTATGAATAGATTTGAATAATTAAATAGATATAAATATTTTTATATTTGAGTCAAATAAATGAGTATCATTTTAGAATAAATATTTAATATTCTATGTAAAGATATTTTGAATATAGATCTAGTAAAAATTTATTGAAATCATTAATTATTGTTCAAAATGTATTACTTTACCGATATATTAATAATTACTGGTTACTAGTTTGATTTATTAATAATTACATTACTGATTTCAAAATGTATGAGTGATGAAATTTCAATAAGGTTTTAAATCACATGAGAAGATCTATTGTTGACATTTATTGAATATTTTATTGAGTGTGGATTTGTGAAGAGAAACAATTTTTCGAAGATATAGAAAAAAAATTATCATTTATTTCTAACTCTCAACATATAAAAATATTATCATTCAATCAATTTTGGGATATCTTGAATAAAAGTGGATATCTATTTCATTTTTTCATTAATATCAATAATCATAATATATTTTTTTCATGAAACATCTTGTATTTGTGATGATATTTTTCTTAATAATTGTATGTGAAACACCATCAAAATATATTAAATTTTCCAAAATATGAATACTTCCAAATATTTATGGTATAATCATCAAATAATGGATTTTTCATGTTAATAATAGATAAATATATGTATACTTGCAACTGAAAATCAAAAAACATAACCAAAACTCTAATCCAACTAATTTGTCCCATTCAAAACATTAATATTCCAAGAGATTGTGGGTGAAGGAAAATGGCTCCGCACTCCCCCGGCCCTCTCCTCTCCCTCGGGCGCTCGATTTCGTTTCCTTCTCCGCTCTAGGGTTTCTGGCCGACACCTTTTCCACTCCTGGGTTCTTCTTTCATTTCGTCTTCCTCGGCTCTCTCTGACCCGTCCATGGATTCTCCTAGGGTTCATCCCCCTTTTTCTATCGCGGTTGGTCTGTTCCAGAGTTCCGCCCCTCGCTTCGGTTTTACCCTAGGGTGCCGCTACCACGCTCTTACCTTGCGTTCCATTGCTCCACTCTAGGTCGGATCTGGAGCGATGGAATCACATAGGTTTTGGGACTGAGGTTCGGTGGCTATGGTTTTGATCGGTGTCTTCCCCATTTCCCCCTCCTTTCTTCGAGTTGGTCTCGGTTTGGGCTTCTTCCCTGGTTTCTTTTGGGTTCTTCCCCGTTTTCCTCTTGCTCGTGTTCTCTCTGGGTTTCTTCCCCGATTTTCATCTTTTTTCACCGTGTTGGTTCGGAACCCTCGGAATTCAAATCCCTGCCCTGGCCTCAAAGTCCATCTGCTTCTCTCCGAGTAAGATTTGAAGCGGTGGTTCCTCAATGGCTTTAGGAGGTGGGATTCGGCTGCTGAAGGTGCTCCTCGCACGGTCTGTTTTGGTTTTCGGTGTTGGTTTTGTTCCCTCCACCCACTTTTGCGGCTGATCTGATTGAGTATTGCTCGTTGAATTTTAGAAAGCGATGATGGTGGCGATGTTTCCTGTATCGGTGATGATTGTTTTTCGTTTCTGTGTTTTTGTTTCTGGTTTCTGTAATGGATGATCGATGACGGAAAGGTGATGATGTTTCCGTGGTTGGGGATGGATCTAGATGAACTGGATATCGTTGAATGTTTCTGGTTACTTTCTCCGACGGTGAACGGAGAGATGATGGTACTAACGATGGCGGTGGGCAGCGACGTGACCAGACATTTGGTTCAAGGTCTCCTCGTGATGGTTGATTTTGTGGATTACGCTGGGTTTGCTCGTGGCTCGAGGTGGGTTATGGCGGTTTTTCTGAATTTTGTTTTTTGAAATTTGAATGTTTAAATTTTGAATGTTGAATGTGGTGTGTACTGGTCTATGTTGATGTTGGTATGTAGGAACAGCTGGCCCTTTTTGTATGGTTCCCACTTACCCAAAAAGTGGCTATTTGGAAAATACAAAAAAAAAAAAAAATGGTTTGTGGGTGAATCTAAGTGATTTTACATTAATTTTGAACTAGACCCATGTGTTGGTAGGGTTACAAAGAGTTATCTTATTTATTTCATGATTTAATTTTTCATTAAGGATCATTCATGCACATGCTAACTAATATGAATAAATTGTTAAGTAAATAGAGAATACAAAATTTTACCCAGGTCACCCTAAGTAGGGAATAATCCAACATAAATGGAAAGATCACTAAAAATCTATGCAATAATTTTAGACATCAAATTTTTAGTACATGTTTTTGGAATAAACTTTACACAAACCATGTTTTTATCATTTTCTTAACAATGGTTACTAATGATTATATTGATATTCACTAATTTATTGCATACATTTAATGATTTTTCTAAATTCATTTTGGTTTTAATTTCCCAACATAAGAATGAATTATTATTCTAATTTTCTAAATTTGATTGAGGTTAAATACTACTAAAAGTAAAATTTCACTTGTTTTATTTTTTTCATTATAGGTGGTTAATATTTAAAGAACTCATAATGATATTAGTGAAAAATGGAAAAAACTATTCCTACACCTGAACATTTTTCTAGGTTTTAATACATATAACAGTACATCTGTCAATCTATTTGGGATCCATATTGGCAGAAAAACATTTAATCGTATGGTATATATCTATTTTAATGAATAATAAATTAAATTCATTCATTTTTAGGCCTAAAAGGTGTCATCATTATAGATAATATTTATTTTTCATTCTTTTAAAGAAAATTCAATTATTTAACCATGTTTCCAACCATAAAACTCAAATTACTATCAAATTTTGTATGGTGATATCCTACCGGGACTCATCCTTGTTGGGAATCCATATAAGATAATAGGATGTTAGATCATGACCCCCCAAATTCATCCTTCAATAGACAATGAGTTAGCAACTAGCACTAGGGGCACATCATCAGAAAAATATTAAAGTCATCAAAATTCATAATAATATAAATGAAAACCCATCCATAATACATGAATAATGTGTTGTGATTTATAGGGGAAAACTCTTGTCTAAATAGAGTGAAAATATATAAACCAAAACAAGTTTATGATACAAAATCTGTTAATAAATTTAAAATTAATAAAATAATTGAAGAATGATATAATATTATACTTCAACTCTAGTGTACCCAACATCCTTGACATGAGGTAGATAGTGACCATTGAGATATAGCTAATAGAATCCATTATCCTAGGTTATACATGGGCGGTTTGAATCTCCCAACACTTTGGAAGGACTTCCTTGAATCCATGGTATATTTGAATAATGATTAAATATTGAAAAAAACATAAGCGTGTATGATTCAATTTAAGGATATTTCATGTATTTTTAAATGGAAATCACATACCTCCACTTTTATAAGGATTGGACATCTTTTTATGTAAAAAATATACCCAAATAGCCAATGATAAGCTCAACTTCTATGATTGAATAAGAATGATATAAAATTATGAAGGTTCTCATGCAAGGTATCCTTACAAAATTTGATACACAGATTCAATATGAAAAATTCTCCTTGGTATAGAATAAATGTACTATATGAAACTTCATGTGGTATATATGGTTTTTTTATCCAGTACACCAAACCTATTTTATACTTCCTGATAAAATTTTATATATCTATAAGAAACCCAACTCATACCTATCCTTGAATGTCTTCATAGCCTATAATATTGCATGATGACAATCAATTAGAGATAAATCAAAGTTATACTATGAGAGGTCATTTTTTATTTCACATCATTAATATATCTATCCAATAATAAATAATGATAAAGTGGAGATTTAATTTTTTTAAACATTATGTAATTTATATACTTAAACACCTTTATGACTAATAAAAAATCCATATATAACCACCCTTCTAATGATGTCACATGTGATAAACTTCAAGAGAGGCCTTGTGTTTTTTAGACTTTTGGGGTTTTGTTAAACTCATTATATCTCAATGTAATTTCTACCACATATCTATGTGATACTATAATAAATTATACTTCTAAACACCATTAATAGGTAACAACTATGAAAAAAAATTGTTTTAGTAAGGGTGGGATTAAGATTCTTAATACTCATTTCCAACTTACTTGAACTTAGTATTCAAATGTGTTATCTTCATAATATGAAAAGACACAATGTTAATTAATCTATTATATAATAAAAAACCATTTAATTTTATCATCATCATCATCTTTAAAACTTTTCCATTATATATATATATTTTTCGGATTATTTTGGTAACTAATTCAAATGCGATTCATTACATTAATATTTTTCTTTACAAACATAGCTTAAAATATTTTAAATGGAAAGTGAATTTAACTTTCGATTAGAGTGGTATAATATTTTATTTATTATAATTTTACCTTATCTATGTTTAAATATACTCTCTATAACTTCTTAAAAAATATATTTTCGCCAAAATATATTTATGAGACACAGAATCCAATATAATAAAAAATAACCTTTATTACCTTTGTGGGAATGTTAAACAAATTAACTATTAGTAATGAACTAGTTGATTAATTAGTTGTGGTTGTGTCTTCGAGTATGATGGTTTAAGGAATATGAAATTTCTACAGGAGGTGGTATTCTAAGCTAGTACAAGATTATGGCTTTCATGATTGTGGTGGTTGAAGGAATGCTTAGGGTATGATGATGATAGTTGTAGGAAGTCTTTCTAGAGAGAGAAAATAATAATGATGGTCATTGAATTCATTTCATTCAAAGAGGTATAAAACCTACCATTATTCCCCCATTTAATTTTTCAAAAGACATTTAATTGAGGGGATCAAAAAGGAGGGTGAGGTAAGGCTATAAAAAGGGATCTTCTCCAACAATTTTCATCATTGGATTCTCAAGAACACATCATCAGATTTGAGTGCATTATTTTGTGAGGTTTTTCTCCATATATTCAAGATATAATATTCTGAGTGTTTTATACTTGTAATTTAGAGATAGATTCTATACCCAAAATTTTACCACAGTGATATCCTCCTATTTTCATGTGATTTTTTACCCCTGTCCTTTTGGGGTTTTTTCAAAATTACACCTGATGTTCCTTTTATTTCCACATTTTTTCACTTTATTTTTGTCTCAAAATTATCGTTGTACCAAAAGGAAAATTATTTATGATCCTAAAATGTGCTATCAGAGGGAGGTTCTGGCTCAAGGAAAATCTAGAACAACAACGTGTCCAAATGATGATCAAATTCAAGATTGAAAAATTCAATGAAAATAATTTTTCTTTGTGTAAAACAAAGATACAAGTGGTGTTGTGGAAAGATAATTGCCTACATGATAGTGGTAAAACATTGGTGGGTGTGACAGAGGATAAATGGAATGATATGGATGAGAATTATATTTCTAACATCCATTAGACTTTGGAGGACAGGTTCCTATCATGCATTGTGAAGAAAATAAAATTAAATACATTTGGGATACTCTAAAAAATATGTATAAGGGAAATTCACTCTACATATTATTTTCTTTAAGTAAAAATTATACACTCTTCGAATAGAGAAGTCATCATCGGTGACTGACCACATCAATACCCTTAATACCATTTTTCGACTTATTATGTTGGGCTATAAAATTGTGGATTCTGAACATTCAAAGATTATACTTCAGATTTTTCCACATTATTATAATCAACTTATCATCAAACTCACCAATAATATCCTAATAGATATGTTTCTCATCAATGATTTCATAGCTGTGGTTATTGAAGAATAAATTTGGTGCAAGAATAAGGAATGTGGACAGAAAAATCATACTAAGAGCATGCTCTCTCAATAGAAATAGGAAGAACAATGGAGTGTGGTTCTAGTGAGAGATAGTATAAGGCCCCAGCCTTAAACCTTACTTAATCTTGAGTTATTACAAGATTACACATTGATGATCTTTTCAGGTTTAGAGTTTTAGAGAATTAGATCATGAAACTTGCATTACATTCCACATTTAAACAAAGTGGTTACATAAAAGACAGTATTCATTCTTCTCATCAATGGAAAAATATTGAAAATAAAACATTGATTCTTTCTTGACACATCCTTGACACTATCATCACATCTTGTACCTTTCCCTTGACCTGTGAAAAACATTTTGAAAACTTGGGATGAGCATAAAAAGCTCAGTAAGGGTTATAAAAATATGGAAAGGAAACATGAGTTCATATATACATAAGAATGAAATCATACTTTACCCATAAAACATAGGCACTTTAACATACCTCATCAAACCATGAATAAATCATATATATCATAAGACATAAAAGGTAACTTGAGGCATTCATAACATTCTTACGTAGAGAGTAACCCTCTTGGTTACGTTTGGAATACCCATCACAGTATATTCCCTAAATCTCTTCGGAGAAACCTTAACGTTTCACTCCTTCGAGTTACCCAATGCATTGGAGAGCTATATCGGGCTCACCCGCCCTTAGTTTATCATGGAACCACCCGTCTTCATAATAATGCCCAAGAACCTCAATATAATCGTATCACATAAAACATGCATAAAGGAAACATAACATTTCCACCTTTCAATCACAAGATATCAATACAACACATTGATATAAAAACATTATGAAAACCATTTTCGATACCAAAATAAAAGAAAATTAAAACATGGTATTTATTTTTCTTTTAAAAAGAAGGTATGGCTTGTAGAGGAAGCCGAAACTCAAATAATGGTCATGATGGAGGAGAAGTCGTTGTCGCCGCATACGTACGACAAAAACATTCCCTTTTGTCGTTTAGTAAACGCTTCGTATAAAAAAGATTCCTTTTGAATAAACGTAAAAGTCAAATGGGTTTATACACCATATAAAAGAAGGTTGTGTATAAAACAAAATATGCCTCAATGAAAGGAGATTGAGACGAAGTCCCATACAAAGACGATATCCTTGGATTAAGGATAAATCAGTTACATAACTATGTGTGACAAACGAATACACAAAATATAAGTGGGTATTAAGTGTAAAAAAATCAGAGGACATTCACACATAATCATAGAACGACATATTCAAGGTGTAAAAGTTTATCCCAAAGAATCGAAATTGGGTTAAGAAGTTCCCTTGTAATAATTAGACAGCCTAACGACGTCACTTCAAAATTCAGAAAAAGAGTTGATGAGAGATAAAAAGGGTATCTCATCACTTGGACATAAAATTCACATCAATAAGTATATTAAAGAACATATCCCAAAATAATATTATGTGAATTAAAAGACATAACAAAATAAGTCCTTTAAAAAGAGGAGGGTGAAAGGTTCCCTTACCGAGATGGGTATCTTTTGAAACATACACCCCGTGAAAGAAGGACAACACATCATTGATGTAAATACTCATAAATGAAAGAATATTACACAATGAGTAAAATAATGGTCATTACATACACCACTCAAAGGAAATTGTGGCAAATGTAGCATAAATCTCACAGGAATAAAAGTGAGATGAAAAATCCCTTACGAAAACTCGGCAGCCTAACGACGCCACTTAAAACTTCCAAAAATGGATTGATGAGATCAAATAGGGTATCTCATCACATTACAATAAAACGTACATCAAGAGGAATATAAAATAACATCCCCCATCATAACAAAGAGGAGCTTAAAAGAAGTGACATAAAGGGGAGTACTTAGAGAGAAAGAGAGAGGTTAGATCTCTTACGAAAATTCGGCAGCCTAATGGCGCCACTCAAAACTTCCAAAATGGATTGATGAGAGAGAGTAGGGTCTCTCATCATATGAACATAAAAATTACAGTAAGATTAATATAAAAGAACATCCCAATAACAAGAAAGATGAGCTTATAAGGAATGACATAAAAGAGTGTACTTAAAAAGAAAGAGAGGAGTAGGATCCCTTACCTCAAGTCCAACTTGTCTTGTTCGTTTCTTCATATTCCTGAATAATAAACTTTGGTCAATTAATAATTGCCTAAGTACCTCCTTTAGAGATTATTATTCAGTTCATATCACATATTATAATTTTAGTTCATATCAGACGTTTTTGCTGATGTTTGGTACATGAGTCAAAAATGAACTTGTTTGAATAAAAAACATTTCCCATGTAGTTATAAGTAAATAATTTCCTGAATAGTATTAATGATTAAAATATCATATATATCCAGTAAATATTCATTTCATACTATTCCATATCATTTGGAGATAAAAAACGAAAAGCACCGTTCATGGAGACGGTAGGCCGTACGTACGCATGAACGCTACTTTCTTTTTTTGTCATATTAATGGAATTAAAACAAAATGAGATATATATATATATATATATGTTATAATTACAGAATTATATCCATAATTTTGATGTAATATTTTACATATATATCCATTATATATATGTACTTATAACATTTTGAGATAAGAAATGAAATGTACCGTTCATGGAGACGGTAAGCCGTACGTACGCATGAACGCTACTTTCATTTATATTTCATATTTAATGGAATTAAAACATAATGATACATAATAGTATTTTAATTTCAGTATGTTATTATATATAATATCATTAAATATATCCTTTATACCCACCACATATGGTATTAACGAATAAAATCACTTTGAGGGCGCGGTAGTCCGCACTTCCTTAAATGAAGATATCGCGTTTACCCATAATGGAAACCATAAAGGTATGCCCAAAATGAAAAATACAGAAGGTTAAGGAAAACCTAAACATATTATATATCATATATAAACATAGTTTCATATTAATGGTCACCTTTTAAGGTGTTATAAGAATGTTGAACAATCATCGTTTCGGGAGGCATAAATTCGCCATCCACAGAAACAGTATGTTCGTTAACCATTAGATGTAGGTGTGTGTAAGTGTAGATCGAATACTTCTTATAACAAAATCATAGTATATTGAAGATACTTTAGTTGTTACAAAAGAAAAGAATAAAAAGAGTTTAGGGGGTTGAAGAAGCAAAATAAAACAAAAGGACTCAAAAGAAGACTTTACCTAAAAATCGGGTAACTCCCTTTGGTTTGATCTCAAAGGCTTTCTTGGGAAGACTTCTGCCCAAAGTGAGGCTTCAAGGAGTAAGAGAGGGATGTGGAGAGCCAAAATGGGAAGGGTTTGGCCGAGCCAAACGCTTTGGGAGTGTGGGTAAGGAGGTAGAGGTGGGGGCCTTTTATAAGAGGAGAGGAGGGGCACTCTTGTAAAGTTACAAAATGTTACTTTATTTTCAAAAGAGTTTCGGATTTTAAAGGTCCCACATTGATGTATTTCGAGGATAAGGTGATAAGGGTTCGAAAAAAACTCATCCAATAGGATTTGGACATGTGTAGGTCTTAGATATTACATTATCTTTCCATTTTATTTAAATCGTTAAATAATGAGGTCATCGCTGCATCATCATGATGTCATAAATAATTTAATTTATTCAATGTCAAAAAAATTATAAAAAAAATACTATGATGTAGGAAATATTTTTAGCTTTCTAATGAATATTTATAGTCAAAAATATGACTTGTATAACCCCATGTAAAATTTGTTTTAGTAAAACATCTCATGTGTGTGTTATTTTTACTTTAACATTAAATAAAAAGGTATTTATGTCATTTTCCAACCAAAGTGGCTCCATGGGGTCCCCAAGTTGACCCATGGGTTGTCTTGGTCGTCCATGACACATCCAATGAGGTTAGGACATGTGTCAAACTCATCTCATATTATAAAAAAAATTATTTTTACCTTAAACTACACTAATTACCTCTAATCGCGATTAAAAACTTAATAAGTTACTATTCACAAAAAAATTATTTTAATCTCATTGAACCAAATTTTACTTCTTAGTGACAACCATGTATGTCGGATTTTTGAAATTCAAAACACAGAAGTGGTAAAATTTCATTTAAACGAAAAATCAGTTTTTATAAGTACCAATTAGTGGTTTCACTATTCATCAAAAATTGAAGTTTTTCAGAAAAATACAAAAAATTCACCCTAAGCTATATTTGATATTCCGAATTCAAAAATGAAGTCTATTTTAAAAAATTCAAAACATATAAGTCACATTAATTAATTTAATAATTAATTCCCGCTGTCAGAGCAAATAGCGTGTTTTTATGAAACAATAAGTATCAAAAGATTGACTCCAGTTTAAGTCTGATTTCAAAGTGAAATTAACTCCAACGACCACTATTGGATTTAATTGTAAAAATATATTCTAATTTCAATTTAAAACCAATTCAAAATATAATCTAATCATATAAATAAATTAGATTAAAAAGTGGTTTTGAATTAAAATACAACATTTTACACTATTCATTAAAAAAATGAACTTTATCGGAAAGATACCAAAAATTTACACAAAGTAAATTTTGATATCCTGATTCTTAATAAGAGTTTTATTTGGTCCAATATAATGTTTAAGAGTTAACAAAACTATATTTAATGATGGTTCGCCATCAAAAGGCGATAAGTGAGCCTTTAGTGAAAACTAGGGCATATACGCCTAAAATTGAATTCTTTCCATATTTTAAGCCTTTATATTTTATTGGATAAATGTAAAAACATTTAAAAACATATATAATCATATTTTAGTTATTTATATCCATTCTCGCCAATACAACGACTACATGTTAACTACCATTTAAAATAATATTATTTTATTATTAGGGTGCAACATAAGATTCCCAAGAAACTCGTTGTTGCGTGTTGGGTACGCCATCGAGCATAGCGTCCCCTTTAAAGTCATATTAATATTTTATTCACAAATATGGATAAAAATAAAAATGTCATATTCTTTATTCACCTGGGGTGTTACATCCTTCCCCCCTTTTGGGAATTGCGTCCTCGCAATTTTAAAATTGGGCTCGGAAACTTCATTGAAAATCCCACATCGAAACAAGAGTCAGTAAAACAATCACTTTAAAATAAAGAAAGATAAGTATAGAGGTCACCCGAGTTAACCCATACTAGGATTCCATGTAGGAAAACATGGACATGGAGGAGAAAACATAGGGTCATGTTCTGATGGAGAGTGATAGAAAACATGTTTAGGAGAAAGTTAACAATAAGAAAATCACAAACTTGTTGTGGGTTAAACGGTGTTGGGTTCCCCAGCAGGAAAAGTTAATAGACAACATTTTTGTTTTAAGTTACTTTTTATTGAGGAGTTTATTTTTGAGATTAAATAAAACATAAGGAAACATACTTACTTGTCATGTTGACTTTCAACTTTTACTAGATTTCTCACACAGACTCATACTTTCTCCAAAAGACGAGTATTTAGGAAGACTTGTTCGCATTAAGAGTACTATAAACAACTTATAGAGGAGAACCTAATCCACAAAAAAAACTATACATTTCCCATTTCTTCAAGCCTTAACCAAAACTAAAACCAAAAAGGTTACTACAAGATCAGATAATCCAGAAAAGGATAACCCTTTATAAAAAGAAAATCTATTCTTAATCTCAAAATTTGTCCAACAAAACCCAAAGTTCAACGAGGACCATTCGATAACCAATTTGTCCATAAAATTCTTCAAATTAAAACAATATAAGATTGAAACCCAAATATTTGAAGGATTTTGTCACATAGTCTTCCAAGTTAAATCGTAACATTTATCTCCAAACAACATCAGTTGCTCCTAAAGTCTCGTATTGAAAAGTAATTAACCTAATAACATATCCTCCATGATATGTTAATAAATTTCCATAGATAACCCAAAATCAACTTACTCTTAATTCATAAAATCATATAACTAAAAAGAATCAGTCAAACTAACCAGGGACTTCACGTAGTCCAATGGTAGGTGGTAAATACCAGTCGCACTTTGGTTGTGGGTTCGATTCCCGCAGCTTTGTCCGACGCGACGGGTTGTCACACGGTCTGCGAGTTGTCCTTTTTCCAAAAATATATAATTTTATAACATTCCTCAAAAAGAGATAAATTCATCAAAAATAAATATAACATATTCCTCAAGTTTATCTCATGCCTTCTTATTCCATCATATCATATAATAACACATAATTACCTCAAAAGTAAGGATCATATAAACTCTAATTGTTACCTTTATAATTATTACCTAAACTTACACATCGATTTGGTCATCTCGTACATGATGCATTATAGAACATACCAAGGTTCAAGTGGTTGATCATGACTCCTTGATAGTTGGTTTAGAACAGCCATGAGATTCCTCATTGAATCCCCCATTTCATCCAGTCTCTTAATCAGAGAACCACCATAGTTTCCTTCAAACTTGTTGTCTCTTTGGTGCCTGCTAGATCCATCATTTCACTAAAAACAGAAATGTCAGTGTGAGTATATCAACAAGACCATCATGTACTAATGAGGGAGATAACCACTAAGATATACTTACTCATTCACTTTATCTAAAACTAGGACTCTTTCAGAAATCCTATCCATTATGGTACTGTCACTTATGCTTAGAGAATACCCTAACCTCTAAAGTTATCTAAACCGACCTCTGATACCAACTATAATGCCCTAGCCTTAAACCTTACTTAATATTGAGTTATTACAAGATTACACATTGAGGATCTTTTCAGGTTTAGAGTTTTAGAGAATTAGATCATGAAACTTGCATTACATTCCACATTTAAACAAAGTGGTTACATAAAAGACAGTATTCATTCTTCCCATCAACAGAAAAATATTGAAAATAAAACATTGATTCTTTCTTGACACATACTTGACACTATCATCACATCTTGTACCTTTCCCTTGACCTATGAAAAACATTTCGAAAACTTGGGATGAGTATAAAAAGCTCAGTAAGGGTTATAAAAATATGGAAAGGAAACATGAGTTCATATATACATAAGAATGAAATCATACTTTACCCATAAAACATAGGCACTTTAACATACCTCATCAAACCATGAATAAATCATATATATCATAAGACATAAAAGGTAACTTGAGGCATTCATAACATTCTTACGTAGGGAGTAACCCTCTTGGTTACGTTTGGAATACCCATCACAGTATATTCCCTAAATATCTTCGGAGAAACCTTAACGTTTCACTCCTTCGCGTTACCCAATGCATTGGAGAGCTATATCGGGCTCACCCGCCCTTATTTTATCACGGAACCACCCGTCTTCATAATAATTCCCAAGAACCTCAACATAATCGTATCACATAAAACATACATAAAGGAAACATAACATTTACACCTTTCAATCACAAGATATCAATACAACACATTGATATAAAAACATTATGAAAACCATTTTCAATACCAAAATAAAAGAAAAGTAAAACATGGTATTTATTTTTCTTTTAAAAAGAAGGTATGGCTTGTAGAGGAAGCTGAAACTTAAATAATGGTCACGGTGGCGGAGAAGTCGTTGCCGCCGCATACGTACGACAAAAACATTCCCTTTTGTCGTTTAGTAAACGCCTCGTATAAAAAAGATTCATTTTGAATAAACGTAAAAGTCAAAGGGGTTTATACACCATATAAAAGAAGGTTGTGTATAAAACAAAATATGCCTCAATGAAAGGAGATTGAGACGAAGTCCCATACAAAGACGGTATCCTTGGATTAAGGATAAATCAGTTACATAACTATGTGTGACAAACGAATACACAAAATATAAGTGGGTATTAAGTGTAAAACAATCAGAGGACATTCACACATAATCATAGAATGACATATTCAAGGTGTAAAAGTTTATCCCAAAGAATCGAAATTGGGTTAAGAAGTTCCCTTGTAATAATTAGACAGCCTAACGGCGTCACTTCAAAATTCAGAAAAAGAGTTGATGAGAGATAAAAAGGGTATCTCATCACTTGGACATAAAATTCACATCAATAAGGATATAGAAGAACATATCCCAAAATAATATTATGTGAATTAAAAGACATAACAAAATAAGTCCTTTAAAAAGAGGAGGGTGAAAGGTTTCCTTACCGACATGGGTATCTTTCGAAACATACACCCCGTGAAAGAAGGACAATACATCATTGATGTAAATACTCATAAATGAAAGAATATTACACAATGAGTAAAATAATGGTCAGTACATACACCACTCAAAGGAAATTGTGGCAAATGTAGCATAAATCTCACAGGAATAAAAGTGAGATGAAAAATCCCTTATGAAAACTCGGCAGCCTAACGGTGCCACTTAAAACTTCAAAAAATGGATTTATGAGATCAAATAGGGTATCTCATCACATTAAAATAAAACGTAAATAAAGAGGAATATAAAAGAACATCCCCCATCATAACAAAGAGGATCTTAAAATAAGTGACATAAAGGGGAGTACTTAGAGAGAAAGAGAGAGGTTAGATCTCTTACGAAAATTCAGCAGCCTAACGGCGCCACTCAAAGCTTCCAAAATGGATTGATGAGAGAGAGTAGGGTCTCTCATCATATGAACATAAAAATTACAGTAAGAGTAATATAAAATAACATCCCAATAACAAGAAAGATGATCTTAGAAGGAATGACATAAAAGAGTGTACTTAAAAAGAAAGAGAGGAGTAAGATCCCTTACCTCAAGTCCAACTTGTCTTGTTCGTTTCTTTATATTACTGAATAATAAACTTTGTTAAATTAATAATTTCCTAAGTACCTCCTTTAGAGATTATTATTGAGTTCATATCACATATTATAATGTTAGTTCATATCAGACGTTTTTGCCGATGTTTGGTACATGAGTCAAAAATGAACTTGTTTGAAAAAAAAATTGCCCATGTAGTTATAAGTAAATAATTTCCTGAATAGTATTAATGATTAAAATATCATATATATCCAGTAAATATTCATTTAATACTATTCCATATCATTTGGAGATAAAAAACGAAAAGCACCGTTCATGGAGACGGTAGGCCGTACGTACGCATGAACGCTACTTTCTTTTTTTGTCATATTAATGGAATTAAAACAAAATGAGATATATATATATATATATGTTATAATTCCAGAATTATATCCATAATTTTTATGTAATATATTACATATATATCCATTATATATATGTACTTATAACATTTTGAGATAAGAAATGAAATGTACCGTTCATGGAGATGGTAAGCCGTACGTACGCATGAACGCTACTTCCATTTCTATTTCATATTTAATGGAATTAAAACATAATGATACATAATATTATTTTAATTCTAGTATGTTATTATATATAATATCATTAAATATATCCTTTATACCCACCACATATGGTATTAACGAATCAAATCACTTTGAGGGGGCGGTAGTCCGCACTTCCTTAAATGAAGATATTACGTTTACCCATAATGGAAACCATAAATGTATGCCCAAAATGAAAAATAAAGAAGGTTAAGGAAAACCTAAAAATATTATATATCATATATAAACATATTTTCATCTTAATGGCCACCTTTTAAGGTGTTATAAGAATGTTGAACAATCATCGTTTCGGGAGGCATAAATTCGCCATCCACGGAAACAGTATGTTCGTTAACCATTAGATGTAGGTGTGTGTAAGTGTAGATCGAATAATTCTTATAACAAAATCCTAGTATATTGAAGATACTGTAGTTTTTACAAAAGAAAAGAATAAAAAGAGTTTAGGGGGTTGAAGAAGCAAAATAAAACAAAAGGACTCAAAAGAAGACTTTACCTTAAAATCGGGTAACTCCCTTTGGTTTGATCTCAAAGGCTTTCTTGGGAAGACTTCTTCCCAAAGTGAGGCTTCAAGGAGTAAGATAGGGATGTGGAGAGCCAAAATGGGAAGGGTTTGGCCGAGCCAAAGGCTTTGGGAGTGTGGGTAAGGAGGTAGAGGTGGGGGCCTTTTATAAGAGGAGAGGAGGGGCACTCTTGTAAAGTTACAAAATGTTACTTTATTTTCAAAAGAGTTTCGGATTTTAAAGGTCCCACATTAATGTATTTCGAGGATAAGGTGATAAGGGTTCGAAAAAAACTCATCCAATAGGATTTGGACATGTGTAGGTCTTAGATATTACATTATCTTTCCATTTTATTTAAATCGTTAAATAATGAGGTCATCGTTGCATCATCATGATGTCATAAATAATTTAATTTATTCAATGTCAAACAAATTATAAAAAAAATACTATAATGTAGGAAATATTTTTATCTTTCTAATGAATATTTATAGTAAAAAATCTGACTTGTATAACCCCATGTAAAATTTGTTTTAGTAAAACATCTCATGTGTGTGTCATTTTTTACTTTAACATTAAATAAAAAGGTATTTATGTCATTTTCCAACCAAAGTGGCTCCATGGGGTCCCCAAGTTGACCCATGGGTTGTCTTGGTCGGCCATGACACATCCAATGAGGTTAGGACATGTTTCAAGCTCATCTCATATTATAAAAACATTATTTTTACCTTAAACTACACTAATTACCTCTAATTGCGATTAAAAACTTAATAAGTTACTATTCACAAAAAAATTATTTTAATCTCATTGAACCAAATTTTACTTCTTAGTGACAACCATGTATGTCGGATTTTTGAAATTCAAAACACAGAAGTGGTAAAATTTCATTTTAACGAAAAATCAGTTTTTATAAGTACCACTTAGTGGTTTCACTATTCATCAAAAATTGAAGTTTTTCAGAAAAATACCAAAAATTTACCCTAAGCTATATTTGATATTCCGAATTCAAAAATGAAGTCTATTTTACAAAATTCAAAACATATAAGTCACATTAATTAATTTAATAATTAATTCCCGCTGTCAGAGCAAATAGCGTGTTTTTATGAAACAATAAGTATCAAAAGATTGACTCCAGTTTAAGTCTGATTTCAAAGTTAAATTAACTCCAATTACCACTATTGGATTTAATGGTAAAAATATATTCTAATTTCACTTTAAAACCAATTCAAAAGATAATCTAATCATATAAATAAATTAGATTAAAAAGTGGTTTTGAATTAAAATACAACATTTTACACTATTCATTAAAAAAATGAACTTTATCGGAAAGATACCAAAAATTTACACAAAGTAAATTTTGATGTCCCGATTCTTAATAAGAGTTTTATTTGTTCCAATATAATGTTTAAGAGTGAACAAAACTATATTTAATGATGGTTCTCCATCAAAAGGCGATAAGTGAGCCTTTAGTGAAAACTAGGGCATATACGCCTAAAATTGAATTCTTTCCGTATTTTAAGCCTTTATCATCTATTGGATAAATGTAAAAACATTTAAAAACATATATAATCATATTTTAGTTATTTATATCCATTCCCTCCAATACAACGGCTACATGTTAACTACCATTTAAAATAATATTATTTTATTATTAGAGTACAACGTAAGATTCCCAAGAAACTCGTTGTTGCGTGTTGGGTACGCCATCGAGCATAGCGTCCCCTTTAAAGTCATATTAATATTTTATTCACAAATATGGATAAAAATAAAAATGTCATATTCTTTATTCACCTGGGGTGTTACAGATAGAATCCAAGAAGGTATAAATAAAGAATCAAGAAGAAAAATTCAATATATTAAAATTGTGTAAGCGGGGGAATGTCAAAAATGATTGTTGAAATATGAAGGGTGGTGAGAAGAAATCTCAATGACATGTGGAAAGTATATCTAGAAATGGAGATGTACTAGTCTGTGAAGCAGAAATGACTACTAAAGGTGGAAAACATCTCGATGATGCATGGATTATTGAATCAAGAGAGACATGAACATGATATTATGATAGGAATGGTTCAATCAATATAAAACTATCCTAAAAGGTCATTTTTACATGGGTAACAATCATACATTTAATATCTTTGGAGTTGGAACCCTCAAACTGAAAATGCATGATAACATAGTTTGAACCATTCATGGAGTATGCTATGTGTAGGGACTCAAGAAGATCATTTTGTACTTGGGAAAATTTGATGATATTAGATGCAAGACACACACCAAGAAAGGGATAATGAGGATTATTAAGGGTTCACTTGTGGTGATGAAGGCAGATATAATCTAAAGAACATCTACATGCTTATGGGTGAAACGTATAGGGAAGTAGAGATAATTATCGCATCAACTACCTAGATGGAAGAATTGAAAATGTTATGGCATCAGAAGAATGTCTATATGTCTAAATTAGGATTGAATATTCTTTATGACCATAAGTTTTTATCTGGGCTTACAATGGTATCCTTACTATTTTGTAAGCATTGTATTTTGAGTAAGAAAAAGAGGTTGAAGTTTTGAATCTCAACGGTGAGGAGAAAGGAGATCTTGGAGTTGATCCATTTTAATGTTTTTCAAGAACCAATTGTGTCCCTATGAGGATCAAGGTAGTTTGTATCTTTTATTGATGACCATTCCGTAAGATTTTGGGTGTTTCCAATCAATATGAAAGCGTGTGTATTTTAATTCTTCAAAACATTCATAGAGTGAAAGGATCTTGAATATGAAAATGAGATCAAATATTTGGGGACTGAAAATGGGGGAGAATATACAAGCAAGGAGTTTTATTATTTTTGTAAATAGGAATGCATCAAGGGAATATTCACGATGGTATACACTCCTCAGTAGAATGGAGTGGAAGAGTGGATGAATATAATCCAATTAGACAGAATATGGGTGATGCTAAATACTGTAGGAGTTACCAAGATGTTTTGGGAAGAAGTAGTAAATACCACCTACTATGTGATCAATAAATCCCAATTAGTGGAAATTAATCTAAATACACCAATGGAGATGTGGAATGGAAAACCTGCTAACTATTCCCAATTGCATACTTTCTGAAGTTTTGTATATACACTGTTTAATGACCATGAAAGATTAAAGTTAGACTCGAGATATAAATAATGTGTCTTCTTGGGATATGCTGATGGTTTGAAGGGGTATAATTTTTTGGATCCCACTACCGACACTAGAGATTTAATTTTTGTAGAAGACAAGGTGAAAATAATGATTGATAAACACTGAGAAATAGAGTACATAAATTATAATAGTCGATGTGAGGGATGAAACAAAGATAGAACCAGTTTCCTCTGAGGCATTACCAGAGCACGATGATCAAGTACCAGATGATCTTGTACTATGATGATCAAATAGAGATAAAATAGCACGAATATGGCACACAAATTATATCACTAAGATCAATGTTGCATATTTCTTATTGACATGGTATGGAGAACCATATTTCTTTTTGGAGGTGACCAAGAGTCTGGACATATCTTCATGGATGGCGGTGATGAAGGAAGAACTTGAAGCCTTGCAGAAGAATAAGACATGGTATATTTTTCTATTACCTCATGTAAGGAAGGCTATTGGGAAAAAATGGTTCTACAAGATGAAGTGGGATGAAATAGACCCGGTGGAAAGATATTGTGTGACACTAGTGTTTAAAGGATATTATCAAAATGAAGCTACTGATTTCAATGAAATGTTTTCTCCTGATGTTAGAATGATGAATATTCTAGTTGTTATGATGATGTGTTCTATATACACTCTATATCTAGAGTAGTTAGATGGAAAACATATTTTCTCCATTGTGATCTTGATGAAGAAATCTATATGCTCCAACTAGAAGGTTTTTCTAAAAGTGTTAAAGATAACTTGGATTGTAGGTTAAACATATCTTGGTATGGTCTCAAATAGGTGCCGATATTTTGGTGCAAGAGATTTGATTCCTATATCATGATCCATGGATAGAAATACTTAATTCAGATCCTTGTGCATATTTCAAGGGTCTAGATGGTAATGATTGTATCATTCTACTATTTTATGTGGATGAAATTTTGGTTGCAGGCCCTGACAATTATTTGAGTAATGTCTTGAAACACATCAATACAAAATAATGTAATCAAATTTCTATCCCTCTTCCCATTAATTTCATGTTATCCTCCATGACGAGTCTTAGAAGTGAAGGAGAGAGGATGGAAAGTTCTCAAGTTTTGTATGCATCAGCAGTAGGGAGTCTAATATTCACTATTGTTTGTACTAGAACAGACACTGCACATGTATTGGGAGCAATTAGTCATTACATAGATAATCCATGACATGAGAATTAGAACATGGAGGAGATAATACTAAGATATAACAAGGAAACCGCAGATGTTATATTTTGTTATCGAGAATCTAATTTTACTATCAGAGGCTACATTGATTCAGATTTTTTCGGTTATTCTAACTAGAGTAAATACACTACTGGTTATGTGTTTACTTTTTCAGGGGGATTTGTGAGCTATATTTCAAAGTTATAGCTTATTGTGTCCTTATACACAACTAAGTCAGAGTATATAGATTCTTTAAAGGCATGAACAAAGTTAATTTTGATGAAAATGTTACTATAGAAGATCGAGCATAAATAGGGGAATATTTTATTATTTTTTGATAGTCATAGATCCTTTCATATTACATGGAATCTATATTTTAACTCTAGGATAAAGCACATTGGCATAAAATATCATTTTTTATATGTGTTGGAGGAAGGAAGTGCTCATATGGATAAAATTTCAACTATGGAAAATTTGGTAGATTTCCTAATAAAGGTGATTGGTTTTGATAAGTTTTGATGGTGTAGATCCTTTAACGGTGTTATAGAGACATGAGAATCATGTTTGGAATATAGAAAAGATGTTTGGAGATGTGATTTTCACTTAATTAAATCTCTGAGTGGGAGATATGTTGGAATAATTTTTGGAGAGATAAAATAATAATGATGGTTGCCGCATTCATTTCATTCAAAGAGGGTGACACCCTACCATTATTCCCCCATTTAATTTGGTAAAATAAATTTAATTTTAGGGATCCCAAACAAGGGTGAGTTAAGTCTATAAAAAGGGATCTCCTCCAATAGTTTTCATCATTAGATTCTCAAGATACACATCATCAGCTATGAGTGTAGTATTTTGTGGGGGTGTTTCTCAGTATATTTAAGAGATAATATTTCAATTGTTTTCTTCTTATAATTGAGATAGAGAGAGATTTTGTACCAAAAATTTTTCCATAGTGATATCCTTCTATTTTCCCATGCTTTTACCCCTTTCCTATTGGGGATTTTACACATTACATCTTGTGTTCATTTTATTTCTACATTTTTTCACTTTATTTTTTTCTCTAAATTATCATTATACTGAAGGGCCAATTATTTTTGATCCTAACAGTATCTCCCTACACAAGTATGTGATGATGGATTACTATTATATGATTGATAGCATCTCAACATGAGACCTGTATATGGTATATGGGTGCAGTTATATGAGGTTTATGGGTGTGAGGAATTTGACATGTTTCGGTCTTCAGAATGCATAGGTCAATGGCTGGGTACGACGGAATTCAGAGAATGTACACAATGAAAACTTAAAAGAAAATATTTTTTAAAGGAACCCAAATGTTTGATGATGGTGGATCCATGTACTAGTACATGATGTCAGCTCGCTTGAAGAATCTTCTCTGAAATCAGTGGCTCAACCTGGGCCAAGTATACAATGAAGCTCATCTACAATGACCATTGAAATGTATAATATTTTTATTACTTAATATTTTACCTATTTATATTTTCTCCACAAAACAAGAGACTTGATCCCAAGTGTACTGCTCAGTAATAATTAACATATTTAGGATATTGAGTAAACTTTTGTTGGATCCCTTCATGTTATATTTTATAATGAATTTTTGAAACTGTTCCAACAATGATTATAAAATGAAGTCATTTCCGTCATCAATACAAAAAAATTATCTAGTCACTCCAAGTAATTTATGTAACCAATAATACTGAGAATGTAAGTGGAGAATGAATCTACTTTAGTCATTTTTCATCTTAACATTTCTTCCCAAACCTTCTACTTATCTTGTATATCTTATTCCTTATAGATCCTTTTAAATTTATCTATAATTTTTAATAAACCCATTATCTAAAGTTATTTTTACAAATTAAATTCCAAGGACATAAGTATTAAACTATAGATATTTAAAGAGTTATTCAAATTCTCATCATAAGAATCAATATTCTTTTATTTTATAGCTTCATAAGTTGGCATCTCTGGAAGTGGTTGCTCTAACACCTATAAATTTCTATCTATCTAGAAAATTATTATTATGTTCTTATACCAGATTAAGAATTTTCTTTTAACATTCATATCCTCTTCATGAATTGATCACAATGTTTGGTTTTATGATGATGTTATTTTATCTATAATATAATTTTTTATTATATCAGTATCATGTTTTACTTTAATTTAATAATGAATTTTTTTAAATGTGATATCACTAAAATAATGATCAATTTTTTATTGACCACTATATCCATTACTTGATCAAGATAAATATTTCACTAAATAATGAATCTTTTTTTATAGATTTCTGTTATTTCTTAGCTATATATATAGACCGTCATGCTAATCATATCATATATAACTCTTGGATAATTTAATTATTATTTAAAAAAATTGTTAATAAATTAATAATAATTAATTTGGATACTCTTCAAGAACCAAAAGTTTAACACCTTAATAATCATGTCTTAAATATATCCTAATATTAATATGATTTTGAATCCTTACTATCACCTTATTTTATCTGATTGGGTGGAGTACTGTTTTTGTAACCACTGTATTTTTTGAAATTAATTTTTCCTTATAAACATTTATCAAATTATCATATATTTAAATAAAATACACATTTTTTAAATAAATATTATTAATAGAATATGAACTAATATTTTCCACTAAATCAAAACTATGAGAGATACATCTATTAAGTTTGAAAAAATGGTTTCTTTTTCATGAAGACAACTTCATATATATATATATATATATATATATATATCAATCCCTCTTCAAAGAATAAGACTTCACCCATTCCTCCCTATATGTGTTCATTTATCCAAAAATACATATTTTCAATGAAGATCCTTATATAAGAGTAGATTCCATTAGAAATTATTTATGAGATACTCATTCGAACCTTGTTATAATTACTATATAACTACCAAATTGTTATCAGATAATGGTATTAGATGATTTGTGATAATTCCTTAATTAATGTCCATGAACACATAAGCCAAACCCTATCAGGTGTGACTCTTCAATACACTTACTTTGATATGTTCCATCACTTTAGTACTCCCTCACACTACAGTAATAATGTGGTTTTGTTATTGGATTTCACACCTGATTTATGGTACATCTAGGTATTGGAATCCTCATATCTAAACCTACTATACTACATCAAGTATTCTCACATCACTTTAGGTAATGCCCTTGGAATTTTCAAACCCACCTCTAAACAATGGTAGCCCATCCCCACACCAATATATTTCATGTAAAATTATTCTAATTTTACCACCTTACTAATTACTGACATAAGACCTTTGAGATATAAAATCATGCATGTCGTGCCTCTTAGGAAAATAAACTTGTTTTTCATGGATGAAACCTACCATCACTATTGCGATAGAGGCTGGGAAAATTCAAAATTGAAAACTTGATGTGTTTGGCACTGAATGATTGGTTGATTATGTGAGAGTTATTTTGGAATAACTACTAAGCTAGACTAGTATAGGGGAAGAATAATATGAATTGTTGAGCTATTACTATACCTTGTTATATTTCCTTGATTTTCCCTCCCATTATTTTTTGTTTTATCTATTTTTCAAAAGTGAGTTACTTTTGTTTTTTTAATTTTAAAAAGGTTGGTTGAAGGTTTTTTATTCTAATTACCCCCCCCCATTATTAGGGGTTTATCTCCCCCTCTCTATATTAGGACTAAAAATGATTGGACCACTGGTGAAACAATAATTATGAGATAAAATCAAGTGAAAAATGAGAAAATAAATGACACTAGATGGAACATTGAAAATCCCAAAAAATGAAATGGGTAAAAACCCATAAGAAAATATAAGGATAACTATGGGTAAAAGTGAGTGAAAAATACCTCACTATTATAAGGATAAAACCCTCATAAAATCTGTCATTAATAAGTGTGGAAACCACCTCACTAAATACCACATAAAATATGATAGGAAGCTGATTTATGACTACCAATGATATGGTGAAATGGGAGGGGGATATTTCCTTTTATAGGAAAACCTCATCCCCTATAGATCCTCTCCTCTAGATTAGTTGATGGGGTTGGTCACCCACCACACACCAGTCATGCCGACCTCCCTTAACAAAAATGGGGTGGCTATCATCCATAGAAGAATTATGCTAAAACATATCCCACTTAAAGATTGATTGATAACCAATAACATCTTCACACATCCTTTCTATCAGCCAAACCATGCTGGCCATGTCTCACTAAGGATGCTTGAGGATCTTCACTATCTAAACCTATCAGTTCTAATCATCTTTATTAAGAAATATAATAGATTTTATTTAGTGTGAATTTTCTACATGTCCACACATCCTTCCTCCACCACATCTCAGAAAAATTGATATTTTATCCTATTGTGATTCATCCTGGAATGAAAACATTGATTCCTTGAAATTTTCAAGATGACCTGACTTTCACAAAATAATGGAATCTTCTCTTATATGTTTCTAAGAACCTCTAATAACTTTATCATCAAAACATCCTCTTTTCAAACCTATGTAGCTTCCTTATACTTTTCCTCTACCATGGATAAATTAACAAATTGACTATAACTTTGAAATACTTCTCACATCTCCTCCTATATGAGTAAACACATAACTATTAGTGGATTTACTCTAGTCAAAATCACCTAAAAAATATGAATCATATTATCATTTGATAGTGAAATATAATCCTCCATAACATAATGAAGCATATGGGGTCTCCTTGATGTATCTCAGGATACTATTAACTATGATCCAATGATCCTGTCCAAGATTCACCATGTACCAACTAACTTCTCCCACTTCATGTGAAATTTTTGGTCTAGTACAAACCATATCTAACATCATACTTCCCACTACTGATGAATATGGTACTTAAGACATATCTATCCTCTCTTCTTCACTACTAGGACTCAATGTCAAGGAAAACATTAAATTAACATCAAGAGGGGTAGATATTGTCTTACAGTCTTACATGTTGAATCATTTCAAGACTCTCCTTATGTAATTATTCTATGATATCCAAATCTTCCCATTATTTATGTATCGATAAATCTTTATCCCAAGAATATTGTTTTTGAGTTCCAATTACTTCATATCAAACTACCTAGACAACTAAACCTTCATCTTCTAGATCTGATCTTTGTTGTGTCCTACAACTAACATGACATCGACATAAAATAGAATAATGATGAAATAATTACCATCCAAACCCCTGAAATATTATAAGGATATGAATGAAGTATGTTTTATCCAAAGATCCTGATATAGGAATGAAATCTCTTATACCAACACTTTGGACCCTATTTGAGATGGTACAAAGATTTTTTCAACTTGAAAACCATGTTATATTTTATTTCTTCTATAAAAACTTCTGGTTGGAGTATATATATCTCTTCATCAAGATCAAAATTGAGAAAAGTTGTCTTCACATTTAGCTACTCTAGATTTAAACTATATGTAACACACATCTCCAAAACTATCCAAACAATCCTTAGTCTAACAAAATGATAAAATATTTCATTGAAATAAATACCTTCCTTCTGGGAATATCCTTTGAACACTAGTATTTCAAGATATCTTTCCACCTGTTCCTTTCCATCTTTACTATTCTTAAAAACCAATTTGTTTCTAATATACATCCTTCCATGAGGTAATATAACAAGATTCCAAGTCTTGTTATTATGTAGGTATTTAATTTCATCTTGAATTTCTTCCATCCATAAGGATATAACCAGACTCTGGGTCACCTCCATAAAAAATATGGCTATCCATCCTCCTTCAATAAGCAGTACACAATATTGATTTCAGTCACATAGTCTGAGTTCCATATTGGTTCTCTTTTGTCTCGAGTTGATCAACATGGTATAGACTCAACTAGTACTTTATTATAATTCTCTAGTAATTCCTCAGAGTAAATTGCCTCTTCCTTGTATTTTTCCTCTACTTTGACTATTTTAGTTTCTATATTCTATTTATCCATCTCTCAAACAATTTTCATTTGCACCTTGTCTTCTATAAAAATGACATCTCTACTAAGGATAAGTTTGGGGATATTGGGGTCCGAAAAATGATACCCCTTCACACCATAAACATACCCCAAGAAGATACATTTTTTAGATCTTGAATCTAACCTTAATCTTTCCTATTCATTAAACAATGCATATATCGGACTGCCAAAAGTATATCACTGATAATAGTCAGCGGGTTTACCAGTCCACATCCCCATAAGGGTCTTTTGATCAATCATAATTAAAGGAGATCATTTGATCACATAATATGTGGAATTTACTGCTTCTACCCATAATGTTTTTGGTAATTCCTGAAGTTTTCAACATCACAAATGTTTTATCCAACAAGATTTTATTCATCCACTCTACCACTTCATTCTGTAGAGGAGTGTATGCTACTTTGAATTGTCTCTTGTTTTATTCCTATTGAAAAAAGTACCAAACTCTTCACTTGTATATTATTCACCATTTTAAGTCCTTATACACTTGATATTCTTTCTAGATTCAAGTTCCTTCCTTGAATTTAATGTTTTGAAGACTTTAAAAACATATTCACTCTTCTTGAATGGGTATACCCAACTTCTTCTATAATAATCATCTATGTATTATACATAGTACCGTGCTCCTCCCTGGGATATAAACACTGATTTAAAAACAATAAAATGGATAACATCTATGATTTATTGACTTATTTTTGTTGAAATCCTGAACATTAACCTTTGTTTTTTGCTTAAAACACAATGCTCACAAAACTATAATTGTACCTTTGTAACCCACGAAACTAATTATGATCCGCTAGAATATTTAGACCTCTTTCTGAAATATGTTTAATCATATTATTTCATAATATTATCAACTCTTTCATTGAGGTAGTTGATATAACAACTATCTCTGCCTCCATGTATGTTTCATCCATAATCATGTACAGGTTATTCGAGATCTTCTCTACCTTCATCAGCACATGTGTTCCCTTTATAATTCTCATCACTCTATTATTGGTGCGAGTCTTGCATCAAATATCATAAAATTTTACCAAAGACAATATGTTCTTCTGTAGGCCCTTCACAAGGTGTACTCCTTGGATGGTTCGAACTATGCCATCATGCATCTTTAATTTGATGGTATTGACTCAAATGATCTTCAGTATATGATTATTCCCAGTCTACACAAGATCTTCTAAGATAGTTTCATGTGGTCCAAACCATTATCTTTGATCCTTCATGTGACATATTTCTACTTATTTGATTATCCATGCATCATTGAGATGTTTCATTCTTTTAGTAGTCATCACCTCTTCACTGAATAGTATATTTCCACTTCCACAAGTACTCACCACATTTCCCTGAGATATCTTTTTACTACTCTTCTTATTAAAAAAATCATTATTTTCATTCCCCTTATTCCCAAAATTTAAATATGTGACATTATTATTCTTACTCCATGATTTAGACCTTCCATGATTTTGGATCCCACTGGAACCATGCTCCATCATCCATCCTCTCTCCTTTGACAGAGCTTCTTACTGGTGTGAAGTTTTCTATCTATCATCATAGTACTTTCATTGTTTTTATTCTTTAAGAATGGTGATTGAAACATCATTGAAGAGTAGCATATATATTAGAATATTTTTGATGAGGTTGTTGATGAGTTTATCATATGAATCTAGAAAACTCTAGAGAATAATCTATGCACATTTAGTATCCACAATTTTATAGAATAGTTCCATGAACTGAGCAAATAGGGTATTGAGGTTGTTGTTGTGGTCGGTCATTGATGATGAATCCCCCATTAGAAGAGTGTATAATTTTATCTTTAAGAAAATTATTTTGTATAGTGACTTGGCCTTATATTGCTTCGTTAGAGAATACTATATTTCTTTCTCCATATTTTTCTCTGAAATTTTCAATAGGACCTCATCTTCCAAATACAACCAGATATTGGAAATAAAATACTTTCCCGTGTAATTAAATTTCTCCTATGTCACACCCACTAGATTTTTAAAACTTTTTGGTGGGCAATTATCCTTTTGTATCACTCCCTGCATCTTCATTTTTCATAATGAAATTATTCTTGTTGAATTTTTCAATATCAAATTTTGTTACCATATGGACACATAATTCTTTAAAAACCTCTTTTATTTCACCATGATGTATTTAATAATATAAATATTTTTGTTCTAATGTGAAAGATTAATTGGAGTCACAATCATAGAGCATACTCAAATTATTCAAAATTATTAATACCAAAAAAATTGAACAACACCAAGCTTGGACCTTGTTCTGATACCACTTGTTGGGATCAAGATTTATTTTCCAACTGGTGAAACAATAATTATGATATAAAATAAATTGAAAATTTAGAAATAAAAGACACCATATATAATGTGGAAAACCACCAAAATTAAAATGGTAAAAAACAATGGGAAAATAGAATGATCACTATGCGTAAAATTCGGTACACACACCCTCTCTATTACAAGGGAAAAACCCTCATAAAATATCTCTTCAATTATTGGATAAATTGCCTTAATAAATACCACACAAGGTATGATAGGAAGATAATTATTGAGTGCCAATGAGATGATAAATGGAAGGATGATCTTTACTTTTAGAGGCAAACCTCACCCCCTGATTCTCCCCTCTACAAGATAATTTAGTGGGGTTGGCTACTGACCACATGCCATCCATGTAGACCTCCCTTGAAAAGAAGGGGGTGGCCAATATCCATGGAAGAATTATTTTGACACTCTCATACCATAATCAAAACTTCCATGACTATCCCTCTGTTTCACTTTTCCTTCTCCATCATCCCATTAGAAAATAAACATTCCTTATACTTTAGCCACAACACCTTACCATTTTTTAGGGATTTTTTTTTCAGTCTACAATTCCAAAAAAAATTACCATCAAATTTTTTGAAATCAAATTATAGTGGTATATAAATATGGAAAGAATTGGGAGTCTATATTTCATAAAAAATTCACCATAAGACCATTACAGTGGTCCTTGATTGGCTATGATCATCACCTATATATTTCCTTCTATATTTTCTTCACAAATGGATTTCCAAGAGACCAAATTCCATTTCTTAGATGATCTCTTAGACTTTTATTTAGACATCGACGATGATGATAGTTGCCTCCTTCATTTATCTTTCTCTTTATTGTCTATTCTCATGAATCAAAATAAATAATATAAACCTAAAGCTGAAAAAAAACTAGAGTGGATACCCCACGAAGATGCATTTCAAAAATTCAAGACCTATGTTGACATTCTATTCATCTAACCATCCACTGGTTTAGGATTCCCAAATCATTAAATTACCATGTGAGTTACCCTGGAAAAGAATAGTGGTTCCTCTATCTATTCTGTCAGCATCTAAGTTTTAGGGAAGTCCCGCACCAAGTGGGGACATTTCGAAGAACTTGGGAAATTGGATTCTGTGGAAAGTAATCTAATCCAAGAATTGGAGTAAAATGTAAAAGAATACCAAATTGAGGAGGTTGTAGATAACAAAATTTTACTCTATGAGAACAAGATGAATAATTTCACTTACTATAGTCAATTCATTACACCTATTGATCAACCACCTAGATATATTGAAAATTTTGGGATTATGAGAAAGAAATTCTCAAAGGGGGATGTTGGAAAAATAAAATCATTTTCTCTTCGATGACACCTACCTTCACTGTTGCGATGGAGGTTGGGAATCTTCAAAATTAGCAACTTGATGTGTTTAGATCTGAAGGCTTTGGTGAAACCTACTGAAACCAATCTTTTGACTTTAATTTTTCTCTATTTCATTCATTTTGTTATTGTTGTGTGATTTTATCCTTATAAATAGTGCATTTCTTGTGATTTTTTTTAATCTTGAGTTAAAGAAATAAAAACTATTATTTATGATGAAAGTTTACTATAATCACCTTTAGTAATTTGTGTTCGTGTGGTTGAATTTGCTGCTAATAAATCCACCTTCAGTTCCCTCTAAGTAAGTATTCTTATTCCCTAACAACCCTATTTTTGTGATCATGTTTCATATACATATGACTTTTTGGGTAGTTTGAAGTCTGAAAATGAGCAAGACATGTGGTACTTACATGTATTAATTTCTGGCATATGAACATAGAGATAAGTGGGGGAAATAATATTCCCATTTAACCAGACTCCACTATAATATGGTATTTTGATAAAAGGTACCTTTAAATGGATACTCAATGATGCACACTGCATCTTAACTTTTGATGGGTACAATGAGAGCTTTAATATGAGGGACTTGTAGTGGGTTAAGAGTCCCAACCAAGGTGGCTTGTGTAAAAAACTTGTGGGAAACCATGGGATGTTGGGATTCATCATGATAAAAAACATAGAAGCTAGTGTAGATGAAAGAGTGAAAGAGGAAATAATATTTTGGATAAAGCTCTGATTATTGGAAATTTATGTTCACCATGATGTGTGGGGGTGTGGAAGAAAAGTCTTCTATTCCAAATTAATACCACCATCATCACCACACTGAGGTATCTCTTCATAATGTGTAGATACTTCATTATAAGGCCATTTTAAAGAATTCCCCAGATGCTCATGTTCATAAATTTCATGACTCGTAACAGAATCATGCGGGGTTTTCCCAATGGAGTGAGCCTATATCCCACTAAATTCATGTGTTTTCATAGTAATTGGGATCTATACCATCTTAGATCAGAAGTACGTGAGTGTTCATCAATCCTAGAGGGTAGAGAACAACAATTTAAAAAGAATATTTGAGATATGAAAGGTAATATTCCATTTTTTATTTACTAGAAACTATCCTAATAATCCCATCATATTATAATTGACAACTTGATGAAAGTTTTAAAAAATTCTATGTTGAAATTGATACAGTAGTGAAAAAATATATTAGATTATTTATATTTTTTCAGTGAATTATAAGTGTTAAGGGTCATATGATATATTATTACTTCAATTATCATTAAAAATATAAATTTGATACACTAAATATATTATATCTACTTTAATAGAACTATAAATAGACTTCATTGGTACTAAAAAATTGCTAATGTTATAAGCACCTTTAAAATCCAATGGCACTTATTAGTGCAGAAAAAGTAAAGATAAATGGGGTCCTTTATCAGTGCTAATTGAGAGATGATAAAGGGGGACATTGATCTATGGAATTTTTAGCATTGATGAAGGACCAATTGATCAATGATAGAAATAGTGATTGAAAAAGTCATGATGCATCTGAGTGCTACTAAAATTATAGCATGCTATAGTATAAAATACAACATTTAATTGAAATTAAATTTCCATCACAAATATAAGAAAAATGAAATATATTAAAGTTATTTCAAATATTGATTAGTACATCTACCTTGTTATATAAAATTTATCACAACCATCAACAAATTCAAATACATCAATTTTGCATTGTCTTTAGGCCTCAACCTCCTCTAAAAAGAGCTTGATCATGTTACTAGTTGTTGAACAAACCACCCCATATCAAACAAAAGCACGCACCTACATAAAAAATTCTTATATTAGTAATACTATAATAAAATAAATTATAAATAAATATGAAATTATATATTAATTAAACAACAATTTTTAAACTGAAAACATATACTTCGAGTTATACTAGGCACACCATATGTGGAATTAATGTGTGGTTAATTTCTACACCTCAAAAATTATTTATTGACCATTATCCCAAAGTATCAAGTGAATATGTGACCATTCTCCCTATTTTAATTGTGTCACATGTGTTTTGAAATAAAGTGTTAATTTTAAACTATAATCATACATTTTAAGTCATATTAGGCACATCGTATGTTATATTAATGTATGGTTGAAAACTACATGTAAAAAATGATATATGGATCACTTTCCTAATTTATAAAGAAAATCTGAGTGCATTTGATCATATTTATTTATGTGACTTATTTTTTGAACTAAAATGTCAATTTTAAATAAAAACACACACTTTGAATCATACCGGTAACACCATGTTTCAGATTGATGTATGGTTGATTCAAACATGTCAAAAAATGATGAAGGAATATTTTTCTAAAGTATTAAGACAACCATAACATGTTTTCTTTGTTTTTAGTGAGTCACATATGTTTTTAACTAAAATTTTATTTTTAAACTCAAAGCATGGACTTGAACTATACTGATAACTTCGTGTGTAAAATATACATGTGGATAATCATTACACATTAAAAATGAATTATGGGACATTTTTATAAATTATCAAGACAATACAAACATGTTTTCTTAGTTTTTAGTGACTGACACACATTTTTTACTAAAATGGAATTTTTAAACTGAAAATACACAATTTGATTCATACCGATCACATCATGTATCAAATTCAGGTACGGATGATTCCTACACATTAAAAATGACTTATGGATCATTTTACTATAGTATCAATACAATCTGAATGTGTTTTCTTAGTTTTGAGTATGTTATGCACCTTTTTAACTCAAATGTGATTTTTAAACTAAACTTACACATTTTAAGTCATACCGGTCACACCGTTTATTAGAATGAGGTGTGGATGAAACCTATATGTCAAAAATAATTTATGGATCATTTACCTAAAGTATCAAAATAATATGAATGTGTTTTCTTAGTTTTGAGAATGCCATGTGTCTTTTGAACTAAAATGACAATTTTAAATAAAAAAGAAACACTTTAAGTCATACAAGTCACACCATGTGTCATATGAATGTGTGGTAGATTAGTAAATGTCAAAAATTACTTAAGTATCCTTTCACTAAAGTATCAAGATAATTTGAGTGTGTTTTATAGGTTTTCATTTAGTAAAACATGTTTTTACCAAACCTAACATTTTAAAATTGAAAACACACAATTTGAGTCATACTAGTCACATCATGTGTCTGATTTACAATTGACTAATTACTACAAATAAAAAATGACTTATGGATCATTATCCTTAACTATTAAGACAATACTTAAATGTTTTCTTTGTTTTAGTGAATGACACATGTTTTAAACTAAAATTTCATTTTAAACTGAAAACATACATTTTTACTCATATCGGTCACACCGTGTATTATATTGACATACAGAAAAGTCATAAACATCCAAAATTACTTAGGGATAACTTTCCTAAAGTATCAAATAAATTTGAATTTTTTTCTTAGTTTTGATTATGTGACATGTGTTTTGAACTAAAATGTCAATTTTAAATAAAAACATACACATTGAGTCATACAAATCACACCAGGAATCAGAATGACATGTGGTTGATTCCAACACATCAAAAATGACTTAAGGATTTTTTTTACTTAAATATAAAGACAATATGAGTGTGTTTCATAGGTTTTAAATGAGTGATTTTTTTTAAATAAAATGCCATTTTAAACTAAAACGCACACTTTGAATCATACGAGTCACATCATTTATTTAATTAACTTACGGTAGACTTCTACACGTCACAAATGACTTATGGATAACTTTACTAAAGTATCAAGAAAATTCGATCATATTTTCTCATTTTTCTTTGAGTGACACATATTTCGAACTAAAGTTTCATTTTTACACAGAAACTATACATTTTGAGCCATACCGATCACACAATGTATCATATTGAGGTGTAGATAATTCCTATATTTAATAAATGTAATATTGGTCATTTTATTAATTTAGTAAGAAAATTTGAGCATATCTTCTTAGTTTTCAGTGAGTGAGACACATTATTAACTAAAATATCATTTTTAAACTAAAAAAACACATTTTGAGTTTTACTGGTCACACTGTCTATTGGATTGAAGTTCAGATGATTCTTATACATCAAAGATGAATTATGGATCATTTTACTAAAGTATAAAAACATTATGATTTATTTATTAGTTTTGAGTATCTCAGGTGTCTTTTTAACTAAAATTTCATTTTTAAACTAAAACCACACATTTTGAGTCATACCTATGAAACCATGTATCAGATTGATGTGTGGATGATTCCTACATGTCAAAAATAACATATGGATCATTTTATTAATGTATCATAATAATATGAGTGTGTTTGATCATTTTTGAGTATTTCATGCATCTTTTTAGATAAATTTTCAATTTTAAATAAAAAACACACACTTTGAGTCATACAAGTCACACCGTGTATTAGATTAATATGTGGTTTATTCTTACACATCAAAAATGACTTAAGGGTCATCGTTATAAAGTATCAAGACACATTGAGTGTTTTTTATAGGTATTTAGTGAGTGACACATGTAGTTAACAAAAATATCATTTTCAAATTTAAAACATGCACTTTGATTCATATTAGTTACATAGTGTGTCTTATTGACATGAAACTAAATTATACATGTCAAAAATTACTTATGGATAATTTCCTTTAAATTATCAATAAAATAACAGGTAATTTTCTTAGTTTTCATTTTGTGACACATGTTTTTAACTAAGATTTCATTTTTAAAATGAAATACACATTTCATGTCATACTGGTCACAATGTGCAATTAATTCTGGTAAGAAGGATTCCTACATATCACAAATGACTTATGGATCATTTTTGTAATGTATCAAAACAATATGAATAAATTTCATTAGTTTTGAGTATTTCATGTTTGTTTGGAACAAAAATGAAAATATACACTTTGAGTCAAACTAGTTACACCATTAGCTAGATTGATGTGAGGTTTATTCCCACACAACACAAATTAATTAACGATTATTTTACTAAAGTATCTAGATAATATGAGTGAGTTTTCTTAGTTTTTTGTGAGGGACACATGACCTCATTTTAATGATTTAAAATGAATATCTTAAAGTATATTTGTGAAGTGTTTTATGTAGTGAATTAAAAATTGATAAACAGAATGACGTGTGGTTGATTTTTTGGGTATCCATGCATTGAATCCAAAAAATAAATATTTTAGTATCCAGATTGATTGCAATAAGAAACCCATAATTCCTAAAAAATAAAAAATAATAACTAATGAAAGGAATGAAAATATATTTGATATGATTAAATTATAGAGTTTTACCCCTTAATCACGTGAATTAATAATATTTTACCACCTTTAATTTTATATTCAAACATTGAGGACATTGTTACACAATTAATGATTATTACTCTTCTCCCAAGGATATTTTTTGTATAGAAGTGATGTGAGGACCAATGAGTCCAAATTTTTGTTCATAGGGGTTTCCCTTATAATAATACTAATATATGAGTTGAAAAAAAATGAATAGTATTTAACTATAATTAGTATAGTAGATCTTATATTGGAAAAAAATTATGAAATATTTCATCATGTATACATTTACAATAGAGACTACCAACCATTCATTCTTGATGATTACATATCTCAAGACCAATAAAGTATCTAATAGCCTCTCTATACACTTTGTTTTCAAAATAAATCATAATTTTATCATAATTTTTGAATGTTTTATCTATATGAACTTATAATATTAGTAAATATAGAAGTTTAAATGGTCGGTAAGAGTTACTTTATGATGCTAATTTTGATCAATTGGTTGATCCTTTATTATTATTTTTGATTCGACCTTACATTTCCCATTCCCTTTCTCCATCTATAATAACAGAAATTAGTTTAGACATTTTTTCATTAATTGTTGATGTTTTTGCCTAAAAATGATTTGGAAAGGAATAAATCCTTGTCAAAATTTATTTTTACAACATCAAATGGCCATGATATGAATGTTCCAACAGAAAGTTCAACCATGTGAACATCTAGATCATTAAGGGGAACATAAATCTTAGTGCTCAGCTCATGAGCTACTTGAATCCCCACTCTCAATAATCCTTTTTGATTTTTTTTGTTGAGTAGAATATTTACTTGGGTATTTTACATTCTACCCCTCACAATAAGGCGATGGGTGGGTGTTGATAGCTATTAATCATAATCATTTTCAACCTGTATAATGTCACTATATAAAGGTATTAGTGTATTCCTAATTTACATTTCATAGAACAAATTTTGATAAAATTGATTACCTTTGGTATGGTAAACCTTTGAGGGGAATGCCTTTCCTCAAATATAGTGGTGGATCTTCATGAAGTTTTTTTTGTGTTGTTTCTTCTCCTTTTGTCTTCCCATAACTTTCTCTAACAACTCAGACTACCAATTAAGTGTTTTTTCTAGAGAAGTTATTCATGTCTGCATCTCATCCATTTTCTTATCTTTACCCCCTATGTATTTATTTTCTCAAAATATGTTTGGAGTGAGATTATAAAACCCACAAATCTAATGTGACCATATTGTTATGGACTCTTCAATTCCATTGAAAGTAGTCATTCATTAGGTATAGCTGATGATGATTCTTATATCTAAACTAAATAAAAAAATATAGGAAAATAAGTATTAATTTTTATTTAATATCGACTTAAAGAATAATTTTTTTATTATGTTATACTTATATATTCCTCCCATACTTTTTGTATGATTTAATAATTTAATATTTAATATTTATTTAAATGATCCTCCATCTATAGCACATGACATGGGATGGAAGTTTCTTTGGATTTTGATTCATCAATCTGCATATAAATAAAAGAGCATGATTATGTTGTTTGTTTCATGCCAGATAAAATTATTAATATTGATTTAAAAAATATTCCATTTTTTCAAGTTCATTCTACCCCATCCTTGATTTATAGTAGGGATATGTTGTTTTTTCTTCTTACTGGTTTTTTCAGCACTTTATAGTTGCTTTATAAATTAAAAATTCTTAATCTAAGTGATTAGTACATGTATTGTCAAGTAATGTATTACCAATCATAATTTACCTGAAAATATTCCTCCTCCCAATGACCAATAATAACATTACATGTTTATTAGTTTATCATTTTTCATACATATATGGTGGGTGTAGATTTACTTTCCCTTCAGAATCCATGATATGATGTTTTATAAGAACTATCTAAAATCCTCTATAATCCTTTCCTATGACCATTAATACAAATTTCATTTAAAATTCATCTATTATAAATGTAATTTAAAAGGGATAATAAAGAGTAAATTAACGATTTATTGTTTTTTATATAAAATAAAGAAACTATATCAAAATGTTACCCCAATCTCTTACTAAATTAATGCCTAAACCACATGCACAACATTATTCCATGTAACTACATCAATCGACATGTCCATTAAAGTGGTGATGCCAATGTATCTAATGAAAATAGACATTTTGGGGTTAATAGGATAGTCAAACACATTCCATCCCACCTAAAATTGTATGCCTCTGCTCATCACCTTATAAAAATTAACACTATCACATTACGACGCTTCTTTTTTTGGGACATGGGTTGTTCAACTTCTACCATTTCCTTAGCTTCAATTTTATCAATATGTTATTCCTCCATATTCGTACCATCGGTATATATAGAAACCTATCGTTCCTTTTCATTGGGGGATTCTTCATGTTTAGAAACTTATTGTTCCTCAGGATTTAGTGCATAAAAAATGTACAGAAGGAAATATCTACTGAAGGGGATGAATATTTAATTTAGATTATGTTTAATGAAATAGATAAAATAATAGTAATATGAAGTAACATAATATATATTATTAAAAAATATAGCATTATTACCACACTCTCTTTTTTTTCATTAAAGGTTGAAGGGATTTTACCCTTTTATTGAGTATCCAAATCCCCTCATTGTGGTCTCCTCTGACATAAAAGACTCAATCTACATTAGGGACACTATAAAATTATTATGCAATCCCAATGAAGGGGTTATCCTTAGTTGAATTGATATATGAACCTTTAGTGGTTTTGGTCGATAAAAGAACAATTGAATACTTTCTATTTTAAGGATCTAGAACATAAATTACATGTATTTCATATGATGCCATTATAAATAGTTCATCCTTGTACCTCTCTATACTAAAATCCACTTTCATGAATCCAAATTAATTGATTTTAATTGCACTCATGTTATCAACCCACTAGTATTGAATAATCAGAACTTGGAATGTTTTATAATGAACTACCATATTTGTTCGATGATTCCAAAGTATGACATATTTTCATAAATTGGATTTTTATCCTTGGCACCACATACATGCATCACATCAACGAAAAGTGTTAATTCAATCTTTTTTATTATACTGTGTTCATATTGTTACTTTTTATAGAATATATAACCTTTAATTACATAACCATTATAAGATAATACATGCGAACTTGGTCCTCTGGCTAGCCATCAAAGTCATTCTAAAATTGAATTCGTATTTTAAGTTAAATTCTTAAAAATATGGTATTGTAACCATCCTATAAACTATTGATTATGTGTATTTGATATCCATATTTAATTCATTGATGGATTCAAATGCCTAATAATTACTTTGTGGCTATTAACATATAGTGCAATGATAGGGCCATATTTTACACATTTATTATGATATAAAATGAATTTTTTATGTTTTTTAATTGATTAATACTTCCAATATTTATTTATTTTTATGATTTATTGAAGGATACATGGATTGTTAAAAACATGGATTAAAGGTGAATAATTCAGGACGAAAATAATTTCCCACAACATCCTATAGGAAAAAGACCAACTAAAAGGATTCAAATCGAATAAACATAACAAAATAGAGAAAAGGAAACCAGAAAACACTCAATTACATCATAAATAATATTTTATGATGTAAAAATTGAAGAATTTAAGGTGTAAAGAAAAAGTATAAAGGAAAATAAGAGTGCTGGTAAATGGACACATGGTTCATGTTGTGATTCATATGTTTCAGGTTGTGACACCCCTTGAATATTTTAGGCTATAAGGTTTGGTCATAAACCTATACTCAGGTGCTGGCACAATCATTTTACATCAAAAAAGAACAATTTATTATGTAAAACTAATTTTTGGGCATAGAAATGGTCATATATCACATAATTAATACTAAATGATGCATTAATGATCTCATTATGACTTGACTCAAATCGAGTCCCACTAATAACCCATTTATGGAGCATGGGGATACAAATGAAACCTATAAGTAAGAGGCCAAGGAAAATTTAAAGAGAATTGACTAGTTTGAGAGAATCTTCCACTACACTACTATTTGTGTTCTGCTATTTATTAGTTTTCCTATTCTATTTTATAATCAATTTCTTTTGAATGTAACACATCTTTATAATTCAATTTAGTGTTTCATTTTTCTTATCTATTTCATAATATTTCCCTTTCTATCTCCCCATATTATACCACAATCTCTTACACATTATGATGACAAGTGATTTTATCGAGTCTTGGCCTTGTGGGATGTTTCAAAATGTTCCCAAATTTTTGACTTTTAATTATTTAATTTTTTTAATTTAATTTATGGTGAATGAGAGGGAAGTACACAAGTTTTTTAGTCATCCACCATGGCATGAATCTCAAATACATTCCTATTTTATACCAATATGAAGGAAATTTTGGTGTTCCAAAGTATTTTTCTAGGCATACTAAAACCCAAATCAAGGTAAGGAATAAAAATGCCTATACAGTGGTATGGATAGTCTAATTAAATTCAATAAATCATAATTAATAATGAAGAAACCTACATAACCAAACTATAAGGAACAAAACCATTCTCTTTAACCTTCATTTTATATTAATTTTCATTTTCAATTAGGTTTAATTTTTTCATTGATTTATTTTTCAAAAAATAAAAACCCAAAATTTCATTATTTTAATAAAATAAAAAAACCAAAAGAATAAGTAGTTTAGATGAATTATAATTAGCGATGGATTGAATATAAAGCTTCTCAAGTGAGATGACCATGTTCATACATTATGTTGTAATATAAACATAAATTAACTTTTGTACCATCCAACAATAGGCTTGTCAAAATTGCACCATTTTCATTGATTTAAGTGGACATTCTTCTAATTTATCCATTTTCACATTTTTGTAAATAATTTTTATAGTTTTATTTTAAAAAATTATAAAAAAAATCTTTTTCCCTGAATAATATGTGAAGTTATAAAATATCATGGAAATATTGAATTTATTATTATTATTATTTTAAAGAAAATAATGAAAATTATTTACAAAAATGTGAAAATAGAAAAAGTGAAATAATTACCACTTAGCACCCAAGAAATTGCACTAGTTTTGACACGCCTATCATAGGGAGGTACAAAAATATAATTTATTTTCCTACTGTAACATAATGGCTAACTAGGGTCGTCTCAAAAGAGGATCTTTTCATTCAGTCAATCACTAATTCTAATTCACCTAAACTCCTTTTTTTATTAAAATAATGAAATTTTGGTTTTTGTGGTTTTGAAAAAATAATGCAATTTAAAACTAAAACCTAAATTAAAATTAAAATACATACGGAATATAGATTTGGAAGAATGTTTTTGGTCCTTAGGTTTTTTAAGTAGTTTCCTTCATTATTCATTATTATTAATTAAATTACATTTGAAAATCCATTCCACTATACATTGAATGTTATTCCCTACCTTGAATAGGTTTTTTAGCATACCTTGTAACCTCTTTAGTACACAAAATTTTACTTCATATTGGTAGAAAATATGAATCTATTTGAGATTCATATATTGGTGGACCATTTCCACACTCATGCACTTCCCTCCCATTCACCAAAAATTAAATTAAACATTTATATAATTAAAATAAGAAAATTTGGGAATTCTATAAAAAATCCCTCAAGTCCAAACCTATAGTCAATCACTTTCCATCTCAAAGTGTAAGAAATCATATCATAATATGGGATACAAAAATAAAAATATCAATAATAAGAGAATAAAAGGGAACCACATAATTAAAATATGAATATGTGTTACATTAAAAAGAAATTGAAAACAAATAAAAAATAAAACCTAATAAATAGTAGAATCGAAAAAGTATCATAGTAATAGATTCTCTCATACTGGTCAATTCTCTTTTAATCTTCTCTGACCTCTTATTTATAGACCTCAGTCACATCTCTAAGCTCCATAAATAGTTCATTAATTGGTCTTGGGCTGAGTCGGGTCATAATGGGATCATTAAAGCATCATTTAGAATTAATTACATCAAATTCGGCCATTTCTAAGCCTGACTATCAATTTTAAATCATAAATAGTTCTTTTAAAGAATAAAAATATTGATACAACACCTAAGGAGAGGTTTGAAGGCAAAATTTATATCTTAAAATTCAAGTAGGCATCAAAGCATGACACAAGTGGCCATATCATAAAAAAATATTCTTCTCCATTACACTTTGTCTTTATTCCTTGAAATATTCATTTTTATGTTGTAAATTACTATTTACAATGTAAATGAGTATTTTCTAACAAAATTTTCTATATTTTTTAATTTTATTAGTTTGAATCCTTAGAGTTTTTCCTCTACCTATGGGATTTCATAAGAAATAATTTTCATCCTAAATTCTTCATCTTTAAGATAATTTTTGAACATTCTCTATAAACTTCCATAAAACATAAAAATCTTTAAATATCAGAAAGATTAATTGATTAATAAAATTTAAAAATCAATTTTACATCATAATAAACATGTAAAATATGGCTAGGTCATGCAACCTCTAAACTATTATATAAAATGTAAAAGTGAGTCGCCTCCTACTCTATAATATTAATTGAGAAAACATCTATTTTGGAAATTAATTCACCCAGAAGTCATCCATTGTGATGCTATTTTGGTAGAAAAATTAATTCCACATCAGATAGGTAGTCAGTATAGAATTTAATGGCTTCTCAATAATACATCATGCTACAATACAACCTTCTGGTTGACTTCAATTTTTAGCATACCATTTTAAAATCTTCCTATAAAATTCATTAGGTAACATCCATATATAATGTGTATGACCACATAGTCATATCTCTCTAACCATGTGAACCATCATATTAATGAATAAATATTGGAAGAGCTTATCTAATTCATATAATATGAACAAAATATCATTTTCTATATTTATAAAATTTAATTAGGCCTATAATATTAATGAATATACCTTTGAAAAATAAATATAGCCTATTTAATATATGAAAAACATTCTTAGGAAAAATGCAATGTAAATATACATGCATTAGATATTACATCAAAACAAGATAGTCATATGATTTATGAACCTTTAAATTTAAATAAAACATTTATAGGATAATCTTGATATTTTATAAATACCCTAATTAAACCATTACATCATCCATGAAGTTACAAAACTTATATCTCTCTTTCTTGGAAAGAGTGTAAGTAGCTGGAGGAATAAAAGTCTTTATTTCACCCATCACTGGTGTAAAATATTAATATACCCCCATGTTAATCATGTCCATCCTATCCTTAATTATATACATTGTTTTTATGGGTTAATTTAGTAACATTCCAATGACACTATCACATAAATTTTTTCCCACATACATGAAATCAAGAAAATGTATAACATATAAACAATTCCAGTATGGAAATTCAAAAAAGGATGATTTTTTTTCCAATTATTTTTCATAATTATTTTCGAATAATGTTTACTAAAAGTGGTGTCCATATCTTTTAATTTCTCAAATAGTTGATCACTTATTAGTAGATATGGTGTTGTACCATCTTCTTAATTCACATAAAATGATGTCATCCAAGATTGATATTTATGTCATTAGGTTAGATATCTATGATATCCTAGAAATATAATATTTGATTAATGTTTCAACCTAACTAAGTGTGTACCTTTTTCAAAATGGGTTTCACTTGAGTTCTTTTAATGTTATATACTAATAAATTTACATAAGTAGGAAATTCATTTATCATATCATACAACATGGCTCTCAATGTGAAATATTCATTTTTTGAGAATCATAAAATGAAACACCTAAATCCAACATTAATTTTGAATCCTCAATCAACGGATTCAAATAAACATCAATATCATCACCCAATTGTTTTTGTGCTGATATAATCAGAGAAAACATAATGTATTTTTGATTAATACATAACCACACTAGCAAGTTATAATTTACCAAAATAACTGGCCATGTATTGTGAGTAATTTGTAATTCAAAAGGATTTAGTCTATATATATATACCTAAAGATGATGGTTTCTTGGGACTTTTCCAAATTCAAAATACTCATGATCAATTTTCTTTCACTAAGGAGAGTCTACTAGGTGATGAAATATCCCACAGTGATATCTTTTTTTTTTCATGTTGCATTAATTGTCTTGTAGTATCCTCACTTCTATATAGGTGCACCAACATTGAAATGATTGGAAAGTACCATACAAATTTTGAATGACTTAGTCCATATTTCTTGTATTGAGATACACCAAACTTTGGGAATTTTTTACACGATTCATGGTCCTTACGAAATAGTATACATTTATTTGGACAGACATGTATTATTTCAGAGATCGTACCCATTGAACATATAATTTGTTTAGTATCATATATTTTTCATTGAAGATCATTATATTCTAGTATCATATCATTAAAGAGACAAATTAGTTCCATAAATATGGTGTCACTCCATTCATTTCAATCTTTTACCTTATATATCTTCAATATGGTTGGTAATACTATATGTTTAGTACAATTAGCATACAATGACATTACATAACACTTTAACTTCTAAAATAGTTTTGGATAATCATCATGTTCATATTAAACTATCATTTTCATTTCCTCAATACAATATTCATCATAATTCACACATATATTCATATCCTTGATATAATATTCATTATTTTTCACACTTGTAATCATATCATATGATCCATTAAACATAGTGTTATCCCAATAAAACTCTAAGTTCAGTTCTTCTCCATTTTTAGTACAAAATTTATAAATTTGATTTATTCCACAATGGAAAAAGTGTTCTTACAACTCCTCTCGACCAATTATTCTTGAATAAAAATATTATAAACACTAATAAAAGATTTGAGGAGGGTCATATGCATAATCTTTTTCAAACATGATAAACTATTTCAACCCATACCCATATTATTTTTTCATATGATTGGAACCCATCCATTTTTTATTAATATTCATCCTATTTTATTCACTAATATTCATATTTAAAAAAATAAATTAATACACATAAATTATGACATTTATTGGAAAAAATACCTCTTGATGGGTTTTTTGGGTTGATTGTGTTTGTTGACAAGATTTGATGTTTTCAATGAAATATGGTTGTTAAAGGATGTGTGAAGGGTTAGTACGAGTGTCAAAACTAATCATGCAGAGCATGAATTCCACAACTGATCATGAGGAGTGTGAATGTAATAACTAATCACGCAAAGTGTGAATGTTTGAATTGATAACGTAGATCACAAATTTCAGAACTGATCATGTGAAGTTCTTGAATACACTGTATGATTTTCCTATGATCTCACATTGAGCTCATGTGAAGCACCTAAAGACACCACATGATTTTCATTAGATCACATGGTGAGATCACATGAAATATATGAAGGAAGAAAGTTAATAAATGACACAGATTTCTCAAGATCATTCAAAATCACAAGACTGGATGATTTTCATCGAATCACACAATGAGATCATTTGATGTTTTGAAATAAAATGGAACTAAACACATGATTTTATTTGGATCTCCTTATTGGATCATGTGAATCCCATGTTATTTTCAATTGATCATGTGATGGGATTACGTGACATACATGTGATATGAAGAAGATTATCATGCTAAGCATGTAAGAATGATTAATAAGGTAGTATAATGGACAAATAAATATGATTTGTGGAATTAAGGTGGTGTATTTATGCCTATAAATACCCCCTAATTCATCCATAAGAAGTATAGAACTTTACTTAAGTAGTTTGATCTAAATAAAATTATTTCAAATGACCTGAAGAAGGTATTTCTTTGGAATCATGTGACCCATATAAACAGAATAAGGTCTCATGAATGATTATTTAGGATAGATCTCCTGAAGTAATCTTGTGAATTTAAGTATGAAAAAGGTGAATCATAATAGGAAGTACCATTGATATCACATGAACCACATAAATTTAAAGGTGTCTCACACAAGATTCACATCTACTTGAACTAAAGAAGGACTTCTAAGGGATCTCATGAAGGTGTCTCATAGAGGGGTATCATTAGGGGATATCATGGAGGGGTCTCACAGAGGGGTCTCATGGATGGTTCACATGAAGGAGCCTCATAGAGAGGTTTTACGAAGGAGTCTTGTGTAGGGGTTACACACTCCAAGAAGATAAGTATTGTGTAATGGTGTTTTTTATCTCATTGATGAAACAAGAAGTTAAAGACACACACAAGTGTGAATCAACTCGAATTGATTGTCAAAATATTATACTAGAGGATCCATGAATTCACTTTAGTAGAGAGATTAGAGTTCATTCAAATTGTGAATGGTTGTAAACCAGAAGAGATGGTGAGTCCTATCCAAACCTTATAACAATATTTTTTAGTTAGTTTGGTACATCAGTACATTATCTTTGTATGATACTTGGATATATCCAAGTGAGGGTGAACCAAGTAAAATTTTTGTTCCATGTGTATACTTAATTTCTATTTATTTTGTACCATGACAAGGAGAGAGAAGAGAGTTTGGTTTAACAATGAAAAAAGATCCAAGGAGATAGTTTTTTTAATCTTTCGTAACCTGATTCACCCCCCTTAGGGAATTTAACCTAGTTGGGATAATAATTAGTATCATAGAAAATGGTTAAAGTCATAGTTTCTCTATCATATGAAGGAATGTAAGTTTTTAATCATAAAGGGATTTCTATCTTTGATGGAAACAATTTCCAGCTACGGAAAAATTGGATGGAGAATTATTTCTGATTGTTATGTATGGATGTGTTTATAGCGGAAATGCATGGTATTTTTACTAGCATGGATAATGGAGATTTATCTGAATGAGACCAAAGATAATTGGATGTTTATTATAGATAAATCAACTCCTTGGGAGGATCTTTATATAACACAATCAATATGAAAGTGATGTCCTGTAAGTCATCATATTTAATGTGGGAAAAGCTATTAAATATCTATGAAAATGATTCAAAAGTCTAAGAAGCAAAATCACAAGATCTATAGAACAAATATGAGGGATTTATAATACACCCTAAATAGTCTATAGATACATTCTTTGACAGAGTAAATATTTTTGTGGAAGGAATGTGTGATCTCAGAGAAATTATAGAATATTTAATGATCATTAAGTTCATGTTGAGACAACTTACACCTCATTTCAACATGAAAGTTTTTTTATTGGAATATAAAGACCCAAAAGAGAATATATTAGATAGCTTACACAGTACTACTATCACATATGATATAAGAAATTATGATGATGATTCTGTAGAAAAAAGGGAAGTCTAAAGAAGTGGCATTCAAATTCATGAAGATTCTCACCATAGAAGATAGTGGAAAAGAAGATGTTATGGATGGGGTTATGTCATTTATTTACTTGAACCTACAACGAGGATAAGGAATTTTTATAGGGAATATTTATATTGTATGCTTTCATTGTGGAAAGCTTGAACATCTAATAGTAAAGTGTCTCAAGAATTTTCATGATGATGATGAGTATAATGATTAAACTCCCATGAAGAATTCATCAACTCATGTAAAATGTATAAAAAATTATAATCAAAATTCATTTAGAAAGAATAATATTCTTTTTATAATGAAATTATAGTTTAGAATAATATAAGGTAGAAGAGATGGAAAAAATACAAAGATCGTGAACAAGGTACTATGGTGGTGGTTATGATTAAATCTTAGTCAAAGGAAGAAAGTGACAATCATAAAAGAGAATTCAAAGGAAGAGTTTACCTTTGGGTTGAATTAGAATCTTCACATGAGGAGATATATGTTTATAGATCAAAAAAAAAGAAATACAATAGGGTGTTTCATGATGACAAACTCTATATATAGTAGTAGGAAGAATATAATCCTAGGATGAAGGTGGAAATTGAAAATATCAGATCAGTAAATCTATATAACTCATAGAAATTAATCATGTTCAAACTCAAGATTAAATAACAGACCGAGGTCATCGATAGTATGACTAACACAATAACAGATTGAGTCAGATATATCAAATAACTTAAGGAAGATGGTGAAAACCTACGAATAAAGTTAAAATATAAAGAGAAAATATTGACCCCTAATATAATACTAAGAAATAATGTCACACAGGTGACATAAAAAGGGAAATTATAGTTTGGAGGTCCAGAAAAATAGTCAAATGAATGTATAGAGAAGAAAATTGAACATTAGAATTACACAGATGGTATGGGTATTGATCTAAAATATAAATTAATATTGGTTTATGTTAGAACAAAATCACCCACTCCAAGGATGAATATTGATTTGGGTATGATTAAAAGTCAGAAGATTCAAAGACACCAAGGGAAAATAGGTGGTGCAACAACGATGCACAAGGATACACCTTGTATAAGGTGTTATTGATGTGGAAAGATGGGGTATTCCCAAAATGTCTATTCCATATATAATAGGTATCGACGGGTGTAAAAGAAAAAAAAGGTATCCAAATATATTTCATTATTCTAAGAATGATTTTGATGTCCATTGTTTTTGATGTAGAGGATTCAGACACATGGCCAGATATTTCTCTTCAACAATGTAGGGGAATGTATTAAAGAAGACCAGAAGTGGTTATATTTAATTACTATAGGGATAATTGAATGATAAGAAAATGTAGAATAGATTTTCATATTTTCAAGATGAGTTTGGACCATCATACTATGAGGATAATCCAAAATATCAGTCGATATAAAGTATGAAGTCAAAGACATGGGTTAGAAAAAAAGTTGAGCAGATAGTGGTTTCATAGATTTCATTCAAATAATTAGATCATACTAGAATATGGATTATTAATAGAATATAAATATCCCATAAGACTAAAATTAATAATCTTGTGACTAGAATAATGTACAAAAATGAAGGTGTCATAAGATTTTGAAATGATGAAGTTATAAATATTACTGGCTTAGGAAAAGACAATTTTGGCGGAAAATATCTGAGGTGTGCAAATGTCTTGGTTATTAAAGGTCTTAGTCATAAGTTTCTAAGTTTCATTCAAATTTTTAACTCCTGGAATGATATAATATTTACTAATAAGTTATGTATTATTAACAAAAAATAAGGTGGAATTGTTTCGAAAAGAAATAATATGAAGAGTAATATATTTCTTGTTAGTGGAGAATAAAACATATGTTTTCTGTCCAAGGAAGAAGAGAATAGGTTGTGGCATAAAAATCATGGTCATTTGAGCTAAACAACCTTGAAAGATCTGGTGAAATATTATATAGAATAAGATATACATAATTTATCATGTGATCATACTCATATGTGTGATACTTGATAATAAGGGAGGATTACTCGAAAGGCCTATAAGGAAAAATTCCAAAGGTTGACAAGAGTTGTTGAACTTGTTCATATTGATGTATGTAGAACAATTTACCAAAGAGATATTAATATAAAGATATATTATATCCTTTTTATTTATTATTTCATCATAATGAAATGGGTTTCAATTATCACCCACAAGTCTGAGGCGTTTAGTTATATAACACGTTATGAGATGGAATTTAAAAAGATGCCAGATAAAAAAATCCATAAGTTTTAAACTGATAATAAAATATAGTTAAAAAATAGGCAAGTGCAGGGTCATCTCAAGAATAATGGGATAAGAAACCATGTTTTATTAGTAATACCTTCACAGAAAAATGGAGTGGTTGAGAGAAGAAAATAGATTATCACCGACATGGACATAATGATGATTATCAAGAACGGCCTTCCAAATAAGTTTTGGAAAGAAATTTTTTTGAAAATAGTCTACATTTCTAAATGATCCTTATTATTTCAAAAGTAAAAGAATACTCTATAAAAGTTTTGGTATGGAAATAATTTGACAATGAAGTTTTTTTAGTTCTTTGAAAGTAAATGTTTCATTCTCAATAATGGAAAATATATAAAGTTTTAATCCCATGAAGTTTATGAGATATTCTTTGATAAACCAAGAAAAATCAAATCATATAAATGCTTCAATAAGATACTGGGAAAATAAATTGAGAGAAATGATGTTGTTGTAGTGGAAAATGATTATTATCTTTAAAAAAATCATTAATAGACTCAAGAGGAAAGCGATGACTTGGTGATAATCTTAAGGGGAGTGAAAATACCTTAGGCGGATTGAAAAAATGATTTAGAAGATGATCATAATAAACCTATAAATAAACAAAATATTTTAGATGAAATTAATAGGTAGAATATAATCGGGGATTAGACAACACCATTATAGAAAATGAGTATAAAGACTCTACATTACACATGTTTCTTATAATTGGTATAGTCAATGTTTTTTTAAGAAGATTCAAGGGATGAGAATCGGGTTCAGGTGATAAATGATTATCATAACTAAATTGAAAAAAATCAAATGTGGGAGATTGTTTTGTGACCAACAGACAAGAATGTCATGAGGACCAAATGGGTTTTTGTAATAAGATGAATGCATACAGTAAAATAATTTTATAAAAATAATGAATTTTGTTTAAGTGTTACTCCCATATTGAGGGTATTGATATTGCTGAATCATTTTCACTAATTGAAAGGTTAGAGACAATCTGATTATTCTTTTCAATAGAAGTGAAATGAAAATTCAGATTTTTCCATATGGATGTGAAGTCAACATTTCTTAATGGGGTTTTAGAAGAAGAATTATATATTCAGTAAGCAGGTGGTTTTCTATTTCATTAAGATTATAATAAATATTTTCAATTAAATAAGGATGTATACAGGTTGAAGTAGGCACAAAGAGAAATGTATTCAAGAGTTTATCAATATTTAAAGAATCTCTGTTTTCAGTGTGGTGGAGTTGAATATAATTATTATGTCAATAATGAGAGAAATCAAAGGATTTTAGTGGAAGTATATGAAAATGAAATAATATTTTGTGGATCAAAAAAATATTAGTGTAAACAGTTTTTAGAATTCATGAAATAAATGTTATAAAGGTTAATTATTAGAGAGATGTCGTTTTTCCTTAGTTTACAAGTAACATAAGGAAGACTTGGCACATTTATTTCATAGTAAAACTATTCCATGGAGGTTCTGAGAAGATTTTGAATGTAAAATTACCAAGAGATTCCAACACTAGTTTCCACTTAGATGAATTTATCACAGGATGATGTAGGAAAAGCATTCAATATCAAAGAATATATATAGATCATTGACAGTCTGTTGTACTTAATAGCAACATGACCCGATATTGTATTTTCTACATTCCAGGCAACATAATATCAAAGTGTTCCAAATAAAGACAGTTACATGTAGTAAAAAATAATAATTCAATATATCAAAGGCATTATGAACTTTAGTTTAATGTATAATGAAAAATCTCAGAAATAGTTATTGGGTTTTACAGATATAGATTGGGCCAGTTCATCAGATGACCGAAAGTTAACATCAAGTGGTGCATTCTATCTAGGTGTAATGTGTATTACTTGACTGAGAAAGAAAAATGATTTCATATCATTGAGCACCACAAATGTTGAATACATAATGGAAACTAGATCTTACATGCAATTTCTATTGATGAAATACTATCTTAAAGATATTTTATTTGAAGTGAATTCTCCGATCAGAATCTATTATGATAATTCAAGTGCTATAAATCTTAACAAAAATCTAGTCTATTACTCAAGGCTAAGGCACATTAAAATTAAATATCACTTTATAAAAGAGAAATTGCACCATGGAATTGTGAATTTGGAGTAGGTGCCTACTAAAATATAGGTTGCAGACATCCTGACGAAGGCCCTGACCAAAGAATAATTTTAATGACATCAACTGGTGTATGGAGTTCAGTCAACTCCCCACACTTGAATAGTGTGGATATGAAGGTTCCTGGCATAGTGGAAGCGTGGTTGGGTTAGTGTCCAAATTTAATTTTTACCCTCATCAATGATTATTCTAGGATCAATATGATGATTAACTCCAATCTCCATGGAATAGAATCAAAGATTTAGATAAATAAGAAAGAGGCCTGAAACTTTTAGATAGGATCTTTCACATCATGTTTATAATTAATTTAATTTAATTTATGAAAAAATACCTAGATATTCGATACTTTCTTCGTTTATGATGTTGACCATTTAGAATGACCCTTATGGGTTGTCTCATTGTGATTGTGAGGATTCAAACCAGAATCTCTCTAGAAGTGATCCACGCGTGCTTCAATGGCCTCTGATTAACACCACTAATTCTTAGAGTGCTAGTGTGGTGAAGCGAGTGTCTTGAATCATTGGTTCTTGATCGACTATTCTTCGGTCTTGAAGAACATCTCTCATTCTTGAGAGGGGAAAGGAGAGGATTTGAGAGAGAAATTGTTTTTTTAACAATTCCCAATCCACCGACAATTCAGTACTTGGAAAAATAGATGTACCTGTCTATTTTTCAACATGGGGCTTCGATTACAATATTTAATTGCATAACATCAATTAAATACATTAATAACCTTAGAGAAAACCCATTCCCTTAATAATAATACCACATAATTATTTATGGTGCGCCAACTTGCGCAAAACAGAATTATAAATAAAATTCCATGTCACAAAATAATTACAGTGTTATTATTATTTTAAATTATGTTAACTAGTTAAATAATTATTTACCATCTTACAAATAATTATTTTACTACTGGACTAGACTTGATCTGCTCAAACTCCTCTTCCATTTATTGAACACCTGAATAAATAAATAAATAATTTATTCTATTAAATAAATATTTCATTTATAGACTAGTAAATAAATATTTATTAAATTATCAACAAAATAAATAAATATATTTTACTCAAAATCCGGTGGATAAATATTTATTTAATTTATACGATCATTTTAACTTGAATAAAATTATTCCAGGGTCTTAAGAATAATATTTATTCCATTAATTAATTTCAAATAGAATTTAATCAAGACCATAAGAAACACTTAGTGTATGCTATCTAGGATTCTTTCTCATTGAAATTAGGTGAGCTTGCATAAATTCCAAGAGTATTTTCTAGAAACGGGTCAAGGCACCCTAGAGAAAGAACTTAAAGTCACAATGAAGAAATCCACATACGAACGCTCACTGTGTAATATAATCCCTTTATCTCAACATCTCATCAAGTAGGTTTCATGTTAGTGTCATCAACTAGTATGATTGATACGTCATTCTTTGACTACCTGAAATAAACTCGGCGTTACATCATGGCCATGGAATTTCTTGCAACAGTTCTATTTCAATCAAAGGGATGATATATCAACTTCTATAAATATAAGGGAAAAATATTTCCTTGAATTATCCATTAATAACATGCCACTCATGACACACCCAATGTACCCTACTTCCCGCTAACATGTGGCATGAAATTTTTTGTTAGTAAATCAAAGTGCGCGAGCCATGACACGTATGAAGGATAATCATCAAGTATAAGGACCATTACAGATGCTCGCAGATATGAATATCCAATGACACCAAAACAAGAGGAATTCATACTGGAAGGGTCTGTTCTCATAGACTCCCATCTTGGAGATTACCAAGTGCGAACTTCATGAGAGGAAGTCTCATCTGCTTATGAGTACTCGTACCTGACAGTCTGTATACAATATGTCCCATTATAGTATATCATCCAACTATAGAACTATATTCAAGAATATTATTATATAATTTCACGGTCCACATCATAGAAGGGGACTACCATGACCTTATCAATGCAACAAATACTCTAGGACATTATTACATCATAGTCATGAAAAAAGATGAACAATATGTAATAATATATTTAATATTTAAATACATTAAATATCCATGTAATCACAGTAAAAATAGTTGGTTCTAGGGAACAGACTCTAATAAACTCCCACTTGAACTGGAGCCAACTGCCTACAAATTTCAGTCTACTAGACCTCACATGATGATTATGTTTCTTCTTAGTGAAGGATTTATTAAAGGAGTCTTCCACGTTATCTTCCATGGAAATAATACTCACTAAAACTTTACCTCTTTTATAAAAATCCCTCACGAGATGTTACTTTCAAATTATGTGCTTAGTCTACTAATTTGACCCTAGATCTTTTGAAAGAGACACCACTGCAGTATTATCACAATAGAGTGTGATGAGATCTTTACTGCTAGGTACTACATCCAACTCTTGGATGAAGCTTCACATCTAAACTGATTCTTTAGCTGCTTCAGAAGCTGTGATATACTTGGAATCTACTATAGAATCTGTTACCACTATCTTCTTTGAGATCTTACAGCTCACATCACCTCCATTAAAAGTTAAGATGTATCCTGTTTATACCTTCATGTTATCCAGAACAGTCTGGAAACTAGAATATGAATATGCTCTATTGATTAGTTCCTCATCTCCTCTATAAACCAAGAACACATACTTAGTACTCCTCAGATACTTAAGGATAGTCTTGGATGCCATCCAATGAAATTCACCTGGGTTAGCTTGATATTTTCCTACCACACTCAATGTGTAGGAAACATCTATCCAAGTACATAGCATGACATACATGACTGACCCACTCACTAATGTGTATGAAGTAATTTTCATTCTCTCTCTTTCCTCATGTATCTAAGGACACATTTTCTTAGAAATATGAATGCCATGCAATGCTGGCAACAATCCCCTCTTGGATTGTTCCATACTGAATCTCTTTAGTATCTTTTCAATGTATGTACTTTGACTTAAGCCCAACAATCTCTTGGATCTATCTCTTGGATCATGATCCCAATAATATATGCTACCTCTCACCCAAGTCCTTCACGGAGAAGAATTAATTCAATCATTACTTAACATACTGTAATACTAGTATCTCATTTCCAATAAGTAATATGTCATCAACATATACTATTATGAAAATGATTGCACTCCCACTAAACCGTTTGACAACACAAGGCTCACATTCGTTATTAATAAAACCAAATTATGTTATGGATTCATAAAAATTAATGTTCCATTACCTCAGTGCTTGATTTAATCCATAAATGTATTTTTTTTAACTTACATATCCTTATTGGCATCCTTTGGAGTCACAAACCCTTCAGGTTGTGTCATGTAGACATCTTCCTAAAGGTTCTTGTTAAGGAATATTGTTTTGACATCCATTTAAAAAATCTCATAGTCATTGTAAGTAGAAATGTCCAATATAATTATGATGGATTTCATCATTGTAACCAGTGAAAAGGTTCCGTCATAGTCAATGCCATGACGATGTTTAAACCATTTTGCAACCAGTCATGCCTTATAGGTACTGACTTGTCCCTCCATGTTCGGTTTCTTCTTGAATACCCATTTGAAACCAATAGGCTTTACATCAACTGGAGTATCTACCAAAATATAGACTTTGTTTTGGTACATGAAATCTGTTTCAGAATTCATAGCTTCTTTCCACTTGGCAATGTTTGTGCCACTTATTGCTTTCTTGTTGGTTTGAGGATCATTATTATCAACTAATAATGAGTCACCACCCTCGGTAACTAAAAAACCATATTGTTCCAGTTCTTTAACCTCTATTTTACTCCTACACGGTACTTGTGCTTTGGAATAGATCTTTCTTCCATGAGGTTTTGTGGAATATGTTCTTGTACCAACTCTTATGTACCTTGTGCCTCGACTTCATCAAATTCTATCTCACTCCCACTATCTCTTTTGAGTTCTCCCTCTCAAGGAATATGGTGTGTCTTTCCACTATAACATTTTTGTATGAGGGGTAGTATTGGTAATATCCGCTTGTTTCCTTAGGGTATCCTATAAAGATACACTTTGTACCTTGAGGTGCAAGTTTGTTACCTAAATAGGCCTTAACAAATGCTTCTCTACCCCACACATGTAAGTTCGATAATATGGATTTTCTCCCACTCCAAAACTCCTATGGAATACCATTTATTTATTTAGTTGGTACTTGGTCTAGTATGTGCATTTTTGTTTGTAACGCTTATCCCCAAAAGGATAATGGAAGACTCGCATGACTCAACATTGATCTCACCATGTCCAACATGGTGTAGTTCCTCCTTTCACTTACACTATTCCACTAAGGTGTGTAAGTAGGAGTGAGTTGGGATTAGATCCCAAACTCCCATAAGTAATCAATGAAGTATTGATTAAGATACTCTCCACCTCAGTCTGAGTGGAGTTTCTTAATATTTTTACAAATCTGGTTCTCAAATTCATTATGGTATTCTTTGAACTTATCAAAAGAATTTGACTTATACCTCATTATAAAGATATATCTATATCTACTAAAATCATCAGTAAAAGTTATGAAGTATGAGTACTCACCCCTTACTTCAACTGGAAATGGTCCACACACATTGGTATGAACCAATTCAAGAAGATCTTTGGTTCTTTCACCTTTCCCACTAAATGGGGCTTTGGTAATTTTTCCTTGTAAAAATGTGTGACATGCACCAAGTGGTTTTAGTTCGAAAGAATCTAAATATCCATCTCGATGTAACTTTTTCAAGAATTTCTCATCTACATGACCAAGCTAATGATTCCAAGTTTGGTGTGGTATGATTCATGTGAGGTATCTTTGTTATCGATTTCCATTACTTGGTTTGTGTAATCCAACGCACAAAGGTCGTTGTATAATGTGCCCTACCAAAAAAATACCATCTTTATAAAAGAAGATACATTCATTTTCAAACTTGAAAAAAAATATATTTGTATCTAATATGGATATAGAAATAATGTTTTTAGTTACAGATGACACATAATAACAACCATTTAACACTAAGATCATCCTAGTTGGAAACGTGAGGTTGTAGTCCCCGAAAACTATAGAAGAAAGTCTAGATCCATTATATGCACATAGATATACCTCCCTCATTCAATATTCCTGAATATACTTGGTTCATGTATTTGTATACATATGTGAGCACCACAATCTGTATCTAATACCCAATTTTTAGAGACAGTTAGATTTCATTCGATAACAAATGCACCTGAAGCTTCCCCTTGCTTCTTAGGAAAGGTGTAGTTATTCATCTGGTGGCCCTTTTATCACATACAAAACAAACAGCTTCCTATTCCCTTGCCACCCCTTTGATCCTTCTTTTCTTGGAAGGCTATGAAGAAGCTTTGGGCTTAAAGCTCTTTGTCTTTACTTTCCTTTTATTCACTATAAGGATATAAGGATTTTCATGCTTCATATCTTTGTCCGGTTGGTGGATGAGGATAAGAAGATCAAATAGAGATTTCTCAACATTGTTCATATAGAAATTAACAAAAAAAATGGAGAAACTATGTGGGAGTGATGCAAGAATGAGATCGGTGCCCAGTTCTTTAGGGAGTTTAAACCCTAGAACCTCTAGGCGCTCAATGTATCCAATGAGTTTCACTACATGAGGCCCAGCTAGGGAACCCTCTCCAAGCTTACTCTAAAAGAGTGTATTGGAGATCTAAAAACTTTCCTTTCTTTATTTTTCTTGGTAAATACCACAGAGGTGCTCGAGCATACTATAAGAATCCATGTTTTCGTGAGACTTCATGAGCTCACTAGACATTGATGATAGCATCAAACATTGAATGTTGACTACTTCGTTCATATATTTCTCGTAGACCTAGAAATTCTCATCACTTGACTCTTTGGAATCCAGGATCAGGTAATGATGACTCCAGCATGTAAGACTTCGGTTCATGGCGTAGGACAACCCGAGGCATCTAAACCATTCATGGAAGTTACTACCAGTGAGGATGTTGTCTTTATCCAGAATGTATCACATGGATAGTGTGGTTGAAGAGATTTTCATATTTAATCTACAATTAAAAGAGCATATTATTAGTAATTTCTTGATTAAATTTTATGAGATATGATAAATTAATTTTATTAACTATCCCACTATTTTATCAAGTCCCAAGGACCCTCACTATTGAACTCAGAATGTCTAGTTTCCATGACATTCAAGTGGCCAAGATCTATATTCCCCTTCGCATAACCCCAATAAGGGTTAGTCAATCTATTTGACGGTATTTTAGGTATATAGGTCTTTGCTAACTACGGGCTTGCAACGCATTGGTCGGTTGAGTGGACTCCCCAATCCTCAAATCCTGACTTGGATTTCCTCAACACTTTCCTCCAATATTACACCAAGTCTAGCAAGGGATACTCTTCTTGATGCAATATGGTTAAGTCAAACTGAAACCCTTCATAAGGGTTTCCTGTATAAAAGTAATCATCCCAACAAGGGTTGTCCAAAAACATAGTTTTATTGAGTCTTTCCCTCAATCAAGTAACATAAGGCTTATTCTAACTTAATATTTTGTTGAGGGATTTGTATCTCTTTTGCGTAAATTGCCTTATTATCTTTATCATGTGCTTGTTAATGTTAAGTGGAAATTACTTAATAGGTTAAATGTGACTTGATAATATTTATGAAAAATCCTGATTTATTTTATTTATATCTTGCATGCTTGTTATTTCATTAACTATGTGATCACGACAACACATCCATAATGAAAAAACATGCAACTGATAGAAATAAAATAAAGTAAAGGGAATGATCATGAGCCATTTATAATGGTTAGTTTATCTAGTGGTTTATAAACTAACCATGACCTAGGGGAGGAACACCTTCGTGTTTACAGCTTTACACCTATCCAGCTTTGTGTCTCCTTGGATTGGTTTTTCCTTGGATCCTGACTTGGACCACCTCCACAATATTGGGAGCTTCATCCATTACATATGCCTTTTAACTCACATGTAGGTGAGAGGTAAAAAAGGGGATTTACATAAAAGAAACCAAGGGCACACGTGATCTACATATTAATTAGAATAGATGTCTTGTAGGACAACATTTAATTTAATAGATAATTTAAAAGTAAACCAATCGCATACAAGGGTCTTAGTCTAGCTCATGATCACCCACATACATGCAATGAGTTACACATTTAATAAAACTAGAATTAAATTATTTAATAGTTCTTATTAAGATAAATCATGCTCGAATTGATTAATAATTCTCTTTAATTAATCAATCCTTTTATCTTAATCCTTTTTTGAATTTTCTTTAGATTCTCATCCTTGTACATAAATTCACCTTGGAGGTAAAATGATGAATACCCATTTGAATCTACCCAAATTGTACTATATTCACATACTATTTTAATATTATGACATATAACATACAAGATGTTTCAATGCATTGAGTAAAAACCTGTAGTATGATTTATACATGATATATAGTTTTGAACATTACACAAACATTAAAATGTTAACTATGTGTATTTTGGTAAAGTACACAACATTTAATTTCGATTACATAGAATGTACTTATTTCCCTGTTTTTTCCAAATGACATGCCTTGGGACTCAGTGTGTGAAACGTACTTCAGAAATTTCAAAGTACACAGCGTGTATAGTGGTATACACATCATGTTGTCTCCACGTTAGACAGTTACCGATTGTCTTAGCCGTGTATGAGATATACGGTTTTTCCCCAGACTTGAAGGGACTACATGTCATGTGCAGTTGACCACATGGTGTGTATTCTGATACGTGTGTGCCTATCTTTCTCGGTCAATACGCGATGTAAAATTAACTACACTGTGTGTAATAAATGCACATGGCTTTAGTAATTTCTGAATTACTCCTGATGCATTGAACATGACTACATGACATGTAGTTCGGATTACATGGTGTGTATGGTAGAGAACATGGTGTGTAAATATGAAAACACAACATGTAAATTTTTGTCACCTAGGAAGAATCATCGGTGCCTCCTGACGATTTCCTCATTAAAATTTTAATCCAAAAATTACTCATTTATGTGAAATATATGAGAAACAAAAAAAGAAGAACAGAATTGGAAATCTATATTACAAGAATGATTAACCTATAATTGAAAAACTAAATTATTAAAATGTAAATCATAAGTGAATTATTTAAATAATTATAAACTATGATGAGGCCAATCTGATGCCACTTGAAGGTTCTGGGTGCAGCAGGAGCATGGTTGGGCCATCTCCCAACTTTAATTTTTACCATGATCAATGATTATTCCAGGATCAATAAGACGATTAACATAAGTCTCCATGGAATAGAATCAAAGATTTAGATAAAGAAGAAAGAGGTCCAAAACATTTAGAGAGGAACTTGTACATCATGTTTATAATTAATTTAAATTTAATTCTTGAAAAAATAAAATACATGGATCTTTAGTACTTCCTTATTTGATGATGTTGACCGTCTAGAATGACCCGTTAGGGTTTTCTCGTTCAAATTTATAGGATTCAAATCACAATACCTCTAGTAGTGATCCACATGTGCTTCAATGGACTCCGATCGACACCACTCATTCTCCGAGTGCTAACACGGCGAAGCGAGTGTCTTGCGTCAGCCGTTCTTGATCACCTTTTCTTTAGTCTTGAAGAACGTCTCTCGTTCTTAAGAGGGGAGAGGAGAGGATTCAAGAGAGAAATTGTTTTGCCTCAACAATTCTCAATCCACCTGAAATTTAGTACTTGAAGAAATAGACGTACCTATATATTTATCGACATGGGGCTTCAATTACAATATTTAATTGCATAACAACAATTAAATACATTCATAACTATAGATAAAACTCATTCCCTTAATAATAATACTACATTATTATTTATGGTGTTCCAACTTTCTCAAAACAGAATTATAAATAAAATTATATGTCACAAAATAATAACAATGTTATTATTATTTTAAGTTGTGCCAACTAGTTACATAATTATTTACTATCTTGAAAATAATTATTTTACTATTAGACCGGCCTTGGTCCGTTCGAACTCCTCTTCCATTTATTGAACACCCAAATAAATAAATAAAAAATTTATTCTCTTAAATAAATATTTCATTTAAAAACAAGTAAATAAATATTTATTAAATGTTCAATAAAATAAATAAATATATTTTACTCACAATCTGGTGAATAAATATTTATTTAATTTATGGAATCATTTTAACTTGAATAAAATTATTCCATGGTCTTGAGAATAATATTTATCCCATTAATTAAATTCAAATATAATTTAATTGAGAAAATAAGAAACACTTAGTGTGTGAGCCTCTAGAATTCTTTCTCCTTGGCATTAGGTGGGCTTACCTAAAGTCTAAGAGTACTATTTAGAAATGGTTCAAGGCACCCAAGTGAAAGAACTTAAAGTCAAAATGATGACATCCACATATGAATGCTCACTGGGTAATATAATCCCTTTATCTCAATATCTCATCAAGCATGTTTCATGATAGTGTTATCAACCTATATGTTTGATACGTCGTTATTTAACTACCTGAAATAAACTAATTGTTACACTATGGACATGGAATTTCGCACGATGGTTCTATTTCAATCAAAGAGAAGAGATATCAACTTTCATAAATGGAAGGGACAAATCCTTCCTCAACTTATCCATTAATAACATGCCACTCATGACACACCCAACGTACCCTACTTCTCGCCAATATATGGCATGCCAGTTTTCATCAGTAAATCAAAGTGCATGAGTTGTGAAACTTGTGAATGATAATCATAAAGTCTAAGAGCCATTACACATACTCACAGATAGAAATATCTAGTGACACCAAAACATGCTTAATTCTTACTGGTAGATATGTTTTCATAAACTCCCATCTTGGAGATTACCAAGTGTGAACTTCATGAGAGGAAGTATCATCTTCTTATGAGTAATCGCACCTGATAGTTTTTATACTATGTGTTCCATCATAGTATTTCATCCAAACGTAGAACTATATTTAAGAATATTGTAATATAATTTCAAGGTTCTCATCATAGTGGGGAACTTCCATGATCTTATCGATGCAATAAATAATCTAGGGAATTATTAAATCATAGTCATGAAAAACAATGAAAAATATATAATAAGATGTTTAATATTTAAATACATTAAATATCCATGTAATAAAAGTAAAAATAGTTGATTCTAGGATGCCAACTCTAATAGGATGTTGTTCACCCTCTTCCTAAGGTATGGTTTGTTTCCCAATGTACTGATATGTGTTCTTTACCATATTACAGACCACAAAGGAGTGACCTTTGGGTTCATTAACAAATGGGGAGAAATTTTCTTAATCAAGAAAGGTGGATAAATTGATAGGGGGAGAGATGGAACATAAGGAGTTTTAAATTTTATGATTCTAAAACCAGTCTTTCAATAAAGAATATTCATAAAAGGAGTGTCCTTTGGGTTCATGATATGGGAAGTTGGCATGTGTCGACTGTGAATTAATCTCAAGGGATGAGCATGTTCTATATATTGTTTCCGATAAGGTTCACTTCGGTAGAATTTATAATGAATTGATTCATCAAAGAATATTTTATACTACTCTTATTTTTCATGGTGATATTGATTCATGTGGGCTTAGAGTATGTGTTAAGGAAAACCTTGATCACTATTGTGGGTTTCATGAGGAAAATGGTTTCCATGTGTATAAATTTTCAACAAGTTGTTTCTTGAAGTTTATAAGTGTTTTCAATAAACCCAATGGGGGAGATTGATTAAAAAATACCTATTGATGGTACTTTTTGGTTAATTTTGTTTTTTGAAAATGTTTTATGTTTTCGGTGAAGGATGGTTGTCATACGAGGTGTTAAGATTTGGCATGAATGTTCGAACTTATTACGTAGAGTGTGAATGTTAGAAATGATCACATAGGGCATGAATGTCAGAACTGATCACATGAAGTGTGTATGTTAAAACTGATCACACGGAGCGTGAATATCAGAACTGATCATGTGAATCACTTGAATACACCACATTCTTTTTAGAGGATCCTACATTGAGATCATGAGAATCACCTGAAGACATTGCATGATTATTAGTGGATCACACAGTGAGATCACAGAAAGTGCATGATGGAAGAAAGGCTGGAAATGATGGTGATATCTCACGGTCATTCAAAATCACTTGACTGCATCATTTTCATTAGATCACAAAAATGAGATCACGTGAGTCACTAGAAGACAATGGAATTGGTTGCATGATTGTATTTGATATTGTGATGGGATCACGTGAATTCTACATGATTATCAATTTATCATGCGATGGGATCACATGACACACTTGAAATAGTGATCATGCGATGTGATCACATAAATCATGTAAGGATGATTTTTATGGTGGTGGAATTGATGGATAATCGCAATTTGAAAAGTTAAGGTAGTATATTTATTTCTATAAATACCCCCTAATCTAACCTTAATAAGTGTATAAGTTTTCTTAAGTTGTTTGATCTGAATAAAAGTATTTTACATGAGATAAAGAAGATCTTATACCAAAACCACATGATCTGTATAATTAGAAGGTCTCATGAAGGAGTCTTGTAGAGATATCTTGCAAAGGAATCATGTGAAGTGAATTATGCACAACTTGTGATTACATAAGTAGACCCATTTATATCAAACTAATTGTGTAACCATAAAGGTACTCTCTTTAGAGTCATGTGATCCACATTAATAGAAGGACTCACAAAGGGATCTCATGGAGGGGTCTCATGAAGGGATATTTTGGAGGGGGTTCACAAAGGGGTATTGCAGAGGGGTTTCATAGAAGAGTCTCATAGGGAGTCTCGCAGAGAGGTCCTATGAAGGTGTCATTCATAAGGGTTACACACTCCAAGAAGAAGTGTCTTGATCAAAGTTGGTTTTTATATCTTTGATGAAATAAGATCATAAAGAAACACACAAGCGTGAATCAACTCAAAATCAATTTTCAAAAGATTCTACTGGAGGATCAGTGTATTCACTTCAGTAGAGAGAGATCAGTGAGAATTCAAATTTTGAATGGTTGTAAACTAGGATGGATAATGAGTCCACTCCGAACCTTGTAACAATAGTTCACTTTAGTTGATTTGGTATATCAACACATTGCCTTTATATGCTCCTTGGACATAGCCCACTGAGGGTGAACAAAGTAAAATTGTTATGCCCTTTTCATAATTTAATTACTAGTTATTCTATGCTATGAGAAGGAGAGAGAGGATATTTTTCCTTAAAAATGAAACATGATCTGAGGAGATATTTATTTTACTCTATCATACCCTGATTCACCCCCACACCTCTTAGAGTATTTAACCTAGTTGGGCTAAAAATATTAGAACCCTAAAAGGAAATTCTATATTTATATATATACATAAATATAGTCATCATATTTGATATAAATTTTCATTTCATCAACAACTTCTTAGAAGATTTTGTTCCCCCTTTGGTTGATTGTAATATTAATTGAATATAAATGATCATATTGGACTTATAAATTTAAAGAAATATCAACATTTAAGTGATATTGATTATGATTCATAACTGATTATCATTTTACAAAAGGGTAGCAGGAAAAGAAATAACTTGTGGTGGTTGAATGATTATACATTACCCATAGGACGGAATAAGTATTGAAAAATTCTTAAAGAATAATTTAAGCTACATGAAGTTATTGTTTTAAGATAATAAGATCTGAATAATGTGTATTGAGATTGTTCTGTAGTGTTGGAAACCATTGATGGAAGGGAATGTATGATATTTATAAAGTTAGAATGAATCTATTTAAATTTTCATATATTAAAAAACATAGATATCAACAATTTTCACTCAAAAAATTAGTAATGGTTATCATATATTATGAAACTATGGAGGATAATGATGTTTGCAATGAAAAATCATAAAACATTATATGTGTTAAAAAGTTGTTTTCTTCCTAGATAATCGATTGTTGATGACTATAACCATCAAAATCAAATTTTGAAAATTTTAATGATTTAAAATTACCACGAGAGACTAAATTATGTCATCTTAGTCAAGTATACATCACCTATTTGATTTTAAAAAACTGTTATACACTTCATTTGAGATGCATTGTACGTTGAAAATTTATTGGTTTCAACATTTGTAGAGAACATCATTTTTTAGAAGAATCATTACATTATATGAAAATATATTTTGGTATTAGACGTCTATATATCATGATCATGTTATTAAAATATAATTATTTTTTATGAAATTTTCAATTAGGAAATAATATGATCACAAACATTAGTATAGAAATCCATAAGGCCAAAATTTGTGAAGAAAAACCAGAAACATCCACTGCCAGACTTGAAAATTTAAAAACACCCGAACATGAGTGTCCAAACCCTTTGAATATCATGGCCAAACAAATAACCATGAAGAAATTAGTTTCATCAAACCTGGGTAATCACAAACCTCATGGTCTCGACCTTTTAGGCAAGGTCAAGCCACTATGCTACAGGAATGGGGGAAGTGTAGTACATGGGAAAAGAAGAACTAAAAATGGAGAAAGAATGCAAGATTGACTAAATAGAAGTAGATAGAATCACATACATTAGGTTTTTAGTGGGTCGATTCATCTGATAAGGTTAAGGGGAAGAAACAATAGAGGTCAAACTCTTTGAGAGATTGAATGGCATGAAGGAGTCTAGTACTTTTAGGGTTGAATTTATAAGACCGGGAACAGTTTTATCAGCACTTTCCAAAACACGTTGAAAAATATAGGTTTTATCAGTGATAAAATAATAAGTGCCGATAAAACCTATCTTTATCATTGCTAGAATTTTAGGGATGATAAAAATTGTTTTAATCGGCGTTTATTATTTAGCGCTGATAAAACCTTTATTTATCAGTGCTTTTTTTTAAGCGTTGATAAAATTTATTTAAAATAAAATAAAAAAATATTAAATGACTTATATTAAAAATGAATAAATTATAATGTAGAAAATAATAAACATTATTAATTAATATATAGTATTAAATGCATGAATGTTAAAAAAGTGTAGAATTGAATAATTAAAAATGAATATAATTCAAAAATATTAAAAAAATAGATAAGTTTTTTAATTATATAAATTATTAAAAAAATTAAAATAAATATATATTTAAATGAAGTTGAATAAATATTAAATATGTAAAATGCCTCCATATTAAAAACATTAGATGTTAATGAATAAATATGTATAAATAAACAAATAAAAGGAATAAATTACAAAAAAAACCAAATAAAATAATTAAGTCTATAAGTGAATAAATAATATCAAATGAATGAATGTTAAAAAAAGTGAAATTTAATAACTAAAAAATAATCAGACTGTAAAATAATTACAAAAATAAGTGTAATTAATTATGTAGATTATGAAAAAAATTAAAAATGAATATATGCTAAAAATAAAATGAATACATATTAATTATATAAATTACTCATACCATATTGAAAACATTAATTTTTAATGAATAAACATGTATAAATAAATATAAAAAATGGATAAATTTTAAAAAAAAATATTGAACATATAAATTAATTAATTATATAAATTTCATACATATTAATAATGTTTAAACTAGATAAAAAATGAATAAATAAATAAATAAACAATATTCATATAAATTGAAAACATATTGAAAATATTATAACATATTAAATAAAGATGTATAAAAAAATATTAAAATTTTATTAAATTCCAAAAAATATAAAAATTAATAAATATTAAAAATGAATAAATATTATCAAATGAAAGAATATTTAAAATCAATAAATAAAATTTAAAAGATACAAAATTATTTAAAAACATGAATACCTAAGATTAATTACACGAATTGTAAACACATATAAAAGGAAGAAAATAATAAAAACACATTTAAATAAATAAATTATATAAATTTCAAACATTTTAAAAATATTAAAACTTAATTAATAAAATTGAATAAATATTAATAATTTAATTAAAAACATATTTAGAATTTTAATACATAATAAATAATTTTTTATAATTCGTAAGATTAATTACATGTATTGTGAACTCATACAAAAATGAAGAATATATTAAAAAATGCATTTAAATAAATTAATTATATAAAATTCAAACATTTTAAAAATACTACAACTTAATAGATAAAATTGAATAAATATTAATCATATAAAATAAAAAAAATAAAAAAACTAAAACTTAGTAAATATTTATATATAAATAAATTTTAAAAAACAAAAAAATTCCTAAAAAATTAAAAACTAATGAATATTAAAAATGATTAAATATTATTAAATAAAATAATATTAAAATACAATAAATAAAATTGAGTGAATTAAAAAAACTAAAAATTTGAATTCATAACATTAATTACATGAATTTAAGATGCATAAAAATGAATAAAAAATAATAAATTGATAATACTAATTATATAAATAAAAAATTATTAAAATGAATTATTTGACTATAAAAAATATTAAAAATTAAATTCATTTAAATGAAATTATATACAAATAGAAATATTCTGAATTAATAAACTAAAATAAATATGATTTGATAATTTTATTGATTATGTAAAACACATAAAAATTATTTAAATAATATTTCCTTTTAATGTATTGAAAATTTATTTACTATAATAACATAATTATCTAAAAAAATAATTAATTGTTAAATTAAAAACATATTGAAAATATTAAAACATAGTAAATAAATATGTATAAATTTTAAAAAATGAATAATTTTGAAAATATTAAAAATTAATAATTATCAAAAATGAAAAAAATATTAGATGAAATAATATTAAAAATTAATTAATTAAATTAAATAAATTAAAAAAATATTTTAAAAAATATAATTCATAACATTAATTACATGAGTTACAAACACATAAAATGAATAAAAATGAATAAATAAATATTATTGTTGTTGTTAATTATTGATGTATGCACAATATTGATTATATATTAAAAATATAATTAATTATTAATGGATTGAGAGTTTATCTCTCTATGATGGAGAGTTGATTTCCCTGGAGATCACTGTATGGTACAGACTAGTTGTAGACCACATATCAGATGCATAAATCATTGGGCACTTTGAGATGTTTGTGACATGGGATGCCATCATGCCAAACATCCTTAGGGAAAATCTGATGGTGTGAATCTTTATAAAGAACAGATTGGATTTTCCCTTGTCCCAACCAGGAGGTTTATCCAGTTAAGGAGGATCTGATCTCATATTTAAGTCATGATCTCTGATGGAGGACCTCTTACTCGGGGGTTTTCAAAGCATGCGGAGGATGGGGAGGATACTGCCCACGGAAGACCGCATCTCAGTTTCAAGAGGCTCCACTTGCTGGTAGGGATGAAGAACAGGACAACTACAGAGAACATGGACGGTTGATCGGAGAGAGGGGATGGTGATGTGATCAGGCTGGTGAGCGGGGTGTTGGCAATGACCTAGATGTGGAGCCAGCGATGATGTGAGGAGAAAAATGGGTTCATCCTTGGGTGATGGAGGGCGTCATCCTAGTGAAATTATTTCAGACGACATCGGGATGAGGAGCTACCTAGTGATGCATTGACCTTGAATTGTAATATGGGCACACCTGGCGATGGATGATGGGCGACATCTTCATATGCAGCAGCTTCATGGTGGAGAAATCTCAGATCGATGTGGGATCCAAGCGGTGATTTGCTCAAAATTTATGAGGATATCGGTGATGAAAAGGGGAGAGGGCTAGGGGATACCTTGGGAGGTGGTGCGACAACCTCAGGTTGTGTTGTCAGGGACTTTGGGATGCGGGTTCTTTTCATATTTGGCGGACTATGCATAGGACACGCTGTATGTCGGGCACAACACATGTTCAAATGGGCCATTGGACCATATTTTAAAGTGTTTTCTCTTTGTGTAGACGAGTATGATCATAGGGTATTGGTCTCAACTGGTACAGACATCAAGAAGAGCCTTCAATGTTTAATGGGCTTGCAGGCCATTTCTTCCGTGTGGGTTTCTCAAGTGGCCACTGGTGGCTTGGGTGTTTCTCACCATGATTTTCAACAGAATAGAACACTTGCGAGTGTGATGGCCCATGCTCATTTCCTCAATCGGTGGAAGGGGACACCAATGGGTTGATGTGAACATGTCTGATGATGAAGTGTGGAACATGGACGACACTTGGGTGGTGATACTGAAGGTGCAACGATACTCTTGTAATGGAGTTTATTGGATGAAAACATGAAGATGTATGGGCTCCAGGTGTTCATGGGTTTTCATGGGAGGAAAACTCACAATGGTTACATAGGATATCACAGTGGGTCTTCATCCCAGTTTCATAGAAGGGATTCGTAATGGGTCATGTATTTATGGGGGTCCTCGGGTCTCTTTTTTGATGGTTCTCATATTTTTCACTTTTGTGTTTGGGGTAATTTTTGTAACCCATTGTTGTTTCCTTGTACTTTAGTTTTTTTAATAAAATTGGGAGACCATGGGATAAAACTCTTGTCTGAACTGCTTTGGAATATATATACCAAATGGATCAGTCATGGGCTGAGACCCATGACCCCAAAATTATTATTAAAATAAAGCATACAGTAGAATGATGGAAAGAAAGGGTCAAGAAAGACATCAATTTCCCATAATGAGAATAAGTGACCACTTCATTCCTCTGTTCCCCATTTTTTTGGGTGTCTACATTTGTCCTTTGGATAATGACCTCTTTGCTATGTCTTATCAATTTGAGGGGGCTCATTTTCCTTAATGGATGATGAGCTAGAGGAATCCTCTTGCACATATAAGATTCATAATTTCCAGGATAACTCCTAGAATTCTATCTCCGAGTTAAATCAAAACCCATATACAATATTATTTAAAAGTATCTTCTAGACAAGAAGATAATCACAAGCCCTAGACACATCTGATTCCATCATGGAAAAGGTGACTTTGAAATGTAGGAAAAACCATTCAACCGCCTCTTAACTAATACCTTTTTGAGTTCTTTCACCCTCCTGGTCTATAGGAAATTTAAGGCTGAAGTTCTTGTCCTGTGAAATGTTACAGTCTTCAACGGATGCCTTTCTAAAAAGGACATAGTCCATTTTTATAAGGCCAGACAAATTATATGGGAAGTTCCATTCTAACTTATAGATCTCATACAATGTATATGGTGTTGGAGTTTGTGCCCTAGAACCAACTTCTTTTGTACTTTATGATAACTTATATTCATGGTTTTGAATATTAATAAATTATTTATCACATCATGATTGTTCTTCTGCGTAACATTATATGTGATAATGTCCTAAGAGTACCTGTCATACAAAAAGGTCATTATGGACCCCTACTATGATGAGAACCTAGAAGTACCATGACATTATTCTTGAATATATGTTTTATAGCTGGATGATATCATTTGAGTGACACAAATGATACATGCTATCAAGTGTAGAGACTCATAGGACTTTGAGGAACCTTCTCATGGTGTACGCTCTTGGTAATGTACATAAGTAAATTATGATAACCAGACCCTCCATTAGGAATTCCACATTTCTATGTGACATCCGATGTTCCTATCTTCGGACATTTGTATTGGTCCTTAGACTTTAAGATTATTACTAATGAGTATTATGAGTCATGCACTTAGATGTATTGATGAAAATCGTGATGATAGATTTTCGCAGTGAGGTAGGATATGTTGGGTGCATCATGAGTAATATTGCATTAGTGAATAATGCGAGAAAGGATTTATCCATTTTGTTCTTTAATGAAAGAAAATATCTCAGACCCTTTGATGGAAATGATATAGCCTAAATAAATCCATGTTCATGGTGATCAATAGGAAAGTTATATTTCAATAAAGTCAAAAAATAGATATTGAGTATATAGGTTGATGGAACTGGCACATAACCTTCTCGATTAAATATATTGTGATAAAGGGATTATATTACATGGTACATATATTTATGAGATGATATGTCGTTGCGGCATTAACTTCTTTCTCTATGGGTGCCTTGGCGTGTTTCTAGACACTATCCTTGGACTTTTTATTGCTCCACTTAATGTCACTGAGAAAGAGTCCTAGAGGGTCACTCACTAAGTAAATCTAGAAATCTTAGTTACATAATTTATTATTTTACAAGTTGAATAAATATTATTTCCATTTGTGGTTTAATAATTATTCAAGTATTCCTCATCACATTTATTCCATCACTAGTTATTCAAGAGAATATATTATGAGAGGAATGATTAATAAATATTTATTTTCTATTTTGGTGAATAAAATATTTATTTACTTATCAAAGAATAATGTAGTGATATTTATATAATAAATAAATAGTCATTACTCAAGGTCTAATAAATATCAAAGAGAATTAGAGGACCAATTTTAAGGGTCTAGTGCTAAATAATAATATTAAATATTATTTGATTAAATAATATTTAATTGTAACTTGCAGGTTAAGCACATGTCCAGAAATAATAATATTGCTATTATTATTTGACATAGGGTTTCACTAGTATTAATGAAATAATTAAAGGCACTTGTGAATAATATTTTATTATTACCCTCATGAATTAAATGCCCAGTTATATTATTCTCTCATTTAGAAAAAGACTTAGCCAATAAAAGTCGTTATGCACAATGAATTGGAGAAAAGATATCAAGCATAAAGAGTTCACCCCTCTCCAAGAAAACTCTCAAGAATGAGAGAGATCCTCCTCTACTAGATCAAAGAGAACTCTTTAGAAGTAGATCTCAAGGCAGACAAAGGTGGACATCGCAAGCACAAGGATATTTCGTGCTAGCACCCGGAGACTCCTTAGGTGATGTCCAAAGAAACATGGAACACATGTGAATCACCGCTAGAGGAATCCCACACTTGGATTATACAACACAATAGCGGCACAATGCAAATTTGTGACTGGGAAAATCAATGAAGAAATAATTACCTTGGAGGTAATTCTTATTTAATTAAATTAATTGTAAACAACATGTGTTGATCTACTCTCTCTTGGTTTCAGGTTTTCTATCCCTTTCTTGTTCTTTGATTCAATTCTATTTGTCACAACGTTCTTCATCGGAATAGACCTCAAATTTATTATCAATAATGGTAAAAATAAAGGTTGGGCACCATCCCTCCCGAGATTCCGCTGTGCCCGAAACCTAAAAGTAGTATCAGAGCGGTCACATCATTGTTTATAATTATTTAGTTTCATTGATGATTTACACATTCATAATTTTGTCTTTCAATTAAATTTAATCATTATTTAATTTTGAATTGTGAGATCAATTTGTTCCTCCATCGTTTATCATAGATATAATAGAAACGATTAATTTTATGATTAAAATAAAATCAAGGAACTCATTTGGAGGTGCCAAGGATTCTGACCAGATAACACAGGAGTAAATGTCATGTACTCATGTTCAATGCTCCAAGAATTAATTCAGAAATTACTCAACCTGTGTGCATTAATGACATACAATATATTTAATTATTACACTGTGTGATGACTGAAACAGACTAGTGCATGGTCAGCCGAACTAAACACCGTGTGGCCCAGTGGACATGGCGTGTAGTCCCTTCAGTTTAGGGTAAGGTCGTGTATTCCATTCACGGCCTACCCGACTGGTGACCATGTAACATAGAGTCAACACGGCATGTGGCTCACTGGACACACCATGTACTCCAAGATTTATTAAGTCCGCCTCACATGTTGAGTCCCTAGGTGTGTATTTCGGATACACGGTGAAGAATATACACATCGTGTCGATTGGATCTACACACCGTGTACATTTACCAGTTACGCAGAATTAAAATTTATTATATTATGTAACCCTTGATACATGTACTTGTGTGTTGGTGTAAAGTTGGGACACACAGATTTGATATATATATATATATATATATATATATATATATTATTAACATCTGCATAATATTCAAGATATGTACATCATGTATGAGTTTTATTACAGTTATTATTCTATGTGCATGTTATATGTCAGAAAGAATAAAGTGTATAAAAGTATAATACATATTGGGTAGTTTTGGATGTGTATTCTTCAGGTTACCTCCAAGGTACAAGTTATGTACATAGTTAATTTTAAATGAATTCATTAATTTGTTTAAAATTATAATGGATGAGAATCTCAAGGAAATTCAGAAAGGTTTAAGATAAAAAATATTGATTAATTAAAGATAATAATTAATCGATTTGAGTATGGTTTATCTTAAATAATAATGATTAAATAATTGAATGGTAGTTTTATTAAATGAATAATTCGTTGCATGCATGCGGATGATCATGAGCTAGACCAGACCTTTGTGTGTGATTGGTTTCCTTTTAATTTATTATTAAATTAAATTGTTGGCATGCGTTTCTTCTCTCCTCATTAATATGTATGGACTGCGTGCCCATGGTTTATTTTATGAAAACCCCCTTTTACCCCTTACCTCCATGTGAGTAAAAGAATATGTAAGTGATGAAACTCCTAAGATAGGTGAGGTAGTTCAAGTTAGGAGCTGAGGTGAAACCAATCCAAGGAGATACAAAGGTGGACAGGTGGAGAACTTTAAACACAGAACTTAAATGGTTCAAGGCGTTTCTCTCTGAGGTCTGTGGTTAGTTTATCAACTACTAGATAAAGTAACCATTAGAACAAGATCGTGATCATACCCTTTATTTTATTTCTTTCAGATTTCATGGTTATTCATTATGGATGTTTTGTCGTGATCACATAATTAGTGAATTAACAAGAATTCAATATAGAACCAAAATAAACTGAATTATGTGTAAATATTAACTAAGACAAGGTTAATCACTAAAGAATAACCCACTTAATATTTTATATCATGTGAAAAGATAATAATTTTAACTTTACCCATAACTGATAAAATCCCTCAATAAAATATTCCGTTGGTATAGCCTTCCATTAATTTAATTATAATCGAACCATAGTTCAAAGTGCTTGACCAGATAATGTTGGGGTACTTTCAATTATCGAGGAATTATAATTTGAGGATTTGGGTTGACTTAACTTGTTTAACATCAAGGGTTGACTTACAAAGAATGACTTGTTGTAACTGAGAGGCAAAGGTTGAGGAAATCTAAATTAATGATTTCAGGATTGGGGAGTCCACTCAACGGATCAAGGAACTGTGAGTTAATATAGTTGGCATTTAAAATGCCTACCTAAAACCTTTCAAGTTTCTTGTCCAACCAAAGTTGGAGTAATGATAAGGGGAAAAGGATCCTTTCCAATTGAATGTCGAAGCAATAGGATATTCCAAATCCAATGGTGAGGCCTATTGGGTTTCGATAAAATAGTGGGAGACTAATTAATATAATATTTATTTATTTGTATGAATTTAATCAGATAAAGTAATAATATTGTACTCATATTATTTGTAGAAATAGTATCAAAATGACATCAAACATGTCATTGTGATCCATAATCAATAAAAAAACCTTCTCACCGTCACTAAATCCAGGAGTTGAAAAGACGCATATGGGTCATCCTTCACTATGAAAAGAAACTGTATGTGTTGGAAGAACCTTTACCAGTTGTGCTTGGAAATGAGGCAAGTGATGAAGATATCTCTCTATATGAGAAACATATAAATGATATTATAGATGTTTAGTGCTTCATACTATGATCCATGTCCAATGAGCTCTTGAAGAAATATGAGGAAATGGATGCTTATAGCATAATGTCTCACCTTCAAGATATCTATTAAGAGAAGTAGAGATAAGAGAGGTATGAGACCTCCAATGCTTTGTTTATGACTAAGCTTGGAGAGTCTGCGCCAGCTGGGCCTCATGTATTCAAGATTATCGGCTACATTGAGCGTCTGGACATCTTAAAGATTAAATTATAGGATGAGTTGCATATATATATTATACTTTCATCACTAACCAATACCTTGTATATTTTTATTATGAATTATAATATGATCAATAATGAGAAGAGTCTATCGGAACATCTGACCTTGATTCGTCAAGTGGGAAAGGACATGGGGTGTGACAAGCCCACAGTCCTTATAGTGAATAAGAAGAGGAAGGAGAAGGGAAATGGGCCTAATACTTATAAACAATATAAATCTCCTAAGCACCATCCAACCAAGAATAATAAGATCCAAATGTGGGGAAAGGAAAAAGAGGCAGTAGGTTTTGCATGTGGAAATTCAGGCCACTGGAAGAAGAACTGCACCCAGAGGCAAAGAGATGCCAAAGGTGTGTTTGTTATCGAGTGAAATATTTCCATTTCTATAGACTGGGTTTTAGATATATATTTTGGTTCTCATATATATATATATACAAATGTTGGGGCCAAGTAGATTTCATAAAATTTATAGAGGAGAGGTGGATCTGTGAGCTTCTAATGGTGTGAGGTTGGCTACTCTTTCCATTAGTTACCACCACCTTTCATTGATGAAGAGAATGATTTTCGTTTTACATGATTGTTATTATATACCAACTATTACCAAAAAAATAATTTCTATATCAAGTTTAGATACGGGTGGGTTTATTTTCATGTTCGGAAAAAAAATTGTTTCGTTATAAGGAAAAAATATGTTATGTTATGGAACATTTAGATAATGGTTTATATGTGTTAAATTATGAAAACCAAGTGTTGGAAATCAATAATGAATCAGGTTCACATGACTCATATAAAACCCAATTCTAGCATCACTACCTTGGTTATGTAAACAAGAAACATTTGACAAAGATCTTTCGAGATGGCTACTTAGACTCTTTTGAGCTAAAACTTCTTAATATATTTCACACTTGTTTGTAAGGGAAAATGAAAAAACCAAAATTTGGTGGACATGGTTAAAGGGCCACAAATCTTCTAGTGTTGGTACACATTGATGTGCGTGGACCATTCCAAATTGAGGCTAGAGGTGGATATTCTTACTTCATAACTTTTAATGATGACTTGAGTAGATATGGATATATTTAATTGATGAGGTATAAGTCTGAGTCCTTTGAGAAATTTAAGTAATTCAAGAATGAAGTAGAGAATCATCTTGGTAGGAAGATAAAGAAGCTTCGATCAGATTAAGGTGTAGAATATCTTAACCAATTGTTCATCAACCTTTTATGGGAGTTTGTGATTTTATCTCAACTCACTCCACCTTATACACCATAGTGGAATAGTGTTAGTGAAAGGAGGAATCATACCTTGTTGGTCATGGTAAGATCAATGATGAGTCATGCAGATCTTTCATTATCCTTTTGGGGAAATTCTTTACAAACTACGACATACAAATTAAACTGAGTACCAACTAAATCATCAAATAGAATTCCATTAAATCTATGAAGTGGAAAGAAACGAATTTTATCGCAAACATTTGTATGGGTATACGAGGCATTTTTAACGACTTTCTCAGGAAACAAACTAGCACCCCAGGGCACAAAGTGTATCTTTATAGGGTATCCCAAGGAAATATAGGGATACTACCTATACAACCCCTCAGAAAAGAAACCGACTATTGGAAGACAAGTCATATTTCTTAAGAAGGATAAAATCCTAAAAAAGGATGGTGGGATCAAGAATGAATTTGATGAAGTTTATGCTCAAGATACACATGATTTTGTATAGGAATAAGTTCCACAAGAACCCATGGAAGAAGTAGTTCATAAAACACAAGTACTGTAAAGGAGCTTAATAAAGTTAAGGTAACCAGAGAGATATGGTTTTATAGTCACCGGGGATGGTGACTCATTATTGTTGAACAATGATAAACCTATATACTACAAGAAGTCAGTATAGAGATCAGAAGCTAAAATATGGCTATAATTTATTAATTTTGAGTATAATTCCATGTATCAGAACCAAGTTTGGGTTCTGGTTGATGCACCAATTGATGTAAATCCTATTGGGTGTAAATGGGTATTCAATAGGAAAATGGACATGGAAGGTAAAGTAAGTACCTATAGAGCAAGACTAGTGGTTAAAGGGTTTAAACAACATTAAGTAATTGACTATGATGAAACCTTTTCACCAATTTCCATGTTTAAATCCATCAGAAACATATTTTACATAGAAACGTACCATGACTATGAGATTTGGTATATGGATGTCAAAAAATTGTATTCATTAATGGGAACCTTAAGGAATATGTCTATATGATGCAACTAGTAGGGTTTGTGACACCAAGTGATGCCAAAAGGATTTTCAAGTTACATAGATCCATTTATGGATTGAATCAAGCATTTAGGTCATGGAACATTCGATTTGATGAATCCATAAAAGAATCTGGTTTCATTAAAAACGAATGTGAGCCTTGTGTTTAAAAATGGTTTAGTGAGAATGCGATCATTATCCTAATAGTATATGTTAACGACATATTACTTATTGGAAATGACAAACCAGTATTACAATATGTTAAGGACTGGTTGAAAAAGTGCTTCTCCATGAAGAACTTGGGTGAAGCCGCCTAAATTCAAGGGATCAAGATCATTCATGATAGATTAAATAGGTTGCTTAGACTAAGAAAAAGTACATATATTGACCAGATACTAAATTGGTCGAGTATGAAATAATCCAAGATGGGTTTGGTTCCAATGTCACATGGTTTACATCTTTCTAAGAAAATGTGTCCCCATACACAATAGGAGAATGATTTAATGAGTAATATCCCATACACTTTGAAGATAGTATCAATCATGTATTCCTTGTTATGTACTAGACTTGATGTTGCATATGCATTGAGCATGCTGGGTAGATATCAAGTAGATCTGGGAGAACAACATTGTACTACTATTAAGACTATCCTAAAATATCTGATAAGAACTAAGGATATTTTCCTGGTGTATGGAGGAGATGAGGATCTTGTTATTAGAGGGTATACTGATGCTAGTTTTCAAATATATCAGAATGATTTTAAGTTGAAATGATGATATGTTTTATATATCAATGAAGGATCTATGAGATAGAAGATTTCAAAATAGCAAGTTGTAGCTGATTGTATAATGGAGTTCGAGTACAAAGTGTCTTATGACGCAATCAAGGAATCTGTCTTGATTCAAAACTTTTTTTTGGGATATTGATGTGGTACCTAGTAGTAATGACCCTATCATATTGTATTGTGATAATACTATAGTGGTGGCTCTTGAAAAAGAGTCAATGTCACATCAACAAACAAAGAACATACTCTGGAAGTATCTCCTCTTGAGGGATTTTTATCAAAGGGGTGAAGTTGCAGTGAGCCAAGTATCCACAAAAGAGAACATGGAAGACCCCTTGACTAAAGTTCTATCTCAGCAGAAGTATGAGTATCATGTGACAGTTAGCAGACTAAAGGTTGTTAGTAGTTGGATCAAGTGTAAGTGGGAGTCTGTTGGAGTTAGTTCCCTAGAACAAACTTCTTTTATACTTTATGATAACTTATATTCATGGTTTTGAATATTGTTAAATTACTTATCACATCATGATTGTTCTTCTACGTAACATTGTATGTGATAATGTCCTAAGAGTAATTGTCACATTAAAAGGTCACAGAGTATCCCTACTATGATGAGAACCCAGAAGTTCTATGACACTATTATTGAATATATGTTATATAGAAATATGATATCATTTGAGGGACATAAGTGATATAGGCTATCAGGGGTGGAGACTTATAGGAATTTGAGAAACTGTATCACGGTGTACGCCCTTGGTAATGTCTAGGAGGATATTATGAGAACAAGACATGTCAATAAAAAATCCACATTTCTATGTGTCATTAGATGTTCCTATTTTTGGATGGGTGTATTGGTCCTTATACTTTAATATTGTTATTAATGAGTATTATGAGTCATGCACTTAGATGTATTGATGAAAACTGTGATGACAAATGTTTGCGGTGAGGTAGGATATGTTGGGTGCCTCACGAGTAATATTGAATTAATGAATAATGCAAGAAAGTATTTATCCCTTTTTTCCTTTAACGAAATATAATATCTCAGGCCATTTGATTGAAATTATATAGCCTAAATAAATCCATGTCCATAGTGATCAATAGGCAAGTTTAATTTCCAAAAATTCAAAGAAATAGATATCAAACATATAGGTTGACAACACTAGCATGAAACCTGATCAATTATAGATATTGTGATAAAGGGATTATATTACAAAATAAGTGTTTGTATGAACTGATATTTCATTGTGGTATTAATTTCATTCTTTATGGGTGCATTGGCGTGTTGCTAGATTCTAACCTTCGACTTTAGGATACTTCGACTAATGCCACTAAAAAAGTGGCGTAGAGGGTCACACATTAAGTGTATCCAAAATCTCAGTTAATTAATTTATTATTTAACAAGTTGAATAAATATTATTCTCATTCATGGTTTAATAATTATTCATGTATTCTTGATCACCTTTATTTTTTTTCTGGTTATTTGAGGGAATATATTATGAGAAAAATAATTAATAAATATTTCTTTACAATTTTGGTGAATATAATATTTATTTATTTATCATAGAATAATGCAGTGATATTTATTTAATAAATAAATAGTCATTATTCAAGGCCTGATAAATATCAAGGAGGATTGGAAGACCGAGTTTAAGGGTTCGGTGAGAAATAATAATATTAAATATTATTTTATTAAATAATATTTAATTGTAACTTGTAGGTTAAGAACATGTCATGAAATAATAATATTGATGTTATTATTTGACATGGGGTTTCTCTAGGATTAATGAAATAATTAAATGCACTTGTGAAAATTATTTTATAATTACCCTAGTGAATTAAATGTCCGGTTACATTATTATCTCATTTAACCACAAACCTAGCCAAGTAAAATCGTTTTAAACAACAAATTGGAGAAAATATCTCAAGCCCAAAGAGTTCATCCCTCTCCAAGAACACTCTCAAAAATGAGAGAGATCCTCCTCCACTAGATCAAGAAGAATGCTTTGGAAGCGGTTTTCAAGGCAATCGAAGGTAGACATCGCAACTATAAGGATCTTATATGCTAGAACTTGGAGACTCCTTCGACGACATCTGAAGATACGTGGAACACATGTGGATCACCTCTAGATGAATCCTACACTTGGATTATATAACACAACGACTACGCACTATAGATCGTTGGTCGGACACATCAACAAATAATAACCTTGGAGGTTATTCTTATTTAATTAAATTAATTGTAAACAACATGTGTTGATGTACTCTCTCTTGGTTCCAGGTTTTATATCCCTTTCTTGTTCTCTGATTCAATTCTCTTGGTCATTACATTCTTCATTGGAATAGACCTTAGATTGATTATCAATAACGGAAAAAAAATGTTGTTGGGCATTGTCCCTCACGTGCTTCCACAACTCCCGGAACCTATAGATGGTTATGCCACTTGCAAAGGGGACATGAGATGTCTTCACTAGTCTATAAGTAGTTAAGAATTATTTGGACTTCCATGAGATTACCCTTTGAAAACCATCACCATTTAATAAAGTTGTTTTACCCTGATTATTCATCACCTTCATGGGTTCAAGAGGTATGTTCACTTGGGGAGCCTCCTTCTCCAATGTGCTATTAACAGGTCCACCTTCTTTGGGGTCCAAAATATAGTCCATAATAGAATCATCATCCCCCTTATACATAATTGGGGATCTAAAAATTGAGGAGATAACCATCATCACATTTTCAGTGGTATGTGTGCTGCATATATTCACATCATTATGTCCAGTTATCATATAATTTTTTTTCTTCAGCATCAGAAAAGAAAACTCATGGAACTTATCTCAGACCCTCTCTAATAAATTTTCAATAGTGTTTTTCTTATGATCGCCACTTCGAGACCTCAAGGGGACCTCCACGTCGACTATATGTTTGCCTTTTCATGCCTTCAAGGCTATCATTTGTTCTTTGAGAAACTTATAATGAGATACCTCTTGTGTAAGAATTTCATCAGATGATTGGACATCAATTGCAACCCCTTATTCAAAAACATCAGCCTATATCTCACTACTACAAAAACGGTCTTTATCAGTGCTCAAAACGGGCTTTATCAGTGCTAAAAAAACGTTGTAAAGCTCAGTGCTGATAAAGGCTCCATTTATCAGCGCTTAAAAAGTGCTGATAAATGCATCCTTCATCAGCGCTCAAAAGGCACTGATAAAGGTGGACTTTATCAGCACTCCTTTAGTGCTGATAAACTGATCCTTTATCAATGCTGATAAAGTTGTAGTTTATCAGTGCTTTTTTAGAACTGATAAACGCTCCATTTATCAGCGCTAAAAAAGCACTGATAAATGCCCTGTCTGCTGCTACGAAAAAATATGCAGCAGCACACCCGAACACCTGCAAAAAAAATCAGCATCTCAATAACCTAATTAAATCAAGTATACCCATGAAAAATTAACACATAAATCATAAGCTAATTAGAACAATTATACCCATAAAACAAGTATACCCATACACCATTAACACATAATTCATAAGTTAATTAAGTACATGAAGAATTCAATTCAGAATTCAGGGGGTTGGGGGGCTGTTCAAGGGTTTGGGGTGGTTGTACAAGGGCGGGTAGGGGGTGTTCGGAGGGATGGGGGTATCCAGGGGGGCTTTCCAGCGGGGTGGGCTGGTGTCCAGGGTGTCGGGGGGGGGGGGGGGGGGGGCTTTACGGGGGTGGGGGTGTCCAGAGGGGTCGAGGGTGTCTAGGGGGTGGGTTGGTGTCCAGGGGGGGTGGGGTCGGTCCAGGGGGTTGGTGGGGTTGACTCGTACACATAACAAAGGACCCATTGATCGTTCTTATAAAAGATCAACAAAATACGAATGCGTTTGGTTGGATTTCCGTAGGTCAGTTGTTGTTTTCACTTAAAATTGTGTTCATTTTAAACCAAAGAGAGACCCTTTGAGTGCTACTGGCCACACCGTGCCACAGATTGAGGTGGGGATGACTCGTACACATCAAAAAGGACCCTTGTATCATTATCCTAAAGGATCAACACAATCCGAATGTGTTTGGTCAGATTTATGTAGTTCAGTTGTTGTTTTCACTTAAAATTGTGTCCATTTTAAACAAAAGAGAGACCCTTTGAGTGGTACTAGCCACACCATGCCATGTATTGAGGAAGGGATGACTCTTACACGTCACAAAGGACCCGTGGATCATTCTCCTAAAGGATCAACACAATCCGAATGCGTTTGGTTGGATTTCTGTAGGTCAGTTGTTGTTTTCACTTAAAATTGTGTCCATTTTAAACAAAATAGACACCGTTTGAGTGATACCGGACACACCGTGCCTTAGATTGAGGCGGGGATGAATCTTATACACCAAAAAGGACCCGTGGATCGTTCTCCTAAAGTATCAACACAATCCTAATGGGTTTGGTCAGATTTCCGTAGGTCAGTTGTTGTTTTCACTAAAAATTTTGTCCATTTTAAACAAAATAGAGACCCTTTGAGGGATACCGGCCACACCGTGCCTCATATTGATGCGAGGTTGACTCTTACACATCCTAAAGGACCCATGTATCTTTATTATATAATATCAAGACAATCCGAATGCATTTGGTCAGATTTCTGTAGGTTAGTTGTTGTTTTCACTTAAAATTATTTGCATTTTAAACAAAAGAGAGACTCTTTGAGTGATAGCGGTCACACCGTGCCTCGGATTGAAGCGGGATTGATTCTTACACATCACCAAGAAACCTTGAATCGTTATTATAAAATATAAAGGCAATCCGAATGTGTTTGTTCAGATTTTCATAGGTCAGTTGTTGTTTTCAATTAAAATTGTGTCCATTTTAAGTAAAAGAGAGACCTTTTGAGTGATAGAGGTCACACCATGCCTCTTATTGAGATTTGGATGAATCATAAATGTCAAAAAGGACCTGTGGATATTTATACTAAAGTATCAACACAATAATAATGGGTTTGGTTGGATTTCCGTAGGTCAGTTGTTGTTTTCACTTAAAATTGTGTCCATTTTAAACAAAATAGAGACGCTTTGAGTGATACCGGCCACACCGTGACTCATATTGAGGCGGGGTTGACTCGTACACGTCAAAAAGGACCCTTTTATCATTCTTATAAAAGATCAAGACAATCCAAATGTGTTTGGTCAGATTTCCATAGTTCAGTTATTGTTTTCGCTTAAAATTGTGTCCTTTTTAAACCAAAGTGAGACTCTTTGAGTGATATCGGCCACACCGTGCCTCAGATTGAGGCGGGGATGACTCGTACATGTCACAAAGGACCCTTGTATTGTTATACTAAAGGATCAACACAATGCTAATGGGTTTGTTCAGATTTTCATAGGTCAGTTGTTGTTTTCACTTAAAATTGTGTCCATTTTAAACAAAATAGATACCCTTTAAGTGATACCAACCACACCATGCCTCGGATTGAGGCAAAGTTTACTCATAAACATCACAAAGGACCCATGGATCGTTATTATATAATATCAAGACAATTCGAATGCATTTGGTCAGATTTCCGTAGGTCGGTTGTTGTTTTAACTTAAAATTGTGTCCATTTTAAACCAAAGAGAGACCCATTGAGTGCTACCGGTGACACCGTGCCTCATATTGAAGAGGGGATGACTCGTACATGTCAAAAATGACCCTTATATCATTCTCTCAAAGGATCAACGCAATAAAAATGCATTTGGTCTAATTTCCATAGGTCAGTTGTTGTTTTGACTTAAAATTGTGTACATTTTAAACAAAATAGAGACCCTTTGAGTGGTACCAGCCACATCTTGCCTCGGATTGAGGCAGGGTTGACTCATACACGTCTCCAAGGACCCTTGAATCTTTATTATAAAATATCAAGGCAATCTTAATGCGTTTGGTCAGATTTCCGTAGGTCAGTGGTTGTTTTCACTTAAAATTGTTTACATTTTAAACAAAAGAGAGACCCTTTGAGTGATAACGGTCACACCATGCCTCGGATTGAGGCGAGGTTGACTCTTACACATCACCAAGGACCCTTGTATTGTTCTTATAAAATATCAAGGCAATCCGAATGTGTTTGGTCATATTTTCATAGGCCAGTTGTTGTTTTCAATTAAAATTGTGTCCATTTTAAACAAAAGAGAGACCCTTTGAGTGATAGCGATCACAACGTGCCTTGGATTGAGGCGAGGATTACTTTTAAAGGTCAAAAATGACCCGTGGATTGTTCTCCTAAAGTCTCAAAACAATCTGAATGGGTTTAGTCAGATTTTCGTAGGTCAGTTGTTGTTTTCACTTAAAATTGTGTCCATTTTAAACTAAAGTGAGACTCTTTGAGTGCTACCAGCCACACTGTGCCTCAGATTGAGGAGGGGATGACTCTTACACGTCTAAAAGGACCCATGGATCATTATCCTAAGGGATCAACACAATCTGAATGCGTTTGGTCAGATTTCCGTAGGTCAGTTGTTGTTTTCACTTAAAATTGTGTACATTTTAAACAAAATAGAGACCCTTTGAGTGGTACCGGCCACACCGTGCCTCGGATTGAGGCGGGGATGAGTCTTTCACATAAAAAAGGATCTTTTTATCGTTCTCATAAAGGATCAAGCCAATACTAATGCATTTGGTCGGATTTCCGTAGGTCAGTTTTTGTTTTCACTTAAAATTGTGTCCATTTTAAACCAAAGAGAGACCCTTTGAGTGATACCGGTCACACCGTGCCTCATATTGAATCGGGGATGACTAATAAACATCAAAAATGACCCTTATATCGTTCTCCTAAAGGATCAACACAATCCGAATGCGTTTGGTCAAATTTCCGAAGGTCAGTTGTTGTTTTCAGTTAAAATTGTGTACATTTTAAACAAAATAGAGACCCTTTGAGTGGTACCGGTCACACCGTGCCTCAGATTGAGGTGGGTTTGACTCACACACATCACAAAGGACCCTTGTATAGTTCTTATAAAATATCAACACAATAAAAATGTGTTTGGTTGGATTTCCGTAGGTCAGTTGTTGTTTTCACTTAAAATTGTTTACATTTTAAACAAAAGAGAGACCCTTTGAGTGATAGCGGTCACACTGTGCCTCGTATTGAGGCAGAGTTGACTCTTACACTTCACCAAGTACCCTTGGATCATTCTTATAAAATATCAAGGCAATCCGAATACATTTGGTCTGATTTTCATATGTCAGTTGTTGTTTTCAATTAAAATTGTGTCCATTTTAAACAAAAGAGAGACCATTAGAGTGATATTGATCACACCGTACCTCAGATTGAGGGGGGATGAATTGTAAACTTCCAAAAGGACCCGTGGATCATTATCCTAAAGGATAAACACAATACAAATGCGTTTGGTCAGATTTCCATAGGTTAGTTGTTGTTTTCACTTAAAATCGTGTCCATTTTAAACAAAATAGAGACCCTTTGAGTGATACCGGCCACACCGTGCCTTGGATTGAGGTGGGGATGACTCGTACATGTCACAAAGGACCAATGTATATTTCTCCTAAAAAATAAACATAATCAGAATATGTTTGGTCAGATTTCCGTAGTTCAGTTGTTGTTTTCACTTAAAATTGTGTCCATTTTAAACAAAATAGAGACCCTTTGAGTGATACCGGCCACACCATGCCTCGGATTGAGGCGGGGATGACTCTTAAACGTCAAAAATGACCCTTGGATAATTATCTTAAAGGATAAACACAATAAAAATGGGTTTGGTCAGATTTACATAGGTCAATTATTGTTTTCACTAAAACTTTTGTCCATTTTAAATAAAATAGAGACCCTGTGAGTGATACCGGCCACACCGTGCCTCTTATTTGGGTAGGGTTGAATTGTAAATGTCTCAAAGGAATCATGGATCGTTCTTATAAAATATCAAGACAATCCAAATGCTTTGGTCGGATTTTCGTAGGTCATTTGTTGTTTTCACTTAAAATTGTTTACATTTTAAACAAAAGAGAGACCCTTTGAGTGATAGCGGTCACACCGTGACTCAGATTGAGGCAGGGATAACTCATACATGTAACAAAGGACCCGTGGATTATTCTCCTAAAGGATCAACACAATCCGAATGGGTTTGGTTGTATTTCCGTAAGTCAGTTGTTGTTTTCACTTAAAATTGTGTACATTTTAAACAAAATAGAGACCCTTTGAGTGGTACCGGCCACACCGTGCCTCATATTGAGGTGGGGTTGACTCTTACACATCACCAAGGACAATTTTATCATTCTTAAAAAATATCAAGGCAATCCAAATGCATTTGGTTGGATTTCCGTAGGTCAGTTGTTGTTTTCACTTAAAATTGTGACCATTTTAAACAAAAGAGAGATCCTTTGAGTGATATCGGCCACACCGTGCCTCGGATTGAGGCAGGGATGACTCGTACACATCAAAAAGGACCCTTGGATCGTTCTCCTAAAGTATCAACATAATCCGAATGCATTTGGTCAGATTTCTATACGTCAGTTGTTGTTTTCACTTAAAATTGTGTCCATTTTAAACAAAATTGAGACCCTTTGAGTGATACCGGCCACACCGTGCCTCATATTGTGACAGGGATGACTCTTACATGTCACAAATGACCCTTGTATTGTTCTACTAAAGGATCAACACAATCTGAATGGGTTTGGTCTGATTTCTGTAGGTCAGTTGTTGTTTTCACTAAAACTTTTGTCCATTTTAAGTAAAATATAGACCCTTTGAGTGATTCCGGCCACACCATGCCTCAGATTGAAGCGGGGTTGACTCGTAAACATCACAAAGGACCCGTGGATCGTTATTATAAAAGATCAAGACAATACGAATGGTTTTGGTTGGATTTCTGTAGGTCAGTTTTTGTTTTCACTAAAAAAATTCTCCATTTTAAACAAAATAGAGACCCTTTGAGTGATATTGGCCACACCGTGCCTCGGCTTGAAGTGGGGTTGACTCGTACACGTCAAAAAGGACTCATGTATCGTTCTCATAAAGGATCAAGACAATCTGAATGCTTTTGGTTAGATTTCCGTAGGTCAGTTGTTGTTTTCACTTAAAATTGTGTACATTTTAAACAAAATAGATACCCTTTGAGTGGTACTGGCCACACCGTGCCTCGGATTGTGGCAGGGATGACTCATTCACATCAAAAAGGACCCTTGGATAATTCTCATAAAGTATCAGGCCAATCTGAATGCATTTGGTCAGATTTTCGTAGGTCAGTTTTTGTTTTCACTAAAAATTTTGTCCATTTTAAACAAAATAGATACCCTTTGAGTGATACCGGCCACACCGTGCCTCAGATTGAGGTAGGGTTAACTCTTACATGTCAAAAAGGACCCGTGGATCATTCTTATAAAAGATAAAGACAATCTTAATGCATTTGGTTGGATTTTCTTAGGTCAGTTGTTGTTTTCACTTAAAATTGTTTACATTTTAAACAAAAGAGAGACTCTTTGAGTGATAGCAGTCACACCGTGCCTCAGATTGATATAGGGTTGACTCGTATACATCACCAAGGATCCTTGGATCATTATTATAAAAGATAAAGTCAATTCGAATGTGTTTGGTCAGATTTTCATAGGTAAGTTGTTGTTTTCAATTAAAATTGTGTCCATTTTAAACAAAAGAGAGACCTTTTGAGTGATAGCGGTCACACCGTGCCTCATATTGAGGTGGGGATGACTCATACATGTCACAAAGGACCCTTGGATCATTCTCTTAAAGTATCAACACAATCCAAATGGGTTTTGTTGGATTTACGTAGGTCATTTGTTGGTTTCACTTAAAATTGAGTCCATTTTAAACAAAATAGAGACCCTTTGAGTGATACCGGCCACACCGTGCCTCAGATTGAGGTGAGGTTGACTCGTACACGTCACAAAGGACCCATGGATAATTCTTATTTGAATCTAAAATATTAGTATTTATGGTTCAAGTACATAAAACAATACTTCCAAATACAGTAGAAGAGAACCACTTCTATATAAAAATCGAGATTAATAGAGCCTAACCATTAGTATTTATTCATATTCATTAAATATAATTACTTTAGATTCATTATAGTTTCCTCAAATAACCCTATACCAAACACAAGAATAATAAAGAATGATACATATACCACTCATAGGTCTCTACCCTACATTCAATATCATCATGCCTAAATACCCATATATCCACACATACACATGTCACAAACACATAAAAAACCATATCCACATCAGAACCAAAGTACCAATATGGATTTCAATCAGGTTACTCGACTCAAGTGGTGGTGTGTAAGAAATAATAAGAAAATATAATAAGTATATAGTCACACATAAATCTCAAACTGGTGTTAATAATCCAATAAACCAAAGGTATTATTCCATCTATCGGAATACTCTGAAGGAGCCCATATGCGACAGTAGTCCCAGGTGGTGAAGGTTCCTGAGGAGGAAGAGGATAACACGCACCTATCGGGGTTTGAGGTCAGGTCACTGAGGTTGAAGGTGGACCGATACTCCTACAAGGGTTCATTCCATATTTCACAAACCATGTCCTGGTACCCTAGGATGTTAACCCACTGCTGGTGGAAGTGAAACCATTCATGATTATCATGCCAAGAAGAAATGGAAACCAAGAGGGGGGAGTGAATCAAAATACCTCAAGCAATATGGAAAAACATGGTATTTTAGAATAGGTTAGCGGCTTTCATGTTGGCTAGATGCCTATCCAATAGACTCCACAAGCGGTGATGGCCCCTGCAGTTGTTGCACCAGGTGAAACTATCACCTGATAAGCTGAGATCAATGAGGCCCTTCCCAGCCATGAACTGAAAAAACTCCATGATGGCCTTCCTCTGGAATGGGATTCTACCTTTCCTTTCCTTTGGGTTAGAAATTACATTAAAGTCACCCCCAAAAAACAATGGATGGTGGCCGGGATTGAAGGTATTTTGTTCACTCCATAGAGATTCCCTTTGAAGAGGGTCATAACTTCCAAAAACAAAATTCATAAGGAAGGAGGTGCCACCATTGGATACCTTGGTAGTGATGAATTTATTTCAATCTTGAACAGTCTCAACAACATATTTATTGTGCCAAAATACCCATTTGTGTCTGTTGGAGGGGTCATAGTGTAGATATCCATGAAACTTAATCTTCTAGGAGAATTCTATTATTATTATAGGGTTTTTTGTGTTATTTGACAACAACAACAATGAAATTATGTTTTTTTATTTATATAGTGAGGAAGTCAGATTTAAGTGGGAGGATGATCTCTCATTGAGGTCCCTTGATTTTAAACATGTTCATAATCCCTTGTAGTTGGTAAGCTTCATATGAGTGGGAGATGAGGATCCAAAGGGGCTGGGGAAGGATGGGTAATGAAACTTGGGGGCTGGTGAGGTATTTCTCCCTGAATCAATAAGTATTTAGAGTTGTATGATAGGCTTAGAGCCAAGGGAGACATAACAAACACTACTAGGAAGGGGCCTGACCACTACAGAGAAGCAGTCAGTAACCTCAGCAAGGGAGAAGGACAGAGATGGAGGTAGGGGTGGAAAGGCTAGAAAGCTTGGTGGTCTGGGCATCATTCCATATAAGTGCACTGCCAGACAAAGTCACTTAGATAGCATGAAGGAAAGAAGGGGGAACCCCTCGAAGAAAATAGGTTTCAAGCATTGGATGACCTAGAAATTCATTAGAACCAGGTGGTGTTGTCCTTAAAGAAAAATTTTATCCTTCATTCCTTACTTTATGGTGACTTGGTGTTGGATCTAAGGGAATCAATGATACCTAGGAGGAATCTAGTGAAACTGGAATCCAAGTGTGAAGGACCTTAAATTTTTCATAAACTTCACTCTGATAGTGTAAACTCATTGATCACCATTGATGATGAGCATATCAATCTTTCCACAAATACTAGGTTTCTCAAGAGATATTTTACTTGAACAAACCATCCCTTTTAAAGAAAATCAACCCATGTCAAACATTCCCCAAAGATTCCACATTTTTATTTACAGTAAAAAAACTATACTAATAGAAAATCCTAGAATAATGGAATAATGATAAAAGAAAAAATAAATATTTCATAGCCACATATGTTCAAATAGTATGTGAAATTATAAAAAATACCCCATAAAACACCACTAAATTCAAATTTCAAACAAAAATATGCTATTGAATCATGCCTCAAATCATGATGATACTCATGTCTTGATACCTGCACCATGATGCGCCTGATCAACATCATCATCAACAACTTCACTAATAAGATAACAAACTAGAATTCATCACCTTAGGAACCTGATCACCCATTTCCAACCCAACATAACCTAATAATATAATTAAATCAAAGCATATATATTCTATAATTCAAACCACACCTTCTCATAAAGGTGATTGTTGGAAGAATTTATATAACATATCCAGCCATACCACCATCAAATTGAATGGTTTCTAGGATCTAGAATAAACAAATACCAAATCACCTAAAAACCCACCGTAGTCATTAGAAAAAAGGTGATACCTTAGGAGTAATAGAAATATATTGGATGATCACCCCCAAGAACCCCATCACAATATGTAGGAAGAACACTCATGAATCTACGATGAAGCAGACTCATCACCACCAGAGGAAATGAAACCTAGGGATGAAATAATTCAACACAAAATCCACTAGAACACCATTGATGGGCAAGACTCACATCCCAAAACTCCAATTAATAATGTTTTAATAGTGTGATATGATTTATAGAATAATAGTTCTAGAACCATTAGAAGAAGTTGGACCAAACTCGAGCTTCAACAGGGGGCAGTACCCTAGACACAGACATGAAGAAGAAAAGGATGAATCATGTATCCTACAACCATCAAAATCTCAAATATCCATTAAATATATCATGCCAAATGAACATATGGTTATGTGTGATGGGAGAGGAGAACAATATTAAAAAATTATTTGGAAAACATGCCTTAAAGGGAGGTCCGACAAGGCGAAGCTCAACGGGCGACAGAGGTCCGACAACGCGAAGCTCAAGGGCGTTACGTGCGGCGGAGGTCCGGCAACGAGAAACTCGAGGGCAGCGGAGGTTCGGTAATGCGAACTCAGCAGGAGGCAGAGGGGAGTCGTAGGGTTCCAGTACCGCCAGAGCTTTAGGTCACTATAAAATGAGGGCACTGTGCGACCAACTTTATAAAAAAATGGACTAAGGTTTTATCATCGCTAACAAAGCGCTGATAAAGACTACCTTTATCAGTGCTAAAATTTCAGCGCTGATAAAGGTATCCTTTATGAGCGCTTTTTTAGCGCTAATAATAGTCCTCTTTATCAGTGCTAAAAAAGCACTGATAAATCCATCTTGTATCAATTCTAACATTTTAGCGCTGATACATGGATTCTTTATCAGCGCTTTTCTAGTGTTGATAAAGGGACTTTTTATCAGCGCTTGTTTAGCGATGATAAAGGTTACCCTGTATTTGTGCTACAAATTTAGCGCTGATAAAGGGTTGCTTTATCAGCGGTTTTTGCTTAGCGCTGATATAAGGGGGCGCTTCCCTTGCCCATTTTTGTAGTAGTGTCTTGGGAATATGGTGTCCCTAAAAAACATCTGAAAAAATAGTAGTAGGGGCAGCTCTACACCCATTTCCCAAATAAGAACACCCTGCAGAAATATCTGGATTTTCCTCCTGAGTTGGATTGGCTTCAGAAGTGGTAGGAATGACATCAATAGGGCCATTTGAGTTCTCCACTTGTCTCTAACTTTTACTAGAATCACAGCCAAGCGCTCCTCACTCCAAGCTCACCTTCATTCCATCACCCCAAACCTTTTTATGACTTTAACTCCTAGAAATAAGATCATTCTTTGAGATCCTTATATTCTTCGAACACATCCTTTCCTCATGCTCACTGGATGAGAAAAAAACACAAATAGAAGATCATATAAAATTGGAAATTTTAGGACCAAACAATTTACAATCCAAGAAAAAGTGAGGGACAATCTCATAAACAATCCCTATATTAACTTCATCTTCATTAGAACCAAGATGCACTATGCCCACAAGTGTTGAACACATATCTACTTCAACATGGAACCAAGAATAATGACCAAACCATGCAATCTTAGTTTCCTTTTCCATTTTGATCAGTATCCCTATTGGAAGTGAAATATTATAGAGTATAAAGAGGTTCCAAAAGATCCAATTGAGTTCATATACCTTTAACCAAAGTTGTAAAGGTGAGTAGTTTACCTCCATGGGATTGAAATGTCTACCCCATTCATGAAAATGGAAGCCCGACTTTAGGGAAATCGATCCAAATCCAAAAGCACGTGTCTTCTGCTCCTCCAAAAGAAAGATTATGTGGAAGAATCCTGGCCAAAATGAAACACATTTCCATCCTCTGAACCACCATATTCTCGAGAGGTGTTCAACCAACTCCCTAGTTTTCCATGGCCTAAAACCCCTAGGAAAAATAAAGTGTTCGGCGATTGCATCTGGATTTGCCTTAACAAAATCCATGCTGCCCTTTAGTCAAAACTCCAATAGCCCCAAAAAATAGAGAAAGATCGGGTCTCTAGGGGTTGATTCATGAGCGTAGCCACAACATCTTTACTTCGGGTGAGTTTCTGATCCGATCCACAACAAACATCCTATGAGTCGAATCGTCCATAGGCAAGAAAAGTCTCAGCAACTGAGTTCGGAATCAAAGCCACCAAGGAGAAGCATCTGATGTCACCATCACCAGGTGGAGCGGGAGAGTCCCATAAACCCTACCATCCTTCCCCTCATTGGAATATAATTAATTATTTGCCTTTAGAATTCTTAATAATAATTAAATGTTATGAATTATCATTAATGGTGTGGATGTCATAAATCATAATGAATGAGGTCTATTCATTACCCATCAAGTCTCTTCATATGGCCAAACCGTTTGTATTCCCACCGTTAGATTGGAATTAATTTTGTCCATTGGATCAACCCTTTTGTAATATATAAATACGGTGGCATGATAATGGAAATTATGTGTGGTTTTGTGTGGACATATACTTGTGTTCTTTATTTCTGGTTCTATTGTGATTGAGACATTTTACTTCGCCATCATCGTCCCGAGAAATTGACATCGCCATACGCTTTCGCTTCGCTTCGCCTTCAAACGATGAATTTCACAACACATTATCAGCATGACTACTCTGCGAAGTAAAAAGGTTAGTCATCCGGTAAGATAAATCTTCCCATGACGAATATTGAAAAGCACGGATTTCTCCCTCTTGACATTTCTGGGAATAATTACTTGTCGTGGATTCTGGATGCGGAGATGAACCTTGATGCAAACGGCCTCGGCGAAGCAATTAAAGTTGGCAATCACGCTTCCTCTCAAGACCGTGCCCGAACCCTAATATTCCTCTGCCATCACCTCCATGAGGATCTAAAGAATGAATACCTCATGGTGAAATATCTTTTGGTGTTGTGGCAGAATCTCAAGGAGCGGTATGATCACCTTCGACTTGTAATACTACCAAGAGCAAAGTTTGAGTGGAGTCATTTGCGATTCCAAGATTATAAATCGGTAAGTGAATACAACCCCGCAATGTTTAAAATAACATTGCAACTCAAATTATGCGGAGATACTATCACTGATACCGATATGTTGGAAAGAACATATTCTACTTTCCATGCCTCAAATTTCATTCGGCAACAACAATATCGCAACAAAGGTTTTACAAAATACTCTGAATTACTTTCTTTCCTTCTTGTTGCTGAACAAAATAATGAACTCCTGTTGATAAATCATGAATCTAGACCTATTAGTGTTGCTCCATTCCCTGAAGCGAATGCGACTACTTTTAATCAAGGTCATGGGAAGAATCGACACAATCGAGGCCAAGGAAAGCATTTGTTCAAGGTGGTCATACACCAAATGAGAAGAGGAATGGGAACCACCAGAAGTGGTCCAATAACGAACAACCACAAATGAATAAAGCAAAGAGTGATGAAATTAACTGCTTTCGATGTGGCATGAAGGGGAATTGGTCACGTACCTGTCGTACGCCAAAGAATTTTGTTGATCTTTATCAACAATCTATCAATGGAAAGGAAAAGAATGCTGAAGTGAATTTTGCTGACCAGGCTTTGAAATATGATGATGATATTACAAAATTTGATATTTTCGACTATTTTTCACACCCTGAAGGTGATGAGCATATTGATCAAGCATGAATGCTCGTGACGGAATCAAAGTTTGATTTTTTGTTTTTGTATGTTTGTGGTTGAAATGAACAATAGTTTTATGTTTTTGTAATATTTTTAAATATTTCATGTTTGATTTTGGTTTCTTTTATTTTATTCCTTATATGAATTTATATTTTATTTACTAGAAATGGATGATATAAATCGGTCCGTTGGGAATAATTTCCATGATGAAGATATTTGTCTCGTTGACAGCGCAACGACGCACACAATTTTTAAACATGAGAAATATTTTATCACCATTAAAATGGGTAGTGCTCATGTGTGTACTTTAACCGGTAGTGCGCAATTAATCGAAGGCTCCGAAAGAGCAAAAATATACCTACCTAGTGGTACCCAGATTATGATAAACAATGCTTTGTTTTCTCCCAAGTCTCAACGCAATTTGCTAAGTTTTAAAGATATTCATAATAATGGATATCACATTGAGACAATGGATGAAGGAGGTGCTGAATAACTCTACATAAAAAGAATTAAAAATGAGCACAAATTGATTCAAGAGAAGCTTTTGAGACTTCCGTTTGGATTGTACTTTGTTAATATTTGTACAATTGAATCAAACATGGTAAACCCGAAGTTTACCAACCATGGTACATTTATTGTCTGGCATGACCATTTAGGTCATCCTGGATCAATAATGATGAGGAAAATAATTAAATGTACTCATGGTCATCCATTGGTTGATAAAAGGTTTCTTACACCCCATGATTTCTCATGTGTTGCTTGTTCTCAAGGCAAATTAATCATAAGACCATCACCATCAAAGATCGGGATTGAATCTCCGATGTTCATGGACCAAATTCATGGTGATATATGTGGACCAATTCATCCACCATGTGGACCATTCAGATATTTTATGATCATGATTGATGCGTCAACTCGATGGTCCCATGTGTGTTTATTGTCCACTCGCAACCAGGCGTTTGCAAAATTACTTGCCCAAATAATAAGGTTAAGGGCGTAATTCCCTGATTATTTAATCAAGCATATTAGGGTTGATAATGCTGGTGAATATTCATCACATGCTTTTAATAATTATTGCATGTCATTGGGAATAAGTGTTGAACATCCTGTAGCTCATGTTCATACACAAAATGGTCTAGCTGAATCATTTATAAAGTGATTACAACTTATCGCTAGACCATTACTTATGAAAACTAAATTGCCCATTTCAGCATGGGGACATGCAATTTTGCATGCAGCAGCACTTCTTCAAATAAGACCATCAAGCTATCATGATTATTCCCCTTTGCAATTAGCTTGTGGTCATGAACCAAATATTTCACACCTAAGGATATTTGGTTGTGCTGTATACGTGCCTGTAGCACCCCCACAACGAACAAAAATGGGACCCCAAAGGATATTGGGGATATATGTTGGTTTTGAGTCTCCCTTGATCATTAAATATCTTGAGATTATGACAGGAGATGTATTCACAGCAAGATTCGCTGATTGTCATTTTGATGAAAAATTATTTCGGGAAATCAATCGACTTCAAAAGAAATATCATGGAAATCAACTTCATTATTACATCTTGATCCTCATACAAATACGAGTGAACTTGAAGTTCAAAAGATCATTAATTTGAAAAATTTAGAAAATCAATTTCCTGATGCATTCAATGATTCAAAACGGGTTACAAAATCATATATACCTATTGTGAATGCACCGGTAAGAATTGATGTCCCGGAAGGACAATCTGATGGTATTACCAACAATGCTTCCAACTCGTGCCTAAAGCATGGGAGACCACTTGGTTCAAAAGATAAAAATCCATGTCAAAGAAAGGGGAAACAACCTATGTTGGTTGAAGATATGAATGAATTTTAAGATGATGTAAATGTACCAGAAGTACATGAACATGATCAAGAGGAAATTTCAATAAATTTCACAAACACCGGAAGATGTTGGAACCGAGTGGAGACCATTGTTGATAATAAATTTTCATACAATGTAGCCCTTGAAGTTATGGATGAGGATCAAGAACCTAAAATGGTTAATGAATGTCATGAAAGGCCAAATTGGGATCAATGGAATGTTGCAATCCAATCTGAGCTAGACTAACTTTCTAAACGTGAGGTTTTTGGGTCGATCATGAAAACCCCTGAAGGGATTAAGCCTGTTGGATACAAATGGGTATTTGTGAGAAAAATAAATGTAAATAATGAAGTCGTGAGATATAAATCACGACTGGTTGCTCAAGGATTCTCACAAATACCTGGGATTGATTATGATGAAACATACTCTCCTGTAATGGATGCAATAACCTTTCGGTACCTCATGACATTTGTTGTAAATGAGAAACTTGAATTACGCCTGATGGACGTAGTAACTGCATATATTTATGGTGATATTGATAATGATGTTTACATGAAAATCCCTGAAGGATTCAATTTGCCGAAAAATATCCTGGATCTCGAGATCTTTATTTAGTTAAGCTGAATAAATCATTATATGGATTAAAGCAGTCAGGGCGTATGTGGTATAACCGTCTGAGTAAATATTTGATGAAGGAAGGTTATGAAAATGATCCAATTTGTCCATGTGTCTTCATTAATAAGATTGGATCTGAATTTGTTATCATTTCAGTATACATTGATGATTTAAATATAATTGAGACTAATGATGAACTTTCCAAGCCGGTGGAATATCTGAAGAAAGAATTTGAAATGAAAGACTTTGGAAAGACAAAGTTTTTCCTTGGATTACAAATTGAGCATCTTAAGGATGACATTTTTGTTCATCAATCATGTTATACTGCTAAAGTCCTACAAAGATTTAACATGAATGAATTTCATTCATTAAGTACACCAATGGTTGTATGATCTCTTGATTTTGATAATGATCCTTTTAAACCACGATTGGATGATGAAGAACTAATTGGTACTGAAGTACCATATTTGAGTGTTATAGGAGCACTAAAGTACATTACAAATAATACAAGACCTGATATATCATTTTCTATGAATTTATTAGCAAGGTATAGTTCTTCTCATACTCGTTGGCATTGGAATGGTATAAAACATGTATTAAGATACCTTCAAGGATCAAAAGATCGGGGGTTAATTTATTCCAAATCCTCAGAACCAAAGTTGGTTGGTTATTCTGATGCTGGATACTTGTCTGATCCACACAAAGCAAGATCTCAAACTGGATATGTGTTTACATATGGTGGAACTGCTATTTCTTGGCGTTCTACAAAACAAACCATTACTGTGACTTCTTCCAACCATGCTGAGTTGATTGATATTCATGAAGCAAGTCGAGAATGTGTTTGGTTGAGATCAGTGATTAATCATATTTGAAATTACTGTGGATTAGATATGAATAATAATATTCCCACCATATTATATGAAGATAATACTGCTTGCATAACACAGTTGAAAGGTGGGTTTATTAAAGGTGACATAACAAAGCATATCTCACCAAAATTATTTTTCACCCATGACCTTCAAAAGAATGGTGAAATTGATGTCCAACAAATTAGGTCTTGTGACAATCTCGCAGATTTGTTCACAAAGGCATTGCCAACCTCAACATTTGAGAAATTGATTTATAAAATTGGAATGCGAAGACTGAAAAGTCTATCGTGATTTTATGAGGGGGAGTTGGGAATGCTGTACTCTTTTTCCCTTAATCAGTTTTTCCCACTGGGTTTTCGGATAAGGTTTTTAATAAGGCATCATAGAATGGAATCATTTTAATTTGGAGTCACTTGTTTTTCCCACAGGGTTTTTTTTAAGTGAAGATTTATATTAGATTCCATGGGATTATGACATCCAAGGGGGAGTGTTATGAATTATCATTAATGGTGTGGATGTCATAAATCATAATGAATGAGGTCTATTCATTACCCATCAAGTCTCTTCATATGGCCCAACCATTTGTATTCCCACCGTTAGATTGGAATTAATTTTGTCCGTTGGATCAACCCTTTTGTAATCTATAAATACGGTGGCATGATAATGGAAATTATGTGTGGTTTTGTGTGGCCATATACTTTTGTTCTTTCTTTCTCGTTCTATTGTGATTGAGACATTTTACTTCGCCATCATCATCCCGAGCAATTGACATCGCCATACGCTTTCTCTTCGCTTCGCCTTCAAACGATGAATTTCACAACATTAAAAGTATTATTATTTAATTAAATATATAATTATTTAAAATTTTATAAATAACTAAAAAATTAAATGTATTAAAAAAATATTAAATGATTATATATTAAAAACGAATGAATATTAAAAATGAATATATTATAGAAAATACTAAAAATAGATAAATATTAAAAATGAATAAATAATATTAAATTAATAAACACACTTACACATACATACATACATACGCATATGCATGCATTCACATATACATATACGTACACACACGAACACATACACATAAACATGCACAAACATATGCAACTACATATACACATGCATATTCATATACATTTTTTTAAGAAAAGGGAGTAACACATATATTAAGAGATCGAAGATTAGGTAAAACAAGCGAAGACAACCAACTAGGGAACATATCCAACCAGACATGTGGGTGATTCGAGAGGCCTCGACTAGATAAAGGATAAGTCGCCATATTACCCTCCCTTTTTGTAAAGGAGAAGGACCAAGTCAAGAAGCAGAGTTGAAGTGACTTGATCTTTGAGATCAAGAGGCTAAAAGGATGAAGGCCTTCCTGTGGAGTGGAGATAGCATGGATGATAGTGAGGAAATATGATTCCAAAGTGATGGATTTCCACCCTTTCTACAACACTAATTCCATTCCAAGAACAATTTCTTGAGCTTCAACGACTGAGGGTAAGAGTGATGCCAAGTAGGAAGAGTGAAGAGCCGCAACGATTAACCCATGAGAGTACCAGGTAATGACACCAAAACTTGTGATGCATATGTCCAAAGGTGATGCATCCATGTTAATTTTTAGGGTACCACTAATGGGTGGGGGCGTCCAGGTACAAGGATCATGCTTGAAGGGAGGGTCATCAAACAAATATTCGATGTGGTTCCATGCTGATAAACAGTGGGATGCGTTCTCAACCCAAAGGGTGCCTGGTTTGGAGACCTTTTTAAAGATAATTTAGTTTCTCCTCACCCAAATTATCCATTACACTATGCAGTGTGAAGAAAGGTCCTTGGCGGTGTGGTGTTAAGACCATTTGGTGAGAAGAGTCTCGTGGTCGGGAGCCATTTCCAGGAGGATGTCAGCATGAGGGTTGAAGGTGCGCCAGACATTCATGCATATACATACACATACATATACCTACACATACTACAGAAACATACACATACATATACATACACATCACTCATACATAGACATAGACATAGACATACATGTACACATAAATACACACAAATAGACATGTGCACGCTCACACAAACACATACAAATACATGTATGTATATTTTAAATTATTTAATATGTATATGAATATATAAATTCAAATATGAATCACATATTTTAATAAATATATCCATTTATATATATAATTAATTTTTTAAATAAAATATTAATATATCTAATTTATATGAATTATATACATATTTTGTAATTAATTTATATAAATATACTATTAAACATTTTTATTGACTAATATAAATTTGATAATTTTATACATATAAAATTATGAAAATAAGATTGATAATAATTTTTATTAAAAGTTATATAAATCATATTTATATATAATATTTACATATATATATATACTTATTGTAATATAAATATATTTTAAAAATAAATAAATATGTATATATAAATTAAAGTATTTAATGTGAACTTTAATAGGATATTTTTCACACTGTTAAAAGTATAGATTTTATCAATGATAAGAAAGAACTGAAAAAGGGTACCCTTTTATCAGTGTTTTTTTAGTGCTAATAAAAGTTTTCTTTATCAGCGGTTTTTGCTAATAGTTATGCCAAAAATATTTTATCCACTCATTTATAATTTACATATGGAAACAGATATCAATATTCACCAAATTTTTGAATGGCATGAAGATCATTTGAATATTATTTCATTCTCCTTCATGATGATTACTTATTGTAAATATGTTTCATCCTTGAAGAAAATTATACCAATCACTTCTTAAAGGAGTTTTAAGTTGTAATATTTCAAAATTCAATTATTTGTATAAGAATAAAGTCCAATTTAATGTAATACTATAAATTATATTTCAAAGTAAGCATATATTTATTTTCATGTTAAATAAAAAATAATGGTAAGACATACTATAAAAGACAATAAACATAATTTCAAACACCCATAAATACTTATTTTTAATTTTTAAAATTAATCTATTAATAATTGAATGCATATTTACAAAATTATAATTTTAATAAAAAAATTCAAAATTAATTTTCCGGAAATTCCATTTAATCTCATAATCATACTACAGAACACATCCAATATGAAACCCTTCAAACTTCACTTATTGGGATTCCACTAAGGGACCATTGTCTTTTTCTTTGGAATTTTCTAATCTAGAACCAATAGATTTCAACCCTTCCCAAATTCATTGTCTTAGTGCCTCTCCTTTGATCATTATTTTTATGAAGCCTTGTAAACAAAAAAACCACCAATACCACTATGCTTTTCTACTTTTTCAACTTTCTCTCATACATTTAATCAACATTAAACCTTGATCCCACTGTTAATTTATCTCACATGTTGAGAAATTTTGCATTTCATGATATATTCTATGTCTCAAATTCACATATTAAATAACATCAAATTTTACCTCAAATAGATATAAAAATGGGGGAATATGAATTGGATTAAATCAAAAAAATATTCATATTATATTCAATGGTCTTTTTTATTTTGTTGATGCAGATGTTCTTGAATGGGGGATATTTTTTTCGCTGACGACACACAAGTTTCACACCACAACATTTGATGATTTTCATGAGAATTGAGAAATTTATTATTCCATATAAAGCGTGAGTGATGAAAATGATGACAACAACCTTTCCAAACATATTTCACCTAAACCCAAAAAATAATAGTTTGATGATTACCTGTATATAAGAATAACAATATGGGCCTCAACGATTGACCATATAACATGATAACATATGTGATGCCCAATATAACCAAACTATAAATTGGTATATGAAAATTATAGAAGCAATTAGTTTTTTATTTAGAGGCTTAAATTTCACTTTAATTTGTTATATATAAATGAAAAATATTCCTCTGATGATATATATTTAATAAATTCCGGAACATTCAAAATAAAATAATTACTATACGAGACTAGAATTTCAAAGGGTCAATTCGAGATTTTTATTATTGGTATTTTTGGTAATGGATTAAAAACATTAATGAGAACTATTAAGTATCTAAATAACTAGTTAGGTACCAATGGAATAATGATGATTTTATTTTTAGTCAATAATGTATTTAAAGTTATTGGATTGGGTTATACATCATTATATGAGATATTTTTAATATAAAAACAATGTTATTGTGATGAAAAAATCAAATTGAATGTTTATAGTTATTAATTATCATCAATTGGAATTAATATATTCTTTAAGGATCCATTTTTTAATTAGTCATGTGAAATTTTAAATGTGACCTCATCAAATGAGGACACTTGAAAGGGAATTTAGTAAAATATTTTGTTAATATTAGAACTTTTTTTATATCCAAAGGCTGATGAAAACAAATTTAAGAGACATTAAACACCAATGATTCTATTAAGTGTTAAAAATTGAAAATAATTGTGCAATACGTCACAAGTGACCATTTAGTTCACTTAAACCATTGATTTTTTTACATTGGAATTGGACATAAAATGAATTTATTGATCATGAATATTTACCTTAAAGTAAAGTAACACAAAAATTATTCTCCATAAATCATGAATAATTTAAAATAAGAAAAAATACAAGGTTCAAGTTACCATGTTGAGTAAAAAAAGTTAGTATGACTAATATTTTTAATTACAAAATCAACAATGTAGTTTAAAGAGATTGATTGTTCTGTTTATTATGATCGATCGTGATTTCTACCATTCCTATATACAATGATCTATCACTTTATACATTAATGTGATTCTATTATGAAATAATGGTTATCTGTTTCAATGTTGTTTCATATTTTAAATTGATTTATTGAAGATAAAACCATGGAATAAAAAGGTGATGATGTTGAGATCATCATAGAAATGAGTATCATTTTAGAAGTAATATTGAATATTCTATGTGAAGATCATTTGAATACAGGTCTAGTGAAAATTTATTGAAACGTCTTGGTCAAAATTTGTTCCTTTACTGATATATTAACAGTTACTAGTTACTGGTTTGATATATTAATAATTATATTGTTGAGTTCAAAATTTATGTGTGATCAAATTTTGATAAGGTTGTAAGTAACATGAGAAAATCTAGTGTTGAAATTTAAATATTTTTTTTTCATGAGTGTGGATTTGTGAATAAAAACAATTTGTTCAAGATATACAAAAACTTATTGTTTGTTTATAACTATCAGCACATAAAAAATATTATCATTGAATCAATTTTGTGATATTTATAATCAAAGTGATTTTTTTCAAATTTCCAACAATATTTGTATTCATAAGAGATTTTTTTTCATGACAACTCTTGTATTTCTGATGAATTGTTTTCTTAATAACTATATGTGAAACGCCATCAAAATATATTGAATTTTCTAAAAAACCAATACTTCCAAATAATTATGGTAGAATCATCACATAATGGATGGTTTATGTTAATAATAGATAAAAATTTGTATACCAGTAACTCACAATCAACAAATATAACAAAAACACTAATCTAACTAGTTTAGCCTATTGGAAACATTATGGTATTAGGAGAGGGTGGGTAAATCAAGGTGTTGTTTCATTAAAAATATTTTTTTAAATTTAATCCTCACAATTCATTATGATATTGACCCATATGATGGTAAAGTTACAAAGAGTTATCTTACTTATTCCATGATTTATTTTTTCATTAAGGCTCATTCGTACACATCCCAACTAATATAAATAAACTTTTAAGTAAATAGAGTGCACAATTTTATATGGATCTCCCCAATTAGTGTCTAATCCAAGTGATATGGAAAGATCACTGTAATGCCACACCATAATTTTAGACATTAATTATCTAGTACATGTTTGATGAGGGCACTTTACACATACCATGTTCTTCTCATTACATCAGCAAGGGTCACTCATAATTATATTGAGATTCACTAATTTATCCCATACATATAATGATGTTTCTAAATTCTTTTTTATTTTATATTCCCCAATATTAAAATCAGTTATTCTTCTTATTTTCTACATTTGGTTGAGTTTAAATACTTCTAAAAAGAAAATTTCACTTATTTTTTTCATTATAGGTGGTCGAGATTGGGAGATCCTATAATGATAGTGGGAAAATGGGAAAAACTATTCCTACACCCAAACATTTTTCTGGATTTCAATTCAAATATTAATAGATCTGTCATTCAATTTACACTCAATCTTGGTGGATGAATCCCTAACTGTGTGGTATATAACGTTTTTTGAAGAATATGAAATGAAATTCATTCAATAATAGGCCTAAAAAGTGGAATCATTAGAGATAATATTTACTGTTCATACTTATAAGGACACTTCAATTATCTAACCATATATCCAACTGTAGAACTAAAATTACTATCAAATTTTTAATGGTGACATGCTTTCATTACTCACCCTTGTTGGGACTCCATATAAGATAACAAGTTATAATGTGACCCCTACAATCCACCTTGAATAGACCATTAGTTAGCGACTTGCACCAGCGATATATCATCAGACAAATATTAAAGAAATTAGACTTTATTATGAAAACCCATCAACATTTGGAATAATATAAATTAGGAACCATCCATAATACATGAATTATGTGTTGTGAGGGGACAAATCTTGTATAAATGGAGTGAAAAAACATCAACCAAAACAAGTTTATCCTACAAGTTCTGTCAATACATTTAAAATTAATGAACTAATTAAAGAATGATATACCATTACACTTCTACTCTAGTGTATCCAAGATCCTTTACATGTGGTAGATATAGATCACTAAGATATAGCTAATGGACTCCTTTCTCCTATTTTATCCATGGGTTGTGTGAATCTCCCAACACTTGGGAACGACTTCCTTCTAGCCATGGTTTGTTTGAATAATGAATAAATGATTAAATAAAACATGAGTGTGTGTACTTTAGTTTAAGTATTTTCCATGTACTTCTCAATGGAAATCACATACATCCACTTTCACAAGGATTGATCCACCTCTTATATCGATAATATACTCAACTGCATAGTGATAAGCCCAATTTATAGTCTAGCATAAGAATGGTATCAAATTATGAAGTTTCTCATGAAAGGTATCCATGAAAACTTAGGTACAATGATTCAATATGAGACATTCCTCTTAGTATACAAAAAACCTATTGTTTGACCCTCCATGTTGTATACATGGTTGGTTATCTAGTACACCAAACGTTTTTTATACTTCATGATAAAATTTAATTTCTCTATAAGAAACCCAACTCATACTGATAATTGAATGTCTTTATATCCCATAATATTTTATGATGACCATCAATTAGAGATAACTCAAAGTCATACTTTGATATGCCATTTTTCATTTCACACCATTAATATATGTATCAAATATAAAATAATGATAATGTGGAGATTTAATTTTTTAAAACATTATGTAATTTATATTCTTAAACACCTTTAAGAATAATAAAAAATCCATACATAACCACCCTTATAATGATATCACACCTGATAAACTCCAAGTGAGGCCTTGTATTTTTTTTTCACTTTTTGGGATTTTTTAAACTCATTATATCTCAATATAATTTCTACTATATATTCATGTGATCCTATAATAAATCCTCCCACTAAACTCCTTTAATGGGTAACATCTACGATTTTTTTTTGAAAAAAAGTGAAATTAATATTCATAATACTAATTTCAAACATCCTTGAACTTAGTATTCAAACTTATTATCTTCATAATATCCAAATACACAATGTTAATTACTCTGTAATCTACTTAAAAAACCTTTTAACTGTATCATCATCATCTTGGAACTTTTCCATTAAAGATTTTATTTCAAATAATTTTGGTAACTAATTCAAATGTGACTCATTACATTAATATTTTTATTCAAAAAGTTCTAGAAGCTAGGAAAACCCGTTTCTACCAAAATTTATTAAAAAATAAAACACAACACATGAAAGAGATAATGGATGGGTTCAAAAAATGGGAAATCTCTCATCCAAAATAGAAAAAAAAAACAAATGGGGAAAAACAAGACCATCCCAATGATCTTCATCAGTAGATTCCTATTCTGATTGTGAATTCTTTTGATTAAAGAGTACAAAATACTTTTCTCAGAGTTCAACCTACTCCAGAGTGAGCTCTTTAGAAGAAAACCCAATAGACTACCCATACCCACCATCCCAATCACCTTTGTTGCATCCTTGACCATGGTTTTTTAGATGATGACCTCATTTCCATGTCTTAGTTTGTTTCCAATCCCCTTCTGGTTCATCCCCTCCAAATGAAAAGTGTTCTCCATGATAAGCTTCCCCTTGAGAGTGTTGAGATTCCCTATGCACTGATGGGGAGATATTAACCCCCATCTTACTCTTTCCTTTGCTGGATAAGGAGTGCTCTTGCACCAGTTCCTCATCCACTTCTTTCTGTGCAGCCCTTTCAAAATTAGATTGACCAAGTTCAGGCACTGGTTCACTCAACACCGCAAGTTACTGCATAGAATCATCATAACCCAAGCATCCAACCACAGCTGCTGAGGATTTAGTGGAAGATTCAAGACTTGTGGGGTCCCCAGAAGTACCAAAACCTTCGGTGGATTTTCCCTGATCCTCCTTGACAACTTGAGCATTTTCCTCCTCAACTAGGGAATTCCACTCCTTCCCAACCTTGGTAACATCCCTTTTAAGGAGATATAGAGGCCTGTCAGAAGAGGGAGTAGACACCTCCTTACCCTAAGAAGAATTCTCATTTACCAATTACTTCTTTTGTAAATTCTTGGCTTCCTTATGCTTGGCAGAACCGGCTTTATTATTTTAGATTCTATTAACATGTCGGTAGCCTGAAACTTTATGGACAACCACTTTGCATAAATAAAAAAAGGAACAACTTCATATTCACACTCAACATAAATCTTTAATCCATCAACTAACAGAGTGACGATGCTTGGCTTGGGATACAAAAGGTCAACATCAACCAAAACCCTCACATAATACCCATATTTTCCTATAATTGTATCATCATCAAGCTTCATAGGTGTCCCTATACAAGAAGAAAAATAATTTAAGATTCACATATTTTCCTATAATTGTATTATCATCAAGCTTCATAGGTGTCCCTACACAAGAAGAAAAATAATTTAAGATTCACATATTCCAAAGAACCCAACTAAGCCCACAAATGCGTATCAAGATATGTGCATTAGTATGCTTTTGATTATAAGGATTGAATTCGAGATCCCATGTAGAAAGCCAGAAGACTCGTGGATTGAGATTATGGAAGCTAAATCACCAAGTAGCATAACGATGCAATTAAGATTAAAAAACAAGATAGAAATATCCCTTGCCAAATGGAATTATTTTCCACTCATTGAAGCCCTAGATTTGTCCAAGATTTTGTTTTGAATCATCCATATTAATTAACTTGTCCCCTTTGGAAAGGATCAATTGGCCAATTATTGAAAATTGACACTAATCAAGGCATTCCTGCAATACAACTCAATCAATAGAAATAAGAAATCTAGCATGCTATTTTTTGGAGATTCACTGCTCATTCGTAATTAACTCAAAGGAACCGCCAGACTTCATGGATAAAATTTCTGCAAATGAGATGCCCTTTGCTCAGGATTGGAAACACTGAAAATATCATCTTCATCATTACCAGATGTGGAAGCGATCTTAGGGTTTAGAGAAGTGACATGTGTGAATGGGGCATCAAGCCCTAGATTTGTCCTGAGATGTGACATCCGTGAGTCGATCCCCACCTATCGACTGAAGAACATCAGCGGAAGCCGACACTCGATTAGGGTTTGCTGCATCTTCGAGTCGATTCATACCCTGATCCTCTGAAGAAACCGCATCCACCCGATAAACAGAGTTCAGAGATTCAATATTCATGCATCGGTGGCTTCTCCTCGCTTCGATGAGTCGATCCCCAACCAGATCTACTGAATGAGCAGGCGACACTCGAATAGGGTTTGCGACATCTGTAGAAACCGCAACCCTATCACCAGCAGAAACTTTCATCGAAGATGATCGAAACCAGAGGAATTAGTGGCGAACGCCATTGAATCACCCCTTCACCGCTCTCGATCCCCAACCCGAATGCCATCATCCTAATAATTTTATTTAAAACACAAATTAAAATATTTTAAGAATGAAATTTTATTTCACTTTGGATTAGACTCATATAATATTTTATTTATTATACTTTGACCTTATCTATGTCCAGAAATACTCCCAATAACCTCTTAAAAATATATTTTCTCCATAATATATTTATGGGACACCAACTCCAATATATTAAAAATTTACTTTTATCACCTTTATAGGAATGTTAAACAAATTAACAATTTGGAATGTGCACATCGATGACTTAGGTTCAATGGGGACAATTTTTTAAAAAAAAGGTTTTAACAATTCATTTTTTTGAAAATATGATAGGGTTGAGGATATTTTTAAAAATGTGTGTCACTCTTCTCCCCTTTCCAGGAAGCATCAATGGAGTTGATGCTTCCTTTGGGGATTTTCTAAAGAGTGAATGGAGTTCACTCTTCCTCCAAGTTTTTTTAATAATAATTTTTACTATATATATATATATATATAAATAGATATATAATTAAAAATTAAAATAAATATTAATAAAAATTAATAAACATTAATTACATATTAATAAAATAATAATTAAATATAAATAAATATTAATTAAAAATTAATCAATATTAACTAAATATCAAAAAAGATTAATTAAATATTTTTAAATATTAAAAAATATTAATAAACATTAAATAAATATTGATAATACAAATAAATATTAATAAAAATATATTAGATATTAAATAAATATTCTTAAATAATAATTAAATATTAATTTACGGAAAAAGTTTGGGGTCAAACCCCAATTTATTAGAAAGAAAAGGAAAGGAAACAAACACATGAAATGTAGAAGAGGCCATAAAAGGGCAAGCCCACACCCACAAGGAAAAATAGCAATCAAGCGTCACCATAGTCATGACCAAAATATTTAGCATTATCAACAGACTCCTACTCTGACTGTGAATTCCTTTGATTAAAGAGTGCAATATATTTCTCCTTAATCTTTACTTGTTTTGGAGTGAGATGAGTCAACCTGGAAGACATAATTCACCCACGACCTCGATTTGAATCATCTTAGCCACCCTAGCCTCGACCTTTCCTACCCCGTCTCCCAGTTTTCTGATGCATATTATGCCCATCCTTTTCAGGATTAGTCATATATTTCGACAAATGGCTGACATCGTCATTAAGTGCCTCAAAATGGTTACCCTCTACGACGTTCTGTGACTTATTATATTTTTTATCAGAAACCTTAAGTGAGTTATGAAAGCCAGTTTTCCTTGGAACCATTTGGAATCCTTAATTATCCACATTCCACTTACTTTTGCTGCTTCCCAAGATCATTTCCTCAAGCATATTATCCATGACATGCACAAATACTTCCCTGTGGATACACTCCAATCTGTATATCAAAGCAGAAGCATCCAAAATCTCACTGGTCTTTGATTTGCCTTTAATGGTTGAGGCAGCCATGTGCTCATACATAGTTTGATCATCAACCGCAGCTTTCACATCAATCCCTCTGATGCCTTGCTCACCAAGGGATTTTTCACACTCAAAAGGACTACCCGCTTTCTTGTCAAGGGGAACTCGATCTATGTTTACCGTTGCATGTTTCCCATCATCATCATGAGATTTCGTGGCAATGATATCCAACCAAAGCCTCTGCTTACCAAAGGCCTGAACAGGAATATCAACTAACAACTGGGTGTCCTTCGCATCCACTTGTCCGACGACATTAGCCGGTTGTCCTTCAGATTGACCAGGATCATTTCCTACATCAACATTAGAGAAACCTCTAACTGTCTATTCTTTCGAGTATCAGAAATAACTGACTTCCTGCTCTTTTTGAAGTAAGATTTCTTATCATGACTGCGAGTATGGAAAAACTCACAAACAACTGATCTCCTACAATTGGTTGGATCATACCCAATAATATTACAATTCATACAAAATATAGGAACTCTCACATAAACAATTGTCAAATCAAACTCATCTCTATCAGCATACAAAAATACCCGATCAACCAGAGTTGAACACAAATAAACCTCAACCAAAAAATGGGCAAAATGTCTGAACCTTGCAGTCTCAGTTTCCTTGTTCATTTTAATGGGAACACCAATCGTCCTGGAAATTTCATATAAGATTTTTAGATTCCAAAGCATACAATGAAGACCATGGACCTTTACCCATATTTGAGTAGAAGAGTTACCCACATCTAGAAGATTAATTTGTTTTCCCCATTCCTTAATGTGAAGAAAGCCTCACTTAAGAGATACAGAACCGAACCCCCAAGCCCGCATCTTCAAATCCTTAAAAGGGAAGAGAATATGATAAAATCTATGTCCCAATGAAACACATCTCCAATTGCAGAAGCCCAAAATCACCGATAACCGATCAACCAAATCACTAATCTTCAATGGAGTGGATCCCCTAGGAAAAATAATTCAAGAAAAGATAGAATGTTTAATGGTTTCAAGTCTCCCTGACACCGCATCTCGATCTTACTTAACACGGGTAACGCTTCCCTTATGTTGAATGGTAAAGGCAGCCAACCCTTTGTTTTGTTTTGGTTATATATATATAATAAATTTTTTCAACAGAATTTATCTGCTATTTAATATATAGCAGTACTGTCATTACAACAGTCTGAATTCTGACAGAAACCATCATCGAGGGCTCTCTTTTATAAGAGGGTTTGCTCTGAAAATCATTCTGCATTTCAAATGCGGGATTCAGGTTCTCCCTTTCCTATGCAGAACATTCTGCATTTCCGATGTGAGATTATATTTCAAGTACATGACTTTAAAAGATTATAAAATACAAACTATAAGACCAATATAAATAAAACTTAAAACATGTATTAAACATATAAAAAATAGTTGAAAATAAAAAGCAATTCGTAAAATTTTTGGATGAATAAAAATTTATAAGCTTTCAGAACCACCAACTTGAAACATAAAAATGTTTCAAGTACGTGACTTTGAAAGACTATAAAATAATAACTATAAGACCAATATAAATGAAACTTAAAATATGGATTAAACATATAAGAATAGTTGAAAATAAAATGAATTTTGTAAAAAATGTTTATGAAAAATAATTTATAAGCTTACCAAACCACAAACATGAAACTTAATAATGTTTCAAGTACATAGCTTTGAAAGACTGTAAAATACAAACTATAAGACCAATATAAATGAAACTTAAAACATGGATTAAACATATAATAAATAGTTGAAAATAAAAATAATTTTGTAAAAAATACTGATGAAAAATAATTTATAAGCTTTCAAAACCACCAACTTGAAACTTAAAAATGTTTCGAGTATGTGGCTTTAAAAGACTATAAAATATAAACTATATGACCAATATAAATGAAATTTAAAACATAGATTAAACATATAAAAAATAGTTAATAAATAATTAGTTAATTAGTAATATAATTATTAATTAGTTAATAATTAATATAATTATTAATTATTAATTACTAATATACAATAATTAATTAGTTAATTAGTAATATAATTATATAATAATTAATTATTTAATTAGTAATATAATTATTAATTGATAATTAATTAGTTAATTAGTAATATAATTATTAATTATAATTATTAATTATTAATTATTAACTATTAATTATTAATTATTAATTATATAATAATTAATTAGTTAATTAGTATTATTATTATTAATTATAATTATTTATTATTTATTATATAATAATTAATTAGTTAATTATTAATATATTTATTAATTATAATTATTTATTATTTATTATATAAAAAATAATTAGTTAATTTGTAATATAATTATTAATTATAAAATAAATAAATAAATAATTAGTAATATAATTAGTAATTATAATTATTCATTATAATTATTAATTATTAATTATTAATTATATAATAATTAATTAGTTAATTAGTAATATAATTTTTAATTACAAATACTAATTATAATTAGTAATTAGTAATTATATAATAATTAATTAGTTAATTAGTAATATAATTATTAATTACAATTATTAATTATAATTATTAATTATTAATTATTAATTATTAATTATATAATAATTAATTAGCTAATTTGTAATATAATTATAAATTATATAATATCATAACAGTTCGTGTCTTGGAGTTAAATCCATGATCCATAAAATTATTATTAAAATAAAAAGTGCATATAGGAAAGGAAAGAGATTCAAGGTACAAATGATAAACACCAAAGCAATCTAAACATAAATCAACCTATGTTCCTCCCACCTCTTCCACCCCTTCCACGGTGACCACCACATCCTTTTGGATTCCTTTCTCTTCTCCACTGATTCAGAGTCTTCTGAGCGCCACCATGATCATCTGTGCCTCCATCATCAAATTCATGATCATCATGCTAGGAATCAACTGGATCAGCTGTAATGTCAACATGAATGACATCATGAACATTTCTACCCGTGCCATGCTCCCTATCCTCCAGACGCTCCTCGGAGTAGGGCTGTCCTACCTGTTCATCACTAGCATGTGCAACCAAAGAAGGTGAATCAATAATAGGTTTTTTTCATTCTAGGATTAGATTTTTTCTCATGGATCTCCATATAGATCAAATCAAAGTTAGGGGAGTTTATTGAATCTAGCATGGAAAAGAAATTCGCAGCACGAGTGTTAGCAGTCAATGCCACAACACCAGTGTTAGGAATCACTGTCATTTTGGTGGCAGGTTCATCCAAAGGCACCTAGAAATCATGTAATGCCCTGATCCCAGAAGCCCATAACCGGTTCATTATTTTAATACATTTTCATGATTACAAGGAATCAAGTCCCGAAGGACCGATCAGTTTTTCAGTCTTGGAAAATAGATTACATACATGAACGTTACATTACACATTCAAACATAAAACACAACATAAATAATCATTTGATAACACCATTATTCCCCTAGATTAACCCTGAATATCGATCACAATACACTTATTGGGATCTTGGGAAAAACGAAACATAATAAATGGGTGAGATCAGATGCTTAATAAGGGTAAATAATTTAGCGGAAGCTATAAACTTTTAAGGCAAGATGTGTAATAAAAACAACAACCTTTTAAACATAAAATTGAACATAATATGGAAAAAATAAATAAAAAATTACTATATAAAAATGCACATGAATATTATACTAGTAGAATAATCACATGTAATAACTAAATTAATAACGAGGAAATGCATAATTCCGGACATCATAACCACATAGTCAAGACCTCGTGCCAAGACTACAAATAATTTTTTTTTCAATGCCTTGTACCAAGAAATTAATTTGTATCATGAGACTTACCGATGCATCTAGGGGAAATAGAATTCCCCACCTATCACTTATTACGTCCAATGCATTCCTCATATGAAAAATGGTGAAACATAACATAAACATTCATACTAAAACTAGCATACATAATGTCAATACTCTAACCATAAACCATGAATGGTATAAAAATAGCGCATCCACAGTCAAACATATCATAACTCATTCAATACAATATGGAAGATTTTATTATAGTAAATCAACCTCAATATAGAATAATATCCAATAAATGATGTTGACATAGTTGAAAATAATCAATAAAACTATTTGAGAGAAATATCCCATTTCATGAAATCATTTAAAGGTTGAATAATTTATAAAGGAATTAATTTAAAAGATATTTTTGAATCAAAGTGCCCCATACCACTTTGAAACTTTTGAAATAATTTAACACTTTAAAACAATCATGTCCACGTAAATAAATCTTTAAAATCTTTTTTGAAAATATGGACATTAATTAAAAAGATTTAGAAAAATAAATGTTTAAAAACATTTAAAATGATGATCTAGTTAAAGAGTACCTTCCATAAAATCTTAAAATATTCCTTTTTAAAAATTTTAATGAAACATGGACATAGATTATAAATATGTTCCATTAGATACTTACAGATAAACAATCTGAGATAATAATGAGATTAAAGAAATAACCCTTACCTATTACTTTCCTTTGGTCGAGGGTATGTTTAAACTTATATATAATGACCATAGTATGTTATTAAATTATAAAATAACCATATTAATATTTATAATATCATATTTTATTCATTTATGATATACAACCCATTTAATAATAATTTCTATGTTAAAATAACATTTTGGGTAATAATCGCTTTCTTTATCATACGTGTTTTAACTTGTTATTATTTATATCATCACTTATAACATGATTTGATTGCTTTGAGAATATAAAACATCATTTATTTATCATATATATTCAGAATATAAATATGTATAATAGATAGATATATGAAATGGAAAACACTGTTTATGGAGACGGTAGGCCGTACGTACGCATAAACGCTGTTTTCGTTTTCATATCGTATTGAACGGAAGTAAGCGAATGATATATATATATATATATATTTACAGTAGAATTATTATGTCATATATTACATACTTATTAATAATATATATTTTTATAATCATCATTGAATGGTGAACATGGAAATGAATCTCATTGCGTTGTGGAGACGGTAAGTCGTACGCACACACGAGCGACGATATCATTATATTAATGGTGAAATATTATGTAATTCGATGGTATATTATATATAAATAATAATTAACATTTTATATTTTTTATTTACATAAATTATACTCATTATTATACCCATCCAAATAATGAAGCATTGAATAACAAACTACACCACGACGTGGAGACGGTAGGCCATACACACACACGTATGGTGACTTTTCCATTCATAGGATGGATAGAATAATGACTATAGTTTTAACATATTTATAATAACATAAAAATATTTATAATGTAATGGACTTATTATTTTGGTATGGAAACAACAAGGAAATAGTAAGCGGAAGAAGAAAAGAACTTTGAAAGAGGTGATGAAATTATTACCTCTTCTTCAGGTTCTTCCTTTTGATTCGAACAAAAGGGATCCTTAGGCCGACTTTCTTATAAAAGTAAGGCCTCTAGGTTTAATTTAGGGTAGTTGGTAGTATATTTGATAAGGGTTTGGCCAATCCAAATGGATTTGGAGGTGTTATTTTGAGGTAAAGGGAGGTACCCTTTTATAAGAGAGGTGAGAGTCACTTTAGGAAAAGCTTTAAATATTATTTTATTATATAATCATATTCAGTTTATAATGGCTCCAAAAGGATTTATTTCTAGGGTAAGGTTGGGATGGGTTGAAAACCTCTCAACCAATAGGTTTTATATAGGTTTAGTTCACCATATTAACCTTATCTTTTAGATTTAACTCTTAGTTAAAAAGTTTAACTTTTACCATGTCTTCTTGTATTTTTATATTACATGGATAATAAACTTACAATAAAATTCCAAGATAACCTCAAGTGATTCATTAATGAAATATATATCATTATATAAGACCTTTGGCCAAATCTTATATTTTTAGGAATATTATATCATTTAATAATATAGTAGTTTTTTTAAAACTCAATTATGTCGATTTTGACACTATTTAGTATTTTTTTTGTGAAAGTCATAACAAGTTGATTACTTATAAAAATATAAATTAAATCAACCATAACATTTCATATTCGCCTATAAAATTCTTTGATGGCATCAAAAGTCTCAATTTTCATTTATTTTGATATTTATAATATCAATTATTTTAATCTTTCATTGATAATGTAATTAATGCATCATCATTATGTCATAAATAAATTTAATTATTTAATGTCTAAAAATTATAAATAAAATACCATTGTGTAGGAAATATTTTTATCTTTCTAATTAATATTTATAGTTGAATTTATCTTATGTATAACTCTATATTAAAAATTTTTTATTTATGAAAATTTGAATTTAACACTTTTAACTCTTCTTTAAATAAAATAATAATAAATGTCTTTATCTAATCCAAGTGGATCAAAGAGGACCATATTTTATTACTAAGGTTTATTTTGTTTGAAATAAACTTATCCAATATAATTAGGACATGTTTTAGCGTAATTATAATATCATTTTTACCTTTAATTACCCTATTTAATTTTAACCGTGGTAAATAAAATTCAAAAGTTACTATTCACCAAAAATTATTTTCATCCTATTGAACCAAATTTTAATTACTGATTTCAACCGTGTCTCTCGGATTTTTAAAATTCAATTCATTGAAGCGGTAAAATTTTGTTTTATGAAAATTTTCAAATGTGCCTAGAAGGTGGGTAAATGTGCCTAGAAGTTGGGTAAAAAGGTGTTAAAAAGGTTCAATAAAATTTGATATATCTAATATTATTATAAAATGAATCTAATGAATTATTTTGGACTAATATATTTATTATTTATCTATTTTTACTTTAAGATAAATTAAAAATAATTTAAATGAAAAAGTCAGTTTTTATCTACAACATAGTGTTTTTTTCACTATTCATCAAAAATTGAATGTTTTTAGAAAAATACCAAACATTCACCGAAAGATAATTTTGAAATTCCAAATTCATAAATGATGTCTATTTTACCAAATTAAAAACATATAAGTTGCATTAATTAATTTAAAATTATTTCTCGTTGTCAAAACCAGAAAGCAGGTTTTTGAGAAGACTATCAAAAGATTGATATGGGTTTATGTCCATTTTAAATGTAAAATTACTTCCAATGAACATCATTGGATTAAATGATTAAAATATAATATAATTATACTTCAAAACCATAAAAATGTATAATTTAATACTATAAATTATTTTTAATAAAAAAGTTGTTTTCAACTAAAATTTAGTATTTTTCACTATTCATCAAAATATGAAAGTTATCAGAAAAACACCAAAAATTTATCCAAACTAAATTTTTGTGTCCCTTTTTTAAATAAGAAGTTTAATTTGTCAAATTGAATATATAAAAGTGTCAAATATTGGATTTAAGAAGGGTTCACCATTAAAAGGTGGTAAAATTGCAATTTTTTGAAAAATACTTCTTTTATCTGAAAAAATGAATTTGTTCTTATATTATGTCTAAGAGACAAATAATATGGATTCTAAAATTATATGGAGTATATAAAATTCAAAATGAAGTTAATAATATTCATTACTACTTTTTAAACGGTTAGTTTGGTAAGTTGTGGTGTGCTCGAACTCAGTGTTATGTATGGCACAAGTTATTAAATTACTTTAAAGAGATGATATACTATGAAATCCTGGAGTGTTACATTCTCCCCTCCTTAAATAAATTGCATCCTCACAATTTTAAATTGTTCTTTGAAAATAAAATATTTAAAATAGAAAATACCTTTGTGGAAAACCCACATCGGAAATAGGGTTAATAAAATTTAGTCTTAATAAGAGGGAAAGGGAAATGAAAAAGTCACCAACAAATTAGGGTTTTGAATAGGAAAACATTGGTGGAAATTATAGGAACATAATTGGAGGGAAAATATAAATATTTATAGGGAGTGATTGAGGTGATCAATCACAAACAAGTGTAAAATTGAGGGCCTCAAATCCATCAATCTAAGATGATTTAAAATATCACTGGTTCAACAAAACATAAGGTATTAGGATAACACATTTTTGGTTTTAAGATCCCTTCCCTAAAGTTTAAGAATTAATTTATTCATATAATAAGAGAAAAAAATATAATTGACAAGTATAGTTCCATCCTTTAACTAATTTCTACCACAAAATCATCTTTCACTCTAAAAGATAATTGTACTAAAAAATATTCTATTTATCCTAATCTTATAGGGTTCCAAAAAAATGAATTTATAATTCATCTATCATGACTTTTAAAAAAAACTATATTATACAATCCTGGACATCACATAGGCCAATGGTAGGTTATGTACCCCTGTCGCCCTTCGGTTGTGGGTTCAAGTCTCACGGCCTTGCCAGACGTGACAGGTTGTCGCCCGACCTCAGAGTTGTACTTTTTATAACAATCCAAAAATAATCTTAAGAAATGCCTTAACCTTAACAATGGTATCCAATGTCAAACTTAATCCACTCCAACCTTTAGACTTATCCAAAATACTTCTTTCCAAACTGACAGTCCAAAATTTATAAGGAAGGTCAACATAACATAATGAATATCCCTTTTATCCCATAACAACATGTGAATACCTTCATCATGTATTCTATTAAAATACAGTAACAACCTGAATTACCATAAAACCTTATTGATTACATTCATTCTCCCTTATTACTTATAGAATACTATATATATTCTTTATATCTAAAATTTTTGAATACTCCAACAATGATGGAATGAAAAAACCATTAATCAGTTCTAAGGTAGTAAAGAATATCCAATATAATTTTTCCAAATCAACCATATCTTATTCCAAAATCACTACCTCAGTATCAGGACCATATTAAGGTTTATCTTTCCTTCAAACATGTATTTTCCAAAAAAAATTAACTTTCTTTTGAGTCACTTTTCTTAGTACCATATAATCTCAAATCCTCAATGAAATAGTACTATAGTACAATCCTTATTTATTTACATAATTAATATAACCAGTACATCATTGATAAAACACTCAAATGACATAATTAATTAATAAAAATATAAGCACACTAATTATTCCTCTTCATCTGAGGTAGTATCATAACTTTATTATTATCCAATAAAATCATTTGCGCTATACTCTGATGATTGAGACATTGATTGACATAGTGCCCAACTCCTTGTAGATAAAGCATTGTACATTTGAAACCTTTTTATTACCCTTGCAATCGCATACTTGGTGTAATTTTTCTTCACACTTATAACAAACTCTCATTCCCTTCAAGAATTTACCGAGGTGATTATTCCCACAGTTATCACATATGGGAAAATCCTTTTTTCTCTTCTTTACTTTATCCATCTTTCTCTCTACTATCCTTTTCTTCTCTGGCATCCCTTCAAAGACATAATACTTGAAGAATTCTTTACTTATCTTATTAACACATGACACTATTTCTTCATATGATGAGAATATGTGGGAGACTATTTCCCTTCTAAATGTTGGATTAATACCATGAAAGATATGATCCTTCTTACTCTTTGGATCATGCGTATTTCTGGAGTTCACATTCCTTCTACTGGGAACCATTTCTAAAAAATGACATATACTTGGTTAGTTTATAAATCGCCATGCATAATTCCAAAATTTTGAAATACCTAACGTAAATTGGAAAGTTTATGAATATAATCTATAATCATAAAAAAATGTTTTCTTTGAGGAAGTATTGACTCCTAAATCCTTCATAATGGCTTGTAATGAAAATGTAAATTATCCTAAGCATATCTCCCGAGAGTGTCATAACCAAGAGTGTAGCAATGCCCGTTGTTGTGTACCAGGATATCCCGAGTCAAGACTAAAACTCCTTGTTAGAGTTTTTACTTCTAGTTACATCTTTGTCAGAGCTTCCTAACCTATTCGTATCCAGATAGAGATGTATTTCTTGGAAAATTTACAAAATCTCTACATTACCAAAATTCTAGGAAGCTTTTCTATACTAATCCTCAAATTTTATCTTAGGATAATATTCTCTAATCAGAGTTTTTTAAATCTAGTTTACAAGGTTTATACTAAACATCTTCTGATACCAACTTACGCCCCAACCCCAGAAGCCCAGAGCTGGTGCATTATTTTAATACATTGGCATGATTACAAGGAATCAAGTCCCGAAGGACTGATCAATTTAGCAGTCTTGGAAAATAGATTACATACTTGAACATTATATTACACATTCAAACATAAAACATAACATAAATAATACTTTGAGAACACCATTATTCCCCTATCTTAACCCTACATATCAATCATAATAAAATTATTGGAATCCTGGGAAAAACAAAACATAAGAAAGGGGTGAACTCAAACGCTCAGTAAGGGTAAATAATTTAACAGAAGCTATAAACATTTAAGGAAAGATGTGTAATAAAAACAATAGCCTTTTAAACATAAACTTAAACATAATATAGAAAAAATAAATAAAAAATTACCATATAAACATGAAAATGGATATTATACTAGTCGAATAATTACATGTAATAACTAATTTCATAACAAGGGAATGCATAATGTTGTACATCATAACCACATAGTCAAGGCCTCACTCCAAGACTACAAATAACAATTTTGTCAAGGCCTTGTGACAAGACAATAATTTGTCTCATGATACCTACCGATGTATCGAGGGGATATAGTGGGCCCCTCCCATCACTTACAACATCCAATGCATTCCTCATATGAAAAAGGGTGAAATAAAACATAAACATTCATACTAAAAATAGCATCTGAAGTGTCAATACTTTAACCATAAACCATAAATGATATAAAAATAGCACATCCACAGTCAAAAATATCATAACTCATTCAATACAATATGGAATATTGTATTATAGTAAATAAACCTCCATCTATAATAATATACAATAAAGGACGTTGACATAGTTGAAAATAATCAATAAAACTCTTTGAGAGAAATATACCATTTCATGAAATCATTTAAAAGTCACACAATTTATAAAGGAATTAATTTAAAAGATATTTTTGAATCAAAGTTTCTCATACCACTTTGAAACTTTTGAAAAAAATTAACACTTTAAAATAATCATGTATATGTAAATAAATCCTTAAAATCATTTTGAAAACATAGACATTAATTAAAAAGATTTAGAAAAATAAATATTTAAAAATATTTAAAATGATGATATAGTTAAATATCCCCTTACATAAAACCGTAAAATATTCATTTTTAAAACATTTTAATGAAACATGGACATAGATGATAAATATGTACTAGTAGATACTTACAGATAAATAATCTCAGATAATAATGAGATTGAGGAAATAACCCTTACCTTGTACTTTACTTTGGTCGAGGGTACGTTTTACCTCCTGTATAATGACCATAGTATGTTATTAAATTATAAAATAACTATATTCATATTTATGATATCATACTTGATTCATTTATGACTTTATACTACCCATTTAATAATAATTTCCATGTTAAAATAACATTTCAGGTAATAATCGCTTTCTTTATCGTACGAGTTTTAACGTGTTATTCTTGATCGTATCACTTATATAATGATTTGATTGGTTTAATAATATAAAAAATTATTTATGTATCATATATATACATAATTAAATATGTATAATAGATAGATATATGAAATGGAAAACACTGTTTATGGAGATGGTATGTTGTACGTACGCATAAAAGCTGTTTCCATTTTCATATCGTATGGAACGAAAGTAAGAGAATGAGATATATGTATATATATATATATATATATATTTCTAGTAGAATTATTATGTAATATATTACATACTTATTAATAATATATATTTTTATAATCAATGTGGAATGGTGAACGTGGAAATGAATCTTATCGCGTCATGGAGACGGTAAGCTGTACCTACGCACGAGTGACGATGTCATTACATTGATGGTGAAATATTATGTAATTGGATAGTATATTATATATAAATAATCATTAAAATGTTATATTTATTATTTAAATCAATTATACTCATTATTATACCCATCCAAATAATGAAGCGTTTAATAACAAACTACAGCACGATGTGGAGACGGTAAGTTGTACATACGCATGTATGTTGACTTTGTCATTCATAGGGTGGATAAAATAATAAATATAGTTGTACCAAATTTATAATAACTTCAAAGTATATATAATGTATAGGAGTTATTATTTTAGTATGAAAACAACAAGGAAAGAGGAAGTGGAAGAAGAAAAGAACTTTGAAAGTGGTGATGAAATTATTACCTCTTCTTCGGATTCTTCCTTTTGATTTGAACAAAATGGATCCTTAGATTGGATTTATGATCCAAGTAAGGACTATATGTTGAATTGAGGGTATTTGGAAGTATATTTGAGAATATTTTGTCTGAGAAAAATGGATTTGGAGGTGTTATTTTTAGAGAAGGAGAAGTTCCCTTTTATAAGAGAGGTGATGGTCACTTTAGAAAAGCTTAAAATATTATTTTATTATACAATAATATTCGGTTTATAATGGCTCAAAAAGGATTTATTTTGAGGATAAGGTGGGGATGGGTCAAAAAATTCTCAACCAATAGGTTTTAGACAGGTTTAGGTTACCATATTAACCTTATCATTTAGATTTAACTCTTAGTTAAATAGTTTAACTTTTACCATGTCTTCTTGTATTTTTATATTACATAGTTAATAAACTTACAATAAAATTCCAAGAGAACCTAAAGTGGTTCATTAATGACATATCTATAATTATATAAGTACTTTGGATGAATCTTAGATTTTAAAAAATATTATATTATTTAATAATATAGTATTTGTTTTAAAACTCAATTATGTCAATTTTAAAACTATTTTGTATTTGGTTTTTGTGAAAGTCATAACAAGTTTATTACTTATAAAAATATAAATTAAATCAACCATAACATTTCATATTCACCTATAAAATTCGTTTATGGCATCAAAAGTCTCAATTTACATTTATTTTGATATTTATAATATCAATTATTTTAATCTTTCTTTGATAATGTAATTACTGCATCATCATTGTGTCATAAATAAAGTTAATTATTTAATGTCTAAAAATTATAAATAAAATACCATTATGTAGGAAATATTTTTATCTTTATAATGAATATTTATAGTTGAATTTATCTTATGTATAACTATATATTAAAAATGTTTTATTTATGAAAATTTGAGTTTAACACTTTTAACTCTTCTTTAAATAAAATAATAATAAATGTCCTAATCTAACCCAAGTGGATCAAATAGGATCATATTTTATTCATAAGGTTGATTTTGGTTGAAATAAACTTATCCAATAGAATAAGGACATGTGTTAGGGTAATTATAATATCATTTTTACCTTTAATTACCCTATTTACTTTTAACGGTGGTAAATAAAATTCAAAAGTTACTATTCACAAAAAATTATTTTCATCCTATTGAACCAAATTTTACTTACTGATGTAAATTGTGTCATTCGTATTTTTTAAATTCAATTAACAGAAGCAGTAAAATTATGTTTTATGCAAATTTGCAAATGTGCCTAGAAGGTGGGTAAATGTGCCTAGAAGGTGGGTAAAAAGGCGTTAAAAAGGTTCAATAAAATTTGATACATATAATATTATTATAAAATGAATCTAATTAATTAAATTGGACTAATATATGTATTATGTATCTATTTTTACTTTAAGATAAATTAAAAATAATTTAAATGAAAAAGTCAGTTTTTATCTACAACGTAGTGTTTTTCACTATTAATCAAAAATTGAATGTTTTGAGAAAAATACCAAAAATTCACCCAAAGATAATTTCGATATTCCAAATTCAGAAATGATGTATATTTTACCAAATTAAAAATATAGAAGTTGAGTTAATTAATTTAAAATTAACTTTCATTGTCAAAACAAGAAAGTGGGTTTTTGAGATTTTTTTTTGAAAATTTAAGGGCAAAGCCCCTTCATTGAATTAAAAATAAAGAGCCTCTTTTTTTTTTCAGGAAAGAGGGAACCCATTACAAGAAGGGAAAATTCCTTAAAGACAAAAGTCAAATAATTCTGACTAGTAAAAAAGAAGAAAATGTCCAAACAGGCACTGGAAATCCTCATCTCCCCCCTTGTCAGACATTGCCATAGTGAGATCAGTCAAGAAAATGTGTCACCCCCTCCACCAAGAGTTGCACAGTGCTTGCAGTACAACAAGGAAGTGCACATCTCCAATCAACAAAGAAAGTCGAGGAGAGCCGGATGAAGGATACTAGCACACCCTTCTCTCTTTCGAGCCGCCCACCTGACAAAGCATGAAAGGAACTTCCAGCAATGTCAACCTGATGCAACACAGAAAATTGAAAAAAACCACTGAGCAAATGTCTTGGCGAGGCACCCATCCATCCATCAATGTGATGATGCATGGCTGGATAATGGGTGTCAACACACCCATCCCTCTTTCGAGGTCACCCTCCCAGCGACACCAACAATGGAGTGTCGTACCAAATGAAACAAGAAAATCCAGTATCCATAAAGAGGTCTGCTACTCAAGAAATCACAAAACCAAGAAGACATGAAAAATAGTCTAGTGCAAGCAAATCCAGAATCACACTGCCTACAAAAGAACAAGCTAATACACACATCCTAGCATCACACAACCATTAATGGGATTTAGGAACCACATCCACAGAAGCAGAGCCAAGAAATTGAATCCCAACTTTGGATCTAACCTCCGCAGTCTGGTAGAACATCAGCGACCAAATCAGAACCTACTGAATAGAGACACAAAGTCCTAGCAGCAACAAGAAAACCAAAAATCTCCTCAATTAGCTCCTTCTTTCAACAACCAGGAAACAAACTTCATGGGGGACAATAAACCAAACAACCATAGAAACCAGCCACAAATCCCGAGTAGGAAGAAACCGAGAACCACCCCCAGTCCTCCACAAACCTCCACTCAAAGCAACCAAACAAGATGGAATCTTCACCGCCGTAAGAGAAAACGACCACCAACTGAAAAAATAATCAAGAAGATCCACTCCAATGGTGCTCAGCTCTGAAACCAGATCTGAGAGGTGAGAGAAGTGTAGCCAGTCCATAGAGAGAACGTGCTTCTATCCCACAATTCACCGGAAAAAAAAACAGGTCTCGCCACAAGCCTCGAATCCCACCAGAAAACCAGATCTGAACAGATCTAAGAACACCGAGGGGATGAAACATGCCACTGAGGATGGGGGGGGGGGTATTGAAGAGAAGTACCTACGCATATGAGGCCAAATAGATCATGAAGCCAAGAACCCCTGAAACTCCCTTGAAGCAAATTGAAAACGAGTGAGAGTGGAGGAGAGAAAGATGCAAAAGCGAGTCGAAGAAACCCTACAGGAGGGTATTCACAGAGAGCGAAAAAATATAATCTAATTATAATCTAATTATAATTTAAAACCATTCAAATGTATAATTTTGTTGGACTCCTCATGTATTAATCATGTTTTAATGATCACAAATCATATTCAACCTAGTTAACTCCGGTAAATTATATCAAATCATGTGTATTAATGTTTAAAGTATTCTCATGCTTTAAGAAGATCCATTCAAGATCTTAATTGCTCTATATTCAGTTTACTTACTTTATACTATCTTTGATCTACTCTCATAATACCCTCTTTGGCAAATTCTTAAGTCTAACCCACTCTATTATCATCATTGCTTAAGTCTGAACACAGTTACTTTGAAAAGTCTGAGACACCATGAGTCTTCCACTGGCTATGTCTTTCTGACACCGTGAAGCAAGACACCGTGAAGCAAGACACCATGAAGTAGACACCATGAAGCAAGACACCATGAATCAAGACACCATGAAGCAAGACATCGTGAAGCAAGACACCGTGAAGCAAGTCATGGTGAAGCAAGACACTGTGAAGCAAGAAACCATGAAGCAAGACACCATGAAGAAAGACACCGTGAAACTGACAATGTGAACAAGACACCGTGACTGCGAGACACCGTGACCATGAGACACCGTGACACTCAGACACCGTGATCAATCTAGACACCATGTGAAGGAGACATTGTTTCCATAACTTACTGTGACACCATTTATTAAACTATTTTGCCGTCTTTCAATTTAATTTCTAACGGTCATATTTGATGATTTTAATGCACTGACATAACTAATGTTTCTTTTTATACATATCATTGGACAATACAAGGTACAAGGTGCATAATACATGAAACCTGTTATCTCCAACACATGCATTTTCTAAGATAAAAGCAAAGTGTGACCAAGAATCATAGAGCGCGATACTGAATGAAAAACAAGGCTATGAGCACCATAACGAAGAACACACTTAGAGCAAGGAAAGGCCCACTGCATACAACTCGACACTACTGAAGAACACACGAAGCATATTTGAAGATTAGAGAACATATTTGCTCTGTTGAACCTTACAAAGAACACAAGCTGAATTGTGACACTCTGTTTTACAAACAAGGACTCAAACTTTGCATATGCTTCATCTCAGAAGTCCAAAGCTGAAAAGACAAACACTCAGAGCATCTCTAAACCCATATCCATATTTCTGCTCTATTGTGTATCTGTTTATTACCTTTCAAGAAGAGTGTGTACCTGTAGAACAACACACTCTATTTCCTGCATTAAACTGAAGGATAGAATATATCCTTACTCAACATTTCTCTTACTCTTATGTATACCCACAGATAAGTGTGGAAGAGGTCCATATGTGGCCTGGTTATTTTATACCCACAAAAACTGTAGAAGAGGTCCCTGTATGATCTGGACAGTCCAAGTACTATTGTTAATCCCGATCTAGGGTGTGGAACAAAGTTTATTTATATAAAATACTTGGTGGAAGGTGATCACCAAGTGGAGTGGATTAGGTCTCAAATTTATACTGAACCACTTGTTTCATATCCGCTGTGCTACTTAAATTAGTATTCTTTGTTTTATTGCTTTACTATATAATTCAGAAATCTCTAATTTCACTTTGATATTTAGTCTTGGAAAGAAGTTATAACTGGATTTTTTTAGTAGAATAACTTCAAAAGTAATATTAATAACACAAATTAAGATTACTGATAATTAATCAATCTTATCATAAGTTATTTAAATAGGAAAACTCTTATAACAGTATAACCTTGATTGACTGGGCTATATTTAATCTTTGGGGAAACCTTTTTAGAAATATTTTTTACAAAAATTTTTATAGTTACTTAATTCACCCCTCCCCTCTTGAGTAATCTACCCCGACCAACATTTGGTATCAGAGGTTGTTTATTAGGACTCTGTGTAATCTTATTCAAATGTGATTGTAGTTGTACTTTAAAGGTCTATAAATTTATGTTAATTCTAAATTTCTATCTCTTTTAAAGTCATACTTTATTATGAATAATAGATTGGAAGGTGTTGTAACCAATAGACCGCCATTATTTAATGGAACCAATTATGCTCAATGGAAAATTAAAATGAAAATGCATTTAGAGAGTATGAGTTTTGAAATTTGGTCATCCATTATAAATGAATAAAAATATCCTACTACTGATAGAATCACATGAGATGAACCTACCAAAACTTCTTATAATAACAACTAAAAATCTATGAATCATTTATATTGTTCCTTAGGAGATGAAGAGTTTAACAGAATTTCTGCTCGTAAGACTGCCCATTAAATTTGGGATACCATGTCTGTCTCACATGAAGGAACATCTAGTGTAAAAGAAATGAGACTTAATTATTATACCATCAAATATGATAATTTTAAAATGAAACCTCATGAGACTATTTCTGACATGTATCTTAGGATCAATGAGATCATCAACCCAATTATTTCTCTTGGAAGAGAAGTCACTACCAAGGAATAGATCATGAGAATCCTTATATGTCTACCTGAAAGATGGAGGGGAACCTATCTCTCTATTAGAGAATCATGTGACATCATAAAACTACCTGTAAAAGAAATTGTTGGGAAACTGATGATGTATGAGGAAGAGCTGTAAGTCAATAAAGAGGAGGATGAACCAAAGAGGAAATCTGTTGCATTCAAGACCACCACCTCTAAACACAAAGACAAATGGAAATTGGAAGCTTCTGTAGAAAGATCCACCAGTGAACAATCATCATCTAACAGTGATGAGGAGATGACTCAACTAGCCAGAAGATTCAAACGATTTTACAAAAATAAGAGCTTTTTCAGAAAGCCTAACTTCAAGGGAAAATATGACCAAAAAGGAAACTGAAAGAAGGACTGAAAAAGAAGTGACAAAATTGAAGAAATTGTCTGCTATGAATGTAAGCACAAAGGACATATAAAGGCTAAATTTACAAAGATCAAGTACAAAAAGAAATATGAGGAAAAGGATAAGAGGTATAAAAAGGAAATAAAAGAAACCTGGAGTGCTTCTGAGGATAGTTCAAGTGACTCAGAGACATCACATGATGAACAGGCTGACAAAGCCAATATGTGTTTTACGACAAACACATCTGAGGTAACACTGGACTCTTCTGTACATAACTCATACTATTCTAAAGATGAAAGTGACTCTGAAAAAATGACTAATGATGAAATGTTTGAATACTGTAACATGCTTGAAGAGACATGCAATGAACTGAAAGAAAAATATAAATCATTGAAGAAACAACATGCTCTCACTGTGAATGTTAAATCTGAACTTACTACTGAAAAGGATAAAAATGCTCAACTGCTCAAATAAAACAATGAGTTAAAAATATTTAATGAGCAATTAAAGAGTGATTTATAAAAGTTTACTAATGATAAAAATACCCTTACCCAAATTCTAGGAAAACAGATTGCCCCTAAATACAATAGTGGCATTGGTTATCAACCTAGTAAAAGAAATCTTGGTAGAACAAAGTTTGTTTCAAGATCTAGGACATATAGTTTTAATCCAAGATCTAGACTTAAATAACTAATTCAATTCATGATACATGTTATACTATTTCAAGATATTCTGGAATAAATACACTTTATTTTTCAAATACTTCACACAATTCTTATGAGAAACCTATGAGGCAAATATGGGTTCCTAAATCACTTATTACTAATATTACTAGAACCAAGAAAGTATGGGTACCAAAATCAGTTTTTGCCTAATATTTTTGTAGGAAAGATGCTTAAAGAGATCCTACAGAAGTCTATGGTACTTGGACAATGGATGTTCAAGGCACATGATAGGATACTACTCATTCTTCAAGAACTTGATAAAAGTAGATGGAGGACATGTCACATTTGGTGACAATGCCAAGGGAAAGATTATTGGCCTAAGCCAAATCGGTAACTCTAACTCAGTTTTAATTTCTAAAGTATTGTTTGTTGATGGTTTAAAATACAATCTGCTTAGTATCTCACAATTATGTGATGATAGATTTCATGTTAGATTTGAAAATGATGATTGTAATGTCTTCAATTCTAAAGATGAATTATTATTTTCTTCATTAAGAAATGAAAATGTTTATTCTGTTAATTTAGATTCTTTAGCTTCTCAAAATGCTTTATACTTAAGTGTATTTCATAAAGAATATTGTCTCTGGCATAGGAGACTAGGACACTGTAATGTTCACTCCCTAAGAAAGCTATCTAGAAAAATCTTAGTTAAATACTTTCCCAAACATGAGTTTCCAAATGAAAAAGTGTGTAATCCCTGTCAAAAGGGAAAACAACACAAAGTTTCTTTCAAACCAAAGAAAGAAGTGTCAACTTCTCAAACTCTCGAATTGGTTCACATGGATTTGTTTGAACCATCTACAGTTTCTAGTCTAAATGAGAAGAACTATGTTTATGTTCTTATTGATGAATTTAATAGATATACTTGGACCTTCTTTATGGCTCAAAAAAGTGAATCTTGCTCTTATTTTACTAAGTATGCCAAGTCTGTAGAAAATATTAGTGGAATTAGAATTAAATCCTTAAGAAGTGATCATGGTCGTGAGTTTGAAAATCAAGAGTTTGAATCCTTTTTCTCACAAAATGGTTATAATCACAATTTCTCTACCCCTATAACACCTCAACAGAATAGAGTTGTAGAAAGAAGAAATAAAACCCTACAAGAAATTGCTAGAACAATTCTTAGTAAATATGACTTACCTATTTATTTTTGCGCTGAAGCTATCAATACATCGTGATAAATAATCAATAGAGTGTTGATCAGACCTATTCTTAAGAGGACTCCTTATGAATTATAGAATAATAGAAAACCTAAGGTTAGCTACTTCAATGTTTTTGGTTGCAAAGTCTATATTATTAATACCAAAGACAATCTTGAAAAATTTGCATCCAAAAGTGATGAAGGTATCTTTTTAGGATATTACATGTCTAGTAAAGCCTATAGAGTGTTCAATAAAAGAACTAAATGTGTGGAAGAATCTATTAATATAAAATTTGATGAAGCAGATCCACATGAGCCTAAAACCATCCTACAGAATCTGGAGGATGATGTATCAAATCTGAACATCAATTCAAAATCCTCAAATTCTTCTATGAAAGAATCCGTGAAAACATCCAACTTTGAAAATTCCCTAGAATCAAGTCACAATGAACCTGACTCTATTGATGAACCTGAAATCACTAGTCCCTATTTTTCTAGAATTTTTAGAACCCTTAAGAACCATCCCTTGGATGCTGTTGTTGGAGACTTAGACAAAGGAACTCAAACTAGAGATTCTCTTAGAAATCAGGTTGAACATCAAGTCTTCTTGTCACAACTTGAACCTAAAAACATTAATGATGCTATCAATGATGAATTTTGGGTGATGGCTTTGCAATAAGAACTTAATCAGTTTGAAAGGAACAAATTTTGGAAACTTTTTGAAATACCCAAGGACATATTCACCATAGGCACTAAATGGGTGTTTAGAAATAAGGCAGACGAAGCTGGTAACATAGTTACAAACAAGGATAGATTAGATGCACAAGGCTATAGTCAAGAAGAAGGAATTTACTATGAGGAGACCTTTACACCAGTATCTAGACATGAATCTATCAGAATCCTGCTTGCCTATACTGCACATTTGAATTTCAAACCATATCAAATGGGTGTTAAGAGTGCATTCTAAAATGGGTATATAGATGAGGATGTTTTTGTTGAACAACCCCCTAGATTTACAAACCCCCATTTTACAAATCATATTTTTAAACTATCAAAAGCTTTATATGGTTTAAAGTAAGCTCCAAGATCTTGGTATGACAGATTGAGTACTTTTCTTATTTCCAAAGGTTTTAAAAAAGGAATAGCTGATCCTACCCTTTTTATAAAACAAATTTATAATGATGTTTTAGTTGTTCAAATTTATGTAGATGACATTATTTTTGGATCTTTGAAGAATTATTTATGTGTTGATTTTTCTAAAATGATGCAAAATGAATTTTAAATGAGTTTAATGGGTGAAATAAAATTATTTCTTGGATTTCAAATCTTTCAAAATAATTATGGAATTGTTTTAACCCAAAGTAAATATACCAGAGATCTTCTAAAATGTTTTGGATTGGATAGAACAAAAAGTAGAGACACTCCCATGAGTACCAATTGTAAGTTGGATCTTGATGAAGATGAAAAATCTGTTGATCAAACCACTTATAGAGGAATGATTGGAAGTTTACTCTACTTAACTACTAGTCATCTTGAAATTATGTTTAGTGTGTGCATGTGTGCTCGTTTTCAAGAAAACCCTAAGGAATCTCATTTAAATGTTGTAAAGAGAATTTTCAAATACCTCAAGCATACACCCAATCTAGGACTTTTTTATCCTAAAGGAAAATAATTTAAATTAGTTAGTTATTCTGATGCAGAATTTGGTGGCTATAAGTTAGATATAAAAATAACCTCTGGAACATGTCACCTTTTAGGCAAGTCACTAGTATCATGGTGTAGTAAGAAAAAAAATTATATTGCATTATCTACTGCAGAAGCTGAATACATAGCTGCTGGCAGTTGTTGTGCACAAATTTTGTGGATGAAACACACATTACTAGATTATGGATATCAATTCAGACATGTACCTATAAATTGTGACAATATAAGTGCTATTAATATCTCAAAAAATCTTGGTTCACATTCTAGGACAAATCACATTGATGTAAGACATCACTTTTTGAGAGATCATTATCAGAAAGGTGATATCACTTTGGAATTCATTGGTACTGAATATCAACTTGCTGATATCTTCACCAAAACATTAAATTCTAAGAGAATAGACAACATAATACATGAACTAGGAATGATAAATCTCAAATAGATATCTTACTTGTTACTATTTCAGGTCTTACTATTCGATATCTTACTGTGTTATAATTTACTGTTTCATGATTACGGTTTCTCAATTACTGTCTCTCATGTTTACTGTCTCACCATAAAGTTTTATGTTTACGGTCTCACAGTTAGTATTTTGTACTTACTGTCTGACGTTTACTGTCTCACCATAACACACACTGAGAAGCTCGTTCACGGTCTCAGTGTGAAGATCGTTTACTGTCTCACCGTAATGACCAGACACGGTCTCACCGTGAAGTTCATTTATTGTCTCACTGTAACGACCAGACACGGTCTCACCGTAAAAAAATTCTTTATTTTTTTATTTAAACCCGTATCGCGGTAATTATACTTTTCACCTTTTTTATTTTCTTGCATTTTTATTTTTGCAAAATTTTGTATTCCTAAATGATAAATCAACGAAAGTATCACTCGATTCTTTACTCGAGGTTTCTTTTTCTTACTCTTTTCAAACCCTTTTTCATCCCTACAATCCTTCTCTCGCTCGAACCTTCAGTGAATGCCAATAATGAAACCTCATTTATCGTCGAAAATTGAGAAGCACAACTCGAAGAAGAAGAAGAATATTGCACCTAAGTTGACACCCGAATGACCTTTAAATATGAATCTGGTAAACCGCATTGTTGTACCTGAGAAAGAGATTTTCCCTAAATGGATTTTTTCTAGTAAGTCTCTGGTATTGAAAGTGTTAGAACAACAAGGCTGGTTAGAATGGTTCTCAAAGGAAGATAGACCCATCTACCCTAGGTTAGTGGCTCAGTTTTACCAGTACGTTCAATTATCCTTCAATTCTGGTGATAGTTATGTTGTAAGAAGCTGGGTCAATGGCCAGAGATTCTCATTATCTTTGAGGTTATGGGCTGCATACCTTAGGATACCTCATGAAGGCATCTGTGAGGATTATCAGAGAGGACATACACCTTCAACCGAATTCTTTGATTTAGAAGATTCCCTGAAAAACTTAACTGGAAATGGAACCCAAAGGAGATCCATTGCTGCTGAAATAGATGGAGAATCAAGGCTTCTGTTCAAGTTTATACATAATTTGGTTAGTATGAGAAAAGGTGATTTTTATGTTTTAAAATATCAAGATGTGTTTTTGATTCACCTCATGAAAAATGGGCATAAGATCAACCTGTGAAAGTATATCATACACCATATGTGTGAGTTGATCAAAGTCACATCCAATTCAACTTCTCTATTTTACTCTCGGATAATCTCATCCATGATTCTTTCCAAAGGTATAGTTGGACCTAATGAGGAATTAATTAAGGACTGTGAGTACTGTCTCTCAAAAGACACTATCAAAATAATGAAGATAAACTGGAATCCTTGAAAAAAGGAATGGGTGGAATAAAATGACAGAGTTTATGAGAAATTCAATCCTGTGGATTATCCCTCAAGACCAAAAGACTTTTTTGATCCTGGTTTGGAACCAGATGAGATTTTTGAGTATCCTGAAGAAGGGGAAGAAGAGGCTGTAGTGCCACCTAGGGAAATTGTTACCGTTGAGGAATACATGACAACTGCTCCTCCTGAAGTTCTTGAAGAAGAAGTCCCTGCTCCTAAAGAAGCTGGTAATCTGGAAATTCAACCGGAGGATGAAACAAAATCAGTTTTCAAAGAATCTAAAAAGCATTCCATGGAAGAGCCTATAGTGTAAAAGCCACCTGTTTTGTAAGAGGTCAATCTTGAGGAACTCCTTGTGGAGAAATATGTTCCTGAAATCATACCTTTAGCTGAAGAATGGATGGAGCTAGCTAAATGTTCCGGGCGCAGCGGAAGCGCGTGGGTGGATGTGCCCACTTGGATTTTTTTCATTAGCAATGATCAATCCAGGATCAATATGATGATAAAAACCAGTCTCCATGGATCGAATCACAGAAAAAGACAAATAAGATGGTTTTTCCCGGAACCACAAACAAGGATCATTACAGGTTGATTATAATTAATTTAATTAATTATAAATAAATACCTTTTGAGTGTTCTTTATTCATTGATGTTCTTGATCACATTGTCGATGTGACCCATCGTTGCATCACAGAAGCCAACTGTAGACTCCCTCTAGCAGTGATCCACACGTGTACCTCGTATCTCTGGACGTCGCCAAAGGATTCTCCGGGTGCTAGCGTGGAGAAGCCTTTGCTTGCGTTGTCCACCTTAGATCATCTTAATCTGATGGAAGAGGATCTCTCTCGGTCTTGAGAGCATTCTTGGAGGAGGAGGTTCTTTCGGCCTTGAAATAATTATCTAGAGATGTTGTGCACAACAATTCTCTTGTGTAGGAAAAGAGCTGGGGTTGTGAGGATATTTATAATCGAGTTTGAGGTTGTAGAGTTATGACAATAAATAAACGCATTACATGTTTCATTTATTTCATTAAATCTTATTGAAAACCCCTATGTTGAATAATTAATTCCTTGACATGCGCTCACAATGATTATAATAAATATCATTTAATAAAACGATATTATATCCTCAAAATCCTGACTGGAAAAACTACACGATGTGTAATAATAAATACACAGCATGTACTTGTTTTTCATTGAAAACTACACGGCGTGTACATTAAATGTACACGGCGTGTATATCTTGTTTTCATTTATTCATTTCCTTTCCAAAATGAAAACTACACGGTGTGTACATTTAATAATACATGGCGTATAATTGTTTTATTTTATTTTTCCTCCATCATTTTAAACGACTTAGGCTTCCTTGAATAATTATTAAACCACGTACGGGAATAATATTTATTCAACTTGAGATACTTGGATACACTTAATGTGTGACCCTCTAGGCCTCTTTCTCGTTGGCATTAGGCGAGCTTGCCTAAAGTCCAAGAATACTGTCTAGCAATGGTTCAAGGCACCCAAGAGAAAGAATTTGACACCGCATTGACGTATCACCTCATACGAACGCTTACTGTGTAATTTAATCCCTTTGTCTCAATATCTCATCAAGCAGGTTTTATGGAAGTGTCATAAACCTATATTCTTGATCCGTCATTCTTTGACTACCTGAAATAAACTCGTCGTTTACACCATGGCCATGTAATTTAATGCGACAGTTCTATTTCAATAAAAGGGCCAAGATATCAACTTCCATAAATGGAAGGGAAAAATCCTTCATCGAATTATCCATTAACAACATGTCACTCGTGACACACCCAACATACCCTACTTTCTGCCAACTGTCTGCGTGATGGTTTTCGTCAGTAAATCTAAGTGCGCGAGTCATGACATGAGTTAATGATAATCTTACAGTCTAAGGACCATTACACATGCCTGTAGATAGCAATGTCTAATGACACCAAGACATGCGGAATTGATACTGGTGGGTCTGTTCTCATAATCTCCCATCATGGAGATTACCAAGTGCGAACTCCATGAGAGAGAGTCTCTTCTTCTTACGAGTACTCGCATATGACGGTCTGTATACTATGTGTCCTATCATAGTATGTCATCCAACCGTAGAACTTTATTTAAGAATATTGTTATAGCATTTCAAGGTTCTCATCATAGAGGGAATCTTCCATGACCTTATTAATGCAACAAATATTCCAGGACATTATTATATTGTATTCATGCAGAACAATGAACAATATAATAAGTGAACATTCATGTAATCAAAGTAAAAAACAGTTGGTTCTCAGGACACCAACCCTTACAAACTCCCACTTGGACTAGAGACAACTGCCTAAGACTTTTAGTCCGCTAGACCTCATATGATTATCATGTTTCTGCTAAGTCAAGGATTTAGTCAAGGGGTCCACCACATTGTCTTCCGTAGAAATACTGCTCACTACAACTTCACCTCTCCGAGAAAAATCCCTCAATAGATGATACTTCCGAAGTATGTGCTTTGTCCGCTGATGTGACCTTGGCTCTTTTTCAAGTGCCACCGCTGCAGTATTATCATAATAGAGTGTGATAGGATCTTTACTGCTCGGTACAACATCCAGCTCTTGGACGAAGCTTCACATCCATACTGCTTCTTTAGCTGCCTCAGAAGCTACGATATACTCAGACTCCGCTGTAGAATCTACCACCACAATTTGTTTTGAGCTCTTCCAGCTCACTGCACCTCCATTCAAACTGAAGATGTATCCAGTCTGTGACTTCATGTCATCTTGATCAGTCTGGAAACTAGCATCTACATGTCCTCTGATGACTAGTTCCTCATCTCCTCCATAAACCAGGAACATATCCTTAGTACACCTCAGATACTTAAGGATAGTCTTGACTGCCATCCAATGGCGGTCTCCGGGATCAACTTGATATCTTCCTACCACACTTAATGTGTAAGCAACATCTAGCCTCATACATAGCATAACATACATGACTGACCCAATCGCAGATGCATAAGGGATTCTTGCCATTCTCTTTCTTTCCTCATGTGTCTGAGGACACATTTTCTTGGAAAGATGATTGCCATGTAACACTGACAACAATCCCCTCTTGGACTATTCCATACTGAATCGCTTCAGTATCTTGTCAATGTATGTACTTTGACACAGGCCCAACATTCTCTTGGATCTATCACGATGGATCTTGATCCCAAGAATATATGCCGCCTCACCCAAGTCTTTCATGGAGAAGCATTTATGCAACCATGCCTTAACTGACTGTAAGAGATGTACTTCGTTTCCAATTAGAAATATGTCATCAACATATACTATTAGGAAAACGATTGCACTTCCACTTAACCTTTTGTAGACACAAGGCTCACATTCATTCTTAACAAATCCAAATTCCATAACAGCTTCATCAAAACAAATGTTCCATGACCTTGATGCTTGCTTTAATCCATAAATGGATTTACGCAACTTGCATACCTTGTTGGCATCCTTTGGAGTCACAAACCCTTCAGGTTGTGTCATGTAGACATCTTCCTGGAGGTTCCTGTTAAGGAAAGCTGTTTTGACATCCATTTTCCAAATTTCATATTCATGGTAAGTAGTAATAGACAATAGGATTCTGATGGATTTCAGCATCGCAACCGTCAAAAAGGTTTCATCATAGTCATTTCCTTGACGTTGTATAAAACCTTTTGCAACCAGTCGTGCCTTAGAGGTGCTGACTTTCCCCTCCATGTCTAGTTTCTTCTTGAATACCCATTTATTACCAATAGGATTTACATCAACTGAAGGATCTACCAAAATCCAGACTTGGTTTTGGTACATGGAATCCATTTCAGAATTCATGGCTTCATTCCACTTGGAAACATCTATGCCTTCAACTTCTTCCTTTTAGGTAAGAGGATCATTATTGTCAACTAATAATGAGTCACCATCCTTGGTTACAAGAAAACCATATCGTTCTGGTTCTCTCACTTCTCTTGTGCTCCTACGCAGTTCTTGTGTCTCTGGAATAGATTGTTCTTCCATGGGGCTTTGTGGAATCTGTTCTTGTACCAAATCATGTGTATCTTGAGTCTCGACTTCATCGAAGTCTATCTCACTTCCACAATCTCTTTTGGATATGTGCTCCCTCTCATGGAATATGGCGTGTCTTGCCACTGCAACCTTTTTGTATAAGGGGTTGTATAGGTAATATCCCCTATTTTCCTTGGGATATCCTATAAAGATACACCTTGTGCCTCGGGGCGCGAGTTTGTTACCTGAAGAGGCCTTAACAAATGCTTCGCTACCCCACACATGTAAATTTGATAACATGGCTTTGCGTCCACTCTATAACTCATATGGAATACCATTTATCGATTTAGTTGGTACTTGGTTTAGTATGTGCGCTGATGTTTGTAATGCATATCCCCAAAAGGATAATGGAAGAATCGTATGACTCATCATTGATCTCACCATGTCCAACAGGGTGCGGTTCCTCCTTTCACTTACACCATTCCACTGCGGTGTGTAAGGAGGAGTGAGTTGAGATAGAATCCCTAACTCCCGTAAGAAATAAATGAAGTCCTGATTAATATATTCTCCTCCTCTATCTGAGCGAAGTTTCTTAATCTTCTTACCAAGCTGTTTCTCAACTTCATTCTTGTATTCTTTGAACCGATCAAAAGAATCTGACTTATACCTCATTAAATAGATATATCCATATCTACTAAAATCATCAGTAAAAGTTATGAAGTACGAGAACCCACCCCTTGCTTCAACTGGAAATGGTCCACACACATCTTTGTGAAATAATTCTAGAAGCTCTTTAGCTCTTTCACATTTCCTACTAAATGGGGATTTGGTCATTTTTCCTTGTAGACACGCATGACATACACCAAGTGGTTTTAGTTCGAAAGAATATAAATACCCATCTTGATGTAATTTTGTCAAACGTTCCTCATTGACATGATCTAGCCAGTGATGCCAAATTTGGGTGTGGTATGAGTCTTGCGAATTAACTTTGTCATCGATTTCCATCACTTGGTTTGTGTAGTTTAACACATAAAGGCCGTTATATAAATGTGCCCTACCAAACCAAATGCTATCTTTATAAAAGTAGAAACACTCATTTCCAAACTTGAATATGAATCCATCAATATCTAATCTGGATACTGAAATAATGTTTTTAGTAACAAAAGGCACATAATAAAAACCTTTCAAAACAAAGACTAACCCAGTAGGCAATGTGAGGTGGTAGTCTCCGACAGCTACAGTAGTGAGTCTGGCTCCATTGGCTGCTCGTAGATCCACCTCACCTCGATCAATCTTTTTGAATCTACTTGGTTCCTGTATTTGGATATAGATGTGAGAACCACAAGCAGTATCTAATAACCAATTAGTAGAAACAGATAGATTGCATTCGATAACAAACACACCTGAAGCTTCCCCTTTCTTCCTTGGCTGGGTGAAAATTTTATTCCAGGGGCCCTTCTTGCCACATGCAAAACAAACATCATCCTGTTCCTTTGCCTCCCCTTTGATCTTCCTTTTCTTGTAAGGCCTTGAAGAAGATTTGGGCTTAAAGCTCTTATCCCTCCCTTTACTTTTATTCACCATGAGGACATAAGGATTTTCACGCTTCATGTCAGTGTCCACTTGGAGAATGAGGATGAGAAGATCAGACAGAGACTTCTCAATGTTGTTCATATTAAAGTTCACAACAATTTTTGAGAAGCTTTGGGGGAGTGATTCAAGAATGAGATCGGTACCCAGTTCATCGGGGAGTTTAAACCCTAGAACCTCCAAGCGCTCAATGTAGCCAATGATCTTGACTATATGAGGCCCGACTGGGGCACCCTCTCCAAGCTTGCTCTGAAATAGAGACTTGGAGATCTCAAAACTTTCCTGTCTTTCTCTCTCCTGGTATAGACCACAGAGGTGCTCGAGCATGCTATAGGCATCCATGTCTTCATGAGACTTCATGATCTCACTAGAAATCGATGATAGCATCAAACATTTAACGTCGAGAGTGTCGTTAAAATGTTGATCATAGACCAAGAAATCTTCATCACTCGCCCCTGGGGCAGGGGAATCAAGAAGTGAGGAATCCAGCACGTAAAACTTTTTTTCATGGCGTAGGATAACCCGAAGGTGCCTAAACCATTCCTGAAAGTTACTTCCGGTGAGGATATTGTCTTTATCCAGTATTGATCATAGAGAAAATGTGGTTGATGAGTTTTTCATCTTGATTCTACAATTTAAAAGAGCAGATTTATTAGTACTTTCTTGATTACAATTTATGAGAAATAATGAATTAATTAATTAATTCTCCCACTATTTTATCAAGTCCCAATGACCCTAACCATTGAACTCATAATGTCCAGTTTCTTTGAAATTCTAGTGGCAAGGATCCATATTTCCCTTTACATAACCCCAACAAGGGTTGGTCAAGCTATTTGAAGGTATTTAGGTAGGCAGGTCTTTGTCAACTGTGAGCTTACAGTTCCTTGATCTGTTGAGTGGACTCCCCAATCCAGAAATCCTAACTTGGATTTCCTCAACTCTTGCCTCCATTATTACATCAATCCTATCAAGGGATACTTCTCTTGATGTAATATGGTTAAGTCTGCCTGAAACCTTTCATAAGGGCTTCCTTTATAAAAGTAAGTGTCCCAACAAGGGTTGGTCAAACACATAGTTTTATTGAGTCTTGCCCTTAATCAGGTAACGAAAGGCTTGGTCTGGCTTAATATGGTATTGAGGGATTTTAGTCTTTATGTATAGTTTTGTATTATCACATGCTTATTAATATTAAGTGATGCTTACTTAAGTGATTAACCATGTTCTGATAATGTTTACGCATAGTCTGGTTTTTATTTTATTCCATCTTTGCATGCTTGTTCATTTTATTAATTATGTGATCACGACAACACATACATAATAAATAAACCATGAAATCAGACAGAAATTAAATAAGATGGCATAATCATGAGCTTCTATTGGTTAGCTTATCTAGTGGTTTTGATAAGATAACCCTGACCTAGGGAAAACACCTTGAACCTGTTGGTTCGTGTTTTGCAGCTCCCACCTGTCCACCTTTGTATCTTCTTGCGTCGGTTTCGCCTCGTCTTTGGGATTTGAACCGTCTCCTCTGGCTTGGGAGATCCTCCATTACATGGGTTTACATTAAAGAAACCATGGGCAAGTAGGCCCTACATTTTATTGGAAGAAGGCTCACAGGCCAACAAATTTAAATTAAATAAATTTAAATGAAACCATACACATACAAAGGGTCTTTGGTCTAGCTCATGATCATCCACAGCATGCAACGACATTTATGCATATTTAGAATTCAAATTCTTTTAATATCTCTTTCATTTAAGATAAGTCGCACTCGAATTCAATTAATTATGATCTTATAATTAATCAATTATTTATCTTAAATTCCTTTATGAATTTCCTTGGGATTATTCTCATCCATATTCCTTGTACGGGTCTTTGTACATTGGAGGAAACCTGGTGAAATTCCATTTCTGGAAAGTACACGGCGTGTAGTTTATATTTACACGGCATGTATTTCTTTTCACCTTGTTTCCAAAGTACACGCCGGGGTTTTGGCGTGTTTTCTATAATTTGGAAATTTTGGAGTACACGGCGTGTAGATGAATCATACACGGCGTGTACTTCCTTGTTACGCGGTAACTGGATTGGAAATCCCGTGTACGCGGAACACGGCTTCTCCTTGTACACGGTTTCACCTGGACTGAATCAGACTACACGGTGTGTTGTTCCAACATACACGCCATGTATTCTGGTTCCCACACATCGTTCAATTCTGGTCAACACGGCGTGATTAATACTTAGTCATAATCAATTCACACGGCATGGTTTGGCAGACCAGTGCCGGTTCATTGAACCTAAGTACACGACGTGTAGTTTTAATTACACACCGTGTAATCCCGTATTGTACAGACAGAAAGAGAGACTCCTATGGATGAATTCCTCATTTTTATTTTAATAAAAATTAAAATTAAAAAGTCGTTTCTGTTATATGAATAGATAAACAAAGGAGGAAGAATAGATATCGTTTATTCAGATTAATAGAACGATATATTTCGAATTGAATCAAATATAAATGCGTAAATTATCAACGAAAATTAAATAACTATAATCAACGTTGTAACCTCACTTTGATACCATTTGAAGGTTTCAGGCGCAACGGAAGAACATGGGTGGATGTGTCCACTTGGATTTTTTTTCATTAGAAATGATCAATCTGGGATCAATACGACGATAAATTCCAGTCTCCATGGATCGAATCACAGAAAAAGAAAAAGAATATGGTTTGTCCTGGAACCACAAACAAGGATCGTTACAGGTTGATTATAATTAATTTAATTAATTATAAAGAAATACCTTTTGGGTGTTCTTTCTTCGTTGATGTTCTTGATCACATTGTCAATGTGATCCGTCGTTGTGTTGCATAAGCCAAGTGTAGACTCCCTCTAGGTGTGATCCACACGTGTACCTCGTATCTCTGGACGTTGCCAAAGGATTCTCCGGGTTCTAGAGTGGAGAAGCCTTTGCTTGCATTGTCCGCCTTAGATCATCTTAATCCAATGGAAGAGGATCTCTCTCTGTCTTGAGAGCGTTCTTAGAGGAGGAGGTTCTTTCGGCCTTGAAATAATTCTCTAGAGATGTTGTGCACAATGATTCTCTTGTGTAGGAAAAGAGTTGGGGTTGTGAGGATATTTATAATCGAGTTTGAGGTTGTAGAGTTATGATAATAAATAAACGCATTACGCGTTTCATTTATTTCATTAAATCTTATTGAAAACCCCCATGTCGAATAATTAATTCCTTGACATGTGCTCACGCTGATTATAATAAATATCATTTAATAAAACAATATTATATCCTCAAAATCCTGACTGGAAAAACTACATGGCGTGTAATAATAAATACATGGTGTGTACTTGTTTTTCATTGAAAACTACACGGCGTGTACATTAAATGTACACGACATGTATATCTTGTTTTCATTTATTCATTTCCTTTCCAAAATAAAAACTACATGGTGTGTACATTTAATAATACACGGTGTGTACTTGTTTTATTTTATTTTTTCTCCATAATTTAAAATAACTTAGGATTCCTTGAATAATTATTAAACCACGTACGGGAATAATCTTTATTCAACTTGAGATACTTGGATACACTTAGTGTGTGACCCTCTAGGCCTCTTTCTCGTTGGCATTAGGCGGGCTTGCCTAAAGTCCAAGAAAACTGTCTAGCAATGGGTCAAGTCACCCAAGAGAAAGAAGTTGACGCCGAAATGACATATCACCTCATACGAATGCTTACTGTGTAATTTAATCCCTTTGTCTCAATATATCATCAAGCAGGTTTCATGGAAGTGTCATAAACCTATATGCTTGATCCGTCGTTCTTTGACTACCTAAAATAAACTCATCGTTTACACCATGGCCATGGAATTTAATGCGACAGTTCTATTTAAATCAAAGGGCCGAGATATCAACTTCCATAAATGGAATAGACAAATCCTTCATCGACTTATCCATTAACAACATGTCACTCGTGACTTACCCAACGTACCCTACTTTCCGCCAACTGTCTGCGTGACAGTTTTCATCAGTAAATCTAAGTGCGTGAGTCATGACATGATTTAATGATAATCTTCCAGTCTAAGGAACATTACACATGATCGTAGATAGCAATGTCCGATGACACCAAGACATGAGGAATTACTACTGGCGGGTCTGTTCTCATAATCTCCAATCATGGAGATTACCAAGTGCGAACTCCATGAGAGAGAGTCTCGTCTTCTTACGAGTAATCGCATATGACGGTCTGTATACTATGTGTCCTATCATAGTATGTCATCCAACCGTAGAACTTTATTTAAGAATATTGTTATAGCATTTCAAGGTTCTCATCATAGCGGGGATCTGCCATGACCTTATTAATGCAACAAATATTCCAGGACATTATTATATTGTATTCATGCAGAACAATGAACAATATAATATGTGAACATTCATATAATCAAAGTACAAAACATTTGGTTCTTAGGAAACCAACCCTTACACTAGCATTTCAGCTGGATAGAAAAAAAATGAGTGAGGAACTTAGAACTAAGTCTGTGGAATTAGACCAAGATCCTAAGCCTCTCAGTCCTAAGAAGGAGGAACCTGTTGAGGGGTAGAAAACCCCAAATCTTGAGTCTATTGAAGCCTCACATCCAACTGAGTCAAGTCCTATATACACTCAGTATAAATTTCCTAGTTTCTATAATGTGGATGACTCTCAATAGGTTACAGAAATAGGAAATGATATTTCTTCTATATTTCAGTTGAAATCCTTCTCCAATATTGCACCTGAGAAGGAACTTGAGCCTATACCAGTTCTTAATCCTTAACCCTTATCTGATCAACCATCTTTTGTGAGTAAGGATGATATGAAGAAATTTAGTGCTACCCTCTTATCTGGAGTTGAGAAACTCATGAATACCCAACCTCATCCTATGACAAATTTAAGTGAGAGAGATGCCTCACTATTATTGGAGAAAATTATTTGGAAAATACAACCTAAGATGATTCATGAGATTAAAGAAGTAAGAGTTGAAAATAAGCTGCTCAGTAATGAAGTGAATACCCTAAGAAGTATGGTTGAAAATATGCAGAGAGAGCTGCATTCAAGATCTGAACCTGTTGCTCCTCAAATCCCATAGGTTGGTGTGTCTCAGATTCAACCTTATCTAGCTTCCTTAGGTGAAAAGATCACTGAAAGGAACAAAAAAATTGTGAAGTAAATGAAATATCTTATTGCCGATCTTAATAAACTCACTGATGAGTATACAAGGTGTATTCAAAAGGTGCTAAATCAACTAAAATCTCTGACCACAACTGTCAAAGCATCTGGTCAATCCTCTAAACCCTCCTTGGACAGTGATCTTCTCAAAACTGTAGTCAAAGAAGAGCTTCAGAATGTACTTAGTGGTTTCAATATAGTTTCTTTATCTTAAGTGGTCAAGAACAGTGATAGAGTTCTTAACCTAGTACAAATCCACTCCAAAATTTATAATGATTCCCAGTAAGAGATTACCAAGAAAGTGGATTTCTACTTCAACAAAATCTTCTCCAAGACTAATATGACAAACCATTTCAAGTATCTTGTAGAAAATCTGTGGATTCCACCTGTGACTCAAGATTTCAAGACCCAAGTCCAAAATCTCACAGAGTTTACTCAATTGTTGGACATGTTTATGGAGAACAAAGATGATTTTGAGAAAGCCATGCAGTATGGTGGAGAGATCATTACAGATTTCATCAAACTCCTGAGACCCTATCTTCATGTCCAGAGTACAACCATTGTTTCTCCAGTGGCTGCACCTCTCAGACCTGGGCTGTCCACCTTCACCTCTGCCCTAGCCTCAACCACCATGTCTGTCATCCAAGCACTAAGTCAGATCCGGCCTATGATTCTTGATCAACAACTGCCTAGATCTTCTACTACTCCTACATTGGCTCCCTCAGTCTTTGAAGGTCTTACTTTACCCTCTTTATTAACCACCTCTCTGCCTTCTTCTACCTCAACCTCTACCCCTATGGCTTCTTCTTTTATCACTGTTGCTAAAGGAAAAGAGAAGGCCAACCCCTGAAGAAGAACAATGATTACTCTTTTTTGATGGGGATGCTTTTGCTTTTGTATTGCTCTTTTGTTTTGTAATGAACCTTATTTACTCTTAATGGAATGTACATTTTTGGCATCTCTTACTTCATATTTTTGATAATCCAAAAAGGGGGAGGAATTTCTATACGTTAGCCATTTATCTTTATCGTTGAATCTATATACAATTTAATTTTACATGATTTGTGATCATCAAAAAGGGGGAGATTGTTGGACTCCTCATGTATTAATCATGCTTTAATGATCACAAATCTTATTCAACCTAGTTAACTCCGGTAAATTATATCAAATCATGTGTATTAATGTTTAAAGTATTCTTATGATTTAAGAAGAGCCATTCAAGATATTAATTGCTCTATATTCAGTTTACTTACTTTATACTATCTTTGATCTACTCTCATAATACCCTCTTTAACAAATGCTTAACCCGCTCTATTATCATCATTGCTTAAGTCTGAACACAGTTACTTTGAAAAGTCTGAGACACCGTGAGTCTGCCACTGGCTATGTCTTTATGACACTGTGAAGTAAGACACTATGAAGCAAGACACCGTGAAGCAGACACCATGAAGCAAGATACCGTGAAGCAAGACACCGTGAAGCAAGACACCGTGAAGCAAGTCACCGTGAAGCAGGACACCGTGAAGCAAGACACCGTGAAGCAAGACACCGTGAAGCACGACACCATGAAGCAAGACACGGTGAAGCAAGACACCGTGAAGCAAGACACCGTGAAGCAAGACACCGTGAAGCAAGACACCGTGAAGTTGACATTGTGAACAAGATACCATGACTGCGAGACATCATGACCAAGAGACACCATGACACTCAGACAACATGATCAATCTAGACACCATGTGAAGGAGACATCGTTTCCATAACCTACTATGACACTTTTTCTTAAACTATTTTTTCGTCTTTAAATTTAATTTCTAACGGTCATATTTGATTATTTTAATGCACTGACATAACTAATGTTTCTTTGTAGACATATCATCAGACAATATGAGGTACGAGGTGCAGAATACATGCAACCTGTCAGCTCCAACACATGAATTTTCCAAGATAAAAGTGAAGTGTGACCAAGAATCATAGAGCACGATACTGAATGAAAAACAAGGTTGTGAGCACCATAACAAAGAACACACTTAGAGCAAGGAAAGTCCCCCTGAATACAACTCGACACTACTTAATAACACACGAAGAATATTTGAAGCTTAGAGAACATCTTCGCTCTGTTGAACCTTATGAAGAACACAAGCTGAATCACGACTCTCTGTTTTACTGAAAAGGACTCGAACTTTGCATCTGCTTCATGTCAGAAGTCCAAAGCTGCAAATACAAACACTTAGAGCATCTCTAAACCCATCTCCATATTTCTTCTCTATTGTGTATCTATTTATTACCTTTCAAGAAAAGTGTGTACCTGTAGAACAACACACTCTGTTTCCTACATTAAACTAAAGGATGCAAGATATCCTTACTTAGAATTTCTCTTACTCATGTGTATACCCACAGATAAGTGTGAAAGAGGTCCTTGTGTGGCCTAGTTATTTTATACCCATGAAAATTGTGGAAGAGGTCCATGTGTGATCTGGACAGCCTTAGTACTGTTGTTAACCCCGATCCAGGGTGTGGATCAAAGTTTATTTATATAAACTGCTTGGTGGTAGATGATTACCAAGTGGAGTGGATTAGGTCTTGGCTTGAGATTGAACCACTTTTTTCATATTCGTTGTGCTGCTTAAATTAGTCTTCTCTATTTTATTACTTTACTATATAATTCAGAAATCTTTAATTTTACTTTTATAGTTAGTCTTGGAAAGAAGTTATAACTAGATTTTCTTAGTATAATAACTTCAAAAGTAATATTAATAACACAAATTAAGATTACTGTGAATTAATCAATCTTCTAAGAAGTTATTTAAACAGTCAAACTCTTATAACAGTATAACCTTGATTAACTGTGCTATATTTAATCTTTAGGGAAACCTTTTTAGAAATATTTTTTACAAATTTTTTTATAGTTACTCAATTCACCCCACCCCTCTTGAGTAATCTACTCCGACCAACAAATTTAACACTATAAATTAATTTGATTAAAAAAGTTATTTTCAACTAAAATTTAGTATTTTTCACTATTCATCAAAATATGAAAGTTATCAGAAAAACACCAAAAATTTATCCAAACTAATTTTTTGTGTCTCTCTTCTAAAGAAGAAGTTTATTTTGTCATGTAGAATATATAAAAGTGTAAAATATTGGATTTAAAAAGGGTTCACCATTAAAAGGCCGTAAAATTGCATTTTTTTGAAAAATAATTCTTTTATCTGAAAAAATTGAATTTGTTCTTATATTATGTCTAAGAGACAAATAATATGGATGTTAAAATTATATGGAGTATATAAAATTCAAAATGCAGTTAACACTATTCATAACAACTTTTTAAACAGCTAGTTTGGTAAGTTGTGGTGCGCTCGAACTCATTATTATGTATGACGCAAGCTATTGAATTATTTTAAAGAGATAACACACTATGAAATCCTGGGGTGTTACAGATCAAGTGATAAATTAGAAGCTCCTTCATCCAAGACATTAATTAGTTAATTAGTAATATAATTAATAATTATAATTATTAATTATTAATTATATAATAATTAATTAGTTAATTAGTAATATAATTATTAATTATATAATTAATAATTAAAATTATAATTAAAAATTATATTACTAATTAACTAATTAATTTCTATAATTAATAATTATATCACTAGTTAACTAATTAATTATTATATAATTAATAATTAATAATTAAAAACTAATAATTATAATGAATAATTATAATTATTTATTATATTACTAATTTACTAATTAACTAATGAATTATTATATAATTAATAATCATATTACTAATTTAATACTTAATTATTAAATAATTAATAATTATATTACTAATAAACTAATTAATTATTATATAATTAATAATTATATTAAAAATCAACAAATTAATTATTATATAATTAATTATTATATTAATAATTTTTTATTATATAATTAATAATTATATTACTAATTAATTATTATATGACAAATAATGATATTATTAATTAACTAATAATTATATAATTAATAATTATAATACTAATTAACTAATTAATTATGAACTATTTCTTATATGTTTAATCTATGTTTTAATTTTCATTTATATTGGTCTTATAGTTTTTATTTTACAGGCTTTAAAGCCATGTACTTGACACATTTTTAAGTTTCATGTTGGTGGTTTGGAAAGCTTATAAATTATTTTTGATCAACCTTTTTTACAATTTTTTTTTATTTTCAACTATTTCTTATATGTTTAATCCATATTTTAAGTTTCATTCATATTGGTCTTATAGTTTGTATTTTATAGTCTTTCAAAGAGACATACTTGAAACATTTTAAAGTTTCAAGTTGGTGGTTTTGAAATCTTATAAATTATTATTCATCAACATTTTTTGCGCAATTCTTTTTATTTTCATGTATTTCTTATATGTTTAATCCATGTTTTAAGTTTCATTTATATCCGTCTTATTGTTTGTATTTTATAGTATTTCAAAGACACATACTTGAAACAGAATCCCACATCGGAAATGCAGAATGTTCTGGATAGGAATGAAAGAACCTCAATCCCTCATTGGAAATACAGAATGATTTTATGTGATTTCCCTCTTATAAAAGAGATCTCTAGGCGAGTGTTTTTGTCAGAATCGAGACTGGTGTAATGGTAGTACTGCTAGATATTAAATAGCATATAAATTCTATTGAAATTTATATATATATATATATATATATAAACAAAACAAAACAATATAAAATAAAAATAATTTTTTAAAAAAAATTGTAAAATAACAAAATAAAAAATCAGAAGTTCCTGTAGGATGCATGAATGGGGTTCACGCATCTTTCAGCGCGCCTATGATGCATAAACCCCATTCACACATCTTCATGGGATCAGAGATGCATGAATGAGGTTCACGAATCTCTGGGATTTTTTAAAAATATTTGCAACCTTATCCCTTTTAGATAAAAATAATAATAAAAAACACATATATAAAAAAACCGGGAAATAACACACCTCACAACCCTGCTGCTTCACCAACCCATTGCTGGTTTTCCACGCAGCTTCAACCTCGAGCAGATTTCACTCCTTCAAACCAATACTAGTCTAACCCGCATCAACCACGAGTAGACCCTTTCCTGTTGATCCAACTCTGCATGACCGGAAGGCGTCAAAATGCCCCTGTGGAATGGGAAAGAGGGATCTTGAAATAAAAAATGCAACTGTGAGATAGACCCATCCGTGGTAGGCTGCGTGACAACAAGAAGGGATCCCGCAGCAGATTTGTGACTTAATTCCTCGCAGAAAGCTGAAACCACATAGCAGAACCATGAATCTCGGTTCCTCATAGAAAATCGGTGAAGATCACAACTCCTCGCTGTAGATCCATGAAACGGTTCCTCGCAGTGATCTGATATCCCGCAGCAGATCCGTAAGAGGGTTCCACGCAGTGAACTAATTGGGGTCGCAGCAGATCACAGATCTCGGTTCCCCGCAACAAGAAGAAGTAGATAGACACACTAGAGAGAGACACACATAGGCGAAATGGGTAATCCCTAATCGCCATTAAAGTGCCGGAGAGAGAAGCTCCTGAGTGCCAAACCCATTGCATCTATTTTCCATTAAATATTAATTAATATTAAAAAATATAAACAAATGTAAATAAATATTAATAAATATAAATAAATTCTAAAAGATAGTAATAGAATATTAATAAATATTAATTACATACCAACAAATATCAATTAAATATTAATAAATACTGACAAATATTCATAAATACTAAAAAATATTAATAAATGGTATTAAATATAAAAAAATTATTGTAAATATTAATGAAATATTCATAAAAATGGATTAAATGACAATCAAATACTCACAAAAAAAATTAATAAAAGTTAATTAAACATTTATAAATATTAATAAATTTTAATTAAATAACAATATATATACATAATTATTAATAAATTTTAATTAAATATTCTTAAATATAAATAAAACACTAACAAATATTAATAAATATTAATGAAATGATTTTCAATATTTATAAATAATAATTAAAAATTAATAAATATTAAAAACATTAAATAAATATTAATAAATATTAATAAATATTAAATAAATTTTAATTAAATATTAATGTGTATAAATTAATATTAATACATTTTTACTAAATATTAATAAATATTAATTAAATATCTTTAAATTTAAATAAATATTAATAAATAATAGATAAAGATTAAATAAATATTACTAAATATTAAATAAATTAATTTTAATATTAATAAATATTAAATAGAAATTAATAAATATGATTAAATATTAATTAAATATTTAATAAATATTAATAAATATTAATAAATATTAATAAATATTACTAAATATTAATAAATGTTACTAAATATTACTAAATGTAAACAAATATTCATAAATATTAATATTCACTTATATTTAATAATATTTAATAATATTTATGAATATTTATGAATATTTATTTAATAGATATCTATTATTTATTAATATTTAATAATAATTATTGACATTTATTAATATTTATTTAACATTTATTAATATTTAATTAATATTTATTTATATTAATTAATTATTAATTAATATTTATATTCTTAATAAAAGAGGGATTGACCTTCAACTTGTTAAAAAACTTATTAAAATATATGAATATTTAATTAATATTAAATAATATTTAATTGATATTTATTAATATCTATTAATATTTATTAATACTTATTTAAAGTTTATTAATGTTTATTAAATTTTTATTAATATTTATAAATATTTTCAAATGTTGAAAAATATTTTATTGTTATTTATTAGAATTTTCTAGTATTTTATTTATATTTATTGATATTTATTAGTATTTATGCATATTTAGGAATATTTGTTTAATATGTGTTATGGTTTGTTTATATTTAATAGTGTCTAATAATATTTGTTGAGTATTTATATATATTTATTAATATTTAATTAACATTTGTGAATATGTAATTAATATTTATCAATATTTTATTACTATTTTTACCATTCATTTATATTTATTAACATTTATTTACATTTGTTTAAATCCATTAATATTAATTAATATTTAATTACTATTTAAGAATATTTAATCAATATTTATTAATATTTATCAATATTTATTTGTATTATCAATATTGATGAATATTTATTCAAGGTTTATTAATATTTATTAATATTTATAAATATTAAATTAATCTTTATTAATATTTATTTAATATTGATTACTTTTTAATTAATATTTATTTATATTTAATTAAAATTTATTATTAATTAATTAAATTTTATTAATTTTTATCAATATTTATTTTAATATTTAATTATATATATATATATATAGTAAAAATTATTATTAAAAAAATATGGAGGAAGAGTGAACAACGTTCACCCTTCAAAAAATCCCCAAAATGTCAATCCCGTTGATGCTTCCTGATGAGGTGAGAAAAGTGAAGGGGGTTCACTCTTCTCGAGACATATTTTAAAAAATATCCCCAACCCTATCCCTCTTAAAACCCCATTTAAAAAAATTATCTTTTCAGTGGCGTCTTCAGGGGAAAAATTTTTAAACTAGGTTTTTAATTTTTCTTTATAAAATGGGATAGGGTTTGGGGTATTTTAAAAAATGAGTCTAGAGAAGTATGAACCCCATTTTCTCTTCCTCCAGAATTTGTTAAATTAGAAATATTAATATATATATATCTAACTAAAAATTAAAATAAATATTAATAAAAAGAAATAAAAATTAATTAAAATGTAATATATACTAATTAAATATAAAAAAGTATTAATTAAAAATTCATCAATATTTATAAAATATCAAAAATATTAAGTAAGTATTTATAAATATTAAAAAAATATTAATAAACATTAAATAAATATTCATAAATATTGATAATACAAATAAATATTAAAAAATATTGATTAAATATTAAATAAATATTCCTAAATATTTATAAATATTAATTAATAGTAACAAAATAGTAATAAAATAGTAATAAAATAGTAATAAGTATTAATTAATTATTCTCAAATATTAATTAAATATTAAATAAATATTCATAAATAATAATTAAATATTAATCAAATATTAATAAATATTAATTAAATATTCATGAAAAGTTATAAAATTTTATTAAATATTCATAAATACTCATAAATACCATTAAATATCAATAAATATCAATAAATATAAATAATATTAATACATATTAATTAAATAATCAAAAATATAAATAAATACTAAAAAATATTAATAAATATCAACAAAATATTTTTCAACATTTATAAATATTTATAAATATTAATTAAAAATTAATAAACATTAAATAAATATAATTAAATATTCTTGAATATTAATAAATATCAACTAAATAATAATTATTATAAAATAGATATTCATAAAATTTAATAATTTTTTTAACAAGTTGAGTGTCAAGCCCTCTTCTATTAAGAATATATAAATATTAATTAAAAATTAATGAATATAAATAAATATTAAATAAATATTAATAAATGTTAAATAAATACTAATAAATGTTAATAAATTTTAACCAATATTAATAAATAATATTAATCCCTTAAATAATTATTCATAAATATTATTAAATATTAGTAAATATAAGTAAATATTAATATTTATGAATATTTTTTTACATTTAGTAATATTTAGTAATATTTATTCATATTTATAAATATTTAATTAATTTTTAGTTATTTTTAGTGTAATTGTACCCCCAAGCAGCTAATATATATATATATATATATATATATATTTGTTAGTATTTTATTTATATTTATGAATATTTAATTAAAATTTATTAATAATTATTCATTTTTATTTCTATTTTTTGACTTTATTGATATTTGATTAATATTTATTAGTATTTATGAATTTTTAAATAAATTTTATTACTTTATTATAAATATTTGATTAATATTTTAATTAATTTATGGATATTTATTTAATATTTATTAAGATTTTTTTAATATTTATTGGTATTTATTAATACGTTTTTAATATTTATGAATATTTATGTATATATATTATCATTTAATTAATATTTGTGAATAATTAATTGATATTTATTAATACTTTATTTCTCTTTTTACTATTTATTTATATTTATTTACATTTTTTTATATTCATTAATATGTATTAGTATTTTGGAATATTTATTTAATATTCATTCAATATTTATTAATATTTATTTGTATTATCAATATTTATGAATATTTATTTAATGTTTATTAATATTTTTAAATATTTATAAATATTTAATTAATATTTATTGATATTTTATAAATATTGATGAATTTTTAATTGATATTTTTTTATATTTAATTATTCTGTATTAATTTTTAATTAAAATTCATTTCTCTTTATTGATATTTATTTTTATTTTTAGTTATATATATATGGTAATATTTATAATTTAATAAATCCTGGAGGATGAGTGAATGGGGTTCACTCTTTAGAAAATTCACATAGGAACTGTGAACCCCGTTCATGCTTCCTAGCGAGGGGTGAAACGTCAATAGGGTTCATGCTTCTCTAGACCCATTTTTGGAAATACCCCAAACCTTATCCGGTTTTTAAAAAAACATTAAAACCCAAGTCTACAAATTTAGTCCGTTTTCAAGTGTTATGGTTGAGGGAACGTAATAGGTCTACTGGAGGTGGAATCCCGAGCTAGTACGTGATGATGGATCACGGGAATACGATGGTTAAAGAAACGTTCATGATATGAAGATGACAAATCCCTACGCTGATACGCATTGATGGCTTGCTCATTTTTTTTTTCAGTAACTCGAACTGAGATCATTATGCGTTAGATGGGTATTTTTACAGGAGGTTGATGGGTGTGGGGGATTTGGCGTGTCATGGTTGTCAGAATGTGCAGGTATATGACTGGTTGTTGCGTCATTCAGAGCTTGTACACGATGAAAACTTGCAAGAACATGACGGTTGAAGGAACCCTCATGGTTTGATGGTGGTGGATCCCTATACTAGTACATGATGATGGCTCGCTCGTTGGAATCTTCTTGACATTAGTGGATCAACCTGGGCCTAGTACGTGGTGCAACTCATATTGGATGTCTTTTGAAAGGTCTAATATTTTTCTGCCTTAAACCTTTACCCATTTATAATTTCCTCACAAAAAAGAGCCATGATTTCTTTTATACTTATCAATAATCCTTAACATATTTAGTAGATTGAGTAAATTTTTTTTGGATCCTTTCATATTATATTTTATAATGAATTTTTAAAATCGTTCCAACAATGGTTATAAAATGAAGTATGTGTCTTCATCAATACATAGAATATTATCTTACCACTCCGAGTCATATATGTAACAGATAATATTAGACACGCGAGTGGAGGATGAAGCTACTTCTGTCATTTTTCATCTTAACATTTTTTTGTAAACCTCCTACCAATCATGCATATCTTATTCCTTATAGAGCCTTTTAAAGTTGTCTATCTTCTTGAAAGAACCCATTATCTCAAGTTATTTTTAAAAATTAGATTCCAAAGGAATAATTATTAGACTAGAGATATTTACAGATTTACTCAAATTAAGTTCCACGAGCACACCCCAGTGGTTGCGTCCTGTGGCGGTATTTAGAAGGTATCAGTTTCGAGCCTCCACGTTTGAAAATTAGGTATATTTTCATTATTTTCTCCTCCCCTCACAGTTGTAAAAAATATTTTTTTAAATTATTATCATAAGAACCAAAATTCGTTTATTATACAACTTCACCCGTTGGTTGCTCAAGAAGGGATTTCTATAACATTTTTTTATGTTCTTGTATTGATTTAAGAAGTTGCTGCTAACATTAATAACATTTTTCATGAATTGATCTCAAATTTAGGTTTGATGATGACGTTGTTATTTTATCTATAATAGAATTTTTTATTAGATAAGTATCACGTTTTACATTCATTTAGTAATGAATTTTATTAAATGTGATATCACCAAAATAATGATCCATTTATAATTAAACCCTATATCTATTACTGGAATAAGATCAGTATTTCACTAAATAATGAATCTGCTTGTGTATTTCTCTTATTGCTTAGCTATTTATATTGACAAACATGATAATCATATCATATATGACTCTTGTATAATTTCTTTACTATTTAAAAATATTTTTTTGATAAATTAATAATTATTAATTTTGATGGTGTTCAAGAACCCAAAGTTAACAACCTTAAAAATCATGTCTTAAATCGATTTTTTGGTATATGTATTTTTTTGAAAAAAATAATTATTACAATAAAGGTAGGTTAAAAATATCATTAAGACTAATGCACAAAGGAAAGGAAAGGGCCTTGCCTCTTTTGGACTATTTTTGCCCAGGCCAAAGGAGGCAAGGCTTTCGCCCATGCTAATGGAAGGAAGGCATTTTCCACCTTTTCCAGAAATTTTGGGCAAAGGAGACAAGGGCCTTGCTTCCTTTTCTAAAATGAAAAATTACTTATTTTAAATATACTTGTTTCTAGACTTAAAATTTATATTTATATTTTGTTTTTTTGTTTATATATATATATATATCAAAATTTTTCATTAGAATTTGAAGGTAATTTAATATCCCGCATTACTACCATTTAAGGACCCATGAAGTCTGACAAAAACACGTTCTTAAGGATCCCTTTTATAAGGGGGCTTGCCCTACAAATCATTCTAGATTTCCAATTTGGGATCCAATTCCTCCATTTCCTTCACAGAATTAATAATATATTTTTATTAATAATTAGTAATTAATTAATAATAAATATTAATTACTAATAAATAATAATAATAATACCTAAATAATAATTAAATATTAACATTTACTACTAAATATTAAAAATTCAGCAATTAATTTTCATAATATTTTAAAAAATATTAATTAATTACTAATTAATAATATTAATAAAAAAATATTTAATTAATAATAATTAATAGGTTTTAATTAATTAGTAATTAAATAATATTTAATTAATAATAAATAATATTAATAATAACTAAATAAAAAATAAAAAAAATACATATATAATAATAAAAATTGTTAATTAGTAACTAAAGAATAATTTTAAATATTTATTAGTAATTAACATTGATTAGAAATAATTTTTTAATTAAATAATAATTATTGGATAATAATTAATTAACCATTATTATTTTAAAAATAACCTCATTATTAATAATATTTAGTAACTAGATAATATTTTTAAACATTTATTACTAATTATAAAATAATAATTATTCATAATTATTAATAAATAAATAATTAATTTGTTAATTTTTTCTTAATATTATTATTTAATAGTTAAATGTTATATAATTACTAATTAATTAATAAATAATAAAAAAATTATTATTTTTAATAATTAGTTAATAAATAATAATTTTAAATATTTATTAGTAATTAATATTTTTTAGAAATTAATATTTTTTAGAAATTAATATTATTAAATACTAAATCATTTTATTTAATTAATACTTATTGGTAATTAATATTTATTATTAATTAATATTAATTAGAAACAATTAGTTAATTAATTAATATAAATTTAATAAAAATAAATTTACAGATAGTAATTTAATATTTTAATCATTATTATTAATATTTGGTTACTAAATAATTGTTTTAAAGCCGACGAGTCTGCAACCAAGTGGTAAAGTCTCCTAATTAGCATCAAAGAGGTCATGGGATCAAGCCCTGTTGGGCACAGGTACTATTTAGTTCTATGCAAGTGGTGATGCGGGCATGACACAGGTTTAGTGATGCCGATAGGCTAATGTAGGCATGACGCTGCACCGTGCTTTTGGTCCATGTGATGGGATTCATGCCCCCTGGGCCTACAAGCCATGTATTAAATAAATAAGGTTTGATGGGTGGGTTATCTCCTAGGGGGTAATAGCTTACCTTTCTGACCTCTCTGTGGTGTATGTGTGTTTGCATGTAATTGTACCCCCAAACACCTAATATATGTATTTTAAAAGGATACATTTCCCTCTTGGTTTGTTTTGCTGTCTTCTAGTGGTAGTGTGTGTGCCACTTCTTTGAACTCGTTTCCCCTTTCTCTTATACTTCATTTTTTTTCTAATAAATTTTGAGGGTGTAAGTTTGGACACCAACTCACACACGAGCCTCTTTCGATTAATATTTATTAGTTAATTAATAATTAATCAGTTAATTAGTAATTAAAACTAATAATATATACTTAAATATTTCTTAATTAATAATAATTTAATAATTAATAATTATATTTTTATTTTTAATAATTAGTTAATAAATAATCATTTTAAATATTTAGTAGTAATTAATATTAACTAGTAATTAATTTTGATTATAAATTAATATGAATAATTTTTAAATCATATAATTTAATTAATATTTATTAATAATTAATATTTATTAGTAAATAATATTAATTTACAACAACTAGATAATTAATTAACACTAATTTAATTATAATTAAAAAATATTAATTTAATCATTTAATCATTATTATTAATATTTAGTAACTAAAAAAATTTAAATTATTATTAGTAATTATATAATAAACAATTATTACTATTAATTAATTAATTAATCAATTTTTATTTACTATTTTTAATAAGTAATTTTAGGAGAGATGGAGGCGTGGGTGTGAGAATTACTTCATAAAGGCGATGATGGCATTTAGGGCTCTCTTCTGAAAATAGTGATTCTACAATTCCATAGTTCCAGGATTCTATTTGGAGGCTAATATTAGGTGTTGACCTCAATTCCTAAAGAGTTTCTATAGAAATTTGAAGGCCCTTTAGTTTTGGATGGAAACCAAGGTACAATTCCAGATCTAAAGTGTGAAAGTCACTAACACCCCTTTGCCGCTTTCAAAATTTTCTCCTCTAGTAGGATTCATATGAAAGGCTCAGTTTCTCATGTTGAGACCAATCATGATGCTTTTTCAGAAATACTAACCATGGGAAGGAACTCATTAATATCACTAATCATTCTTCCCAATGGCATGAATCCTTGCCAGATGGATGATTTGGCTCGATGAATCTTGTTTCTTTTGGTGTTTTTGAATTGGAGATGTATCTCTTTAGGCCAATGCTTCTTACACTTCATTTTTCAGTCAAAAGATTTTTGGACTCGTGTGTGGTCTACTGGTTCATTATTTCTAAAGCCTGGGATGCTTCATCTCCATGAATGTTCCATATATTTCAGTGTGTTATAGGCCAATAAAACCTTTTCATAGGTATGGGTGAGGCTGGTTGGTCTCAATATGAGTTTGTGGCATCCAAAAATTCTGTACAAAATTTCATCAGCAATTGGGGTCCCAATCCATTTGGATAATAAAACTGCCAAATAATTCAGTCATGGACACTTTGCAAAGATGTTGGTTAAGATCGAACTTACGTTCACTTTTGTTGATAATGTCATTTTCACTACACCTACTGATGAAATTCATATCAATGCTGAATATGAGAAATGTATAGATTTTTTCTTTGTCTATATATATGTTGGGAACTTGGGTAAGAATTAAAGGAACAATCTTTGCAATTTTTTTGGTTCAAAGGGATACTTTTCATGGGAGTGCATTATTAAATCCATTGGGAATCAAGACATAAAGCCTTTACCACATGGAAAACCCTATGATTTTTCTAGGCAGCCTAAGGTGAAGGTAGTGGTGGCTAGGGCTAATCATCTTAGCTTTAGTTTTAAGGAAACAATGTCATTGACACCGGGTCAAACCTCCAGGGCCCAGGCAGTTGCTGAATTTGAGCTGTCGATAGGTGAAGTTTCTGAGTCCCAGTTCATGCACAAGGATGAAAATTTAAAGGAACCTGGATAGTCATATATGGTTCTTAATGCTAATACAGATAATGTTTTTTATGTAGGATAAAATACTATCTTGGGTAGAATGTGCTGAGGAATATGTCTCTATTCAAGTTTCTACCTCTTTTAGTGGTCCTTTGGTCAAAGGAATGGGAAATATCCATAGTTATTTAGCACCTACTATTGAGTTGAATGTTATTAAAACCACAAGGTAGGCTGACTAGTTTGGAGAAGATAACAATGTTGGGGTCCGTGCTGCTATTGAAGTTCGGACCACCGCCCCGGTTATTGGCTTAGATATGGTCTAGTTTGATCCTATAGACTTAGTAGATGGTGAAGCATGTGGACAACCTGCTAAGCCGAGTGAGGATGGTCAATCTAATGGTGAGTATGGGAAGTATGATAATGGTCAATATGAAGGTGATATTTTATCTCAAGAGGCATTTGATTCTATATTATCATAGGAGATAACTTCTCTTGCTTCAGCTGATCGAAAGGAAAAAAAAAGTTACACACAGCTTGCTTTTTACCCTTTTAGGTAGAGTCTTCAATGGATACCCTTTTGGTAATGGAATGTCCTTTCTCATATTAATATTATGATCTCATGAAAAATAATTATGATAATTTTGTAAAATCCCAAGTCATAGATTGTGAAGCTAAAAGGGTAAAAAATTATAAAACACCTCAAGAGGACTATGAGAGTGACAGGTTCCCCTAGGTCTTAAAGAAGAAATAAAAAAAATGTTCTGATTTAAACTTGAAGTTACATTATCCAAAATGGAGATGGATGTTTGTTTCCTATAGTTACTATCTACTTGTTTATAAATTTCTATAAAAATTTAAAGATTTTTTCTGATTGAATCCATAGAAATATATTCGTGATCTTTCCTAGAAATACAATAGCTGTATCATTCCAGAAGATTCCTCTGATTCATCATCGGATGATGAGTTCGTTCCACCTCAAAGGTCAAAATCATAGTAGAGAGTTATACATCTAATGAGTAGAGGTTGACATCCCAAAAACATGGGTTCTAAAGGAAGTGACATGAGTTGATCTCTTGTATCCTCTATTGTGAGCATCTCATGCTTTATTGTCCCCTCTTTCCTTTTTTCCCCAACATATACTTTAAGTTTTTTTCTAATAAATTTTGAGGGTGTGGGTTGGATTTCCAATTCAAACTCAAACCATTTTGAGTATAATAAGTTACTAAATACAGTTTAATTACTGATTAACTAATAACTAATAACTATTAATTCGTAATTAATTAGTTAATAATTAGTATTGTTTAAAATATTATTAATATTAATTACTTTATTATTAATATTTAATAATAAATGTTAATAGTTAATTATTATTTAGGTATTATTATTATTATTATTTATTAGTAATTAATATTTATTATTAATTAATTACTAATTTTTAATAAAAACATATTATTAATTCAGTGCTGCAAAGGGAGCACCTGGATCCCATATTGGAAATCGAAAAGGATTTCTCAGAAAAAACCCCTTATAAAAGTAGACTCCGTTAGAGGGTTTCTATCAGAATTATATATTACTTTAATATTAGTAATTTTGAATATTAAATAGCTGTTAAATTTCACTAATAAATTATGTTATATATATATAAAACAAAAGATAATTAAACATAAAAATTTAAAATATACAAACATGTATATTTAAATTAAGTATTTTTTTCATTTTGACAAAACCTGTAAGGTATTTGCCCAAATTTTTAGGAAAAGGTGAAAAAGACTTTTCCCTCTTTGGCTCGGGAGAAAATAAGTTAAAGGTGGAAAGGACCTTGCCACCTTAGTGAATTAGTATTAAAAATATTTTTAACCTACCATTTTTAAAATAACTATTTTTTTCAAAAAACCTATATAAAAAATAGCTCTTAAAATTTTCATAATATTAATCACATTTTGAATACTTACTGTCACCCTATTTAATCTGATTAGATGGAGTTCTATTTTTGTAACCTTTAGATTTTTTAAAATTATTTTTGAATTCTAAAATTTTATTAAATGATCATATATTTAAATAACATGAATTTTTTTTATATAAATATTTATTAATAAAATTTGACCTAATCTTTTCTACTAAATCAAATCTATGAGAGATATTCTTGTTAAGTTTGAAAAAAATATGCGGAGTTTCCTTTTCAAGAAGATAATCTCATATCTCTGTGTGTGTGTGTGTGTGTGTGTGTCAATCTGTCTCCCTCTATGTGTTCATTGAGCCAGAAATCCATGTCTACAATATAGATCCTTGCTGAAGAGAAAATACCATTGGATGAATATGATGTTGATTCCTACACAACAAAAATGAAATAAGGATCATTTTCTTAAAGCATCAAGATAATTCGAGTATGTATTAGAGGTTTTTATTGAGTGACACAAAATTTTACCTAAAATTTCTCTTTAAAATTGAAAATATGCACTTTGAGTCATACTAGTCTCATCGTATGTTTGATTGACATGTTCCTGATTACTACACATCAAAAATAACTTATGTACTATTTTCCTAAATTATTAATACAATCTGAGTGTGTTTTATTAGTTTCCAATGAGTGACACTTATTTTTAACCAAAATTTCATTTTTAAATTGAAAATACGCATTTCGAGTCACATTGGTCACAATGTATATTAGATTGAGGTAAAAATAATTCTTACATGTCAAAAATGACTTAGGGATCATTTTCCTACATTATTAAATCAATCTAAATGTGTTCTCTTAGTTTTAAGTATGTGATGTATGTTTTGAACTTAAATTTTAATTTTAAATTAAAACATACAATTTGAGTCATACGGCTCACATCGTGCACCAAATTGATATGTGGTCGATTCATACATATTAAAATGAATTAATTATTGTTTTAATAAAGTATCTAGAAAATATGAGTGTGTTATATATGTTTTTAGTGAGTGAAATGTTTTTAACTAAAATTCCATTTTTATATGAAAACAATCACTTTAACCTATTGTGGTCACACCATAAGTCGGATTGTTGTGAGACTGATTACTACACATCACAAATGACTTATGAATCATTCTAATAAATTATCAAGACAATACAATCATTTTTTCTCAGTTTTAAGGGAGTGACACATATTTTTAACTAAAATGTCATTTTTAAAGTGAAACTACACATTTCGATTCATATCGGTCTCACCGTGTATCAGATTGAGGTGCAGATAATTTCTACATATCATAAATGACATATGTATAGTTTTTCTAATGTATAATAAAAGTTAGAGAGTATTTTCTCAGTTTTTAGTGATTCACAGACATTTTTACCAAAAATTTCATTTTTAAACTAAAAGCACATATTTTGAGTCTTACTGGTCACACCATGTATCAAATTGAGGTACAGTTGATTCCTACACATCAAAAATAAAATATGGATCATTTTTATAAAGCATAAAAACAATATTACTGTGTTTATTATTTTTGAGTATGTCATGCGTCTTTTTAACTGAAATTCATTTTTAAATTGAAATGACACATTTTGTGTCATACCAGTCACACTGTGTTTCAGATTGAGGTTTGACTGATTCCCACATGTCACAAAAAATATATGGGTCATTTTCATAAAGTATCAGAACAATTTGAGTGTGTTTTCTCAATTTTGAGTATTTCATGCGTGTTTGGAACTAAAATATCAATTATAAATAATAACACAAAATTTTAGTCATATTGGTTACACTATGTGTTAGATTAATGTGTGTTTGATTTTTAAAAATCAAAATTGACTTAAAGATCATTTTAATAATGTATCAAGACAATTAAAGTTTGTTTTATAGGTTTTTAGTGAGTTACACATATATTGACTAAAATATCATTTTTAAATTGAAAACACGTACTTTAATTCACACCTATCACATCATGTGTCTTATTGACATGAGAGTAATTTCTACACAACAAAAAATTACTTATGGATATTTTTTCTAATGTATCAAGACAATACCAGTGCATTTTCTTGATTTTTAGTTAGTGAAACATGTTTTGAACAAAAATTTTGCTTTTAAATTGAAAGACACATTTCGTGTCATACCAGTCACACTGTATAACCAATTGAGATACAATTGATTCATACATGTAACATATGACTTATGGATAATTCTACTGATGTATCAGAATAAAATGAATGAATTTTATTAGTTTTGAGTATGTGATATGTGTTCTGAACTAAAATGAAAATTTTAAATAAAAACATACACTTTGAGTCATACGGGTCACACCATGCATCAGATTGATATGGAGTTGATTCATACACATCACAAAAGACTTATTGATTTTTTTCTTAAATAAAAAAATAATATTAACGTGTTTAATCACTTTTGAGTAAGTCACACATCTTTTTAACTAAAATTTCATTTAAAACTGAAATCACACACTTTGAGTCATACTAGTCTTACCATGTATCAGATTGATGCGTGGATGATTCCTACACATCAAAAAGTACTTATGGATATTTTATTAATTTATCAAGATAATTGGATTGTGACTTATTAATTTTAAGTATGTGAAACACGTTTTTAACTAATTTTTCATTTTTAAACTGAAAACTCTCATTTGGAGTCATACCGATCATCCCATGTTTCAGATCAAGGTAAAACTAATTACTACATAATAAGAATGTCTTATGAATCATTTTCCTAACATATCAAAATAATATGAATATGCATTCTTGGTTTTGAGTATGTTATGCATCTTTTTAACTAAAATATAAATTTAAACTAAAAACATACACTTTGAGTAATTTATAAATTGATAAAACACACTACTAAACAAAAAGAGATCCAATAAAGAAATAATGTATATATAAAGAGAAAAAATAGTACCTGAGTACATAATTCTTGTTGATGTATTGGTTTATAGTTTCTTTTTCTCTGATCATTATGTGTTCTTAATAGAACACAAAATGGTCAAAGAAAAATCAATTCTCAAAAAATTCATTTCTTCACGATCTTTGTAAAAATTAAATAAATAAGTATTAAATAAAAATGATAATGAAATTAACTAAAGTAGAAGAAATGATGATAAAATTTACTAAAAAAGTAGTAGTAAGTCACCTCTTCACGATGTTTGAAATATTCTGATACCATGTATTTGGACCATTCATTTCTAAAAAAAATCTATTTCCTATATTGAATATAAGGGCTGTCAACTATCGTAGTAGTAGTGTAAAAATATAAATAAATAAAGGATTGATAAATATTTTAAATTAAATTGTAATTTTCATCCAGAATACCTCTTCCAGGATGCTATTTTTTTTATGAAATATAACATCTTTCATAAATATTAAAACATAATAACCACGATCTTTACAATTTTTTTAGAAACTAAATAAATATTAAAACAATATTCAAAAAATTAAATAATTTATTTTGATATATGTTTTGATAGTTAAATATTATTATATAAACCCTAATACTTATCCACTTGTATAAGTCGATAGGATTCTTGTGCTCATGGAATTACCTCATTCCATGATTTTGATGACATCATAAATTTTTTTTCATTAAAACATAATATAAAATGTTTATATTGAATTTTATTTGTAAAATGTTTCATGCAGTGTATTATAAGTTGGTAAGATTCATCCCATGTGGTCGATTTGTTGTATATCCACACATTTAATCCAAATAATAAATATTTGGAGCATCTATATTGATTGGAATGAGAGACCAATGATACCTAAAAAAATTAATAACTAATGAAAGGAATGAAAAAAATATTAAGATGGTTAAATTGTAGAGTTTTACCCCTAAATTGTTGAAATTAAGAATATTTTGTCATTTGAAATTATGTTTTCAAACATTGCGGCCAGTTTTTACACTATTACTGAGTATTCCTCTTCTCTTAATGAAATATTTTTATAGAAGTGATGTGATGAGTAATGAGTCCAAATTTTTTTCACATGGTTTCCCCATATAATAATACTGATATATACACTTATAAAAAATATTAATAGTATTTAACTATAATTGATATAGTAGATCAATTATTGGACACAAAAATTATAAAAACCACCTCCTGTATACATTTAAAACTGATACTCATAGCGAATCATGATTGAGGATTTCATCTACATTCTCAAGACCAAGAAAGTTTGTAATGGAATCTCCATACATTTTTCTTTAAAATAAATTATAGTTGAATCACCATTTTTGAACAATACATCCATATGAAAATTTAATATTAGTAAATTTAGAAGTTGAATTGGGAGGGAAGAGTTACTTTCTGAATGTATTTTCAATCAATTGGTTTATCCTTTAGATTTTTTTGATTCAAACTTCTATTTCCCCTTCCCTTTATTTATATAAAATAATAATGATCGGTTTTAGGAATTTTTTAATTAATTGTTAATGGTTTTTCATAAATCATAAATTTGAATGTAATACCTCCTCGTCGATATGTATTTTTTCAAGATGTAATAGCCATGCTATGGAAGTTGAAATATAAATCCCAATCGTGTGAACATCCATATTGTCACGACCAGCCTTCACCAAAAGGAGGGAAGGGTCAGCAGATTGCCAGGCCCTTCCTTCTTTAAGTTGAAGGAGAGATAATGACCCCCCCAAACCCGCCTTCAATAGGTCCCGGAGTGGCGAACAATGCCAAGGGAATGAGATCACACACTAAATGGAAGGAATTACCTTTTTTTTCTTTTAATAGGATTGAGAGACAAGATAGAAAATCCCACAACACCAAGACTGAAAGTAAAAAGTAAAGCCAAGAACCATTCCCAATGCATGTTACAAAAGTAAAATCCACAATGTATAAGGAGACTACAAGGAAAAGTACCAAAAGAAAGAACAACAACAACTGTGATGATCTGTCTCAAAGTCTGAGCTAGTACGGTCCAGCACAATCCCCAAAGTCCTCCTGGAAACCTGAAAGCAGTTTTATATACGTAGGGTGAGCATACAGGTATACTCAGTAGGGAAAACCAAATACTCTCATACACAAGTGGGGAGACATACTAATGCCCTGTGATAAAAGAGATAACCAAGCACCTACCAAGGAAACTAACCACCCAAGCCTCACCAAGGCACACTCCCCAAATAACACAAGTCAAGTAATGTATAGTAATAGCACATCGATGTTTGGGTACCCCGCGCCACTTTCCCACTGGTTATTGAATACATCCTATGCATCGAACCAATCCCGCCATTCTCACCATAGTCCCACTACCACACCCTGCCCACACACACCTGGGCAATACCCTCACGCAGTCCCACTTCCAAACTCCGCCCGAAAACACCTGGGCCACAACTGTCTCACGTAACCATGCCTGCAAACACCTAGGCCAGAACAACCACCGTCACGCCCGAAGACACCTGGGACTCATCCCGAAGACACTTGGGAAACCACCTGCCCGAACACACCTGGGCCAACCACCACACCACCTTGCCCGAAGATTCTTGGGATAATAATGGACTTCAGGCCATCACAGCCTGCCCGGAGATACTTGGGCTATCCGGGAAAGGGAGCAGAAAGGAGCTAATAACCATCCACTAATAGAAGTGTTGGAAAAAACACCATACCCCATGAAATGGGGGTGTTCGACACTAAGTTCTCAACTTGGGCGGGGCACGAATTAGAAACACAAAAACTACAAGTATGTATAGGTAACACGCACTCACCCAAATCTAGGTTTTTCTTCAACCAGCCTAAAGAACACAATCAGTGCCCAAGTCACGACTCACACCAAACCAAAACCCATTTGTCCCATCCTTGTTTCATGTTCAGTGATAAAGTTTAAATAAGTTTTTGCACCTACTTAGGCAACTAACAAGCATAAGCACAAGCCAAGGAAAGAGTATAGTCAAACATCAACTTAAAAATCCAAACCCGGTTCTCTTGTAAAGTCACAACAACAAAGGGATAAGTGAGATCCCTCGAAATACTGGAACCAAAGAAAACCACAAGATATAGCCCCATGTCCCCAGGATCTTGGAGCCAGCAATTTCTCAACAATAGAGGATCCCACCCTAATTCGTGATATAATCAAGGTAACCACGCGACCTCAAATTTACAACCAGTGACATCATAACAACAGGGGATCCCATCCCCACCCACATCACCCAGCAATCGGCCTGTGAACAAAAAAACCACTTCTACCAACACAAAGCAGGCCCATACATGTATTTTAGATTTAAATGATTTAACACACTCCATGATTTCAACTTCACTGTGCTTTGACCGGGGTTATCACAGAAAGGTTTGATCTTGGTTATCACAGAAAGGTTTGATCCTGGTGCTTTCAATTTATTTAGCTGAATGTACATAATTAACCAAATTTATTTACACAGTAAGGGTCCAAAACCACAATACAATCCATCTAAACATAAACAGAGGTAAGGGTTCGTTAGTGCACAGAGAAAGACCACCAACGACCATGATTTTCAGTAGGCGTAAGCCCACATAATTCAAAAATCATTAATAATGAAAGAAGAGAAAAACAGAGCAGCACCATCTGTCACACCCCTCCCCTTCATTCATTATAATTCGTTTATTATCTTTTTAATGTTTGGTTAATCCAATTATACAGAAACAATAGCATACCCACCCCGCAAGATACACATAAAGGAGAGACAAAGGTGAAACCCTACTTGATTGATCAACGATCGAAGTTTATCTTCAAGCGCCAGGAACACGATGCGCGATTTGCAGGGGTGGGGCCTCGGGAATAAAAGGACAAGAAGGCGAATCGATGGGAGGGTGATCGGGAAAAAGAAACCCAGGGAGAACCCTTTTGTTTATAAGGGCCTAGGACTATTGAGATAAGAACGTGAAACCGCGTATGGAGCAGGGGTCGTGGGTTGACCACGTGGCCCCACACATCATTAAAGGGTCCCCGCCTTTAGGGGATGTTTAAACCGACGCACCAGGGTATCTCACTTAAAAAAACCCCATTAATTGGCATTAATGGGCTTTAAAACAGGCTTAAAGGGGTCAAAATAGGGTTTAAAACCCAATTTTGTGCAAAAAGGAGGCACTACTGGAAAACCCGTGGGGGTAGTCTAGAGCCACCGGTAGCCGAGAGCCACCGGTGGCTGATAGTTACCAGTAGCTGAGCTATCGGTGGGCTACAACAACTGGTAGTCGAGAGCTACCGGTGGCTGATAGCTACCGGTAGGCTGTAGCCACCGGTAGTCAAGAGTTACCGGTAGGCTGGAGCGACTGGTAGACCAAGCTACTGGTAGTCGAGCTATCGGTAGGGCGAGCGACCGGTAGGCTGCGGCTACCGGTAGACCGAGCTATCGGTAGGCCTACTACCGGTAGGCTAAGGCTACCGATAGGCCTACTGTGGGTCAAAATCCACCGAGAAGTTGGGATGGCCTCCCATACCACCCATAACACCTCAAACATCAGATTTTTACTAAGTAATGGTCCTCCAACAACCCAGGCCATTACACAGATCATCAAGGGGAATAGGTAGCTCAGTGCTTGGATCATGAGCTACATGAATCCTCACTCTCAATGAACCTTTTGGAAGTTGTTTGTTGTGTAGAATATATCCATGTAAATTGTACATTGTACCCATCGAAACAAGGTGATGGGTGGGTGATAATAGCTATAAATCACATTCTTTTTCAACCTGAATAATATCATTATAGAAAAGTACTAGTGTCTTCATGATTTAAGTTTGACATAAATAATTATGATAAAATTGATTGCCTATGGAAAGGTAGACTTTTTAGGGGAATAGATTACCTCAAAGCTAAGCGGATGGGATATTCATGCAGTGTTTGTTGTTTTATTTTTTATTCTCTATTATTCCTTTCCATAATATTGTATAATATTGAGTTTTTTACATTGTATTTCACACATGATTCACACAACATCCAGGTATTGGTATCCCTAGATATCGACCTACTATACTTCACAAAATATTCCCACACAGTTTCAAGGAATAAAATTAGAATATGAAAAATCACCTCCAAACAATAGAAACCCATCCCCACACACTCTATCATGATAAAGTATTCAAATTTTAAAACCTTTATGATTATTTACATAAGAATTTTTTAGTGAAAAAATCATACATATCGTGCCATCCATGTAAGTCTTATTCTTCCCTAACAACTCTATATTTGTGATCACATTTAATCTTCATTTTTTTTGTAGGTTGAAGTTTAACAATGAAAAATACATGGGGTGATTCCATGTAGTCAATTCCAATATATGGGAGAGGAGACTAATGGAGAAAATATTGTTCCCCTTTTATTGGACTCCGCCATAATCTGGGAATTTGATATGAGGGACTGTTCACTGGATTCTCAGTGATGGACATGAGATCTTAAATTTTGATGGGTAGAGTGAGAGCTTGAATACGAGGGAATTTTACTGGGGGAATGGGTATAATATAAGGTAGATTGTGGAAAACCATGGGATGTTGGGATTCATCATGATTCAAATGATAAATTCTAGTGTATTAGAAAAAATGGAAGGGGAAACAAAATTATGGTTAGAGGTCTAGGTAAGGGAAAATTATGTTCACCATGATGTGTGGGGGGTGTGGAAGAAAATTATTTCATTCAAAATTAATCCCAACATCCTCACCAAACCAAGGTTGAACATAATAATTCATGGATGTGTCATTGTATGTCTATTTCAATGTACTCCCAATATGTTCATGTTCATTAATTTCATGATCAACGACTCAATCAGGTGGACCTATCCCAATACAGTGAGACTATATCCCACTGAATTAAAGTGTTTTCCTAGTGTCTAGGAGCCATATAATCTTATAGAAGAAGCACATGAGTCTTAATCAATCCTCAAGGGTATAATACAAAAATTTAAAAGAATATCTGAGAGATTAAATGTCATTTTACATTTTTTATTTACTAGAAACTATCACAATAATATCCATAATATTATAATTAAAAACATGATGAAATTAATAATAAATTATCTATTACAATTGATACAACAATGAAAAAATATCTTGAAGTATTTATATTTTTTTAGTGAATAATAAGTGATTGGGATCATATGATATATTATGACTTCAATTATCAAACAAATATCATTTTATACACTCAATACAGTATATCTACTTTAATAGTTCCATAAATATAAATCATTAGCACTAAAAAATAACAAATTTTATAAGAACCTTTAAAATTCAATGCCTTTAATCAGTGTTAAAAAATTATAGATAAAAGGGGTCCTTTATTGTCACTAGTTGAGAACTGAAAAGGGGGGATCCTAATCTATACTGTTTTTAGTACTCATGAAGGAACATTTGATTTGTGCTATAAATAACAATGATAAAAGTCATGCAGCTAAGTGATACTAAAATTACATCACATTATAATATAAAATAAATAATTTAATTGAAATTAAATTTTCATCACAAATATAAGAAAAAACACCATATTTCATACATTTAAAACCTTTACATTGGTATGTAAAATTTATCAAAAATATCAAAAAATTATAAAACAAAAAATTTTAATTGTATTTATCCCTAAAAATCCTCTCAGAAGAGCTTGTTCATGCTACCCATTTCCAAACAATCCACCCCATCTCGACCAAAAGAGTGCACCTATAATAATTTAAAACACACACTTTGATTCATACTGGTCAAATAATGTGTCAAATTGATGTGTGAATAATTCCTACATGTCCTAAATGACATATGGATCATTTTCATAAGGTATCAAGACATTCCAAGAATATTTTCTTAGTTTTTAGTGAGTGACACACATTTTTAACTAAAATGTCATTTTTAAACTGAAAGATGCATTTCAAGTCATACCGGTCACACTGTGTGACAGATTGAAGTAAAACTGATTAATACATATAAAAAATGACTTATGGATCATTATCTTAATGTATAAAAACAATATGAATGAATTTGATTAGTTTTAAGTATGTGACATGTGTCTTTAACTAAAATTACAATTTTAAATAAAAATATACACTTTAAGTCAAACCGGATATACCATGAGTTAGATTGATGTGAGGTTGATTCCTACACATAAAAAATGACATAAGAATCGTTGTCCTAATGTGTCAATACAAAATTATCATGTTTGATCATTTTTAGTGAGTGACACATGTTTTTAACTAATATGACATTTTAAACTGAAAACACTCATTTCATGGCATACCAGTTATATCATGTATCATATTTAGGTATGACTAATTCCTAAACATCAAAAAATGGCTTATGGATAGTTATCCTAAAGTATCAAAAAAATATGAATTTTTTTTACCAATTTTGGGTATGTCACATGAATTTTTAACTAAAATATCATTTTATAATAAAAACACAGACTACGAGTCATACTGGTCACACCATGTGTTGGATTGAAGTGAGATTGATTCATAGATGTCATAAAAGACTTATATATTATTTTCCTAAATTATCAATATAATTTGAATGTGTTTACTAGGTTTTGAGAAGGTTAATTTTTTTACTAGAATGTCATTTAAAACTAAAATCACACACTATGAGTCATACTGGTCTTATCTTGTATTAGATTGATGTTTGGATGATTCATACACATAATAAATGAATTATGGATCATTTTCATACATTTTCAAGATAATATGAGTGTTTTTTATATATTGTAAATAAGTGACACATGTTTTTAACTAAACTACCATTTTTAAACTAAAAACACTGATTTTGTTTCATATTGGTAACACAATGTATCAAATTGAGGAACAACTAATTCCTACATACCAAAAATTACCTATGGATCATTATCTTAAATTATCAAAACAATATGAATGTTTCTCTTGGTTTTGAGTATGTCACACATCTTTTTAACTAAAATTTAAATTTAAACTACAAACATTGACTTTTATTCATTTTTAAATTGAAAAAATACATTACTAAACATAAACAGACCAAATAAAGAACAAATAGCTCTATGAAGATAGAAAATATTACCTGAGTGTATCATCCTTATTGATGAGTTAATTTATAATTTGTTTTTCTCTGATCATTAGGTTCTCCTAATAGAGCACAAAATTATTGAAGAAAAAGAAATTCTTAATGAAATCAACTATTCAAGATATATATGAAAATTAAAAAAATAAATATTGAATAAAAATGATAAGTAAATTGAAAAAAAATTAAATAAAAAGATTATCAAATTATCTAAATAAGTAGTAGGTAGCCATAGCTTCATGATGTCTGTATACACTCTAACACCATGTATTTGGCCCATTAATTTCCAATTTTTTTTTTCATATTTTAAATATGAGGACTTACAATAGTAATATTAGAATAAGAAAAGTATAAATAAACAATGGATTAATAAATTTTTTAAATGAAATCATATTTATTATCGAGAATACCTATTCAATGATGCTAGTTTGTTGATGAAATATGTTATATTTCATAAATTTTTAAAAGTAATAAACACTATATTTTCCATTAGTTTGTTTTGGACACTATAGAAATATTAAAAAAGTTATGTAATTTGTTTTGATATATGTTTTGATAGTGAAATATTATTATACATACCCTAATAATTATCCAATTATAGAAGTCGATAGGATTATTTTGACCATGACCTTACCTCATGCCATCATTCTGAAAATATCATAAATAAATTTCAGTGAAAAATAATATAAAATATATATATTGAATTTTATTTGTAAAATGTTGCATCCTGTGTATTAAAAATTGATAAACATCATCATGTTTGGTTGATTTTTTGGTTATCCAAGCATTGAATCCAAATAATAAATCTTTGGCGTATCTATATTGATTATAATTATAAATCAATTATTCCTAAAAAAATAATAAGGAACAACTAATGAAAGGAATGAAAATATATTTGATATGATTAAATTGAGAGTTTTACCCATGAATCATGTGAATTGAGAAGAGTTTTTCATTTGTAATTTTGTTTTCAAATATAGCTTCTATTTTTTACACTGTTACTGAGTATTCCACTTCTCCAAATGATATTTATTATAGAAGTGATGTGAGGACTAATGAGTCCAAATTTTTTTACACAGGGTTTTCCTTTATAATAATATTGATATATATTCCTGTAAAAAATATGAATAGTATTTAACTATAATTAACATAGTAGAATAGATATTGGATAAAGAAATTATGAAAACTTAACCCATGTATACATTTAAAACTGTGACTCATTTCTATTCATTATTGAGGACATGATTTATATTCTCAAGACCAAGAAAGTATGTAATGTCTTCTCCATAATTTTTTCCTTAAAATTAAATTATATTTTCTTCACCATTTTTGAACATTGTATCTATATAAGCACAAAATATTAGTAATTGAGGATGTGGATTTGGTGGAAAAAATTTAACTTCTAAAGTTCCTTTTGATCGATTGGTTGATCCTTTAATTGTTTTGATTCAAACTTCTATTTACCATTCCCTTTCTCCATATGTAATAACATTAATATATGTAGGAGTTTTTTTAATAATTTTTATTGGTTTTGAATAAAAATAAATTGGATAGGAATACCATAATGTTAAAAATTATTTTTATAAGATCAAATGGACATGATAAGGATGTTCCAATAGTAAGTTCAACCTTGTGAACATATAGATCATCATGGGGAATAGTTATCTCTGTTCTTGGATCATGATCTATGTGAATCCAAAATCTCACTGAATCTTTTGGAAGTTTTTTGTTTTATAGAATATCTCCTTGGATATTATACATTATACCACTCACAACAAGGTGATGGGTGGGTTCTGATTGCTATAAATCACAATCATTTTCAACCTATAGAATATTTTTATAGAAAGGTATTAATGTATTATTAGTTCACATTTCATAGAAAAAATTATGATAAAATTGATTAACTTAGGTGAGGAAAACATTGAGTGAATGGATTGCCTCAAAGATGGGGGGAGGTATTCATGTAGTGGTTGTTATTGTTTTTTTCTTCTATTTTATGTCTTCCCATAACAATCCCTATTAACTCATACTAAAAATTATGTTTTTTTCTAGATAATCTACTCATGTATCCATCTCATCCATTTTTTTATCTTTATTCCTAATTTTTTCTACTTATATGTTCACTGTCAGACTCAAAAACCGAAAACTCTAACTCAAGTATATTGTTCTGGATCCTTAAAAGATAATGAAATTGGTCATTCATCTAGTACACCCATTTTTTATTTTATGTCAAAATTAGATAAAAAATATTGGAAAATATGTAATCATTGTTATATAATACGAATTTAAAGTAGAAACGATTTTTATTATGTAAAAAATTCCCATTCTTTCCATATTTCATATTTCTCTATAAGAGCCTCCATCCATAGTACATGAAATTATATGGATGTTTCTTTTGGATTTTGATTCATCAATCTTCTTATAAAAAAATGAAAATAATTATTTAGTTGTTTCATGCCACTTAAAATTATTAATATAGATTTAAATATATACCATTTTTTCAAGTGAATCATACCCCATCCATGCTTTATGGTAGGGGTATGTTGGTTTTTCTTCATGCTGGTTATTTTTAGCACTCAGTGGATATTTCATAAACTAACAGTTCCTAATCTAAGTGATCAATACATGTATTTTCATGTAATATATTACCAATCACAATTTACCAGTAAATATTCCTTCTTCTGATGACCAATAATTTCAATTCTTGTTTCTTGGTTTATCATGTGTGCATACATTTATGGTGGGTGCATGTTTACTTTCCCTTCATCATCCCTAAGATAATGCTTCGAAAAAATTGTCTGAAATACTCTATGAGCCTTTACTTGGACCATTAATGCAAATTTTATTCGGCAATAATCTGGTATAAATGTAATCTATAGGGGATAATGATGAATAAATTAACATTAATTTTTTTTAGTAAAGTAAAGAAACTATATCATAATGTTACCCTAATATCTTCCTAAATTAATGCATTAACCATGGGTACAACATTGGGCCATGTAACTACATTAACCGACATATGAATTTGAGTGGTTATCTCAATGTAACTAATGAAAATAAACTTTTTTGGGTTAACGAGTTAGTCACGTGAATTCCACCCAACCTTAAATTTGATTCCTTTTCTCATCACCATAATACTTTTTGTTAAAACTATCACACTATGACACTACTATTTTCCAGGTACATAAGATGTTCACCTTCTAGAATCTCCTCTACTTCAAAATCATCAATATGTTGTTCCTCAGGATTGGTACCATCCACGTGTGGAGAAACTAATTATTCTTCTGCATTGGGATCATCACCATGTTAAGAAACCTATTGTTCCTTATGATTGGGTGTATCAAAATTTATAGAATCCATTATCTATATAAGTGGTTGAAAATTTAATTTAGATAATATAAATTCAATAGTGAAATAATAATTATATTAGGTAACATAATTTATATTAAAAAAATATACCGTTATTATTGCAATATCATTTTTTCTTTAAGTTTTAAGGGATTTGACCTCTCTATCAGATATCCAAATCCCCTCATTGTGGTATTCTCTAATATAAAAGACCCCATACAAATTATGACTACCAAAAAATGATTTTGAAATTCCAAGAAATGTGTTATCCTCATTTGAATTGATATATGACCCATCTATGGTTTTGGATGAGAATAGAACAATTGAATACATTCTCTTTTTAGGATTTGAAACATAAAATACATGAACTTCCTATGATTCCATCAAAACATGTTCATATTTATACCCATCCTTACTGAAATAAAATTTCATGAATCCATTTCATCTATTTTAATTTCACTCATATTATCAATCCACTTTCATTGAATAATCGAATCATAGAATGTTTTATAATCCAACTCCCATAATTGTTTGATGATTCCAAAGTATGACATATTTGCATAAATTGGATTATTTACTTGGTACTAGATACATGAATCACTTCAGAAAAATGTGTAACTCCTCTATTTTTATGGTATTGCGTCCATATTGTTCCTCTATATAGGACATATAACCTTTAATTACATAAATTTTATAAGATTGTACAAGCGTACTTTTTCCTCTGACTAGCCATAAAAATTGTTCTAAAATTGAATTCAAATTTTCAATTGAATGCTTAAAAATATAGTCTTTAAACCATCCTATAAACTATATATTATGTGTATTTTATATCTATATTTCATCCATTGTTGGAATAAAATTAAAATGAATATATTTGTGGGTTTTAACAAATGGGGTAATGAAAAAGCCATATTTTACAATTTTATTATGATATAAAATGTCTTTTTATGTTCATTAATTGATTAATCATGCCAATATTTAATTAATTTTATGTTTTATGGAAGGATAAATATATTTTTATAAAACTAGATTAAGGATGAACAATTTAGTATGAAGATTATGTCTCATGACATCCCACTAGAAAAGGACCAACTCTAAGACCTCAAACCAAAGAAACATGTCAAAACAGAGAAAAAGATACTAGAAAACAATAAGAACTTAACCTTTTATGGAGACGTATCAAGATAATTTATAGGTAATATTTTTTATTTTTTTGAGTATATTTTTTTTGGGGTTTTAACTTGGGTGGTTTTTTGGGTGAAATTAGGGAATTTCTTAAGGAAGTAGGGCAGTGCACAGTTAGTGCATGGTTTTTCCAAATTGTGCGGCGATCCCACAAAACTATGCGAACCCAAGTAGAGGGTATTTTCATGGATAACACATGGTTTTTCAAACCATGTTATATCCTAGTACTAACCATGCAACACACCTGAGTGATGTACGTTTTTAGGTCACACAGTTATGGAAGCCTGTGCACCCCGTATAGAAAATCTTCCATGAGGTATTTTAATCCCAAAAAAATTATTAAAAAAATTATTAAACCCCTATATTATATCCATAAACCCCCCATATTGAAAATAAATTGTTTTATATCATTATAAGAGGTTCTCAGTTTAATTCCAAGGCTTTCCAATCTCCTTTCATAGCAATTTCAATCCTAGATTGAAGATATGCACCTTCCTGATAGAGATTATCATCTTGGTTTGTTTCTCATCATTCTCACATCCTTCTATCATCCTTTGAAGGGAAGTTTTTCTCTTTTTATTGTGGATTTTTATATATGGTTATTAAATCTTGATTCTTTTGGTCTTGTATTTAAGTTTCAAATGTAGAACTCATTCTTCATCGTGTCAGATCATTCTGCTTCAATAGGGGTTTTCCAATGGAGGGTGTTTTTCAATTATCTTGAGGTAGGTGGTTTATTATTCGATTCCAAAAGTCTTGATTTCAATTAAATGTATGTAATTATATAATTTCTATTGAATTTTTACCAATTGAATCTCTTAAATTGAATTAATTAATCTGTTTAATTAAATAATTAAAGTATTAGGAAATTGGATTAATTAATTGGTGAATTAATTAATGGAAAATTTTGATTATGGAATTGATGGGATATTGGTATTTTGAGATTAAATTAATTAATTCTTGAACTAGTTAATGGAATATAGTTAATTTGGAATTTATGTGAAAGTGGTATTTGGGAAATTGGTCAATTAATGTGATTAATAATTAATTAACAACGACAATTATGATATAGTTGACTTAAACTTAATGGGTTAATGGGGTATATGATTTAAATATTGAAATATAGTTTAATGATGATTTTTCATATTATTCCATGTGAATTAAATTGTCAAACCATGTTTTTTTAATTTATTGAAAAATTATACTTTAAAGAGCATGTTTGATAAGAAGGTTAATAATGCTTATCCTTGTTGTATGAGAAATTGTGATATGTGTGATATTATGATACATGTGATTTTTTGATAAATGGGGTGTGGGACATGAACTGATGCTTCAAATACACACATGATACTAGACATGGAATTCTAGAACCAAATTCATGCACGTGATAATGAGTGTGAGACACAGACTACTGCTTTAAAATACTACTTATGTGATTGATTGATAAAAGAGTTGTGGGACATATACTGATGCATCAAATAACCATGGTGTCCTACCCATGTCATTCTAAGCCCAAATTGTTTGAATTGGACTATGGATCCAATTTTTCATAATTTTAATTTAAATTAAATGGATAAAGAAATCCCATGTGTTATAATGAATTTTTAATTGAATATGTGATATGGTTTAGACTCTCATATGGGCCAAAGAATATATTGATGGTTTGGGTGTTCTCGGGAACCCGAGGCTTATGTGGTTAATTAAAGAATAATTGAAAATGTGAAATTTTTTTATTTATGCATTGGAAATTATTCTTTATACATATTCATACATTATTATTGACTGGATATTTTTTTAGATGTCGTTGGTGGTGGCCTACCAAGTTGTACTCACACCCTACTAGGACTGCCTGATCAATACCCAAATAGATTTAATGGTTACAAGAAAGGTTAAGGGATATGTTCCTATGTTAGATAGATTCTATGGTATGTAGTATGGATTAGGGAACTAAACTTGGTGTTGGGACCCTTTTGGAAGTTTTTAGTGTTTATTTATTTCGGATTTTTCATATAGACACTTGACACATATTCAGCCTGACTTACCTACTATTTAGTTTTAGATATTTTATTTCCTATTTTGGTCATTATGTGATACTGGTTTGGTTTGGTTATTAGATATATCATTTGTTTATTCTTATTTATTTACACTATTTTGATACTTTGATAAAGAGGTTATAGTCTCCCCATGATAGATATTATACACTCTGTCGGAAAACAATTCCTCAATGTAAAATTGAAGTATTTTTTAGTTGATTGTGTTTTCTAAAAAATAATCTTTCTAAGTTATTTTGTGGAGGTCCATAGATATTTTTACATGGTATGTTAACAAAGATCCAAGACAAAGGAATGGATTTATTGGAATTAGTACAAAAAATTACATACACAAGGTGACGTCGTTTCCTAGTGTTTGCCAAATTTTTGGGGTACAAATCTTGGTGTTTGACTAGCATCATGAAAATTGTATTTCCTTGAAGGCCTTATGAAAATATTTAAAAGGCATAAGTTTCATGAATACTGGGTTTTTTTAAGGGTGCTTCACGAAGGTGTGAAGGTATTGGCGATGATCTCCATGATTATGTCAAGCATCATGGGTGGTGAATTTTCCTGAAGCTTTGTGAGATAGGGAAAAATACGAACACAATGAGGGAGCATTGTGAAACGTTACTAATGTGGATGGAAGGTTTTGGAATTGGTGTAAATTCCTATAAATAGGCCTCTACCCCTTCATAAAATTAGTAAGACTTAACAAAAATCTTAAGGCTTCAGATTCACAAAGGTGGTTCACGAAGGTTGTCCTTGAGAAAATATTCATGAAGGAAAATGGTTCACAAACACTATAAAATCCAACCAAAATATTTTTTCATTAATAAGGTGGTAAAGTTCATGAAGGATATAAAAATAAAATTGAAAGTAGTGTGATTTGCGAAGGATAATTAATCTTTGTGGAAGTGTTTGAGCATTGAGAAAGGAGGTTTCTTTGAGAAGAATAGTTGAGCTTCATGAAAGAAGGGAGCTTCATGAAGATAGTGGGCATTTAGAAAGTGTTGAAAAAGGATTTCTCAATGAACTGTGGTAAAGTGAGATCCATCAATTGGATGAAAGTGGGAATTAAATATAGAATCTACCTATAGTTTAGGATGCATACCTTAATGTTAATGAAGAGACCTACAAGTACATAATTTGTTTTTGAATCCCTTCTAAGAGGAGTGAGAAGAGGAATAGGAAGAAGGTGATCATTTACACCCGTAGTGAGACTGATAAATAGAATCAGGGAGTGACCCATGGGAAAGTAGTGAGAAAAACCTAAACCTTATAAAGACATTGAGCCTGGGTATAGAAGTGATCTAGACCAAACATTATATTTTTCTAGTGAGCCTCAGTGGATTTGGTACATCGGTATGTCTCTATTGTATGCTCCTTGGACATAACCAGTGAGGGTGAACTAAGTAAAATAGTTGTGTATCACGCATGATTTAATTTTTTCTTATACATTTCTATGGGGAAGGGAGAGAAGAGAATTTTGTTTAATAATAAAACAAGATCTGAAGGGTCATTTTTTTTAATATGTCATACCTTGATTCACCCCCTCTTAGGTTATTTAACCTAATTGGGATAACACCCTCATTGATAGTAGGTAGTCTCTAGTGTATAGGGAGGCATGCCTGAGGTTATGTGATTGACTAGATCAGTGCATTAGTGTGTGAAAATTGGGTCGGGATGTCACAAAGTGGTATCAAAAGATATTTTCTTTTCTTTTCTTTTGTCATACTATTTAGAAAATTTATATAGGATAATAGGATGAGTCAGACCTTGGTTAAGAGATCATGCATGGGAGTATCTAACACATTTATTAGGGTAAAAGCCAAGTTCCTAGAGTGGTATTTTTGTTATTGATGTGTGTTGTTTAGTTTAATGTAATTTCACCTCGATTGATTCAATTTTTGTGTGATTTGATTATTGTTTTATAAATTTTTTGATATTTGACTCATGGATCATAATGGAATAAGAGTTGAGTTTTTATGCAACATTCTAGGCACTCATGATTTATTATGACACGAATAATTTTAGGCATGCATGAAAAAGATGGTTTTGGTTAAGTTATTAAAATTGAAAAGTTTTTTCTTTTTAGTGTAATTAGATGAAAAGGGTTCCTAATATGAAATTGAAAGTTTTAAATGATGAAAAATGTGGAAAATTGGTGTCTAATCAGAATATTGAATAATGAGAATGATTCTACCCTTTGTTAACCATGACCAAGATTTAGGATGGTTAAGGGTAATCATAGCTCCTCAGTTTTGACCATGTTGTGGGGTTTATGGGGAAAACATGTTATAGATTTTGGGACAACCTCATTTTAAATTTGTTAAAGTGGTGTTATGCATCCTAAGATGTGTTTTTCAATTATAAATATATTACTCCTTGAAAACTCATGTTGAGAGGATTATGGGAGGTTGTGTAAGAAAATGATCCCCCAACATTAGAACCCAAGGAACCAATAGTGTCGAGTGAGGAAAATAAGGAACGGTTTTGAGAGAACTTTTCTCGGTTCATGAAATTCATGGAAAGAGACCCAGGGGATGTTTTGAAAAGAATGTCTGATCTGAAATGATATTTTCAGTTGCAACATCCTTTAAAATTTATCATATAGGGTGTAACTAGGTTAGATAAGTCTTGTATTGATTCTATCTAAACTAAACTTGACCATTTAGAGACTCTTGATAAGAAGAGAGTGAAATTTTCTGCTTACATGTTACGTAGTTAGGAAAAGTGTTGGTGGAACATCTAAACTCAGGATGGATAGTTATATAATATGGAGTGGAAGGAATTTAATGAGAAGTTCTTAGGGCAACTTTACCCTAAGAGTTTTAGGTAGGAGAGAGCAGCTAAGTTTATGAGGTTGACTCACACTAGTAGAAATAGTGGCTTCAACATCAAAGATATGAATTCAATTTTTATAAACCAATGAAAAATGCATTAGTGGGAACATTTTGGAATCAATTTTTACATAAACTGACAAAAAATATTATATTGACTTTTGGCATTGGTTTTTTAAAAAATCAATGCCAAAGCACCATGAGAAATGATTTATGGCATCGATTTTTTTTACAAAAACCGATGTCATAAATGAAAAAAAATCGGTGCTAGTTTTTATTCAAACTTACATCATAAATAATAATAAAAAATTAGTGTTAATTTTTTTTGAAAACCAATGCTGAAAAGTTTTAAAAAATACATAGAATCATGAAACTTTCATTTTTTAGAACATTCAAACACTCTCTCGACTCACGATGAACCCAACGATGACCCGATTATCCCAATGTCAATTGTTCTTTATTTTATTTGATATTTATCATCATTTCATGATCTTTGGTCTTGATACTTCATCCTATGTCATTATTTCATCATCTACGGAAGTATTTCTCCCCCCAAACCATTTTTCGGCTGACCAACATCCATGGTTTTATTTTTTTATTGTTCATTATTCATTTATACAAACATTTTTGTGAGATATTTTAGTGTTTGTTCTTTCAATGAATTTGAGGGAGAAAGTTCAAATTAGGGATCCATTTTCCTCGGTGAAATCAAAATTTTTTATTTTTTTTAAATTTTGAAGTTAAATTATTTATCATTTTGTTATATTATTGAGTTATTGTTTCAATTATTTGTATGCAGTTGATTCTTATTTATAAATTTTGTTCCTAAAGATGGTTATTTTGATAAATTTATTATTTTATGAAATTTTCAAATGGTAGTGATGATATATATTTAACAATGAATAATGATATATTGTGTTATCATTCATCAATATAATGTACATCACATGTAATGACTCCATATTTTTCACTCGATAAATTAATATAATCTTCATTACCTTTTGACACATGCGACACCGAACTAATGTAACAACTATGTAATATAAACAAATACAAGTTAGATGATTAAAAATAATTAAATTATAATATTACTAAACAAAATGTATATAATAAAAAAATAAAAAAATTATTATTTTTAAATTCAGAAGATATATAATTTATATTACAATAGGATTTTTTCAAATAAAATATGTTAACATTTTGTGTAATTCACCTTAATAATTTAAATTAACCACTTTTAAATGATTCAAAACACATTTCCATATAGGAACTAATATATTATATTTAATTAATTTTCATATTCTTTTGTAATAATATTAAAAACAATAAATTTTTAAATGATCATATTCTTTTGAAATAATATATTAACATTAATTAATTTTCATATTATTTTGATGCTTCCTATTTGATTACCAATAATTTTTATTAAATGTGTTTAAGTTTAAAATGTATCTATATATATATATTTAAATGTTTATATATTTTAATATATTCACTAATTATATTTTTATGTCAGGTATTGATTGGATCGTAATTGGATAAATTTACGAAGGACCACTAGTGAATATGAAAAAGGATTTTATGAATTATTAGAATTTTATAAATGAAATATTCAAAAGAAAAATTTGATTTTATATACATGTGTTATGTGTTTGAATATGAGAATATTAAACTTCAGATAAATCAAGGATCATCTCATTTTTCATGGTTTATGCCTTAATTATACACATTAGATATAACACGGTGAATGACCTAAAAATTCAACATCTAATGTTGATGAAAATATTCATAATGAGGTAGAGGATCATATTATAGAATTAATTTATGATTCAGGTGTTGAATCCATTGAAAAAACATCAACTATTGAATGATTGTATGAAGATTCTAAGAAACAATTATTCCCAGGTTGTAGTAAATATATAGTGTTATCAGCAATTTTGAGATTAGTTAACTTGAAAGCAAGAAATGTGTGGAGTGATAAAATTTTCTCAAACTTACTTGATCTTTTAAAATAACTACTTTTAGAAGGAAATATGATTCCATATTCCAATTATGAGGCAAATAAGATATTATTCCCAATGGGATTGGGGTATAAAAAGATACATGCTTTTCCCATTGATTGTGTGTCATATAGAAAATAATATGAATATTTATCAAGTTTTCCTAAATGTGGAACATCACGCTATAAGATGGATGAAAAAGTCAACTCAGATTCATTCTTAGGTACTGGAACATAACCTCATGAAAAATAAATTTTGTACTTTCTATTGATATCATCCAATAATTCCTTCATATAATTCTGATAAGTGAACTGTGTTTCATTCTTAGGTACCAGAATCAAAGCTCGTGCTAATGAAATTTGGTACCTTCCGATAATTCCTTGTTTGATGCATCTATTTGAAAATCCAGTTGATAAAAAAAGGTTAAGATGGCATTTAGATTAGGGAATCTCTGATGGTAACTTACCTCACCTTACTAATTCATCACAGTGGAAGTGATTTGATAAAAAATTTCATGATTTTGTATGCGATGTTTGAAATATGATAATGGATTGTGTACTGATATAATGAATCCATATTGGAGCCTAAGTAGCCAACACAGTTCATGGCTTGTTTTTTTGGTAGTTTATAACTTTTCCCCACATATATGTATAAATAAAAAATATTTTATGATGATCTTGATGATTTATAGACCAAAATAGCTGGGAAATGACATTAATGTGTATCTTTTACCATTGATTGATGATTTGAAAATTCTATGGGAGAAATGTGTTAAATTTTTCGATGCTTACAAGAATGATTTTTTTTCGTGTTATGATAATGTTAACTATAAATGAATTTCCTTCATATGGAAACTTATCTTGATATAATGTTAAGGGACATAAAGCATGTCCAATTTTTGAAGAAGAGACTTAATATTATCAATTTCAGAATGGAAGAAAGATAGTGTACTTGGGTCATCAAATATTTTTTCAAATTGATCATCCTTATCATTGATTAAAAAAGTATTTAACGATTTACAATAATACAATATTCCCCCATGACCATTGTTAGTTGAGGAATATTATGGCAGGGTGAAAAATATTGATTCGAAATTTGGAAAGAAAAAAGTTCTATTCTTCAAAAAAATATTTGGAGGAAATAGTTTATATTTTTCGAACTACCTTATTTTTGATTTTTGGATATAATAAATAACATCTATGTTATGCATATTAAGAAAAAAATATGTGACGATTTGATTGAAACTTTGTTAGACATAAAAGGAAAGAAAAAATATGGATTTCATGCTAGATTAGAATTGATATCAAGGGGAATACGTTTGGAGTTAGTTCCCACTATTAATGGAAATAGAACATATTTACCTCTGGCTTGTCACACATTAAGAAATATTGAGAAGATGAATTTTTTTCAGTGACTTCATGGTATTGAAGTACCCAGTGGTTATTATTCAAATGTGAATAATTTGGTGTCATTTATGGACTGTAAATTAATAGGTATGAAATCTCATGGTTGTTATGTATTGATGAAAAAACTTCTACTAGTCGAACTATGTGGTATATTAGTGACAACTTTCAGAAAGATTATCATCAGGTTATGTAATTTTTTCAAATCCATTTTTAGAAAAGTCGTTGATCTAAATTTGTTAGATGTGTTGGACAATGAATCTTCTATCATTCTTTATCAACTAGAAATGTTTTTACCATATATGTTTTTTGATATAATGGTTTGTCTGGTAATTAATTTGGTGCATAAGATAGTAATATTTGGGCCTATAAATTTATGATGGATGTATCCTTTTGAAAGATATATGAAAATTTTGAAGGGATATGTTAAAAATCCTTATCAAACAGAGGCCACTTTTGTTCAAAAATATTTATTGGAAGGGGTGATTGAGTTCTTTACTAATTTTTTTATGAAGTGGAGCATATTGGTCTCCCTATATCTCAACATATGATAGTTGATAGTGAATATAGAGGGATTAGAGGCTTAATGGTAAAGTTCACTCCACACGATGAAGTGATGTAAGAACATTTATACATTTTAAACAATAAAAACGAGGTTTAATCATATATATCATCACTTATTACAAAATTAAAGTTATGATATTCTAAAAGAAATGAAAATTGGTAGATGATTGAGCATAAAAATACATTTTTTCATGGTTTAAAGAGAAAGTCTTCATAGATATATCTATATCAGAAACATTGAAATGGTTGGTAAGGGGGCCATTTATTAATGTGATAAAATGGTCTAGTTTTGATATTAATTGGTACACATTTTACATAAAGAATGTGGATGAAAAGAGTAACATTCAAAATAGTGGTGTAATGGTCATCACTGAAGCGCTGGTTTTTTCGAGTGCAAAGCTAAAAACCAAATTTCTGCATCAAAACCATATTTTGGAGTTCTTGTAGGTATATGGTAAATTGATTATATTAAATTTTGATTCAACGTGTTTAAGTGTAAGTGGGTATCAAGTAATAGTGGTGTAAAACATGTGGAACATGGGTTTAAACTGGTTGATTTAAAAATATTTAGTTTCCATGAGGAACAATTTATCATGGCCACACATGCAAAGATACTATTTTATGTCATTGATCCATCGAATGACCAGTGATCCATAAATTTTCAAGGGAAAATAATCCATTTGGATGATGAGAATGATGACTATGTTATTGATTTATATGTGGATTCTTCATCTATTACATGATTTGTGGATAATAACGACTATAACATAGACATAGTGCATGCAATACGAAATTATCATGCTGAAGGGATATGAGAAAACACTAAATTAATCTCTTAATTAATTTGGTAATTATTTACATTATATTTATTTTTTAAAAATTTACATGTGTAAAAATGGTATTATTTAACAACCATTGGATATTTAGTCATATATATTTTATTATTTATTTTATTTCTTGGGTTAAATTTTTATTTTCCATGAATTTGGTTAATTTTTTTTTCATTGAAATACCCAACGTACACTATTATATTTTAGTTTAATTTACACATATGAGAACAAATTTTCAAACTTGGATATTTAAATTTTTAAATGTTTATATATTTATAGAATTAATGTTTATATTTAATAGTTCACGTTGAATATTGTTTTGGTTAAGAATCATAAAATCATTTTTTTAAACTTACACATGTGTGCAACTTTTTTTACATATATATCTTTATTTTCCTATTTCTTAATTACCGACTTGTCTAATTATATTCAGGTACATAATAATTTCATGACATATTTCTATTACAATAAAAGATATAGATGCAGATACATAATAACATATACCTAGATATTTGAATCATTTCATATTATAAAATTTCCAGTAATATAGTTATTTAATGAAAGAAAACTTTTGAATTACAAAAAATAATTATAGGACTACTAATGAGAGTTCAGCGGGGGAGTCTTTTTCTTTTAGTATCCGGAAATCAAATTCTTCAGTTGGTAAACATGGAATTACATGTTTATAAAAACTATCACTTTATCATGGAGATGAGTGATTAAATATTAGTTATGATGATAATAATAATGCAATTATCCCAAATACAACATAGTTTATCAACTATATCAGCATGCAAAGCTGTTATAGGATTAACATTTTATATCTTGATTGGAATTTTGTTGACAATGCAGTGATAGATCAAATTTAGGAGGCTTTAAAGGTAAAATATATCAATTGATTTATTTTATATCATTTTTTTGATATGATATATTGTAAATGAATAATATTTTTTTATGAAATTATAGATGAAATTCAAATTTTGAAGAAAAAAATCAGTTAAGAAAAGATTTATTACTTTAGTAGTGGTTTGATGGAGGGATTTCAAAATAAAGATGACAAACAATTATGTGTTTGGAAGGAGACAGAATGAAATCCCATGCCTTAAGTATCTGTATTTAGATGAAGATACATGAAAGAAATTTGTTTCTACCCAACATGATGAAACATTTTAGGCATGATAATTATATTATATTATAATGTAAGATTTCTTATATATGTAACAAATTAATTATTAGTTTACATATTATATAAAATTCCTCAAAGAAATCCCATAAAGACATCCAATTGCATAACGTATACCCTTATAATTTATCAAGTGGAGGGTATCATTTATTGGAGTAAAAAATGATTGAGGAAAATTTTGAATCACTAAGAGGTCACTCCACTAGTGGTTTTGATAAAGTCAAATTCTTTCCTCCATCTCTAACCAAACTCCATTAGAAATGGAAAAGAGTGAAAAGAAGAAAAAAAATGAGAAGTATCTTACAGAGAAAGCTATGGAAGTAGCTGAAATAATTTTAAGTAAATAATAATTTTTTCATGAATTTTTGTAATTTATATATTAACAAAACTAATATACCATTTTCATTTTTCATTTTAGGATGAACTTTAGGTTCAATCGATATAGGGAACTTTTATACCTATGGGTAGGATATAAATCCTAGCCACTACTTTAGGAAATCCCGAAAATCCCATCCGCATAAGAGGATTTGAGGAGGGTGTTTTTAGAGGAAATATTTTTATTTATCAATGTAAAAAATCAAGAGACCCAGAAATCAAATCCTTAAATTCTTAGCTGAAAGATATAAAACATTCCATGTGATATCAAATTTAAGCCACTATGTAGAAGTCCATTTTAGAACAATTGATGAAATAGTCACAATCTATGCAGCCTGCTCAGCCTGCCTACTCAGATCCTCCACCTCCTCGCTCAGAACCAACCTTATAATGTGACTTTTATACAGGAGATACTGATGTTCCTATTGTAGCATTCTACATCATGAATTTTTTGTGGGACTCTATACATCATCATCCCATTCATATGAGTCAGTTTAGAGTGTCAGTACATAATATTATTGATCATACTATTGTAGTATCATTCCCAACCGTATGGGTCATTTTTTACTTTGTCCATATAGCCTTATTAATCATATTTAATATGAGGTATGTATTTTTAAATATTAATTACATCTAATTGAAAATTAATTATAAAATTTGATGAAATTTAACATATATAGAAGCATATTAAATACAAAAAAATGGAACAAAGGAAATAAAAGGATCAGTAACAAAATATTGTAGATGTTTCAGATATTTTTTATGGGATAGAAAGATTATCATATGTTTCTTCTTTCTTGGATAATGTCTATGAGTTTTAAATGTCATCTAACATATGTGGAAGAGACTATCCATTGAGAATATTTTGAAAATTTATCATGGATATAATTAATTTTGAAGAGCTCATCATGCACGTGTTGTAGTTGTTTTCCATGTAACTAAATTGATGTTTCAGTTTTTTTTAATTTTTAAAATAAAGATAGTTTAAATTGACTAACTATATTAATTTTTTTATTAGGTATCTAAACACGCTGCTTGTTCAAAATGACACCACATGAATTTATAGTTTTATATATCTATAATTCATTTTAATGGTTTTTCTGTATGTATCTACTGAAAATATATAGGTATATATATATGAGAGGTTATTAATGACGAATATTGGGTGTTGGTTTTTTCCATTTCTTGATGGGTAAGAATAGAAACATAATTATGAACTAATTTTCATTATAATGTCATTAAATGTGAAATTCTTGTATTTTAGGGGGGAATTGAATGTTAGGAGTATTCTACCCAAGTGAAAACATATTATATTGGGTTTTATCTTTATTAAGTGGTGTTCATAGAAAATTTTCCACCATATTAGAAAATTAAGTTTATTTATTTTTTTAAGCTCGTTATATTTATCTATCATTTTTTATACATGTATTATTAGTTGATATATATGAAAATGCAGGTCATGGAAATTTTTTAACAAATATAGCCTGTTAATAGTGAATACAAATTCAATCAACTATGTGAAAGTAATGGTAATTATTTTTTATATTAGATATTATTTTGATTTTTTAATATATATATTTATATATGTATATATTGTTTTTCATTATTAAGTTAATTTTTTATTAACTGCAGTGTCATTATCAATAAGGACATGTTGAATGTGGTTATTATGTTCTTTGATTCATGTATGAGATAATCACAACTGGGGTAATGGCTGATTTTGATTAGGTTAGTAATATTAATTATTTTATATTTTCTATCATAGTATTCTGTTTTTTAATCTTTTATAATTCAAGATTATTTTATACATTCAATGATGTCTATTCGTACATGAAAGATGAACTTGACGATCTTTAATTTTTCTTTGTGAACTATTTGTTATGTTTGATTATGATTTAAGTTTTGTAAATTCTAAAGATTATGATTAGTATTACATTTTGTTAATAACAAGTGTTCAAAAACAAATTATATTATTATAATATGTGTTTGAACATAATGATATAAAATAACTTTTTCAATAATAAATGACAATGATCATGTTATTAATTTTAGGTATGTGTTTTTTAATTGTACATTATAATACAAAGTCATAGATAATTTTTTGATTAACTTGTTAAAAGTATGTATGTTTTTATAGATTTTAAACCCTGATAAATGTCATTTGATGGATGTATAATTTTTTTTCTATTACAAATATTCTGATTTTTTATGGGGTGTAATATTTATAATTTTCAAAAAAAAAAAACTTTTGGTGTTGGTTTTCATAAAAAATGATTCTGAATCATTTAAAAAAATTTGAATGGTTTTTAGCGTTGGTTTTTATGAAAATCGACACTAAAAATGAAGCCCAATCAAATTTTAGATGTTAGTTTTTAAAAAATGGATGCAAAAAATCTTATTTTTAACGTTACCTTTAATGACGTCGGTTAAAAACCGATGTCAACTTTGAAAAAACAGACGTTAAATCATGTTTTTGCACTAGTTCCAAGGGAGTATGTCTATGTTAAACTATGCTAGTATATTTATATATTTTCAGTTATTTTATTTATTATTGGAATAAGACTATGATACTATATAAAATTGATTTTAGTATGGGATTAAATGTAAAATTAAGTCCTAGGTAAATATCTTTAGTCTGAATAAGTTTTTAGAAGTGGTGAATCAGACTCTCATTTCTGAGGGGAACCCGAAGGAGGATTCCAATGGAGGATATGTGTTTTTTATAGATGTGTAAGAGGTATATATTCCAAGATAATGAAGCATCACTATGATATTTTAATCCAAGGATATAGCAATTAGAGTGTCTACGGGGAAGGATTAGTTATTCAGGGTCCTGCCCGACTGATCTATCACTAGTGCGGTAGGTCGGGTCAAATTTGTAGACATTTTCCTCGAACATCTGTAGAGTACTTAGCTTGTGCTAGGATGGGACATCTATAGGGGTTCTGTAAGAACCCATAGAAGATGATTAGTGATGGAGCTACTAGGAAAAATTTGAGTGTGGGAAGGATATCTTCTATTCAATATCATTCTGGAAGTTGGAGTTCTACTTTCCATGGAAGTAGAGGTAGTGGATAAGGTGATTCTATGAAAGAGATCCAATATTAGCTAACTGGTCCAACACATTTTAATCAGACTGCATCACAGGGAAGTGGGGAAGTACATTTTCATTCATTTTAGCTTAAGTTGGTGGATAGAGAAGCTAAACCATCGATAATGAGAGGTACTATTCTAGTAGCTTATATACTAGCCAGTTCCTTATTTGATAATGGTGCCCCTAATTATTTTATATAATCATAACTTGTGAATTGTTTGATCCTTGTGGTGGAGTTAGTGATAGGGTTTATGATGATAGATACTCCATTGGGATTATGGTCTGGAGACATCTAATTATGCAAGGGGTGTTCTCTCATGGTTGGGGAGTATCATTTTAGATATTATATCCTTGACATGTCAGGCTTTGTCCTAATTTTGGGTGTGGATTGGTTAGTAACATACTGATCCCACATTGATTTCTACTGAAGGAGAGTTACTTTTATGTATCCATAGGGTAATAATTATATTCACCATAGAGAGTGGGATATAAAGGCAGGATCTAATGACCCATGCTTGATGTACATGGACATTACATTTCTTTTGTGGAAAAATTAATACATTACAAAAACGGAGGCCCAAAGAAAATTTTAGTTTAGTGTATTTTTAAACTTAGAACACATTCTTCTAACTTGGTGAAAGATCTTCAACATCTCCTATAAAGATCTTCCCCTTTAGTTTTCCTACCTAAATCATTTCTTTATATCCCAGGGAAAATAACACATAAAAAAATTGATCTCAAATGCTCAGTAAGGGTAAACATGAATAACATAAAAAACATAAACATAAGAATGTAAAAAAATGAACATAAATTTTGAATATAAAAATATTGAGTCATAAAATAAATATTTTCAGTTCATAAGGCACAAATAATAAATGAACACAAACCATGATAAAATAGATTTGACCTAAAACATGGAATTGCGAAAAACACATAAGCATAGAAAATAATTTCTATATTAGACAATGATCATTTCCAAGACTATCATAGTGGAAAAAGTCCATTACTGATTTGGGTTTACTTTTCGTTTCATCCATGTATTACTGAACCAGATTTACTTTCCATTCTATCCATATATTAATGAACTGGGTTTACTTGTTGTTCTAGCCCTGTATTACTGAATCTAGTTTACTTTCCATTCCAGTCATGTCTATATCATGAGATATAAATCCTTATGAAAAAATTAATTTTATATAGATATAGGTCTCACCCATATTATAGTGAAATCATTTTAACGTGTGCCACAAAAACATAAATCAATCCTCATAGCATAACCTAAGGAATAAAATGGGTTTCTTAAACATCAATCCATCATAATACAAATAAAACAAATGGATTTCATAAATAGTATTCCATAATAAACACAATCAAACCATATTAATAATAAGGATATAAACATAACCCTATTTAAATAATTTCATCCTAGATTAATTTTTTTGATGAAACACTTGAAATTAATTCTTGAGGAAAATATCATTTCTTCTTCAAAAATGTTTTCTTTTCTCAAAATGCCATGAAATTTTATAATAAAAAATTTATTTTAAAATAAACTTGAAATATTTTAGAGTAATCTTCATGAAAATATTGTGTTATGAAGATGTAAAAATCCATTCATGCCGTATAATTTAAAAAAGCATTCTCCTCATACTTTTGTAAGAAAAGTCAAAGAGTACCTCATATTGAATAATGAAAAAAGATTGTTTTCATAGTATTTAATAAAAATTCAACAATGGGTAAAATTGACTTTAAAATGTTTTATAATAATAGAAACAATATTAACCATTTAGGAAACATGGATTTGGATGATAAATATACCCTATTAAGTACTTATAAATATGCAATATTAGATAAAAACGAGATTGCGAAATTATATCTTACCTTATTTCTGATATCCATTTTATGTATTTGAAACTAATATATATTGACTTAAATAATTTCATGGAAATTTTCAATAATAATATCCATTTTATTATATCATATATGATTATATTATCATCTTTTTGTAAATAATATTTCATTATTACTTGTTATTCAGGTATAAATTGCTTCATTTTCACTGCATGTTTTGTCGAATAAGTTATGGTTATCCTAATTAGGTCATAGTTATATAATTAAAAAATTATATAAACTAATATATATCATATTTATTTATTATGTACAATTATATAGTCATTATTTAATGGATATCATGTAGAATTAATCCCATCGCATCGTGGAGACGGTAGGTCGTATGTACACACGAGCAATGATATCATTCCTTTAATTATGAAATAGTAATGAAGTGGATGGTATGTATATTTTTAAAGAATAAATAAAATTTTATAATAATCATATATAGTTATTATTTCCATCATTATACCCATCCATGTCAAGTGGTGGTGAAAAATAGATTGCACCACGACGTGGAGACGGTAAGTAGTACGCACGCATGCATGATGATTTCATTTTTCATAGGATGGATATAAGGTGGAATATGGTAGTTACATAATCTTTATAATATATAAATATAAAATTTATATTTTATTCAATAATTTATAATGTAAATAAATCATGAAGATAAAGTATAATAAGAAATAAATTAAAAGAATCGGTAGAGGAGATGACTTCATCTTCGACGAGCTCCCTCTTGATATCCTTCTAAAGGCACTAGATTTGGTATTTTTAGAAGACCAAAACCTCTATAATGTGACTAAGGAAGTTTGAAAGTGAAATGGTCAGTGTATGGATGAAATTTAAGGCTAAATGAGTTGTGAAGAAATGAGGGAAGAGGTGCCCTTTTATAATTTGGCGAGGGGAACATTTGAAATATCCAAAAATATTAATTTATAATAAAATAAAACCACATCCAAAAACATAAAAAATTTCATATTTTAGAATATTGGATAGATAAGGTTGTAATCGCATCAACTATTAAATTTTAGACATGTTTTTTAGTCCATTTAGACATTATCATTTTAATTTAACACTTAGTTATTCTATTTCATTTGAACTCGGGTAACAATTATTTCGATATTAAAAGGGTAAAATATTTACTTATTAGATGTAAATTAAACCATAAATAAATAATTTAGATAATTTTATACCATTTAATAATTATTTTATATTTTGAAAATTTTTATGATATTTAATTAATTTAATAAAACATTATTTTGATTCAATTCGTTGATTTTAAAAATATCAAGATAAGATTTTATTTGAGAACAAATATTTTATTATATCCACATGGGGTCAAAGTAATATATAAAATTAATTTAATATATTAATTATTTAAATTTATATTTATTTTAATATTTTTAATAACATTAATTTGATATTTCCCTTAATAAAATTATTACAACATTAGTTTTGTGTAATTATTTTAAAAACTTATATGATGAATAAAAATTAAAAATAAAATACTATGACGAAGATAAATATACTATATTCCAAATAAATATATGTAGTAGAATTTATATTCTATAAAATCTGACATTTAAAATGTTATACTTATTAAATTATGAATGTGACAACTTTAACATCACTTTAAATAAAATAATATAAGTGTCCTAATCTCTTATATAAGACTCCAAATGGTAAATAACTCAACCCTTGGATAATTATGGTAGAGATATACTCATAAAATAATATTTAATAAAATTTTTGTGACTTTTAATAGTTATTATCATTTTAATAAAAATTATTTTATTCATTTTTCATCAATTAAATAATTTCTACATTATCAATTTATAAGCCTTTAAGGTAATAGTTTATTTCCTAAAAATTAAATATAAATTACAATGAAAAATAAAAACATATTATATTTAAAATTAGTATTTATAGTTTAATATATATTCTATATAACCTTATTTTGAAAATGATTTATTATTTAAAATATGAATGTGACATCTTTAAACTTTCATTAAATAAAATATTATAAGTACAATAATATCTCCCAAATATACCCAATATGTCAAAAATAAATTTATATTTGGGAGATATTTTTATTAAGTTAAAAATTACCACTTATATTCATTGATACCCCTTTGTCCATATGTGGACACATAATAGATATTAAAAAAAGTGACACTTGTATCTTTCTTTTATTTAAATATTATTTAAGTCATTTTCATGGAAAAGTGTCCATCAAATGACTTAATTTTGATCCTTAATTGTTAATATTTAAATTAAATTCCTCAAATAATTTTTTTTCATTTGTTTTGGTCATTTTATAGTCATTAAAATATTATTTTTAACCAAAATTACTTAATTTATTCTTTACTGTGGTAACAAGATTTACCATGGTTACTATTCATATTAGTTAAAAATAAAAGGGAAATACTTACCAAATTTTGAACTCATGAATCCAAATTTGACATCCATTTTTCAAAATTTAAAACACGTAAGTTTCAGAATTAAATTTAAAATAAAACCTCTAAAATGTCACAAAAAATTGTTTTCTTCGAAAAAATACCCATTTTTAAATGGAAAATGTTTTTATAATAAATTATTGTATAAAATTATTTTCAAAAACCATAATTGGATTAAAATGAACTAATTAAAATTTAAAACCAAACAAAAACATAATTTTACTATATAATGACTTTAAAGAAAAATTGTTTTCAATAAAAATCAGTATTTTTACTATTCATCGAAATACGAAACTTATGAGAAAAATATAAAAAATATAACCAAAGTAAATTTTTAAATTAAAAATTAAAACAATAAGTTTATTTTTTAAAATGTAATATAAAAATTTATCAAAAGTATATTTAAAATGGGTGCACCATCAAAAGGTGGAAAACTGTATTTTTTTGAAAAATACTTCTTTTATCTAAAAAAATTAATTTTTTTCTTATATAATATCTAAAAAACATATAAGATGAATTTTAAACATAATATAGAATATATTTAATATATCTTTCATCAATAAAATCCATCAAGAGTGATTTTATTATTTTATAAACTCACTTATTTGCATTTACATAGTTTTTCAGAAGAAAGTTAATACTATCTATAACTGACATTTTAATGACTATGTTATAATATTTAGTTGTTCACTTATACTCGGTATTTCTTTAAATTAATTCTATCAAAAGAAATTGAAACTTTATTTAACAAAATCCATGTATAGCGTTACGTATACTGCAAGCTAAATTGGTGTTGCGTATAGCGCAAGCTTATCATGGTGTAGCGTACAACATAAGATATCAAAAAACAATCTATCTCAAAAAAAACTCTTGGTGTTACATAGGCCATGTAGGGATAGTTGATCATTAATTGGGGGAGCTCACCACCCAGGTTTCTAGTCTATTGTTACATGATGGGGGTGTAAAGATTTATGTCTTTCCACCCATAATAGACTAGTTTTAGGATGTGTTTCCTAAAGACTTCCAAGGGATTCCACCTGAGAGAGATGTGTAATTTATGATTGAGTTCATGTCTGGGGTCAAGAAGGTTTTATTCCATCATACATAATGGAACCAACATATCTTCAAGAGTTTAAAACTCAATTGGTAAAGTTTATGGATAAGTGGTTTATCAATCCGAAAATGTCTCCTTGGTGTTCTCTAGTTTTTTTAAGAAGGCTGATAGGAACTTACACTTATGTATTGATTATTAGAAGTTGAACCAGATGAATGTGAAGAATTAGTTTCTACTTTCATGTATCGATGATCTTTTTGACCAATTGAGCGGAGCTTTCATCTTCTCAAAGATCTATCTATTACTAGGGTATCATTAGTTAAGAGTTTGGCCTTATAATATACTAAGGTATGCTTTCAGAAGTAGGTATGGCCTTTATGAGTTCATCATGATGCCTTTTGGGATGAAAAATACACTATCCATGTTTATGGCCCTGATGAAAAAAATATTCTATCTCTACCTTGATCATTTTGTTGTTGTATTTGTGGATGACATATTGGTGTAATCTAAGACACATGACAATCATTCCCAACAGTTTAGCATCATTCTGAGTACATTGAGATAGAATCAGAAATACTCTAAGATATTTAAGTGTCAAATATGGATTGATCAGGTACACTTATTTGGTCACATCATCTTGGAGGAAGGTGTGTTAGTGGACCAAGAAAAGGTGCATGAAGTGGTTTCATGGGTTTATCCCAAGAATCATTTAGATATCTATAGATTTTTGGTATTAGAGGGATATTATCATAGGTTTATTCAGGATTTTATGGATTGGAAGAACCTCTTTTGGGCTTGACCAAGAAGTGGAAAAGTTTGAATGGATGTGAGTGTGTTTGAATTTTTCCATGGAGATGAAGAATAATTCGAAAGAGATGAAAATTTTGATCTTGCCTGAGACATGTGAGGAGTATACGATGTTTTGTGATACTTATAGGATCGTACTTAGAGTAGTGCTGATTCAGGGAGATCTAGTTGTGGTATATGGGTTGTGATAGTTGAGGCCACATGAACAAAATTAGATTACACACAACATCAAGTTAGCTACAATGGTTTATGCATTGAAATTTTGGAAGAATTTTCTATTGGGCGAAAAGTTTATTGTTTATACTAATCACCAGAGTTTGAGGTATAAACGTTTTCAGAGATATATGAATCTATAGAAGTGGAGGTGGGTTGATTATATGTAGTATTTCAATTTTGATCCTGCATATATGCATGGTAAGGTAAATAGTGTTGCTGATTCCTTAAGTAGTAAAACTCTGGATTAGGTAGTTCATGAGTCTAGTTATAAGTGGAAGATGATGAACTTGCTGGTTGAGATGAATGTTGTGGTTCAATAGAGACAATAACAATGAATATTGTATTGGTTTTAGTGAAGTATACACTTTTGATCAAGATTATAGATAGGCAGTATATAGATCTAGAGTGTTTTTTCTTGAGGGAAATCCTTGAAGGTGGGGAGTTGCCATCAGATTGGACCATAGATGAGGATGAGATCACCTATGTTAAGAATCATTTTGGTGTACCCACGAGTATGTGGGAGGAGTTAATGTATGAATTTCATGCCTTGAAGTGGTTGTTTATCCAGGTGTGACCAAAATGTAGCATGAACTATGATGACTGTATTGGTGGCCAGGCATGAAGAAGAGTAGTAAGGTTCATAACACGATGCTACACCTATCAACTGGTGAATGAAAAACATCAAAGACCTAGTGTCTTACTACAATAATTTACCATTTCAAAATGGAAGTGGGATGACATTACCATGTATCATGTGGTGGTTCAATCGAGGATGCCTCAAATTAATGATTCTATTTGGGTGGTTGTGGACTGACTGGTGAAAGTAGAACATTTCATGCCTATACGAGAGACTTTCTCACTGGAATGATTTAGAGACATGTATTTTTGTGAAATAGTTCATATGCATAGGGTACCACAGAGTTTAGTTTGAAAACATGAATTTTGTTTTACTTCGTTCTTCTGGAAGGTCTTATAGAAGGCACTTTGTACATAGGTTTTTAGGAGTATGACATTCCACCCACAGACATATGGGAAATTGGAATGTACTATAAAAATTCTTGAGGATATCCTTCAAATGTGTTTCCTAGACTTTGGTTGGTCTTTAGAGAAGAACCTAACTCTAGTGAACTTCACCTATATCAATAGTTATTAGGAATCTATTCAGATGAAACCATATGAGGATCTTTATGGTAGGCCATGAAGATCATATATATGTTGGATGGAGGCAGGCGAGACAGTGTTTTTGGGACTAAGTCTTGTGTAGGATACATTGTAGTAGGTTTAGCTGATTCAAAAGCATATGATACGACTCAAATTAGATAAAATTTGTATGTTGATAGATGTCGACAACCCCTAGATTTTACAGAGGGTGATCGTGTATTCCTTAGGGTGCTTTCTATATTTGGTCACTATAGGATATGAAGATAGGGTAAGTTGGCTTGCTAGTTTGTTGAACTATTTGTGGTTTTTGAGAGAATTGGGCTTGTAAGAACCTGGCCTTTTTTGGATATTTCTCAAGCTTGTTTATAGGTACAATTTTTCCTTTTTTGAGTATATCTTGTTTTTTTACCTTGGGGAGTTTTTGGGTGACATTGGTGAATATTTGAATGATGTGGGGAAGGGCACAGTTGGCACACGGTTTTTCAAAACTGTGCACCCTACCCGACAAACCATGTAAACCTAGGAAGATGGGAATAACCCTTATAGTGAATTATTTGAAAAATAATGTTCCAATTTATTAGCAATTGTGCGACACCCCAAAATGATTTGCATGGTTAGGGCATGCATTTAGGGAAAACTGTGCACCCCATATAATAAATCATGCACACGGGATTTTAATCCACCGAAAATGATTAAAAATATCCCTAAACCCCCATCTTATATCACTAAACCCCATATATCTACCTTAAACCATTTTATCTCATTTTTTTAGGTTCCCTAATTAATTCCAAGTCTTTCCAACCTCTTTTATTGATGATTTTAATCCCATATTGAAGATCTATACCTCCCCTATAAGATATTCTCATCCAAATTGGTTTCCCATCTTTCTTCTATCCTTCTCTTGTCCTTTGAAGGGAAATTTTTCTCTGTTTATTATGGATCTAGATCTATGGTTATTGAATCTTGATTCATTTGATATTTTTTTACAAAAAAAGGAGGATATATTTGTCAATAAGATTAGAAGAAACAAGTACAAACATCCATGAAGGAAAATAATTAAACCATAAGTGGTCCTCTCTATATAGACTATGAGTTTCCAAATGAAGGGATACTTCATTTCCATCCCTTTTGATGAAGGAGAAATAACAAACCATGATACCGTGACTATGAGACTAGATCTTCCTTATGAGGAAACTAAAATATTGGATTCTATAGTCATTTGGTCTGATAGAATTAATGATGGTGAGGAAATAAAATTAAATGTTGATAGCATTTAATCCATTATCTTTTTCGAAGATCAGACTGATAAGGACAACAATAGCTTCCGAAATTGAGGGTTCCCATAAAGCATGGAGTGAATCTGGTCTAACTATAATGATTCGGTCACAATAGTCCTAGACCATCAAACTAACCTCAATAATATCTTCCTTAGAATGAGAATAATCGACATTGATATTAAGGATCCCTTTAAGGTATATCCATCGAGAATCAGCTAATAAAGAACCAGACAACCCAATTTGAGAACTATCACGATTCCATGCATCATTCTAGGTAGTGGCCCATTCAATACAATCTGTATAGGATTTTGAAATGGGATTAAAAACGAAATCATTTCGTCTAACCCAGATAATTCAATCCACCTAACAAAATGAGGTGACAATTTTTACAGGGAACATGGATGAACACATCATTATCAGTGTTTGGAGATTTGGAAATGTATCTAACAAAAGATTCGTAAGATATACCCATGAAATCCAAATGGCCTTTTCCCATGGATAGTGGATTCCTGCATGCATAGGATATTCTAGTTTGACTAAGAATAAGGGAAATCTTTTCTCATTAGCAATATGGTGGAAGGAGAGGAAATCCTTAGTGTAAAGAATACCTATGAAAATCTACCACCAGATGTATCAAATCTTTGGGGGGACATTCATTTATAAGATTGTTTTCTATATCCTATACCCATACACTACATGAGCATCAAGAGCGGTTCTATATCCTGATTTCCCTAAATAGGATATAGAAATGTATTTTATCTAAAAGAGACAATCCTTCCCCACATCCATCATATAGGGAATGATAAGAATAATCCTTTTATCCCTTTCATTGAACTAGGAATCAATTTTATCTGTACACCAATTGTTACATGCGTCATTAAAAAGCCAGCGTATAGTGGAATTCTTAGATCCAGGAATAGGAGGAGAAGTAGCTAGAATACCAACTTTATCAACTAACCACGGATCATTCCATAGGTTGACTTTAATTCCACCCCTGATCCTCCATCCTTTTCCTTTATAAAGTGTGTTTTGTTATATAAAAATACTTCTCTAGAGGAATCTAGGGCAGGGGACTAAAGAATAACCATGGAAGTCCAAGTGGGGGCAATATTTTTCATATATAATTTGCACATAGAGAGATAAATGTTGAACCATAAGAAAACATCCCTACTTATCCAAAAGTGAGTTTTTAGAAAGGTGTAGATCTTAAAATCCCATCCCCCACCCATTTTGGGGGCACATAGCAAGTTCCATGCAAGCCAGTGGATTTAATTTTTTATTATTATTGTGGCCCCACTATTAGTTGGCAGTGTGAGAGTGAATTTGGTCAACAATATCTCCAAGAAGATTGAAAATGGACATGAAATAGCTTTGGATAGATTAAAGATACTCCTTGATAATAGTTTATTTTTCCCACTTTAGAAATTTTTTTGGAGTCCATCCTTGGATTTTTTTATCAATTCTATCCAAACTGGATGAGAAAATCACTTTTTTTGAACGGAAGACCATCATGGAAATTCCAAGGTACTTATTATTCTTATCAACCATTTGAATACCTACAACAAGACTATTCTCTACCCTCTTTCTCTGTTGAACACTAGAATTGAATGGAATTTTTGATTTGTCCTAATTAACCTCTTATCCTGAAACCCTCTCATAAATGAGAATCAAATGGAAAATAGTGTAGCATTTTTTCCATGTGGATCTTGATAATATAATACTATCATAAAAAAATAAGATGATAAATAGGATGGTTATTACATAATAAATTTTCCCCATTACTAGTATTAGAATAATAATCCAAGTAAATGAGATTGAAACAAAAGTAGCCGCTAATATGAAAAGGAAAGGGGAAGTGGTGCCTCCCAAGTGAAGTTAATGAGTGGGGGTAAAGCCTTGGGTGATTACACCGTTTACATTGATCCCAAAATAAATAGGTGAAACAAAGTGCATGATTATCTTTATACATTTAGGGAAGAAACCCATTTTATTCATCACAAACCAGAGAAAATGTCATTCCAATCTATCATACGCCTTAGTCATATATAGTTTCCAAGAAAAAATTCCTCTTTTTGAAAAAGATCATGTCTTAATAGAGTAAAACACATTATATTCCATAATATCATTTTCAGTGATGATCATTTAATAATAATAGCACATTTATTTCTGAAATAATAGAAGGTAACCACACACAGAGTCAATTTACTAATATATTTGAAAACATATTGTAGGAAACATTGCATAAGTTAATTGTCCTAAAGTCCTAATAAAACAGGGGTTTAATGATATTTGAGATGAGGGTTATAATGGTCTCATTGAGAGTGAAAATATTGATTTACTTAGACCAAATATATTTCATTAGTGCAGATATGTCATGGACAATAATATGCTAGTATCTCTTTAAGAAAAGGCAATGGAAGTCATCTAAACTCGGTTCTTTCATGGAATGGATTTTATTAAGATCCCTTAGGATATCATCATAAAAAAATCCCTTATAATTCACTAATCCATTTCATCAGTATTCATAGTTTTAATGCATGTCTCAACCTTAGGAAAAATGGTGGAATCATTAATGGTATTGAGATTATGAAAAAAACAAGAAATAATATCATGAATTCCTTAAACAATAGATGTAGTTCTACCATCATGATATTAAAGACAAGAAATAGTGTTCTTGTGTCACCTGTTAGAATCCTTATGGTGGAAATATTGGGTGTTCATATCCCCTTCTTAAATGTGGTCTTCATGCACATTCATTTACCATAAGCTCTCTTTAATGTGGGGGACTGATTCCAATTCACCTTTGAGGTAATTAATTCTTGATAGAATAGCACTAGTAGGATACTGCACATGTTTTTCATTTAAATTTCTTTGATTTTTTTGATCTTGATTCTATATTTTAGATATATATTTTTGTTCTTCATCGTTTTCTTGGTCGTTCTATATCAATTGCTCTTTTCTGTTGGTGAGAATTTGTCAATGATCTTGAGGTAGGTGGTCTATTATTCAAATATCAAAGTCTTGATTTCATTTAGGTGTATTTAATTTTAGAATTTCTTTTGAATCATTAGAAATTGAATTTCTAAAATTGAATTAATTAATTTGGTAAATTAATTAATTAATGGATTGAGAAATTGAATTATTTAATTAGTGAATTAATTAAAGAAAACTGTTACTATGGAATTGATAGGGTATTGGGATTTTGTTATTGGATTAATTAATTAGTGAATTGATTAATTGATTATTATGAATGTGGAATTGAGAAAAAATGGTATTTGGGAAATTAGTCAATTAATGTGATTAATTAAAAATGGGAATTATGTGATAACAGACATGACCTTAATGGTTTAATGGGGTATATGATTTAAATATTATAAAATGGTTTAATATTTAATTTTAATATTATTCCATGTGAATTATAGTGTTCAACCTTGTTTTTTTAATATATTGAAAAGGTATAATTTAAAGATAATATTTGATAAGAAGGTTAATACTGCTTAACCATAATGTATGTGAAATTGTGATATGTGTGATATTGTAATACATGTGATTTTGTGATAAGTGGGTTGTCGGACACTGAATGATGCTTCAAATATCCATGGGGTTCTTGACATGGTGTTATAGAACCAAATTCATGCATGAGATAATGAGTGTGGGACACAAACAACTACTTAAAAATCCCATTTGTGTGATTGATAAATTAGTTGTGGGGCATATACTGATGCTTCAAATACCACCAAATTTCTAGACATGGTGTTCTAGGCCCAAAATATTTGCATTGGATTATGATTACAATTTTACATAATTTTAATTAAAAGGAAATGGACAATGAAAGACCAGGTGTTATTATGATATGTGAATTGAATATGTGATCTGGTTCAGACTCCGATATGGGTCGAAGTAGGTATTGATGGTTCGTTTGTTCTCAGGAACTTAGGGCTTATGTGGTTAATTAAATAATAATTTAAAATTTTATAACTATTTATTTTTTCATCGTATATTATTCTTTATATAACATCATACACTATTATTGGTAGAATATTTTTTAGATGTTGTTGATGGTGGCCTATCGAGTTGCACCCACACCCTACATGGGATGCTTGATCAGTACCTAAATATATTTAATGGTTGCAGGACAGGTCAAGGGAAAGGGAACTTTTTTAGATGGATGATATGGGATGTATAATAGATAAGGGATCCATACTTGGTGTTGAGACATTATTGGGAGTTGTTAGTGTCTATTTATTTGGGTTTTTCATATTGACACTTGACACGTATTTGGAATGACTTACCTACTGTTTAGTTTTAGATATTGTGTTTCTTATTTTTGTCAACATGTGATACTGGTTTGGTTTGGTTGTTGGTTATATCATTTGTTTAATCTTATTTGTTTCGTATGTTTTACTACTTAGATAAAGAGGGTACAGTCTCAACATGATCGATATTAGACCCTCGTTGCTAGTTGGCAGCTTCTAACATACTGGGAGGCGAACATGATGTTCTGTGACCGACCGACTAGATGCACCGGTATGTGGAACCCATATTGTGATGTCACAAAAACTATCAGTTTCATCATAAATATTAATTTACAATTTAAAAATTGAATAATTAAAGGAATAAAGATAAAGAGTAAAAGAAAATATGTTTTCTAGGAAATGTACACATGTGTAATTGCGTGGCACATATGTTTCATGCCATGAAACCCCCTAAAATTTTTAGGCTATAAATAATGGGTGTAACCTCTCATCGGGTGTTTCCTTGATCATTTTACACTGTAAAAGAACTATTTATGATGTAAAACTAAAGCCCAGAATAAAAAATATCCACATTTGACATAATTAATTCCAAACAATGTTTTAATGATCCCATTATGACCCAACTCATCCCGAGACCCATTAATGACCAATTTATGGAGCCCATGGAAATTATTGTGGTCTATAACAAAGATTACAAGAGGATTTAAATAGAATCAACCACTCAGAGAGAATCTACCATTGCTCTACTGTTAGGGTTCTTTTGTTTATTAGGTTTCCTCATCTATTTTTTTCAATTTTTTTTCAATGTAATACAGATTCCTAATTCAATTAAGTGTTTCCATTTTCATTTCTTTTTCCTAGTCCATATCTTTCTCTCTCTACCCACATTTTTTATCGTGATATCTTACACTTTTCGATGAAAAGTGATTGAACCAAGTCTTGGCCTTGGGGGAGGTTTCACGACATTCCTAAATTTATCTATTTTAATCCTTTAAATGTTTTGAATGGGAGGGTATTGAACAAGTATGAAAATAATTCACCATGACATGAATCTCAAATTCATTCCTATTTTCTACCAATAGGATTTGAAAATTGGTGTGCCAGAGAGCTTTCATAGGCAGACTAAAAATCCCACTAAAGGTAAGGAATAACAATCCATGTAAGATGGGGTGTATTTTTAAATTAAATTTAATCAATAATAATGAATAATGAAGGAACCCGTGTAACTAAACCATAATGAACAAAACCATTCTCCTTAACATGCATTCTATATGCATTTTCATTTGTATTTAGGTTTTATTTTTTCATTACACTATTTTTCAAAAACCAAAAAAACCAAAATTTCATTGTTTTAACAAAATATAAAAAAATAAGTAGATTAGATTAATTTTAATTAATAATTCATTGAATGTAAATATTCTCGAGTGATACGAACATGGTCATCCACTATGATGCACTAGGAAAATAAATTAACTTTTTTACCACCCTATATCGGGCATGTCAAAATTGGAACTGTTTCTAGGGAGCTAAGCATTCATTCTATCACTTTTTTGATTTTCACATTTTTATAAATAATTTTCATCCTTTTCTTTAAAAAAATAATAATAAATTCTAAAAAAAAATCTTCTTCCATGAAGAATATGGGAAGTTTTGAAACATCATAGGAAAAGTAATATTTTTTAGATTTTTTTATTAATTTTTAAGGAAAATAATGAAAATTATTTACAAAAATATAAAAATAGAAAAAGTGAAAGAGTGATTGCTTAACTCTTCAAAAATAATGCCAGTTTTGACATACCTCATGTAGGGTAGTGAAAAATAAAATTTATTTTCCTAATTCAACACAATGGATGATCAAGGTCATCTCAGTTGAGGAGATTTTTTTTTCAATCCATTTCTAATATTGATTCACCTAAACAACTTTTTTTATATTATTTTATTAAAATAATGAAATTTTTGGTTTCTGGGTTTTGGAAAAATAATGAAATGTAAAACTAAAACCTAAATTAAAATGAAAATACAGATAGAATATTGGATAGGGAGAAAGGTTTTGATCCTTAGGGTTTGGTTATACAGGTACATTATTCATTATTATTTATTAAATTTAATTTGAAAATCTATCCCACAGTACATGGATTATTATTCCTTTCCTTGAGAAAGATTTGTAGCATGCCTATGAAACCTATTTGGCACACCAAATTTTACTTCCTATAGGTAGAAAATATGTATCAATTTGAGATTAATGCCTCGGTGGATGATTTCCGCACTCATAAATTAAAACATTTAAAGAATTAAAACATATAAATTTGGGAATGCTGTAAAAAATCTACCAATTATAAGTCCCATGTCAGTACCTAAGCTCTATAAATGGGACATTAATTGTTTTCAGGACGATTTGGATCATATAGGGATCATTAAGGCATCATTTGGCCTTAAATTATTCAAATGGGACATTAATTGTAAGCCTTGGGAATAAATTCAGTCCTCATAGAAAAAAAGAGCCCCTTAAACTAGGATGAAAGTCCATTGAATGTAAAGAAATTGGGTTACAATGACAAAATGATTAGTTGTGAAGGTATTTAGGGAATTTTTGGGTCTTGAAAAATGTGATATAGTGTTTTCCCATGTCACCATTATGTAGATATTATCAAAATATTTGATTTGATATGTGGTGTAGCTCAAACGGACACCAGTATCAAAAGTTATGATCATTTGAAGTTCGAGTTACATTTTTAGCTTACTTTAGATATTTTATTAATTTTTTGATTTTTTTGTCTTCAAATTTTTATTAAATGACTATTACTCAATAATAATTATTAAATTATTAATTAATAATAATTTTTTAATTATTTTATAAGTCATTTTCTTTTAATATCTTACATATTAAGTGTAAATGTCTATTTAACCTTATCTAAAACACATTTAAAAAATATATATAATATTTATATCAATATAAATATATTTATATATATATTTTTAATTTTTTTAAATACAACCTTAATTATATCTCGTAAAAAATAATTGTTAAAGACCCATAATTATCAGCAATATTAAAAAAAGCCCTAATAAAGGGGGTCTATTTAATAGTGTTAAAAATAAATGACAAATGGGGTAGCTTTATCAGTGCTAAAAAATAACTAAAAAAGGGGTGATTTTAATAGATATTGTTTTTTTATGTTTTTAAAATATCCTTTTATCACGGATTTTTTAAGCACTGATTAAGGTATCACTTTATAAAAAAATAGCACTATTAAAGGGCAGTGCTGCATAAAGCTGTTTCTATGGTAGTAGTAAGAGAAAAGGTGGAGGTGGATACATGATTCTTGTTGGAGCTCTGGATATAGGAAAATTATTTTCACCATGATGTGGGTGGTGTGGAAGAAAATTATTTCATTCATAATTAATCCCACCATCCTCACCACACCATCACTGCCCATTGTAATGCATTGATATGTCATCGTAGAGGAATTTCAACGAATTTCCAAAAGGAATGGGTTCATAAATTTCATTATTAGTGACACAATAATGTGGTTTTATCCCAGTTCAGTGTGCTTATATCCCACTAAATTAATGTTTTTTCATTGTGAATGGGAGCCATATAATCTTGGATCAGAAGTGTGCGAGTCTTCATCAATCCTAGATGGTAGAACACAAAAATTTAAAATATGATTTTAGAGTTGAATGGACATTTTACCATTTTTTTCTTTATCCCATATTAAAATTGTATAATTATTATTCAAATCTCCAAAATTCACACATTATTTATTTGGCACTTTTTTTGTAAGTACTATTCTTTTCATTCCTCAATTATAGGGTTGTGTTTTCTCTCTCACATAGCTTTGCTTCTGAATTCCTACATAGGGACTATCAATTTAAAATACATGGTTTTCAATGAAATGTGAGTGGAATGGTTGGAAAATTATATTTTTATCATCTCAATTACCCACCTAGAATGGTGGGTAAATTTGGACACATGGATGGTGACACGTGGATGATGTTGGACTTAGCCAATGAAAATGATTCTCAAGACAGAATTGATTTGGGTCCAACCCATTTATTAGAGAGATAAAAAATCATTAATGTATAGATATATCTCAACATTAATATAGGAGTCTATCCCAACATTAATGGATAATTAATTTTTAATATTAATTGATGAAAAAATTACTACTAACTGTATTAATTTGAGATATGGACTTGGGATCTAAATAAATGGACGCGGTGACATTTTTTGAGTATGACTGATGAGTAAAAGACAAGGCCTTTCTAAGGAGGTGGTGGATACCCTTATGGGGAAGCCAATTGGGGCACATAGAAAGACCCAAAGGCACAAGAGCCAAAGGATGTGTTTGATACCCATAAGGGCAGAGACTAGGAGTGTAACAGCCCAAGATTTTATAAAAAATATTCTTTTTAATTTTATTAATGTCTTGTGTTGTACGCTACACCAAAAGGAGCTTGCACAACACGCATCCTTGACTTGCCTTGCATTACACGCAATCGCGACCTTCCTCGATAGCGTGTGTAATACGCAATACCGAGTTTCACTAAACAACGATATGCTATTAAAATATTATTAAAACTAGCCGGTATGAATAGTAATAACCACTTTTTAAAATTCTGTAAATCTTATTTTTCAAAATGAACTTCATTTTTGGATTCGGAGTATCGAATTTAGCCTAAGGTGAAATTTTGGTACATTTCGGATAACTTTCATATTCTGATGAATAGTGAAAATTACTAAATTATAATTAAAAAAAAACTTTTTTAATTGAAATAATTAATAGTGATAAATTATTAATTGGAGTAGTTTTAAAGTATATTTAGAATATATTTTTACAATTTAATACAATGTTGGTCATTGGATGTAATTTCACATTTAAAGCAGTTATAAACAAGTGTCAATCTTTTGATAGATATTGTTTCTTAAAAACACGCTATTTGTTTTAACAGCGGGATTTAATTATAAAATTAATTAATGCAAATTCTATGATATGAATTTGGTAAAATAGACTTCATTTTTGAATTTGGAATATGAAATATAGCTTAGGATGAAATTTTGGCATTGTTCTGAAAAACATCAATTTTTGATGAATAGTGAAACTACTAAGTGGTAGTTAAAAAAATTAATTTCTTCATAAATCTTAATTTTACCGCTTCTGTGAATGGAATTTCAAAAATCCGAGAGACACGGTTGATGTCAGTAAGTAAAATGTGGTTCAATGAGATGAAAATAATTTTTGGTGAATAGTAACTTTTTACTTTTTTTTACCACGGTTAATAGTAAATAGGGTAACTAAGGGTAAATATGATATTACTATTACCCTAACACATGTCCTAATTCTATTGGATAAGTGTAATTCGACCAAAAACAACCTTATGAATATAATATGACCATTTAGGTCCACTTGGATTAGATTATGACATTTAATATTATATTATTTAATGAATAGTTAAAATAGTTAAAATCAAAGTTTAATAACTAAAACATTTTTAATATGGGGTTATACATAAGATAAATTCGACTATAAATATTAATTAGAAATATAAAAAGATTTCCTACATAATGATATTTTATTTATAATTTTTAGACTTTAAATAAATTAATTTATTTATGACACAACGATGATGCAGTAATTACCCTTTTAAGGAAATATTAACATAATTGATGTTATAAATGCTCAAATGAATGTAATTTGAGACTTTTTATGACTTAAACTAATTTTCTAGGTTACTATGATATATTAATGTTGATTTAATCAACTTGGTTCGAACATATAATTCTGTTATGACTTTCACAAAAATCATATATCAAATAGTGTCAAAATTGACACAAAATAGTTTTTAAATAAAATATTATATTATTAATTGTTATTATATTCCTAAAAATCTAAGGTTCGGCCAAATGACTTAGATAAGGATATATATATTAATAATAAAAAATTTGGGGTTCGTTTGGCATGTTATAGTAAGTGTATTAACCATATAGTGAAAGAAAACAAAAAGACACGGTAAAAGTTAAATTATTTAACTTAGAGTTAAATCTAATTGATAAGGTTAAAATAATGACCTAAACTTGTCCAAATCTTATTGGTTGATAGGATTTCGACCCATCCCCACTTTAGCTTCGAAAAAAGACCCTTTGGAACCATTATAAACCGATTTTGACTTTAATATAAAATAATAGTTTGAGATATTCCTAAGGTGCCCCTCTCCTCCCTTATAAAAGGACACCTCCTCCCCCTCCTCCTCACACCAAATTGAGCACTCAATCTCGGCCAAACCATGCCAAAATCTCTTCTCCACTTCCCTAGAAACATCCTAGAGGTTATGGTCTTCCTCAAAGACCAATTTTAGTGCCCTAAGAGGAGGTCTCAAAGAGGCGCTTCAAAGAAGAGGTAATTACCGTTACCAATTCTTTCATCTTTATTTCTTCTTCCACTTCTTCTTCTTAGGTTGTTTCATTATGAAGTAATAACATCAGTATCACTCATATAATGATATGTTATTATAAGTATGAAACAACCCTATTTCACCATCTATCCATCCTACGGAAAAAGAAATCACCGCGCGTGCGTACGTACGGAATACCGTCTCCACGCCGTGGTGTAATCTATTTTCCACCACCACCTTACATGGATGGGTATAATGGTGTAAAGAATAACTATACATAGTTATTAAAACATCATATTGATTCTGATATATTGTATAATCCACTCCAATTCAATTCAATATTTATGGAAATGATATCATCGCTTGTGCGTACGTACGGACTACCGTCTCCACGACGCGATGAGATTCATTCTCCATGTTAACCATTTAAGAATGATTATAAAGTATATATAAGAAATAATAATGAAATATATGACATTATAAAGATACTGGATTTATGTATATATATATGTATGTCATCTACTTACTTCCATTCAAGACAATAGGGAAAGGAAAACAGCGTTCATGCGTACGTACGGACTACCGTCTCCATGAACGGTGTTTTTCATTTCATTTATCTATATATTATATATATATATATATACTGAATATATATGATATATAAATCATATTTTATATTCTGGAAGTAAGTAAATCATGATATAAGTAATAATAATGTCAATAACAACAAGTCAAAACACCTACGATAAAAGAAACGATTTTACCCAAAACGCTTCTTTAACATGGAATTTACAAAAGAACGGGTAATATAATGTCATAAGTGAACCATATATGATATCATAACAATGAATATGATTCTTTAATAAGTCAATGACATTATTTAAACCATTATACAGGATCTTCGGACACGTACAAAGCAAATCGGACCTAAGGTAAGGGGAAATATCACAATCTCATTTTTATCCGAGATTGTTTATTCGTAAGTATTCACTGGGGTGTATTTTATCATCCACATCCATGTTTCATCAATATGTAATATTATTTCCATCCACCTAAAATTGTTTAAATCAATTTTTACCCTTCGGTGAGTTTTTAGTAATATGTATGAAAGGAATCTTTTGTCGTACGAGGTACTTTTTGACTTTTCCGACAAAAGTACGAAGAATGTTTTTTTTTAACTTATACGGCTTGAATGGATTTTTAAAAAATTATTTCCAAGAAGCTTCCTTTACAAGTTTTCAAATTTATTTTTAATCAACTTCTTTTATTTTAAAGTCGTATGACATGTTATGAAAGGAAAAAATGTTTTTGAAGTAGAAAGGATATTTTCCTCAAGAATGGAGTTCAAGTATTTTATCAAAATTATTTTCCATCTAAGATAATAAAAGGGTTCTGTTTTTATCCCTATTATTACATGGATTTGATTATATTGTGATGGAAACATTTTTATGAATTCCTTTATCTTATATGAATTGTTTTATGATGTCATGTTGTTTAAGAATCCCATTTTTATTACATGGGTTACGTTATGATGTATGGTTTATGATTATGTGGCACACATAAGAAAGGATTCATTATAAGATGGGTGGGACCTATATCTCCCTCCAATGCATTGGGTAAAGATTTTATATCTCATGAGATAGACAGGGCTGGAACGGTAGGTTATACCGGTTCAGTGAAACAGGACTGAAACGAGGGTTACTCGATTCAGAAAGGGACTTTGTCCACTAAGATAGTCTTGGCAATTAGGCTTGACTAACAAGAAATTATTATCTATGATTATGTGTGTATGCCACAAAGTTTCATGTTTTAAGTTATGATTATTGGGATTACTTTTTCACTGCCATGATTTATCCCATGATTATGAAATTATGCTCTCTTTTGCAGGTTATGATTTCAAAAATGTTATGTTCTTATGAATATGATGTGATTGATATTTATTTTGTTTACCCTTACTGAGAATTTGAGCTCACCCTTTTATGTTTTCTTTTCCCCAGGATATAAATAAAGGTTTTAGGTAAAAAAAAAGAAGATCTTTATGGGAGATTTTGAAGATCTTTCACCACGATTAGAAGATTATAGTCCGAGTTTCCAAAGACACTAAACTATTACGGTCCTTGTGTGTGTGTTTTTTTAATGTACTAAGTATTCCGAAAAAGTAATGTAATGTCAATGTACGTCAAGATACGGGTCTCTACAGTTGGTATCAGAGGAAAGGTTTAGTCAACCTTTGGAAACTAGGATGCGAGAACTTTAGTGAGATCCCTAGAGATATTTCTAAGGTATGTCTAGGGATGTCCCTAAGGTTAAGTATACGTATAGGTTATAGTACTAGAATTACGCTAACGATCATAGAATTAAACCTAAGATGTTAGATATTGAAGGTACTTCCCCTTTATTATGTTGTTTTCCCTAGCATGATTTTTTCCTCTCACACTATTCTTTTTGGGTTTTAGAAAATGGCTGGAAACAAGATGACTCACGATAATAGAGGATATGATGGACAATGGAATGATATTCTTCATAATGAAATGGGATTTGGAAGTCCAAACATAATTATTATGCCGAATCAGCAATCTCATAATATGATCAATAAAGTAAAATTTGGTAAGTTTCCTGACTCGGCTAATAAGAGAAAGATGGAGTTTCATGATGATCATAGAGGAAAGAAAGTTCAATTTCCCTTATGTAAATCATGTGGGAAGAGGCATCAAGGAGAATGTTTCAAGGGAACTGGAAGATGCTTTGAGTGTGGAAAAGAAGGACACAAAGCAAGTAAGTGCAAAGGAAAAGGTTCGGTTAACACCATGGATGAGGATAATGGTATTGCTACGACATAAAAAATGGTTAAGTGTTTTAAATGTGGAATGTATGGGCATTATGCAAACAAATTCCCTAAGGGAAAGACTCATGAAGAGAATCAGTATAGTCATATGGGTAGTATTTATGTGGATGATGATGATGAGACTACAAATGATATGTGAGATGAAAGAATTGTTGAAGCTCGGTCAATGGTTTAAGAATGTAGTGGAATGATTACATGTTTATCACGTGTAATGTTGTATAAGTAATCTCATGGTACTATGGAATAAAAAGACATCTAAGGATTGTTACACTGTTGTCTTTCCTTGAGTTTTGAAAGTATATGATTAATGGTACAAGTATCCATGAAAGGTTATTCAGATATTTTTGGAATGTAGATGATATGTGCATAATGAAGGGATAAGACGATAATGAGATGTTTGATTGTATTCATGAGCTCATGATTGATATAAGGACTAAGTGATATCATGGTTTGAGTATATAGAATTTTGAGGATTTTGGTATGTGGAAAGTGTTAACTTTTAACTGCATTCAAGTTTTCACTAAGGTTCAATGGGTATTCAAGAGAGTACAAGATTAAGGCCTTTGAATGTTTGGAATGTGTCCAACAAGATATATCTTATGATATATGGGGATCAACAATGGTATTAAATCTCTGGTAATCGTTTTCACTATGTTATGAGAATGGACTGCAGTATTATGGATAGGACTAAATATTGGAATGGATTATGTTGGACATAAGTTAGTATTGTTTAAGGATAGAAGTTTTTTCGATATTATTTATGGGATGTTATAGTAATATAGTTTTAGAAAAAGGACAACCTGCAGGATGGGCGACAGCCCATCGCTTCGGACAAGGCTGTGGGAATCGAACCCACAACCGAAGTGCGACTGGCCTTTATCGCCTACCACTGGCCTACAGGAAGTCCCTGTTTAGTAGAAACTAGTTTTATTATATTAAGCAGTATGATATATGAAGTATAAGTCCATTTTAGGAACTATATATGATTAATCTCACTATAGATCGACTTATGTATATAATTTTTGCTAACCTTTTGTTTGAGACAGATGGAATGACCCGTCATTCTATCACATGATCTGCTAACACTTCACGAATAAAAAATTCAACTTCATTTATTTAAGAGATGAAGTGGAAATTGTTCTAGGCACGAACAATAGTGAGATTGTACCAAAATAAAGAAAGTATTTATTCCAATTCAAATTTTCAACTTTAGGGAAATGATCTTGAAAACCAAAAATGTTGTCCTAGTGATCTTATACCTGATGAATCAGATGGTACCTTAGATCGTCACAAATTTATGGATTTGTGATTATTGGCTTTTCCATAGCCATGTTCTCTACCACTCTCCATCAGAACATGATGGTTAGATTTCTCTTCCATATCCATATTTTCACCTATGTGGAAACCCAATGATTAGTTTATTTGGGTAACCGTTACGTTTCATACTTTTGTTTTTAAAGATTGGTTTTGATATTCCTTTTTACGATGTGGGTTTCTATTAAAGAAACTTTCAAATAGTAAACCATTTATAACCCCGACGAATTTCGAGGGCGAAATTCATTTTAAGGGGGGTAGAATGTAACAGCCCAAGATTTTATAAAAAATATTCTTTTTAATTTTATTAATGTCTTGTGTTGTACGCTACACCAAAAGGAGCTTGCACAACACGCATCCTTGACTTTCCTTGCATTACACGCAATCGCGACCTTCCTCGATAGCGTGTGTAATACGCAATACCGAGTTTCACTAAACAACGATATGCTATTAAAATATTATTAAAACTATCCGGTATGAATAGTAATAACCACTTTTTAAAATTCTGTAAATCTTATTTTTCAAAATGAACTTCATTTTTGGATTCGGAGTATCGAATTTAGCCTAAGGTGAAATTTTGGTACATTTCGGATAACTTTCATATTCTGATGAATAGTGAAAATTACTAAATTATAATTAAAAAAAAACTTTTTTAATCGAAATAATTAATAGTGATAAATTATTAATTGGAGTAGTTTTAAAGTATATTTATAATATATTTTTACAATTTAATACAATGTTGGTCATTGGATGTAATTTCACATTTAAAGCAGTTATAAACAAGTGTCAATCTTTTGATAGATATTGTTTCTTAAAAACACGCTATTTGTTTTAACAGCGGGATTTAATTATAAAATTAATTAATGCAAATTATATGATATGAATTTGGTAAAATAGAATTCATTTTTGAATTTGGAATATGAAATATAGCTTAGGATGAAATTTTGGCATTGTTCTGAAAAACATCAATTTTTGATGAATAGTGAAACTACTAAGTGGTAGTTAAAAAAATTAATTTCTTCATAAATCTTAATTTTACCGCTTCTGTGAATGGAATTTCAAAAATACGAGAGACACGGTTGATGTCAGTAAGTAAAATGTGGTTCAATGAGATGAAAATAATTTTTGGTGAATAGTAACTTTTTACTTTTTTTTACCACGGTTAATAGTAAATAGGGTAACTAAGGGTAAATATGATATTACTATTACCCTAACACATGTCCTAATTCTATTGGATAAGTGTAATTCGACCAAAAACAACCTTATGAATATAATATGACCATTTAGGTCCACTTGGATTAGATTATGACATTTAATATTATATTATTTAATGAATAGTTAAAATAGTTAAAATCAAAGTTTAATAACTAAAACATTTTTAATATGGGGTTATACATAAGATAAATTCGACTATAAATATTCATTAGAAAGCTAAAAAGATTTCATACATAATTATATTTTATTTATAATTTTTAGACTTTAAATAAATTAATTTATTTATGACACAACGATGATGCAGTAATTACCCTTTTAAGGAAATATTAACATAATTGATGTTATAAATTCTCAAATGAATGTAATTTAAGACTTTTTATGACTTAAACTAATTTTATAGGTTACTATGATATATTAATGTTGATTTAATCAACTTGGTTCGAACATATAATTCTGTTATGACTTTCACAAAAATCATATATCAAATAGTGTCAAAATTGACACAAAATAGTTTTTAAATCAAATATTATATTATTAATTGTTATTATATTCCTAAAAATCTAAGGTTCGGCCAAATAACTTAGATAAGGATATATATATTAATAATAAACAATTTGGGGTTCTTTTGGTATGTTATAGTAAGTGTATTAACCATATAGTGAAAGAAAACAAAAAGACACGGTAAAAGTTAAATTATTTAACTTAGAGTTAAATCTAATTGATAAGGTTAAAATAATAACCTAAACTTGTCCAAATCTTATTGGTTGATAGGATTTCGACCCATCCCCACTTTAGCTTCTAAATAAGACCCTTTGGAACCATTATAAACCGATTTTGACTTTAATATAAAATAATATTTTGAGATATTCCTAAGGTGCCCCTCTCCTCCCTTATAAAAGGACACCTCCTCCCCCTCCTCCTCACACCAAATTGAGCACTCAAGCTCGGCCAACCCCTGCCGAAATATCTTCTCCACTTCCCTAGAAACATCCTAGAGGTTCTGGTCTTCCTCAAAGACCAATTTTAGTGCCCTAAGAGGAGGTCTCAAAGAGGCGCTTCAAAGAAGAGGTAATTACCGTTACCAATTCTTTCATCTTTATTTCTTCTTCCACTTCTTCTTCTTAGGTTGTTTCATTATGAAGTAATAACATCAGTATCACTCATATAATGATATGTTATTATAAGTATGAAACAACCCTATTTCACCATCTATCCATCCTACGGAAAAAGAAATCACCGCGCGTGCGTACGTACGGAATACCGTCTCCACGCCGTGGTGTAATCTATTTTCCACCACCACCTTACATGGATGGGTATAATGGTGTAAAGAATAACTATACATAGTTATTAAAACATCATATTTATTCTGATATATTGTATAATCCACTCCAATTCAATTCAATATTTATGGAAATGATATCATCGCTCGTGCGTACGTACGGACCACCGTCTCCACGACGCGATGAGATTCATTCTCCATGTTAACCATTTAAGAATGATTATAAAGTATATATAAGAAATAATAATGAAATATATGACATTATAAAGCTACTGGATTTATGTATATATATATGTATGTCATCTACTTACTTCCATTCAAGACAATAGGGAAAGTAAAACAGCGTTCATGCGTACGTACGGACTACCGTCTCCATGAACGGTGTTTTTCATTTAATTTATCTATCTATTATATATATATATATATATACTGAATATATATGATATATAAATCATATTTTATATTCTGGAAGTAAGTAAATCATGATATAAGTAATAATAATGTCAATAACAACAAGTCAAAACACCTACGATAAAAGAAACGATTTTACCCAAAACGCTTCTTTAACATGGAATTTACAAAAGAACGGGTAATATAATGTCATAAGTGAACCATATATGATATCATAACAATGAATATGATTCTTTAATAAGTCAATGACATTATTTAAACCATTATACAGGAGCTTCAGACACGTACAAAGCAAATCGGACCTAAGGTAAGGGGAAATATCACAATCTCATTTTTATCCGAGATTGTTTATTCGTAAGTATTCACTGGGGTGTATTTTATCATCCACATCCATGTTTCATCAATATGTAATATTATTTCCATCCACCTACAATTGTTTAAATCCATTTTTACCCTTCGGTGAGTTTTTAGTAATATGTATGAAAGGAATCTTTTGTCGTACGAGGTACTTTTTGACTTTTCCGACAAAAGTACGAAGAATGTTTTTTTTAACTTATACGGCTTGAATGGATTTTTAAAACATTATTTCCAAGAAGCTTACTTTACAAGTTTTCAAGTTTATTTTTAATCAACTTCTTTTATTTTAAAGTCGTATGACATGTTATGAAAGGAAAAAATGTTTTTGAAGTAGAAAGGATATTTTCCTCAAGAATGGAGTTCAAGTATTTTATCAAAATTATTTTCCATCTAAGATAATAAAAGGGTTCTGTTTTTATCCCTATTATTACATGGATTTGATTATATTGTGATGGAAACATTTTTATGAATTCCTTTATCTTATATGAATTGTTTTATGATGTCATGTTGTTTAAGAATCCCATTTTTATTACATGGGTTACGTTATGATGTATGATTTATGATTATGTGGCACACATAAGAAAGGATTCATTATAAGATGGGTGGGACCTATATCTCCCTCCAATGCATTGGGTAAAGATTTTATATCTCATGAGATAGACAGGGCTGGAACGGTAGGTTATACCGGTTCAGTGAAATAGGACTGAAACGAGGGTTACTCGATTCAGAAAGGGACTTTGTCCACTAAGATAGTCTTGGAAATTAGTCTTGACTAACAAGAAATGATTATCTATGATTATGTGTGTATGCCACAAAGTTTCATGTTTTAAGTTATGATTATTGGGATTACTTTTTCACTGCCATGATTTATCCCATGATTATGAAATTATGCTCTCTTTTGCAGGTTATGATTTCCAAAATGTTATGTTCTTATGAATATGATGTGATTGATATTTATTTTGTTTACCCTTACTGAGCATTTGAGCTCACCCTTTTATGTTTTCTTTTCCCCAGGATATAAAGAAAGGTTTTAGGTAAAAAAAAAGAAGATCTTTATGGGAGATTTTGAAGATCTTTCACCACGATTAGAAGATTATAGTCCGAGTTTCCAAAGACACTAAACTATTACGGTCCTTGTGTGTGTGTTTTTTTAATGTACTAAGTATTCCGGAAAAGTAATGTAATGTCAATGTATGTCAAGATACGGGTCTCTACAAGGAGGAAGGATCCTGAAGATGCGATGAAAAAACGGTGTTGGTGAAACATCTTCCAGTGATATAGGTAGAGTTTCAGAAGATGGAAATTCTTGTAACATAGATGTTTCTCATCATTGAATGAAAGTGATGATGATGTTCTCTCTTGGATGAAGGATCCAGACGCAGTGGAAGTGTGGTTTTTGGGTGGGACCCAAATTTGATTTTTCCATAATCTATGACCAATTTGGGATCAATATGATGATGAACGCCAGTATCCACGGATTAAAATCAAATATTTGGACAAAAGAAGAAATACACTGGATCAAATAGATAAAGGATCTTACACATCATGTTTATAATTAATTTAATTAATTTCATAAAGAAATGAATACCTGGATCTTCAGTACTTTATTTTTTGATGATGTTGATGGTCTGGAATGACCCTTCTAAGTTGTCTCATTTCGATTGAGGGGATTCAAACTAGAATACCTCTCAAGGTGATCCATATGTGCTCCGATGAACTCCAATCGACACCACTCATTCTCTGGGTTCTAGCACGACGAAGCGAGTGTCTTGCGTCAATTGTTCTTGACCAGCTATTCTTTGGTCTTGAAGAAAGTATCTTTTTCTTGAGAGGGGAAAGAAGAGCATTTTAGAAGGAAATTTTTTTGGCTCAACAATTCTCACACCACTGGTAATTAGGTTCACCAGGTGTGTGGTCTATAACAGAATAGACATACTTGTCTATTTATTGACATGGGGATTCTATTACAATATTTAATTGTATAAAAGTAATTAAATACATTTATAACCTTAGAGAAAACAAATTCTCTTAAAAATGATCCCACATCATTATTTATGGTGCAACAACTTGAAAAAAATGGAATTATAAATGAAATTATGTGTTACAAAATAATAATAGTGTTATTATTATTTTAACTTCTGCAAACTAGTTAAATAATTATTTACTATCTTACAAATAATTATTTTACTACTGCACTGGCCTTGGTCCTCTCAAACTTCACTTCCATTTATTGAATACACGAATAAATAGATAAATAATTTATTTTCTTAAATAAATATTTTATTTAAAAACTAGTGAATAAATATTTATTAAATGTTCAATGAAATAAATAAATATATTTCACTCACAATCAGATGAATAAATATTTATTTAATTTATGCGATCATTTTAACTTGAATAAAATTATTCCACGGTCTTGAGAATAATATTTATTCCATTAATTAAATTCAAAGATAATTTAATAGAGGCCACGAACAATACTTAGTGTGTGACCCTCTAGGATTCTTTCTCGTTGGAATTAGGAAGGATTGTCAAAAGTCTAAAAGTACTGTCTAGTAAAGAGTCAGAGCACCCAAGATAAAGAACACAATGTCATAATGATGAAATCCACATACGAACACTCACTGTGTAATATAATCCCTTTGTATCAATTTCTCATTAAACAGGTTTCATGATAGTGTCATCAACCTATATTCTTGATATGTTATTCTTTGACTACCTAAAATAAACTCATCATTACACCATAGCCATGGAATTTCACTTGATAGTTCAATTTCAATCAAAGGGATAAGATATAAACTTCTATAAATGGAAGGGTCAAATCCTTCCTTGACTTATCCATTAATAACATGACACTCATGACGCACCCAACGTACCTTACTTCTCACCAACATATAGTGTGATAGTTTTCATCAGTAAATTAATACATGAAAGTCACGAAACATATTAATGATAATCTTAAAGTATAAGGATCATTACACATGCTCACATATAGGAATATCCTATGACAAAAAAACCTGTGGAATTCCTACTAGTAGGTTTGTTCTCATAATCTCCTCTGTTGAAGATTACCAAGTGTGAACTTCATGAGAGGAAGTCTCATCTGGTTACAAGTACTCGCACCTGAAGGTATGTATACTATGTGTCCCATCACAATATGTCATCCAACTACAGAACTATATTTAAAAATATTGTTATATCATTTTAAGGTTCTCATCATAACAAGGAAATTCCATGACCTTATCAATGAAACAAATACTATTGGACATTATTACATCATAGTCATGCAAAAAAATGAACAATATGTAATAAGATGTTTCATATTAAAATAAATTAAATATCCATTTAATAAAAGTAAAAATATTTGGTTGTAGGAAACCAACTCTTACAAACTCCCAGTTGGACTAGAGCCAACATCCTATGACATTGAGTCCACTAGACCTCACATGATGATCCTATTTCTGCTGAGTCAAGGATTTAGTCAAGAGGTCTGTCATGTTTTCTTCCTTGGAAATACTGATCATTGAAACTTCACCTATTTGATAAAAATATATCAAGATATGTTACTCCTAAATTATATTCTTAGTCCACTGAAGTTAATGTGGAACTTTTGTGAGATCCACCATTGTAGTATTATCACAATAGAGTATAATGGAATATTTACTGCTAGGTACTACATCCAGCTCTTGGACAAAGCTTCTCATACAAAATACTTCTTTATCTACTTCATAAGATATGATATAATTATACTCTTCTATAGAATCTTTGACCACACTCTACTTTGAGCTCTTCCAGGTTACAACACCACCATTCAAAGTGAAGATGTATCCCGTTTGTGACTTCATGTCATTCTGATCAGTTTGGGAACTAGCATCTGAATATCCTCTGATGAATAATTCCTCATATCCTCCATAAAATAGGAACATATCCTTAGTACACCCCATATACTTAAGGATATTCTTAACATCCATCCAATGGCAGTCACCTAGGTCATCTTGATATCTTCCTACCACACTCAATACATCGGAAACATATAGCCTAGTACATAGCATGGCGTACATGACTGACCCAATCGTTGATGTATATGGAGTGCTTTCCATTCTATATCTTTCCTCATGTGTCTAAGGACAAATTTTCTTGAAAAGATGAATTCCATGTGATAATGGCAATAATCCCCTCTTGGATTGTTCTATAGGGAATCTCTTCAATATCTTGTCTATGTATGTACTTTGACTTAGGCCCAGCAATCTCTTGGATCTATCACGATGGATCTTGATCCCAAAAATATATGCTACCTCTACCAAGTCTTTCATGGAGAAGAATTGATTCAACCATGCCTTAAGAGATAATAATACTGGTATCTTGTTCCAATAAGTAATGTTTCATCAACATATACTATTATTAAAATGATCGTACTCCAACTAAACCATTTTTAGACACAAGTATCACATTCATTCTTAATAAAATACAATTATATGATGGCTTCATCAAAACGAATGTCCCATGACCCGGATGCTTTCATTAATCTATAAATATATTTTTTAAACTTGAATACCTTATTTTCATCCTTTAGAGTCACAAACCCTTCAGGTTGTGTTAAGTAGACATCTTCCTAAAGGTTCCTGTTAAGGAATTCTATTTTGAAATCCATTTTCCTAATCTCATAGTCATGGTAAGTAGCAATGGACAATAGAATTTTTATGGATTACATCATTGAAACTGGTGAAAAGGATTCATCGTAGTCAATGCCTTGACGCTGTTTAAACCCTTTTGCAACCAGTCATTCCTTATAGGTACTGAATTGTCCCTCCATGTCCAGTTTTTTTCTTGAATACCCATTTGAAACCAATAGGCTTTACATCAACTATAGGATCTATAAAAATCTAGACTTGGTTTTGGTACATGGAATCTGTTTCAAAATTCAGAGCTTCTTTCCACTTGGCAATGTCTGTTCCACTTATTTCTTCCTTGTAGGTAAGATGATCATTATTATTAACTAATAATGAGTAACCATACTTAGTAACTAGAAAACCATATTGTTCTATTTATCTAACCTCTCTTGTACTCCTACAAAGAACTTGTATCTCTGGAATGGATATTTCTTCTGTGGGGCTTTGTGTAATCTGATCCTGTACCAACTCATGTGTACCTTGAACCTCGACTTCATCAAATTATATCTCGCTCCCACTATCTATTTTGGAGATGTTCTCTCTATCAAAGAATATGGTGTTTCCTACCACTATAAAATTTTTGTATGAGGTGTCGTATAGGTAATATCCCCTTGTTTCCTTGGGGTATCCTATAAAGGTACACTTTGTTCCTTAGGGTGAAATTTTGTTACCTGAAGAGGCCTTAACAAATGCTTCGCTACCCCCACACATTTATATTCGATAACATAGCTTCTATTCCACTCCAAAACTCATATGGAATACCATTTATCGATTTAGTTGGTACTTGGTTTCATATGTGGGATGTTGTTTGTAAGGAATATCCCCAAAAGGATAATGGAAGATTTTCATGAATCATCATTGATCTCACCATGTACAACAAGGTGTTGTTCCTCCTTTCACTTACACCATTCCACTAAGGTGTGTAAGGATGAGTGAGTTGAGATAAGATCCCAAACCACTATAATTAATCAATGAAGTCTTGGTTAAGATACTCTCCACCTCAGTCTGAGTGGAATTTCTTAATCTTCTTACCAAGCTGGTTCTCAACTTCAGTCTTGTATTCTTTTAACTTATCAAACTAATCCTACTTATACCTCATTAAGTAGATATATACATATCTACTAGAATCATTAATAAAATTTATGAAGTATGAGTACCCACCCCTTGCTTCAATTTGAAATGGTTTACACACATCGGTATGAACCAATTCAAGAAGCTCTTTGGCCCTTTCACCTTTCCCACTAAATGGTGCTTTGGTCATTTTTTCTTGTAAACACGCATGACATACACCAATCTCCATCTATTACGAATGCTCTCTCCCTTCATGTTTTCCTCTTCTTTGATGGTGTAGGGAATGGACATGGTGTCTCCTCCCCTCCTTGACCCACTTCGATCGGGGAGGGAAGATTCAATTTCTCCTTCACACTCACTCCCTTCCCGTTTTCCCTCTTTCGCCCATTTAATGGACCCATCCTCCCTCCATCCGTTTCCTCCAATTGAAATAAGCCCTAAGGTCCAATCCATCTCGAATGGTGTTATCTCAGTTATAATTCCCCCTGGAGTTCATGGAAGCTTTAATGTTGATGGATATCACCTTGGTAGCTTGATTTGGAAGGAATCGCCCCCTTGTTGATAAGTTCGACTGATTATCTTTTCGACTTAGAATTTGAAAGATCGAGCGATCGTTGTCTTGTTAGATGAAAGACACATTAAAGTCCGTTTCGTAAATGAAGAAGACCTAGTTGCTGCTTGGGAATTTTCTCCATGCTCTATGGGAGGAGTTAGGTTCTCCCTCTTCCGGTGGACCTTCAATTTTCACCTGAGGCGTGACCCTCCAACCACATCACTCGGGATTTCTCTACCTAGGCTTCATTTTCCATTCCAAAACCCTGCGATCCTCCGATTTATAGGTAAATTTTTAGGCCACTATCTATGATCCGACTCTCGCACAAGTGTCATTTGTCACCCGTTGCACCAAGTATCAGTGTTGAAGTTGATATATCGAAAGGCCCACTGGAATCCATCACCACTAAGATCGAGGGAGATCTCTGCTAGAACCAGATATTATGTTATGATTCTTGGATCTCCTTCTGTTCCGTTTTTCAACTTTTAGGCCATGACGATTTCAAATTCTATCATAGTTTTTTTGTATGTTCCTAGAATGAGCCTCCCCATCTTATGGAGGTTGGCACAGTTCTAATTTGCAAGGCTATAGTTGTTAATCAATCGGAGAAGGGAGAAGACTTTGTTGGTCTGCGACACAGAGGGGATGCATTTGAAATTGCATTGGGGGAGAACCAGGGGACAACCACGCCATTGCCTTCTATCCTATGAAAGGATAGTGGGTTGAGTGAAAATATGTCGGTGGATGAGGTTTTTAGTTGTTTGAAATGGGACCTGGGTATCCTCAATCAAGTGTAGGAACTGGGTGCTAAGGAGGCACAACCCCCTAGGCAGCCTGCTTTCTTCGGTCTTGTCCCAAAAAGTGTGCCTCTAGGGTAAAAGGAAAAGGACTTAATCATCAGGGGGACCTCTAGCTATGCTACCACTGGGGTTGAAATCCATGTAGAGGCCGAGCTATCTAGAAAAAATTTATAGGAGTCAGCTGCAGTATTATAGATTGAAAAAGGAAGGATGAATGAGGTGAATATGTTGGGTCCCTTAGACCCTAAATCTCTAACTTCACAACCTCCAGCCCAGATTAAGGCTATGAGTGTAGGTAAGAAGACTACCTTTGAGGTTAAAGAAGGAATGGTGAAGTCTTCGTGCAGGCAGATCCACCTTAAAGAAGGCCCAGTTGGGGTGCTGGGTAACCGCTTTAATGGTCTGGATGTCCAAGAAGCAACACTGGCTCTAGAGGAGGATGATTCTTGTGACTAATGTTATAACCAAATCTCAGTGGATAGTTTGGAAATAATTCAAGGAAAATGTCAACATAGTCCTAGAAGGAAGAAAGGACAGAAAGGAAATCGAGACTCAGGAAAATGCATTGTGGTCAAGGGGAAAAATCAAAGGGATGTAAAGACTATTCCCACTTTCTTAAGCTGATGGAAACTAGGTTGTCTAAGAATGGTGAAAACAAAGAAAGAAAAGTCTTATAGAGTGGGGAAAGTGGAGAACAAAGTGGGAACACAAGAATAGATTAATAAGAATAAGGGGAGTGCTTTAAACTCATCCTTCATTCCAAGGAAGAACTACTTGAAAAATCTATTTGGGCCAACACTTAAAAAGAGGAAATAAATAGAATATATGAAAGAAGGTTGCGATTTGATTCCAAGGAGGAGAAAGAGGTGTGGTTAGACAAACAAGAGTGAATCTTGGATCAAGGCTTCAACAAATGTAAAATCAATTTGGACAAATTCATTCAGACAATGGATAGAATGGATACTCATCTTGAAGATATTATCATAAATGATCCAAACATCTAGGTTAGTACTATACACTGGGAATTATATAGACTGTCTGATTCTAATAATCTTAGTTTTCTGTTTAATCAATTTGTGAGTTCTTTGAAAACATAGCGGTATCAATATTTTTTGAACTATGGTTTTCCAATTATCCTTAAATTGGATTAATAATAAAAAATTATATTTGGTGGTTGTGAAATACACAAAGTGGTTTTAGTTTGAAAGAATATAAATATATATCTTGATGTAACTTTGTCAAGTGTTTATCATTTACATGACCAAGCTGGTGATTCCAAATTTGGGTGTGGTATGAGTCATGTGACGTATCTTTGCTTTATATTACCATTACTTGGTTTGTGTAATCCAACACATAAAGACCGTTGTATAAATGTTCCCCACCAAAAAATGATATCTTTATAAAATAAGAAAAATTCATTTCCAAACATGAAAGAAATCCATATGTATGTAGTGTAGATACATAAATTATGTTTTTGGTTACATAAGTAAAATAAAAAAAACCCTTTAACACTAAGATCATCCCAATTGGAAATCTGAGGTGGTAGTCTCTGATAGCTACAACAAGTCTGGCTCTGTTGGCTGCTCGTAGATCTACCTCTTCTCAGTCAATTTTCTCGAATCTACTTGGTTCCTTTATTTGAATACATATGTGATCACCACAAGTTGTATCTAATACCCTATTTGTAAAAATAGATAAATTTCACTCAATAACAAATGCACTTGAAGCTTCCCCTTGCTATCTTTTACTGGGTGCAGTTTTTGTTCCAGTGGTCCTTATTGTCACATGCGAAACAAACAACCTCATGTTCCCTTTCCTCCCCTTTGATATTCCTTTTCATGGAAGATCATGAAGAAGATTTGGGCTTAAATTTCTTCACCTTCCCTTTCCTCTTATTCACCATAAGGACAGAAGGCTTTTCATGCTTCATATATTTGTTCACTTGGAGAATGAGGATAAAAAGATCAAATAGAGACTTCTCAATGATGTTCATAATGAAGTTAACAATAAAGATGGAGAATATTTGAGGGAGTGATGCAAGAATGATATTGGTGCCCAGTTATTTAGGGATTTTAAACTCAGAATCTCTAGGTTCTCAATGTAGCCAATGATTTTGACTACATGAGGCCCAACTGGGAGACCCTCTCCAAGCTTACTCTGAAAGAGTGCATTGTATATCTCAAACCTTTCCTAAATTTATCTCTCCTAGAAAATACCATGTAGGTTCTCGAGCATGCTATAAGCATCCATGTTTTTGAAAGAATTCATGAACTCACTAGATATTGATGATAGCATAAAAAATTAAATGTTGACTGCGTCATTCATATGTTTCTCATAGACTAGTAAATTATAATCACTCACCTCTTTGACAGGAGGATCAGGTAATGCTAACTCCTACATGTAAGACTTCTGTTAATGGCGTTGGACAACCCAAATGTGTCTAAATTATTCCTAGAAGTTACTGCTAGTGAGGATGTTGTATTTATACAGAATTGATCGTAGGGATAGTTTGGTTAAAGAGATTGTAATTTTTATTCTACAGTTAAAAGAGTAGATCATTAGTACTTTCTTTATTACATTTTATGATAAATAATAAATTAATTTTATTAATTCTCCCACTATTTTATCAAGTCCCAATGGCCCTTACCATTGAACTAGTAATTTCCAGTTTCCATGAAATTCTAGTGGAAAGGATCCATATTCCCCTTTTCATAACCCCAAAAGGGTTGGTCAAGCTATTTGAAGGTATTTAGGTAGGTAGGTCTTTACCAACTCTGGGCTTGAAGCTTCTTGATCTATTGAGCGGACTCCCCAATCCTGAAATCCTGACTTGGATTTTCTCAAATTTTGCCTCCAATATTACACCAAGTCTAACAAGGGCTACTCCTCTTGATGTAATATGGTTAAGTCAACCCAAAACCTTTCATAAGGGATTCCAGTATAATAGTAATTGTCCCAACAAGGTTTGGTCAAATACATAGTTTTATTAAGTCTTGCCCTTAATCAAGTAATGGAAGGCTTTGTATGACTTAATATTTTATTTTAGGTATTTTTATTTCTTATGCATGAATTTATTATTATCTTTATCACATGCTTGTTAATAGTAAGTGGATCTTACTTAAGTGATTAACCATGTCTTTATAATATTTACACATAAGGATAGTTTATTTTAGCTTCGTCTTGCATGCTTGTTTAATTCATTCATCACATGATCACGACAACACTTCCATAATGATAAAACACGCAACTGAAATAAATAAAATAAAGTAAAGGGAATGATCATGAACTTTTATAATGGTTATTTTATCTATTAGTTGATAAACTAACCCTGATTTAGGGAAGAAACACCTTGAACCTTTTGGGTTTGTGTTTACAGCTTTCCACTTGTCCACCTCTCTATCTCATGAGATTAGTTTTGTCTCAGATCGAACTTGAACGACCTCCACTATCTTGGGAGCTACATCCATTACATATTCTTTTTAACTCACATGTATGTGAGGGGTAAAAAGGGGAGATTATATAAAAGAAACCATGGGCATCTAGATCCTACATATTAATGAGGAGATATGGCTCGTAGGACAATAAATTAATTTAGTAAATAAATTAAAAGGAAAACCAATCACATACAAAGGTCTGGTCTAGCTCATGATCATCTACATACATGCAAAAAATTATGAAATTAATAAAACTATCATTGGAGTATTTAATCGTTCTTATTAAGATAAATCATGATCAAATTGATTAATTATTATCTTTAATTAATCAATCCTTTTATCTTAATTACTTGGATTAATTTCCTTGATATTATCATCATTGTATGTAAATGAACCTTAGAGGTAATCTAGTGAATAAATGTATGAATCTACCCAATATGTATTATATTAATATACTATTTTACTCTTCTGACATATGACATACATGATTCTTTAATGCATAGAGTAAAAACTTGTAGTACGATTTTACATGATAATGTAAGAACCTGGATCTTTTTTCAGGTATGATTTTTCCTTTTTTGGTAGTTTTAGAGAAAAGGGGAAAGTCTGGAAATTTTCGGAGTACACGCCATGTACTTTATGAGTACACGCCGTGTACTTCGATGCAGTGTACTTCGATGCCACTGGAAGCCGTGTGCTGGCCGTGTCATGGACACACACACGGCCGTGTAAGGGTGACTTGGAGGCCACCTAAAGCGGAGTACGGAAAAGGAAAGTACATGTCGTGTACTCCATAATTACACGCTGTGTGATTTTTTTTAATTAAACGGACCGGGGTCGTGTCTAACCCTTTTTTTTTCAACTTCTTCTTCACCTTTTTCTGTCCAGAGCGTCTGAGGAGGCCGAATATTCTCCGAACCATCGATCTGTCACCGGTTATCCGAATCGAACACCGTCAGTTGAAATATAATCACAGTGGCTCGTTCTTGGTTCTTCTTTGGCCACATATCCTGATCCCTTCTATTATAAGAGTTATCATAGGTTGAATGTTTTAGACGTTTTTGGAGATCTGCTCCATTCTATAATGATTCACAGGCAGAGGTTCAAGTATATCAATCTCCCAGGATCGATGTAGGTGGTTTGTTGCCTTACATTTAATGTATTTGAGTTTTTGTGAAAAATTACTGGATTCCCATGTATCAGGTATCTCGGGTTAGGGTTTTGATCCTGCATTAGTATCTACCTTAGATTTCTTGTATGCGTGAGGATATTAGATGAATAATGGTTTCTTGTTAGCATGTTTGAGGATCACCCCATGGGTGTTTCCCTTGTTTTGGTTGTTTATCGCCGTTTGTCTTAGGTTGCCTGTGAGGCAGACCTTGTTGCATTTATTTCCTGACTTGATATAATTGATTGCATGTTTTCCACTGTTTATATGCTTTTGATGCATTGTATCTTTTATCCAAGTAGTTTGTTGAACTTACTTAGGGCTGTTAACAGTCGATTACGCACGATGGGACTGCTCAGGGCTGTGTAAACCTGGTGCGGTAGACTAAAGAGGGAATTGACGATTAAGAGCTTCCCTAGAGAGTCTGTTATAAATTAGTATCGTTCGCAGGACCTAAGGGAATTAGACTTTGTGATTCCTCAGAGTGTCTTTAGTTACGTAATGAGACTTCATGGGGAATTATACATAAGTTCTTCCTTAGAGAGTCTATAAATATCATTGCAAGACCGTAGGGGAATTGACGGTGAGATCTTCCGAGAGTGTCTTTGCCTTTGTATGATTATTTGACTAGAGGGGTCTGCCAGTATGAGCCACCCAGAGAGTCAGTGTGAATATTGTTTGGTTGGTTGTGATAAGCCCACCAAGCCAAAGAACAAGCTTGGGTTTTGTACTTCTTGTTGTTTAGGTAGTATACTGAGATACCTATTGTGTTACTTGCACCTTCTACATCATTATCATCATTACTATATATTCATTTCTTCCACTATTTAGTTTCAGTTATTGTATGTTGTTTACTTCTTCTGCTATTTATTGTTATTTCTTTTCCCTCGTATACCTTACCAAATGAGGGCATAGTTTCCCCAATGACTCACTAAGGTCCTCGCTGATAGTCGACAGCCTCTGGCATTTGGGGAAATGCGCTTGAGGTCATGTGGCGAACCGGGTACGGGGCACCAGTTGAGTGGCTCTGGATCTGGGTCGTTACAAAGTGGTATCAGAGGAGGTTCCTTTTCTTTTATTTCTATTGACTTACTATTTAACGACATTAGATAGGGATATGATAGAATAGGTAAATGGTAAATAGTTGTGCCTAAGAGTTCTAGAACCCGTGTACAGGGAAAACGCCTAGTTACCTCGAATATTGCAATTTTTGAGTTTTGCAAATGTTGCAGTTTAATTGATTTCATCATTGGGTGGTGCACTTGTTTTGTGCTGTTACTATTTATATGATCGTGGTTCTATTTTGTTACAACCCGATGAGATGAGGGTATGCCATCTCATGCATCATATAGGGACTTTTTAGAAAGTCACATGTCATGAATTTTTCCATGCCATCTAAATTGAATTAGACGTTTCATATTGTTGTGATAGAGTTTTTTATAGACTATTCATGCTGTTGTGATTGTTGTTGTGATAGAATACATTTTATATTGATAGGGTATCATTTTTTTAGAGCCTCCTTATCATGGATGCCAAAATTTGGTCTTAGAGGTGTTATGGGACCTCGAGGATCAGAATACGGTGGATCATGAGTTTTTTATACTGTTTACTAGTTATATGCGTTGTTAAAGAGTCCAAACATCGATTCACAGGGAGTATGGGCCTTCACGGATTAGAATTTGGCACCTTAATGCTTGTTTTTCTATGTTTTATGGGCTCCGGTGCAGTTCTAAGGATACTGTCCGGAAAAACCCAGAATACATGGCTTGTAATTTATGGCTACACACCGTGTAGTCTATATCCGTGTCACTGACCATGCGATCAAGGACACGAGGTTGTAAAAAATCTTATAGGAACACGCCATGTACTATTTTAGCACGACGTGTAGTATGAAATAGGTACCCCGACCATGTCACGAATGACACGGGTCGTGTTTCCTTTCACATACACTCCGTGTTTGAATTTTATATGCCATGTAGTTTGATCTTGGTACCTGGACGTGTCATGAACAACACGTGTCGGTGTTATCCTTTCTCATACAGGCCGTGTTCGACTGAAAAACGCCGTGTAGTGTCAGCCATGTAGCCGGCCAAGTAGCTAACCACATGGTCTGTTAAGACTTCTTAGTACATGTCGTGTCCTTCTAGAACATGCTGCGTAGTGTAACCTGGGTACACGGGCCGTGTCACTAACAACACGGGCCAGGTGAAGCTTGTTAAGTACACGCCGTGTATACCTTGAACACACCGTGTAGTTTTGTCTTAGGAGAGCTGTGTGGCTTAACCATGTAGAAGGAGTCGGGCAGGGAAGAGAATTCAAGTACACGCCGTGTGTTGGGATAACACACTGTGTGTTTGGGGTGTTACATAACTAGTTTTTTCAAAAATTACACGCCCATGGAAATGACTTAAGGTAACACGCCATGTAGTCCTTATACACGCCGTGTAGTCATGATTTGTAAATTTTTGAATGCTTCTTTCCCCTGTTCCCTTCTCACTATCCTAGTTTTTAGTTCCTGGTAATGTGATCTAAAGTGTGCTTTTGACCTTGCAGAGTCATTTCACCAAGAATTCCTCCCGTTGCACGTTAGGAACTAGGCTGTGACTGTGCGCCTGATATGTCAGATCAGGGACTACCAGTAGTTCCGCCTATCATTCCAGACAAGGCCCCTGCAGTGATTCCAGACACTGGTGCTGATGCTCAGTTCAGAGAGGGTTTCATGATATTCATGAAAACCTTTTAGGGAGATCAGAATCCTTCCTATGGCAGAGATGACGTGGGGTTTTCAGAAGCAGCATCCTCCCACGTTCACAGAGGATGGAGGACCACAGGCTGCGGAGTCATGGCTAGAAGCCATGATATCCATCTTCAAGCACCCGGTGATGCCTCCAGAGAGGTGAGTGAATCTCGCGACTTATATACTGCGAGATTCCGCCAAAAGATGGTGGGATGTGGTTTCGCGGGCAGGATGCCAACAAACTATGGCTTGGGACGAGTTTCAGCGTATGTTCTATGACTACTTCTACCCGGTGATGCTGAGGGCTGACAGAGCCAGAGAGTTCATGAACCTGCAATAGGGTACTCTCACAGTCATTGATTATTCCTCTCGCTTTACAAAGTTACAGTGTTTCACTCCCGTTCTGGGGAACGACGATCTGTTTTTAGCGAGGAAGTTTGAGGAAGTCCTCAGACTGGAGATCAGATCATAGGTGAACGTCTTTTAGTTGAATTCTATTACTCTGATAGTCAACCAAGTGCTTATCACATAGAGAAATCCGAGGGATACTGAAGCTGTGGACCAGGGCGGTTCAACATCCAGCGCTGATTCATTTCAGATAGACAGTAGGAAGCGCCACCGAGAGTCTACACAAGGTGACTTGAGAAAGATGGGTATTCCTTCCGGTAGACGATACCTTCCTTCTGGAAACCAAGTGGTGTGAAATCAGTGTGTAAGAAGTGGGTATAAGAAGCATTGGTGCCTAAGAGACCTAGTGGAGTACCGATCTTGCGGCAAGATGGGTCATCTGCATCGTTTCTGCAGGGTTCTCCTTCTAGCGGCTAGTGAAGGAGGATTAGTTTTGACTCCGTGTACAGGAGAAAGATTACTAGTTCCGCAGCAGACTGGGGGCTAGAGTTCTTCAGGTCGTTCAGGATAGGGTAGAGGCCGTGGATGCAGTGGTTAGGCTCAGGGATCTCAGGCTGCTACACAGGTCCGCGGTGCAGGCCAGACTTTTGCGATAGAGTAGATTCATCAAGAGAAGGATCCTGGACCTTCTGGAGTTCGAGGTACGATTTTAGTAGCCTCAGTTTTATCCTCTGAACTTTTCGATACAGGAGCTTCTCATAGCTTTATTTCTGTTCTTATTGTAGAAAGCCTTAGACTTACTGTTTTTACTTCTGAGGTTATGATGACGCTAGACACTCCCTTGGGAATTACAACTACTAGCGTGCGTCAGTGCTTAGACTTCCCCCTTGAGGTTGGTGGGTGTCGTTTTTCATGGAATCTCTATGTTTTGGAGATGATAGGTAATGATTTAATTCTCGGGATGGACTGGTTAGTTCCCTTCCAGGACTTTTTCGATTGCTATCTCTGTAGGGTGAGTTTCATATCACCGGAGGGAAAATATTTTCTTCATAAGGGTGAATGGGATGTAAATGCGAGAAGAGCTGGACCAGAGCATCATGGGTTTGGTAGTATTACGACCCAGATTTCTAGATTATATCCGGATGACTAGGGGACTTCTTAGATAGTTTTTCCTCCAGTGGTTGATCGCTTTCCATATGTTTTTCCAGAATACTTTTTAGGTTTTCCTCCAGAGTGAGAGGTAGACTTCTCTATTGAGCTTATTCTAGGAGTATCACCAGTATCCATACCTCCTTATAGGATGGATACACCTGAGTTATAGGAGCTCAAAAAGAAGTTGAAGGAGTTTCAGGCAAAGGGTTTTATCCGACCAAGTACTTCTCCTTGGGGTTCTTCCATTCTGTTTGTAAAGAAGGTAGATGGTACTTTATAACTTTGTGTGGATTATCGAAAGCTAAACCAGTTGATGGTCAAGAACCGATATCCATTTCCATAGATATATGATCTCTTTGATCAGCTTCGAGGAGCCAGAGTATTCTCAAAGATCAAATTTAGATTCGGCTATCATCAATTGCATGTCAGACCATCTGATATACCTCTTACAGCCTTTCGGAGTAGGTATGGTCTGTATGAGTTTTTGGTTATACCGTTCGGTCTCACGAACACGCTAGTATTTTTCATAGTGCTGATGAACAGAGTTTACCATCATTACTTGGATTCTTTCATGGTGGTTTTCGTGGATGATATATTGGTGTACTCTCACACTCTACACGACCACGCTACCCATCTTGAGATCTTTTTGAGTACACTGAGAGAGAATCATTTATATGCTAAGATCTCAAAGTTCCACTTTTGGATGGATGAGATTCACTTCCTGGGGCATGTCATCTTAGAGACAGGAGTATCATTAGACCTAGAGAAGGTGAGAGCAGTAGTTACCTAGGTGCGGACGAAGAATGTCTTCGAGGTACGAAGTTTCTTAGGGATGGCTGGTTACTACAGACAGTTTATATAGGACTTATCACACTTAGCAGCACCTTTTACAAGCTTGACTAAGAAATGGGTGAAGTATATTTGGTCAGAATCCTGTGATTCATCCTTTCATAAGCTGAAGGGGAGATTGACTTCAGCACCGATTCTAGTTTTGCCGGAGCTGGGAAAGAGTTATACAGTTTTCTATGATGCATATGGCATCAGGCTTGGAGCAGTGCTTATGCAGGAGGATAGTGTTGTTGCATATAGATCTCGGCAGTTGAGGCCACATGAGAGGAACTATCCTACGCACGACCTAGAGTTGGCTGCAGTTGTTTATGCTTTTCGTTGTTGGAGACATTATCTTCTAGGAGAGAATTTTGTTTTATATACTGACCACAAGAGCCTCAAGTATATCTTCACACAACGTGACTTGAATCTGAGATAGCAGAGGTGGGTTGAGTACCTATAGTCTTTCGATTTTGAGCTTTCTTATATACCTGGGAAAAGCAACGTGGTGGAAGACACACTGAGTAGGAGGACACAGATACATGCAGTTCAGGAGGCTGGCAGCGAGTGGTAGCTTATGCCTCTATTCTCTGAAATTCATTTGGAGGTTCAAGACATACAGGGTTAGGGTTTTCTTTCTTCTGTAGCTATTACAACTACCATTCTTGACCGAATTCTAATGAGGAATCTATCAGATTCTGAAGGCCTAGTCCTACAGAAAAACGTGTTAGGAGAGGACCCTCTTCCCAGATAGACCGTAGGTGAGGGTGAGATCTTGTGTTTCCAGGGACGTGTATGGGGGCCAACAGATATACACAAAGAGATAATGTGAGACTCTCATTCCTCAGTTTGGGCAGTTCATCCTGGTGTCACCAAGATGTATTGTGATCTACACCGCCAGTATTGGTGGCCAGGTATGAAGAGATATGTTGTTGGTTTTTTCATGAGGTGTTCCACCTGTCAACAGGTGAAGGCAGAGAACCAGCAACCAGCAGAGCTTTTACAAAAACTACCCATTCCCGAGTGGAAGTGTAATGATGTCGCGATGGACTTTGTGACAGGGTTTATGAGATCACCTCGAGGGAATGACGCGGTATGGGTTATCATTGATAGGCTCAAGAAGGTTGCTCACTTCTTTCCAATTAAGGAGACCTTCGGTGTTGATGAGATTGGACGGTTGTACATCCATGAGATTGTACGCTTTCATGGGGTTCCAAGTACTATCATTTCAGAAAGGGATGCCCGCTTTACGTCACATTTCTGGCAAGGGCTACAGAGGGCTTTGGGTACACAGGTACTTCTGAGTACAACATACCATCCCTAGACAGATGGCCAGTCAGAGCGCACGATTCAGGTGCTGGAGGACATGCTACGAGCATGCGTCCTTGAATTTGGAGGTTCTTGGAAGAGACATATACCTCTAGTAGAGTTTACCTACAATAATAGTTTTCAAGAAACTATTCAGATGGAACCTTAAGTGGCTTTGTACGGTAGAACGTGCCGATCACCCTTGTGTTGGCTGGAGGAAGGAGAGGCAGCTATGCTGGGACCTCATCTTGTTTAGGAGACCACGGAACAGGTGGAGTTGATTCGGAAATGGATGGCTTATGCACAGTCTCAACAGAAATCTTATGCTGATCAGTGGATAAGACCTTTGGAGTTCAAGGTCAGAGATCAGGTTTTCTTATGTGTTACCCAGAGGTTGGTACACAAGAGGATCAGGAGACAGGGTAAGCTCTCATTGAGATACATCAGGCCGTTTGAGGTTCTGGAGAGAGTCGGTCTGGTTGCTTATAGGTTGAAGTTACCTCATAGGTACTAGGCTATGCACGACGTCTTCCATGTTTCTTAGCTTCGACGCTATTTCTCAGACCCGTATCATGTTTTTCAACCAGAGGATGTTGAGCTGGAGCAGGATGCATCATTCGAGGATAATCCTATCAGGATTGTTGATCATAGTGAAAAGGTACTCCGTGGCCGATCTGTTCCTCTGGTACGGGTGCTATGGAATCACGACCGTGTACAGAACGAGACTTGGGAGAGGGAGGCCTATATGAGATCACAGTGTCCAGTGTTGTTCGAGGTTTCTTCTTCACCACCTTGTTAGGGAAATTTGGGGATGAATTTCTTTAAGGGGGAAAGTTTGTAAGAACCTGGATCATATTTTAGGTATGATTTTTCCTTTTCTGGTAGTTTTAATGAAAAAGGGGAAAATCTAGAAATTTTCGGAGTACACGCCTTGTACTTTATGAGTACACACCGTGTACTTCGATGCGGTGTACTTCGATGCCACTGGAAGCTATGTGCTGGCCATGTCATGGCCACACACATGGCCGTGTAAGGGTGACTTGGAGGCCGCCTAAAGCGGAGTACGAAAAAGGAAAGTACACGCCATGTACTCCAGAAGTACACGCCGTGTACTTTATTTTTTTTCGTTAAACGGACCGGGTTCACGTCTAACCCTTTTTTCACATTCTTCTTTGCCTTTTTCCATCTAGAGTATCCGAGGAGGCCGAATCTTCTCCGAACCACCGATCCGTCACCGGTTATCCAAATTGAACATCGTCGGTTGCAATAGAATCACAGCAGTGAGTTCTTAGTTCTTCTTTGGCCACATATCCCGACCCCTTTTCTTATAAGAGTTATCACAGGTTGAACGTTTCATACATTTTTACATATTTACTCCATTCTAGGACGATTCATAGGTCGAGGTTCAAGTATATCGATCTCCCAGGATTGAGGTAGGTGGTTTGTTGCCTTACGTTGAATGTCTTTGAGTTTTTGTGCAAAAGTACCATATTCCCATGTATCGGGTATCGCAGGTTAGGGTTTTGATCCTTCATTAGTATCTGCCTTAGATTGCTTGTATGTGTGAATATATTAGATGAATAATGATTGCTTGTTAGCATGTTTGAGGATCACCCCATGGGTGTTTCCCTTGTTTTGGCTGTTTATCGCCATTTGGCTTAGGTTACCTGTGAGGCAGACCTTGTTGGATTGATTTCCTACCTTGATATAATTGATTGCATGTTTTTCCACTGTTTATATGATTTTGATGAATTGTATCTTTTATCCAAGTAGTTTTTTTAACTTAATTAGGGATGCTGATAGTTGATTACGCACGATGGGACTACTCAGGGATGTGCGAACCTAGTGCGCTAGACTAAAGAGGTAATTGACGATTAAGGGCTTCCCTAGAGAGTCTGTTATAAGTTAGTATCGTTCGTAGGACCTACATGAATTAGACTTTGTGCTTCCTCAAAGTGTCCTTAATTACATAATGATACTTCAGGGGGAATTAGACGTAAGTGCTTCTTCATAGAGTCTATAGCTATCATCTCAATACTGTAGGGGAATTGACGGTGAGAGCTTCCTAGAGTGTCTGTGACTTTGTATGATTATTTGACTAGAGGGGTCTACCATTATGAGCCACCCAGAGAGTCAGTGTGAATATTTTTTGGTTGGTTGTGATGAGTCCACCAAGACAAAGAACAAGCTTGGGTTTTGTACTGCTTGTTCTTTAGGTAGTTTGCTGAGATACCTGTTTTGTTACTTTCACCTGCTGCATCATTATCATCATTACTATATATTCATTGCTTCCGCCGTTTAGTTTCAGTTATTATATGATGTTTACTGCTTCCAATATTGATTGTTATTTCTTTTACCTCGTATACCTTACCAAATTAGGGAATAGTTTCCCTAATGACTCACTAAGGCCCTCGCTGCTAGTCGGCAACCTCTGGAATTTGGGGAAATGTGCTTGAGGTCATGTGGCGAACTGGGTACGGGGCACCAGTTGAGTGGCTCCGGATCCGGGTCGTTATAGATAAGTATTTTTGAACATTACACAAACATCAAAGTTTTAACTTTGTGTAATTTAGTAAAGTACACAACGTGTAGTTCCGACTACACGGCATGTACTACATTAACCATCTTTCTCGAAGTATACGCCTGGGACTTGTCATGTGAGGTGTACTTAAAAAATTTCTGAGTACACGACATGTACAATGGGCTACACATCATGTTGTCTCTGCGTTACACGATTACCAGTCGACTTAGCTATGTATGGGAAACACAGTTTGGACCATGACCTAAAGAGACTACACATCGTGTCCAGTGGGACACACAACATGTAATCCAGTATCTGTGTTCCTATCAGTCCTGGTTAACATGCAGTGTAAAATTAACTACACTGCATGTAATAAATGCGCATGGATTGAGTAATTTCAAAATTAATATCGATGTGTTGTACCCAACTACACATTGTGTAGTCCATATTACATGGTGTGTATGGCATAGAACATAGTGTGAAAGTCCGAACACTTGGAGTTTACTTTCGTTTCACCTAGGAAGAATCGTCAGTGCCTCCTGACTAGTTCCACATTTTAATTTTAATCCAAAATTTATTTGTTTATGTGAAATATGCGAGAAACAAAAGAGGAAGAATAGATCTTGAAATTTAGATTAATATAATGATTAAACCTTTAATAGAAAAACTAAATTATTAAATCATAAATCATCAATGATAATTAAATAATTATAAACGATGATGACCTTGCTCTGATACCACTTGAAGGATCCGGACGCAGCGGAAGCGTGGCGGTTGGGTGGGGCCCAAGTTTGATTTTTCTATATGAAATGACCAATATAGGATCAACATAATGATGAACACTAGTATCCAAAAATTAAAATAAAATATTTATTCAAAATAAGAAAGGCACCAGATCCAAGAGATAAAGGATCATGCACATCATGTTTATAATTAATTTAATTATTTTTATAAAGAAAATAATACTTGGATATTTGGTAATTCATTCATTGATGATGTTAACCATCTAGAATGAACATTATGGGTTTCCTCATTGCGATTACGAGGATTCAAACCATAATCTCTCTAACGATGATCCACACATGCTCCAATGGCCTTCGATCGACACCACTCGTTCTCCGGGTGCTAACGTAGAGAGGTGAGTGTCTTGCATCAGTTGTTCTTGAACTCTTGTTCTTTGGTCTTGAATAATTTCTCTTGTTATTGAGAGGGGATAAAAGAGGATTCAAAAGATATTTTTTTTGCTTCAAAAATTCTCACACCATTCCCAATTTGGTTCACCAGGTGTGTGTTCTATGAAACAATAGAGATACTTCTCTATTTATTAACATGGGGCTTAAATTATAATATTTAATTGCATAACAACAATTAAATACATTCATAACCTTAGAAAAAATCCATGATCTTAATAATAATACTGAGAAATTATTTATTGTGTGCCAACTTGTGCAAAACGGAATTATAAAGAAATTTCAGGTCACAAAATAATAACAACATTATTATTATTTTAACTTGTGCCAACTTGTTTAATAATTATTTAACGTCTTAAAAATAATTATTTTACTACTAGACCAGTCTTGGTCCTCTTGAACGCCACTTCCATTTATTGAACACACAAATAAATAAATAAATAAATTATTCTCTTAAATAAATATTTTATTTAAAAACTAGTAAATAAATATTTATTAAATGTTTAATAAAATAAATAAATATATTTTAATCACAATCTAGTGAATATATATTTATTTAATTTATGTGATAATTTTAACATGAATAAAATTATTCCACAATCTTGAGGTTAATATTTATTCCATTAATTAAATTCAAATAGAATTTAATCAAGACCACCAAAAACAATTAGCGTGTGACCCTCTAGGATTATTTCTCATTGTAATTAGGTGGGTTTTTCTAAATTCCAAGAGTACTATCTAGAAATGGGTTAAGGAACACAATAGAAATAAATTAAAGTCATAAGGACAAAATCCACATATGAACACTCACTGTGATATATAATCCTTTTGTCTCAATTTCTCATCAAGTAGGTTTCATGATAGTGTCATCAACATATATGCTCGATACGTCATTCTTTGACTACCTAAAATAAACTCATCATTACACCATGGCCATGGAATTTCATGAGATGGTTCTATTTAAATCAAAGGGATGAGATATCAGCTTCCATAAATGGAAGGGACAAATACTTCCACAATTTATCCATTAATAACATGCTACTCGTGATGCACCCAACATACCCTACTTCCTTCTAACATATGGTGTAAAATACTTTTTCAGTAAATCAATGTGTGTGGGTTATGACACATATTATTGATAATCTTAAAGTCTAAGGACCATTACACATGTTCTTATATAGGAATACCTGATGACACCAAAACATACAGAATTCCTACTGGCGGGTTTATTCTCATAATCTCTTATCTTGGAGATTACCAAGTGCGATCTTCATGAGAGAAATTCTCATCTGCTTAGGATTACTCACACCCGAGGTTCCGTATATTATGTGTCCCATCATAGTATGTCATCCAGCCAAAAAATTATATTCAAAAATATTTTTATAGCATTTAAAGGTTCTCATCATAGCGGGGAATTTCCATGACCTTATTAATGCAAAAAATACTCTAGGACATTATTACATCATAGTCACGAAGAAAAATAAAAAATATGTAAAAATATGTTTAATATTTAAATACATTGAATATACATGTAATAAAAGTGAAAACAATTGGTTTTAGGACACCAACTTTTACAGTGGATTTAGGAGGAATGTCTGAACCACGTAATCTTGTTGTGCATTTTTTTGTACTTTGTGCTTATATGTTTGTTTTATTATCATGTGATTTGGTTTTTTGATATGAATGAAAACCTTGGGAGGACTAGAATATTATGCGAGGATGACTCAGTGTTGTGGATTGGGTTTCTAGACTTCCCAGTTCCAAACACCAAATTCAAGGTGGATCATTCAGATAAAGTTTTGTGCTTGTTTATTCAGGCTCCAATACCAAACACATGGTATGCGAGTGATTAGATGTAGTGTCTATTTATAGAGAATTATTGAAGGTATCTGGTGGAGAAGTTTTCAAGGACTCAAAGGACATTATGGGATGAAATTGGTAGTGCCGAAGGTGTCCCTGGGATATCTAAAGTTCAATTGACCAGTAGGAGTCATGAGGCATGTTTTGTTGTTGGTGATAGTTAGATCTTTGTATAAGACTAATGGGATTCCCTAGGTTAGGTGTTCTATTAAGAATCTAGAATATTGTCACTAGAAAATGGCGGTGGTATCAGCGGTGTTATTAGAATATCAAAAGTCTTCTTATCTACAGGTGTCTAGCAGCATGTTCCATTCATTGGGTAACATTTGGAGCATGTTTCAATGATACTAAAATTCTAAAATTCATGAGAACTGGAAGACCATGATAGTAAGAACTCATGGATTATACTAGAAGTTGAAGTTAGTTGAAAGATTTATTAGGTTCCTAGAAGGATATGTCCAATGAAGTCATAAGTCGTCTGTTCAAGTCAATGGAAGATTCAGTTAGTGCCTCTATTCTGCATGACACTACATATAGAGAAGAGATTTTTCAGCTATAAACTTTATGAAAATGATATTTTAGAGGATAAATAAATAAATAAAAGGGTATTATATGATCATGCTGGGCGATCAAAGAGTCAGAACCAAGATGGAATTTGTGAGAGTAAATAAAGTTGTTTCCATGGTTGCACTGAAGGATGATTCAGTGGGATTTCATTATGCTGATGGCATCATAATTTCCATAATCCATGATTATCAGATGAAGGTCGGTTCTAATGGTATCGCTAGAGTTTTTTGTACCAAAAATCTCATGGGTGGTGTAGATGCTCAGTAGTGGAGTATTCAAAAATGAATGTAAGACCAATAGAGTGAGGCTATAGACATGGTGAATGGCATAACTTGTTTTTGGGAATTAAAAAAAATAGAGGATGAAAACTTGTTCCGAATTGCTTTATAGAAAATTTCTATGGAGGTATTCAGATGATTTTTACTTAGACTATGGAATGATCAGATCATGGTTCCAAAATATTGAGGAGGAACTAATTTAGTGGGAGCTTGGATGAATGAATAAGTATGGAGTGTAGAACCATGTAGGGACTCCAAAAGAATGATTAATGGAAGATGGACAAGTTTTGACAATTGTTGGGCAAAAATACCTCAATGTAACTTTGCATAATTTTTGGGTTGGTTGTGCTTGTTAACAAAGAAGGTTTTCATGGTGATTTATTGAGATCCAAATATCTAGTTTATTATCCATGTTGACAATGAACCATAAAAAAATAATGGAAGATATGGAGGTGGTAAAAAAAGAAAAAATACAAGGTGACACAGTTTTCTAGTGTTTGCCAAATTTTTGTGGTCATAAATTTAGAGTTTTTTTTCACCAAGGAAAAAGGATTTCCTTAATGATCTCATCAAAATATGGAAAATGATTTAATTTTTTGAATATGGGATTTATGAGTTGTTTTTTGTGAAGAAGAAAAGATTTCTGGTGGAGATTTTCACAAAATCAAAGAGCTACGCGATTCTGATAAAATGGATCTTTGTGATCAGTGATGGAGGTATTTGTGGTTGTTGATGGAAGGATTCATGATTTTTATGAGAGTTATGAAGGATTTTTTATGGAGTGCTTTGTGATTACGATGGGAATCACAAATAGAGATTTTCATTGGATCTTTGTTAATGGAGGTGCACCGTGAAGATGAATTTGATGGATCTTGAAGTCACGCTGGAGGCGGGGGAGATTCTTGAAGATTCATGGCTATAAATATGAGGCCCCCCACTTTCATAAAAGGTGAAGGATAAGAGATAATCAAAAAAAATATACTTCCAAAAATACCACTTTTACCAACGCTTATATCCCAATAGTTTAGATAAACTGTTGGGAATGGCTATGTATACCAACGGTTTACTTAAAACCGTTAGCATAGAAGATTTTGTAAAGATTTTTACCAATGATTTGTAAGACCGTTGGTATAGGTCTTAGTATAGGAACTTTTACCAACGGTTATCAATAATCGTTGGTATATGTTTTCTTTTTTCCTCCTTTTACCAACGGTTTATACAAACCGTTAGTATAGGACTTACTATACATACATTCCCAATGGTTTTTAAAAATCATTGGGAATGTTTTCCCCTAAATGCAGATCAGTCATCCAGTTCCCCCTCCGCTCGATTATAGGTTCCCCTCCACTTGATTGGTGCCCTAAATTGAATCTCCCTCTTCCCCATCCTGCCAAACTTCTTCCACTGATCGATCCATCTTCAATCAAGGAATTTTTTTCTTATACACTTCAAATCTGTAAGTGATACCTTGGTTTTGTTGTTCTGCAACTATTTTTCATACTTTGGTTTTGTTGTTCTGCAACTATTTTTTTTCTCTTTTTATCTAGAAGAAAGGAGAGCTTTGTGGACATTAATCATGGTTGTGGGTGGTCATTTAGGATGTAAGATAGTATGACTTCATTTTACTTGATATATCCAATAGTATTATTGATTTATGTTCAATTTTATTATCTTTGACAAATTATTTTGTTTAATAAGTTGTTTTTAATGGTTGTAATAATGACTATATGGTATAAGGGTTCAAATGGTTTGTATAAGGGTTCACATGGTGTCTAAGATAATCTAGTGTCCTGGGAATGTACACAGAGTACATGGATTGGATAGCCATGTAAATATACATGGCCAATCCCTTATGGTGAAAAGTATGTTTGGCCAAATGGGGTGCTGAAAACGTCTCATTTAAACATGCCTTTGTTTCATGGGTATGCCCATATGATGTGTTGGCCATACTATAGAGTGGGTAGTAATTACATCACCCAAAACACTTGCATCCCTAAAATCCAAGACTATATGGATAAATGGAAGAACCCATGTTCTAATGACATGCCTAACATGGTTTCTAACTCACCTCACCTAAAGATAAACTAGAACACTGGTTAAATGCAAGAACTCATCCTAAACATACACGATAACATTGGTTAAATAGAATAACCCATCCTCGTTACTGAATTCCATACACATATGGACAAAAAACCATCATTCATGAACATCCCTATAATGCATAGGATTTTCAAAAAACACATATCCCTTAAATTTCATGAAATTCTAGTAGTAACTGATATAAAGTTGTCATGTTTACAGGTGGAAGCTTCATATCTTAGGATAATATATTCTCAGAACTATAGAGTGGAACCCCATTCGATTTTTTGAGGTCAACCCAACTCCACACATGAAAAAGAATATCATTATCCATCAATAAAACCAATGTAAATATATAAATGGTGATTCATAACAGTATCATTAATAGATTTAATTAGGAATTCTTAATCCATTAGGGTGTTATCCCGGTACCTCCCTTGTTGGATTTCAAATTCAATTATCCTCATTTAACTCCACTTTTTGGCATCTCTTCATTTACAATTATGTGTTGGTTATAGGATATTCTGAAATCGTTATCTTCTATATGAGTTGGAGCTATTTAATTTGAAATTTCAAAAAACCTCCATAAAAATCCTACTTCTAATACTTTAATTTCTTTTCTAAACCCACCTATTTAATTTTAGAACACTCCGAAGAGTCTTATTACACATGAAAACTTGATTATCTTCATCCCTAAAGGTCGTGAACAACATCGGAATTGAAAAAAATGTCATCATTTTTAGCATTTAGAGTAGAGACATAATATTTTCATTTGTTTGAAGAAAACAAAAATCATATTTAAGGTATTTTTAATTTCAATTTCATGTTTTCAGTGTGGGGAGGGGGAGTGTGCAGGTGGGGTGGGGGATGGGGTGGGGGGGGGGCTGTCTAGGTGGGGGGGGGGGGATGGGCTATCCAGGTGGGTTCATGGTTGGCCAAGTGTCACAAAAATTATTTAATTATGAGGTAATTTTTATATACATTTTTGGTATTTTATTTTTCCCATGTATTTACTTTAGTGTTTTTAGAGAAAATATAGTATTTTTACCCAACAATATGTGCTTCATGGTTGGAACACAGTTCAGTGAAACTTTTCCACATCCCAAGTGAAACTGGGTACCCAGGACAACATTTTTGATGTATACGAGTCAACCTCTCCTCAATCCGATGCATGATGTGTCAAGTATCACTTAAAGCGTCTCAATTTTATTTGAAATGGACAACATTTTAAGTGAAAACAACTGACATACGGAAAACCGATCAAAAGCATTTGGATTTTGTTGATAATTTAGGACAATGATCCATGGGTCATTTTTGATGTGTACGAGTCAACCACGCCTCAATCTAATGCACGGTGTGGCCGGTACCACTCAAAGTGTCTAACTTTTATTTGAAATGGACAAGATTTTAATTGAAAACAACAATTTTCATATGGAAAAGTAACCAAACACATTCTTATTGTGTTTGTAATTTAGAAAAACGATCCATGGATCATTTGTGATAGGTACGAGTCAAAACCACCTCAATTCGAGGCACGATGTGACTGGTATCACTCAAAGTGTCTCACTTATGTTTGAAATTGACAACATTTTAAGTGAAAGCAACAAATGGCATACGGAAAACCAACCAAATTCATTCAGAATGTGTTGATACTTTATCAAAACGATGAATGAGTCATTTTTGACGTTTACTAGTCAACCTCGACTCAATATGAGGCACGATGTGACCAGTATCACTCAAAGTGTCTCTCTTTTATTTGAAATGGACAACATTTTAAGTGAAAATAACTGGCATACGGAAAACTGATCAAACACATTCGGATTGTGTTGATAATTTAGGACAGTGATTCATGGGTCATTTTTGATGTGTACGATTCAACCCCACCTCAATCTGATGCATGGTGTGTCCGATACCACTCAAAGTGTCTCACTTTTTTTTTTGAAATGGACAGGTTTTTAAGTGAAAACAACAATTGGCATACAGAAAATTGACCAAACGCATTTGGATTGTGTTGATACTTTAGCATAATGATACATAGATCATTTTTAGTAGGTAAGAGTCAACCCCACCTCAATTCAAGGCATAGTGTGACTGGTATCACTCAAAGTGTCTCACTTTTGTTTGAAATGGACAACATTATATGTAAAAACAACTACTGGAATACGGAAAACTGATCAAACGCATTTGGATTGTGTTAATACATAAGCACAACGATCCATGGGTCATTTTTGACGTGTATGAGTCAACCTTGCCTCAATCAGAGGCACGGTGTGACCGGTATCACTCAAAGTGTCTCTCTTTTATTTGAAATGGACAAGATTTTAAGTGAAAACAACAACTTGCATACAGATTACTGACTAAACACTTTCAGATTGTATTGATTCTTTAGGAAAATGATACATATGTCATTTTTGACGTGTATGAGTCAACTCTGCATCCATCCGAGGCACGGTGTGGCTGGCATCACTCTAAGTGTCTCACTTTTTTTTTGAAATGAACAACATTTTAAGTGAAAACAACAACTAGAATACAGAAAACTGACCAAACGTATTTGTATTGTGTTGATACTTTAGGAAAAAGATACATTGGTCATTTTTTATGTGTACGAGTCAACCCCGCCTCAATATGAGGCATGATGTGGTGGAATCCTACTCTGATCGATATATCGTACCATACTTGTACCATTTAGTGTTAATATCCTCAAGAACATTAATATTATTCTCACTAAGGTCAATAAAATTACAGTTCCATTATTCTAGACCATCATAAGTTGAACTTCTGATCATTTCAGTTCTTCCTGAATTTTAAATCAAGTAAAGAGTTCCATACTTTACTCTTTTTGTAATGACCTTGGAACCATGGGTCAGTTTCCATACCCCATTTTCAAATTTAGTTTCATAGCATGCATCATTAAACTTTCTCTTTATATTTAGGAATAAGAAAACCACTCCCAGATAAAATCCATTTTTATATGTTTTTCATTTTTTATAAGTGTTGCTTTTGTTTGAGGATAGATCATATTTGGGTGTTCTTTCATTGTAAAAAGATCTTATTATGATCCTCAAAAACCTAAAAATTTCAAAAATTTAGGGGTTTTATTTCACAACATCAAGAAAGTATAGAGAGGGAATATGCTACCACTTGCCAAAGTCCTATGGTAGTATGGTTGGGTTAAAGAGGGTATTTGGGGCATGATTCAGTTGGATCCAATTTTTTTGAGGATATTATGTGTCGTCACATTTATTCTCACTATTAAGCATGAGAGGGTCTCATCAATTATTTTTATCATGGAATAAAGAAGTGTCACCCTTACATTAACCATTAGTACACCATGTATGACTATAACCCATCCTGGAAGGGGACTGTTTTTTGTCAACCTCATATGCATCACGACACACTCTGGATCAGACACATTTTCAACATCCACTTATTCAACCAATTTGGACATGATAACTATGCATATAAAAACCAATACCCAAGTATATTATGTTATTACCACTATAGAGTCTACCAACAATGCCATTACCATTCACCCAATATCTGACATTAACACCCCTACCTCCTTCATCTTCCTTCTGTGTGCATCAAAACTTACATTTCCTTTAAAAAGAACATATTCCATTTCAAATTTGAACATCTACATGTATTTTATCCAACACATATGAAAATTATTTTGTTCACATTAGAATAAATTATATTACTATGACATTAAGTTTGTATATATAACATGTCTCTAATCAAAGAGGTGGTGTCTCTGAAATTTAAACTCATCAATGATAGTCGCAATCACTTTTTCATGAGTTGGGTAGTTTCACTCATGGGGTCATAAGTGATGAGACTCATAAAAAATACCTTTTCACCATATATTAAAAAAAATAAAAGTTCAATGAAAAATACATCACAAATCATTACATAACCAAATCTAGGATCAGAAAAAAAAATTGGGATTTGAGCCAATTTCAAACTGTTATTCAACTCTAATAAGTATTTCTCAGACTATTATATCTATTAGAATTTGATGGGGAGGTGGGGGGCTGTGCTGGTTGGAGGGGTTGTGTAGGGGTGAGGTGAATTACTACTGGAAGAGTGGTTGTCATATAAAGATTTAAATGGGTGTAAATAATTTTTGAGTTATTGAAACTGTTATTCAACTCTACTGGAATATTGTTGTCACATGAAGATTGAAATAGGGAATTGTAGTACATGACATGGTTGGAAGAGTTTGATGGTTTTATGTGTTTTTTTGTGATATTTAAGGTGTTTTTAATGCTATTTTAAGTCATTTTGTATGTGCTTTTTGTGCTATTTTTTATGAAGGTGTATACTGGAGGGGCTACTAGAGGGGCTGTTGTGCAATAGTTTTGAAAATACACAATACCAATGGTTTTAAACCATTGGTATAATTTGAGTAAACACATTTGTATTTTGTTGATAATTTAGGACAATGATACATGGGTCATTTGTGACATGTATGAGTCAGCCCCGCCTCAATCCGAGTCACGGTGTGGCCGGTACCACTCTAAGTGTATCTCTTTTGTTTAAAACGGACATCATTTTAAGTGAAAACAACAACTAACATATGTAAAACTGACCAAATGCATTCGTATTGTGTTGATACTTTAGAAAAATTATACATGAGTCATATGTGATGTGTAAGAGTCAACCCGCCTCAATATGAGGCATGGTGTGGCTCGTATCACTCAAAGTGTCTCTCTTTTGTTTAAAATTGACACCCTTTTAAGTAAAAATAACTGGCATATCGAAAACCAACCAAACGTATTCATATTGTGTTTATACTTTATAAAAACGATACATGGGACATTTGTGATGTGTAAGAGTCAACCCCACATCAATCTGAAGCGTGGTGTGGCCGGTACCACTCAAAGTGTCTCACCTTTATTTGAAATGAACAACATTTTAAGTGAAAACAACAACTGGCATATGGAGAGCCAACCAAACACATTCATATTGTATTGATACTTTAGGAAAACAATCCATGGGACATTTTTGACGTGTACAAGTCAACCCCGCATCAATATATGGCACGGTGTGTCCGGTACCACTCTAAATATCTCTCTTTTGTTTAAAATGGAAATCATTTTAAGTGAAAAAAAACAACTGGCATATGGAAAACCGACCAAAAGCATTAGGATTGTGTTGATACTTTAGGAAAAATATCTATGAGTCATATGTGATGTGTAAGAGTCAACCTCGCCTCAATCCAAGGCACAGTGTGGCCGGTATCACTCTAAGTGTCTCTCTTTTATTTAAAATGGACATCATTTTAAGTAAAAACAACTGGCATATGGAAAACTGACCAAACGTATTCAGATTCTATTGATACTTTAGGAAAATGATCCATGAGTAATTTGTGATGTGTACGAGTCAACCCCACCTCAATCCGAGGTGCGGTGTGCCCGGTACCACTCAAAGTATCACACCTTTATTTGAAATGATCAACATTTTAAATGAAAACAACAACTAACAAACGGAAAACCGACCAAACACATTCAGATTCTATTGATACTTTAGGAAAATGATACCTGGGTCATTTTTGATGAGTATGAGTCAACCCCACCTCAATCTAAGGTGCGGTGTGCCCGGTACCACTCAAAGTGTCTCACCTTTATTTGAAATGATCAACATTTTAAATGAAAACAAAAACTGGCATACAAAAAACCAACCAAATGCATTCGGATTGTGTTAATACATTAGGAAAATGATCCATGGTTCATTTGTGACATGTAAAAGTCAACTCAGCCTCAATTTGAGGCATGGTGTGGCCGATATCACTCTAAGTGTCTTTATTTTGTTTAAAATGGACACTGTTTTAAGTAAAAACAACCGACATACGTAAAATCAATCAAACATATTCGGATTGTGTTGATACTTTAGTAAAACAATCCATGGGTCATTTATGAAGTTTACGAGTCAACTGAGCCTCAATCCAAGGCCTGGTGTGGCTGGTACCACTCAAAGTGTTTCACTTTTATTTGGAATGGACAACATTTTAAATGAAAACAACAACTAACATACGAAAAACCAACCAAACACATTCAGATTATGTTGATACTTTAGAAAAACTATCCATGGGTCATATGTGACGTGTATGAGTCAACCCCGCCTCATTCCGAGACACGGTGTGGGTGTTATCACTCTGATTGTCTCTCTTTTTTTAAAATGGACATCATTTTAAGTAAAAACAATTGGCATACAGAAAACCGACCAAACTTATTCGGATTGTGTTGATACTTTAGCACAACGATCCATGGTCTAGCCTCACACAATCCACTTCTCATGTGAGGAACTCCTACCCCTATTCTAAAACACATGAAATTTAATATGCCAAAGAAAAATATATTCCCTAAGTCACACAAACTCATTGATACACACCCATTATCATCATCACTAAGTTCAAAGACACCCGCCCCAAACCATGGGACATTATATTTGTGTTTGGTTGAATTCATTTATTCATTGACTTATTTTGGGTTATTAGCTTCTAATTTCTGAACTCAATCGTGTATGTTTTATTCAAAATTTAATTTTGTATGTATTCTTAATTCTATATCACATATAATTATGTATTAAGTTTTTAATGTATTGTATTAATAATTGATTGTTGTATTATGTATCCTTATTTGGTGATTCTGCATTTACAGTTGTACAATTCACATAACAGCACACAGATCAACAGGCTGCTATGTGAAATGTATATCTAAGCCTATGCCAACGGTTTCAAACCGTTGGTATAGGTTCTGTATGGACCTTTTACCAACGGTTCTAAGAGAACCTTTGGTAAAAACCTTTTACCAACATTTTTTAACCATTGGTAGAGGTGTGAATAATTGAGACATTTACCAATAGTTCTTAGGAACTGTTGGTAAAAGTATAGATAAATTTTATGCCAATGGTTCATAACTGTTGGGATATCTCACCTCTATACCAACGGTTTACATAAAACCGTTGGTATAGTGTAGATTTTTTCACATATACCAACAGTTTCTTTGAAACCGTTGGAATATGTCTATTGTCACGACTTACTTGTCTACGGTCTATAAAACCGTTCGTATAATTTATACCAATAGTTTTATAGCCTATATAAATGGTTCTCAACTGTTGGTATACCTTTCATTTCTAGTAGTGATTCTAAGTCTCTGAGTTTGAAAAGTATGTTTCAAAGGTGGTATGAAAATTCATTCATGAAGGCTATAATCCAACCGAATGTTCTGAGAATTGTGAAAGAAAGGATTTCACGATGGCCCTACAAATCCAATTGAAACTTGTGAGCTTTGTGAAGGCTAGTTTAATATTCACAAAAGAGGTGTGCTTTGCGAAGGCCTGTTTGAGCTTCGTGAAAATAGGAGCTTTGAGAAGTCCAGTTTGCGTTTCACGAAAGAAGGTTCTTTACAAAGGCTAGGTCATTCTTTATGAAGGCCAAGTTGTGCTTAATGAAAGAGGGGATTCACGAAGATAGTGATCTCTGTGAAAATAGGTCAAAATTTATTGACTAGTGTTTAGTGGAAAAGTGGTGTTCATCAGTGGATGGTAATTTAACTTTAAAAGAGAATCTACATATAGTGGAGGATTCATTCATTAGAGATAATTATAGTACATACAAGTCCATAACATGTGATTGGATCCTTTTCAGAGTAGTGAGTAATGGAAGAGGGAGAAGGTGATCCTCTCCACTGGTAGTGATCTAGAGAGAGACACATAAAGAGACCCTTGGGAAAGTAGTGAGATAACCCTAAAATTCGTAGAGGTAGTGATCTTGATCATAGAAATGATCTAGACCAAACATTGTAAATTTGTAGTGATATTTAGTGGATTTGGTACATCAACACATCACCATTGTATGCTCCTTAGACATAGCCCAGTGAGGGTGAACCAAGTAAAAATATATGAGTCTTCTTAATTGCTTCACTACATTGCATTCAAATCATCATCACCAGATAAACAATGAAAGAATATTATCTTCATAAACACTTAAGTGCAAAAAAAGTGACCCTTATAACAAAGAGGTCAAGATCTAGTGGGGTAGGAAAAATAAGTTGGAAAAGAATATCCATACCCTAATTCACCCCCTATCAGGGTATCTAAGTCCCTTTTGGACCTAATAATTTGTATTATAGGGAAGGATTATTTTATCAGATTTGTTTGATCTAACTTGATTCGGTCTTCTCTTATCTTGGTGGTCTATGACAAAGGGAAGAACATAAAATAAGAAACAGAATTATGGTGGTACTCCTCATAGTGGAAGTGTCTATGAAAATAGTGTTATTCAGTTAAAAGAATCATGTAGTGAACAGAAAAATGATTTGGATAAATCATACAGTGAAAATAATTACTCTTTCAATGATGATGATGGAATGAGTGAAGAACCTGATATTCCAAGTGATGCTGAAACTATTGACGATGAAGAAACTCCAAGAAGGAGAAAAGTGGAAGTTTTCCATGAGACAATTGGATTGGATCAGAAATTGGATGGAGAGATTAAATCAAAAGATATCTGGATCCAAGCATTGGAAACTAAGGTCAATAAGCTAAGAGGTTTAAGTCAAAGGATTATTGATCTGGCTACTAATCCAAGGGATAAGAATGATTCTCTAGGCGAGGAACTACAAAAGATATTTGGAAATAAAGTAAAACAAAAAGATTATGAAAATGAAGAGAATCAGAAGCTGGACGAAGATTAGAATATGAAATCTAAAAATGATGATATTGATACACAGTTGTCTGAACAAGTTCAAAATAATCAAAGGCTACAATAAGAGAATTCATGATTTTTTAATTTTTTTACTCAAGAGAAATTTAAAATAAAGGAGAAAATAGACATGGTGGATAGGATCACATGTGAGTTGGAAGATGAGATGAGTAAAGGAAATAATATCAAGAGATAACTTAATGCTCAACTTGAATCAAGGGATATGAAGATTCAGTAGTTTGAAGGAGAGCTATAATTAGTAAAGAAAGAAGTGGAGAAATCCAATGTTAGAGAAAACCTTAAAATGAAGGATTACTTAAACTTACTATTTTATTATCCTTAGGTATGTGATGATGAAATGAAAAGAAAATATGCTAATTATAAAGAGAAACAAGAACATATTTTCTCATCTCAAAGGCCATACAGTTGGGGAAAAACCAGATTTGGATTTGATGAATCCCCTCCCATGCATGATAGGAAGAGAGCCTTGAACATTTCCAAAAATATAAAAAAACTACTGTTTCTAAAGACAGACCTGAAATGTCTTCTACAAGAATTAATGATATCATGTTCAATTTCTGTGGGATTCATGGTCATAAATAAAGCTTTTTTTCAGAGGCTCAGGAATACATCTCATGCTATGAAGATAATTTTTTTTCTATATCTGAGAATAAGGAGAAGAATCATGGGAAATCTGAAAGAAAAGTCTCTCAGAAGAAAGTATCCATGAAGTGATTCTATTGTGGAAGAATGAGACACACCATGAGTATGTGTCAGGAATCTCAATAGATCAATGTCAGAAGAATAACACAAGTTGAATCAATATCTTAGCTGAGAAATGATGAGATGAGGTATGTATTTGTTGGAAGATGTTTTATTTGCTCTAATCATGAGAATTTGTCAAGACATTTTAGCAAGAAGAAATTGAGAAAGGAAAAGTAACCCAGAAAGAGATCCTCAACACAAGTAATGTATAATGAAAAATCTTATACTGGAATACAATCTTAGAAGAAAAAGGGAGGAGAGGCCTCAAGTGTAATTAAGAAGAATGTAAAGTTAGTGGAAGACACAACCCCAACAAGAAAAGGTGGAGTGACTCGAAAAATTGATAAAAACAATGCAACTAAAGAATGTACTGGAAAATTAACATGTCATTCCACATAGTGGGAAGTGAAGGCAATAGAAATATCCTTCCAATGGAGGAACTATAAAGAAAATATAGCTATTGGAGAGATTCCCGCTCAGAGAAAGAATCATGTGAAATGGAATTCTGGTGGAACATCAAAGATGGAAATTTCTACGAATGGGATTAATTAAAAAATTATGAAAAATGAAAAGAATCTAGAATCTAAATATATGAAGAATACACAAAATGGGGGTAAATAATGCTTAGTCATATGATCAGAAAATTTGAAGTTGGCTAGGTAGTTTGAGCAAGCAAGGAAAGAGTGTGTTGATTTTCAATAAATAATCAAAGGGTTGACCCATAAGAATCAACCACAATCATCTTCTTGATGATTTTGTAAGTATCCCCTCTCCATATGTCTTTAAATGATACTAACTGATGATCATGTGTTTCAGGTTTTTTGGGAGATACGATCAAAGGGGAAGTCACATCAGAAGATGCAATGTGGTGACATAATGTGTTTGGGAATGTCAACTGATTCAAATCAATTATTAGAATAGAAGATGAAAGGACATTATTGAGTGAAATGGATTGTGATGGTGTTATTAACTCTATATCTTGTTTCCTACACCAAGTTTGGATTAATTGGATTAAAGGTTTTGTTGATGGATCATTGAAAAGTGACACATGATAATAAATGATGTAGGAGAAAGTGAATAATTTTGGGTCTAAACAGTGGGCCTAACAACTGGTAGATTTTCATATCATAGGGAAAGAATTATATCTCTTAATCAGATGCAGGATCTCAATGGTGTAGAAAGGATTAATGTTGATGTTAAAAAAATGATTGGGGGACAATCAGGAACACTCAAGTTTTTCCTGATTGTATATTTTTTTCTAATAATATGGTATTAGCTGATTGTTTTTAGGATACCAAGAAGATGTGAGTAAATATCAACAATGTTTCAAAAAGAAGCTGATAAAATTAGTTGAAATAAATGATGTCACTGAACAATTACACAGTGAAAAGTTTTCTGTTGAAAGTTATAAAGTGTTAAGAGACTCCGGGGGAGTAAAAGTTGCACACTCAAATTCAGAAGAAGATACTGCTAATGACCATGAGTAAGTCAAATTTATATCAGCATTAAAATTGAAGAGTCAAGCTGAAATTGACTTGAAAGATAAAATTGGCAATAAGACAGTGCTAGTTCATACATAAAGACAAGTAAAGGGTTTGTCAGATAGAGAAGGTTTTATATGGGTTGAAGCAAGAACCAATAACATAGTATTCAATACTAGATCAGTTTTTGAAGAATCTCGGTTTCTAGCATGATGGAGTTGATTATAATTTATATGTGAACAATGAAAATAATCAAATGATGATGTTGCTTGTGAAACAAGGAAGGAATGACACATTTATTTCTCAATCTAAATATTCCATGGAGGTTTTGAAATGGTTTACAATGGAAAATTCCAAGGATATGAGGACATCAGTTTCTATCAAGATGAAACTTTCAAAAATGATGATGGAAAGGTAGTTAATATAACAAAATACAAGAAGATTGTTGGAAGTTTACTATACCTAATAGCGATAAGACCTGATATTGTTTTTTCCACATGCCAAGCAGCGCGATATCAAATTAATCCCAAGGAAAGCCACATGTTTGCAATGAAAATAATACTTTAGTTTATCAAAGGAACTGTAGATTTGGTTTTGAAGTATACTAAGAAATATCAGCCAGATATTTTGGGATATACATATGCAGATTGGGCCGGATCAGTAGATGATGGGAAATTTACGTTGGGAGGTTCCTTTTATCTTGGTGATTTGTGTATTTCTTGGCTAAGAAATAATAAATATTGCATTTAATTGAGTACCACAAAAGCTGAGTATATTTCTTCCACTCAATTATGCACATAGTTGTTGTGGATGAAGTAGTAGATTGATGATATAGGCATTTAAGTGAATTCTTCGATTAGAATCCAGTGTGATAATTCGAGTGCTATCAATATTAGAAAAAATCTAGCACATCACTCAATGAAAAATCACATTGAGAACAAATATCATTTTATCAAGGAGAAAGTGGAAAAGGGATAATGAGGCTAGAGTATGTGCCTACAGAGCTATAATTTGCAGACATTCTGATAAAGGACTTACCCAATGAAGCTTTTTGAGAGACATTGATTGGATTTAGGAGTCCAGTTGACTCCCCGTACATAAAAAAGTGTGGATTTGGAATCCCCCCTCTCCCCGAGGTATGGTGTGTTCTCTACTTTGTTTCAGACCACAAAGGAGTGACCTTTGGGTTCATTGACAAACGGGGAGAAAGAGTGACTCTTAAAGGGGGACAAACTGTTGCTAAAGAAGGTAGAAAATGTCTTAGTTAAAGGCACGAGGAGAATCTGACAGGTGGAGCAATGAGATAGGGGAGAGTTTTAAATATGAAAATGTTTAAAGTGATTGATCAAATATTAGATATCATGAAAACTGATATTCTTGATGAAATCAGAAGAGTGGTATTTGAATGGTATCAAAAATTAGTGTCAACAATGAAGCGATTCATTGATTAAATTTCCATACTACTCTTGTTTCTCACGCTGAGTAATTCTCATGTGGGCGTAGAGTATTTTTTGAGTGAATATTTGGTCACTATTTGAATCGCAAGAGGTGAATGATGGTAGATAATGGAAGGAGATTTAGTGAGGTAGAAAAGTGTAGAGAATATTTATGAGAAGAGTTGTCAACAAACCCAAAGGGGGGTATTGTTGGAAAAAAATATCTCAAGGTAACTTTGCATCATTTTTGGGTTGGTTGTGTTTGTTAACAAAGCAGATTGTCATGGTGAATTACCGATTTCTAGAGATATGGTTCAATATCCATGTTGATAAGGAACCATGAAGAAATAATGGAATATCTGGGGGTGGTAAAAAAAGGACAGATACAATGTGGCACTATTTTCAAGTGTTTGAAAAAATTTTGGGGTCCAAAATTTGGAGTTTGGTTTTCATCATAGAAAGTGGATTTCTTCAAAGATCTCATCAAAATAGGGAAAGGTCATGAATTTCTCAAAGATGGGCTTTGAAATTTTTGTTTTATGAAAAAGCAAAGATTTATTATGGATGTTTTCACAAAAGTGAAGAGCTTTGTGATTTTGAGAAAATGGATCTTTGTGATCGGTGCCAGAGGTATTTGCAATCGTCGATAGAAGGATTTGTGACTTTTATGGGAACCACAAAGGGTCTTTGATGAAGTGATTTTCGATTACAATGGGCTTTACAAACAATAATTTTTAGTGGATCTTAGTGAATGGAGGTGCGCTGCGAAGATAACTTTGATGGATATGAAAATCCCACTGGATGTGGTGGAGCTTTACAAAGAGCCATGCCTATAAATATGAGGCCAACCCCTTTCAGAAGAGCTGAAGGAGAATAGATACTCAATGAAAATTCTAAGTCACTAAGTTCACAAAGAAGTTTTTCAATGTGGTATGCGAAGTCATTCACAAAGGCTATAAGCCAACGAAATGTTATGAGCATTGTGAAAGTAAGGATTTCGTGAAGGCCCCAAAAAGCCAACCAAAACTTGTGAGCTTCATGAAGGCTAGTTTTAAATTCATGAAATAGGTGTCCTTCAAGAAGGCCAGTTTAAAATTCATTAAAAGATGAGCTTCCCAAAGGCTAGTTTTTGCTTCGTGAAAGAAGGTAGTTTGTGAATTCCAGGTCATGCTTCTTGAAAGATGGTATTCATAAAGATAGTGAGATTTGTGAAAATAGGTCAAAAGGTATTACCCAGTGTTTAGTGAAAAAAGGGTGTTCATCAGTGGATGGGAATTTAAATTTCATAAAGAATCTACATACAGTGGAGGATGCATTCATTGAAGATAATGAGAGGACCTACAAGTCCATAAACTGTGAGTGAATCCTTTCTAGAGCAGTGAGTAAAGGAAGAGGAAGAAGGTGATCCTCTCAACATGAAGTTATCTAGAGAGGGAGACATAGGCAGTGACCCTTTGTAAAGTAGTGAGATAACCCTAAACTTTGTAAATATAGTGATCCTAGACATAGAAGTGATCTAGCATAGACATTGTAAATTGGAAGTGAGGTTTAGTCGATTTGGTACATCGACACATCACTGTTGTATGCTCATTGGAAGTATTCCAGTGAGCATGAACCAAGTAAAAATCTCTGTGTACACCTTCTTATTTTAATACATTGCATTCAAAGCATCATCATCAGATAAATAAGGAAAGAATATGGTCTGCATAAACACTTTAGTGCAAAAAAGTGACCCTTATAAGAAATAGGTCATGATCTAGTGGGGTATGAAAAATAAGTTGGAAAAGAATATCCATACCCGGATTCACCCCCCCTTAGGGTATCTAGGTCCCATTTGGACCTAACAACAATGATGAGAGAATGATAATATTCTTAGAGTGGGAGATTATTGGAATCAGACTATGAAAAGTATTCTTATGAAATAATTGAGGGGAGAGAGAAAATAATTAATGGAGATATTTATCTCAAAATTAACTGAGGAGTTTCTCTCAAAATTAATAGAGAATTTATTCTCAATATTAATGGATGGGAAAATTAATTTTAACTTTATTAATTAGAGATATGGACCCGGGGTCTATATAAATAGATGTTGTGACATTTGTTAATAATGAATGATGATTAGAATATAATTCCTCACCAAGTATTAGGTAGATCCCCTTCCAGAAAAGCCAACCTGAGGGAACAAAAAGTGTCAAAGGCACTAGATCCAAAGGTAAAGACCATGACCTATAAGGGAGGAGACCAAAAGGATGGATATAGAAGATGTGATAACTGAACGATTTCAGTGAAAAATCTCATGGTGATGTAGGTAGAGATTCATAAGATGGAAATTCTTATAACCTAGATGTTTCTTCTCATTAAATGAAAGTGATGTTTTTGTTCTCTCGTGGACGTAGGATGAAATTCTGAACCATGTAATCCTGTTGTGAATTATTTTTTATTTCGTTATTGTATGTGTGATTTATTTTTAAACACTTTTATTCATTATTGTAAATGAAGACCTTTGGAGGACCATAACTAGATGTAAGGATGACTCAGTACAGGGTCTGGGGTTCCTAGAATTACGAGTTCCGAACACCAAAGTAGTGGGGGATCTTCTAGAGCAAGCTAAGTTCTTGTTTCTTAGGGATCCGTTTCCCATTAAAGGAGAAAAAGGTGTCATGATCTCCTATATACCACTTTTTTGTTTTATTTTTAATGGAAATAAATTTATTTACCCCAAAACACCCATGTGTAGACCTATCCCAAATTTATGTCCCTCTCATTCATTCAATTTTTTCAACCAACAATCTTTTATCTAATATATTTTAGCATTTCCATGAATCCCCAGCATACTACGAAAGGTGAGATCATGCAGCTTGAGCCAGAGGTTGTAGATTTTCACAAATCTATCCAGGATGCCTGAAAAAATACCAATTCAATAGTAATTGTTAAAATGGGGTAAAATTTGAGAAGATGGAAGTGATAAATAACAGATGATGATTTTATTGGACACCAGTCACCCTTTATCCATTAGTGGAGCTATTTCCTTTAAGGATACTATCATAAATGAAAGGGGAAAAAGATTAGCAATGAAGGGAAAAATATGGATCCTCCAAAAAGAAGTCCACAGAAGGATTATTATACTATGCTAAGGAATGTTTCTACCAAATCATCCTCAAAGTCTTTAAAGATCAAGCACATTCCAGAGCAAGAAAGGCCAAAGGTAGTGATGCTTAGGATTCTTAATTAGGATCACTCACAATTGGAGTGGGAAACTATGGATGATTCTGACTATGTTTATGAAAATGATCATTCTTTTTATGACTCTTAAACTAGTTTTCTAGATGAGGAAATGTCTTTTTATTTGACCCCATCCTTTCTCTTGTTATATTTTCCCTTTATCCTTTTATAAAAGGTCTGGAGCTTTGCTTTTCACTATAACTTTTTCATTAAAAAATACATATACATAATTTTTTTAGAAAATCAATGAGTATATGGGTGTGCCTGTGTGTGAATTTATTCAAGTATATACTTACATATATGTATTATTATAGTTACATACATATTTCTATAATTATTTACAGATACACCTATCTATAAGTTCATGAAACTCTATGTATTTACATGCATGCACCCATGAAAATATAAAAGTATTTCCAAATATAATTATTTACAAGTATGTATAAATAGAAATATATATGCACTTACATAAATATATAACATAACGATATGCATATGTACATAAAATTATATATAATTATACATACAACATAAAAAAATTTGTATGAAATTTTGAATGTATTTTTTTGCTTTCACTTTATGTAATAATTAAATTTTCTATACCAATTTATCAATAAATATATCAAAAAATTACTAATCACGTACACACACATATATATAAAACAATGAATATGTATATATAATTTATTGTTATATAATTATTTACACACATTGTAAATATGTATATATATATATATATTTGTACATTATTCAAGTTATTTCCCTTTCAAAAATAAGTACATACATACAAACATACATAAATCTATATTAATGTATGTACATAAATATATATTATTATGAATATATGTAAATATAATTTATGTAATTAATTATAGATATAAGTGCATGCATGTATACATACACACACTCATAGTCATATCCAACAACAAATATTAGAAGGTATATTTTAATGAATGCACACACATGCATCTAAATAGAATCATACATATATACATACATATGCATAAAATCATAAATATAAATAAATATCAGTATATACATACATATACGAATGCATATATATTAATGTAATTATTTTCAGATATATATAAGTATATGTATAATCTTATATACATGCATACATACATATATTTAAGTGTATACAAACACATGCATAAAAACATACATACACATAAATATATGTACCCACATGTATCAAAAAATGAATATGTATTAATGTAATTATTTATAAATAGATTTTCTAGTGAAGATGGGTACTTTGAATCTCCCAGTGGATATTTCCCATTGGATATTAGCAATCTTCTATGGAAGAATTCCTAGTACACATTTATAGTATAAATCTCCCATGGGAGATTCCCCAGTAGAGATTGGTACTGTAAATCTCCCATCTATGTATATTAATACATATAGTCTCACACAAACATTTTCAGATAGAAGTATGTACATGGATACAAACATTAATATTTATTTATATAAGTACATGAATATAAATTAAAATAGTTATATACAAAAATACATATATAAAATTTTGCACAATTAAATATAACTACATGAAAAAATTTGTATAAACGTTCATACATACATACATACATATAAATTGGCATATATAAATATTTAATTTCAATTATTTACATGTACGAAAATTTATTAATGTAATTATTTACAACTATAAATCTATATAATAGCATACAAAAACAAGTACATGTATGAATTAATACATATATATAACTATATACAAATTTCAACAGGGTAATCTCCCATGGGAGATTCATACTAAAAATATACACTAAGAAATACCCCAAGGGAGATTCACTACTAGATATTTTTTCATTTTCGATGGCACATTTGCAATAGACGTCCGTCGCAAAACTTCATTTGTGATGGGAGTCAGTCACAAATGTGTCGTTGCAAAAAATGACGTTGCAAAAGAAGATATTTGTGACGCACCACCACAAATAAAAAATAATTGTGGGGAGTAAAACACCTTTTTCCAATGATTTTAATTTTATATTAAAAATGACAATTTCAATAGACCATCCCAATTAAGAATATTTTTGATGGACAATTTATCCGTTACAAATAATTATTTTATTTTTGCAAAAATAACATAACAAAAATTAAAATAATTGAAAATAACTAAAATTAATTAAAAAATAAATATAAATTAAAACATTAGAAAATAATAAAAAATATAAACATTTAATAAAATTAAAAATAATTAAAAATATTAAAAAATTTAAGAAAAAAGTAATTTTTTTAAAAATAAAATCATTAAAAATATTAATTTTTTAAAAAATTAATAAAAATTAAAATTATTTGGGATTTCAACATATTATTGTAATTTTTTATTAATTTATATTTTTATACAATTTAGTATAAATTAGTTTAAATTCGCTATTAATTAATGTAACTTAGAATATTTTTTATAAATTAATAATAATAATTATAATTTAATATAAAGTAACAAAACATATCATAAATTACTAAAAAGGTGTAAATCATACAATTTATGATTTTCATCTCATGAGAAATAATGAATTTATGTCAACCATCTCTAAATGACAATCAAATTTTTTATTACTCAGGACATGAAAATTGATGACCAAATTTATTTTCACTTTTCTAGTAATTTATAATAATTTACATATATACACACATAAAAATAGCAAAATTAAATAGGGAATAATAAAAATGGAAAATATAATCCAGAATCAGATAAATTTCTAAACCGATAGTTTATACGCACATATATATCAAATAGGGAATATATTAATATATATATATATATATATATATATATATATATATATTCACACACAAATACAAATATCAAATAGGTAATAACAAATTTACAATAATCCAAAATACCAAATAAAGCATGAAAATCAGATAAAATTCTCAACCTAGGGTTTTCAAAAAATAAATAATGTAATAAAATGAGTAAAGCCCAAAAATAATATTAAATTCGGATTATAGGGCCCATAGAGGCTCGATGTAGATAGAATAAAAATATTAAATATAGAATATCAGAAACATGCTATTTTTTTTAAAATAATAGAATATCTCCAGAATGGTGGCTTCCATGAGAAATATGATTCCACTATTATGTCTAGGATGTGGGGTTTATCCTATGCACGAAATAACATTTCTGTGTGTTGAGAGTTTCGTAACCCCACACACAATGGCAATTACATTTAATATTTTTATTATAATTTCATACAAAAACTGAAGTATCTCTGTAATGGTAAGTCATATCATAAATCTGAGACAACTATTAGATTAGGGATGCTGGATTTACCCTAGGCGTGACATAACACTTTTGAGTGTGAGATGTTTGATAACATCGCACACGAGAGTGTCATTTTAAACCTTTTATTAATATTATTGTTATATATATATATATATATTACAATATATATATATATTACAATATATATAGGAATTATTAATATGATTTATTTTAATCAATACAACATTTATACGAATTACTGTGAATTTCTAAAAGTTATTATTTTTTGCAAGGTTTGATAAAAAATTTAGTATTTATTTAAAATATTTTTTAAATTTTTAGTAGTGGATTAAATTATTTATTAAGTAATGTTAATTATTTATTATTTATATCTAAATTTATAATAAATATTACTAATATTTAACAATTAATAGTATTTCTTAATTTTCCTTTTATAAATTTTTACAAATTTGCGTAATTTCCTGAAATTTTCAAATTATTAATAGTATTTTGTTTCTATCACAAATATTTATTATTTATTAATAATATTGAATAATTAATAATTAATTGTCGATTATTATAAATTATGTAATGATTATTAATAATTATTTAAATTATTATTACTTTTTTAATAATTACTATAAATGTATATACCATGATTTATTAATTATTATAAATACATCCAAAATATTCTAACTCTTTTTTAATAATCATTTTGAATTAATAATTATTTTGAATTAATAATGTTTAAGTAATTTTGGAGACATAAAAGATAATGATTGGTTAAAATAAAAATTATTGTTTATATAATTGACATGATATAAAAAAATCATTGCTAATATATTTCTTAAAATTAAATGTCTATATAATTGACATGATATAAAAATAAAAGATAAAATTTAAAATTATAATATTTTTTTTATTTGGAATAATTGAGTAATGGAAAAATATATTTTTAAAAAATATTACTTGAACCTTTCTGGATTAATAATTTGTTAATAATTTCAAATTTACTTTTGTTATATATATATAATTATGTATATATAATTATAAATATATATTTATAATTACATTAATTTTTTATAAAAAAATTATATACATGTATTTATAATTAAATATCTATATAAATATATTTTTACATATATATTTAATATTAAAAATTTATATTTATATTTATATTTATGTAGCTATAAATTTATTTTATAAATAAATAAATAAATAAATAAATATATATATATATATATTTATGAATGCATATTTATATAATTATATGTTAATAATGTCACGACCCGTCCTCGGGGCCCGTGCCGTGACTACCCCAAGCCCGCCTTCCATAGGCCAGAGGCTGGTGACTAGCACCAAGGCGTAAATCCCAACAAAAAGGGAAAGCATTGCCTTTGAAAAGTAAACAAGCACCACAGAGTAAGCAAGTGGAAAAGTAAACACTAAGTAAAAACTGTACAAGCTGTGCTGAAAGTAAAAGGGGCCGGAAATACAAGCCCAACAGTAAAGTACAACTGAAAGGAAAAACAGCAACTGAAAAGGGAAAACTGCAGCGTCGAGCCGTCCTCTGGAAGTCCCACCTGAAGGGTGGGTACAGATAGCCTCCACTGCTCCTCGGGTCCACCTGACCGCTCCAAGTACGTCCCGCCCAGTGATCCACCTCCAGGTACCGTGCTGCTCCGCACGCCTCCACCACGATCAGCACTGTCCGTCGTCTGCAACCACCACAACGTAGTGCGGGCAAAGCCCGTGCAGGGGTGAGTATAAGCTACTCAGTAGGGACCCCGAGACCCCCGAAGGTCTCCCGAAATCCACAAAGGATAATCCACAAAGGAAGGATACAAACACGAAGTAACATCTCACACGGATTAGGTATATGCCCATACATATACCTAAGTCATCAATTTCCCGTTCGGCTCCAACGTCCGAGCCCAAGCACAACCCAGTCCACACAGGAAAGCAAAACGTATACCCACACAGGATAGAACAACACAATCCACAAAGGAGAGTAAACAGTAAATCCACACAGGATAGCTCAACACAATCCACAAAGGAGAGAAACACAAGATTCAGCTCACACAAGTATACTTCTTCGGATGACGATAAAGATGACCACTGATCCATCTAAGTCGTCGGACCTACGAAGGATCGATAGGTAACTAACCCCCGCAATGACCCACACAGGATCGGACCCACACAGGATCGGGCCCACACAGGACCGGGCCCACGCAGGACCTGTAGGCGCTGGCTCACATAGAACCGCTGAGCGCTGACCCACACAAGATCGGACCCACACAGGATCGGGCCCACATAGGACCTGGCCCACACAGGACCTGAAGCACTGATCCACGCAGGATCGCTGAGTGCAGTAGTCGTCGCAGTCCACTGAGGAACTCTGCACAGTCGTCGCCGCGGTCCACTGAGGATCTCTGCACGGTCATTGTCGGAGTCCACGGAGGATCTCTGCACAGTCGTCGCCGCAGTCCACTGAGGATCTCTACACGGTCGTCGTCGGAGTCCAACGAGGATCTCTGCACAGTCTTCGCCGCAGTCCACTGAGGATCTCTGCACGGTCGTCGTCGGAGTCCACGGAGGATCTCTGCACAGTCATCGCCGCAGTCTACTAAGGATCTCTGTACGGTCGTCGCTGTCGAAGAAGCAGTCGCAGCCAGCCTAGGGTTCCGCACACAGCAAGCTCGTTCGAGAGGGTCCGCTCCACGAGCCGAGAGGCTGATACATCAACTGACACAAAGTCCAAAGTTGATGTATCCAAAAGTTCTGTATCGCTAACAGGAACTCAACGTCGCAGACGGCGCGTCGATCGGACGCCCGGTCTGAGAGTTATTGGCTTTTTCGTCCTAGGGGCCCGTTTGGTTTTTAAGGCAAAACCAACCTGACCGTACTCCACCTGCGTCCAAACCTCGGGCGGAGTATTCCAAAATATCCGTCTCACAAAGAGGAACTCAACAAAGCTGACGGCACGTCAATCGGACGTTCGTAGCTCAAAATATGAGCGTTTCCGGTCCGAGGGCCCGGTTGGTTTCGTGTACGAACCAACCCGACCGTACTCAAAGTATTCCGAAACCTTGAGTGCGATATACCGAAACGACCATCTCGATCCAAAAATCGCGTTGCCGCTGACGCCGGGTCGTTTGGAGGCCCGTAGCTCAAGATACGGCCATTTGAACGAAGATCGTCCGAAGACGGGGGGGTACGGGCCCGGGCCGACCCGGGCCGACCCCCCCCCCCCGGGAGTCGGCCGAACCGGGTCGACCCGACCCGGTCCGGTCCGGCCAGGGCATGGCCCGGCCGGTCGGACCGGCCTGGCCCGGTTCGGCCGGGCGGTCGAACAGCCGAGGCACGCGGGGCGCCGCCCCCGCGGCCTGGTGGTGCCGCGGCCCCCCGCGTGGGGCCGCGTTGAGTCGGGACGCGGCTTCAGCCGCGTCCGAGGGCACCGGACCCGCGCGGCTGCGGGTCCGCGGGTGCCGCCGCCGCCACAGCTTCAGCCGCGGCGGCCTGTCCGGCGGCGCGCCGGGGCGCCGCCGCTCCCGGCTGCCGGCGCCGCCGCGCCGGCGACCCGCGCCGCCGGCGAGTTCCGCGGGCCACCGGAATCGTTCCGGTGGTCCGATTCTCTTCCCGTCTGCGCCATTGCTCCTCCCGGGACTCGTTCTTCACTGCGGGATCGTCAAACATTCGTTGCGGCACGTTCCGTCATCGCCCGTCAAATCCGCACAAAACGAAGAACGACGGAGGGTCGTCGGTCCGTGTTCGTTTGGCCCGCACCCTCCGCGTTAGATATAAAAAAACGGGAGAATTTTGTTCAACACATGAACCGACAATTTTAATAAAATAAAATTGTTCAATTGAAACTGGTTCTTTAATTTTTAAAGAACGTTCACGGGAATATAAAGATGGGTATTCCAAATTATAAAATCCCTACCTCGATGATCGTCGTGCGCGAGCGTTCTTTGCGGAAAAGCTCGTCGCGGAAGAGGGGGATTGGTGCATCGTCGCGGGAAGGCGTCGCGTCGTCGAGGAATCCGGCGTTGAGTAGGCGAGCTCAACGGACCAAGAACAACAGATTTAAATTATAAATAATTAAATCCGTGTTTCGTTTAAAACCAAAAGAACCTTTAGAGGAAACCCGAAATCACTCACCTCAAATGGTTGGTGATCGGAGATCGGGGCGGGGAAGAACGTCTCGGACGGGAGCGTCGTCGATTTCCGGGTTTGGCATTCTTCGCGTTCTTCACGTTCTTCGCGTTCTTCGCAAGGGAGAAGAAGATACAAGGGTCCTCTCAAATCTTCTCAATGCTCAAATAACCAGAGGTCGTGTGTTGGCCTTACTTTATTATTACGCCAACGAATTTGAAAACTGGTTAAGAAACGATTGAATTAATTCGTTGAATTAATTCAACGAAAGAAACAACCCATTTAATTCACGAAATAAACCGCCCAATTAAATGGTCTGTTAAGATTTTAAGAAACACATCAGTTGACTTTCATAAAGACGGGTTTCGCGGGTGCGTTTCTTAGCGGAAAGAAACGGCGGGGCTCGTGCGGGCCCCACCTCACAAATATCCTACCAAGGGGGTAGGATAATTCTGGATAGCATCCTATCCGGTTTAACTCAGATCAAGCCGCCTTTAAGTGGCTTCAAGTGGCTTCCAAGTGGCTTAAGCGAAATAAAATAAAGTTGTCGCAAAATTATTTTATTTCTCAACTTTAAGCCCGAAAATTAAAAACCACACCCGAGCAAAAACAACTCCGGAAGAGGCGTTTCTAAGCGAATACCGGCGCTGTGATTTTATCAGAGCCCTCAGAATTCGATTCCGGGCACCGGTTCAAAAGTTAGAAAAACCCGCTCGTCCGTTCACTGAACGTACCCGAGCCAAACTTCGGAAAATGATTCCGGGCACACCGGGCCTCCGAATCAGGTGTCGTCAGAGACTGCGCTCTTGTAAAATTCCAAAGAAAATTAAGAAAAAAATTTCCTTGAAATTTACTGGTCTTTAAAAATAAATATCTATCTATCTCTATATATATATAATTATATAAGGATATTTATAAATATACATATGCAAATATGATACATACATACATATATCCAAATCAGTTCAAATAACTTGTGTGTACCCGATTAATATGAAAATTGGGAATAAAAAATTTATAGCAATCTTAAATACCAAATACAACATCAAAATCAGATACACGCATACAAATGTACAAATGAAACAATGAGAAAAATTTCTAAAAATCAATTGAAATAACTCATGTAGACCAGATTAATATGCAAACAGGGACTTATAAATTTGTACAAATCATAAATGTCAAATACAATAAAAAAATATAATAAATTTATAAACCTTGTCTTTGGAAAACCTAAATCATGTAAAAAATGAAAAAATAATGAAAAAGAAGATAAGTATAATCCATACCAAGGCAAGTCAAAGTCGAATCTGAAAAAATACAACTATAGTGGAGTAGATCTGAGTTGGGTCGAAGATGGTGGTACATGTGGCCATTTTGGTTAAGGTGAGGAAAATGAGGAGACGAAGAAGAAAAGGGTTGTGTAGAATTAAAATGTAATTTTTATTGCCATAGACTATTTTTGTTGGAAATAATTCTATCACAAATAGTTATTTTTTTAAAGTATTTACAGTGGGAAATAATGACCATCACAAATAATTTAAGACTGATAACTATTTGCAATGGACATAGTGGTCCATCGCAAATGCCTGTCGCTACAGGTTTTCGCATTTGGTGGCGTGAGGTCCTGACATAATTATTTACGATGAATGGTTTATTCCATAAAAAATGTTAACTATTTGTAACAGAATAAATATTCCTTCGCAAATATGTACATGTCAGAATGTATTTTCATCAAGACAATTGCGTGTCTCAACTTCCCTATCACAAATAACCTATATTCTAATAGTGATTCATAATGCCAATCTGCACTGGGAAATATCCATTGGGTAATTTTTACATTCTTATATATATATGTGTGTGTGTGTGTAATAAATTTGTAAATAATTGCCTAAATATATATTCATGCATTTATGCATGTGGGTACTTATATTTATATGTATGCATGTATGTTTTTGTGTATGTGTTTGTGTACACTTATATATATATATGTGTGTATGTATACATGTATATAAGAGTATGAATATACTTATATATATTTGTAAACAATTACATTAATATATATGCATGCATGCATATATGTGTATACTGGTATTTATATGTATTTATGATTGTATGCATGTGTATTTTCTCATATTTAAATATAAGTATTTAAGTATATATGCATTCATATGAATATATTAATTTTCATATATAAATGTACCTATGTGTTTATATATATATATATATATTAATATTGATGTGTATATATATGCATATATTTAACACATACATATATGTATTTATATAAACATATATTAATTTTTATTATATACATATATGTGTATGTGATCAATAATTTTTACATGTGTGTACGTAATTATGTAATAATACATTACATAAATATACATGCACACATATTCAATGATTAATATATATATATATATATATGTGTGTGTGTGTGTACATGATTAGTGATTTTTAGATATATTTATTGATATTTTGGTATAAAAATTTAATTACCACATAAAGGTTATACAAAAAAATACATTCTATATTTTATATAATAGAATTTTTGTTGTATGTATAATTATATATATATTTTTAAGTATATATATGTATGTTAATATGATATATGAATGTAAGTATGTATATATTTATTTTTATATGTAGATGTAAATAATTATATTTGTAAATACATTTATATTTTCACGGGTGCATGCATGTACATACATATAGTTTCATGAACTTATATATATGTATATTTTTAAATAATTATAGTAATATATGTATTTATATAATTATAAAAAAAATATGTGTATATATATACTTGAATAAAAATATATATAGACATGTATACTCATTAATTTTCCAAAATAATGAGTAATAATTATAAAAAATATTTATTGTAAATTTTTGGTTAAAATCCAAACCTGCATATGAAAAAATTAAAACTCAAAAACACGTATCATATATGGGTATAGAATTATTTCTTATCGATGTAACGACCACATTGGGGGAAACATATTGAAATTTTGATACCATTTGAAAAGAATATATTAGATCAATGATTTTTAGTGGGAAAAAATGAGGGGATGAGAGAGAATATGAATTGGGGTTAGTGATGGGGATGCTCTTGGGATGATTGAAATGTTAGTGTTTTGGGGAGGCTTAGTAAATGATGAACTGTTTAATTTTGGGTGGTCTCACATCATAAGCATAGGCTCTAAATTCATCCAACATTTTAGGTGAGAAATGGAGGTGATGTTGATCCTATAAAGTCACCAACCATTGTAAATGTAGATGTGTGATTCAAATCTATAAATGAAGTATAGAATCATCTATATTCACTAAAAATAATGTGGTATTAGTGGTAGTTTATTATATGTGTTTTTTATAATCACCACTAATTAAAAATTTGTTGATTATTATTTTTAATATATTGGCAGTTTTATGATAATTTGGCTATTCATGAAATATTTTTTAATTTTTTGGCAGTTTTATTTAAACCATTCCTATATCATTTAAAAAACATCATAATTAAACCCTCACCCACCCCACGTCGACCCCCGCGACCTTGAATCCCCCCCCCCCAATGCTGACCATAGTGACGCCCCACCTAATGGCTCTTCTCTCCATGAAAAAAACCCTTCTTCCCAATTTACATGCAATCATCACCCCTAAGAACAATATATCCCTATACCCTACCACATGACCTTGTCCTCCTCCCTGCCTCAACCCGATTTTCCCTACTCCTATCCATGCATGAGTTGAACATTTCTAGGATCGTATCCCCAACCTCTATGATGTGTATTTCTCTCTCCTTGCCTCAATAAACTTCTTCCACGCTATCCAACCATATTATTGTGAGGGTTAATATTTATTAATTTATTTTTTATGTTTTTTATATCAGATTATATCCTTTTCATGTTGAATTTGTGTTCTTTCAAATCAAGACACTACCCTGGTCAATGAAGAAGTTGGGTTATGTTAAAAAATGATTATAATTGTTTTATCGAACATTTATATCTTTATATTTTAATGAATTGTAAAAATAATGAAAATTAAATATGTATGGTTAAAATTTGGAATAATTTACCTCAAAACACACCTCAGTATGCAAGTATTTGGAAGAATTTTTAAAATATGCAGTTGAAAACTACCCAGTTGAGGTTAGAATAATATAGTTGTTTTCTGATTGTAAATTCAAGAAATGGATGAATAAAAATGAAGTATGTGATCACTTGATATTTAATTAGTTTCCTTCTCGATATATATGTTGGATTTTTTATGGAAAATTGAATGTTATGGAAAGTAAAAACAATTACTATCTTGTCAATAAAACACAATATGCCCCACTTGAGAATAATTCTATTTGAAACTTCATAAATGATGTATTTTGATTTACATGATACAATGTACAAGATTTTAATAGATCAATAAAAAATTTAGTTGGTCCTAATTATATTAATCTTTCTCATAACTTTATTTAATAAAACATTAGTTTTATAAATTAGTTATAGATGGAAAACAACAATTGTATGAATTTTGTTCCAGGTATTCGAAGTTTTATTTTCTACTTAAGTTGTACCATATCATGTGTTTATGTGTAATTAATCACAAAGTTATTTTCAAGATTTTATAGCTACTTCATGATGAATTTAGTGAAGCTAAGACCCCTACATCATTATTTGAGATGAAAAAAGTCATCAAAGAACTTGGACTAGATAATACAAATATACATGCATGTACAAATGACTTCAATCCTTATTATGGTGAGATTTATGATAAAAAATAATGCATAATATGTCATAAAAGTATATAGATGTCAATAATAAATAATTATATTATAAATGAATGAAACTCCAGGAGGAAGTAAAAGAAGAAATCTCTCATAAAGATATCATGATAATTTACAATGAAACCATTGTTGAAATGATTATTCATATCATCCAAGACTTCATATAATATGAAGTGACATGCTTAGTATAGTAAGAATGATGGCCATATGAGACATCCAAAATATTCAATATCATGGAAGGTATTTGAATCATTATATCCAGATTTTTCATTGGATCTTAGGAATGTATGTTTCAGATTGTCATCTCATAGTTTTGACCCTTTTGGTACTTTAAGTACTAATTATGGTATATGGAAAGTTTTTTTTTGATATTCTATAATCTACCTATATGTATGTGTATAAAGAATACATTTTTCATTATCTTGATAATAATTCTTAGAAATAAAATGTTTTTAATTGACATTGATGTATACCATCAACCTCTAATAAAATAATTGTGAGAATTTAGGGTTGATTGTGTGGAAACATATGATTATTGAATGAGAAAACTATTGAAAATTCATACTTATTTAATGTGTATAATTAAAAACTTTCCTAGAGTGGGAAACTTATCATATTGGAACACTCATACTGGTTTGGATTTTCTAGTTTGTAATCTTGATTTTGAACTTCAATGATTAACTCATAGTATAAAATGGTTATTTTAGTGTCATTAATGATTTATTTATTCTTATCACAAATTAAATTTTAAAAAGAAAAAATTCAATAAAGATATTTAATTTGTTGGGACTAAGTTGGATGGAAGTTTTTTTTGAATCTGGAAGATGTTCCTTTTGTAAAAATGTTTTGTTTTATTATTAATGAAAAATAAATCACCTCAATTTGTAATAGTTGGTGATCAGAATCACCATCATAATTATAATATTGGATAAAAAATTCTTAATAAAGTACACAAATTTGGGAAGAAGTTTTTCTATAAAAAAGGTTCACCAGACTTACTTTGGGTCCAAAATAAATGTTTGAATTGTAATGAGAAACTCTAACAGAGTCCCTATGAATCTGATAAAAATATGATGATTCTTTTCTGATCTTGGAGTTATCATAAATCATATTTTGTCTATAAATATTTTTTTGAGACCCTTATGCAGAAAAGGTGTGACCAATCAGTTTTAGGTTTGGTTAGAAATAAAGAAGATACTTGAAGGATGAAAAGTTATAATACTTTATATTGTATATAAAAAATGCTATACCATTCCTTAAATGATCTAAAAGTAATGAGGAGTTCATTAATATAATAAAGAGTTTGTAGAAGAATAATTTTTTGTAAAGGAAAATATTTTTGGTCTTACTTCATCAGTGTGAGGTCACCAGATGAAAAAAAATTTGATGGCTGTGATTTTTTGTTTAGAACGTGATAAGATGATGATACTGGTTTTTAGTTAGACCAATAATCCACAAGATAAAAATATTCGGATAAAGGAGTTGGTTAATTCTGGAAGTTTTTTTTTCATCATAATGAGAGAAGGAAGGAAGCTTCTATTGATGTTGGTTCATTGGACGCGGTGTGGTACTGGCCACTCGAAGGTAAAATTGTTTTACTGGGAGTTTTTTGGAATAATGAATAAGAAAATGAAGTTGAGTTTTTTAGGACTAGTTCATGTAAAGAAGTTTGAGAGTGATCAATCAGATGAAGATCAATATTGTAGTCAACCATTTTCATCTAGATGAGTTATTTTTTCTTCAATTAAGTTAAGAGAAAAAGAAAAAAAGTGTTTAGTTTATTTATTAAATGGGTCATGATTCATCATAATAGAGTTAAAATCATTCCATTAGAGTAATATAAATACCTATTAATTTAACACATGATGAAACTGATACTATATTAGACACCGGATCATCGGTCTTAGGAAAAGAAGAAAAGAAGAATTATTTGAAGTAGTTAGAAAAGTGTTTGTCAAAGTGGTTTTGAAGCTATTGTTGAAGTGATGATATCTTTAGAATATGTGACTATTTTTGTTAAAAAATAAAGGCAACCAAAGTTTACGAAAGTAGAAAAATATTTTTTTCATAATGGTTTAAAAATACTTGTGTAATAGTTTGTATAGAGCATTGGTATGAGAAGTTTTTTTAGTTGGAACTAAACATCATTATGAGAGGTCATATTTTTTCCATATGATCATTTTTTATAGAAAAAAATAATGAATAATCTTCTTTCATACATATATTTTCATTGTAATGAAGAAAATCAGAATGAAAATTTGTATCAGAGTAATGAATGGTTAGAAAGTCTGAAGAGATCTGAAGATGCGAGAAGATTTGAGAAGGTTTGAAAAGAATCAAGAATATTTGAGAAGTGATAAATTTTCAATGTTGTTTTCTAAATGGAAATGAAATTCATATTTAAGGAAATTTGGTTAAGTGGGAAACATTTTCAGATTCCCACTACTTTTGGCTCACTTATAAAAGTAAGAGAGTACATTTTACTTTTTTATTGATCAGAACATTTTTCATGTGCGGAAAATGATAGAGAAGTTCTAAAGTTATAGTGACAAATAGTTTATTAATAAATAATTACTGAGGAAGTTATCTAGATATAATAAGAATAATAAGGATGATGATTCTATTCACTGATTATCAGATCACATTGCATCATTGGATCGGGAAATCAGACTGATATTTTCAGACTAAGACAAAAGAAATTTAGAATTGTTTCAGTGGTATTCTAGAAATATTATATTTTCGGACTAAGATAGAAGCATATAAATATTGTTTCATTGGTATTATTGTATAATTTTATTTCTATATTGATTAATTGGATAGATGAATAATACTGAGTAATCCGATTGAGTATTATTATGAATTTTAGAGAAGTTCTTACCTTCTATTGGGTAAGAAAGTGAATAATTTTTTTGAAGATTATATTTTTTAAAGTTGATAAGGCAGCACAGTAAAATGTTTTTAAGTAATTGGTGAAAATTCTTAACATGTTATACAAACTTTTGTTACATAATTTCATTCTAATTAAAGAACATGCACTGTTGTACTAATCATAGAGCTACACAAGTGTAAGGATATATCCTACTTTTTTGTATCCACAAAAAACATTTTTTTTCTAGTGTATTGTGTGGTTTTGGATTGTTTCCAAATCATACCATGGATGTTGCTACTCTTATTTAGTTTCAAACCTTGTAAATACTTGTTTTCTAGTGGATGTGTGATTTTTTTGTTTTCAGAAAATTGATAATTCATTAAAAGTAGGAAAAGGTTGTTTCAAAATAAAGAAAACATAAAATAAAACTATATATCTAATTCACCCCTCCCCTCTTAGTGATACATTGATCCTGGCTGAGAAATATCAATTGGTATCAAAGTGAAGGTTCCCTTTATTAACACATTACTGAAGATTTTTGAAAGAGAAGTTGTGATGGAAAATTTGAATTGTGTGAATAGTAATGGTATTATGGTGCTCAATGGAAAGAAATATCATATCTTGAAATATTTAATGTTTCCTTACTTTGTGTATCTTGGGTATGATTTTATTGAAGCTACAATAGATATATTTCATTCTCTTAATGAAAAAGTAACCCTTACATCTATTGACAAGAAGAATCTTGAGAATGATGGAAGTGCTAAAAATGAAAAAATATTATCATTTTCTAAAAGTGAGTTTCTAAGAGTGAAGGGTGTTCCACTACCAAAGGTATCTGAGATAATATTAAGAACATTTATGAAGGAAATACAAAAGTTAATAAGGAAAAGTTACAAATATATAGGCTGAAGTGTGAAGATCTCAAAATGGTTGAGTATCAATATGTTGGTGACTTCTTTACCAGGGAGAATGATATTTTTAGAACTATTAGATGTCTTGGTGAAAAGTAGGAAGACTCTAATCTTGTTGAAAAGATTTTGAGAATTCCTCCTAAAAATATTGATTCCAATGTTTCCTCATTGGAATATAGAGATCCAGAACCATTTTCTATGGAGGATTTTCATAGTACTCTCATTAATTATGAAATGAGAATGGAGAAATTTATGAAGGTAAAAATAAAAGTTGATAAAGAAATTTGTTTTGAGGATTTCATGAAAGAAAATACTAAGAATATTATTGAATAATAAGAAGCTATAGATTCTAATTTAGAAAACGAGGTATGTTAAAATACTAATTAATTTTGACCCTTGTTTTCTAAAAATATTAAAATAGGTATAGGAAAGTATAATGTAAAAATTTCTATAAAATAATTTGAATGTAGATTTGTTGGGAAATTTTCTAAAAATTTCCCCCACATAATGAAAAACGAAAACAGTGATGAAGATGATAGAATGTAGAGAATATCATGGAATAAATATGGTGATAATGATAAATCTTATTCCAAAGGGAATGATACAAAATTATCTAAATCCATAAGGATATGTTTTTTCTAAAGATGATGAATAAGAGGATAGTGAAATTGAATCCAAAAAGTATACTAAGAATTTGGGAGATAATACTTCCATTACAACATTTAATGATGAAGAGTTTAGAAGCAGAAATTTTGAATAAGAATAAAATCAATTATAATTTCATCTGAAACAATAATTAGAAGAATGTTTGAGAAATATTGGGAGTCTTGAGAAATAAATCATGAAGTTCAAAAATGAAAATTATTCAAAAAAAAAACAATAATGTTTTCCAAATGAGAAATTTAAGCTTCTAGAATAGATTAATGACTTGAAGAAATATATTGATAAGAAAAGGATTGAATTGAACATATGAAACTTTAGTTGAAGGGAAATGAAGAAGATTTGAAACTTTCCCAACCATAACTTTATAAATATGAGCAGAGAGTGATAAGATTCAAGAATTCTATCTCTAAAATAGGTTAATGTTTCAGAAAGGGTGAACCAGATAAGAATAAAAATATACCTTCAAAGGTTTTTAAGAATGATTAAATTATTTCTAAAAAAAAGAAAGTTGGAAAATTTATGTATGTGAAGAAAATAAATAAATTGGATAAGTAAGAAGTTTCTAAAAATTCCGAGTCCAAACAAGTTACAAAAACTTCTAGTTCTGATAAGGCTGAAAATAAAATTGAGATGAAGAAGAAGGTCCCAACTGAGAACAAAAATTTTAGAACTAAAACTTTTTTTGGGGTTAAACATAAGAATAATGAAAATAAATATACTCACAACTTTATATAGTATAGAAGTTACTGAGGTAAATATTATTTTTATGGATAATTTTGGAATTGTGGTGGATTCAGGCATACATAAAATATATTTTTGTTTAATTAACAACATTAAAAAAATGCCACAAATTATATAATGAAAATTTTTAGGGGGATTTAATCCTATCAAATGAATAATTATGAGAAGGATGTTATAAAGAAATATGATATGGTTGGTGTAAAATTTAAAAATAGGTTTCAACCTATAGATAATATATTTGAAATATATGAACAACTTGGTCATTTCATAAAATAATGTCTTTTTTTGTTATCAGAAAAATAATGGTTTTAAGAACTCTTAGATATTGGATGTGAAGAAAGCTAAAGGGAATAAACAATATCTTATTATAAAAACCAATCTCAAAGATATAAAAGGATAATAACATTAGATATTGGATAGTGGGTGCTCTTATCATACTATATGAGACATAAAATTAATAAATATTGTTAAAGACTTCAAAGAAGGAAGAGTGACATTTGGAAATGATGAGTCTCTAAGAATCAATGGTGTTGAATCAGCCATCATCGAGGAAGAAAAGTTAAATTTTAAGAATGATTTGTTTGTTTATGGGATAAAATACAACCCAATAAGTGTTTCACAACTTTTTTATGAAGGTACAAAAATTATTTTCATAAGAGATGGGTTTATTGTGAAAATATATGATGATGGAAAGATAGTTACAAGAGGCCAACGTATAAAAGGAAACTTGTTTTAATTTGGTGAGGTTCAAAACTTCTGTTACTTAAGTATGATCAAATAGAATCATTTGTTTCATAAAATTTTGGTACATATGTGTCATATTATCATAAGAAAGTTATCAAAAAGAAATAGTGTCTATGGAATTATTGATATGTCAGGAAGGAGATATTGGTGGTTCAAATTTTTCTGAATGGAAATATTACAAACTCTGTGTATAAAAAACTTATTTTTTTCAAAATGACCCCTGGAACTTATATATTTTTATATCTATGGTTCAATGAGTAAAAAAAATCACATAGATATGTAATTCATTACTTTAATTGATTACATTACTCACATTACTTGTGTTATATATATGAAACATACGTCAGATGCTCAGAAAATGTTTAAAAGTTTCCAGAGGAAATCTAAGAATTAATGTTAGTATTCAGTGAACAAGTTGAGAACAGACAATAGTGGTGAATAGAAAATGAATATTTTGAAAGTTATATTGATAATTTTGGAATTTAGCATGAGTTCATTACACTATAAACACCTCAAAAAAATGATTTTATTGAAAGAAAAAATAGAATCTTTGTTGAAATGGGGAAAACTATGTTACTTAGACATGGTCTCTTTTGTTAATTTTGGATTTAATGTAGAATAAATATTGTTTATATTCAAAACCAATGTTTCTATATACCATATTCATATATAACTCCATATTAAATGTTTTATGACAAAATTCTAAGTCTAAAACCCTTAAGAGTTTTTAGAATTCCATAAATCATAAAAAAGGTGGAAACCTTGGAATGTTTGAGAAGAGAGGTGAAGATGGCATTTTTCTTGGACATGATATAGATGGAAGAGGATATAGATATTTCAAAAAAGATATGGGGAGCTTAGTTTACTCTATTGATTTGAATGTTATTGAAAGGTATGAGGAAAATTATAAACAAACTCATACTTATATGGAGGATGAACATGATGATTTTTTTAAAAAAATTTCAGATAAGGATGAAAACAATTATAATACTACTCAAGAAAAAGAATAGGACTCAACTATTTCTAGTGATGAGGAAGAATCTATAAAATCTCATCTGAGTCTGGAGAAGCAAGTGGAAGGTAAAAACATAATTGGTGATCAACATCAAAAGGTTCAGACAAGAAGGACATCAAATGCTATTAGACATACTTCATTACATTCAAAACATAAGTTGAAATATGTGAATGAAGATTTTTTTTCATTTGGAATGGGTTCAGGCCATGAATGAAGAGTTGGATTAAATTTAGAAGAACCATACTTGGTAACTTGTACTAAATCCAAATAACCAAAAACATATTGGAACAAATTGGGATTTCTAGAACAAGTTGAATGAAGATGTTGGAGTGACAAGAAAAAAAGAGAGATTAGTGTTCAAAGGTTACTCATATATTGAATGAATTGATTCTGATGAGACTTTTACTCTGGTGAAATGGTTGGAAACATTTAAAAATTTTATTTCTATTTTAACAAAACAATGTTACAAAATATTTCATATGGATGTGAAGTTGGAATTTTTAAAATGAGAACTTGATGAGGAATTTTATGTTGAACAACCATGTGGATATGTTATTGGGAAGGATGATAGTTATGTGTGAAATATGGAAAAAATTCTTTTCTAAGCTAAAACAATCTTTGAGGGAATGATATTCCAAATTGGATACTTTCTTAAGAAAGATGATTTTTAAGAAAGAAAGGTTTAATAGTAATATGTACATCAAAGAACGTGATGTGATTTTCATCATTATAATTTTTTATTTTTATGAAATTATATTTTCTAGGAATGATCAAATAAATTGGAAAATATTTTATGAGAAAATAAAAAAATTCAATATGTCCATGCTGGGTGAAATGAAATACTTCTCTCAGTTACAAATATCAAAAAAGAAGAAACACATATTATTTCTAAAGAAAAGTTTTCAAAAAATATTCTTAATATGTTTTTTAGTGGAAATTAAAAACCTATCACCACACTAATTTCAGTGGGAAGAAATTTGATAAAAAATGGATAAGGTAAATAAGTTTACTCTAAAGAGTTTTGAAAGCTAATTTGAATATTGTTGAATTTAAAATCCTCAAGACCATACATTATTTTTGATGTTACATTATGTGAAATATTTCATAGTACTCAAAAATAATCACATCGATTGGATAGAAAAATAATTCTAATATATATCAAAGGCATAAAAAGATTTTATAATCAAGTATAATAACTCAAAAAGTATTGCCTTTTTTGGGAATTTAGATGCTAATTGGGCAGGAAATGATGATGATATAAGATACACATCTGGTGGAGTTTTATTTTTTGGAAAAAATGTGTGTTAGTTGTGATAAAAAGTACAAAATTAATTAACTCTTAGAATGTATGGAGTTGATTATATTTCATCCACCTATGCTATAACCCAACTTATGTGGATGAAGACTCAATTAGAAGACTTACTTATTGAAGTGAAGTTACCCTTTCTCTTGGGTTGTCATAATCAAAGTTCCATAAACCTTACAAGAAATTGAGTAAAAAAATATAATTTAAATCATATTGTTATCAAATATCATTTCATCAAAGATCATGTTCATAATAATGAATTGAAGTTGGAGTATGTTCTTACATCAGAACAAATTGCTGACATATTTATAAAAACTTTACTGAAGGAAGAATTTTTCAAATTGAGTTTGAATATGGGTATCCAACCACTTTCTCAAAAATGTTGAGGTATGTGTTTCTATCACCACTCTCATCTAGTATTTAGATAGTGTTGTCAAGGGGGATAATTTTTCCATAAATTTATCTATTGATATGTGATAAACATTTTAAGAAAGAATGTTTATAGGTGGAGCTGTGGGTAAACTATGAATTCAGCATGTAAGTGTGTGGACTATTATAAAAATTTGTTTGAGTGGTTATAAGAAACATTTTTTTACAAGAAAGTGGAAGAAATGAAGAAATACAATAAGATATAAGTAAAGGAAATCTGGAAAGATGAAGAAGTTTCATGAGTCGCTATTTTTGGACAGCATGGTTTTGCTGCAAATGATTCTTATTTCCTATAATGAGTTAGCTCACATAGGCTTAGAATTAATTGATAAATAATCCATAGCATTAGTTTACAAAGTTTAGTGATTTATGAACTATGGTTGTTAACAAAATATAAAGGGAATATTGTTGGGACCAAGTTTGATGGAAGTTGTTTTTTAAAACATGGAATAAGTTTGCGCTGAAACTATTGTCTTTTTTTTTTCAATGGAAAAAATAAACTCACATTGTAATAGTTGGTGATCAGACTCACCATCATAATTAGAAGATCAGACACAAAATGATTAAGAAATTTGATTAGTTTGTAAAGAAGTTTTTCTGGAGGAAAGGTTCATCAGACTCACTTTGGATTTAGAATGAATTTTTTAATCATAATGAGAAAATATATAAGAGTATGCATGATTCCAATGAAAATCTAATGATGATTTTTTGATCTTGGAGTTCTCATAAATCATAAGTTGTCTGGAAAACTTGTGATGTAATACTTATTATGAAAAGAAAGAGAAAAGGGGATGCTAATCAGTTTGAGGTTTGGTTGTAAATAAAGAAGATTCTAGAAGGATGGGAAGTTATAATACTTCACATTTTAAGTTAGATGATGATATTCTGATCTTAAATCTTCTTAAAGTCATGAGGAAGTCATGATTAAAAGCAAGAGTTTGTAGAAGAAGAAATTTTGTGAATTCAAAGCTTCCTAGTATTGGTTCATCAATGTAAGATCACAAGACACAGAATTGTTTGAAGGATAGATGTTTTTTGGAACATTGGAAGATGAAGATGCCAGTTTTTAGTTAGAACAATAAGCCATGAGATAAAAAAACTTTGGATAAAGGAATTGGTGAATGCTGAAAGTTTGTTTGCACCATAATCAGAAAATGAAAGAAGTTATGGAGGATACAGGTTCATTAAGCGTGGTGTAGTACCGATCAATCAGAGGAATAATTGTATCATTGGAAGTTTTTGGTACCAAGGAATAAGAAAAAGAAGTGGATTTTTTTGGGACTGGGGTATGGAAAGTTGTCAGAAACCGATCAATCAGATGAAGATCAACAATGTAGTCAACCATTTTCATCAGGATAAATTTTTCCTTTAATTGGGTCAAGATAAAAAGAATAAAATTATTGAGTGTCTTTATTAATTGGGCCAATATTCATGAGAGTTGAGTTGACACTGATCCATTAGAGTAAAACAGAGACCGATTCAATGGATGCATGATGACATCAATACTCTATCAGACATAGGATCATCAGTCTGAGGAAAAGAAGAAAATGGGAATTGTTATAAGTAGTTGGAAAAGTATTTTTCAAAGAGGTTTTGAGGATATTTTTGAAGTGATATTGAGAAGTGATGATATATTTAGAATATGAGACTATGTTTATGGGAAAATATATCCAACTGAAGACTAATTAAGTAGAAAAAATATATTTGATAGAATGTTTTAAAAATATTTTTATAAGAATTGGTATGGCGCATCGAAATGAGTAGTTTTTTAGTTGATACATAGCAAAATTATGAGAATTCATGGGTTTAATATATGATTAGTTCTTATAGAGCAACATAATAAATAATCTTTTGTCATACATTTTTCTTCATTGAAATAAAGAAAATCAAAATGATAATTTATATTGGACTGAAGATGGGTTAGAAATACTGAATTGAGAAAAATATGTGAGATGATTTTAGAAGGCTCAAGATGAATCAAGAAGTGTTATGAAGCACTAAATAAGTCAAATATGTTCTCGAAATGGAAATTAAATTTGAGGTTAATGAAAATTGGTTAAGCGGGAAAACTTTTCAGATTCCCTCCTAAACCACTTTTGGTGAACCTATAAAATGAAAAGAGTACATTGTACTTTTTGACGAATCTGAACATTGTTTACATGAGGATGAAAAGAGTGAAGTTATAAAGTTATAATAATAAGAAGTTTTTATGTAAAGTATTCATAAGGAAGTTTTTGAGACATAAGAAGAAGGAATACCATATTCAATGATTATCATATCGGACTGGTTCATTAGACCTGGAAATCAGATTGAGATTTCTGGACTAAGATAGAATCAGTTAAAAAAGTGTTAGTGGTATTTTGGTAGAATTATATTTATGAAATGAGATAAAATCAGTTCATAATTATTTTAGTAGTATTCTGGAAGACATATATTTTTGGACTGGGAAATTGGACTGAACAATCGGACTAGGATATCAGACTGATTATAATTATAAATTCTAGGGAAGTTCTTACTACTATGTATGAAAGCAAAGAATTGTTTTGAAGATTATATTTGTGAAATTTGAAAAGGTATCATAGTAAAATTATTTGAATCAATTGGTGAAATTATCTTAACTTGTTATAAAAACTGGTATTACACTGTATCATGATACCTGTATCACATGTACCGTTTTATAGATCACAGTGCCACACAAGTGTAAGGGTATATCCTATATGTTTGTATCCACACAAAGGGATTGTTTTGTTATGGATTGCGTGATTTCGGATTTCTTCCAAAAAATTCCAAGTACATAGCTACTCTTGTTGAATAGTGAAGCTTGTAAATAATTGTGTTCTTGTGGATGTTTGATTGTTTTGTTTTTATAAAAATGATAATTCTTTAATAGGAGGTCAATTTTGTTTCAAAATAAAGGGAACTTAAAAGAAATAGATATCATTGATTCACCCCCTCCACCTCCTTGTGATACATTGATCCTGGAAAGGATATATTAGAATTGTGAAATTCATCAAAGGTGTTTAATTATTTATAAATATTAGGATAATTGATGAATCTCACAATAGAATTTGGAAAATGTAATTAGTTTAAGGAAGGGTAAAGGCTATGAGATATAATATCTGAAGTAGTTTGAACACAATAGTGGACAAAAATGTGTATATTTTTAAAACATCTTTATTGAGAGTTTAATTTGATAAATAATAATCTTGAAATAATTAATATTAAGAAGAACATCTCTAAAAAAATAATTTTTACATTTCTTATTGTGTAGGGTAAATTGAAGGATCACATTAATTCTCAGAAGGATTTGGAATCAATGAATATAAAGTGTGGTTTGTTGGAAAATGAGAATGAAATATATCCTTCAGCTATTTTTTTACAATGAAAAACATGAGATAGATGTATTTATTTGAACAATAAAGAATGTAAACATGATATGTGGATATTCAAGTAACATTTCATGGTGTGTTAACTTAGAACATCAAAAGTTACATGGATTAAAAATTCACAACTCACATATTATGATGGAGCAGTTGATTCCTTTGTCATTTCATAATACATTACCCAAAAAATAAATTTCAATTCCAGTTGAGTTGTGTTCTTTCTTCAGATATATTTTTATAAAAATTATAAATCCAAATAATCATAATTAACATCAAGAATGAATTGTTTTGACACTTTGTAATTTTGAGATATTATTTTCCCTTAATTTTTCACTATCACAATTAATTTGAATATTCATTTTGTTGAAGAAGATAAACATGGTGTACCAATGCACTATCGATGGATGTATCCAATTGAGATAGATGTTAATAATTTTTTCTTTCATTGAAAAATTCAATTTTATCAAATTATTGCATAATTATTTTAATATGTTTCTTAATTTTTCATTTGGTAGTTAGGTCATTTGAAATAATATGCAAGGAATAAAGCTCAAATAGAAGTCTCTGTTACTAAAGGTTACATAACTAAAAACTTATTGACCTTATTCTATAGGTATTTGGATGGAATTAAAACTATATTCAATTATGTTATACATGTTGATGAAATCTACAATAATTCACATTCTGAAAGCCATTCATCGTTATTTACAACTATTAGACGAATAGATAGAATGGGGTAAAATTTTACACCGAATGAATTAGAGTTATAAGAACATAGATATTTCCTAATCAGTAGTATTACTGAAATTCATTTATTGAAGAATTGAGATTTCAAACAAAGAGACGACTAAGGGGTTGAGCTTGAAATGAGTTATAATTAAAAATATTTGTTAATATGGAGATTATCAAATGGTTTACCCATTATATAAGTATATACTCATATTCATATTATTGACGTGTAATTATTTTGTCTATGTTAAAGGAAAAATCATATATAATGTTTTCTATATAATTAATGTTGATAAAAAATATAAAATATCAAATGTTTTGATGTTTTTGGTGCAAGGTACTCTAAGGATGGCTAAGAGATTCGACACCTATAATATTCATGGCTTCAATGTTCATATAATGTATCATGAAGAAGGATTGAAAACTCCAAATAGTATATTTACAATTACAGAGGTGGGATACTATGGAAATTTGATTGATATGATTGAATTAAACTATCATGGCCAATTTTGAGTTGTCTTATTCAATTGAAATTGTGTCAACATTAATAGGGGTGTAATGAAAGATTCATTACATTTTACTTTAGTCAACTTATCTCAATTGATCCTTACTGGTGAGTATGTAGAGAATGATTCATTTATCTTAACATCACAAGAAAATATGATTTTATATGTGGATTATGAAATAAATAAAGTTCAGAGTGTTTTTGTACGCTTAAAATAGAGAGACTTATATGATATGGATGATGAAGGTCAATTGGTACATTATTTATTGTTAACCTCATCATCAACAAAACATTCTATAGTTTTTTCCTGATAATTTCGAAAAAATAAAACTTAAAAGGGAGGGTAAAAATGAAGTACTCATCACAATGAGGATTGATAATAATGAATAAAATGAATATTAAGGTAATTTAATTTATAAATTGGAAATTAAAATAGATTATAATATCTCATTTATAAGTGGTTCATACATATATGCATTATTCTATTTTTTCCTTTTTTATAAAAAATATATTACTTATAATTTTTTTATATTGAATATATTCTAAAGCATTTAAATTGTAATAATGACGAGAACAAAAAATTGAGATATTATCTGATAAACATCTTGGAGCACACCACCACTACCATAATATTCAGTGGATCTGAGTGATCTTGTTATACTAGAGGATTTTATAGATCCAGTATCTTCCCCAAATGTTCTTAGGAGCCCATCATCCAATGCAACTTTGGTGATGGAGAAGTTAGTCACCCATACATATAGAGGATATTGGAAAGTTACCATTATTGGTATATATTTCATTATATAAAAACCTATATATTTTATCAATTGTATGATACATTTTTGAAACATATAAAGTTAAAAATAGAAGAGATATACATATGAACACAACAAATGTATGGGACCTGAAAGACTTAAAAATTATCATTCCATTTGATGATTTTGGAGTTCCTATCGGTGATGCTATCAAAATATATGGATAGATTCTTGGGAAGATTCCTTGGAATATGGTGATAATTTCTATTAATTATAAATATTAGATGAATATTATCAAATATTGGAATGAATAGGTTTTTGATAACCAAGTAAAGGTAATATTAATTTAATATTCATTGATAACTCATTTAAAAGAAATGTGTAATATTATTCATATATATATAAAGTCTTTGGTTTTTTTATTTCTAGATATTTTTTCATTTTGACGTCCCTAAGTCCATTTAATGCCCATGTTCCATAAAAAATTTGGGCATGAAATGAAGAGACTTTAACCAGATATTATGACCTAAGTTTAATGACACATCTTTGAGCTTTAGATAAATGTATGTGAATGTTTTTGAAGGCGTGTCTCATGAGCGGTGGAAGGTGTTTGTTGATATTAATAAAGACACATCTCATGAGGTAATTTAATATTTTATAGTATCTTAACAACAAAAACACAGTAAAACTATATTTTTTAGTAATTTTTCAATTTTTTGAAGGAATTATATTAAAAAATACAACGAATTGTGAAAAACAATTCATTCCACATAACAATAAGTCGCAAAGTTTTTCTAGATAAATGAAAATCTTGGTTTTATTTTATCCATCATTATTTATATTATTTAATTATCACTAAAAGTCTTTTTCTAACTTTTATAAATTTTTAAAGGCTCTTGAATTAGGACACCCAGTTGGTGAGATAGAGATGTTACTTAATGTTCACAAAAAACCTTATGAATGAACCTACCATAGATGTTAGAGTAAGTACCTTTCATTACTATATAATTTTATTTAATCATTATAAAAACATAATAATGAGAAAAAATTACAATAACCAATAATCATTAAACTCAATTAAACACGTTTTAGTGATTTTTTAACAATAAAACATGTGTGTAACCATAAAAACCATTAGAAACAACCTCATATTGACTTGAAATTTTGGAAAAACTATGGTTGAATTATTTTTTATGTGTAAAAGTAGGAAACATATCTATCTGATGCTCATTGTGCTCATAATAAATCAATAATCAGTTTTAAAAGATAACAATGTCTTTAAAAATGTATGTCATGGGGTCTAAAGAAGACAAACGATGTTACAGGACTTAAAATCATAAGAAAATGAAAATATATTGATTTGTAAAATATTAGAAGTGGTTACACATCAATTAAACATATGGTTTCCCTAAAATCCCTAGAAATGAGTTTTTAATGTTTTAAAACACTAACATATTTTTGTAATTTTCAAAACCATAGGAAAAAAATTTGAATTAATATTAAATCTTGAGACAACTATGGTATAATAATTTTTTAAATTTATTAACTGATTTTATGTCAATCCGAGTTATGATTTTTTGGGGATGACAGTAAATGTGTTTTTAGTGTTTCAAAATACTAAACATGTGTGTACGAGTAAAAAACATAGGAAAAGATCATAGGTTGATGCTAAATCATGGGGAAACTATGTATGAATTAATTTTTACTAGTATGATTAGAAAACACATCCATAAGATGTTCAGTTCATTTAGAATTAAACAATAAGTAGTTTTAAAAGATATCAAGGTCTTTAAAAGTGTGCGTTAGGGGGTAAAAACTAGAAAAGACACCAGAGTTCCCTAAAATCATAAGAAAATGAACATACATTTATTTTTAAAATGTAGTAATTAATTCTGTATAAATTCGAGTTATGGTTTGTCTGGGATTCTCATAAACACATTTTTAGTGTATTAAAACACTAAAACGTGCATGTAACGGTCAAGACCATATAAAATAACCATATATTAATGTGAAATCATGGAAGAAATATGGTTGAATAATTTTGATGCTTATAAGTAGAAAATAATTCCATATAATATGAGGTCTGATCGAAATGAATCAATAAGAAGTTTTAAAAGATATTAAAGACTTTAAAACTGTACGTTAGGGGGTCAAAACCAAACAAAAAATTTCATGCAGCTGTGAAATCATAGGATAAAGAACTTATATTTATTTTTAAAATACAATAACTAAGGACACATTAATTGGATTTATTATTTTTTTAAGATACCTGTAAAAACATTTTTAGTGATTTAAAACACTAAAACATGTGTGTAACAATCAAAAACATTGGAAATGGACTCAGATTGATGTGAAATCATGGGAAAACTGTGGTTGGATTATTTTTGACTTGTATGAGTAGAAAAAACATCCATATGATGTGTGGTTTGCTCGAAAAGAACCAATAATTAGTTTTACAAGATATCAAAGTATTAAAAAACACTAATTAGTGAGTCAAAACTAAAAAACAATTTCATAGGGACATAAAATAATAGGAAAACAACCATAGATTAATTTATGAAATGTAGAAACTATAGTCACATCAATAGAGTTTTGGTTTTCTTAGGATTCCAATAATGAATTTTTATTATTTTAAAACACTAAAACATGCATGTAATGATCAAAACCATAGAGAACAACCTCATATTGATGAGAAATCATGGAAAAACTATGGTTGAATTAATTCTGATGTGTAAAAGTAGAAAAATGTCCATCCAATTTGAAGCGTGATCAAAATGACTCAATAAGTGGTTTTTATAAGTTATCAAACTCTTTAAAAAAATGGCCCTGGGGGAAAAACCAAGAAAAAACATAATAGGTACATGAGATCATAAGGCAATAACTATTGATTGATTTGTAAAATGTAGGAACTGATACCATGTCAAACTAAGTTCATATTTGTTTGGGATTCCCTTAAACACATTTTAGTGTTTTAAAACGCTAAAATTATCATTTAACAATAAAAAACATAATAAATGGACTTGGGTTGATTTTAAAATCATCGGATAACTGTGTTTGAATTATTTGGGATGCGTACAAGTATACAACCCATCCATCTGATGTGTAGTGTAATATAATGACTCAATAAGTAGTTTTAAAAGATATCAAAGTCTTGAAAAACATGTGTCAGTGGTTCAAAACCAAGAAAATGATATTATAGAGCCATTAAATTATAGTTATATGACCACATATTGAATTTTGAAATATAGGAACTAATTTCACATCAATCTGAGTTACTGTTTGACTAGGATGCTTATGAATGCATTTTTAGTGTTCTAATTCACTAAAACATGTGTTTAATGATCAAAAAATAATAAATGACCTCATATTGATGTGAAATCATGGGAAAAATATGGTTGAGTTATTTTTTATGTGTAAGAATATAAAACACATCCATCTAACGTGTAGTATTCTCCAAATGACTCAATTAGTTTTAAAAGAAATCAAAGTCTTTAAGAACATGTGTTATGGGGTCAAAACCAAATAAACAATATTAAGGGCCATTAAATCAAAGAAAAATAACTATATTTTGATTTTTGAAATTTAGGAAATAACTCCACGTCAATCAGAGTTATGTTTTTTCTATTATGATCATAAAGACGTTTTTAGTGTTTGAAAATACTAAAACATATGTGTAATGGTAAAAACCATAGGATCCAACCTAAGATTCATGTAAAATCATGTGAAAACTATTTTGGAATTATTTTTTTCTGTATGAGTAGAAAAATGTCCATGTGACATGAGATGTGCTCGGAATGGCCCAATAATCATTTTTAAAATACATCAATGTCTAAAAATGTGGGTTAGGAGGTCCAAACCAAAAAAATGACATCATAGGGCTCTAAAATCATAGTAAAATGAATGTAGATTTATTTACTAAATGTAGGAACTAACTCTATGTCAATTTGAGTTTCGATTTTCTTGGGATGCTTGTAAACACATTTTTAGTAGTTTAAAACACTAAAACGTGTTTCTAACTATCAAAATCATATAAAATGACACCATATTGACGTGAAACAATGGGTAAACTGTGGTTGGGACATATCTTAAATCAATATGTTTATGTTATAAAAGTGTTATGCATTATTTATTAAATTATTTATGTTAAAATGACTTGTTTTTTATTAACAAATTTACAAATGTTATGAATTAAATTATGACTCTATTTTGTGCCTATTATGTTCTCTATTTCTTTTCATAAATGTTATACTTTGTAATGTAGGTGACATATGTCAGATATATGTATAAGGTTGACCATTTTTATCCATGACACTTCTCAGAAGGTAGTCGTGATGGATTTTAGTTTTTGTAGTATGGTTAAATATTATCAATGATTCTACTGTAATTCTTATTTTTTATGTTCAGTACTAATTTATATATTATTTTTTATTCTAGTTGATGACATGATATGTGTAGTTACACGTATGATGAATTTAGCTATGGAGGTGGTTGGATGTAGTGGAGGTGGTGAGATGGGTGTATTGGTTATGGGTTGATGATAGAGGTTGGGCATATTTTATGGTATATATATAATTACTGAGCTTATGGGTTGACTGGTGGTTGTGTATATAGACTATCAATGTATGATTGTGGATGTATGACTAAGTTTACTATGTATTTATGGTTTATTTCATTGTATTACTGAGTTCATTGCAGGCATATTATTTTTGTAATAGAGGTTATTTTTTAGAAAAAAAATTATTTAATTTATTTAGGGTCATTTTTAAGAACTTTCACCAACAAATAGCGCAACTAATTTTTTTAGTGGTGGTTCAAGTAGTTTTAGTTCTTTTTTCCTCTAGAAAATGAAACCACTATTAAATAATTTAGATGTAGTTATTTTAATTTCCCCCATTTAATTTTCCTTTGTTTTTTCAAAAATAACCATGACCAATTGAATAAAAAACCACCTCTATGTACCCAAAAACAGCATATATAAAAACCAACACAAAACTCTAAAAATCTACACTTAGTAATTTCTAACTGTTAAATATGCGGTGGTTTAAATAATCATTGTTAAACAATGTATCTACAATTCAAACTACCTATAACACCATATTTTCTATAGAAATTCAATGAGGTGACCAATTATCCATATCATATTCTTTTTTTATTATTTACTTATCACATCATGATTCATAATTTTTTAATTGTTTTATTTTACATTTTAATTGATTACTAAAAACTATCCTAATAATCCCCACCCTATTATTTTTAACAACACCATGAAAGTCTTCATAAATTTTAAGTTACAATTGATACACCAATGAAAAAATATCTTGGAAAATTTATATATTTTAGTGAATAATAAGTTTTTGGGATCATTTGATATATTAATAATTCAATTATATGTAAAAATACCATTTTATACACTAAATACACTACAGTAGATATGTTCTTTAAAAATTCTATAAGTAACCATCATCAGTGCTAAAAAAAGTAATTTTATAATCACCTTTAAAAGATGACAACTTTGATCAGTGTTAAAAGTAGCTCTAATAAAGGTTCCATTCATCAGTGCTAAAAAACATGAATAAAGGGATAATTTATCTATGATAGTTTAGAACTAATAATGGGGGACTTTATCAGCTCTATTTTTATCATTGATTAAGGACCATTTTATCAGCGCTAGAAATAGCACTACTAAAAGACAGATTGTAGCAGTGCGCTATTAATATTACAACACATAGTAACAAAAAATGAAAATTTTAATTTAAATTAAATTTGCATCATAAATACAAGAAAAAAACAATATTATATACATTTCAAATATTTTTTTGTACAATTATATTGGTAGGTACAATTTATCACAAACATCAACAAATTAAAAAACACTAATGTTCTATTATCTTTAGCCCTCAACCACCTCTCAAAAGAGCCTATTCTTGCTACTAGTTGCCTAATAAAATAGGGCACCTATATAAAAAAATTCTTATATTAGTAATACTTTAGATAAATAAATTACACATAAATATGAAATAATATGTTAATAAAAGTGTCACTCATTGAAAACATATAAATAAGTGCCACTTTTATTAGTAATACTTATCACATCGTGTGTTAGATTGATGTTTGGATGACTCATAAAAATACAAAATGAATTATGGATAATTTTCACAAAGTATCAAGACAATACAAGTGTTGATTCCCCAATTTACCCATGTTTTTATTGTTTAAGAAGTCGGTTTTAGTATAACATGGGTTGTCAAATCCTCATAGAACTAAGAAGAAACCCAAAGAAACATACATTCTATGGGGGTAATTTGGACATGAAGTGGAAAACTTGGGTTCAAATTTAGTGTATTATTAATTATTTTGAAAGAATTAAGTGAATTAAATTTATAAATAAGGTTTTATCCTATGTTATTACAAAGGATGGATTTGATGAAATTCCTTTTTAAGGATTTCAGTTTCTTAACTCTAGAGTGATTCATTTAAAGAGATCGAAACTACTTTATCAATTATTGATTAATACCAACAAAAACCTAATTATAATCACCTATACATATGTTGGATCATTTTTACGAGCACTCTAGGTTCAAGGTTAGTGTTAACACTTGAAGTATGTGGCCTTAAAATTCAATAAGGATGAAGAAGTATTAAGATAACCTAACAAAATTATCAATTAAAATAAGAAATTAAACATTAAAAGAGTAAAACATAACATCAAATATATACCATTAATACTCCCTTGTATAAAACCATAATAGGGTTATCCATACATTAATTCTATTCCATCAACGGATGTGGGAATTATACTCATGAGGGTGGAATTGAAGGACAAAAACAGTGAAATAACGGTCACTCCACCTTTGTGTGAGGGATTTCAAAAGTTTTGATGTGAATAAATTCACACATTGATTCAAAGGTATAAATGTGTTAATAAAAATGATATAAAAAGATTAAAATAAGAACTTTTATTATGAAACTAATTTTATTTGAACAACTTACATGATAGAAATTAAACATATGATTACAAATGAAAGCGTAACAATTCAATTGAAAGAATAAAATATCTACCCAAATTACTTCACCATAAATAGTTATTTTTGGGTTATAGGGTCTATCTCTAAACATTTAATTTCATCTAAATTAATTAGGATAGTAAAAGGTGGGTGGAAAGAAAAGTAAGGAATACTTTTCAACTTTAAACACAAAAATTAGACCAGATTCATCCACCTTTTTTGTGTGCAAATATAACTTTTCAGATGGATGAATCTAGGATAGTAATAAAAAAGAAATATATTCTTTGATATGTCCTTTAATTTATGTATAAATTTTATCCCAATAGTATATTCCATTCAGAATTTATGATGAAATTAGTGGAATTGTTTTATGGGCCTTCAAATCCTTCCCATAATTTTAACTTCAACTTAGGCCATTTGGATCACCTTTAAATCATATAAATTATCTATCATCATGGTTTAATGAAAAATTACACATAATTTATCTATATATAGTTAAAATTTTAGCTTCATTAGGATTTAATTGTGGGATCCATATTTGTTTGTTCGGCCTAAGTCCCATTTTTCTTTGTCCAGGTATTAATGAATTCAAGAAAAAAATTACCACCTTCCCTTAGAATTCATCCATTGATCCTAAAAGAAAAAATTTCACACTAAAAGTGATCAATCATATCATAAAATATAAAATTAAAATAATGAAACCAATTTAATTCACAAGCTGATGATTGATTGGGCCAAAATTGACACACTCTAAACATGAATTACACATGTGATGAGAAATGAAGTTCAATTTATAAAATGAACTAAAAATGGTGTTTATAGACATATAATCACTTGATTATTAAAATGTAAACAATGAATATTATCTTATTCCAGTGTATAATCACACCCTCTCAACATTTGAAATAATATAACTAAAAAACCATCCATGATACATGAATAATGTGTTGTGATTTAAAGAGGATTACTCTTTTCTAAATAGATTGTAAAAACATCAACCAAATCCAGTTTATGCTATAAGATCCTTAAATACATTTAAAATGAATAAAATAATTGATGAATGATATACCATTCCACCTCTACCCTTTTGTATCCAAGATCCTTGACATGAGGTAGATTGAGATCCCTGAAATATAGCCAATGGTCCCCTTTCTCATAGGTTATTTATGGGATTTTTGAATCTCCAAACACTTGGGTTGGACCTCCTTCAAGCCAAGGTATGTTAGAAAAATGAATAAATGATTAAATAAAACATGGGCATGCGTCTTTAGTTTAAGGAGTTTCTATGTATATTTCAATTGAAATCACATACCTCCACTTTCATAAGGATTGAACCTCCTTTTATATCAACAATAACCCAACTACCCTAGGATAAGCTTAGCTACTAGGATAACATAAGAATGGTATAAAAATATGAAGGTTTTTGTTCTAGGTATCCTTTAAAACTTAGGTTTGAGGATTCAATATGAAACATTCCTCTTGGTATACCAAAAAAATATTGTATGATAGTATATGTGGTATACATGGTTGGTTATCCAGTGCACCAAACTTCTTTTATAACTAATTATTATAGGTTATGGTTACAGTGGAAGCATGGGAGGGATAGTGCCCAAATTTGATTTTTTATACATTGAATGAACAATTTAGGATCTATCCGATGATGAATTCTATGATCCATGTAATTTAATCAAAGAAATAAGTAAAGTAAAGAAACCCAAAACCAAGAGAGAGGATCAATATATATTGTTTATAATAAATTTAATTAAATAGAACTATATCAAAGGTAATTATTTTTTATGGATGTGTTCAACCACATATCTTCAGTGTTCCACCATTACGTTGTATAATCCAAGTATAGGATTCCTCTGGGAGTGATCCACACTTGTTCCAAATATCTCCGGACATTGCTGACGGAGTCTCCGGGTGCTAGCACGGAAGATCCTTGCACTTGCGATATCCTCCTTCGATATCCTTGAGAACTGTTTCCAAAGTGTTCTCCTTGATCCGGTGGAGGAGGATATCTCTCATTCTTGGGAGAGTTATTGAAGAAGAAATAACTCTCTAGGATTGGGATATTTTCTCCAATTCGTTGTGCACAACACAATATGCATCCCTTGGATTACCCTTGGATAATGAAAGAATAATATAAATGGTACTTTATTTCACTAGGATTATAATAAATAATTTTCATAAGCACATTTAATTATTTCATTATTCCTAGAAAACCCCCTATGTTAAATAATAACAGCAACAATATTATTTACTCACATGCACTTAACTTGCGAGTTATAATTAAATATTATTTAATAAAATAATATTCAATATTATTATTTCTCATTGGACCATTAGACTCGTTCCACCAATCCTAATCAATATTTATTAATTATTCTACCCATAATATATTTTCTTGAATAACTAGTGATAGAATAAATGTAATCAGACATATATTATTAATTATTAAACCATGCCTAGGAATAATACTTATTCAACTTGATAAATAATAAATTATTTAACCGTGATACTGGATACACTATGTGTGTGACACTGTAGTCCTCTTTCTCAATATCATTTGGAGAACCCGCCTAAAGTCAAAGTTTAGTGTCTAGAAACACGCCAAGTCACCCATAGAGAAAGAAATTAATGCCAAAATGAAATGTCACCTTATAAGAATGATTAATATGTAATATAATACTTTTTCACAATATCTCTAATCGAGCAGGTTGCCTTCTAGTTTCACCAACCTATATGTTTGATATATCTTTCTTTGACTTTTCAAAAATAGAAATTTTCTATTGATCACCATGGCCATGGATTTATTTAGGATATATCATTTCTATCAAAGGGAATGAGATATTATCTTTTGTTAAAGATCAGAATGGATAAATCCTTTATCTCATTATTCATTAGTGAAATATTACTCATGACACACCCAACATATCCTACCTCACCAAAAACATCAGCCATCATAGGTTTTTCAATATATCTAACTCCGAAAATCATAATATCCATTAACAATAATCTTAAAGTCTAAGGACCAATACACACATCCGTAGATAGTAACATCCAATGACACATAGAAATATGGATTTCCCACTAGCAGGTCTTGTTCTCATAATATCCTCTAAGACATTACCAAGGGTGTACACCATGAGAATGTGCCTCAAAGTGCTATGAGTATCCAACCCTGATAGCCTGTATCATTTGTGTCCTTAAAATTATACCATCCATAAATTGAATATATATTAAATAATAGTGTCATAGCACTTCTTAGTTCTTATCTTATGAGGTATCCACTATGCCCTTTTAGTGAGACAGTTACTCTTAGGACATTATCATATACAATGTTATGCAGAAGAACAATCATGATGTGATAAGAAATTTATTAATATTCAAAAAAATAAATATAAGTTATCATAAAGTACAAAAGAAGTTGGTTTTAGGGAACCAACTCAAAAAGACTTCCACTTACACTAGATCCAACTACTAATGACCTTTAGTCCACTAGCTCTCACATGATACTCATGCTTTTGTTGAGATTGGCCTTTAGTCAAGGGGTCTTCCATGTTCTCTTCTATAGATACTTGATCACTAAAACATCACCCCCTTTGATAAAAGTTCATTAATATGTGATAATTATGGATTATGTGCTTTTTCCAATGACATGGCCTTGTCTCTTTTGCAATAACCACTGCTGCATTATTATCACAATACAATGTGATAGGGTCTTTACTGCTAGGTACCACATCAAGCTCCTAGAAAATGATCTAAATATAGATGTCTTGGCTGCTTCAGAAGCTACTATGTACTCAGACTCTGTTATAGAATTAGTTAAAACTGGATTCTTTGAACTCTTCAAGCTCACAACTCCTCTAATGAGACAGAAAACATATCCTGATTGAGACTTTAGATCATTCTGATCTATCTAAAAACCAGCATCAAAGTACCCTCTAATGATAAGCTCTTTATATCTTCCATTCACCAGGAACATATCCCTAGTTCTTCTTAGATACTTAAGGATAGTCTTAACATCAGTACAATGTTGTTATCCTAGACCTTCTTGATATCTACCTACCATGATAAATGCATAGGAAACATAAAGTATAGTACATAATATGGAATACATGATTGATCCTATCACTAAAGCATATCAGATATTACTCATTTTATCTTTCTCATTTTGTTTCAGGGGACACATTTTCTTAGAAAGATGTAAACCATGTGACACTAGAACCAATATCATCTTGGATTGTTCCATACTGAATATATTTAGTATATGGTCAATATATGTACTTTGTCTTAGTCCAAGAAGCCTCTTGGATCAATCATGAATGATCTTGATACCTATAATGTAGGATTATTTTCCAAACTCCTTCATGGAGAAGTACTTCTTCAACCTATCCTTAACAGATTGCAATACTGGTATATTGTTTCTAATAAGTAATATGTCGTCAACATATACTACAAGGATAAAAACCAAATTCACAATAAATATTTTGTAAACACACAACTCACATTTATTTTTAATGAAACCAAATTCTTTTATGGATTCATCAAATCAAATGCTCCATGACCTATATTCTTGCTTCAATCCATAAATGGATATCTATAACTTGAAAATAATTTTGGCATCACCTGGTGTCACAAACCCTTCTGGTTGTGTTATATAGACATCTTTCTAAAGGTTTTCATTAAGAAATTCATTTTTGACATCCATCTACCCAATCTAATAGTCATGGTAAGCTTCTATGACAAATATAATTCTAATGGATTTAAACATGGTAACTGGTGAAAAGGTATCATCATAGTCAATTCCTTAATGTTGTTTAAACTCTTTAACCACTATCCTTTCATTATAGGTACTTACGTTACCTTCCGTGTCCAATTTCCTCTTAAATAGCCATTTACATCCAACATGATTTATATCAACTGGTGCATCGACCAAAACCCTAACTTAGTTCTGATACACGAAATCCATCTCATAATTCATAGCTTCTAGCCATCTTTCTACTTTTGAGATCTCTACTTCCTCTTTTTAGGAGATAGGTTCATCATTTTCCAATAATAATGAGTCACCATCCACGGTGACTGGAAAACCATATCTCTCTGGTTCTCTTACCTCTCTTGAGATCCTACGTAGTACTCGTGTTTCGAGAACTACTTCTTCCATGTGGACCTATGGAACTTGTTAATGCACCAACTCCAATGTTTCTGGAGCATCAAATTCATCGAAGTCAATCTTGCTCCCACGATCCTTTTTGAGGATGTTCTCCCTCTCAAGAAAGAGGACTCGTCTAGAAATAATTATTTTCTTATCAGAGATGTTGTATAGGTAATATCCCTTTATTTCCTTGGGATACCCTATAAATATACACATTATGCCCCAAGGTGCTAATTTGTTTCCTGATAAAGCCTTAACAGAAGCCTCACATCCCCATATATGTGTATGCGATAAAATGAGTTTCTTTCCACTCCATAACTCAAAGGTAATTCTATTTTACACTTTAATTAACACTCGGTTTAATGTGTATGTTGCAGTTTGTAATTAATATACCCAAAATTATATCAGAAGATCTACTTGACTCATCATCAACCCTACCATGTCCAACAAGGTACATTTACTCATTTCACTAACACCATTCCACAATGGTGTGTACTATGGAGTGAGTTGAGATATAATCCCAAACTCTTGTATAAAGTTAATGAACTCTTGGTTAAGTTATTCTCCACCTCAATCCGATAGAATCTTATTTATCTTCTTACCAAGCTGATTCTATACTTCATTCATTAATTACTTGAATTTCTCAAAGGACTCGGACTTATACCTCATCAAGTAAATATATCCATATCTACTCAAGTCACTAGTAGAAGTTATGAAGTAAGAATATCCACCTACAGATTCTATTGAAAATTGTACACACACATCAGTGTGTACTAATCCTAGAAGCTTTGTGGCCCTTTCAACCTATTCACTAAATGGTGGTTTGTTCATTTTCCCTTATAAAAAATCATGACATATATCAAGTGTTTTTAGCTTAGAAGAGTCTAAATAACCATCTTGATAGATCTTTGTCAGGAACTTCTTGTTTACATGAACAAGATAGTGATGCCACAATTGGGTGTTATATGAGTCATGTGGACTTGATCTGTTATTAATTTCCAACACATGGTTTTATAATTTCATATATAAAGATCATTATTTAAATATTCTATACCATAACATATGTTGTTCTTATAAAAGAAACAAATTTTATTTTTGAACTTAAAAATAAACCCATATGTATCTAAACTTGAAACATAAACTATGTTTTTGTAATAGTAGGTACATAATAAAAATCATGTAAAACTAAAATCATTCTCCCTAGAAATGAAAGGTGGTAGTCACTAATGGAAAGAGAATCTAGCCTCGCACCATTAGCATCTCACTGATCCACCTCTTCTATGGAAATTTTACAAAATCTACTCAGTTCCTGCATTTGAATATAGATGTGAGAACCAAAATATGTATCTAATACTCCTCCAATGGCCCTAAGGCCTTCATTTTTTATTTATTTTTATAATACACCTTTCAAGGGGTGATGTGGAACCCTTACAAGGCCCGTAGGTGTATGTATTACATGGCCCATAGGCCTTAGGGGAAATCATTTCCCGTAGGCTTCAAACATTACATACAACCCAGAATAACTACTTGGAACTACTCCTCCCCAGCATCTTTATCGTGAAATCAGCTCTCCACCTTCGCATGGCTATTCGGATAGGCTTTCCCATGCATGCACTAGCTTGTCCCGATGGTAGGTTCCATACCCTCTCATTCTTTAAATCCATTCAGATTCTTATATGGTAAAAGCTCCTTGCTCCTCCTCCTTCTGAAGCTTGTTCCTTATAGGTTGTTTGGTTTGAATCTGCACTTAAGGCGGCCCGAAGGCCTTGAGGTGGCCCGAAGGCCTTACTAACTCAAAGGCCTGGGTGGCCCGAAGGCCTTAAAGTACTCGGGGACCAAATCGGTGGCCCGAAGGCCCAAACGGGGGAATATTCCTGGCTGCTACAGTGTCAAATAGTGCCTGCTATCATTCCCGCTACAGTACCTACTACAGTTCTGCACAGTTCCTGCTATAGTACCTGCTACAGTGCCTATTACAGTGCCTGCTACAGTAACTGGAAATTATCCTCTGCCTGGATTTGATCCCGGGTCTCTTGGATGCACTTAAGGAGTCCTTTGAGTGTAGTTCCTCTTCCAGTGGCATGACTTTCCACATGTAAAACATACTTCCTCCTTTTCCTTGACCTACCTTTAGATCTTCTTCTTCTTGGTCAGATGATTCTCGGGGGCTTTTGAGTATTTATAGGTCTTGGGCCCCCTTGACTTGTATTTCCTCTTCCTATTAATCATAAGGACTTGGGTTTTTTCATGACCCATTTCCTTATCCACTTGGAGAATCAAGGTTATAAGTTCCGATAGACTCTTCTCGTTATTACTTATATTATAATTCACAATAAAATTAGAGAAGGTATTGGGAAGTGATGATAGTATGAGATTTGTATGCAACTCATCTGGGAATTTAATCCCTAATATGTCCAGGTGTTCAATGTAGCCAATAAACTTAACTACATGAGGCCCAACTAGAATAGACTCTCCAAGATTAGTCGTGAACAAAGAATTGGGGATCTCATACCTCTCTTATCTTACCTTATCTTGATTGAGACCCCAAAGGTGAGACAACATGATATAATCTTCCATTTCATCATGTTTCTTCAAGAGATCATTGTACATGGATGATAATATGAAGAACTAAAAATCTGTAGCATCATTCAGATGTTTTTCATACAAATATATCTCTTTATCACTCACCTCATTTCCAAACAAAACTGGTAAAGGCTTCTCCATCATGTACAATTTCCTTTCATGGTGTAGGATGACCCTTAGGCGCCTTTTCCACTCTTGAAATATTTTGCCGATGAGAAGGTTTTCCTTCTCTAGTATGGATCACAGTGATTTTTATGATTTCATTTTAATTATATTTCTACAAAAAGATAATTATATATTTAGTACTTTATCTGGTAAAATTTTGTCAAATAAATAATATTATATTTATTAGTCTCCCACTATTTTTTCAAAACACAATAGCCCTCACCATTGGCTTCAGAATATCTTGTTTCTTGGATATTCTAGTGGAAAGGATCCATATTACATTATCATAAGCCCAACTCTAATTGGTCAAGAAACTTGAATGGTTTTAGGTAGGAATTTCAAATTCCAATTGCATTAACTCACAGTTCCTTGATCCGTTGAGTGGACTCCCCAATCCTGGAATCAATAATTTATATTTCCTCAACATTACCTCTTAGTTACACCTAGTCCTATTTTGTAAATCAACCCTTGATCTCAACCAAGTTAAGTCAACCCAAAACCTCAAATTATAATTCTTTAATAATGGAAATCACCCTAAATTGGGCTGGTCAAGCACTTTGAACTATGGTTCGATTCTAACCAAAGTAATGAAAGGCTACACCGACTTAAAATTTTATTTATGAATTTTATCCTTTATGTGTAAATTTTCAATTGTTTATATTTTCACATTATTTTTAATATTAAGTGGGATTACTTAAGTGATTAACCATGTATTTAGATAATATTTACACATAATCCAATTTATTTTAGTTCCATCTTTGCATTCTTGTTAATCCATTAATTATGTGATCTTGGAAAAACATCCATAATGAAATAACCATGCTACTGACAGAGTTAAACTAAAGGGAATGATCACGATCTTTTTCTAATGGTTATTTTATATAGAGATTGATAAAATAACTACTGACATAGGGGAGAATCACCTTGAAACATTTAAGGTTTGTGTTTATAACTTTCCACTTGTCCACTATTATATCTCCTTGTATTGGTTTTTCATCAGATCTTAACTTGAACTGCCACCACTAATTTGGGAGCTTCATCCATTACATAAGATTTTACTCACATCAGGGTGAGGGGTAAAATGGGTTTTACATAAAATAAACCATGGGCACAGAGACCCTACATATTAATGAGGATAGAAGGAATTCATGACAAAAATTTAATTTAATAATAAATTAAAAAGAAACCAATCACATACAAAGCTCTGTTCTAGCTCATGATCATCCACATGCATGTAATGAATTACGTGTTTAATAAAACTGGAATTAAATTCCTTAATCATTCTTATTTAAGATAAACCGTGATCAAATCTATTAATTATTATCTTTAATTAATCAATCCTTTTATCTTAAACATTTTCTAAATTTATTTTAGATTCTCATCCATTATAATTTTAAACAAATTAATAATTTTTTTTAAAATTAACTGTGTACATAACTTTTACCATAGAGGTAACCTGGTGAATACCCATCCAAAAAAACCTAAAATGTATTATACTTGTATACACTTTATTCTTTGTGACATATAGTATGCACAAAGAATAATAACTATAATTCAACACATACATGATATGTAGATCTTGAATATTAAGAAGATGTTAATAAAACATATATATATATATATATATATATATATATATATATATCAAAGCCTATCACATGGAGTGTCCCATCTCTATTCCCACATGAAAGTACATGTCTCAAGGTTTACATAATACAATAAATTTTAAATCCACGTAACAGGTAAAAGTACATGGCGTGTACATTCTTCACCGTGTTTTCAAAGTACACACCTAGGGACTAATCATGTGAGACATACTTCGAAAATCTTGGTGTACATAGCATGTCTAGTGGGCCACGTACCATGTTGAATTTTTGTTACATGGTCACCGATCGGGTAGGTCGTGTGTGGATTACATGGCTCGAACCTAACCCAAAAGGGACTACACGCCGTGTCCAGTGGGCCACATGATGTGTAATCTAGATGACCATGTTCCAATCTATCCTGGTCAACATGCAGTGTAAGAATTAACTACATCATGTGTTTTTAATGCACACAGTTTGAGTATTTTATGCACTATTCATGATTTATTGAACACCACTACATGACATGTAATTCTGATTACATGGCGTATAATACTGTGTTACCTGGATAGAATCCTTGGAACATCTGGATGATATCCTCAATATAATTTTAATCATAAAATTAACCATTTTAGTTATATATTTAAGAAATAATAGGGAAAGAAATAGGTCTCTTCATTTAGATTAAAAGGAATGATAAAACATGAATTGAAAAACTAAATTATAAATGAGGAAATCACCAATGATTATTAAATAATTATAAACAATAATATTCCCACTCTGATACCATTTGTAGGTTCTGGGTGTAGAAGAAGCGTGGGAGGGATGGTGCCCAACTTTTATTTTTTCCATATTCAATGAAAAATATTAGATCTATCTGACAATGAATTCCATGATCCATGGAATTTAATCAAAGAAATAAGTCACAGGAAAGAAACCTGAAACCAAGAGAGATGATTAACATACATTTTTTATAATTAATTTAATTAAATATAATTACCTAAAAGTTTATTCTTTATTTTTTGACGCATTCGGCCATAGATCTATAGTGTACCACTATTGAATTGTAGAATCTAAGTTTAGGATTCCTCTAGTGGTGATCCACACATGTTCCATATATCTTCAGACATCACTGAATGAGTCTTCAGGTGCTAGCATAGAAGATCCTTATGGTTGCGATGTCTACCTTCGATCTCCATGGGAACTACTTCCAAAGCATTTTCCATGATCTAGTAGAGGAGGATCACTCTCTTTCTTGAGAGTGTTCTTGGAGAAGAAATAACTCTCCAGGATTGAGATATTTTCTCTAATTCATTGTGCAAAAAACAATAGGAATTCCTTATACTTACCTTTTTCAATGAGAGAATAATATAACCGAGCATTTATTTCACTAAGGTAATAATTAATAATTTTCACAAATACCTTTAATTATTTCATTAATCCTAGTGAAACCCCCATGTAAAATAATAACAAAAAAATTATTATTTCCTGGTATGCGCTTAAATTGTAGGTTATAATTAAATATTATTCAATCAAATAATATTAAATATTATTATTTCTCACTAGACCATTAAACTTGGTCCCCCAATCCTCCTCAATATTTTTTTAATTATTCTTATCACAATATATTATCTTGAATAACTAGTGATGGAATAAATGCGATGAGGGATAAATGAATAATTTTTAAACCATGATCAGAAATAATATTGATTCAACTTGTTAAATAATTAATTATTTAATTGAGATATTGGATACACTTAGTGTGTGACCCTCTAAGCCTCTTTCTCAGTGCTATTAGGTGAACCTGCCTAAAGTCCAAGGTTAACATCTAACAACACACCAAGACACCCATAGATAAAGAAGTTAATGAAACAATGACACATCACCTCATACAAATGCTTACCATATAATATAATCTATTTATCATAATATCTGGAATCAGTCGGGTTGTATGCCAGTTCCATCAATCCATATGCTCAATATCTCTTTCTTTTACTTTATGGCAATAGAACTTACCTATTGATCACCATGGACATGGATTTATTTAAGCTATATCGTTTCCATCAAAGTTCCTAAGATATTATCCTCTATTAAAGAACATAAGGGGTAAATCCTTTCTCACATTATTAATTAATGAAATATTACATGTGACACACCAAACATATCCTACCTCACCGTGAACATCTGTTATCACGGTTTTCACCAATACATCTAAGTGCGCGACTCATAATATCCATTAATAATTATATTAATGTATAAGGACCAATACACACATACAAATATAGGAAAATCTAATGACCCATAGTAATGTGGATTTTCTACTGGTGGGTCTTGTTCTCATAATATCCTCCTAGAAATTACTAAGGGTGTACACCATGAGAAGAGGCCTCAAAGTCCTATGAGTCTCCACCCCTGATATCCTATATCACCTGTATCCCTCAAATGATATCATACATATATAAAACATATATTTAAGAGTACACTAGTATAAATACCAGATTTAATGTCAAAGTAATGACGTCAATTATTTCTAAATCGATGCCAATAGTATGTGTGAGAAATTTTTGGCATTGGTTTTTAGTAAAACTGATGCCAAAATTTTTTATAAGTGGTTTTTGGAATCCTTTTTACTAAAAACCAATACCAAAAACCCTAAAATAAATGATTTATGGCATCATTTTTTCTAAAAAACGATGAAATAAAACCAAAAAAAAGTTTTGGCGTCCGTTTTTACAAAAACCTACGCCAAAATATTATACCCAAATGGATTAGGGTATAAAAAGATACATGCTTGACCCAATGATTGTGTACTATATCGGAACACATATGAATATTTATCATGTTTTCCTACATATGGGATATCACACTATAGGATAGATAAAAAGTCAACTCATATTAATTCTCAGGTACAGTCATCTAACGTCATGAAATATAAATTTTGTAATTTCTAATGATATCATGCAATTTTTTTTTTGCATAAAATTCGGATAATTAAATTGTGATTCATTCTTAGGTACCAGAATCAAAACTCCTTCTAAAGAAATTTGGTAACTTCTAATAATTCCTTATTTGAAGTGTCTATTTTAAAATTCAATTGACTTTAAATGGTTAATATGAAATTCAGATGAACGCATTTATGATGGTAAATTACGTCACCTTTCCAATTAACCATAATGGAAGAGTTTTGATAAAAAATTCATGATTTTGGAAGTGAAGTTAGAAATCTTAGAATGGGATTGTGTATTAATGGAATGAATCTATATCGTAGCCTCAATAGGCAACATTGTTCATGGCCTATTTTTCTGGTAGTATACAACTTGTCCCCACATCTATGTATGAAGAAAAAATAAGTTATGATGATATTGATGATTTATGGACCAAAAAAACCAGGAAATGATATTGATGTGTATCTTACACCATTTATTGATGATTTGAAACAACTATGGGAGGCATGTGCTAAAGCTTTCGATGCATACAAGAAAGAGTATTTTCTTTTGTGTGCTATGATAAAGTTCACTATAAATGACTTTCTATCATATGGAAACTTATCTGGATATATTGTTAAGGGATATAAAGCATGTCCAATTTGTAAATAATAGGCTTCAAATCATCATTTTTAGAAAGGAAGAAAGACAGTGTACATGGGACATCAATTTTTTTTTCAAATTGATCATCCTTATCATAGATTGAAAATAAAATTAAATAGTTTAGAATTATACAACGTTCCCCCTAAACCATTTTCATCTAAAGTATATTATGGTAGGATGAAAATATTTATTTTACATTTAGAAAGAAAATAAGTTTTGGTATTCAAATAAATATCTGGAATAAGCAGTCTATTTTTTTGAACTACCTTATTGGAGATTTTTAGAGATAAAAATAACATCAATGTTATGCATGTTGATAAAAACACATGTGACAGTTTGATTGCAACTTTGTTAGATATAAAAGGAAAGAAAAAATATGTATTGCATGCTATATTGGACTAGATATAAATTAGACTATGTTTGTAGTTATCTCCCACTGTGAAAGAAAAACGAACATATTTACCTCCAGCTTGTCACACATTAAGCAAGATTGAAAAGATGAATTTTTTTCCAGTGCCTTCATGGTATTAAATTACCCAGTGGTTTTTCTTCAAATGTGAATAATTTGGTGTTAATGAAGGATTGTAAATTAATAGGCATGAAATCTCATTATTTCCATGTATTGATGCAACAACTTCTACCAGTATCAGTGTGTGGTATATTACCGACAAATTTCAGAAAGACAATCATCAGGTTATGTAATTTTTTCAAAATACAGTTATAGAAAATCCATTGATCCAAATTTGTTATTTGTGTTATAGAATGAAGAAACTATTATTCTTTATTAACTATAAATGTATTTCCCACATATGTTTTTTGATATAATGGTTTATCTGTTGATTAATTTGGTGCGTGTGATAAGAATATGTGGGCTTGTTTATATACGTTGGATGTATCCTTTTAAAAGATATATGAAAATTTTGAAGCGATATATTAAAAATTCTTATCAACCTGAAGCCTCTATTGTTAAAAAATATGCATCAAAAGAGTTGATTGAGTTCTATAATGATTATTTTTATGAGGTGGAGCATATTGGTCTCCCAATATCTCAATATATTATTGTTGATAGTGAAGGTAGAGGGGTACGAGGCTTAAAGGTAAATTTCATTCCATGTGATGAAGTGATGTAGGTACATTTATACATTTTGAACAACACAAATGAGGTTCAATCATATATATCCTCACATATTGCTGAATTAAAGTTACGATATCAAAAAATAAATGAAAAGTGGTTGATGATTGAGCATAAGAAGACATTTGTTTCATGGATTAAAGAGAAAGTCACCAAAAATATCTCTACATCCGAAACATTGAAGTGGTTAGCAAGAGGATCATCTATTAATGTGATCACATGGTTTGGTTGTGATATTAATGGATACACATTTTACAAAAAAAAATTGGATGATAAGAGTACCGTTCAGAATAGTGGTGTGATGGTTTTTACTGAAGCGATGCATTTTTCGAGTGCTAAAGATAAAAACCTAAAATCTACATCAATTATATATTTTTGAGTTCTTGATGATATATGAGAAATTGGTAATATTAAATTTCAACTCATTGTTTTTATATGTAATTGGATTGATAGTAATAGTGGAGTGAAACATGATGAATATGGCTTTAAACCGGTTGATTTGAACAGATTTAATTACAATGAGAAACCGTTTATCATGGAGACACATGCAAACCAAGTATTTTATGTCATTGATCCATTGAATGATTAGTGGTTCATTGTTTTCTAAGTAAAAAGATACCATTTGGGTGATGAGGATGATGTTGATGATGTTATTGATTTAAATGATCCTTATTCATCTATTGTGCAGTTTTTGAATGATTACAATGAGTATAAGACATACATAGTGCATGCAGTACATAATGATCATGATGAAGGCATGTGAGAAAACACTAAATTAGTCTCCTATTTTTTCAGTTAAATATTTATATTTTGTTTTTTTAAAACTTACAAATGCATGCCTCTTTTTTTACTTACTTATTTTTTTCTTCCTTGTTTCTAAATACTGCATTTTCTAATGATATGCAAGTACAAAAAAATTCATTACACTTTATAGTAGCAATGTCAGATACAGATAGAGAGGATCAGTTAACGAGGTATATTTATTTTTTCATATTATTAAATATTTAGTAATATAAATTTTTAATGAAAGAAAATTGTTAATTTGAAAAAAAAATGTAGGACTACTGATTCGTCCTCAACGGAGGAGACTTCTCCTATTACTACTAAAAAATCAAGTTCTGAAGTTGGTAAACATGGTATTAAACATTTACTAAAACTATCACTTTCTCATAAGTATAATAGATTACACATCTATTTCGCTAATAATAATAATACAACTGGCTCAAATGTAGTTCATTTTATCAGTAATATATCGATACAGAGCCATTGCAGGATTAATATTTTATATCCTGATCGGAATTCAGTGGACAGGATGTCGAAGCATGATCTTTGGGAGGCCGTGATAATATAAATTTATTAATTAATTTATATTATCTCATTTTTGAATATTGAATATTTTAAATTACATATTTAATTTATTCAATTACAGATGAAGTTAAATTTTGAGGAAACCAAAGAAATTAAGAAAATACATCTCTCTTTAGTAGAGGTTCGAGGGAGATATTTTAAAACAAAACTAACAAAAAATTTGTTTTTGGAAAGAGAAGGTTTGAAAACACATTCCTTACGTATCAGTTTATAATTAAAGATACATGGAAGTGATTTGTTGACCATCATCATGAAGAAAAATTTCAGGTATGATAATTATTTTATATTGTAAAATTTATTATATATTTTTCAAATAACTTAGTAGTTTATTTTTATATAATAGGTCTCCAAGAGATCTCATCAAGAGATCGAGTTGAGAAATGTATACCCTCATACTTTATCTTGTCTGGGGTATCCATATTTAAAGAAAAAAATGATTGAATAAAAATTTAAAGCATTAAGAGCTCAATCTAGTAGTGGTTCAGAAGAGATCCAGTTTGGTCCTCCATCTCCTCTCACTCACCATGAAAAACGGAAACGATCAAGAAGAAGAAAAAACAAACAGTATCATACAGAGGAATATAAGAAATTAGCTAATAAAATTTTAAGTAAATGTTATTTATTTGTCATTAATTTTTCTATTTTATAAATTGTAGACATTAATATAACTTTTTTATTTTTCATTTCAGGATAAAATTCAAGAGCAAGAGACACATGAATCCTTTATCCCCAAGGGTAGGATGGAAATCCTAGCCACTACTATGGGAATGGAAGTACACCCTGGCCATGTTAGAAGATATCACGCAAGTGTTAGTATTTAGAAGTTTTTTGGTTAGAGTAGGAAATCAAGAGACCCAAAAATTGAATCCTTAAAAGTCAAGATAAAAGATATAAAATAGTCTATGGGTGATCAAATTCAAGCAGTAGTGCAGAAGGATTTGTTAAAACACTTGGAAAGACAGTCACAGTCTGTTCATCCTTCCCATGTATATTATTTATTTATCATCAATTTTTCTATTTTATAAATTATAAATAGTAATATAACCTTTTCATTTTTCATCCTTCCCAGCCTACTCACCTGGACTACCCAACCCCATCTGCTACCCTCCCACGTCTGCACAACCTTCCTAGGTATATTATTTAATTGTTATCAATTTTTCTATTTCATAAATTATAACCACTAACATAAATTTTTCATTTTTCATCCTTCCCAGCATGATCACCCGGACCACCATGCCTCATCTGCCTACTTCGATCCTCCACATCCTCACTCGGACCAAACTGTGTATTAATTATTTTTCATCAATTTTTCTATTTTAAAAATTATAAACACTAATATAAATTTTTCATTTTCATCCTTCCCAGCCTGCTCACCTGAACTACCCTTCCTCATCTGTCTACTTTGATTCTTCACCTCCTTGCTCGAACTAAACCGTATATTATTTATTGTTTTTCAATTTTTCAATTTTATAAATTATAAACACTAATATAACTTTTTCATTTTTTAGCCTTACCGGTGTGCGCATCCGGACTACCCTATCTCATCTGCCTACTTTGATCCCCCACCTCCTTGCTCGGACCAAACCATACACTGTGAGTTGTTTGCTGGAAATCCTCATGTACATATTGTTGTGTTGGGACTTGTGCATTTTCTGGGGGATTCTATACATCATCAGCCTATTTTGATGAGTCGATTTATAGTATCCTAACGCTCTGATACCATTTTGTACTGAGGAGATCACTATATTTGGGGATTATCTGGGTTATTTGTAACTTTGGCCAACAGATCTTCTTCATTATATTTCATATAAGGTATGATTTTTTTAATATTAGTTTAAATTGATTCAAGATTACTTATAATATTTTTTGATATTTAACTTATATAGGATTATCTTAAAGAAAAAGTAACTGCACAAATGAAACAAAAAGTTCCAGAATAATCGACTGTAGATACTTCTTATATTTTTGATGGGATACAAAGATTATCTCAGGCTTCTTATTCCTTGAATTATGTCTTTGAGTTTCGGATTACACCTGATATATGTATAAGAAATTATTCATTGATATTACTCAAATAATATATCTTGTATCTAGTTGATTTTGAAGAGCTTGACATGAGTGTGGTGTAGTTGTTTTCCATGTAAGTAAATTAACTTTTGAAATTCTATTTCTTTAATAAAATATGTTTTTAAATTGACTAACTATATTTTCTTTTTTAAATTAGGTATCTACACAAGATTCTTATATAAAATGAATGTACAAGATTTTACGGTTTTATAGATTCTAGAATACATTTCCATGGAAGTCAAACATGTGATGAATCTTGATAGAGTTGAATATATATGTGAGAGAATATCAGAGATGGAGATCCAATGTCGGTTTTTTTTTCCATTTCTTGATAAGTAAGAACAAAAACATAATTATGAACTAATGATCATTAAAATGTCATTAATTATGTACTTTTTTTTTATTATAGGGGCATTGTATATTAGGCATATTTTTCCCAAGTGAATGAACCTTATATTGGGTTTCTTCTTTATTAGGAAATGTTCATAAAAATTTTCCACCTCATTATAGATGTACGTTTTTATTGTATTTTATAAGATAATTATGTTTAATTCTCATTGTTTAGACATGTATTATTAGTTCATATATGTGAAAATGCAGTACATAGAAAAACCTTAACAAGGAATACATGTCGATAATGAAACCAAATAAAATAAAACATGTGGAAGTACAAGTAATTAGTTTTTATATTAGATTTTATTCTGTTTTTTTTATATATTGATTTTTATTATCAGTTTAATGATTTATAACTACAATTTCATCATTAAAAAGGACACATGGAATGTGGTTATTATATTCTATTATTCATGTACGAGATAATCACAACTGGGGAAACTACTAAATTTGATAAGGTTAGTTGTATTAATTTTTTTTACATTTTCTACCATATTATCCTATTTTTAAATCTCATATCATTCAATGATATTGTAGGCATTCAATGATTCCACTACTACAAAAACAGCCTATATCAGCACTCAAAACATGCTTTAACAGCGCTAAAAAAGTTTTGTAAAGCTCAGTGCTAATATATGTGGGTCCCTTTTATCAGCGCTCCAAAAAGCGCTGATAAATGTCCATTTTATCAACGCTAAAAAAAGAGCTGATAAAAAAAATACCTTTATCAACGCTTTTTTTATCACTGATAAAATTCAAAAAAAAATTAAAAAAATAAAATAAAAAAGATATAAATATTGCGGGGAGAGATTTTAATAGTGCTTGACCCCCCTTTTATCAGTGCTAGGAGGTCTCCCACACGCTTCCCTTCCCACGCATCCTCACACATGATCACCCCTTTGCGCTTCCACCCAAACTCGAACCCGAAACCTCCCCCTTTCGCAGCTGCACCTTTACCACTAAGCTATTTCTTTTTTTTCTCTATTTAATGATATATCTATTTATTTATATATAAATATATAGTTATATTTATTCGTATATTGATATAGATTCATATTAATATAAATATAAATATATTTATTCATATATTATTATATATATATTCATTCGTATATTAATATATATATATATAGTTATAATTTTTTATCCGTATATTTATTTTTATATTAATATATACTTATAAGATTAGTTTTAAATACATTTATGAAATATTTTTTTATGTGTGTTTATAATTAATTAAATAAATAAATAAATAAATATATACAACACAGACACACACACACACATATATATTTATGAATATATACATATATATGTGTATTTGAAAATCCATAGAATTTTAAAACGATCATAACTTATAATCCAAAATCCTGTTTTAACTCCACAACCAGTCAAATCGAAGAAAATAAAACAATATTCGATATTATATGTGGTACATAGCTAAGAGATATCCGAATCAGGAGTTATACATGTTTGAATGTCAACAAATCGGGGTATCCAGACTAAAAACACAGTTTTGGAGGCCTTATCAGAATTTTTGGCCTCAAAAATTGTGATAGAGGATTTTCCTGGGTCAATAACGTTTAGATCTCGTCATAGGATTCGATTGGATATGCTGTAGAGCTCAAAAGGACACCAGGATCAAAATTTATGGCCGTTTGAAGTTTGAGTTACATTTGCAACATATTTTATATCTTTTATTAATTATTTTGATTTTTTGTGTCTTCAAATTATTATTAAATGATTTTTAATCGATAATAATTAGCAAATTATTAATTAATAATATTTTTTTAAATATTTTAAATCCATTTTCATTAAATTTCTTATATATTAAATTTAATAGTCTATTTATACGTATCTAAAAGAAGGATGGAGAGCCTCTCTCTCAAGGATAGAGAGACTCTCTCTCTAGGTTTCAACGAGATTTGTATCGACAAAACCATGTTTTATGATGAAATAGTTATTCATTTTGAAATGTTTTCACCCTGTGGTTTCAGCCATCTGGTTGATGCTAGTGAAAAATTTAGCAGTGATCTATCGGTGGTTTCTGTCCCTAATGGCCATCTTGGTGATGACAGCGGGACTGGTCGGGGCGGTCTGGTGATGACAGTGAGTCAACGGGGCTTTGGAAGAGGCCTTCATTATCGTCGAAAGATAGAAAGGGATGATTGGGAATGTCAGAAGTTGGATCTAAAACCTGTCCAGATACTGTCTGCGGGGAGCGAGAGGTCTCAATCTGTTTTGTTGGTCGTCAACAGTGCGATGTCCGGTGACAAGTGGAAGGAGAAGGTGAATCTCAAGATATTGCAGGAGGCCTCGTCAATTGATTTTGGTGCAAGTGATCTTCGAGGAAAGCGACGATGTCGAGGTAATCCTTGTTTAAATGTGGACTCACCCTGGGTTTGGGACCCCGGTGGTTGCAATTTGTATGTGGGTGAAGGACCGTGAATGGAGGGGTTAGTCTGATCAACCGACGATCTATGGTGCAGTGACATAGGATGACTTAAGCTTCAGGTAGTGGCAGTATCATGTTATACATTGGTTGCTAGTTGACGATGACAGAGACTGAACAAGGAGCTTGCATCAGTGTTTTCTTGTAGGTTGGAGATTCTCTATGAATCTGGAGATGAATAGACTGAGGTGTGGGGGGCAATTTTTCCCAAGGGTGATGGCAGTGAGGATCACTGCACGTCTTCCACCAGCGTTGATTCATTGATGGAGGTCTGATCCGAGCGTGAGCTGTGTCGAAGATGAGGAACATGAAGGCTGACTTCGGGATATGGATGGGGCATGATTTTCAGGAGTTTCCAGGCTGTGACAGACTGTTTGGTGAGGACTTTTCAGGATGGGATTCAGTTTGATTTTGTGGGCCATCAGGCCATGATTTTTTTAGGTATTAATGGTCTCTTATTGTTGGGTCTATTGCGGGACATTTTTTATTTGGGGGTATGTGATGTACCCCTTTGTTGGTTCTTATCTTTTTTCTTTTGTAATAAAATTTGGATACCATGGGATAAAATCCATGGTTTGCATCGTTTTGGTATACGTATCTAAAACATATTTTAAAAAAATATATTATATCTATATCAATATAAATATACTTATATAACAATAATTTAATTTTCATGATTTTCTTTAAACATAAAATTTATCACCAGTAGGGAAAAGAGCTGATAAATCCCCTTTTATCAGCGCTACTAAAAATAGAACTGATAAAGGGGTCCCTATTATCAGCGCTTTTTTTAGCGCTGATAAAGAGGTAGTGCTTCCCTTGCCCGTTTTTTTAGTAGTGTTCCCAGTATTATTCCCAATCTGATCTTACCCATATTCAATCTATTTTTGTTAACTATTTCTTAATCTTGATTAGGATTTGTGGTATGTATATTTTAATATTTATGAATAATATTAAATATGGGTTCAAAAAACTAACTCTTTTGATATAATAGGTGTTTGAACATACTGAATGCTTCAACAATAACTAACAATAAGCCTGTTATAAATTTTAGGTTTTTGTATTTTAATTCTACTTTATAATACAAAATCTTAGATAATTTTTTAATTAACTAGATAAAATCATGTAAGTTATAGATTTTTTTCAATGATAAAAAATGTTTTATTGTTGTATATTGTGTTTTTATTATAGAGGTTTCGATTATTTTGGAAGTGTAATATTCTGAATTTTCTAATTTTTTTACATTTCGTCATTCGTTTTTTAAAAACCGATGCCGAAAATTAAAATAAACATGAATCTTTAGCGTTTGTTTTTAAAGAAACTGACGTCAAAAGATACTTAGAGAGGGTTTTCGGTGTTGGTTTTCTACAAACTGACACCAAAAACCCACATCCTCTCAATTTTTGGCATTGGTAATTTAATAAAGCGACACCAAAATCCTTAATGTAAATGATTTTCAGTGTGGGTTTTTGAAAAACCGATGCCGAAACCCTTAACGAAAATGATTTTCAACATTAGTTTTTGGAAAACCAATGCCGAAAATAATATTTTTTACGTTGCCTTTATAAACTTCGGTTAAAAACCAACATCAAAATTAAAAAAAACCAATGTAAAATCATATTTTTTCACAAGTGGTAGTGTTATAACACTTCTGGGTTCTCATCATAGTAGGGATTCACTCTTACCATTTAGTGTGAAAGTTACTCTTTAAACATTATCACATACAATGTTATGCATAAGAATAATCATGATGTGATAAGGAATTTTTTAATATTCAAAACCATGAATATAAGCTATCAGAAAGTATAAAAGAAGTTGGTTCTTGGGCACCAACTCCAACAATGATAAAATGTATTATCAATATATGAAAACCAACTCACACTGATCATTGAATGTCATCATAGCCTATAATACTACATAATGACCATCAATTAGAGATTACTCAAATTCATACTTGGAGTGTTCATTTTCCATTTCAAATCATTAGTATATGTTTCCAACATAAGAAATAATAAATTTTAGAGTGACTTTTTTAAAACATGATGTAATTTATAATCTTAAACACTTTTTAAAAAATGAAAAATCTACACATAACCACATTTATAATGATATAACATGTACTTCCAAAGAGGTATTGTGTTTTTGGACTTCTGTGGTTCTGTTAAACTCATTATATCTCAATGTAATTTCAACCACATTACTATGAGATCATCTAATAAATTATCCCACTGAACTCCTTTAAATAGGTAACGTTTATGAAGAAAATTGTTTGACTAATGGTGAGATTAGGATCCATAATACTAATTTTCAACATTGGTGAACATAGTATTAAAACTTATTATCTTCATAATATCCAAAGATATGATGTTAAATACCCTTTTATCTACTTTAAAAACTGTTTAGTTTTATCATCAACATCTTGGAACTCTTTTTTTAAAGATTTTCTTTTGAGATCATTTTGGTAACCGACTCAAATGTGACTCATTAAATTAATATTTTTCTTTACAAAAAGATCTTAAACTCTTTTAAGATAGAAAGTGAATTTTACGTTGGATTAGTCTAAGGAACACGGTAGGTCCACAGTTGGTGGAACCCTAAGCTTGTATGTGACGATGGGTCGTGGGATTGTAATGGTTGAAGGAACGCTCAGGGTACGACAGTGGAGGCTCCTTGTGCTAGAATGTGATGAATCGACCTGAGACTAGTATATAGTAGATGGGTGTGGGGATGCATAGGTCGACGGTGGAGGCACCCTGTTTTAGTACACGATGGCGGCTTAGTCGTAGGAATCGTCTTTGACATTGGTGGCTCAACCTGGGCCTAGTACGCGATACACCTCATCTAGCCTCATTCTCACCATCTTTGTATGTATTTTACTTTATTTTTAATAAAAATTTACTTGAAACTCAACTTGTTAAAAAAATATTTTATTCCAGATAAAACTCATTGTTATCCGCATCTTATTCTCAAACATGTTATAAAATTTCATGAATGATGAACCCGGTGTATCAAATTCATTATTTCATTTTATTTATAACAAACTCTTTGTCAGACCCAGCCTAAGGGCAAGCCTAGCAAGACCCCGGGCTAGGGCCACCAATTAGAAAGGGGTAACCACTTCTTCTCGGCTTGCTCCCTCTTCAGATCTCAACCCTAACATATCAACGATCACTGCTTCCATACATGCCTCAACCGCTACGCCTCCCCGCTCCCCCACCTCACCTATTCGCTACCAACACGATCCTCTCCATACGTACTTGCCTTGTCTCCCTGCCTCCTCCAACCCTTTAAAATTCTTCATACTGATGAATGGATCCCTCAGCCACAACTTCAATCTTATACCACATTCATCCCTGCTAATGCATCACCCTGTTGTGCATCCCTGTCTCCTTCCTTTTCACCTCCATACAAATGAGTGTCACTGCATTTTTGGGTTCTTCTTTTTTTCTTTGTCGCATATAACATAGTCCATTTTCTCTGAAAGTTTTCTACTTTTCCTTTTCTTCAAAAATTATTTTATGAGTATTTCATCTACATATGTTAATTTGATTTTAATTCATATTTATTTTATTATTTGGACTATTTAGCACTAATTTTAATTTTTATTTAGCGACCTGTCTTTATTTTGATATATAAAACATCAATTTAAGACATATTATAATTGAAATTAATTATATTTTTGTAATTCAGTAGGGCGATATTTTAAGAAACCATGCTTGGGCAGTGACATTTCCCTGGCCGACCCTGCTCTTTGTTTACAAGTAACTTCTCTTGTCATATAAGAGATATGAGATAATTATAGACATCCTTTATTTGAAATTCATCCAAGAATTGAATTAATCCTTTGAATCCAACTCCATGATGTGGCAACTCGTTTCATTATTAGTAGAATGTTAACTTCATGTTCCATGCATCAACTCTTATTTAGTCTTAAACAAGTATATAAATTCACAAAATTTGTTTAATGAATAGTTAGTATAACATATCCTTCAAAAATAGAACAATTGGATTTTGGAATAATGAGATTCTATTATATTAATACCTAATGTAGACTCTCCATAGTTGTTTTTACAATCATGTATTCTGAGAAATTCCACTTACAATGACTAAGATCACTATAATGGAATCATTGCCCCTTTTTCCTTAGTCATTCCTTAGCTTTCAATGACCTAGGGTGACTATTGGACCATCTAAATTTTTTATTTCTTTAACTTTTACCCTTTTATAATTTCCTCACTTGACAAGTACCTTGATCTCTTTTTCATTTCACAATAATCGTTAACATATTTTGGATATTGAGTTTTTTTGGATCCATTCATGTTATATTTCATAATGAATTTCTTGAACCGTTCCAACAATGATTATAGAATGAATTCTATGTCTACATCAATACATAAAAAGATCGATACCCACTCCAAGTCTTTTATATAATCGATAATACTGAGCATGTGAGTGGAGAATGGGGTTAATTCCTTCATTTTTCATTTTAACACTTTTTTTGAAATCACATACCCATCATGCATATCCTATTTCTTATAGAACCTATTTAAGTTCTCTATCATCTTGAATGCACCCATGCTCTCATGTTATTTTCACAAATTAGATTCCAAGGAAATATGTATAAGACTAGAGATATTTAAATAGTTGTTCAAATTCTTATCATAATAATGAATATTCCTTTTTTGGACAACTTCACATGTTAGATTCTCAGGAAGGGGTTTTTCTAACGTATAGAACATTCCCACTATCTTAAAAATTATTATTATGCTCTTGTGCCAGTTTAAGAACTTGAATCTAACATTAATATCATTTTCATGAATTGATCACAAATATAGGTTTGATGATGATGATGATATTTTATCTATAATAGAATTTTTTATCAGGTATGTATCATGTTTTACATTCATTTAATAATAAATTTTATGATCCCACTAAAATAATGATACATTTTTTAATTGAACATTATATTCATTACTGGAACAAGATAAATATTTTACTAAATAATGAATCCTCTTTTCATTTCTCTTATCACTTAGCTATTTAGATAGAAAACCATGATAATCATATCATATATGACCACCACTAAAAAATTGGCCTATAACAGTGCTAAAAAAGGATTTTTCGGTATAAAAAATAACTAAAAATCAGAGTGCTATTAAATGTGTGATGCCTTTATCCATGATAAAATGAAATCACTAATAAAAGACCTGTTTATTAGAGATTTAGTTTTAGTGATTATAAAGGCACCCTTTATGAGTGGTTTAGTTTTATCCCTGATAATGTTTGTGGAGTTGCAGCAAAACTGCAGTAGAACTATACCAAAAGACCAAATCAGCGACCATATAAGAATTCAGATGTATAGAAAACCATATTAAAATGAAAATATAACATTACACTGTCATTTAAATTCATTTTTTACATACAAAATATTACATTGATTTATATTTACAATTAATCAAAAAAACGAATAAACTAGATTGTAACTCTTGTAGAATGATTATTCCAAAGCTCAAACTCTATACAAAATCTTATCCCTGTAATAAAACCAATGTTGATTTTAGTAATAGTAAATAAACGAAAAAATTATAATTTTAATGTTGTATAATCCACCTATGATAAATTATATTATTATTTCATGTATGTATTAATTATATTATCAATTATATTATTAATTATATTATTAATGATTTCATTTTAAATTTTATATTAATTATTAATGGTTCATTATACTATTAATTAATAATTATATTATTATTAATTACATTATTAATTATTAATATATATCCATAAATTATATTGTAAATTATAGAATATGTTATTGATATTATGAGTTATTAATTATCTTAATTTCTTAAATGGTTGTTAATAATTATATCATTAAACTAAAATAACATTTTTTATATTAAGAACATGAATTTTGAGTCGTACCAGCCACATCATGTGTTTGATTGATGTGCAGTTGATTCCTACATGCCAAAAATGAATTAGGAATCATTTTTTAATGTTTCAAAATAATTTGAGATTGTTTTCTCAGATTTTGATATATGACATGCTTTATAAACTAAAATGACACTTCTATTTTTAAAACATGTACTTTGAGTCATACTAACCAAATTTTGTGTCAGATTGATGTGTATTTAATTCCTGCATGGTACAAATAAATTAAGGTTCAATGTGATAAATTTTTCAAACAATATGATCTTTTTTTTCAATGTTTTCATAATATGATGTGTGTTTTAAACTAAAATGAAACATTTACATTAAAACACACACTTTGAGTCATACCGGCCACATCATGTTTCTGATTGATGTGCAGTTAATTTATATATAATACAAATAAATTGTGGATAATTTTCTTAAAGTTTGAAAATAATTAAAGCTCATTATATTAGTTTTGACAATGTGACACAAATTTTAAACTAAAATGACACTTCTATATTGAAAACACACACATTAAGTCATAATGGGCACATTGTGTGCCGGATTGACATGTGGTTGATTCCTACATGGCACAAATGTATTATGGATTACATTACTAAAGTTTTAAAACAATACAAGCTCATTTTATCAATTTTGGATATATGGTGAATGTTTTAAACTAAAATGGAACTTCTATATTCAAAACATATAATTTGATTCAAAACTACTATATAGTGTGTTGGATTGACATGTGGTCGATTACTTCACATCACAAATTTATCATGGATCTTTTTCCTAATTTTTAAAAACAATGTCAGCTCATTTGATCAGTTTTGGCTATGTGACACACATTTTAAATTTAAATGAAAATTCTATATTGAAAACACACACTTCTAGTCATACCGACCACATCATGTCTCAGATTGGTGTACATATCCCCCTACACATAAAAAATTAATTTTGGGTCATTGTTTTAATTTTTTTAGATAATGTGAACTCATTTTATTAGTTTTGACTATGTGATGTGTGTTTAATACTAAAATAAAACTTCTATATTGAAAACAAGAAATATGAGTCATACTGGCCACATTGTGTGTCATACTAATGTGTGGTTATTTCCTAAACATCAATAATGAATTATGGATAATTTTTCTATTGTTTGAAAAAAATCCAAGGTTTTTTTGTTTTGGATATGTGAAACGCATTTTAAACTAAAATTGATCTTCTATATTGAAAATATGAACTTTGAGTCATGCCTACTACATTATGTGTCAGATTGACATGTGGTCGATTCCTTCACATCACAAATGAATTATGGATAATTTTCCATTTTTTTAAAACATTTGGATCTTGTTTTCTCAGTTTTGGCTATGTTATATGCGTTTTAAACTTAAATGACACTTCTATATTGAAAACACGCACTTCAAGCCATACCATCCACATCATGTGACTAATTGATGTGTGGCCAATTCCTCTATGAGACAAACTAATTATGGATTGTTTTTCTAATTTTTGAAAAATATTGAAGTTCATTTTCCCTCTATTGGCTATGGGATGCGTGTTTTAAACTAAAATGACACTTTCATATTAAAAAAATACACTTAGAGTCATACCAGCCACATTGTGTGTCAGATTGATGCGAGTTCAATTCCTACAAATCAAAAATGAATTAAGGATCATTTTTATAAAATTTGAAAACAAACTGAGCTTGTTTTCTTTGCTTTGTCTATGTGCTACACATTTTAAACTAAAATAGAACTTTTATATTGAAAAAATTCACTTCAAGTCATACATGCCACATCATGTGTTTGATTAACATGCAGTTGTTTACTTTATATCACATATGAATTAGGATTATTTTCCTAATGTTTTGAAAACATACCAAGATTTTTTTATCATCTTTCTCTTTGTGACCTGTGTTTTAAACATAAATGAAACTTATATATTGAAAACATGAACTTATAGTTATACAGGTCACATAATGTGATAAACTGATATGAGGGTAATTATTACACTACCCAAATGAATTATGGATCATTTTTCCAATGTTTTAAAATAATCTGAACTTGATTTCTCAGTTTTGTATAGTGACATATGTTTTAAAATTAAATGATTGTTTTATATTTAAAAATTCAATTTGAGTCATACCGGCTACATCATGTGTCATATTGATCTATGTCTGATTTCTACACAACATAAATTAATTATGGATCATTTTCCTATAATTTAAAAATAGTTAAAGCTCTTTTTTCTTAGTTTTAGCTATGTGATGTGTGTTTTAAAATAAAATTGCACTTTTATATTGAAAAAAATCACTTCGAGTCTGATAATTTTTTTATTGAATATTTTATTAATAATAAATGATATAATTTCCTCAAATTGTGGTAAATTTTTTCATTTATGAAATATTTGGGATTAGATCATTCATTTGAAAATTTGTTGAAAATTCTAGTTTTACCCTTTAAAATTCACTGTAGAATTTCAGACATAAATATTTTTATATGCATTATTTGAACTTAAAATTATTTAAATATGTTCCTGAATTAATGGGATACAACTTTCATATAGGAAATTAGATCCAAATCATGCATTTGGTTGGTGAAAATGGGCCATGAAATCAAAGTTGGGATGGACTCGCCAGATTGGACATGGGTTTTGTGTTTGGGTCATAACTCCTACATTCATGTTTGGATTGGGCTCAAATTTTGCAAGGAGATCGGGATTTTGTTTTTCACAAATCATAATTCTAGATGGAGATCTGGTTCATGCATTTCTAAGGTCAAATGGGTAGTGCACTTTGGCTTAAAATATTTGGCTGAATTTCCTCATTCACACTTGAAACCATTTATAACCTAGCCTCCCCTCCACTCTATAAATTGGTATTTTTATAATTTGGAGGGTTTTGGAAATGACTTAGAGTATTGGGATCATAGTTTAAGTGGGTTTTTTCTATTTCAAGTAACCATTGGATGAGGGAAGCTTTCAAGCTAGGATCTCCTCCAAAATGATCTTCTCTTCATCTTCTTTGTTATAATATTTTTGTTCTTTCAATAAACTTCTTATCTTAGCTTCCATTTATTTTATTTTTCTCAATTTTATTATTATTTTTTATTCCTATTTGGGCTGTAATTATTTATTAGAAGTATGATTGGGTTATACCCATTATAAACCGTTGCAAATGCAATTCGACTCTAAGATGATTACACCACCCATGGAAGAGTAGTCTTTTTAGTAATCGATCTATCTCTTACCTTCTTCGTTAATTTATTTTAAATTAATGAGATAATATAATTAAATTAATATGATCTATTAATTTATTTTTCAAGATAAATTAAACTAAGAAATAAATTGAACTATAGATACAAAAACACGCAAGGTCGAGGTTTGTGTAAATTGTGAGAGTGCGATTTTAATCGGTAATACAAGACCACACTGGATAAATTTGTAGAGTTCAAATATAATCCTTAAACTCAATTAATTATAATTTACATATCATATATGTTCTCTAATTAACCACTGACCATAATCTAACCTAATAATATCAATTAAATCAAGGTTCTATGATTGCATGTTCTGAAGCTAGCCTAGGGTTTCAGTAATTTCATCTTTGTGGTAAATTTAAATCTCGTAGGGTTCGAGGGTTAAAAAATTAGGGGATTATAATTAATTGGATGTTAATTTAAATTATAATGATAAATAATTGAGTGAACAGGTAGAGTTATATCTAATACACCTTTTAAATATTTTCTCAAAAAAATATTATGGTTGTGTCATTTTAATTGAACTTCATTTCAGAACTGAAAACAAAATAAAAATATAATATTCTTCAAGAAAACTTCTTATAGATTCATAAACAAAAAAAACCCCATAATTTTAATTATTTTTTATTAATTTATTTTATTTTATTTTCAAAATACCTTTAATATTTTGTTAAATTTACTTCCTCCTTTGAGAGACGACCTTGGTCAGCCACTCTACTGCACCTAAGTAACCCAAAAATCATTAATCATTTGAGGGTGCCCATGACAATGCCTTTCAAATTGGCTTCATTGACTAGGAGGAAAGTAATTATTTCAACCATTTAGAGGTATTCATTTTATTTTACATTTGATACTATTCTTATCTTTTTCTTTCTTCTTTACCCAATCTGTTTTTTTCTTTCCTCTTCTTATTCTATTATTTTCTTCTTATTTTTGGACCATCAACTGAAACTTATCATTTTTAATAGGGTACACTTTCCTTATTTTCATTTTTATTTGATTTATGACATGAAATAATCCCAAATATATCTTAGATCTTGACCTTGAGATTGAACGCTGCCTTAGGGATCAAAACAGACATTCTCAGTCTACAGGAAGTTTCAAAATTCAACCAGTAGGAGAATTCCTCCACTCCAAGAACATTGAAATCAGAAAAACTTCTATTTAAAACCTAATAAAAGAACCAATGGTTTAATAAAATAACAATGAACTTAATATAACCATTCTATAATTTGATGCACCTGATATTAACTATCAACCAAATTTTATTGCATACCTGAATCTTGAATTGGACTTTGAACTGAAATCTGGGTTAATTCACCTTCTTCTAAAATTTCATGGATTATATGGTGAGGATCCAAATAAATATTTAAAATAATTTAATGTGGTTTTATCAACCCTAAAACCAAGAAATGTATATGAAGATCAAATAAAACTAAGAGAATTTCCATTCTCACTTGATGGAGCTCAAAAGGACTGGATGTATTATTTACAACCTGAAGATGTAACTTGTTGGAATGATTTGAAAAGTCTTTTCTTACAAATATTTTTTCTAGAATCAAGGACCAATTCCATTCGTATGGAGATACCGAGGATCAAGAAATCCCAAGGGGAGCTAATGTATTAGTACATGGAGCGATTCAAGAAGTTGTGCGCAAGCTGCCAACATAACCAAATCAGTGAGAAACTCCTCATCCAATACTTCTATGAAGTACTCACAGCTATGGAGAGGAGCATGGTGGATGATGTATATGGAGGGGAATTTATATACAAGACACCAATATCTGCACGTTAATTTATCTACAATATGGCACAAAACTCTCAACAATTTGGTGATCGAGGTACACCACATGTTTGAGGAGTACATCAGGTAAGTCCATATTCTCTTGAAAGTCATTTGATTGATACCAAGTTAAGAGAATTGACCAATATGGTGAGGCATATTTATATGGCTCAAAATACATCCCAGCCCCCTCCTTCAAGGCCTTGTGACATTTGCACTGAAACGGACCACCCAACTGACTGTTTCCCCCAACTACAAGAAACAGAAGATTGTGTAACAGTGTTTCATGAGAGACCATATCAGCAGCAAAAACAACAACCATATCCTCCAAAAATAGTTTTATTTCTTTGGTCCAACATATAACCAATTTTGGAAGGATAAATTGGACTTGAGGTATGGCTCTAGACAACAAAAAGGCTCCCTTTTCAATAAAACATCCAGCAGACTCCACCTTACCAACAGGGTTTCCAACAAACCCAAAGGTGATTTTAAGATCAAGAATCAACAATTCAACAATAAGGGAATTCTCAACCAAAGGTAGATTATAACAATGATGATATTTTGAAGCAAATTGTTCTTAATAAAAAAAATGAGATGAAGAGTCAAGGTTCGGAGCTGAGAGAGTTAAAGACTCAAATGAGCCAGATTGCTACTTCCCTCCATGTACTGGTAAGTAAGAACTCTAGAAATATACCTTCCCAACATACTACAAATCCAAAGAGGAATGTTAGTGACATAACATTGAGAAGTGGGAAGAAAACAACTGATACATCTGTACCTTTCATTCCACTGGGATTCACCTCAACTCTGGAGAATCCTCATTCAAAACCTGCTGCTGAGAAACCCAAGGAGAAAGATAAAGGTAAGAAAAAGATTAATGATGTTCTTCCTAAACCCCTTCCTTTTCCAAATAGGCCTATTCAAACAAAAAATATAGCTAAAGAGGTTGTGCAAAAAGAAGTTTTGGATACATTCAAGAGTGGGGAGATCAAAATCCCTATACTTGAATCCATCAAGAAAATACCAAGGTATTCGAAATTCTTAAAAAAACTTTATACCAATCGAAGATGGCTCAAGGGAAATGAGAGGATAAATCTTGGAAGGAATGTGTCAACATTCATTACACTAACTCTATCAATGCCAACAAAGTTCAAGGATCCAGGTACATTCAACATCCCATGCACCATAGGGGATTTGCACTTTTTTGATGCTCTTTGTGATTTGGGAGCTTCCATAAATGTGATGCCTCACTCTGTATTCTCTTCTTTACAAGTTGGTGAGTTGGAGCCAATGAGAGTAGTGGTGCGGTTGGTAAATAGAGATACGACATATCCAGGGGGAGTCCTTGAATATGTACTTGTCCGGGTAAGAGACATGATATTCCCAGCAGATTTCTACATGCTTAACATGGAGGATGATCAGGTAAGTTCACATGCTCCCATTATCATAGGTATACCCTTCCTCAAAACTACAAAAACTATCATAAATTTCAATGAGGTTACACTTTCCATGGATTTTGGGGATGAATTTGTGATATTTAATGTTATGGAATCCATGAATTACCCCTCAAAGGAAAATTATGAATTTGTTATCTCTCATTTTGAACCACCAAATAAAAACCCCATGGAATTTGGTTATCCTATTATTAGGGAGGTTATGAGTGTTGGTTATAGTTTAATGTTTAAGAGTACTTCCACACTTGTTTCTAATGTACAAGAATCTCTTAGATTTGATTTAGAAATGGTTTAATATTCTGATTTTGATCATGTAAACTCTGATTATGACATGGCTATTGAGTATACTAATGGATTTGATGAACTATTCTCTGATTTTTTTGATGTCCATTCTGATACTGATGTTATTTGTGCACATATTTCAGTTCCTTCACTATCTGAATCCCTAAAACACCCACCTATATTATAAATCAATCCATTTCCACCTAATCTAAAATACTCATACTTGTTGAGTGGTAAAAGATTACCAGTTATCATTGCTAACAATATCTCTTGTGAACATGAAGAATTTTTTTTGAATCTATTGAGAGAGAAAATTAAGGCAATAAGATGAACCTTGGCTGACATATTATCTATTATCCCCTCCATTTGCATGCATAGGATTCTTTTGGAGGATAGGTATAAAATGGTTTGGCAGCCACAAAGGATACTGAATCCAACTCTTTTGGGAGTTGTTAAAAAATAAGTTGAAAAATTGCTCGAGGGATATATAATATTTCCCATTTTAGATTCTTAGTGGGTAAGTCCTATTCAGGTTGTGCCTAAGAAAAGTGGTGTTACAATTGTTAAAAATGAGAAAGATGAGTTAGTTTCAATGAGGGTTAAAAATAGTTGGCATGCATGTATTGATTTTAGGAAACCAAATTAGTCCACATTCAAGGACCATTTTCCCCTCCCATTTCTTGATCAAATGCTTGAGAGACTAACTGGGAAGACACATTATTGTTTCTTGGATGGATTTTATGGATATTTTTAGGTTCCTATTTATCCAAAGGATTATGAGAAGACAACATTCACTTGTCCATTCTGTACATTTTCCTACCAAAGGATGTCATTTGGACTTTTCAACACCCCAGGTACCTTCCAGATATTCATGGTGAGTATTTTTTCAGATTTTATTGAGACCTACATGGAGGTATTTATGGATTATTTTATAGTGTATGAATCCTAATTTGATTAATGTCTATGTAGTTTGGGAGTGGTGTTGAATTTTTTTATTGAGAAGAATTTGGTCATGAACTTTGAAAAGTTCCATTTCATGGTAGAGCATGGAATTGTCTTAGGGTGTGTAGTGTCAAAACATGGGATTGAGGTTGGTAGATCTAAGGTAGATATCATTTCATCCTTACCATATCCTCCATGTGTGCGTGATGTTAGATCTTTCCTAAGGCATGCAAGATTTTATCGGTGCTTCATCAAAGATTTTAGTAAGATTTCTCTTCCTATGCCACGATTACTTCAAAAGGATTTTGATTTTTAAATTTGATGATAATTGCAGGACTTCCTTTGATGAGAAAAAGAAGTGTATGACCACTCCACCGATCATACAACACCCACGGTGGGAGATTCCTTTTGATATTATGTGTGATGCCTCCAACTTTGCAGTTGGAGCTGTCTTATCTCAGAGGGTGGAGGGACATTCACATGTGATTGCCTATGCATCGAGGACATTGGATTCAGCCCAATCAAACTACACAACCATGGAAAAGGAGTTTCTTTCTATCATATTCTCTTTAGATAAATTCCATTCATATTTATTAGGCACTAAAGTAGTTGTTTTTTCTAACCATACAGCTCTGAGGTACCTCTTGAAGAAGCCAGATGCAAAACCCAATTTAATCCAATGGATTCTCCTTCTTCAAGAATTTGATATTGAGATAAAGGGCAAGAAGGGGTCAGAAAACTTGGTGTCAGACCAAATGAGTAGGCTTACTCACACACTAGAGGATAACACCTTGGACCAGGTACCACTTTGGGACACTTTCCCCGATGAGCATCTTTATTACATATCAGGTACACATCCTTGGTATGCAGATTTAGTTAACTACCTTGTTTCCTATGAAATCCCTGCAAATTTAAAGAAACATCAAGTCCAAAAATTAAAGAGTGTGTCAAGATTTTATGTTTGGGATGATCCCTACCTATGGCACATGTGTAGTGACCAAGTTGTTAGGATGTGTGTTCTTGATCATGAGTTTGAGTCTATTCTGCAATTCTCTCATACACTTTCTTGTGGTGGACACTTTGGATCCCAACAGATAGATAGGAAAGTCTTAGAATCTAGATTATATTGGCCTAGCTTATTCCATGATGCCCATGTGTTTTTAAGTCATTCTCTCATTTCCAACACACAAAGAAAATTTCTAGGAGACATGAGATTCCCCAACAACTCGTACTATTTTGTGAGATTTTTGATGAATGGGGCATCGATTTTATAGGTCCTTTTCAAAGTTCATTTTTTTTGTATATTTTGGTTTTTGTTGATTATATGAGAAAATGGGTGGATTCTAAGGCCACCATGATTGATGATTCTCGTGTTGTCATGGACTTTTTCAAAGAACAAATTTTTTGTAGGTTTGGAGTACCAAAGGCCATCATCATTGACCAAGGGACACCATTTTGAAATCGGAATTTGTCTTCCTTTCTTCGGAAGTATGGGGTGACACACAAAACATCAACAACATATCACCCTAAAAAAATGGTTAGTCTGAGGTTTCAAATAGAGAGTTGAAACAAATTTTGGAGAAAACTATGCAGCTGAATAGGAAATATTGGAGCAAGTGCTTGGATGATGCACTATGGGTATATATGATAGCATACAAAACTCCCATAGGTATGTCCCCATTTCTGATTATTTTTGGGAAAGCGTTCCATCTCCCCATGGAAGTTGAGCATTGAGCTTATTGGGATATAAAGAAATGCAATATGGATTTGTCACAAGATGGAATCCAAAAGAAGCTGCAAATTCAAGAGTTTGAGGAGATTCGATTGTCTTCATATGAGAACTCAAGGCTCTACAAGGAATGATCAAAAGCAGATCATGACAAAATGATCCATAAAATAGAATTTCATGTTGGAGAGAAAGACTTTCTCCATAGTTCATGACTGAAGATGATGTCTGGTAATTTGCGTTCGAGATGGTTATGTCCTTATGTTGTTACTAATGGTTTTCCTTATGGTGCAATGGAGATCACACAAGAGGACACAGGAACGAGCTTTACATTCAATGGAAAACGTTTGAAGAAATACATTGAGGGACTTTCAACTGATGTAGTGAATTTCATCATACTGCATAACCCCATCATAACTTGAGAATATCATGCCATTTCTAACCCTTAAACTTTTATATTCTTTGTCCTATTTGAAATTATACATTTTATGTACATATATCATCTCATAGGTTCACATTTAGGACAATGCAATATTTTAAGTTTGGGGGAGGGGACAACATTTTGGAGTAGATATTTAGGATTTTCATTTTTGTGTTTTGTTTGTGTTTTCTATTAAGTTTTTGGTTAAAATTTAAAAAAAATAAAAAAAATAAAAAAAAATCAATAAAAAAGAAACAAATATATCATGTAACATTATCATGTGAAAGAAATGGAAAATGAATGTTTTAAAAATTCATTGATAGAATGATAATCATGTGTAAGATTTCATAATTAAGGGTTGATTTTTATAAAAATTGAAGTCATCGATGATATGAATGATTATGTCAATATAAAACATTTTATATTTTGACATCATTATTTATGATATTTTTTCATAGTAAATTGTGTCATTGATTTCTCCACACAAATTTTCACTCAACCATGAATTGTGAAATTTTTCCTACTCAATTGAAGGTATAGTCAAGTTAGGTAAAAAAATTAATTGGTTGATCCATACGTTCATTTCTCTCCCAATCAGTTTCATTACTATACCAAATTGACCTATGTGTGTGTACCTGTTATCCGACTATTGTACACCCTAAAAAAAAGGGTTGTGTCTTCGATAGGTCAAAAACCACTCTCAATCGACCATTGATCTAGTTATAACTATAACAATTAGTGTTGGGAGGATATAAAACATGGGTTAAGAGTTGAGTGTCATATTCTTTCCAAGTACAACTTAAAAAAACAAAATAATAATAATAATAAATGAGGGGAGGGATGAAATGTTCAACATATGGGGATATCTAGGTTGGCAGCTTAAGGATTGACTTTCAGGAATGATTAAGTGAGTGGGTCTTGAGATTATATTGCAAATGAATGCAGAATAGGTTCATTGAATTAAACCAAGTAAGAAGAATTGTTTTACATGACCTTAATATACTTAATACTGAGTGGATTTATAAGCTTGGAATGGTTGGTACATACACATGTGGAGAATTAGTGGCATGGTAGACCTATAACTTGTTTCGTTGTGATTAGTGCTATAAATCTCGTTGGATTTTGTTTAGACACAATTTATGATACACTTAATTTAAAATTTATTGATATTGACTCTTGAAGGTATTTTAACTATCTTATATTTCTACTTTGGATTGAGAAATATGAACATGCATATATTGTCACAATTTTTTCGAATACATGATATGAGGTTTTTCCCAGGAGTGCAAAATGGTAAGTGTGGGGGATTTGATAAAATACATTTTTATTGAATATCTTACTGATAATAAATGATATAATTTCATCACATTGTGGTAAATGTGTTCATTTAAGAAACATTTGGGATTAAATCATTCATTTGAAAATTTGATGAAAATTCCAGTTTTACCCTTTAAAATCCACTGTAGGATTTCAGACATAAATATTTAGATATGCAGTATTTGAACTTAAAATTATTTAAATATGTTCCTTAATTAATGGGATAAAACTTTTATTTAGGACATTAGAGCTAAATCATGCATTAGGTTGGTGAAAATGGGTCATGAAGTCAAAGTTGTGCTGGACTCTCCAGATTGGACATGAGTTCTATATTTAATCCATAAATCCTACATCCTTGATTGGATTAGGATAAAATTTGGAGAGGATATAGGGAAAAAATTTTCTCACAAACCATCCTTATATATGGAGATATGTTTCACACGTGTTGAAGGTTAAATGGGCAATGTAATTTAGCTTAAAATATTTGGCTGAATTTCCCTATTCACACTTGAAACCACTTATAACCTAGCCTCCCCTCCACTCTATAAATTTGTATTTTTCTCATTTGGATGGGTTTATACGTCACATAGAGTATTTGGAGCAGAGTTGAAGTGGTTATTTTCCAATTCAATTAACCATTGGAGGAGGGAAGCTTTCAAGCTAGGATCTCCTCTAAAATGCTCTTCTCTTCCTCTTCTTTGTTGTAATGTTTTTGTTCTTTAAATAAACTTCTTATTTTATCTTCTATTTCTATTATTTTTCTAAATTTTATTATCCTTTTATTTTCTTATTTGGGCTATAATTATTGAGTATAAGATTTATTGGGTTATTCATATTATAAACCGTTGCAAATGCAATTCGCTTCTACGATGATTACACCACCCATAGAAGAGTAGTCTTTTTAGTAATTGTTCTATCTCTTACCTTATTCATTCATTTATTTTGAATCAATGAGATAATATAATTCACTTAATATGATATATTAATTTATTTTTCAAGATAAATGAAACTAAGAAAGCAATTTAATAATTGATACAAAAACACACGAGGTCGAGGTTTGTGTAAATTGTGAGAGTGGGATCTTAATCGGTAATACAAGTCCACACGGGATAAATTTCTAGAGTTCAAATATAATCCCTAAACTCAATTAAACCTCATCTCTAGAGTAGATCTATGATATAATTAACCAATGACCATAATCTAACCTAATAACATCAATTAAAGTAGGGTTCCATGATTGTATGTTCTGAAGCTAGCCTAGGGTTTTAATAATTTCATCTTTGTGGTTAAGTTAACTTTCGTAGGGTTCAGGGGTCAAACAACTAATGTATTATAATTAATTGGATGTTAATTTAAATTATAATGATAAATAATTGAGTGAATAGGTAGAGTTATATCGATTACGCCTTTTAAATATTTTTTTTAAAAAAATATTCTTTTTGCGTCGTTTTAATCGAACTTCATTTCAAAACTAAAAAAACAATCTTCTTCCAGCAAACTTCTTTAAGATTTATAAATGATAAAAACCCCCATCCTTTTAATTAGTGTTATTAATTAATTTTATTTTATTTTCAAAATACCTTTAATATGTTGTTAAATTTACTTCCTCTTTTGAGAGACGAACTTGGTCAACCACTCTGCTGCACCTAAGTACCCCAAAAACCATTAATCATTTGAAGTCACCCATGATAGCGCCTTTCAAAGTCATACAAAAACATAATGTGTTGGATTTAAATGAGTCCAATTCCTACATGTCCAAAATGAATTATGGATCATTTTCTTAAAGTTTGAAAACAATACAAGCTCATTTTCTAGGATTTGGGTATGTGATGTGTGTTTTAAACTAAAATGTAACTTTTATATTGAAAATATACACTTCGAGTCATACCAAACAAATCACATGTCAGTTTGACATGTGGTCGATTCCTATACATCAAAAATAAATTATGGATCATTTTACTAATGTTTGAAAATAGTATGATCTCATTTTATTTGGTTTGGCTATGTGATAGGCGTTTTAAAATGATATGACACTTTTATATTGGAGACACAAAATGAAAATTATGAGGCTATGAGAATGGAAGTAACTTCCTTAGTGGTAGGTAATACATTTTCAGTTCTAGTCTTATAAGGCACTTCAATCCCCACTCTCATGTGATCTTTTGGGAGTTTTTTATTTTGTATCATGTCTCATGGGATATTGTACACTATAACCGTCACAATAAGGTGATACAAGGAGACATGGGGATATTGATAGATATAAATCATATATAACTTCACCCTATATAATTTTAATAATTTAAAGTTATTGGAAGTAGTATAATTCACATTTATGTAACGACCCAATGTTTTTAATGGAAATTCCCTTCTTATAAATATGCCATAAAATACCATAATAATGAACTACTAAGTGATAAGTGACCTTTAAATGTAATTTTGTCACTTCTGTGTTTGGAATTTTGAAAATCTGACGTACACGGTTTTGTTCAAGATGTTTTTTGGAGTCCAATAATAAAAAATTAATTTTTTGGTGAATAGTAACCTACCCTAATGAATAGTAACATACCCTTATGAATAGTGATATGCCCTAATGAATATTAACATCACCTATGATTGTATAAAAATAATATTCAAGTTGGAAGTACAATATACCTATGTTTTAGAATGAGTTAATATATGTTTTTAAATCTGGTTTTTGATAATAAATTATGATTTTAATTAAATATTAAAATAATCATATTTAGTTTTTTTTAAAAATGGAATTCATTTTTTGATTCTACACGTCAAAAAATGGTTAGGGTGAATTTTTTTGATTTTTCTGAAATACTTTAATTTTTGATGAATAGTAAAATACGGTAATTTACTGTATATATACACATTATAAGCTAAATAAACTATTCCTAGCATCATGGGTGATGCCACCACCCTTGGTTCAGATTCAAATGACCCATTTACTATTCTTGATCATGGAATACTTACTATTCTTTGTCTTGTGAAGAAATAATAAATTAAGGATTATAATATCATTAAATCCCTCCTCTGCTTGGTCATGGAATACTTACTATTCTTGGTCATGGAATACTCCCTCTTCTCTCCACTCCTCTCAAGCTCCAAGACTTATCTAAATTCTGCCCAAATCACTCCCCAAGTTCACCCCCCACGTCCAAAATCTCTCAGCCTCCTCAAAATACCAAAACCTCTCCCCTTAAGAGGTTCTCAAAGGAGGAAGTCTCAAGAGGTAAATTCCTCTTCCCAAATTTATTATTTTCTTTTAAGTTATTTTATTTTTAATTTCTTTTCTCACCTCCCTTTACCATAATAGTATGATAAGTCCAGTATCATACATGTATTGTAATTTATTCATGCTAGTGGTAAATTTCATTATCTTCTCTCCTTTCCCCACCCTTTTATTTGAAAGAAATGAAAGCACCGTTTGAGATGTGCTAATTTAGCACATTCAAGGACAAGAGTTTATCAATTTTTGTTATTATATTTAATTATGGTCATGAAACCATTTTTGTTATGGTGGAACCAGATTATTATATATGTAATATATCCTATTTTTGATTCGGTAATCTTTTGGTACAAATGGAATTAAGATATAATGAAAAACACATTCTTTGTAACCAAATCCACCGATTAACAAAAACGATTATCACTAAGGTTATATATATAATTATTCAACATCAATATAAGTAACCTAATTAAAAATAAAACCATCTAATATCCTGGATATGAACTAAATAATGTAACTTTAATTCTGGACAACCACTTTCATCTTGCATATGATCCAAACTTGAATATAAGTGAACCGATCTTTTAAAGCCAAGTAAACAAACGAGCCCGAACAATGAAATTGAACCTTATAACTAATCAAAAAGGATTTTAATGAACTAAAAAGGGTTATAATAAATCAATTAAATATAGAATAGGTTCTCTACTTATGAATTAATAATCCTAATTTGTTTATTCAGGTTATTAATAACAAGTGGAGAACACCACTGGATTTGAGGTAAGGGATCCTCTCCTTTTCTCTCTTAATCTAGATTGTCCTCTATACTATGCCTTTATATGTGTACTAGAAAATAATGTGGTATGTTTAAGAACCTAACCCATAAATAATTCAGGATTTATAAGTGATTATAAACCCCATTGCTCTCTCAGCAATCCCTCTTGGTCACACCCGACACCATGCCGATAAAATCGTAACGAATTCTACCCGAACCTTCTTTATTCTTTTGGGTTGCCTTATATTTCTTTAAAAATGGTGTTATCTTATCTATCTATGTGAGTCTTATGAATTCTGGTTAATTTTACAAGATTATTATATCAATACTCTTTCATCACATTCTTTCAGGGATATACATGATTTTGAAATATTCCCTCAGAACTTTCCGATAAGCCAACCTGTTTTAAAGGGACTTCCCAAATTTTAACACAAATTTCAATTGCACTATATCCTATGTTTTAAAACACCATTGTATTTATAAAAAAAGTATTTTTATTATTAAAACCTTTTGGTTAAATTCTGGTTTTATATAAAATAATGTCCTCTTTTCTATTTGAAAAGTTCTAGAGTGTTTTCCTTAAAACCGCACATTTTTTTTAATGATAATGTTTCTAAAATATATATTTTTTATATGTTGTCACTTATATTTGACACCACTTACCATGTCATATGCCTATTTTACCCTATCAATGTCCATGTATGTTCCAATCCCTTCCTTTCATGGACACTTTCGTGATATGCCCATTGGATATGTTTTATGTCATGATTGTGGCACCCAATTCTTTCAATGGGTAACCTTATGTTTATGTATGGTTGATTATGTATGATTATTTATGTGGAAATATTATTTATGTGGAAATATTATTTATGTGGAAAGATTATTTATGAATATGTTGAGATGGGTACGCCCGGATAGCGCTCCAATGCATTGGGTAAGGTTAAGTCTCATGAGATGCGATGTGAAACGGGATTGGCGGTTATCCTTGACCCATACTAAAATGGGAAACGGGATTGGTGGTTAGCCTTGACCTGTACTAAAATGGGAAACGGGATTGGAGGTTATCCTTGACCCATACTAAAGAAATATTTTATGATTCTGACACATTTATGTGATTCCATGTTTATATGATCCTTTGTCTATAATAAATGATTTTATAAGTTACATGCTTTTGATATCATTATGTCATGTCTCCTAACTCATGTGCTTGAGATGTATCCTTATGTTCATTCCCTTGCTGGGATTTTTTTCTCATCCCTTTGTTCATGTGTTCCCCAGGGTACCCTATGCAGATGTAAGGGATCAAAGGAAGTTAGGACCTCATTATGGAGATTAAATAAATAAGTGTTTTTTTATCCCCATGTTTTGTGTTTTATGTACCTAGTCTTCCAAGACACTAGACTCACAGATCCTTGAATTGTACTATGGTGATGAATTATGGTTAAAATAATGAAATGTTATATGTAAAAGGATCGGGTTGCTATAGTTGGTATCAGAGGATGGTCTAGTTATTTTTGGATATTAGGAATAGAGAACCTTAGTGAAAACCTTAAGGATGAGTATAAGTATAAGGAAACAGTCCTAAATTTTGGTGAGTATAGAGTAAGTGGTTTATCAAAAAAATACATCTCTTTCTGGATACAGGTAGGTAGAGGTGGCTCTGGTATAGATGTGTCTAGGGTTAAAACCTGAAAACACCACTTTGAGATAGACTCGAATGGGAAATGGTGCACGATAACGGGCCTTGCTGCACTCTTGGTTACAACACTCCCGGGGGATATGCTTTGGTATATTCACAAGATTATTACAAACAATTATTAAAGGAAAAAGAAATCCCATAAGAATATAATTTAAGAAATATATCGAGGATAACCTAGGTTTTAACCTAATGAATCACAAGTTAGGATGTACTTATTCCTTATAAGTTTATCCCTTTATGTTGAATGTTTCCTTTTATTCTCAATAAATAAGTATTCAAGCCCCCTAAATGTATGTTCTTATTTCTTAATTAATGGAGGGAAATAGAAGAATGTGTGCCAACAATCAATGTGATAGGCAATGTGACAACCACCCTAATGATATGCCTGAGATGATGGGATCCCAAGTTGAACATATTGTGAACTTGCCAAACCAGCTATTGAAAATCACAATCAACAATTGGTACATAGTTGAATTCCCAAATTCATCAAGGAGGAGGAAGATGAAATCTCAAGGAAGTTCATCTAATAAAGGTGATAAAGGAAAGAAGACCAAATTTCATTTGTGCAAAAAGTGTGGAAAGAGGCATCAAGGAGAATGTAACAAAGGAACCCAGAGATTTTTTAATTGTGGGAAGGTGGGGCATAAAATATCCAATTGCTATAAAAAATTATAATGTGATGAATAGTGATAAGGTTATATCTAATGTAACTTATACTGTTCATTGTCATGAATGTAGAGAAGTTGGACATTATCTAAGATAATGCTCTATTGGAAGGGATGAAAAGCGTGATGAGAATCAACAATCTCTAAGGACAAGGGGAAAATGCAAGTCCAATGTTGAGATAGATCATGATTACTAAAATACATGTAACCTCTTTGCAATAATTGTGTATGTCATGCTGTATTTCAGTTCATGCCCTATGATACTATCTTAAATGTTTTCTAGGAACATCGAGTCGCTACTTAAAATGATTTTATATCATTTGAGGAAAACTGTAATGATTATGTATCACATGTTGATGTTTGTGAAACTGTTCATCTTTGAAATAATATAAGTCTCCATTTAGTGGAATTTGATGCAATTCTGGGCAAGGATTGACTTTATCCAGATAGAGCCAAAATAAATAGCTTCAAAGAAATTCTTAGGATACGTAGTAATACAAAATAATAAAGTGATATCCTATGCCTCAAGGCAGCTGAAAATCCATGAGAAAAACTATCCCACGTATGATCTAGAGTTGGCGGCTATGATCTCTGCATTGAAAATCTGGCTGCGTTATCATTATGGGGAAAAATGTGAGATATATACTGACTACAAGAGTCTCAAATATATATATTCGCACAAAAAGAGCTTAATATGTGCCACAAGAGATGGATAGAGCTCATCAAGGATTATGACTGCTTAATCCACTACCATCTCGGTAAGGCAAACAGGGTGGCAGATGCTCTATGTAGAAATGATCTGGAATCTTTATCAATGATGAGAATTGAAAAGGATCTGATATTCTTAGATTTAAAAAGGATAGACATGGGAATAATTAAGGGAGGAATATCATCAATCCTTTCTCAAATGATTTCTCAACCATCCCTCTTGGAGAAAATAACGGTTACTCAAAGAAAGGATGTGGAAATTCAGAAAAGGGTGGAAGCTGTTAAAAATGGGAAATCCTCCAATTTCAAAATTGATGAGGAAGGAGATGTAAGATTTGGGACACGATTATGTGTACCATATGATCCAGAGATAAAGAATTAGATATTGAATGATTCACATATCTTGACCTTCTCTATCCATCATGGGAGTACAAAAATGTACTGTGATCTCCGAGAACACTTATGGTGGGATAACATGAAGAAGGAGATTGCGGAATATATATCAAGGTGCTTGGTATGTTAGCAAGTTAAAGCTGAGTGACAAAAGTCTAAAGGTATGATGCATCCATGGACTATACCCATGTGGAAATGGGAAAATGTTACTATGGACTTTGTCACGGGTCTCCCGAAGACGTCGAAGGGAAATAATGCGATATGGGTTGTGGTTGACTGACCCACCAAGACTTCCCATTTCATCGCTATTAAGGAAGATATATCACTTGAACAACTTGCAAAGTTATATGTGAAGGAAGTGGTGAGACTGCACGGCGTTCCACTCTCAATTGTCTCTGACCGTGATCCAACGTTCACATCTAAATTCTGGAGGAGTCTTCAACATTCTTTGAGTACTGAATTAAATTTCAGCATGACCTATCACCCCCAAAATGATGGCTAATCTAAAAGGACTATTCAGATGCTTAAAGATATGCTAAGATCTTGATCTCTTGAATTCAAAGGTGGTTGGGATTAGTATCTCCCATTGGTTGAGTTCTCATACAACAATAACTTCCACTCGAGTATTGAGATGACTCCATATGAAGCTCTGTATGGAAAGCGATGTAGAACTCCAACCTGTTGGGATGAAGTTGGAGAGAGAAAGATACTTGGACCCGATCTAGTTCAAGAGATGACAGAGAAGGTTCGAGTCATCTAGAAACACATCAAAGATGCTCAAAGTTGGCAAAAGAGCTATGCTGACTACCGTTTAAGGGACTTGGATTTCGACGTTGGAGATAAAGTCTTCTTTCGAATATCTCCATGGAAGAGAGTCATGCGATTCGGGAAGAAAGGAAAGCTAAGCCCAAGGTATATTGGCCCCTTTGAGATCCTTGACTGCATAGGAGTTGTGGCCTATTGGCTTGAACTTCCCCTGAATATGGCTCAAGTTCATGATGTTCTACACATATCACTCTTGAGGAAGTATATACCTGATCCCTTGCATGTACTAAACTCAGAGGTGGTGCAGCTGGAAGATGATCTCTCCTATGAGGAGCAGCCAGTAAAGATTCTAGATCGGAGAGATAAGAATCTATGAAACAAGACAACCCATCTTTTCAAAGTGTTGTGGAGGAACCATAAGTTTGAGGAAGCAACATGGGAACTGGAGGAAGTAATGAAGGAAAAGTACCCACATTGGTTTTTGGCCTAGAAGATAAAATGAAATTTCGAGGGAAAAATTTATTAAGGGGGGAAGAATGTAACGACCCAATGTTTTTAATGGAAATTCCCTTATTATAAATATGCCATAAAATCACATAATAATTAACTATTAAGTGATAAGTGACCTTTAAACATAATTTTGTCAAGTCTGTGTTTGGAATTTTGAAAATCTAACGTACCCAGTTGTGTTCAAGATGTTTTTTGGAGTCCGATAAGAAAAACTTAATTTTTTGGTGAATAGTAACCTAACCTAATGAATATTAACATACTCTTATGAATAGTGATGTACTCTAATTTTAGTAATCTCACCTATGATAGTCTAAAAATAATATTCAAGTTGGAAGTACAATATACATATGTTTTAGAATGAGTTAATGCATGTTTTTAAATCTGGTTTTTGATAATAAATTATGATTTTAATTAAATATTAAAATAATCATATTTATAAAATTATTTTTGAAAAATGGACTTCATTTTTGGATTCTAAACGTCGAAAAATGGTTAGGGTGATTTTTTGAGATTTTTCTGAAATACTTGAATTTTTGATGAATAGTTAAATACGGTAATTTTCCGTATATATACACATTATAAGCTAAATAAACTATTTTTAGCATCATGGATGATTTCACCACCCTTGGTTCGGATCAACATGACCCATTTACTATTCTTGGTCATTTATTACTTAATATTCTTTGTCTTGTGAAGAAATAATAAATTAAGGATTATAATATCATTAAATCCCTCCTCTCCTCCACAATAAAAACTCCCTTCACTCCCTCTTCTCTCCACTCCTCTCAAGCTCAAAACCTTCTCTAAATTCTACCCAAATCTCTCCACAAGGTCCTCCCACATGTCCAAAATATCTCAGCCTCCTCAAAATACCAAAACCTCTCCCCTTAAGATGTTCTCAAAGGAGGAAGTCTCAAGAGGTAAATTCCTCTTCCCAAATTTCTTCTTTTCTTTTAAGTTATTTTCTTTTTAATTTCTTTCCTCACCTCCCTTAACCATAATAGTATGATAAATCCAGTAGCATAAATGTAATGGAATTTCTTCATGATATTGGTAAATTTAATTATCTTCTCTCCTTTCCCCACCCTTCTATTTGAAAGAAATGAAAGCACCGTTTGAGATGTTCTAATTTAGCACATTCAAGGACAACCGTTTATCAATTTTTGTTATTATCTTTAATTCTGGTCATGAAACCATTTGTGTTGTGATTGAACCAGATTATTATATATGTAATATATCCTATTTTTTGTTCTGTAATCTCTTGGTACAAATGGAATTAATATATAATGAAAAACACATTCTTTGTAACCAAATCCACTGATTAACAAAAACGGTTATCACTAAGGTTATATATATAATAATTCAACATCACTCTAAGTAACCTAATTAAAATTAAAACCATATAATCTCATGGATATTAACTAAATAATTTAACTTCAAATCTGTACAACCAAGTTCATCTTGCATATGATCCAAACTTTAATATAAGTGAACCGATCTTTTAAAGCCAAGAAAACAAACGAGCCCGAACAATGAAATGGAACCTTATAACTAATAAAAAAGGATTTTAATTAACTAAAAAGGGTTATAATAATTCAATTAAATATATAAGATTTTATTTACTTATGAATTAATAATCCTAATTTGTTTGTTTAGGGCATTAACAACAACTGGAGAACACCACCGAATTTTAGGTAAGGGATCCTATCCTTTTCTCTCTTAATCAAGATTGTCCTCTATACTATGCCTTTATATGTGTACTATAAAATGATGGGGTATATTTAATAACCTCCCCCATACATCCTTATGGATTTATATGTGATGAAAAACCCCATTTCTCTCTCATAAATCCCTCTTGGTCACACCCGACACCATGCCGATAAAATCGTAACGAATTCTACCCGAACCTTCTTTGTTCTTTCGGGTTGCCTTATATTTCTTTAAAAATGGTTTTATCTTATCTATCTATGAGATTATTATGACTTATGGTTAATTTTATAAGATTATTATATCAGGACCCTTTCATCACATTCTTTCGGGGATATACATGATTTTGAAAGATTCCCTCCTTAGAACTTTCCGATAAGCCAACCTATTTTAAGGGGACTTCCCAAATTTTTACCCAAATTTAAAGTGCAATCTATCCTATGTTTTAAAAAACCATTGTATTTATAAAATCTGTATTTTTATTATGAATACATTCTTGGTACAATTCTGGTTTTATATAAAATAATTTTCTCTTTTCTATTTGAAACGTTCTAGAGTGTTTTCCTTAAAACTGCCCCAAAATGTTTTAATACTAATGTTTCTATAAAATATTTTTTATATGTTGTCACTTATATTTGACACCACTTACCATGTTATATTCATATTTTACCCTATTAATGTCCATGTATGTTCTAATCCCTTCCTTTCATGGACACTTACGTGATACTCCCATTGGATATGTTTTATGTCATGATTGTGGTACCCAATTCTTTCCATGAGTAACCTTATGTTTATGTATGGTTGATTATGTATCATTATTTATGTGGAAAGATTATTTATGTGGAAATAATATTTATGAATATGTTGAGATGGGTGTGCCCAGATAGCACTCCAATGCATTGGGTAAGGTTAAGTCTCATGAGATGCGATGTGAAGCGGGATTGGTGGTTAGCCTTGACCCGTACTGAAATGGGAAACGAGATTGGCAGTTAGCCTTAACCCATACTAAAATGGGTAATGGGATTGGTGGTTATCCTTGACCTATACTAAAGAAATATATTATGATTCTGACACATTTATATGATTCCATGTTTATATGATCATGTTCCTATACTAAATGATTTTATAATTTACATGCTTTTGATATCATTATGTCATGTCTCCTAACTCATGTGCTTGAGATGTATCATTATATTCATTCCCTTGTTGGGATTTTTATCTCATCTCTTTGTTCATGTGTTCCCCAGGGTACCCTATGCAGATGTAAGGGCTCAAAGGAAGTTAGGATCTAATTATAGAGATTAAATAAAGAAGTGTTTTTAGCCCCATGTTTTGTGTTGTATGTACCTAATCTTCCATGACACTAGACTTAATGATCCTTGACTTGTACCCTGATGATTAATTATGGTTAAAATCATGAAATTTTATATGTAAAAGGCTTGGGTCACTATAATTTAGGAGAAATATTAATGAAAAAAATGACTACCTTGGGTAATAAAATTGGTTGAGGGGAATTCCTATCCTCAAAGATAATGGGGTTATCAGATCTTCATGTACTAATCATTGTTCCAGAACTGGTTGTCTTTGATAATTTGGTATGTACTAGTCTACCAAACAAAACTGGAAACTAATGTCACTCAAAGTATATATCAATTACTACATTATTTTCGTCATATCAAATGTATATTCATGTGGTTTTGTCTTCTAAAAATATGTTTAGGGTGACACTCCAAAACTCGCACCTCTAATGTGGCCATATAGTTTTGTTTGCTTCAAATCTACTGAAGGTAGTGTTTCTTCAGGTACAATTGATATTGATTCTTATGTCTGAACCTTATAAAAATAGGAAAATAAATAGATATTTTTATTTAATAGTGTTATATATCATAAAAAAATTCTATTACATAATACTTATGCATGATTATCATACTACTTGTGTGTTTTCATCAACCATTTTAACCTATTTATTTATATTGGCCTCCTTCCATAACACATGGAATAGGATGGAAGTTTCTTCAAATTTTTATTCCTTAATCTACTTATAAAAAATGAACATATATTGTTTTATATCACATAAAACATTTATTGTATATTTAAAATAGATACCACTTTATTCTCAAGTGATTTATCCCTAATCCTTTTTTTAAGGTAGGGGTATAAGGGTTTAAATAATTTTTCTTATTTTTAGCACTCCTCTATTTCATAAATTAAAATTTCTAAAACAATGTAGATAAAATAAATATTTTAAAATAAAATAATATTTATTATAATGAACCTAAAATGATTATTTATCATGATGAATAATGAAATATTTCCATGTTTCATAGTTTATAATGTGTACATACGTAACTGGTCGGTGGGAGTTTCCTTTCCCCTCAGCATCTCTGAGGTGATACTTCATAAGAAGTGTCTGGAAGCCTCTATGAGATTTTACATAGACCATTAAGACATATTTCTTATAGAAGTCATATAAAATAAGAAAACTCTACAAGGTATAATGAAATGTATATCAACATTTTATTATATAAAATTTTGATAAAATAGATAAATTATATAATATCATTACCATAATATCTTCCCATATGGTTTTCCTCAATATAGACATGAAATTATTCCATATATCTATATCAATTTTCAAATACATTATTATTATGAGACTAATTTAACTAATGAAAATTGACTTTTTGGGGTCAATAGGTTGGTTGTGTTGATCTGAGCCTACCTCAAATTTTATACCTTTTATTCTTGCCTTGATAATTTTAGTTAACACGGTGATGTTATGTTGTTCTTGTTTTTTCACCAACATGTTGTTGATCCTATAATAATTTCCCAGTTTTATCATCAACATTCAGTTATTCCTTGGTATTGGTAACATCATTGTGTGAATAAGTCATTATCTACATTACTAGTCAAACATTTAATTTAGATTACATAAATGTAGTAGAGAAAACATAATATTATTACTCAAATTATAGTATTTGAAAAAAAATAACCTACTCATTGAAATATATTTTTTTATTTAAATTTAAAATGGTTTTTAATCCTCTATTTAGTATCCAAATTATAGGAACTATGTTGGGGTTTTAGGACACTCCATCACAATATTGTCCACTATGGGTCACTCCCTCACAATTTTGTTCTTTAGCAAGGCTCACTTCCCATAAGGGTGGATCACTACCCATCTACGTATAAAAAGACCTTGTGATGGGGAGGAGGAATTATGGGTATTATATACCATTCCCAACACCCCTATAGTCACTAATGTGGGGCAGGGAAACATGTTTCATGTTGTGACACCCATATGTCACACCGTGACACCCCTACATCCAACAACCATGACCCATAGGGCATTCACTGTTATTCAATTGGGACTCCAAAAATCATACCCTTAGTGTTTTCCCTATGAATTAGAGGCCTCCTACTTACTCTGATACCAATTTTAGGAACTATATTTTAGATTTGGGACCCTCCATCATAATATTTTCTACTTTGGGTCACTGCCTCATTGTTTTGTTATTCATTCAGGATCACTGCCCACCAGGGTGGATCACTGCCCATCCCCCTATAAAAAATAATTATGATGGGTAGGGGATTATTGGGTCTTATATACCATTCCCAACACCCCTATAGTCTCAAATATGGGATAGAGAAACATGTTTCATGGTGTGAGACCCATATGTAATGCCATGACACCTTTGTAGCCAACAACCATGACCCGTAGAGACCGGGAAACAAGTGTCATTCCATGACACCCATCTAGTATCCATGAAACCCCTCTAATATCCATGAAACCCCTACAGTCTCCATAAGACCCATATTTCATGAAATGACACCCCTCTAGTCTCTAATGTTGGATAGGGAAACGGATGTCATTGCATGACACCCATATGTCATTCTGTGACACCCGTGTAGCCAAAACAAGTCCCCTATTTGTGGTCTAATCTAACATAAAATACATTGTCTGCATTGGGAATACTATGAAATTATTGTGACATCCTAATGAATGGTTCATCCTAAATTTTTTTTCCATCTAAATCTATAGTTGGTTTATCCACCAACTTGATAATTGACCAACTCCCATTTGATGGATCTAAGACATAAAATATTTTCACTACTTGTGTTTCCATTATGAGAAACTCATCCTTATACTATTCCACAATAAAATTCACCTTCACAAATCCCAAATAATTGAGTTTCATTTCACTCCTGTTGTCATCAAGTTTGCAATGGAAAATTGTAACATGAAATTTTGTATAGTCCAACTTGTATATCTATTTGATGATACTAAAATATGACATATTCACATAAACTGGATTTCTATCCTTAGAGATAGATACATGCATCATTCCCACCATAAGCATAACTCCACTATTTTTCATCATAATACATTAATCTTATTCCACTTTATATAATGTATAATAATCAATTACAAAACTAGTGTAAGATATAACATTTAAATTTGGTGCCCTAACTAGCCATAAAATTTATTTGGTGATTGAATTTGGATTTTCAGATATATCCTTATTAAATATATTCTCAAAACCATCATAAAAACTATTTATTATGTGTATTTAATATCCATCCATCATACCTTGATGGATTCAAAAGTGTATGAATTACTTTTTGGTATTTAATGTATGGATTAACATATAAACTATAATGTAAAATGTAAAGGTCAGATTGCTCCCACTCTATGATGATAACTATAATAAAAACACTTCTAGAAAACCCTTTTACCATAAGGTGTCTATTGTGATGAGATTTTGGGAGATCGATGTTGTCAATAACTGATAGGTAATCGGTATAGAATTCAATAAGTTCTTCAACAATATATCTTTATGTAATACAAACTTTTTTCCAACTTTGATTTTTGATGTACCCTTTCAAAATCTTCATATATCATTCAATGGGGTATATTCATCTATAATGGAAAGGACTACATAGTTGAATCTCTTTAAATAATTTAACCATAGGGTGGACCATTATATTAAAAAATTATGGGTGAAATAATATTTCTAATTCACATAATATGACTATAATTTCCATATTCATGATTAGAAAATTAATTATATTTATAAATTTATTACCAATGTATTTGAAAAAGAAGAAAATTATTGATATTTTAGGTAGTATATTTGAAGGAAATATGAAATGTAAAGATACACACATCAAATCTTGCATAAAAACATGGTAGTAAGGTCATTTTAGACCCAATAAAATTAAAATTTTCATTGAAACGACATTCATGATATTTTATTAATACAACTCTTAAACTTTTACACCATTAAGGAAATACAATATTTGAATGTTTTATTATTTGGATAGAGTGTAAGATGATGTAGGAGAAGAATTTCACCTTTTACCATTCACTGGTTCCAACTCTTCCCTTATACCCATATTAATCATGTACAACCTAGCCTTAATGAAAAAAATTTTCTACATGCATGACATCAATAAAATGTATAACATCTAAATAATTATAGTACGGTAATTCAAAGAAAATTGATTGCTTTTTATAATTTAATTTCATAAGGTTTATTAAAAAAGGTTTACCAAAAAGTGTGTCAATATCTTTTAATTTCCCGAATAGTTGATCACCTATTAGTGAAGACGGTATTGTACAGTGTTCTATATTCCAATAGAATGATGTCATGTAGGATCAATATTTCTATTATCATCATAAAACTTTGTAATGTAAAAAACAGTATTTGAGGAATGTTTCCAGATATTTGAGTGTGTTCATTCTTCATAAATGGGACCCCCCAACATTCCATTAATTCAACAGTGTAATAAATTTACATTAGTAAGAAAGTCATTTATCATCCCATAAAACATGACTCTCAAAGTGAATTGTTCACTTATATGAGAATCATATAATTTAACACCTATATCCCACATCAATTTCATATCTTTAATCAATGGATCTAACTAGAAATAAATATAATTACTATGTTTTTTCATATATAACAATAGAAAACATAATATACTAGTGTTACATGCATAATTATAGTGGAAAGTTATAATTTACCAACATATCATGCCATGTGCTATGAGTACTAATTTTTACACCAAAATTATTTATTTAATCTATATATAACGCAAGATGTAGGTTTATTGGCTCATTTCTAAATTTTGGATACTCATAATTAATTTTCTTCCATTGAGGAGAGTGCACTGGGTGATTTAGTTTCCCATCTTTAATTATTGTATCTACATGTCATGTCAATTGTCTAGCAGTTTCCTAACATCTATATAGTCTTCAGAGCCTAGGAATTATAGTAAATTACCATACAACTTTTGAAGGACTTGATTTATCTTTCTTGTATCAATTTGTACCACACATAGTTCATTTTCTCAATGATTAATGGTCCTTGTAAAACAATATGAAATCATTTATACATGTATTTATCTTACATAGATTATTCCTATGAAATATAGTATTTATTTAGTGTCATATTTTCAACAAAGAATATCATTTTATTTCGGTAGCATATCATTCAGGAGACTAAGTAGTTTTGTAAAGCAGGGATTGATCTATCCATTATTTGATTTCAAATTATATAACTTCAATATTGCTAAAAATGTTATATATTTAGTACAAATGGCATATAATGGAGACTTAGAATAGATACTTAACTTCTAAAACATATTTGGAAAATCAAAAAGTTTATATCCAATTTCTATTTTAATTTATTACATACGATCTCCATCATCATTTACCCTCTTATATCAAATGATTCATAAACCATAGTATCATCCCAATTAGTATGTACATTCACTTTATCTCCATTTTTAGTACAACATTTATAGATCCAATCTATTTTTTGGAAAATCAAATGTTCTTCTAACTATTCTGGATGAATTTATCTTGAATAACGACAATATAAACACAAATAGAGGGTTTGAGAAGAGTTTTATGCATGATCTATTCCAAAATTGATAAAGTCTATAACTCCATACTCAAAGACTTTTCTCATACAATTATAATCCATTAAATTTAAAATCATCCAATAAGGTTTAATAATATTCATTGTGTACAAAAAATAAATAATTACACATAAGGTAAGCATATAATGTATATATACATTGATATGTAAGAAATGTATCAGAATTTGAGGGTATAAATTCTCTATTTTTGAAATGCTTACATAGTTTGAACATAATTTTGATAGAGATATAAGAGTGTTTTAAATAATTTAAAGCTATTTGGTAAAGAAAATATTGATTTCATTACTTTAAAAGTTAAAAGAGTTAAGAAAAATTAACTTCATTCAAGGTTACGAGGATAATTAAATTAGATTATATTAGAAACCTTAATAAATGATCAAACATTACTTGAATATATTGTGTTTTATTTATAAGAAATACTACAATATTTAATTAAAAAGTCATGTTTTAATAGTTATTAAATGTTTTTATTGAGGGAAAATAATCAATAATATTTATGATATTAATAAAAATACAACCTGAAAAAGGGAAATAATTAATTGATTCTATTATATCAAAGATACAAAACCTATAAAACTAGCTATACAACCCATCAAGCCTTTAATTTTAAAAATAAATTTATTCTATCAATAGAATATTAAAACCTCAAATTATAGGACTTGAGTTTTAGGAAATCTCATGTCTTGGATCAGATCATAGATTTAATTTTTTATAAGGAAGAAATGTTGACATATTATGAAAAAAATACCATAAAAATATCATACTATTAATTTCAACAAGGATTATACTGGTTTTTTAGAAATTTAAGTTTATAAAATGATTAATGAAATAGAAAATATATAATATTTTTTATGAAGAATAATATAAATACTAAAGAATTTTAAGATATAACCATGTAATACAATATGTATAATAAAAATGAATAATTTTGAAATATAGTTAAAAACAAATGATTTAAAATGAAGGCATCAAAATTATGATATTTAACTATCCAAATATCATACATTAAAAATATGATTTTTTTGAGAATGACTAAAGAAAATAGTGGAAAAATCAACTCTCAAACCAATATTATCCGTTTCATTATGAATTTATCATATGAATATATATATATATAATATAAATTTGAATATATATTTATATATATAAATAAATAAGAAAGGAAACATATATTATATTCAAATATAATAAAATAGAAATCTGTGGCATATAAAACATTTACTAATCAAAAATACGTATAAAAAATAACAAAAGTTTAAATATATTATGTCACAATTGACAAAAAATATATGTTAAAATAAAAGGGTGAATATATATAGAGGGAAAATAAAAAAATAGTAGAGGAAAAATGAGATATATTCATAAATCATTTTAGTGAGTTCAAGACTGTGACATTTTCCACTAAGAATAATTAAAAAAAATAAATGCCTTAAAAATGATTTTACTTTATCATAATAAAATAATTATTTATAATTGATAGATATTAATTAAAATTAAATTGGATATGATATAACCTAAAATGCTTTCTAATATTGAATGTGCGTCTTTCCCCTTATGATGAATGTGTGTGTGTGCCACACATAATAGGAAAAAACTAATTCTAAGTTATTAATATTTTCATTTTCATGGTATTGGGTATATTTCTTAGTAACAATAAGATTAAAGATAATGATATATTACTATTATCTAGAATTACTAAATGTTTAATGAAAATTTTAAAAAAAATAGGAAACCAAATTCAAACTTCAGTTGTCTCTATGAAATCATTAAATGTTGTGATCCACACTAGAAGTTTGAAAAAAAATGTAAAGCATTAAAATTAGGGGTTTACTTATAAGGAAATGATACTTGGAAATAAGATGAACCATGGATAACTGGACCTTGGTTTATGGAAGGTTTATATGTATGATACTTCAAATATTGGTCATTCTTGTTGAAAGAAAACTGAAATGATTCCTTGGGAAGAACATTTTATATGAGATGGTATGCTTGGAGTGAGGGTGGGGATCATGAAGCACAATGAATCAGCAGTTCTAGAGCCTCTTTGAGTTCCACATATCACAAAAAAACCCAAACACTTATAAAAATTAAAAATACAAAAACAATACAAGATCCACTAAAAAGGACCTTGGGTTTTGAGAGTGTCGGTTCATCTGAAAATTTTGAGGGGGAGCGACGGTGAAGGTTCAGTTCTATAATATTTTAAACGACATGATCGATGCGGTTCTCTATTAGGGTTCTATTTAAAATAGTGTAAGGGTTTTATCAGTGCTTTCTAAAAAGTTAGGACAAAACATATCTTTATCAACTCTCAGAGATAACGCTGATAAAGATATGTTTTATCAGTGCTTTCTATTTTAGCATTGATAAAACCTATCTTTATTAGTTCTTTTTGAAAAGTGAAAATAAAAACTATATAAAATAAATTAAAAAATATTATAAGTAGATGTATTAAAAATGAATAAATTATAAAAAAGTAAAAAATAATTACATTATTAATGAATAAATAAACTCAAATATTTGAATGTTATAAATGGGTGAAATTTACTAAAAAATTGAATAGAGTTCAATAATTTAAAAAAATTGAATAAGTTTTATTGATTATATTAATTATTAATAAATTAAAAATTAATATGAATTAATATTATATTTTTACATTACAGCCATATTAAAAACATTAAATACTAAAGAAAAAATTATATTAAAATATAAAAAATGAATAAATTTATAAAAATATTAAACAAATAAATATTCAAAATTAATAAATTAAAAATAATAGTAAAAAATAATTAACTTTATTATTGAATTAATAACACTTAATAATATTAAATTAATGAATGTTAAAAAATGAAATTTAATAATTAAAAAATCAATAGATTGCAAAAAAATATTAAAAAATGAATAAGCGTTATCAATTATATAGATTATGATAAAAGTTAAAAATGCATATATGTTAAAATGAAAATAAATACATATTAGTTATATAAATTAAAACCAAATTAAAATCATTAAATTTTAATGAATAAACATATATAAATATATATTAAAAATTGATAAAATTACAAAAATATTGGGAAAAGAAAAAATGAGAAAGAATAAACTGAAAAACCATTAAAAATAATTAATATTATCAATGAATAAATAATATTAAAAATTAAGAAATTTTAAAAAAATAATAAAAAATAATAAACTGTATATATTGATTAAAAATACAAAAAATTAATAAAATTTACCGATTAAAAACATAATATATAATAAATATATTATATAAATAAATAAAATTCTGGAATTAATATTAAAAATTGAATAAATTACAATAATATTATGTGCACATATGTGTTTCTATATAAAATTGAATTAGTTACGTATATGTGTGTGTCAAATTTAGGAAATAAAAATTTGATATATGTTAAAATAAAAAAATGATATTATATTAAATTTATTTTATTCAATATTAATCAGTCAATATTTCAAATTAATATTAATTTTTAATTATAAACAATTTTTCACAAAATAAGTGACTTATTTAATATAAATTCATATTTTGTATTATATAAATCATATTTATTGATATATTATATATATTGATATATATATATATATGAATATATTTTTATCTTAAAAATATTAAAAATAGTAATGAATAATTATTTATAAAAAACACTAAAAATTGAATATCAAGATGGCTCAGCCATGGATTTTGAAAGCAAACCCATGACCATGAAATTATGAATAAAAAGAAAGCATATAAGAAAGAAAATTAGTCAAAAACCAAAAAAATGCCCACATCAGAAAAAGAAACAGATCACAGAAAGGTAATTCCTGCTAGTCCCTCTAGATCTCACATTCCTAGGATATCTCCCTCTACCATTTGGATGTTGACTTCTCTTCCATGTCTTGGACTGTTGTAGGGGTTCATATTCTCTATTTGATAAAGATTCAGATGAGACCTCTAGAATCATGAAAAACTTAAATTTCCAAGATATATCCCAAAATCCCATCTTAGAATTGTATTAAAAGTCATATTTAATGCTTATTGATAACAACTTCTGGACTGTTAAATAGTCATTGAAAGAGAATATTTAAAATGATTATATATTATGAATAAATATTTAAGATGAATTTATTATAAAAAAGTGATAAAAAGTATTAACATTATTAATGAATAAATAATATTAAATGAACAAATGATAAAAATTAGTGAAATTTAATGAAAAGATGAATAGGTCGAAAAAATATTAAAAAATGATTTAGGGTTATTAATTATATTGATTTTAAAATTGAAAAATAAATATACATTCAAATAAAAATCAATACACATATTAATTATGTAAATTACCACTGGATTAAATATATATTAAATTTCAATCAATAAATATAAATAAATATTAAAAATTAATAAAATTTCAAAAAATATTAAACAAATAAAAATTAAAAATGAATAAATTTAATATATATATATATTAAAAAGTAATATATATATATATATATATTAGGTGCTTAAGATAAAATTGCATTTATTATTTTATATAAATATTAAATTGAAAAAACAGATGACATTGATAAAAAACCACAACAAAACAGACCTTTAATAGCGATGACCTTTGTCAGTGGAAGCAAAAATCACTGATAATGGTTTCTTTTATTAGTGCTAAAAAACGCTCGTAAAGGGTAAATTTTATTAGTTCTAGAAAAATCAGAAATAAAATGTAATTTTTATCAGTACTTTTTTTTAATGCTGATATAGGGTAACCTTTTTCAGTGCTTTTATGTAGTGCTGATAAAAGGTACACTTTATCAATACTTTATTTTTAGCGATGATAAATGGTACCCTTTATAAGTGATTTATTTTTCACGCTGATAACAGGTATATTTTATCATTTATTTTTTAACGCTAATAAATTTCCAAATAAAATGAAATAATTAAACACGTACTTTTTTTTAAAAAATTTAGTAATTAAAAAATTATTAATAAAAATGAATAAATTGAATATACATATTTATAAATTATATATATTAATAAAATATATATAATAAATATATAGATATGTAAATTTAATAAAATGAAATAAATATAACCAATAAAAAATAAAAATGATTAAACTAAGAATAATATTAAATATATTATTAATTAAATAATTTTTTTATAAAAAATGAATATATTTAATATACATGTATATAGATTATAAATATTAATATATAGAATATATTAAATATAGATATAAAAAATCAATAAATTGACATAATTAAACAAAAAAATTAAGAATTAATAAATTGTAATAGTTAAACAAAAAAACTAAAAATGAAAAAATTACAAATTTATTAAAAAAAAATATTAATGAAAAAATATTAATAAAAATGAATAAATTTAATATATAAATATATTTAAATTATAAATAGCATTTAATAATATATATCACTACTGGAAAAGTGCCCTATACCCACGGTTTCAATTTGTGGGTATGGCCCATCAAACCGTGGGTATAGGCTATACCCATGATTTGATCAACCGTGGGCTCCTAAGGCATCAGAATTGCCTTATACCCATGGTTTTACAGAAACTGTGGGTATAGCCCACTAAAACTTTAACATACCCATGGTTATGGTAAACCGTGGGTATACATATATGCCCACAGTTTACAGAACCATGGGTATACATTTATACAACAGAGATTAATACCCATGGTTATGTAAAACATGGGTATAGAGGGTTCTGCAGCAGCATATTTACCCACGGTTTAAAAACTGTGGGTATAGAGGGTTCTACAGTAGCTTATTTACCCACAGTTTAATAACCGTGGGTATAGAGGGTTCTACAGCAGCATATTTACCCACGGTTCTCAAACTGTGGGTATAGACTATTTTCCTAGAAATAGCAGCAGCCCTGCTGGACATACCCCCTACAGTCTCTCCCTTCCCCCTTGGACAGCCCCCTATAGCCCCTCCCTTCCACCTTGGACAGACCCCCCTAGCACACCCCCTCCCCCTTTGCACACCCCCACTCTCTCCTCTAGATAGAACCCCATTGCACACCCCCTTGGCACCCACACTGGACACCCCCATGGACCCCCCTGGACACCCCCCCAGACCCCCCTAGACCCCCACTCAGGAATGATTTCCCCCACAAAAAATTATTTAAAATAGCAGCAGAAAATAAATAAATTTCTGCATGACCCATCTGTATGTTGGACATCCATGCTGAAGGGAATGAAAATAAATAGAAGCAACACAGTAAAAGAATACAACAATGAAACACACTATCAATCCCTCAACTACCCCGCTCTCCCTCCCCTATAATGAAAATACCGTAGCTGCCTCCAGTGCCCTTCTGGTCCCCTTCACAGAATATAAGTACCCTCCATCCATATAAAGCGGTAAAAGGACTAAGTGGATAATGTGATAAAGAAAATGAAATAAAAACTCAACTACAACATATCTGTGGCCTGTGATTAAACAAGTCATCGCCCAACATATAAGAACCACAATGCCTCATGGGTCCAATCATGTTCCTGTAAGCAAGGGGGAAACAGATCCAAGCTTCAAAATGATATCGTCAAATAGTTTAGTCCTATTAATTAAGAATAACTCTTCCTATTAATTATATATAATCAGTTTGGATCGAGTTTCAACACCTCATGGGTCCTTCCCCCATGTATAGACCCCCCCCAGCACACCCCCGCTTGCACACCCCCTACCCTCTTCCCCTGAACCATCCCCCCTGAATACTTGTAAACCCCCCCCCCCCACCCAGCACACCCCCTTCCCCCTGTATAGACCACCTCAGCATATCCCCTCACCCTTTGCACACCCCCACTCTCCCTCTCTACAGAACCCCCTTGCACCCCCCCTTGACACCCCCTTTTGGACAGCCCCATCCTCCTACACCCTGACCCATCCCAACACACTCTAAGACTGCCCCCTCCCTGCCCCCTGCACACTTCTAGACAACCCCCTCCCCCTCCCCCTGCACCCCCACACCCCTGCCCTCTTCCCCCCACCCCCTTGCACACACCCCTGCCCTCTTCCCCAGCACCCCCTGCCCTCTTCCCCAGCACCCCCTCCCCCCTCATCCCCTTCCCACTATACACACCCATGCCCTCTTCCTCAGCACTAACCCCCCCCCCCCCCCGAAACACCCCCATGTCCTCTTCCCCAACACCAGTGAGTGGGTTGCTTATGTCATTGCAGATAGAGCTTCAACAAGATTCTTCCCATGTTTCCCATATTTTTCACCTTTTTATTTCCTAGACATATGCATTATTAAAAGTTGTTTATACAGGTAATGTTGCTACATATAGTTCCAGTGTAAGATTTTCTAGTTTAAGAACTAATAATGTAAGCACAGCTACTGTAATGATGTTAGTATAAACATTTCTAGTGTGAATACTACTCTTGTAAGAAATGCTGGTGTAATATTGCTACTAATAAAGCCAAATGAGTAAATATGTACACTTTTCCAGTGTAAAAATTGATGTTATTATGAGATTCTAGTGTAAGAAATCCTAATATAAAGGTTACAGTAGAAGCTGTGCTAATGTAAGCAATGCTACTTAACCACTTCTAGTCTTATTCTAGTGATAATAATGTAAATATGTATTCAAATCTGTTTTTGATGGTGTGAAATATTATAATATTGGGATTGATCATCAATTTACTTGCATTTAATGCTGCTACTAAAAATAATAGAATATTCATAATAGGATTGGGGAAATTATTAGATGTTTTATGTTATAGAAATTCAAATATTAAATAATAAGTTGTAATACCAAAAAAATGGATGACTATGTCAAAAATGTACTCATTTATCTTGAAAAATAATCCCAAAGCATGCAATATATATTGATATCAGCACACCATTGTCTTCTAGTTTCCCTGCACATGTAAAGAATATAATTAATATGATTCAAATACAAATTGAAAGGTGTTTAAACAGTATTCATAATTCATTTCCTGGGTTTAAACTGATTGTAGAGTTCATTATGCATACAGGTTCATTTGAATACAAATTGAAAGGTATTTTTTTATTGTGCTATAAGCAGTTTAAATGTAATATTCATTGTATTTTAAACAATATACATACATATCTTACTAAATAAAATCATAGACAGAAAAAAACCATGACAATTCTTTGAAAACACACCTTTGTAAAACATACCTTATGGAAAAATAAGATCCATGGAATCTCATACCTGTAACCCAGCTGAAAATAACGTCATGAAACCAAACACATTCAAAGCTCCAGTCATACATGAGCTTATAACCATTCCATGAACATCGAGTTGCGTAGACAAAAAACACCAAAATGAGAAAAAGAAACCATGGATGTATAAAAAGAATTACCTCACATATGAATTTACCTCTAAATCTCAGTTTTTCATCACGAACATCATTCTTCAAGGTATTGAAAAGATCAAATGAACTGTTACAATATTTCATACATCTTGAAAAATAATTTCATTTTTTGCTTAAATTATAAACAAAATAAGCACATGATTATCGCTGTATCAATGGAATCATATAACATGTTCCATGTTTTAAACAAAGTGTGGGATTACATCTGATCTGGAATAATTTTAAACAATATCTTGTGTGACTTAATAAACCAAGAAAAACCCAATGGAGAGTAAAAAAAATGAAAGAGTACATGCAAGAATGTGGTGAGCCGACCTAACTTTATTATTATTGATCATAGGCTTTTAAAACCAAACATGCTTTAGGTTGAAGACAAGAATAATCATTTATAATGTGTCTGATATGAAATATTGTTCTATTATTTTCCCTCATAAAGCCTTGGAATACAATGTAAAAACATTCGGTTCATAACACCTTCCACATTTCGCACTGGGATCACACATATGCTAGCACCAAAATGGAATGAAAAGAAGCATTATATTGGAAAGGTGGAGAAAATAAAATCATCTTGGAAAGATAATAATGGCATCATATAACATGTTTTACATTTTACTTTATGATAAATTTTATATAATGACCAGGTAAGGCCAATCCTTTCTATCATGAAACTACCATACAATTGAGCATTCAATTCAATTTCTTTACATGTCATTTCATTACATAAGGTTCCATTAATGACCATTCTATCCCATTCAATGAAAACTTGCGAACATGGCCTAAAAATTTGTATCAACATTCAAATAGAACACAAATATAGGGAGTGGGGGAGGGGGGATAAGAGGGGCATACATACAAACAATTGATGAATGCTCAAGTAGCTCAGAAATTCACAATTAATCTAAAAAAATCCATCTGCAAAAAATTGATAGAAAAATATACATATGGATTACCTGATTTTCACCAGAAATATTGTGATCACCTTACTCATTGAATCTCCTAGCAGTGGGAAACCCACTACCCACCCACCTGCACCCCCACCCCTACCCCCCCCCCCCGCACCTAGCCCCACCCCCAGCACCTAGTCCCACTCCCCCCGCACCCAGCCCCACCCCCTGCACCCAGCCCCCTACACCCAGCCCCACCCCCCACCTGCACCCCCACAACCCCCTTACCCTCCCCTCTGCACCCAGCCCACCCTTCCCCTCCCCATGCAACCCCCCACTTCACCTAGCCCCACCTCCCTACACCCAGCCCCTCCCCCATCCCCCCTCCCCCTACACCCATCCCCCTCCCCCTGCACCAATCCCCACCCCCTACACCCATCCCCACCGCCTACACCTAGCCCCCTCCCCCTGCACCCTTTTTACAAAGCTACCTATAAACTAAAAAAAATCTACAACATGTACCATATAATTCAGGGACTTGGGATCTAAAAAAACCCAACTAGTTCAATCAATAGAACAAATTCAGATTTCAGAAAATGAAAATTTTAGAAATAATAGATAAGGAATATATTCTTTTTTTACCTAAACTAATTTAGACTTGTAAATTAAATAATTTATGAAAAATAAATAGATAATAAATGTAATCCAATGTCACTATATGTTATATCATTTTAGATCTAAGTATTCTATGGTAGTAAGGAAATTTCTTACCCATATTCATGAATAAGGATTCTAATGTTAGATTTATGTAAATTCATGCAAAAATTTATGGAGAACTTTCCATAAGAAAACAAATTAACCATTCTCATCCATACAAAAATTAAATTCAGGTTATTAAAGTACATACATAAGTCTCCATAATAAGTCAAAAATGGAGGGGATTAATATCCCCCCATCACCAACATCCCCATCCCCATGTCCATGCCAATCATCATCAACATCATCAACATCATCATCATCATCATCAATAACATCGTCAACAACCTCATCCCCAACAACAGCATCAATAACATCCTCACCACCAACAGCTCTATCGCCACTGCCTTCATTGGCCCTACGAACCTCATTGGCATCACCCAAAACATAATTTAAAGAGATCATTGACACCATATATGATTCAAAAGTAGTAACAACTTCTGATGGAAGAAACTGAATCAAAACTACCATAGCTTTCATGAAATGTTCAGTCATCAGCTTACTTATTTCACGCTCCTCTAAAAATATTTTATTTTCCTCAACTACTTCAGCACGAGCAATTTCCAACTCAGAGGTCTCGAAGGATTGAGAGGAGCCCGATGACAACCAATACTTATAGGGGACAATGTTTTTTCCTGGTCGACATCGTACTATCCCTGGGTGATCCTCACCTAATACTTTACTTAAATGATCATGTGGACTGAAGTTGTCATCTTCATTACCATCGAGGGCCTCCAAGGAAGACTGTTGAAATTATAAACATATTAAATTATGAATTTCATATAAATATTTAAAATATAAATAAAAAACCTTACAATTTTATCTTGTGTCTGTGCATTTACTGCACTTCTATCCTTTTTCTTTCTATCGGAGAAAAATAATTCGGCACGAGGTACAAGACCTTCGATTCCCAATTTAGCATGCTACAAATGAGAAATGCATAATTCTAGATTAGTACCATATATGAGAAATACAAAAATCTAGCCTATGTCTATTCAATAATAGTTTCAGAAGAACATCCTGTATAACATCACAATACCCGGTTAAAGTACCTGGTAATTTTCACTATCAGGCATTGTAGTGCACCCAAATGTGCGAAAATATGCCATTGAATCCTTATTCTTTATGTTTTGCTCCAAATCTTCCTAAAAAAATTCCAATACAAGTTATAAGAATTAAATTTTTTATTTTAACCCTTAAAGATTGATATTATCTTAACCTTATCAGTCTTCCAATGTGAAATCAGTTTTGCATATTGACTTTTTGGATAGTCGGGGAATATCGGTACCCCCTCTGAGTCGGTACCAACCCTACTCTTCCAACAAATATATAACTCATGCTTGTATGAGCGCCAGAACTCCCCAACATCCATCAAGCTTTCTGTCTTAGAAGCTTCTCCGTCAGGAAAGTTAAATTTAATCTGCAATGAATATGTTATTTCATGTAAATATAAAAAAAATATAGATATGACATTATATAATTTTCTCACCCATATTTTCTCCCATGATTTTTCCTTAATCTCTTTACTGATACGTCTCCATGACATCGGTTCCACTAGAATGATATCATGACACTTGGCCAAAGTGGCCATAAAACTTCTACACTACGTTTTAGTTGGACCTACTATCTGATTTTGTCGATTTTAATCCACCATTAGTTGTTTCTAGCAATTCAAAACTTCCTTAATCTGATTCCAACCACGTCGCCTAGGGGAAGATCCCACTGAATAAGAAAAATAGAGGGGGAAGAAGAATTAAGTCACAGTACAACGCAACAAAAATAAAGTGATATATTTTGAAATAGTTATAATAAAAAAACGTCTACAGATTGCTCAATTAACTGTGATGGATCTGTGGGTTGTCCTGACTCAGCAGCCTCTACAGGAAGTGTCTATTCCAGTGCATACTCTGGGTGACCTTCATGCACTTTAGTGGAAGCTAATGGAATAGACTCATCGGATGCAGGCTGGACGGTAGGAATTGGAGGCGGTGTATACATGGAGGCATATGAGTAGTAGGATGGGGGATACATCATCAGATATGGATATGGTAATGGTGGAAACATCTGTGGAGGCGGTTTAGTCATTTTATGGGAAGAAAATGAAAAATGATATGATGATGGAGGCATGGATAAAAACATCCCAGAAGACTCAAGAAGAGGATGGAAATGTGTTGTAAAAGGGGTGTCCAATGGCAGGTCAGTGTGGAAACAGGTATAATGGGTGCTCTGTCTAGGTCTAAGAGTATCCCCACTCATACCCATGCTAATCAGATTATGAGTCAAATCCATTGGAACTGAATGTCCCTAAAAAATGTATAAAGAACATTAACATGAAATTATATGTAATGAAGAAAAAAAATTACAATTATAATACTCACTGATGTAAGAGAATGCAACGCACGCTCATGCCCCAGTTGATCGGGATCAAATAGTCGCTTCTTTCAACCTATTTTAGTATTTGTCATAATCTACATAAGAATGAAATTTAAAGTTTTTAGAAATAGTTTTTACAAATCAGGCACAAAACTTACATCTACCAGCAATTCATGAGAGGAACCAATTTGAATTCTTTTAATTTTTAATTGTACAAATGATTACAAGGAAATAACTAACATAGTTTTTAAAATTACATTAAAAAGTTATACATTTTTTTAAAACAAGATTTAAACCAAGTTTTGTACATTGAAATAAATCTGATTTAAGGAAACGACACCATAAAATACAAAAACCAAACATTTCATTCCAAAATGAAACACAATTAATGTAATTACAGTAATAATAACCTGAGAAACTCATGTCAATATAAAATGAATGAACATTGAACATATATGGTTGCTTCTATATATTACTAACCACTACTTCAGGTTCAACATCAACTCTCACAATAGGAAAATTTGATTCATCAAATGAAATATTTTGGCCAACACCAACAGGGACATCAATGGTGGAAATTTCATCACCAACATCATGAAAAATATGTCTTCGGATTACGTCATTCATGACACCATAATTGGGTCTCAGATGTTCTTTCATATAAAACACTTGTTTAGACATTGATGCCAAAATGTATGGCTCATCGGTACACAGGCATTGACTCATATCAATAACTCTGAATCCACAATCATCAATAAATGTACCATGTCGTCCCATTGAATCAAACCATTTACATTTCATCATAGAGAATCTACCTTGAGAGTAGTAATACAATAAAAATATTTTATCAACCATCCCATAATAATACAAATCTTCATATCAAGGCTGACTATCTGATACACTAGCATAACAATCCGTTATAGTTATTAACATAACACCATCATGTTGTGTTCTCATTTTCACCGCTCGATCCGTTGTAACAAATTTATACCCATTGATTATTAAAGATTTACATTCACAAACCAAAGAATTAGGACCAAAATCCAAAGCTCTCAATTCTTGAGAAACATAGTCAATAGGTAAGCTCAACACCTGAAATATATATGAATAATACAATTAAATGGACATCTATTTTTTAAACTAATTAAAGTAATGGTAATACCTTTGATTTCAACCAAGTAAGAAACTTTAGGCTATACAAAGCCTCTAGCATTCTCAAAGAAAAAGATCGATGAACTCTACTTATAATTTTTTTATGTTCCCTACATAAAATGATAATAAAAGTACAAGGTATATGTGAAATTTCGTAATATGAGATAACATATAAATATCCAAATTACTTACTTGATATAGTCATCGAACAAACCACAATTAAAAAAGACTGTGTGATGTGCCATCTCCCGCTCTTCAAGGCTCAATGTATCCAATGTATAAGACCCAAAAATTCCTCCTATTTGGGGAAGAGATGGAAACAAGGGCTCAATTTCCCCATACAGGTCATCTTTATTTCTCATTGGTTGGTTATGTCTTGTGGTGACATCAGAAAAATACATTGAACAAAAATCCATACATTCTTGATCCAAATAACCTCTCATAATCAAAACATTAGGATAATTATTGCTTCGAACATATGATTTCATTGTGAACATATTTCTTTTAGTAAGATACATACACCGAAAAGAAACCGGTCCCCCAATAAGTGTTTCATTTGGAAGATGAACCGTTAAATGAAAAATGAAAGTGAAAAAGGATAGAGGAAAAATATTTTCCATCTCATATAAATTTAATGGTGCCTTCTACTACATTTTTATCCAGAATGACTTGTATAACCTTTTAGCACAAGGGTCTCTAAAAAAATTGCACAAGCGGATCACTTTCACCCTTAAATTATTGGATAGAAAATGACAAATTGCTATTGGAATCAATTCACGAAGAAGGATGTGATAATCATGAGTTTTAAGAGATTTGAGTTTCACATCTCTTAGGTTGACTCATTTAGATATGTTTCTGGAATAGCCATTGAGAACCTTGATATTCTCAAATACATCCAAAAATTGATCTTTATCTGATGGTGTTATCACATAAGAAGCACAAGGAACTTTCCATTTGTTTTCACCGATACACACCGGATGCAGTTCTTGTCAAATAACCCAATCCAACAAGTCTCGACAAGATCAAAAGTGATCTTTGGTCTTCCCTTTGATATTCAGAAGAATTTCAAGAAACATTTTACATATATTTTTCTCAATATGAATTACATCTAAACAATGATGTAACAAATTGGTAGACCAATATAGAAATTCAAAAAAATACTTCTCTTTTTCCAATTATAAGTGGTTTCAGTGTCAACATTCTTCCTCTTTTTGGATTTCAACAGACCTTTACCTATTGAAAAAATGAAATATTTTAATTCATTAAGAACATCACTTCCTGACATACGTTGAGGAGGTAGTTTAGTCTCAATGGTATTATCAAACCACCAACAATTCATCCTATATTGATGATCCCTTGGCAAGAATCGTCGATGCCCCGGGAAATTGAAACTATAACGATATTGAATCCTTATTGATCATGTATTCTTCATACAAACAATGCATGATATTTTTCCCTTCATGCTCCACCCAGACATCATTTCATAAGAATGGAAATAATTTATGGTCTATAAAAGGGAAACACGCATCTGAAATGTATTCTTTGAAGAAGCATCGAATGTCCACACACCCAAATACCAAAGTTGTTTCAACTCTCTTATTAAAGACTGAAATTAGACATCTATATCATTATCGGGATCAGAAGGTCTAGATTCTAGTATACTCAAGATAGTGAATGGTTTTATCATACACATCCATAGAGGAAGATTATAAACATGAATAAAAACTAGCCACGTGTTGTGAGAAGTAAGCATCTAACCAAACGAATTAAAACCATCAAAGGATAGACCCAACCTGACATTACGCACCTCAATTGCAAAATCAGTATGTTGTGTATAAAATGTCCACCATGCTAATCCATTTGCAGGATGAACCAACTCATCATTACCTTTAATTCTCTCAGCATCATTCCATCACATATTGGATGAGATTTCTATAGAAAAGAATAGATTTTGAAGTCTGGGAATCAAGGCAAAGTGACACTTGACTTTCTGTTCCACACGAGATGGTGTTCCATCTTCATTTGTATTCCATCAAGATGTACCACATTTTTTACAGTCATTACGGTCAATTGTTTCCTCCCAAAATAAACTGCAATCTTTCGGACAAGCATGAACTTTATTAGTATCAAATCCAAGCTACTTAATTAACTTCCATGCCTTGTAATTATTTGAGGGAATATCTACACCATCAAGAAGAAAGTCCTTTAAAAATGTAAGAATGTAATCAATAGAAGTATTAGAAATTCCATACATGGTTTTCCCATGATATAACCGCATTAAAAATTCCAACTTGGTCATTTAAGTACATTTCTGATATACTGGAGTTCTGGTATCGTCCAATAAAATTTTCACTCTCTCAGCATCATCTTCAGTATTTTCCTCATGTGTATTAATATCATTGTCTTCTTTCACTCGCATACTATCTCTCTCGGGATGATGGATAAATGGAAACCAATCGAATATCAAATTCTTCATGCCACTTCTTTCATTTTTTTCATGACCAGTAGAACATTGAATCATCTATCCATGGTGAGACAAAAAATAATATTTTGTTTGAAATCCAAATTTTGTAAAGCTTAACCATGGTCTTCCAACACATTTATAGCACATACACTGTATAAAACCTCCATCAGAAGCACTATGAAATGAAAAATCTAAAAAATTGTCCAAATTATTTTGAAACGCAGTTGAAATCCTATCAGTATGATACATCCAGCTTCTATCCATTCTATAACAATAAAAAAAATTAATCTTCCAATCAAAAATGTAAACCATAATTAAAAAAGGGATATGTACTATAGAAAATAAAACTATTAGAACATAAAAACATAATAGTTAATTCACATTTGTATTGCAAGTGTGTTTATTTTTATAACCAATTTCAACCCTTTCAGTATCAGAGATAAAATTCTTACCTCTATTCTATAAAGGTATGATCAACAAGGTAAACCTTAATGGGCCAAGAAAGGTTTCATGTCTATTATAGAGTGGTATGTGTCATTATATTTGAACTAAGGGAGAGATAAAAAAGTTTGTCCTCCCTTAGGTGTAACCTAAAAAATCAACTTTTAACATTAAAATACAACCTTAAACATGGGTAATTTTTTAAAAAAATAAAGGGAGGGATATAAAAATTCAGCCATCATCAAAAATATTTTAAATGAGCCCCATATTAATGTAATTTAATATTTTCCATGGGTAAAATTTTAAATCAAAGAGGGAAATAAATTTAAAGAAAACCACTTCATCTCCAAGAATTAATGAAAATCATTCAGATAATTTATATAAAACAATCATGGGTATCAAATATTGGTATAAATATACTTGAAGATGAATTTAATAAGCTAAATCACTTAATGATTTTTTAAATAAAATAATTACCTAGAAACACCTACTGCATACAAAGTGGAACAAGTCACAACAATACTCTTAAAAAGGAAAAGGTCATTTTGGTATAATAAATTAATTTGAAATCAATTTAAAAATCAAATACACATTATTATATTAATATCAAACACTAAATTTTTCACACACCATGATTAGGGTTCTCATAAGAAATAAAAATGAGGGAAATTGAAGTGAAATGACCAGGGGAATTTTCCTTGAGATTTAGGTAATGTCTTCTGTATCAAATGTCATCGATTACTATTTTATATTCTTATGGAGTACCCTCATTTAATTTTGAAGGATGTGTTAACTTGATTAGACTTGTTATATTTTGTTGGAATACCTCCATAGTAAGCTATGGGTTATAATACTACCATTATTCTAAATGTCAAGGATAGTTCCTTGAGTTTATACTGAAGAATGGATTAAGAAGAATGGAGAGGCTCACATATGAGTTTTATTAGGAGAGAATGCTATATTTAGACTTCACATAACCTTTTTCAAGGTACTCAAATAATTAACAAGTCATAATTCAAAAACATATATCCTTTATCATCATTTTAATTTATTTAATATTTACCCATTTATTATAGTCCAATATTAACATGGTAAATCAACAAAAATAATTTACTAAATAATGAAAATCTTAAATAAAATAATATTAGTTTATAAACTTCTTTGAAATCTTAAATTCTAATTTTTATAATAATTTCATAAAACAAAACATTATTAATCAAATAATTTCTTAATTATCTAATATTTATTTTCTCATATTATTCCTCTTCATTAACCCATTAATTAAATATTTTTTTTATTTTTAGGAAGACCACATTAATGGGTTTCATGTTAACCCACATTAAAAGATAAATCTATACATGAAATTAAATTATATAGGGCATCATTAGACCTGTCTAAAAAAATAAAATATTAGAGTCTTGCACCCTATATAATCTATATATAATATAACTTACCCTATTATTTGTATCATCTTTAATGAGGTCCTCAAAGAAATAGACTATCTTGTCCTAGGTCTTGATAAAATCTTCCATTTCAATATTCCCTTCATTAAATACTCAAGGAAAAAAATTTAATATTGTTTCTTGATCCACTATTTTTATTCCTAATATGTATCAAATTCTATAATTTGATTTTATATTCAATAAATTTCCTCTGGTGAAGGATTTATAGTCAATGTCTCTATCAATTATTTAGAGTATATAATGAGATCCAAATTATATTTTGGAACAGTTCCATATTTTCATTTGTGGTCCAACTAAAAACTCTTAACTGTGTTTACTGTAGTAGAATTATTCCCCTTAGAGAAGATTTCAGGTTTAATTTACTTATATGTTATTTTCGTTTACAATTGGAGTTAGGTAAACTTATATATTATCCTACCTACATATTCTCTATTCATTATTAGTTTCGATTTGATGTTCTATGGCCACTGAATCTTCCTTAGGAACGTCACATAGAATAGGGTGTCTAGGCTCAAGGTATTATTTCTTCATCCCCTTAATGATAGTAAATGTTTACATTGATATTATTAATATAGGTTTTGGAAAATATAATAATCCTTACTCCTCCATAAGTTCTTCCCTTATTTATACATTTTTTTATCATTTGATTGTTTTTTATTCAAATTACATTTCTTCTTCATAATAAAACAAAATCAGTGAAGGCTACATGAATTTTGAGTTCATTAGCTAGTTGTATACCACATATAAAAGGAAACCCTCAAGGTATCAAGTAATCATGAGTCTCACAGAGGTTTATACTTCATAGATTATAAATATCTATTTCACTTCCAAAACCCATGAAGAGGAGGCCTCTCATTTTTAAATTATTCTCATCAAGATAGGGAGAGACCAAGACTTTGTAGCATCAATACTAAACCATAAATCATATATCTAAATAATAAACACATGTAACATCTCTATACCCATAGATTAGGATCTTATTCCACTAGTAGTTAAGTGGGAATACTAACTCTGGTGGGGGATCCCACTCCCCACCCAAGCTGTTTAGATAAGGGTAATACAAAATAAATATATTGAGGATATAACACCCCATAATGGTGGGGGGAATACCAAATCTATCTAATATCTAGGTAGAGGATCTTATGCCTCAAACCCAGGGGGTAAATTTCTAACCCTTCCTAGGAATGATGAGATGAAATTATTCCCTGATGTAACTTTATCTTCAAGGAGGGATTCTATTTACCAATAATTATTAATAGATAAGCTTTTTTACTATAATTCTGATACGATCAATCATGATAAATTCAACACATTCCATATATCTATATTCATAAGTATCTCCACTGTAACACCCTAAGCTTCCACAATACGCTTCTCTTTCAATAATACAATAGCTTGCATTGTACGCAACTTCGAGATTCTAACACATCGCGACCAATCAAAGTAGCCGTTATGAATAGTAATAACAAATTTTTGAAATTATATTAATTTTATAATTAAAAATGGTCTTCATTTTTTTATTCAAAATATCAAAAATATCCTAAGTTGAATTTTTTGTAATTTTCTGAGAACTTCCAATTTTATATGAAGAGTAAAAAATACATAAAAACAACTTTTTTAATAAAAATAATTTATAGTGATAAATTATACTATTGAGTGGTTTTAAAGTATAATTAGAATATATTTTTACTATTTTATCCAATGTTGGTCATTAGGATTTAATTTCACTTTGAAATTGGACATAAACAATTGTCAGTCTTTTGATATATATTATTTCTTAAAAACACGCTATTTGTTGTGACAGTGGGAATTAATTATTAAATTAATTAATTCAACTTATATGTTCTGAATTTTTTAAAATATAAATCATTTTTGAATTAGAAATATCAAATATATATTAGGGTTAATTTTTGGTATTTTTCTGAAAAACTTCAATTTTTGATGAATAGTAAAACCACTAAGTGGTAGTTAAAAAACTATTTTTTCGTTTAAATGAAACTGTACCACTTCTGTGAATTGAATTTAAAAAATCCGACATACATGGTTGTCATTAGTAAGTAAAATGTGGTTCAATGAGATGATTTTTTTTGGTTAATAGTAACTTTTAAGTTTTATTAATCGCGATTAAAGGTAATTAGTGTAATTTAAGGTAAATATAATGTTATAATAATACAAAATTACCTTTAAACTTGTCCTACCATTATTGGATGTGTCATGGCATACCAATAAAATCCATGGGTCAACTTGGGGACCCCATGGAGCCACTTGGATAAGAAAATGACATTAATAACTTTTTATTTAAAGTAAAAATAAAATTGTCACAAACATGTGTTGTTTTACTAAAAAAATTATTACATGGGGTTATATAATTTAACGTTTTGACTATAAATATTAATTGGAAATATAAAATGATTTCCTACATCATGGTATTTTTTTTATAATTTTTAGACATTAAATAAATTAAATTTTTTATAACACCATGATGATGCAGTGATTACCTCATTAATTAACGTTTTAAATAAAATGAAAAGATAATGTAAAATATAAGACTTACACTTGTCAAAAACCTATTGGATTAGTATATTTAGAACTCTTATCACCTTATCCTCGAAATATATAATTTTGGGACCTTTGAAATCCGAAAAGCACTTCATAATAATGTTACATTTCATGACTTTCCAAGAGTGCCCCTCCTCTCCTCTTATAAAAGGCCCCCACCTCTACCACCTTATTCACACCTTGAAAGCCATTTGGATCGGCCAAAATCTACCCAAATACTCTATCAACTTCTATATTTTACTCCTAGAAGCCTCACTTTGGGTAGAAGTCTTCCCAAGGAAGCCTTTGTGTCAAATCAAAAAGAGTTACCCGATTTTAAGGTAATGTATTCTCTAATGTTCTTTTGTTTTATTTTGCTTCTCCAACCCCTTAAACTATTTTTATTCATTTATTTTGTACCAAAACCAGTATATTAAATATACTAGGATGTTTTTATGAGAATTATTTGATTTAAACTTACACACACATTCATCTAATGGTTAAAGAACATACTGTTTCTGTTGGTGGCAAATTACTGCCTCACGAAACGATGATTGTTCAATATTTTTGTAACACCTCTCATGGTGGACATTAAGATGTAACTATATTTATTAATGATATATATTATGTTTATGTTTTCCTTATGCTTATGTATTTTTCATTTATGTCATACCTTTATGATTTCCATTATGGGTAAACACGATAATTTCATTTTAGGAAGTGCGGACTACCGCCCCCTCAAAGTGATTTGAATCGTTAATGCCAAATGTGGGACATATAAAGGATGGAGTAAATGATATTATATATGATATTATACTGGAATTATAACATAACTTTATATCATTATGATTTCATTCCATTAAATATGAAATAGAAATGAAAGTAGCGTTCATGCGTACGTACGGCTTACCGTCTCCATGAACGGTGCATTTTATTTCTTACCTCTAAATGTTATGTAATATTATAAATACATGTATATACTGGATATATATGATATATATGATATCTACATCATGAATATAATTCTGGATATAATGTATATTTCACCACATGAACAACTTGTAATTATAAGAAGTTTATTTTTGACTCAAGTACCAAAGATCGACAAAACGACTGTTGTTAACTTAAATAATTACATAATGTTCATAACATGGTAATAAGTGATATAAAAGGAACAATGAACATGAAAAAGGTTCTTAAGCAAGTATAAATTAACTCTAGTTTATTATTCAGGAGATTAAAGAACGATCGTGTCAAGTCGGACACGAGGTAAGGGACTTCGTCTCAATCTCCTTTCATTGAGGCATATTTTGTTTTATACACAGCTTTCGTTTATATGGTGTATAAACCCCTTTGACTTTTAATTTTATTCAAAAGGAATCCTTTTATATGAATCGTTTTACTAAATGACAAAAGGGACTGTTTTTTTTCATACGTATGCGGCGACAACGATTTCTCCACCGCCGTGACCATTATTTGAGTTTTGGCTTCCTCTACTGGCCATAACTTTTAAAAAAAATGAAAAATAAATACCATGTTTTACTTTTATTTTATTTTGGTATTGAAAATGGTTTTGATAATGTTTTTATTATATCAATGTGTTGTATTGATATCTTGTGATTGAAATGTGGAAATGTTATGTTTCTTTTATGCATGTTTTATGTGATACGATTATGTTATGGTTTATGATATGTTTAAACCTGTTTATATGAGGAATGCATTGGAAATAATAAGTGACGGGTGGAGCCCGATATAGCTCCTCAATGCATCGGTAGGTCTAATGATACAGACTAGTGTCTTGGCATGAGGTCTTGACAAAATCTTATTTGTAGTCTTGGCACGAGGACTTGGCTACATGGTTATGATAGTCTGGCATTATGAATTCCATCATTATGAAAGTGGTTATTGATATTGCATGTGATTATTTGACTAGTAGAATATCCTTGTGAGTAAGTAAATGGAATTATTTTATTTTAATTTTTCTATATTATTCTAAAGTTCAAGTTTAAAAGGCTTTTGTTTCAGTTATACATTGCCTTAAATGTTTATATTTATTTATGAAAGTTTCCGCTATATTGTTATCCTTACTAAGCATCTGAGCTCACCCGTTTCAATGTTTTAATTTTTACAGGATGTGAAGAAGTATTTTATGAATGAACTACAGGGATAGTATGAGGGGATATAAAGACAAGATGTTGTTTTAGTTTTCACTTTATGATGTAATGTATCATTTATGAATGTATCTAGTGTTTCCAAGGATACTAAACTAATCGGTCATTTGAGACTTGATATTTTTTTATCATGACAATGTTACGTAATAATGCACCGACTCTGGGTAACTGGGGTTGGGGCGTTACTGTTGGTATCATAGGCAGTTTAGTACTAACCTTGGAAGCTAGATTTAGAAAAACTATGATTAAAGCACATATCCCTAAGATAGACTTTGAGGATTAGTATAGAAGTACTTCCTAGAATTTTGGTATTATAGAGATTTTATGAGTTTTTCGAGCAATACATCCCTGTCTGGATACGAGCAGGTCGAGGAGGCTCTGGCATAGATGTAACTAGGGGTAAAACCCGAAAACACTACTTCGAGCTAGACTCGAACGAGAACTGGTGCACGACAACGAGCCTTGCTGCACTCTTGGTTATGACACTCCTGGGGGATATGATTAGGATAATTCCCATTTTCTTTACAAACCATTATGAAGGGTTTATGAGTATATACTTCCTCCAAGATTTTTTTTTATGATTATGGATTATATCCATAAACTGTTCAATTTATGTGAAGTGTTTTACGAGTATAGAATTATGTATTTTGATTCATAAACTGATCTAGTTTATCCCATTATTTAGAAATAGAACATAGTGGAAGGAATGGAAACTGTATTAATTCACGCACTCCATGTAGGGATTTCCCTCCTGCTCAAGATAATTATAATGGATTTGGTGATACGACTAGTGCTGATCAACTTATCACCATACTGGGACAACTCACTTAGGTTATGAATAATAACCTTACCCGTATGGAGCACCCTGATCCGTAGTGTGGAGGATCAATGTTAGATCACTTCATGAGGCAGTAACCACCAAAATTCAATGGGATTACAAATACCTTAGTAGCTGATAAATGGGTAAATTCTTTAAAGAAAATATTCCATGCCTTAGGGAGTAGTGAAAGGGAAAAGGTTATCATGGTTGTTTACCGCCTCAATGGATATGCTAATCAATTGTGGTCATTGATTCAAAATACAAAGGAAAATGAATAAGTATCAAGTATGGAATGGAGAGAGTTCAAAGATATTTTCTTAGAAAAATACTTTTCTCATGACCATCGAGCAGATATGGAAAGGCAATTTCTGAGTCTGAGGCAAAAAGATGATGAGAATGTCGCAAAGTATGAGTCTAACTTTACAAGGTTAGCGAGGCATGCTGCAGATTATATACATAACCCAATAAGTAAGATTGATCATTTCTTTGATGGGATAAAACCATTTCTCCGTCGAGCTTTAGTATCACAATCCTTCTCATCGTACGAAGATATTGTCTCGTGTACTATCAAGACAGAAAAGGAATTCTCCAAGTCTTATGACAACAAAGTAAAGCAAGAGAAGAAGAGAACGGTTGAACAAGAGATAAATAAAGGGAAAAAGGGAAAGATGGATTTTCCATTATGTGATAATTTTGGGAAGAATCACCCTGATACTTGCCTATAGGGAATGAGAGTTTGTTACAAATGTGGAGAAAAAGGTCACCGAGCTTGGGATTGTTAGGGAAAGAAAGTGGATATCAATGTTGAATGATAAAATTGTAGAGAAATGGGGAATTATGCAAATGAATTCCCTAAGAACCAAGGAAACTTACCTCAGAAAAGACCAAGGGAGCAAGTCCAAGCTTATGCTGTTACTACAGATGAAGTTGAATAATTATTTTATTTGTGTTTTTGGACTCAAGAACTATATTATGGTTATAAGAATAATGTGATATATATAAGGATTGTACTACAGTACTTGTTGTTTTCATTAAGGTTTTAATATGATGAAGGTAATCATATTTTTAGTATGTGACAATAAGAGAAACTTTACTTTGTTTGGGGAATCTGATGTTACAATTGATTTTGGAATTTAGAGACCTTTTAGAGAAAGTATAGATAGAGGTATTTAGGATAACTATAAATGTTGGAATGGATTAAGTTTAACTTTGGATAGTATTGGTTAAGGTTAAAACATTTCTGAAAAGTATTTTTGGAATATTATAATACTACAGTTTTAGGAAAAGGACAACCTGCAAGTTGGGGGATAACCCGTCGCGTCGGACAAAGCTGCAGGAATCGAACCCACAACCATAGTGCGACAGGCCTTTATTACCTACCACTAGCCTACAAGAAGTCCCTGGTTATTAAAAAATAGTTTTCCTAATCTAAATGGTATGTTTTAAAATTTTTAACATTGTACGATTAGGATAAATATAATAATTTTGAATTCTATTACCTTTTGGAGTGAAAGATGAGTTTGTGGTAGGAATTAGTTTAAGGTTGAAACTCTATTTTTCAAGTATATATATATATATACCTCTATCTTATTCTATGAATAAATTAATTCTTAAACTTTAGTAAAGGGATATTAAAAAAATGTGTTATCCAAATACCTTAAGTTTTGTTGAACTGATGATATTTTAAATCACCATAGATTGAAGACTTTGAGGCCCTCAATTTTACACTTTTTTGTGATTGATGACTTCAATCACTCCCTATAAATATTTATGTTTTCCATCCAATTATATGTCTCTAATTTCCACCAATGTTCTCCTAATCAAGATCATAATTTGGTGGTGACTTTTTCATTTCCTTTTGCCCCTTATTAAGGCTAAATTTTATTAACCTTATTTTCGATGTGGGTTTTCCGCAAAGGTATTTTCTATTTTCAACCTTTTATTTTTGAAGAACATTTTAAAATTGTGAGGACACAATTTATTGAAGGAGGGGAGAATGTAACACCCCAAGCTTCCATGGTATGCTTCTCTTTCAATAATATAATAGCTTGCATTGTACACAAATTCGAGATTCTAACACACCGCGACCAATCAAAGTAGCCTTTATGAATAGTAATAACCACCTTTTGAAATTATATTAATTTTATAATTCAAAATGGACTTCATTTTTGTATTCGGAATATCAAAATTATCCTAAGTTGATTTTTTTGTAATTTTCTGAGAACTTCCAATTTTCAATGAATAGTAAAAAATACTTAAAAACAAATTTTTTTAATAAAAATAATATATAGTGATAAATTATACTATTGAGTGGTTTTAAAGTATAATTATAATATATTTTTACCATTTTATCCAATGGTGGTCATTATAATTAATTTCACTTTGAAATTAGACATAAACAATTGTAAATCATTTGATATATATTGTTTCTTAAAAACACGCTATTTGTTGTGACAGTGAGAATTAATTATTAAATTAATTAATTGAACTTATATGTTTTAAATTTTTTAAAATATTCATCAATTTTTAATTAGGAATATCAAATATATCTTAGGGTTAATTTTTGGTATTTTTCTGAAAAACTTCGATTTTTGATGAATAGTGAAACCACTAAGTGGTAGTTAAAAAACTAATTTTTCGTTTAAATGAAAATTTACCACTTCTGTAAATTGAATTTCAAAAATACAACATACATGGTTGTCATTAGTAAGTAAAATTTGGTTCAATGGGACGAAAATAATTTTTGGTGAATAGTAACTTTTAAGTTTTATTAATCGCGATTAAAGGTAATTAGTGTAATTTAAGAAAAATATAATGTTATAATAATAGGAAATTACCTTTACACTTATTTTACCCTTATTTTATGAGTCATGGCCGACCAAGACAATCCATTGGTCAACTTGGGGACCCCATGGAGCCACTTGGGTAAGAAAATGACATTAATAACTTTTTATTTAAAGTAAAAATAAAATTGTCACAAACATGTGTTGTTTTACTAAAACAATTATTACATGGGGTTATATAAGTTAACTTTTCGAATATAAATATTAATTGGAAAGCTAAAAAGATTTCCTACATCATGGTATTTTGTTTATAATTTTTATACATTAAATAAATTAAATTTTTTAGAACACCAGGATGATGCTGTGATTGCCTCATTAATTAACGATTTAAATAAAATGAAAAGATAATGTAAAATATAAGACTTACACTTGTCAAAAAACTATTGGATGAATATATTTCGAAACCCTGATCACCTTATCCTCTAAATATATAATCGCGGGACCTTTGACATCCGAAAACCACTTCATAATAATGTAACATTTCATGACTTTCCAAGAGTGCCCCTCCTGTCCTATTATAAAAGGCCCCACCTCTACAACCTTATTCACACCTTAAAATACATTTTTATCAGAAAAAATCTGCCCAAATACTCTCTAAACTTCCCTATATTACTCCTAGAATCCTCAATTTGGGCATAAGTCTTCCCAAGTAATCCTTTGGCTCAAATCAAAAAGAGTTACCCGATTTTAAGGTAATGTCTTCTCTTAGGTTCTTTTGTTTTATTATGCTTCTTCAACCACTTAAACTCTTTTTATTACTTTATATTGTATAAAAACTAGTATATTCAATATACTATTATGTTTTTATGAGAATTATTTGATTTACACTTACACACACCTTCATTTAATGGTTAAAGACCATACTGTTTCTTTGGGTGGTGAATTACTGCCTCACGAAACGATGATTGTTCAATATTTTTTTAACACCTCTCATGGTGGCCATTAATTTGTCACTATATTTATATATTATATATATTATGTTTATGTTTTCATTATGATTCTGTATTTTTCATTTATGCCATACCTTTATGATTTCCATTGTGGGTAAACGCGATAATTTCATTTTAGGAAGTGCGGACTACCGCCCCCTCAAAGTGATTTGAATCGTTAATGCCAAATGTGGGATGTATAAAGGATGGAGTAAATGATATTATATATTATATTATACTGGAATTATAATATACCTTTATATCATTATGATTTCATTCTATTAAATACGAAATAGAAATTAAAGTAGCGTTCATGTGTACGTACGGCTTACCGTCTCCATGTATGGTACATTTCATTTCTTACATCTAAATGTTATGTAATATTATAAATGAATGTATATAATGGATATATATGATATATATGATATTTACATCATGAATTTAATTCTATATATAATGGATATTTCACCACATGAACGACTTGTAATTATAAGAAGTTTATTTTTGACTCAAGTACCAAAGATCGACAAAACGATCGTTCTTAACTTAAATAATTACATAATGTTCATAACATGGTAATAAGTGATATAAATGGAATAATGAACTTGAAAAAGGTTCTTAAGAAATTAGAAATTAACTCAAGTTTATTATTCAGGAGATTAAATAACGATCGAGTCAAGTCGGACACAAGGTAAGGGACTTCGTCTCAATCTCCTTTCATTGAGGCATATTTTGTTTATATACAACTTTCCTTTATACGGTGTATAAACCCCTTTAACATTTACTTTTATTAAAAAGGAATCTTTTTATATGAAGTGTTTTACTAAAAGACAAAAGGGAATGTTTTTTTTCGTACGTATGCGGCGACAACGACTTCTCTGCTGCCGTGACCATTATTTGAGTTTCGGATTCCTCTACAAGCCATAACTTTTTTAAAAAAATGAAAAATAAATACCATGTTTTACTTTTCTTTTATTTTGGTATTGAAAATGGTTTTGATAATTTTTGTATTATATGAATGTGTTGGATTGATATCTTGTAATTGAAATGTGGAAATTTTATGTTTCCTTTATGCATGTTTTATGTGATACAATTATGTTATGGTTTATGATATGTTTAAACCTTTTCATATGAGGAATGCATTATACTTAATAAGTGACGGGTGGAGCCCGCTATAGCTCTTTGATGCATCGGTATGTCTCATGAGACAAACTAGTGTATTGGCATGAGGTCTTGAAAAAAAATCTTATTTGTAGTCTTGGCACGAGGCCTTGGCTACGTGGTTTGATAGTCTGGAATTATGCTTTCCATCATTATGAAACTGGTTATTGATATTGCATGTGTTTATTCAACTATTAGAATATCCATGTGAGTAAGTAAATGGAATTATTTCATTTTACTTTTTCCATATTATTCTAAAGTTCAAGTTTAAAAGGCTTTTGTTTCAGTTATACATTTCCTTAAATGTTTATGTTTATTTATGAATGTTTCCGCTATATTGTTATCCTTAATGAGCATCTGAGCTCACCCCTTTCAATGTTTTAATTTTTCCAGGATGTGAAGAATTATTTCATGAATGACCTGCAGGGATAGTATGAGGGGATATGAAGATAGGATGTTGTTTTAGTTTTTCACTTTATGATGTAATGTATCATTTATGAATGTATCTAGTGTTTCTAAGGCTACTAAACTAATCGGTCTTTCGAGACTTGATCTTTTGTGATCATGCCAATGTTACATAATAATGCACCGACTCTAGGTAACTGGGGTCGGGGCGTTACATCCACCATCATGTCCAATGTGTAAGGTAACTTTTAAGGTACTGGTTATATGTAAAAATATAATCATGATTGAAGATTCTAGGTCACCATATAGTCTTGGTATAGGTATACGATGTGTTCCCGATGTAAACATCGTATATACCTTAAGAAATTGATAGACCATGTACAAAACCCAAAAAAGGGGAAGTATAAATATGACTATAATATGTGTGGAGAGGTGAACATGGTGTGTAGGATCCATAGGGATAGTTGGCAGGTTCTCCATCTTCATAGGTCATGTTCTATCAAGGAAAAATGGAATGTGGTATTAAACCTCATGGTTTTTTAGGATATTCGGGCTTCCAGGGTGTGTATTCCCTATACACAAAAAAATATCTTGATAAGGATAACATATTGTATGATTAAACCACACAATGTGTGGTATTTAACATATCCTATAATCCCTAGCTATTGTACCTACCAAAGTACATGATGTGTGTTCTTTCAAACTATACGCCATGTAGCTGGGTTCTAAGATCTAAACATTACTCTAGTCCTTGATTAATTTCTACTTCCTCTTATTTTTCTTCAAATATCACTTAAATTGCCTTTGTATATGCTAAAAATGATAATTCCACCTATGTAAAGTGGTTTCTTTCCTTTGGTACCTAGATTGATGATTTGTATCATAATCTTGTTGTTGTGCATATTGTTATTCATGAAGAAACCCCAAATCCAGACTCCCCTATCCCATTTTATCTTATCCTATTATCCATCCTCATGCTATAATCATACATGGATAACACACAATGTAAATATATGGAACCTATTTTAATTTTTCATTAAAATCAATCTGTGATATTAGTTGAATCATCAGCTAAAATCTAAAGTTAGTGATGAACATGTAAAGAATGATGGGAGAAATAGAAGAAACCACAAGAATGGAAATGATGATCCTGTATGATCAGGAATCATCTATGTTTTCATACAATAAATAAAAAAAGAAGTAATTTCTAGTCCCAATATCAGTTATCCCAATATCAAAATTTCAACCAAATATCATCAGTTAAAAAGGCCATCTTCTACCTGAATATTGATTCAATTTAAAGAAAATTATTCCATGTTCAAATCAAGAAAAAAATGGGCATAAATCCATATATATAAGTTCCCTACCATGATGGTGAAATGATTTTGATTTGATTCTACTTCACAACCAAGGTACTTTTTATCGACATCACTAAAAACTGATATTTCTTCCCTGATTTGTCATCACCACCAAGCCCTCACTCCATCTTCTTCTTACTCTCCCTATAAGTTTCATGTGGCCATAGAAAAACTAACCCTAGGTAGATTTCATAATATGTATTAAATAAATAAATTCATGGGTTTCTTAGTATAATAACCGATTAATTAAATTATTTGATTAATCATCTCATGACCAAAAACACCCAAGAGTCCCAATTAAAATGAATCTTAAGCCATGAATATGGTAAAATTTACATTTTAGATTCAATCTCTATCTTGGTTTCTCAATATGAGACTCTATTTAAGATATATAAGAAACTTTAAAAAACATACAATGCATGGAATAAAAATAATATTGTATATTTTTATATGATATCTGAAGATCCTTAACACTCGATTTTATATGAAAAATCAAACTTGGAGTAAACATCACAATATGGAACCAAATAAACCTTCATTTTTTTTCAAGTTGCATACTATAGTAAAATTATCTTTTCAACCCTAATAATGTCTTAAAACTTTTTTTAAACATAAAATTCATCTAAGTATCATCTGATGAAAACTTAGGTCAATACACCTCTCTACTAGTTTTTACTACTTTCATAACTACCCCTATCTTAGAGTCTATTAAAATGGATTCCTGTAAAGAGATGGGTCACTGTGTAACAGTAATTCTAGAAACTCATGAACAAATTCCTACCCTATTTTTTGAATTATATGTAGACCCCCTCCCACTAAAAAGAGTGGTATCATTAATACTAGGAAAAACTCATTACAGGGGAGGCTAGTGAGATTATCTCTACCCTTACCCCACCCCATGAGAAAGAACTACTACCAAAGGATACTTCCCCCTGATTGAGGAAAACTATAACCTAGGATTTCCTAAAGGATCCTCTATTACTCCATGACATCATGGGATTCACAACAAATATCAAATTTCCTTTCTATATTAACTCCTATAATATATCTGAAGGAGGATTAATAGAGCCCCCATACCAAATGATAATCCTATACTCACTACAGCATAATTAGTTGGTGAATTCACTACAACACTATTAAACAGATTCTAGGGGGCTCATTTCCACCCCTTTCTCTCCTACCAAAGCCACCACCCAGCTCACGAAGCTGTGGAAGAGCCTCCATCTTTAGCTTCAGAACAACACCAGATAATTCTAATTCAAGCATCGAATTAGTAATAGACACTATAAGACCATCAACATTCATCGAAAAATATAAAGGAAGTATATATAAAACCACTATATGAATTTTGAGACATCAATCCATGTAATTCTGCAAAAGGTCAAAGTGATAAAAATACATAGTATTACTTTAATAAAAAATATTAGGGATAATAATAGTACCATAATCTAAACTAAACTAAATGAAATCTAGGAGGGTTTGATATAGTCTTGATTAAATACATAATCTAGCCTGAATGGGTTGCTTCCTTGTCATTATCAACTAATCAGACTATAAGAACACCCTGAATGCATCACCAAAATGCTTAAGAACTCTGAAATTCTTGGAATAGAGCTGAATTTTAGGGATTGAAATAAAGAAAATTCAAAAGGAATATATTTCAATGCATGAATCACTAGATTCCAACACATCAGAAAATAATATAGAGGTTGAAAAGTATGAAATATATGAGACCAAACAATCCCAATTTCCTCTTCATCCACTCATATAATAGAAAATGAGTGGGGCCTAATGCTCCCCATAATCACCTTTTTACTACAAACCTCACTTTAGGTTCACTTGTTGATCAACCACAAATGTTGAAGTCTATCATAAGCTTCATATTGAAAGTAGGATAAGTTTGAGAGATGATATCTCAAAAAACCAACTCAATGGAAGAGATATCAACCACTAGAAAAATAAGGAGAAGAAATTTCGTACTTAGATGCCGAAGCTGGGGACAGGGAGGCGGAGGCTGAGACGGGACATTATCGGAGTTGGGGGAAGTTGAGGCGAAGGCCAAGGCCGGGAGGAGAGGGATCCAAGAGGGGGGGGGGGGGGGGGGGTGTTTCTAGATCTAGGGGTAGGGAGGCAGAGGCCGAGATGTTGAGGCTGAGGCGAAGGCCAGGAGGGAGGTTGGGAGTGGAGGTGGAGGCCAAGGAGTGGAGAAGATGGCCAAGATGCGGTGGTCAGATGGTTGGGAGGAAGAGGTTGGCGAGGGAAGGAGAGGGTCGAGCGACAGAGGTCTGATGTCTAGGAGGTGATGATCAGGGAGGGTAAGATAGGGTCAGGAGTTGGGGAATCAAGGAATAGCGCAATGGAAGAGGGCGATGTAAGCGTGGGTAAGGAGGAGCATGATGGAAGTGGGAGGAGGAGCGCGATGGTATTCGTGGAATTGGATATTAGTTTCCCACAATTTTATTAAAACCGTTGGAATAGATAATAAAAAATGGGATATCCCCAAGGTTTTTATAAACCATGGGGATATATGTGTGGGGAAATATCCCCTCTCTAGTAGTGTATTAAATATAAATATATAAAAAATGAATAAAATGTAATAATTAAAAATGTGTTAATGTCTTATTTATTTTTAATGTTGTCTGATTTTTTAATTTAACATATATCAAATGTGTATTACATTGATTTCACATACTTGTACACAATTAAATCATTTTTATATAAAAATCAAACACACAAATATTTAGGCAATTAATGAAATATTAGATAAAAAATTATACACCAATTTTTTTGAAAAGGTTGGGGTGAAAATGCCCTTTTATTAAAATAAAATAAAGCACAAAAAATAAGTAAATAAAATAATGGAGAGATCATAAGAAAACATGTTAGATAAATACAAAAAATAAAGTATCTCAAGAACGAGTACTCATACTATGGTGAGTGGGTTGACCACTTCGACCACAAGGATTTTTTACCCTTCTCCATGTCTTGACCTTAATCCGTGGTCCACCTCAGTCATCTAGAAGTCCATCATTTACCATGACCATTCTATAAACTACCTCAAAATATTGTTTGTTTTTTTTTTCATCCTCCTCACTTCTTTTGAATGTACGAAACTGAAAGTATTTATGCATTAACACTTTGAAGAGTGATTCTTCTTTCACTCGTTGAGTATATATTGGTAACGAAAAAGAAAATTTTGTTTTTCCCATATCGAGTCTCTCTAAGTTGTAACTCCGTAGATATTTTCCAGAAAAAACTGACTGAACATCAGTTTTAGGCCCCTTAGAATCTAACCCTAAAGGTAAGGTTAAAGAAACACTAACATTGTGACTGTCTCGACCTTGAGAAGGCTTTGAGACCAAAACATGTCCTTGTTGAATATTTGATTCAATACAAACAACACAATCATACATATTTTTCTTGCTGGTAGATTCAAGATTAGATATAATGGTATCTTTAACAAACACCCCTAAATCTAGGGGTGTTCCAAGAAATTCAGTAGTCATTTCATTTCCATATAAAAACATTGAATGAAATCCAGGACATAAAGGATCCTTTAAACTTCTGCTATCGGTACTTACCTACGACCTTCCTCTATTAAAGATCTTGGTTCAATAACTCTGAATAGTAAGGTTTCCTATTGACACTTTCATAGAATAACCCTTATTTTGGGAAGGAGGATTGACATCACCCCCTTTCCATGTGGACAGTTTGACACCTTCCCAATAGGAGGCTTACTACCCGAAGAAGAAAGGACCTTCCCATCCTATGGAATCCGATTATCTAAAGATAGATCACCATCACTAAGAACTATCAAAGTTATTTATTCCCTCCAAACATGTAGACCCATTAATTTTTCTAGTATTTGATTCCAAATTATAATCCAAAGACCCTTTCAATTATCCATGAGATATTGTAGGCTATTTTTTCCATTGATAGTTGCATACTCACTTTTTTTAGCAAGAACTAGTACAAGTGATGAAGGTGTCCTTTTGAGTGCAGTTTTTTATAAAGTGTAAGCTATAATTTTTTAGTTTCCTTTTAGACCCTTAGAATATATAAATATCAATTCCCTTTACATGTTAAAATTGACATCATTCTGAGCCAAAATTTCCTTGGGAATTTTAATGTTGTCAGAGTCCACCTCTACCTGATTAAGCACTACACCATTATATAAGGCATCCTTAAAAGAGACAATAATGATAGGAAAATGAAATTCATCAACAAAGTCAACCTAGATTATTTTGGGCTTAGGATAATCATAAAATCACTAGTCAACCTCATAGGGTGAGAAGATCCATTGATTAGAGATCTCGGCACAAACAACCATTTCAGAAGGACTGTATAGACTAGCTCTTGCATCCTCCTACAGAGGAATGTCAAAAAGAGTATAATCCATTAAATGGATAATAGTAACAAATCTGACTTGAACATTTGGAAGATCCCTAGAACACTGGGAAACCTCTTCATTTTTTTATCTCCTATAATGAGAAAAGTCATGACCTCTTATTGGAAAAATAGAACAACTATTATCAATCCTGAAATTGGATTTAGATCCCCCAATTATACAAAAAGACTCATAAAAATAAGGGATCATTTCATAGTCAACTTTTAGACCGATCTCATCCAATAGTGTAGATGATACCACCTTTTCAATAAGAGTATCAATTAAATAAATTTCAACAAGGACCCCAACGTAATGTCCAAAACATAACATTTCCATTACATTGTCCATCTAAATTGGGATACAAATTGCAGACACAATATCCAACAAAATTATTGGGTGCCATAGAACCCAATTCAATTCATGAATCTGTACCCAAACCTAGGAAAAATATTCCTTAAAATCATTAAAATTAAAAATAATGATCTCATTATAAAATCTCAGAGTTACCAAACTTATATTAATTGAACCTGAACTTCAGGCCCTTGCCTTTGATTCCATGGAAGGTAAGAGGGCATGGGAAAAACCCTAGCCAAGAGAAACACATTTAAGATGAGAAAAAACACAAACTATTACTAATCGAGAAACAAGGTCAGTGACTTTCTAGGGTTTCATAGCTTTTTACAATAGGATATGAGAAATGAAGGAGTGTTTCATATCTCAATCCTTTCAGAAATAGCTCCATATGATATTGAGAAATGTGTGATATTACCTTTCTTGATAATCCATTGAGAAACCCGATCATTGAGTAACGAAAAAGAACCTCTTGAGAAGCCAGAGAAAGATGATTTCCCTATTGAAGCTTCCCCGACCTTACCCTAGGCGATCTTGGAACTTTGATGCTCATGATTATGGTTGGAGGTATAGGAAAACAAATTCAAGCTTCATGGATTACCATAGCCGAAGCAATCACCAAGGTTCGCCGACCCTAATCTCTCTCGTTCCTCTATTATCACTTAATATTTATGTAATTTATTCAAATTTTTGTGGATTTTATAATTTCAATACAACAGGATATATTTAATATATCATTTTTTAAATAAGTCAATTTTATTTATTTATTTTTAATATTATTACAATTAGGTATTATTTATTTATTTTTAATATTTTTAATATTTTTTTTAATTTAAACATTTTATATTATATATATATATTTACTATTTTTTAATATTTTCAATATGTATTCATCATTACTTCAATACATATCAATATTTTTTTAATAATTTATATTTATTTAATAAGTTGGCTCTATGGGGCACAGTTTAGTGGTTCCTCCGCTATCGTACCTATGGCTATGTGTTAAGGAGGTCCTAGTTTCAAGCCCCCTTATCTTCTGTTTTTTTCCTTTATTCTGCATCCCCTAACCTACTATAACTATATTAATTAATACAATTTATCCATTTTATCAATATTTTTAAAGTGTACTCATTTTTAATTATTCAATTTCACTAATTTTTAAAATGCATGTATTTAATGTTATATATTCATTAATAATGTTAAAAATATACTTGTAAATAAATATTTATAAATAAATATATTTATAAAATTATATTTTCTATATTTATAATTTTTTATATTTTTAATTATTATAAATAAATAAATATTATTTTTAAAAAAGTATTTATATAATTATAAATAACTAATTATACATTTTTAAATAATTATAAAAATATAAAAAATTTGTTTAAATAATTATTATATGATATTTATATAAATATTTATATTTATTTATTACATATATATAATTATATAAATATATATAACGATGAAAAAATATAAAGATTATTCTTTAAACATATATATATATATATAAATAATTGTATATTTAAAAATTAATAATTATAATAAATATATTTAAATAATGAATATATTTACTATATTTATATTTATATTTATATTTATATTTATATGTATTTATTAAATATATATAATTATAGAACTACATATAATGATATAGATATATTTATAATAAATATATTTAAATAATGAATATATTTTCTATAATATATAATATATATATATATATATAATGATATAAATATATTTATAATTATAAATAAAAAAAATTATAAATATATTTACAAATATATTTATCAATGTATACTTACTATATTTATAAAATTATATTGTTGTAATTATGAATAAAATTATATAATTTTTTTTAAATAAAATTAATTATGAAATTATAATAAACAATTATATATTTAAATAGATATAAAATATTAATAAATAAATAAATAAATAAATATATTTAAAAAAATTATTTATAATTATAATTATAAATCCTTTATCAGTAATAATGTTTTAGTGATGATAAAGGTTCCTTTTATCAGTGCTGATAAAGATAGATGTTTATTAGTGCTAAAAAAGCACTGAGAAAAGTCATCTTTATCAGTGATCAAAAAGCACTGATAAAGAAGTATTTTGTCAGAACTTTTCAATTTAGTAATGTTAAAAGTTATATTTATCAGTGTTTTTTTGCAAGTGCTGATAAAATTTTCCTTGAAATTTTTAAAAGAACCCTAATCACGATTGATTTAGTCACGATTCTCAAGCTCTCGCATAACTCCCCTGCTGTCGGCGATCCTCGTTTACACTCTCTCATTGATGTTGTGAGGCATGTGATGAGAGCCTAGGAATTTATTTTATCATTTATGATTTGTATCTATTATTGAAAGTTCCAAGTAAAGTTTCAATTGGGGTTAAAAATGAACTATTTTTTCTTCTTCATTCGGCGTAGCATTGGAACTACTATGTAGTCTTTTGTTTACTATGGGTTCAAATCCCTCTCTTTTCAGAATATCTCATCACCTAATTAAATTTTACCAACTGAAAAAATGTATAAAAAATGGAATCTGATTAGAATTATTTATATATTATGTATATGATATATATTTGATATATTTTAACTCTAATGATTGAAAATGGAAACGAGCTGCGTGCTTGACATATTATAGGCCACCATGATTTTCATTTAACATGTTCCTTACTTTTTCCAAAAACAATCTACATGGATAAGTATATTTATTTATATACATATGTTATTATTATATGAATTTCAATTTAATGTAATTTTTTTAATGAAAATTTGGTTCAAACAATATTAATTATCACCTCCAATTATTTGATTTTAGGGTATTTTCTAATTTTTTTATTAAAGTGATAAAAAATGAACACTTATGTTTTGAGAATTATATTTTTGAAATGTAATATTTTAGAATCCATAATTAAAATTTAATTTTGGTTATTTTTTAATTTGAGTCGGTATTGATTATACATAGGATACAAATATTTTTTAAAATTAATAAGTTCTAGGTTTTATTTTATTTTTTGAAAATAAGTCATATGTATTTTTCCATTATAATTAGATGTAATAAATAGTTTCTCATTAACTATATAAATTACTTCTTGATTTACTTTAAGGATAAGTTTTTCTTTATCAATTTCTCAATATTTAGATCATGTAGGATATGCAAGATTTTATAATTTATATATTATAGAGTATTTTTTAAAAAATAGAGAATTTATTGTTTATTAACCATTTAAATATCTTATTCATGATTAAAATAATTCAGTACTAATAAAATAACTCCATTGATTAGGGTTTTATATTGGATTTGAACACATTCAATGATAGTGAATGGTTTTAATTAAGTTAGATTTGAGAAAACATGGGTCATCTGTAGTCTTGATCAATTATTTTCTATTACACATGTTATAATAGAAATATTTAAGTGATTATCATGTTTTATTATTCGATTAAGCAATGTGATGTTTATGATACCTGATTATTTTTTGTTTTTATGTATGTATTTAGTATTTTATTTTTTAGATGAAATGGTTCATAATATACATACATACATATATATATATATATAGGATAAATATATTCTTTAAATTATTTTACTGTTATCAAATACAAATATGGTTTTAATAATATTTATACTGTAAAATGAACCAATACACATTTACAAACAAAACTGACTAAGGGAACAATATATATGAGTTATTATAAAATGTAACATTAATTTTTTTCTAGAAATTAGAATTTTTGGAAATGGAAAATTTTGGTGACTTTTATTTAGTAAGTATTCATTTTTATATTTGTAATTATTTTTTCCTGATTATTTAACTAATTTTTTTTGTTTAATAAACTAATAATTTGTTATCTAGTCTAATTTATTTGAATTTTTTTTATTAAATTTAATATATAACTATTTTTTTGTTAAATTATGATACATATTCCCTTATAATATTTTCTTTGAATGATCACATGAAATTATTTGAAATGATTTTTAATATACCTCTCAAAGTATGATTACAATATTTTTATACCAGAAATACACATTTGGAAGTGATAAAAATAGTTTTTATCGTACATTAGAATACCATGGGTATTATGTGAGGGGTAGGTATGGTATGTTAGAGTGTGATTTATTATAGAAAAGTTTGTGATTCATCTATGGTTAAGGTGATGGTGATGTGATATTTCTGTTGTTATTTGTTCTTTTTTATGATTTTTTAGAAGATAGGTTTAACTAATGTATTTTGGTGACCATTTTGTGGATCTTTCCTAAGGGAAAAAATTATGTTATGACCACTCCATATTTAAAACTCACTTCCTATGAAAAATGTCTATGTTATACCAATTTTATGATTTGGATGCAATAAGTTCATGCGATGGTTATCCCTAGGGGACAGTCTTGGATGCTATGAGTTTGATGTCGAATCTTATGGAACCTGTGATGTGGTTATTTCTAGAGGGAGATAAATATTTTTTTCTCCTTCTATGATTCAAATTTCAACATATTATTAGTGAAATGATTTGAATTTCAAGGAACAACCATGGTATAAAATTATGGTATGATTAGTATAATTCACTTGTGTGAAATGAAGTATGTACATTTCATTACCATGGTGTCCTGGTTAGTACATAACGACTTGAATTACATGTGTATTTTGAGTGTTACTATATTGAACATATACTCAAATATATGCATTGTTTAATATTTTTGGGGCCTTGTCAGTATTTACTTGTTTATTTTTATTCTCACACCCTAAACATGAGACTAAGTTTATATAGAGATCTTATATATGAGATAAAGGTGAGGGAAAAAGGAATAGTAACATAAATTAGTTTCGGTGTAGCCCAATGGGGATGGGATGATGTTTTCATGGTAGTATTAAGGACTTTTTAGAATTTTGAGATGAATTCAGAGGATAACACCTACCATAGTGGATTAATTATTTTCTTAAATTCAATTACTCGTTTCATTCAAAATTGATGAATTATAATCATTTGAAAAAATAGTGTGAAGATGAAGTTAAATAGTTCATCAATCTTGAAATAATTTATGCATACGACCCTTCTCAAATCCAATTTCCGTGTTTATTTTTTTTATTCAAGAAAAATTAAATGTTTTTCTATTCATTCTGCCAATGTCTTTTTAACATGATGATGCTACCAATCCCAAGGAAGAATAGATTGTATGAAACCAAAAAATTATTAGTGTATCAATAACATTTTGATGAAAAATACAAGAACGATGAAACATCACAGTGTTTAATAAACTTATTAAGGCAAGAAGTCAGGGAATAAAATTTGAGGTTGGTTGGAATCAATGCGGCCAACCTACCGACCCCAAAAAGTCAATGTTTATTGGTTATCTTGGGTTAACAATGAGGATGAATGTGCCAATTGATATTGATTCGTGACACCACTTCCAAACCTTTGGAAAGATATAGCAGTAATATTATGATATAATTTATCTATGTTATAAAAAAATTATATAATGAAAATTTAATTTAATTTTAATTATTTCTTGTAGAGTTCACTTATTTTGAATATTTATGTAATAAATGTGTCTTAATATACACTGGAAGGTCCCATAGGGTCTTTCAAACTCTTCTTACCATGTTATATCTTAGGGATGTTGAGAGGAAAGTAAAGCCCCACCCTCCAGTTAGTTATGGATACATTATAAACTAGGAAACATGGAATTATTTGGTCATTCTTCGTAATGAGAAAAAAATTAGGTCATTGAATCCAATAATATATTATTTGACATTATTTATTCTATCCAAATTTTATTCAAAATTATTAGTTTTTGAAAAGAAAATAGTACTGAAAAATAATAAACAAGCATTGAAACCAATGTACCCTGATCACAAAGTAATGATGGGATACACTTCACTAGAGAAGAAATTGGTATGTATTTTAAATAAACAATAAATTTTTTATGAGATGTAAAAAAATATATTTTTCTTTTTTTTATGAATATAGATGAAGCAAAATCTGAAGCCACTTCCCTCTCATGTCATGTGCTATGGAAAGATTCTCTTATAAATAAAGCGGGTAAAATATAGGATGAAAACAAAAACGTAGTATGAGAAACAGGTGTAAGTATGACATAATAATAATTAATTATAACTTGTAACAATATTATATAAAAATATCAATTTATGATCAAATTATTTTATATAGTTTAGACACAAGAATAAGTAGTGACTATATAAGAAGAAAAACTACTTTCAGTAGATTTGATGTAGCTGGAACAATATGGTCGTTTTAGAGGATTAGATTTTGGAATGTCTTCATGAACATATTTCATGAAGATAAAACCACATGAAGATAAATATAAAATGGTGAAAGGATTTTAGATGAAAATAGATGCTTTGAAATATATTATTATTTGGTCTAGTTTGGTAGACCAATGTATGATAAAGGATCAAAGTGAACCGATGGCGGAACAAAGATCCACACATGAACCAAATTACCCCCACTAGCTTTGAGGATAATCATTACCCTCAACCTCATACCTTAATTGAGGAAATAAATATTTTCATTACTCCTTCTCCAAAATCTGAATCAAACAACTTCCAATAACTTTATATTAATAAAATTCTATAGGGTACATTTTTATGGGATTTGTATCTGCCAACACCCATGCACTGCCTTGTTACATGGGGTATGTTTTATAATATTCTAGGAGAAAAGATAAATCATAAATACCTACCAAAAGATAACATGAGAGTGAGTATTGAGGCATCTCATGAGACGACTACTAAGTTTTATGTTTCACCTGATGGTACAAATATTACAACACTCAATGATGCTATTAGAACTTTCATAGCATGACCATTGAATTTTATAATGATACATGAAGTATGTCTTAAAAACATTTCAAAAACCTATAAAAATTGATGAAAAAAATGTCTGAAGTGTGGTATGATATTACAAATAGATAAAGTGATGGGTAAATAGAAGTTTAGATCAAGACAATCTAGTGAATTGACCTAGAATGTTAAATGACCTTCTAGGAGTACATTCCCCCTTCCTGATCCAGATAAACATTTATTACTATTATAACTTCATTCATAGTCCACATTTCAATATGAAAATATGTATTACATTCTATATGAAAAATAAATATTTGGAACTTTTATGATAAAAATAATTGTCCTCGAGGCTGTAAAAAATATTCTCAAGCATGAATGGATGGGTGTCTCAGTTTTGAATACATAAATAAGGCACATTTTCATAATAACTCTTTCCAAATATAAATCTAATATGTTTATTGAGGTTAATAACTCTTAATATTTTTATTGGTGTTTATAATACTATTATACATAGGAAAAATAGTGAAAAGAATTATTTGGATTCATTAATCCCTATATCATTAATACAAAAAACTTACATTGAATATGGATGGAATTGAGATGAAAAGAGATGATATAATTGAAGAATTTGAGAATTTTTTTTCCTGAAATCACACTATTTTTATGCCAACAATGTATAATTAAAACACTAAAGTATAATCACATAAAATATATTTTTAATTTTTTCATTACTAATTTGTTTTGATTTTTTATCCAGCACTAGATACTGATCGTACTCAATCTAGATACCCCAAATATTTATTTTTTGGATCCAATGCATGGATATTGAACAAACATACCACACATGATGTTTATTGTGAATTTTTAATACACTACAATCAACATTTTTTATATAAATATCGAATTATATGTTTTAGTCCGTGTTTTAACAAGAATTTTGTTATGATTTAGTATTCACTAAATATAGGCTAAATCATGGAATGAAGTTAGTTTCTGAACATATAAAGCCCATGGATTACTAAAAATGGAAGCATATTAAGCTATAAATAAGAATATTTAACTATAAAAACATATTTCAAACCAATTTAACTATTTTGGTCAATGTTTCTGCAGTGTCCAAAGCAAGATAATGGTAATGATTGTGGATATCGTGATTGAAAATTTATGAGAGAGATCATAAAGCATGAAATGACCAGCATCCCCAAATAGGTAATTTCTGAAGGTAATTACAATTTCATTAAATATATTTCTTAATAATTTGTTTTTCGATATTTTCTCAGTCTTATCAAGATTACCGACAACCTTCATACTCAAAAGAAGAAGTAAATTTGTTTTGAGATGAGTGGGCAGTAAACATGGTGTCAGAATGTTTTACAGTAAGAAATTTAGGTGATTACTTGTTATGTTTGTTATCTAGTATAAGATATTACGTAAGAAATATATTTGGGGTGTGAATAATTAGTGTGATAATTTTTATATATTATTTTAGAACTATTTCTAAAGGATAATTATAATAGAGAAAATCAATTTGTTTAGAAGTACTGACCTGCAAACAATTAAATTTTTCATAAATAGTGGAGGTGGAAGAATATGGGGAGGAAGAGGTGGTGGAAGAAGAAGAGGTAGAGGTAGAGGTGGAGGCAGAGGTAGAGGTGGAGGCAGAGTCAAAGTTATAGAACAAGGTGGAGGAGTAGGTAGTGGAGGAGACCAAGGCAGAGGAGGAGGCTAAGCATTGGATTATAAACAATAAAATTGCTTAGAAATGATGTAGAATGGGGATAATTCTAAGGTTGTGTTTGATAGTAATTGTTTAAATGTGCACAAAAAACACATCACTTAAGATAATATCCATTGTGAATGTTTTTTAATTGGATTATTGAAAAAATGTTTTCACCACTTATTTACGTGATTTTATACAAGAATTTAAGTTAAGGAATTTTTTTAGAAACAAAAAAAAACCACTTATTTTTTCAAACTGATTATAATAGGATAAAATTTATATTATTAAATTCTAATTACTATCAAATATTACTAAAGTTTTAATGAAAACCCTTATAAAAAAAATTGAACAACAATAAAAAATAGATGCAATTTCTTTCCCATGACTTCTCTACAATATAAACAAAGGTTATTAGTAGTAGCAATAATAGTCACCTGATAGTCATAAAACAATAATCCGGTCATCAAAAAAATTATATAATCCAACTCAAATTTTTAAATAAATACTTGTGTAATCAACCACCAAAGACCAAAGGTGTATGATAAAACTATTGGAGGACAACCATCATTGATTGGTTGTGGTCATTGAGGAGAGATGGTGTCAAAGGAAACATGGAATCAAATGAAAATCAACCACCTTATGAATAAATACCCAAAAATACAAAACTCACTTCCAATTAAATAGTGAAGAAATGAAAATCTAAACAAATAACCCTTTGAAAAACATTCTGTTAGATTGATCAAAACCTCTAAAAAAATAAATACAAAATTTCATGGAATAAATCATGAATTTTTATAAAAATAAAAATATATTGGTTTCCCTTTGGTGAATGGTGGAATTATTTGAGCTATTAAATCATCAATTATATACATGATATAAAATCACAAATTCTTGTGAAATCCATACAAGTAACATTCATTATTCTTGTGTAGATATTTTTTATAAAACAATCCATGTTCATAAGATTGTTAATAAAAAATTCATCATCATTATTAATAAAAAATACATGAGAATAGATATATTATTATTTTGATGAAAAAATAATTATGATTTTTGTTAGATTTTCTCATCACCCAACATATTGTGAAGGATATACTAATATATATCAAAATCCAAGAATATTTAATGAATTCCCTAGGTGTTAGTGTTATTTGGATTCTATAAATGGATATAATGATTTTTAATACTGTCCAAATGGGTAAACAATTCATAATCAATTTTAGTGTATTTTGAAAATACATAATGTGTCAAACTAAAGTTTCCCATCAAAAAAGGTAAACAGTTTATCATTGAGTTGGTACTCTCGATGATGTTTAAAGGGTAATATATATTTTATTATATTCCATAAAACTCATATGTAAATATTTATTTTAGTTCAATTAATGAATTATTATAGGTCTACACTAATGGTTAATGTTTCTAGGAATAAATGAATTTTTTAACAAGTATGATTCACTCATGTACTATGATATTTCACTCAACAAGGATGATTCAATCATGATGATAATATTTTTTTTATCCAATGCATTCGACATTCCAGGTTATCAAACTTCAATAGTTCTAGATGACCCAAAGTGTTGAATACACTATAGGAGAAAATTTCATAGTTGAATCAACCATGCTTCAATGAAATACATGGTATACCTAGTATGAGTCAAATATTGTGGTTTCAGTTTAAAATTGACATTTTATTAATGTATTGTTTTATATTTATGTTTAATTTATTTACTTATACTATTACTAAAATAAGAATTATTTTATTATACAAGTGGATTATTTTTCTCAAGTTGGGGTGGTATGTTCGAAGATTCTCATGGTTGTGCGAGCTTGGACTTAAAGGTTTCAGTTAGGATAACAAAAAGAAGGAAATGGGTCAACAATGTTAACAACCATCACTAAAAAGTGAATTTAAATACTTATTTATTTATTTTTTTCAAAATTTTATCTACTATTTTTACGTTAATTTCATTTTCATTTTTATCTACTATTTATTTTTGGATAAATCTTTTGGGAAGTTATATTTTTCTTTAAATCATCTGCAACAAAAAATAAAATAGAGAACATGGTTCTTTTGGATGAGGCATTTCAGGGAGAATGGGGATTCTTATTCCATATAAATGGAACATTTATTTATTCTCTTTCTTGGTGAAAATGGATTAAAAAAAGACATATCACATAATCAATTATCTGTATCTCAATTCAATGCACCATGTGACCAGTATGACTTAAAAAACATTTTTCTAGTTTATAATTTACATTTTATTAAAAAACACACATCAAATACTAAAAAAAAAATTAATATTGTTCTTATAATTTAGGATAAAAAACCACAGGTCATTTTTTAGGTGTAGGAATCAACCGAACCTACATATGATACAAGATGTGCTTGGTATAACTCAAAGTGTTTGTTATTAGATGAAAATTGAAATTTATGTTCACAAAACATCACTCACAAAATACTAATAAAACATGATCATATTTTCTTGATAATTTTTTAAAAAAATTAATAATTCATTTGTGAAATTTAAGGTTTTGTCTCACATTAAAATGGAAGACGATGTGACCGGTATAACTCAAAGTGCGTGTTTCCACTTTGAAATATCATTTTAGAAAAAAACACAAGTGATGTACAAAAAAATAATAAAACAAATTTGTATTATTTTGATACTTTAGAAAAATAAACCATAAGTTATTTGGGACATGTTTCAACCATTCACACCAAAATCTGATGTACGGTATGACCGATATGGATCCATGTGAGTTTTTTTATTTAAAATTGACATTAATTTTTTTTAAAGATAACTGACATACTAAAAAGAGAGTAAATGCATTAATGTTATTTTTATACTTTAATAAAATGAACCATAAATAATTTTTGATGTGTATGAATCATCCACACCTCAATCTGATACATGATGTGCCCAATATGACTCGAAGTGTATGTTATGTGTTTAAAGTTGACATTTTAGTAAAAAAAGTGTCACCCACTAAAAACTGAGAAAATTTTACAAATTTTCATAATAATTTAGGAAAATGATTAATAATTCATTTTGGATGTGTAGGAAAAAGTGTCACATCGAAACAGAACATGATGTGACTGGTATGAATCAAAGTGTATGTTTCCAGTTTAAAATGTCGTTTTAGAAAAGAATACAAGTGGCATACACAAAATCAGGAAAATAGATTAAAATTATTTTGATACTTTAGGAAAACAATAAATAAGTCATTTAAAACATGTATTAATCAGCTAAAACTCAATCCAGTGTATGGTGTGACCGATATGACTCCATGTACGTATTTTTATTGAAAAGTTACATTAGTTTTACTAAAAATGAAAACTGAAATACTCAAAATCGATCAAACACTTTTTCATTGTTTTAATACTTTATGAAAATGATCCATATGTCATTTTTGATGTGTAAGAATCAAACACACTTCAATATGACACACAATGTGCCTGATATGTCTAAAAGTGTCTATTATGAGTAAAAAATTAACATTTTATTACAAAACGTCTCACTCACTGAAAACCAAGAATGAATGCTTGTATTTTCTTGATAATTTATGAAAATTATTCATAATTCATTTATGACATATAAGAATCAATATCATATCAAAACCATCCATTATGTGATCAGAATGAATCAAAGTTTATGCTTCCAATTTAAAATGAAATTTTAGTAAAAAAACACAAGTGACATACTCAAAACTAATAAAAAACATTCAAATTGATTTTATACATTAGGAAAATGATCCATAAGTCATTTGTGACACGTAAGAATTAGCCTCACCTCAATTCGATGCATGGTTTGACTGGTATGAATTGAAGCGTGTCTTTTCAATATATAAGTGTTATTTTAGTTTACAACATGCATCATATCTCCAAAACTGATAAAACAAGCCTAGGTTGTTTTCTCATCATTATATATGAAATTACTTAATTAAATTACTTATAATTTTTATCTTATACTTATTTATTTAATTTTCACAGAGATAATGCTTGAAGAAGAATGATAAATGGTGTGACTTGTAAGGATCAACCAGAACTCAATCTTATACACAGTGTTCCTTGTATGACTCAAAGATTAGTTTAAAATTAACTCTTTCTATTTAATAATTCCTTTGTATTATTACTAACATAAGATTTTTTTCTTATATAGGTTTGTTCTTTTTATTGAGCATGAGTGGTTTTTTCTTTCATACAGGTGATTTATTTTTCCCTATAATAGTGTTTTTTCTTGTATTTGTGTTATAAATTTTATTGCATTTAAATTATATATTTTATTTTTATTTTTCTCATTCATAGTGATTTTTCTGGTGTTGCATTCTACTATAACAACACATTGCAGTATGCCCCTCTACTAATGCTACTAAATGCATAGATAAAGGTACCCTTTATTAGAACTAAATAAAAGTGATGATAAATAGTGTCTTTTATCAGTTTTTTATCACTGATAAAACTAGCACATATAAAAGCCTAGGTATTTTAACCACGCTCTAGTAGTAAATGATTATTTAGCGCTGATAAAGGCCAATTATAGCATTTTTAAAGTCCAATTAGTGTTGGATAAATTATATTTAATAAATTTATATATAAATACATATCAATAGATATTTCTATATGAAATATGATTTTTAATAATATATATTATTTTATTTATGTGAATTTTTAAATAAATATATTATATATCAGGTGTAAATGTATATTTATTTATATATAAATAATATTTAATAAAATATATTATACTTTTATCAATATATATTTATATATTAATATATAATTCTTAATGATATAAGTTTTCTTTGTAAATATACCTTTTGTCAATGTTTTCTAGTGATGATAATGGTCACCCTTTACCAGGGCTACAAAAGTGCTGATAAAGGACTATATTTGTTAGTTCAAATAAAAGAGATGATAAAGAGTGACAACATCAGATTTTTCAGTGTTAATAAATAGTACTTTTATTATATTTTTTTAGTTAGAATTAAAAAATTCTAGTGTTGTTTGTCACGAGTTTTATGGAAGTGTATTTTTGGATAATTTCATTATTATTTATAAATATATTTTTCATAAATTAATAATAATTTATTTAATTGAGTTCCAGAACCCTAAGTCTACTACCTTAATATTCATATCCTAAATCTATCCTAATATTAAACCAATTTTGAATCCTTACTGTCTCCATATTTAATCTAATTGGGTGGAGTACTGTTTTTGTAACTATTGGATTTTTTAAAATTAATTTAAGCTTATAAACGTTTATCAAATTATCATATATTTAAATAATATACCATTTTTTAAATAAATATTTATTAATAAATTATGACCTAATATTTTCTACTGATTCAAATCTATGAGAGATACACCAGTTAGGTTTAACAAAAAATACCTTTTGTGCATGTATTCTCATATATATATATATATATATATATATATATATATTTGTGTTCGTGTGTGTGTAAATATATCACTCATGCCTCCCTCCCTATGTTCATTGAGCCTGAAATCCATCTCTATAATAGAGATCCTCTAAATTAATTTCATTTGATTTCGGATCATTAAAATATATATTTATCTCATAGATAAATAAAATTAAAAAGAAAATAAGACGTACCTTGATCAATTGAACCATCTGGATTTGAGTATCCTTGATTTTCTCCTACATGAAATCATTTCTATCATTTTCCCACTCTCTCTTCTACAGTGATTTTGATGGAACATACTGGAATTGTAAACTGATTCTTAATTGGCAAGGACATGATCCTTTAAATAGGGATAAAACAATTTTCATGGTTGTATATTTAATTAACTAACAAAGTCTTTAAATTTTATAATATTATCCCTCAATATCCCATTATAATAATATTAAACAAAATATTACATGAGTTATTCAAACATTATCCCACTTAAATCATGTTGTTGGACTCCTCATGTATGAATCATGTTTTAATGATCACAAATCTCATTAATTATCACAACTCTCTTTAACAATCACAAATCTCATTAATTATCACAACTCTCTTTAATAATCCCAAACCTCATTAATTATCACAACACTCTTTAAAAATACCAAATCCCATTAATGATTACACATCTTATTCAATCATGTTTATTTATGTTTCAAATTAAATCATGCATTATAATGGATAAGCTCAATCCACTTTATGCATATTTTTGTTTATGTCTGAATACTGTTATTTTCCTAAGTACAAGACATCGTGAGTCAGACACCATGAGCCAGGAACTGTCAAACCTGACACTGTAAAGCCAGACAATGTAAAGATCAAACACCGTAAATCCAGACACTGTAAAGATCAGACACCGTCAGCCAAGACACTGTGAATACAATACACCGTGACGGAAACATTGTGACCAAGACACCGTGAAGACAAGACACTGTGACACTCCGACCATGACTCTCAGACACCGTGACACTTAGACTGTGACACTCAGACACCATGAAGGAGACACCATTTTCTCAACTTACTGTGACACCATTTCTTAAACTATTTTTTCGTCTTTCAATTTAATGTTTAACGATCATATTTGATGCCATTAATGCACTGAAATAATTAATGTTTCTTTTTAGACATATTACAAGGTATGAAGCACAAAACACATGGAACCTTTTGGCTAAATCTCATGCATTCGAAGATAAAGAGTAGAGAGTGCCCAACAATGATACAACGTGATACTAAACGAAATACAGGTGTGTGAACACGACCACGAAGAGCACTTTGTAAGCTTTTCAAAGAAATCATTTTTCACATGCAAGCAATTCGACTCTGCTGAAGAATATACGAAGTACACTGGAATCCAAGAGAACATCTTCACATTGTCAAAGCTCATGGAGAACACATGATGAATCGTGACACTCTATTTTTTAAGACAAAAACAAGAGAAGGACTCAGAATTATCTCTGCTAAATCGAAGGATTCTAGAACTGAAATTCAAATCACTAGAGATTTCTAAACTCATTTCTACTCTCTCTTAGTGATTCTTTTACTTAACTTTTGAGCAGTTTGTATACTATGTAAATTCCATACACACACTGATTCTTGTGATAAACTGAAGGATTTATAAATCCTTACACCAAACTCTCTACTTATGTTTACCCACAACAACTATTAAGAGGTCCTTGTGTGGCCTGGTTATTATTTTTTTACCCACGACAATTGTAGAAGAGGTCCATGTGTGTCTTGGTTATTATTTGTTTCCCCACAAAAACTATGGAAGAGGTCCCTATGTGACCTGGACAGTCTGTTCACTGTTGTTAACCCCGATCCAGGGTGTGGATCAAATTTTATTGATATACACTACTTGGTGGAAGGTGATCACCAAGTGGAGTGGATTAGGTCTCAGCTTGAGACTGAACCACTTGTTTTATATCAACTGTGCTGTTTAATTTATTCTCCTCCATTTTACTGCTTTATTGAATAATCCAGAAAACTCTAATTTCACTTTGATATCTTTTCTTGTAAAGAATTTATAACTGATTTGTCTTAGTAGGATAAATTCAAAAGTAATATTAATAATACATATTAAGATTACTGAGAACTAATCAATCTTCAAAGAAGTTGTTTAAAAAGTCAAACTCTTATAGTAGTATAACCTTGATTAACTGGGTTTTATCTGAATTTGGGGAATACCAATTCTTTTAAATAATATTTTTTTGTAATAGGAATTTTTATAGTCACTCAATTCACCCCTCCCCTCTTGAGTGAACTACTTCGACCAATATTTGGAATCAGAGGCTGTTTTACTAGGACTCGGTGTAATCTTTCTCAACTGTGATTATAATTGTACTTTAAAGATCTGTAAATTTCTGTTAATTCTAAATTTATATCTCTTTTAAAGTAATTTGTTAGTATAGATAATAGATTATAATCTGCTGTAACCAACAGACCACCATTCTTTAATGGAACCAACTATGCTCAATAGAAAATTAAAATGACAATGCATCTAGAGAGTATGGGCTTTGAAATTTGGTCATCCATTATAGATGAATACAAACTTCCTGTGACTAATAGAATTACATGGGATGAGCCTAAAAAACTTTCTTACAATAACAATTACAAATCCATGAATTCTCTATACTGTTCCTTAAGAGATGAAGAATTTAATAGGATTTCTGCCTGTAAAACTGCCCATGAAATTTGGGATACCTTGTTTGTCTCGCATGAAGGCACATCTAGTGTAAAGGAAATGAGTCTTAATACTTATACTATAAAATATGATACTTTCAAGATGAAACCTGATGAGCCTATTTATGACATGTATCTTAGGTTCAATGAGATTTTCAACACAATGATTTCTCTTGGAATAGAAATCACTGCCAAAGAACAGATCATGAGAATTATTAGGTGTTTACCAAACAGATGGAGGGTAACCTCTATCTCAATTAGAGAATCATGTGACATCAGTAAGATACCTATAAAAGAACTCATTGGGAAACTGATGATGTATGAGTAAGAGCTGAAAGTCCACAAAGAAGAGGAGGATGAACCAAAGAGAAAATCTGTAGCATTTAAGACCACCTTCTCAAAGCAAAAAGACAAAGGGAAACTGGAAGCTTATGTAGAAAGTTACACCACTGAACAATCATAACCTGATAGTGATGAAGAGAATGATCAACTGGGCAAGAGATTCAAGTTTTTTTACAAGAAGAAGAATTTTTTCAGAAATCCTACCTTCAAGGGAAAGTATAATAAAAAAGGGAACTGGAAAAAGGACTGGAAAAGAAATGACAAAACTAATGAAATTGTATGCTATGAATGTAAGCTCAAAGGACATATAAAATCTGACTTTCTAAAGCTCAAGTATAATAAGAAGTATGAGGACAAGGACAAGAATTACAAAAAGGCAATGAAAGCAACTTGGAGTGCCTCTGAGGATAGTTCAAGCGACTCAGAGACATCACATTATGAACAGGCTAACAAATCCAATATATGTTTTATGACAAACACATCTGAGGTAACACTGAAATCTTATATGCATAATCCATACTCTTCTGAAGAGGAAAGTGACTATGAAAATATGACTAATGAAGAAATGTTTGAATATTGCAACATGCTTGAAGAGACATGCAATGAATTAAAAGATAAACATAAATCACTGAAGAAACAACATGCTCTCACTGCAAATGTTAAATATGAACTTACTACTGAAAAGGAGAAAAATTCCCAACTGCTCAAAGAAAACAATGAATTAAAAATATCTAATGAGCAATTAAAAAGTGACTAGAAAATTTTACTAATGGGAAAAATACCCTTACACAAATGCTAGGAAAACAAATTTCCCCCAAATACAATACTGGCATTGGTTATCAACCTGGTAAAAGAAACCTTAGTAGAACGAATTTTATTTCCAAGTCTAGGACATATAGTTTTGTTCCCAGTTCTAGACACAACTCATCTAGCTTGAGTCCTGATACATAGTCTACTATTTCAAGTTTTTGTGGACCAAATACAGTTTATTTTTCAAAAACTTTACATAATGTTTATAAGAAACCTATGAGACAAATATGGGTTCCTAAAGAACTTATTACTAATGTTACTGGACCCAAACAAGTATGGGTACCAAAATATATCTTTTCTTTATCATGTTATAGGAAAGCTTCTTAAAGAGATCTTGTAAGAATCTATGGTACTTGGATAATGGATGTTCAAGGCACATGATAGGAGACTAATCATGCTTTAAGAATCTGATAAATGTAGATGGAGGACATGTCACATTTGGTGACAATGCCAAAGGGAAGATCATTGAAAATGATGCTTGTAATGTCTTTAATTCTAAAGATGAATTAATATTTTCTGCATCAAGGAATGAGAACGTTTATTTTGTTAATTTAGATTCCTTAACTTCTCAAAAATTTTCATGCTTAAGTGTATTTCGTAAATAATCTTGGCTCTGGAATAGGAGATGAGGACACTATAATGTTCACTCCATTAGAAAGCTAACTAGAAAAGGCCTAGTTAAAGACTTACCCAAACTTGAGTTTGCAAATGAAAAAGTGTGTAATCATTGTCAAAAGGCAAAACAACACAAAATCTATTTCAAACCAAAGAAATAAGTTTATAATTCTCAACCTCTCGAATTGGTTCACATGGATTTGTTTGGACCATCTAGAGTTTCTAGTTTAAATGGGAAGCACTATGTTTATGTTCTAGTAGATGATTTCTCTAGATATACCTGGACCTTTTTCATAGATCACAATAGTGAAGCCTGATCTTATTTTACTAAGTATTCCAAGTCTGTAGAAAACCTTAGTGGCCTTAAAATCAAATATTTAAGAAGTGATCATGGTCTTGAGTTTGAAAATCAAGAGTTTAAATCCTTTTTCTCACAAAATGGTTATAGTCACAATTTCTCTTCCCCTAGAACATATCAGCAAAATGGTGTTGTTGAAAGAATAAATATAAACTTGCATGAAATCTCTAGAACAATTCTTAGTGAATATGATTTACCTATTTACTTTTGGGATGAAGCTGTTAATACAGAATTCTACATAATCAATAGATTCTTGATTAGACCAATTCTCAAAAAGACCCTGTATGAACTATGGAACAATAGGAAGCCTAAGGTTAATTACTTTACAGTTTTTGGTTGTAAAGTCTTTATTCTCAACACTAAGGATAATGTTGAAAATTTTCATCCAAAAGTGATGAAGGAATTTTTCTAGGTTACTCAATATTAAGTAAATCTTATAGAGTATTCAATAAAAGAACTAAATGTGTGTAAGAAACTGTTCATATCAAGTTTGATGAAATAGATACACATTAGCCTAGAACCATCCTAGAAAATATGGAGGATGATGTATCAAATTTGAACATCAACTCAAATTCCTCAAATTCCTCTCTGAAAGAATATGTGAAAACTTACAATTCTAGAAATTCTATTCAATCGGGTTATAATGAACCAGAATCTATTGATGAACCTAAAATCACTAGTCCCTCTTTTTCTAGAAAGGTTAGAACCCTTAGAAACCATCCCTTAGATGTTATTGTATGAGACTTAGAGAAATGAACACAAACTAGAGCTTCTCTTAGAAATCAGGTTTAACATCAAGCTTTCTTGTCACAACTTGAACCTAAAAACATTGATGATGCCATCAATGATGAATTTTGGGTAATGTCTATGCAAGAAGAACTTAATCAGTTTTAAAGAAACAAAGTTTGGAAACTTGTTGAAAGACCCAAGGACACTTTCATCATAGGCACTAAATGGGTGTTTAGAAATAAAGTAGATGAAGCTGGAAACATAGTTAGGAATATGGATAGATTAGTTGCACTAGGATACTGTCAAGAAGAAGGAATTGACTATGAGGAGACCTTTTCTCCAGTAGCCAGACTTTAAGCCATCAGAATCCTACTTGCTTATGCTGCATATATGACCTTCAAACTATATCAAATGGATTATAAAAGCACATTCTTAAATGGGTATATAGCTGAGGATGCCTTTGTTGAACAACCCCCTAGATTTAAAAATCCTCATTTTCCAAATCATATTTTCAAACTATCAAAAGCATTATATGGTTTAAAACAAGCTCCAAGAGGTTGGTATGACAGATTAAGTACTTTTCTTATTTCCAAAGGCTTTACCAAAGGAATAGTTGATCCTACCCTCTTTATAAAATGAATTTCTAATGATGTTTTAGTAGTTCAAATCTATGTAGATGATATTATTTTTGGATCTTCAAAAAATTCATTATGTATTGATTTTTCTAAAATGATGCAAAATGAATTTGAAATGAGTTTAATGGGTGAACTAAAATTATTTCTTAGATTTAAAATCTTTTAAAATAATGATGGAATTGTTTTAACTCAAAGTAAATACACTAAAGATATTCTAAAACGTTTTGGATTGTATAGCACTAAAAGTAGTGACACTACCATGAGTACCACCTGTAAGTTGGATCTTGATGAAGATAGAAAATATGTTGATCAAACCACTTATAGAGGAATGATTGGAAGTTTAATCTAATTAACTTCTATCCATTCTGACATTATGTTTAGTGTGTGTATGTGTGCTCGTTTTCAAGAAAATCCTATGGAATCTCATTTAAATGATGTAAAGATAATTTTCTAATACCTCAAGCATACACCCAATCTAGGACTGTTCTATCCTAAAGGAAAATCATTTAAAATAGTTAGTTATTCTGATGCTGACTTCAGTGGCTGTAAGTTAGATAAAAAGAGAACCTCTGGAACATGTCACCTTTTAGGCAAGCCACTAGTATCATGGTGTAGTAAGAAACAAAATTCTGTTTCATTATCTACTACAGAAGCTGAATACATAGATGTTGGCAGTTGTTGCGTAGAAATTTGGTGGATGAAACACACATTACTAGATTATGGATATCAATTCAGACATGTACCAATAAATTGTGACAACACAAGTGCTATTAACATTTCAAAAAATCATGTTTCACATTCTAGGACAAAACACATTGATGTAAGACATCATCTTTTGAGATATCATTATCGAAAAGTTGATATTACCTTGGAATTCATTGGTACAAAATATCAACATGATAATATATTCACTAAACCATTAAATTATGAGAGAATAGACTATATCATACATAACCTTGGAATGATAAATCTCAAATAGATATCTTACTTGTCTTACTGTTCAATGTTTTACTATGTTTTACTTTACTGTTTCGTGATTACGGTTTCTAAGTAACTGTCTCTCATGCCTACAGTATCACTGTTATCACTTTGTACTCATGGTCTAACATTGACTGTATCACCATAACACGCACTAACAAGTTCGCTCACTGTCTCACCGTGACAACCACTTGATGTCTCACTATAATGACCATTTACTATCGGACAGTGACGTCCGATCACTGTCTCACCGTAACAACCCTTCACTGTCTCACCATGAGAATTGTTTATGATATTCTTTAAACCCGTATTGTGGTAATTATTATTTCACCTAGTTTACTTTCCTGCATTTTTATTTTTGTGACGTTTGACATTCCCAAATGATAAAACAATGAGTTTCACTCGGTTCTTCACCCGGAATTTCTCCTACTCACTCATTTTGAACCCTCTCAACCTTGCAACCCTCTTTCTTTATTGCGACCTTTAGTGGATTCCAAGAATTAAGCGACCATCTTCATCCACACCTAACAAGCACATCTCAAATAAAAAGAATATATCACCTAAGATGACACCCGAAGGACCGTTGAATCCGAACCTGATAAATCGAAGTGTTGTTCCTGAGAAAGAAATTTTCCCTTAATGGCTCTTGTCTAGAAAATCTCTAGTCTTGAAAGTTTTAAGAGAACATGGCTGGTTAGAATGGTTCTCAAGGGAGAACATACCGATTTATCTGAGGTTAGTTTCTCAGTTCTATCAGTACGCATAGTTTTCTTTTGACTCTGGTAAAAGCTTTGTTGTGAGGAGCTGGATTAATGGCCAAAGATGTTCCTTCTCATTGAGGTTATGGGATGCATGCCTTAGGATACCTCACAAAATAATTTATGATGATTATCAGAGATAACCCCCACCTACAACTGAATTATTTGACCTTGAAGATGCTTTGAAAACCCTAACTGAGAATGGAACCAAGAGAAGGGCCATAGCTGCTAAAATTGATGAGGAAACAAGGCTGTTGTTTTAGTTTGTTCAAAATTTGGTTAGTCTGTGGAAGGGTGAATTTGCTGTATTAAAGTACCAAGATGTGTTCTTTATTCATCTTATGAATAATGGATAAAAAATCAACTTGTGCAAGTATATCATTCACCATATGTGGGAATTGATCAAGGTTACATCCAAATCCACCTCTCTGTTCTACTCTCGGCTGGTTTAATCCATGCTTGTTTCCAAAGGGGTAGTTGGACCCAATGAAGAAGTACTTATGTAATGTGAGTACTGTATCTCTAAACCCATAATTAGAAGAATTAAAATAAACGGGAATCCTTGGAAAATGAGTGGGTGGAAGACAATGATAATATTTATGAGAAGTTTAATCCTATGGATTACCCATCAAGGCCAAAGGACATTGCTGATCCTAGTTTGGAACCAGATGAACTTGGTGAGTATTCAGAATAAGAGGAAGAAGAAGCTGAAGAACCTCATAGGGAAGAATTTACTATTGAGGAAGAAATGACTATTATTCTTCCTGTTGTTCTTGAAGAAGAACCTCCTACCCCTAGAGATGATGTGAATCTGGAAATCCAATCCAAGACTGAAAGAGAAGTTGTTGTCACAGAATCTCAGAAGCAAGCCATGGAAGAGGCTGTGGTAGAATAACTCCCTTCTGTTGTGGAACAACTCCCTGTTAAAAAAGAAACAAATCTGGAACAACTCCCTACTGTGGAAGAAGAAAATTTAGAATAAATCCCTGTTAGGGAAGATAAATATCTGGAAGAACTCCCGGAAGAGAAACCTATTCCTAAGATAATACCCTCTGCTGAAGAGAGGATGGAGATAGCCTTTCAGTTGGCTAAACAGAATATGATTGAGGAATTAAGAGATGAAAGTATGAATTTAGAACTAGCTCCTGAACATATGAATCCTGAAAAGGAGGCTTCTATTGAGGGGGAGGAAACCCAAAATCTTGATACCTATGAAGCATCACATCCGGATGAGTCTAGTCATGTGGTCACTTAGTACAAATTCCCATGCTTTTATGATGTGAGTGAATCTCAACAAGTTACTGACACTGGGCTTGATATTTCCTCACTGTTTCAGTTGAAGTCAGTCTCCCTCTTTGTCGCTGAGAAGGAACCAGAACTTGAACCTACCCCTGTACCAATTCCTTCACCTGAACCTTCACTTGAACCTCTACCTGAACAGATGTCCTTTGTCAGTAAGGACGATTTGAAGGACTTTGGAGACACTATCTTGTCTGTAGTTAAGAAGCTATTGAATTCCCAACCTCATGCTGTGACAAATCTGAGTGAGAGAGATGCCTCACTGCTGTTGGAGAATATTATCTTGCAGATCCAACCTAAAATGCTCTATGAAATTCAAGAATTTTGAGTTGAAAATAAGTTGCTCAGTAGTAAATTCTCAACCCTGAGAAGCATGGTTGAAGATATGCAGAAAAAATTGCATGCCAGATCAGAACCTCTTACTACCTCTCTAGAACCTTCTGTGTCTCAAGTCTCTCAAGATATTGTGTCTTAGATTCACCCTTACCTATTATCCTTTGATGAAAATATTATAGAAAGGCAAAAACAGTTGTTGAAAGAAATGGGAGAGCTTGTGGTGAACTTAAACACACTCACTGATGAATACATTGGCTATATTCAAAAGGTACTGAACCAGCTTAAGTCTCTAACCATAGTCTTCAAAGCTTATCATACCTATGGTGAATCCTCTACACCTACCTCGGAAAATTCTTTGCTCAGATCAATAGTCCAAGAAGAGCTTCAGACTGCTTTAAGTGGCCTCAATGTGACTTCTTTCTCTAAAGTTATCAAGAATAGTGATAGAGTTCTTGACCTTGTGCAAATTCATTCCAAGATTGCCAATGATGCCCAACAAAAGATTGCTAAGAAAGTGGATTTCTATTTCAACCAGATTTTCTCCAAGACTGATATGAATAATCACTTCAAATATCTTGTAGAGAATCTGAGAATTCCTCCTATAAACCAAGCCTTCAAAAACCAAGTCCATAAGCTAACCGAGTTTACCAGATTGTTGGAAAAGTTCATGGAAAACAAAGACGACTTTGAAAAGTCCATGAAAGATGGTGGAGAAATTATTGCAGACTTTATCAATCTTCTCAGACTGTATCTCCATGTCCAGAGTACAATAATTATTTCTCCAGTGGCTGCTCCTCCCAGACCTGGACTACCTACTTTTACCTTTTCCTTACCCTCAACAACCATGTCTATTGGCCAAGCTCTTAGTCAGATCAGGCCTTTCATTCTTGACCAGCAACGGTGCAGATCTTCCACTGCTCCTTCATTGGCTCCCTCAGTCTTCGAAGGTCTCCCTTTACCTTCTCTATCTACCACCTCTCTGCCTTATTCTACATCAACCACTACCCATATGGCTTCCTCTTCTGCTACTGATAAAGGCACAGAGAAGTCCAATCCCTGAAGAAGACCAGTACTTACTACATATTGATGGGGATGTCATTCATTTTTGTATTACTACTTTCTGATTTACTACACTCTGCTTATGTTTAATGGAATGTGCGTTGTTTACCCTCTCTTATTTCCACTTTTTACTAATCCCAAAAGAGGGAGAAATACATTATATGTTCTTTTTATGATATTTTCTCTATAGTTGCATCTAATTTAAACTTTACCAGTGCATGATTTGTGATCATAAAAAATGGGGATATTTTTGGAATCCTCATGTATTAATCATGTTTTAATGATCACAAATCTCATTAATTATCACAACTCTCTTTAACAATCACAAATCTCATTAATTATAACAAATCTCTTTAACAATCCCAAATCTCATTAATTATCACAACTCTATTTAACAATCCCAAATATCATTAATGATCATACATCTTATTCAACCATGTGTATTTATGTTTCAAATTCAATCATGCTTTATAATGGCTAAGCTCAATCCACTTAATTCATATTTTTGTTTAAGTATGAATACTGTTATTTTCCTAAGTACAAGACACCGTGAGTCAGACACCGTGAGCCAGGCACTGTGAAGCCCGAAACTGTAAATCCAGAAACCATAAAGATCATACACTGTAAATTCAAACACCGTAAAGATCAGACATCGTCATCCAAGACACCATGAAGACAAGAGACCGTGACTGAGACACCGTGAGCAAGACACCGTGAAGACAAGACACCATGACCGAGACTCTGTGACCAAGACACCATGAAGACAAGACACCATGACACTCAAACCATGACTCTCAGACACCGTGGCACTCAGACTATGACACTAAGACACTGTGAATGAGACATCTTTTTCTCAACTTACTGTGACACCATTTCTTAAACTATTTTTTCGTCTTTCAATTTAATGTTTAACGGTTATATTTGATGCCTTTAATGCACTGAAATAATTAATGTATCTTTGTAGACATAGTACGAGGTAAGAGGCACGAAACACATGGAACCTGTCGGCTAAATCTCATGCATTCGAAGATAAAGAGTAGAGAGTTCCCAACAACGATACAACACGATACTGAACGAAATACAAGCGTGTGAACCCGACCATGAAGAGCAATTTTCAAGCTTTTCAACAAAATAATTTTTCACATGCATGCAATCCGACTCTGCTGAAGAACATATGAAGTACACTGGAATCCAAGAGAACATCTTCACATTGTCAAAGCTCATGGAGAACACAAGATGAATTGTGACACTCAGTTTTTCAAGACAAAAATAAGAGAAGGACTCAGAAGCATCTCTGCTAAATCGAAGATGTCTAGAACTAAAATTCAAATCACTAGAGCTTTCTAAACTCATATCTACTATCTATTAGTGATTATCTTACTTTCCTTTTGAGCAGTGTGTATACTCTGTATATTCCATACACACACTGACTCCTGTGCTAAACTGAAGGATTTCTAAATCCTTACACCAAACTCTCTACTTCTGTTTACCCACGACAACTATGGAAGATGTCCCTGTGTGGCCTGGTTATTATTTGTTTACCCATGTCGACTGTGGTAGAGGTCCCTATGTGGCCTGGTTATTATTTTTTTACCCACGAAAACTTTGGAAGAGGTACCTGTGTGACTTGGATAGTCTATGTACTGTTATTAACCCTGATCCAGGGTTTGGATTAAAGTTTATTTATATAAACTGCTTGGTGGAAGGTGATCACCAAGTGGAGTCGATTAGGTCTCAGCTTGAGACTAAAACACTTGTTTTATATCCGCAATGCTATTTAGTTTAGTCTTATCTGATTTACTGCTTTATTTCATAATCCAGAAAACTCTAATTTAACTTTAATAGTTAGTCTTGGAAAGAAGTTATAACTGATTTTTCATAGTAGGATAACTTCAAAAGTAATAATAATAATACATATTAATATTACTGAGAACTAATAAATCTTCTAAGAAATTGTTTAAATATTCAAACACTTATAGAAGTATAACCTTGATTAACTAGGCTATATCTGAATTTGGGGAAAAACAATTCTTTTAAATAATATTTTTTTTGTAACAGAAATTTTTATAGTCACTCAATTCACCCCTCCCCTATTGAGTGAACTACTCCAACCAACACATGTGATATTAATTTATGATTTTTGATAAATTCAACTGGTTATTATGTGCATTTATATATATTCTATCATGTATAAAACATTCATCAGAATTAAAGATAATGTCTACATGAGTCTTGGAAGATGTATATTCCCTATTAATATACTCCCTTACATGTACTACAATATTGACATTTTCTGTATCATTATTAAAATGGGATATATATATATATATATATATAATTATTCCAATGGTAATGTATTTATTTAGGACTATAACTATCATCATTATTCAATTCAATCAAGTAAATATTTTGAAAAAATAGGCAACATAATCCAATCATTTATATGTCCAAGTGAAAACTATAATAATCAGAATAGTCAATATATAAAATGAATCCAAATCAGCAACAATTCCCATACGTTAAAAATATCCAATAAATGTCTTGGACGACAATCATTTTGTCAAAAGACTAAAAATCATAAAATTTGTACTAATATGTTCAATTGGAACCTTACATTTTTTTACTTCATCATTAATTACAAATTACGTTAATTTAATGTTTTTAGAACCTTTGGAATATTGATAATTCTTGGAAAAGAATACTATTCTTGTACTGTCACAATAAATTTTCAAGGGCTTGGATATACTATTGATAATTCCAAGTCCTAAAATAAAGTTCTACAACCATGTACCCTGAATTATAGCTTCAAATAATGATACAAATTCAGATTTCATAATAGTAGCTGCTATAACAGATTGGTTTTTACATTTCCATGATATTTCTCTCTAAGAAAGAAGATACACATAACCAAAAGTGAACTTTCTAGTATCAGTATATCCATAAAAGTCTAAATCATAGTATCCAATCACATCAAGATCATTGGATCTTTTATAAGTAATCATGTGATTCTTTGTTCCCCATATATATCATAAAACCTTCTTTACAAATCTCCATTGATTCATTCCATGATTAATTTTATATCTTCCCAAAAAACCAACTGGAATGCTAATATCTATCCTCGTACATGTTTGAGTATACATCAAGCTTACAACAACAAATGCATAAAGAATTCATTTAATTGTTTTCACTCCAAATCATTTTTGGTACTCTGATTGATATTAAATTTATCCCCTTTATGAATTGGAACTGGTGATGCTGAAAATTTTTCCATACAAAACCTCTATAATTTTTTTAATGTATTCTTTTTGGGATAATACCAATAAACCTTGTGTTCTATCATGAGATAGTTCTATTCCAATCACATACTTAGCTTCTCCTAATCCATAATTTCAAAATTATTAGAGAGTAATTTCTTGGTCTCACATAAAAGACCAAGATCATTTGTAGCAATAAATATGTCATCAACATATAGAATCAAGAATATAAATTTAATCCCATTGGAATTATGTTCTATAAACTAGTCAATGATGTTTTACTTAAATACAAAATAGACAATGGTATCATTAAACCTAATATACCATTATCATGAATCTTATTTAAGTCCATATATTGACTTATTTAATATACATAACATGTGTTCCTTTTATTCAATGAAAAAAACCCATTCTTTTACCCATGTATATATATTTCTATATGTTTCTATTTTAGAAAGGTTGTTTTCACATCCATTTTATATAACTCTAAATTATACTGAGCTACCAATTCCATAATAATCCTGAAATAATATTTCTTGGAAACCAATGAGAATCTTTTCTTGTAGTATATACCATTCTGTTGAGTGAATACTTTAGAAATGAGCCTGGACTTGTAACATTCAATGTTTCCATGAGAGTCACATTTTATTTCGAACTTGTAATGTTCAGGGTTTACATGAGAGTCACATTTGGTTTTGAAAACCCATTTACATCTAACTCTCTTGTATCCTTTAGGTAATTCCATAAGAGACCATACTTATTTAGTTCCATGGAATTCAACTCACATTTCATTTCATCTAACCATTTATCAAAATTATCACACTTTATGGCTTAAGAATATGAAATTGGACAATTATCAATGCCAATATCACTTTCTATTTCATGTAGATATACCACATGGATATAAAAAATTATCCTTCTTTCGCTTTGGGATATTCTTAACACTATTACTTATGGTTATTCAACTATTTCTTCATTGTGAATTTGGGAAACATTTTTTTGTTATTCTATATGATTATTTTGTGATACAATAATTTTAGAAACAAAAAAATGTGAAGTTTTAATACATGAAATTGGAACTTCAATTATTACTACTTTGATTTCCACATTTTTTGGAACTTCACTCACCCTAGATTCACCATTCAAAATAAATATATCATTTACGGTTTCAAAAATTCTCATATTATGGTTAGGACAATAAAATTGAAACCCCTTTGATTTCTCTGGATAAATAATAAAATATCCAATGATTTTTATTGCATCCAATTTTCTTTATTATGGATTATATAAAATTATTTATTCCTGAAACCCTTATACATATAGGTGTCTCAAACTAGGTTTCCTACCAGTCTGAAGTTCAAATAGAGTCTTTGGAACTGCTTTACTGGGAACCATATTCAATAAATTCATGGTTTTTTAAAGAATACATCCATATTGATAAGGGTAAAGAATAATTACATAACATAATCCTAACCATATCCATTAATGTTCTATTACGCCTTTATGCTACACCATTTTCTTTTGGTGTACCTGGCATAGTGTATTGTGCACATTCTCCATGACATTATAGAAACTTTATAAATGGATTTGGGTTTTATCCACTTTCATCAAATCTTCCATAATATTTACCACCCCTATCAGACCTTATGAACTTTACCTTTTTTGTTTAATTTCTTCTCAACTTCATTTACATAAAATTCTCAAGGAATTTATTACTTGAGATTTCACATGCAATAAATATACATATCCATAATGTAAAAAATCATCAATAAATGTGATAAAGTATATTTCTTTACCGATATAATTTACATCAAAAGTTCCACATATATTAGTTTGTATGATCTCAAGGAGTTGAGAACTTCTAGTGGAACCTTTATTTTTGTGTTTAGTTTATTTTTCTTTAATAAAATCCTCACAAATGTTTAAGTCAATAAAATCAAAATTTAGAAGGATTTCAATTTTAATTAATCTCTTCAATATTTCTTTATAAATATGACCTAAAAGTTTATACCATAAATAACCAAACCTTTCAATTAATAAACCATGTTTAGTACCAAAATTATGATTCAAGGTCATAAGTGTTTCAACATAAATATTATCAAGATTTGGTTTCTATAAACCATTATACAATTAACCAAAACCAATCATTTGTGTATTCTTAAAAAAACAAAATACCCATTAAAAAAATTAAAAGACTATCCAAAAACATCATGTTTTTATAAATAAACCAAATTCCTTGATTTAATAGTTACGTAAAAGTTTTCACAAAAATCCAAACTATATCCACTCTCAAGGATCAAACGGTACATCTCGACTGCTTAAACTAGACCCTTCACTCTATTCCCCATAAAGATGAACTTTTCAGTCGGGCTTTTGAATTTGATTGAATGGAATCCCTACATCATATTAGAAACATTATTTATACAACTAGAATCAATCCACCATGTATTATATGGAACATAATCTAAGTTTTATTCATAATACCTATATTTGTTTTTTAGATTTCGTTTCAAACTAATCCTTTCGTTTCAGAAAATCCTTTTGGAAATGTCCAACTTTCCCACATAAATGGAATTTAACTTTATTTTCGTTCTTCTAGTTCTTGATAGAAGACTCATTAACCTAAAATGTACCATTTTATTTTCCATGATTCTTTATACCATGATTCATTCCTCCTTGATTATGCACATAAAGGGAAGGGTGGATTCCTTAACTCTTTAAATGTGTTTCCTCTTGAACCAGCATAATATGAAATTCAACCACATTCTATTTGTATTTCATGGTGTTTTAGTTCATTTGGAATGGTCCATACTCAGGTCATAATGTGTTTAAGAAAAACTGTACAAGGAAACTTTCAACCACTTCCATTCCTAAAGACTTAAGTCTTTCTATAATATTTTTCATTCTAATGACATGAAAATTCATAGTATGAGAACCATCAAACTTCTTGGTGGTAAATGTATTCATTAATGTGACAATAAGATATTTTTAGCAGTTTTGATATTGGCCTCCCATATATTTAGTAAATTATTTATCACTTTCTGTTTTAGGGAGACCATACTTGATGTTACTTACTATTATAATTCTCATAAACATAAAACATAATTTGTTTGATCTTTTCCATGATGTATAATATAATATATCATCATCACTACTACCATCTATTATAGTAGTGGTTTTCTCTACTCAGAGTTCTAAATCAAGATCCAATACACCAAGGTGAAATTATATTTTCTCACTCTAATCAATTAAATTTAATCCATTAAAGACTAGAACATTTGATGCATGTGAGTGAAATGATGATGGAAAGCTAACTACAATAAATACATGTTTAAAGTTAATTCTTTGAAATAATAATGGATTTATTCAGACAAAATAATTAACATAAATGTGTATTAGTGTTATCCTTTGGGTGATACACTAATACACAAACACAATTGATATTAATCAAATTAAAATTATTTTGAAATAATATACGTATCAATTAGATTTATTTATTATATTTGGATATATAAATAAATATCAAAATGAAAATATATCACCAACAATTATATTCATAAATTATAATAATATGGAATTTTACTTTGTGAAATTAATAAATATATCATAATAATTAATTTCAATTACTAATAAAATATAATTATAGTGTAAAATTTATAAGCAATCAATATGTATCATTTCAAAATAAATTTGGAACAATTTTAATATTATGATTTGACCACTTTGGTGATTAAAAAATATCATATAGTAATGTTCCAAATATAAAAAATCATAATATAACATAATTATAAATATAAATAAAATTTTAAAAACATAAATCTAATCTTTTTTACACATTATTAATTTTTTTAACATAAAATATAAATCTAATAGTTATTTTATAATAATGAGAAATTAATAATTTTTTAATTGTTTTAGGAGTCAATAATTTTAAAACACACATCCATACAATTTAATATTATTTATTTATTTTATAAACTAAATAAGCATAATAAATAGTAGAAATTTTAAATAAATATATTTAAACATCATACTATATATTAATAGTTTTAAATGTGTAATGCATATCTTAAATTAAATAACATAATACTCCATTATTTAATTTCTTCATTTTTAACTCATTATGTTAATCAATCACTATTAATGTAGATTTAATAATAATTATTTTATTTTCCAATATAAAATAATTGCATGTCCCTAAATTAAAAAAATGGAAACCCCCATTTTTTTACTGCAACATTATTCTATTTAGTATGCAATATTAAAAAAATAAACAAATAGAAATTCCAAATTATAAAAATTAAGATATAGGGTCAATGTTTTAGTGTTTGGTTTTCAAAATACCACGTATATGAGAGATTAAATAAATATAAATTATAAATTCTACAAAATGAAGAGAGATCGTCTATATTTGGGTATTTGGTTTTCAAAATCCCACATCTAGAAGAGATTAAAAAACTGTTTAAAATAAAATAACTTAACTGATTCTATAGGTAATAGTAATAATAATTAAATATAATAAATTCAAAAATCATGAGGAAAGGTAGTGAATTATAATTTGAAATGTTTTAACAGCATATTAGGATATCAAAATAAGAGAAAAAATTTCAAATCACATTCATTATGTGAAACTCGAAAAAAAATCCATAAATTAATTACATGAATTTGAAATAATCATTAAATTGTGAATGTAATCCATATTTCTAATTTTAAATTCAATGCAACACATAATAAATTTAAATATGAAAAAAATGAATTTTATTTCCTATTGATATGATACCACTTGTAAATTAATTTAATTTTATTTAGGATCTTTAAAATAAGTATTTATCACATATATTAATAAAATTAAAAGGAAAATAAGGCATAACTTGATCTGTTGAACCTTTTATATTTTAGTCTCCTTGATTTTCTACCACTTAGAAGGATTTATATCCTTTTCTTACTCTCTCTCTCTCATGCAGTGATTTTTATGGAACATGCAATAATTGTTAATTGATATTTAATTAACAGGGTTAGGGACCTTTAAATTAGAATAAAATAGTTTTGATGGTTGATCATTTAGTTAACTATCAAATTCCATCAATTTTACAAGTTTTCCCCTCACTATCCCATTATAATGATATTAAACAAAGTATTTGGTGAGTTATTTGAACAGATCCTTGCAATTGAGAAGATTCCATTGGAATTATTTACAATATCCTCATTAGAACTTCATTACAAGTATTATACACCTTCTAACTTGTTTTCATAGAATGGTATCAACTGATATGTGATCATTCCTTCATTAATCTCCATGCATGTAGAATACAAACCCAAATAGGGGTTATTTTTCAGTACAATTACTTCTTGGTGTGGCATCTCTTCATCACCCCCTCATCCTCCTGTAACAATGTAATGTTGTGATTAGATCTCTCAGATGGTTCAGGATACCTCAAGGTATTGTAATCTTCAATCTCAACCTTCTATACTACATTAAGTATTCTCACACCGCTTTGGGTAGTGAACTTGGCATATGAAAACCCACCTCCAAACAATGGTAGCCCATCACCACCCCAATCTCTTGAATGTGAAAATTTTCTGATTTTACTGCCATGTTGATTACTAAAATAATCCCTTTGTAGTATAAAATCATTGATGTTGTTCCTTCAAAGTAAGTATTTTTATTACCAAAAAACTCTTTGTTTATGATCTCATTTAATCAATATATGATTTTTTAGTTTTTTTGAAGCTTGATAATGAGGAAGACATGGGGTACTACCATGTCTTCGATTCCAGTACATGGGAGTGGAGTCAAGAGGGGAAATATCATTCCAATTTTAATGGAATGCACCACAATTTGGGATTTTGTTAATATAGAACATCAATTGGATACTCAGTGATAAACATCACATCTTGACATTTGATTGGTATAGTGAGAGGTTGAATATGAGGTAATTAAATTTCGGCATTCGTCCAAACCAATGTGGATTGTGTAGAAATCTTGTTGAACACCATGGGATGATGGGATCATCATGATAAAAATAATAGAAGCTGGTATAGAATAAAAAGTCGAGGAGGATATATATTTTTGATAGGAGCTCTAGGTATTGGAAAATTATGTTCACCATGATGTGTGAGGGGTATGGAAGAAAATTATTTCATTCACAATTAATCCCATCATCCTCACCATGATGTGTGACGGGTGTGGAAGAAAAGGCTTGCATTCACAATTAATCATATCATCCTCACCACGCCATGTTTGTGTTGGTTCATAAGTGGATCGACCCCAGAATAAAACTCAATTCCCATAACAATAATTGTGATAATTACCAACATAAGAAAAGTGTAAAACCAAATAGAAGAATAATAAATGGGGGAAAAGTTTTTTATTGTGGAAAAACCCTCCTTGTAGAGGATTAAATAACCATGGGGAAATATTGAAATATCCACTATGAATCAGAGAGTACAAATAAATCCAAGTAATTCATGAACTTGAATTACAAGTCAAAGTGTAGAAAAACTTGTGTGAAAACCATAACCTGATACATATCCACCTTCTCTCTGAAAAACATCTCACCAAAATCATGCTAAAAATATCCATATGTGATAAAAACACAACCTTCTTTCGATGAAACACTGATACCTTAGATATCAAATCTAAACATGCATCAGCCTCGCACCATCTTGCGACACTTGAATAATTCCTCTCTCACACATGATCTCTCAATCATGATGTATTGCCTATCATCAATCGGGACACACCAATTGATCACTATAATCAATAAGACTCTTGATACATGGCCTTGATCATTAATCACATTTCTTCTTCCTTACACCTTCTCAATGTCGATGCACTGCACATGCTACCAAAAACGTGGTATCTCATCCCATCATAGATCCACTATTGATGCATCATTATCCATTGATAACAAACCACATGAGCTACCACAAATGTGGCAACCCCTTTCCTCTTAATCTCAATGAACTACATCTTGAGCATCTCCCACTCTCTCTATTCACCAATAGTTGCTTCCCCTTTTAAAGCCTTTACCATTTCCTTTTTCAAAACCAATATATAATAAAAATTATTATATCTAAAATTTCCAACTCACCATGAATATTCTATGTTAATATTAAAACACTTATTCAATAAATATATATGTATATATAAGATATATCTACCCATGAGTAACACACAAAGCCTAATAATTATAATAAGATTAAAGATATATTGTATTCAAAAACTATCTTATCACATATTTAGAAACACCCACATGTTGAATCCTATCAATCTACCATTTCATTCCCCCAATGGAGATACTGTCCTATAAACTAAGTTGGACCAAAAACCTATTAGCATCGTATCAACCATCAACCTATGCATAAAATAAATGATGATACCCTTTTGAAACTCTGATGGAAACCTAACTACCCCCTTCAAAAGAAATCGAAACACTAAAGTCTTTATCATATCTAAATCTACAATATCCTGTAAAAAATATTGAAATTAACAATATCTTGCTCCCCCATAATTTCGATCCTCACATAATCTAGATCACCTTAAAAATATTTCACCCCTACTCAAAACCATCATCAGTTAGCACATCACCCCAATCTACAATTTTAATACTATATTCACTAGTCACACATCTTGAAGAAAATAATTAGGTGTAAGACTTGGAACACCCCTCTCAACCTTATTATCTATGAAATTTTATTCTTCCTCATGCATTCTTCATAGATCATCTAAGAAACTTCCATATTTCTCACATCAAATTACAATCCCGAACCATTACCTTTGATACCAGATGTTTGGTTGGAAGTAGATTGACCCTTGAATAAAAATTAGTTTTGACAAAAATAATTGTGAGAGTCACCAAAATAAGCGAAGTGTAAAACCAAATAGTAGAATAATAAATAGGGACATAGATTTTTAATGTGAAAAAACTATCCTTGTGGAGGATTAAAAAACCATGGGGAAATTTTAAAATATCCTCTATGAATTAGAGAGTACAAATAAGTCCAAGTAATTCTTGAACTTGAATTAAAAATGGGTTTATAAAAACCTCTATGAAAACTACACCCTAACACGCCTCCACCTTCTCTATAAAAAACATATTGACAATGTTATGATGGAAAGATCCATTTATGGTAAAATTTCAACCTTCTCTCAATAAAACACTACTAACCCAGAGATCAAATATGAGAATCCATTAGCGTCACATTGTCTTGGGACACCTGATGGATTTATCTCTCTCACATGATCTCACAATCATGATGGGCCACCAATAATCTATCAGGTCATACCGATTGATCACAAAAATCAAGATGAATCTCAACACATATCCCCAATCATTAATCATGTTATTACTTCTTTTCACCTGGTCAATGTCGATGCACTTAACATGCTACAAAAAATGTGGTATCTCATGCAATTTTAGATCAACCATTTATGCCTCTTTATCCATTGATGACAACCCACATGGGCTACTGTAAACATGGAATTACCTTTCCTCTTGATATCGACCGACTACATCTTGAGCAACATTCTCTCTCTATTCACCTTCAACTACTTCCCCTTTTAAAGCCTTTACTGTTTCCTTTTTCAAAAAAATAGATTATATATAAAATATTATATCTTAAATTTCCAAATCAACTTGTATATTCTATGTTAAGATTCAAACACTTATCTCATAAAAATAGATTTAAAAGATATATCTCCCCATGAGAAATACATGAAGACTTATATGTGTGATTGGATAAAAGATATATCATATTCAAAAACTATCTTATCTGAAATTTGGAAACACCCATGGGATGAATCATATCAATTTCCACCTTTATCCTGTCAATGGAGAATCCATTATATATACTCAATTGGATCGAAAACCTATTGTCATCGCACCAACAATAATCCTTTATAAAAAACAAAGGACAATACCCTTTTGAAACTCTATAAGAAACTTTAATGCCCCATAAAAAAGAAATCCAAACCCTGAAGTCTTATCCATATCTGAATTTGTAATATAATTTCAAACAAGACCAAAACTAGAAATATCTTAATCCCTCATAATTGTTATCTCTTCATAATCTTGAGCACCTGAAAAAAATTTACCCTACTAAAAATCCCGAGTATCTAGCTCAACACCTCAATCTTCAATTTTAATGATTTCTTCAAAAGTTTTATATCATGAAGAAAAAAATTAGGTGTAAGACCTGGAACAACTATCTCAACCTACTTTAGCTCCCAAATATTATACTTTCTTACAGACGCATCATTGATCCTTTAAGAAACTTCCATAATTCTCACGTCAAATTGCATGATCGAACCATCACCTTTGATACTATATATTGGGTATGAAGTGGATCATCCTAATAAAAAAACTTAGTTACGCCAACAATAATTTTGAGAATCACCAGAGTAAAAAAATTGTAAAACCAAAAGGAATAATAATAAATGGAGAGATAGATTTTTAATGTGGAAAAACCCTCCTAGTGGAGGATCAAAAAACAATGGGTAAATTCTGAAATATCACTATGAATCAAAGAGTAAAATGAAATCCAAGTAATTCCTGAACATGAATTAAAAATGAGAGAATAAAAAAACCTATGTGAAAACACTAATACTTATCCACCTTCTCTCTAAAATACATTTCCACAAAATTGTGCTGGAAAGATCCATATGTGATAAAATTTCACCCTTCTGTTAATGAAACACCGCTACATCAGAGATAAAATCCAAACATGCATCAACCTCAAACCATATTGTGACACCCAAAGGATTTCTATCTCACACATGATCTCACCATCATGATGTAATTCCAATCATTAATTAGGAAACACCGCTCGATCACCATAGTCAAGAATACTCTTGATACATGGCCCCGATTATTGATCACATTATTTCTACATCATACTTAATCAATGTCAATATGATGCACATGCTAAAAAAACATGGTATCTCATCCCATAAAAAATCCACCATTTATTCCTCATCCATTATTCATGATTACCCACATGGGATAACACAAAATATGTAGTGTCTTTCCTCTTGATCTTGGTGTACTTTATCTTGATCAACTTTGTCTTTCTCTATTCGCCACCAGTTATTCCCCTTTTAAATCCTTTACAATTTCCTTTTTCAAAAATAGATAAGAGATAAAATATTATATCTTAAATTTCAAAATCACCATGTATCTTCCATGTTAATATTCAAACACTTATCTCTTCAAAATAGATAGAAAAGATATATCTTCCCCTAAGCAATACATGTAACCTTATCTATCAAATAAGATAAAAGAAATCTCATATTCAAACAAATATCTTATCTTAAATTTTAAAAAACCCACAAATTGAATCCTATAATGATTCCCATCATAATTAATTGATATGTCTTTGCATATCAATTTCAACAAACTACCAAGATGCTCATGTTCATCAATTTCCTGCCCTGTGACATAGTAATGTGGATCTGTACCGATTTAGTTAGCTTATATCCCATGGAATTCAAGGGTTTTAATAGTGACTAGGAGCCATATAATCTTTGAGAAGAAGTACATGTGTCTTCATCAATCCTCGAGGGTAGAACGAAAATTGCATGTCCACATGAGGTAGTATCCTAAGCTAGTGTATGAGGATGGATCACTGGATTTTTATGGATGAGGAAGATGGCAGAGAATCCCTAATCCAGTACGCGATGAAGACTCACTCATATGACTTTGTAAGAAGATTTACCTGATATAAGTTTGTAGTAGATGGGAGAGGTTGCTGGATCTTGATGGGTTTGGGGTATTTCTCATGTTGTAGTCATTGGAATGTGTTGGTCAGCTGGGTATGGTAGCATTTGGAGCTAGTACGCGATTATGGCTTACAAGAATGCGATGGATGAAGGAATGATTAGGTCACGATGGTGGTAGTACATTATTCTAGTACACAATGATGGATCACATGTAGGCTTATTCTTTGATTTAGGTTGATCAACCTGGGCCTAGTATGTGGTATAGCTCTTCTAGGATCCCCTCTCTGTATTTGGTTATCTTTGGATTTGGTGTTCTGTTGGATCTTGAGATGAGTTGTGTTGGAAAATTAAACATGGTTTTCCTCTATTGTGGAAGTTACCATCATCGATACTATGTTTTCTCAGTAATTTCAAATATGGAATATTAATGTGTATGTATTAAAAGGATTATAAGACATCTAATGCACCATATTTACATATTTATATTTTATCCCTATTTTTCATCCTTTGTTTGGGTTTGTGTTATATCCCTATAAATAGGTAATGATTTGGGTGTTGAAATTTACTTTGGAGTGAATAAATAAATAATTTTTTTTTATGGTGTGTTTGTGTGTTGCGATCACCTCTATTGATCTTCATCTATGAGGTTGTGTTTGCCTCTAAATAATCCTTCTTCGGTGGTATCAGAGAAATGTTTGAAAGTGAGATGGGTTGAGAGCGATCCATGAGATCTACAACTGATCAATTGTAGAATCATATAAAGAATATGAATAGTATGGGTTCACATTCCACAGTGTCAGATTTATATCACATTTTTTTGTCAAATTTTCAAAAATGGGTTTTTATTATATTCCTCACACTACTTTTTTATGAGTTTCTATAAGGCCCCAACCTCAAAAAATACATAATATTGAATTAAGTTAATAATTCACATTGGGGATCTTTTCAGTTTTAGAATTTTAGATAATTAATCCATAACTATTTTATTACATCTCAAATATTACAAAGTAGACACTTCTAATTAGAATCCATTTTTTTATAAAATAAAAACTCTTGAAAAAATAGTCATGTCTAGTTCTATATTTTTTATAGCATGAATTTTACATGATCCCATCCTTGAACCTATTCATCTTTAATTCCTGTGAAAAAACATTTCAAAAAAAAACTTGGGATGAGCATAAAAAGGACAGTAAGGATTATAAAATAAAAAAAAAAAGAAAACATTAGTCCATCAATACATACAAGTCAATGAAATCATACTTTTAAATATTTAACATACCACCCTAGATCATAATATTTATGAATAAAAATGGAAATCATAAATTATAAAGGTAACTTGTGGCATCCATAACATACTTACGTAGTAGCTTTCATAGCTACTTAGGGAGTTACATTTGGAATAACCATTACAATATAGTCCATAATTCTTTGAGGTGAAACATTTATGTTTACCTCTGTCGCATTACCCAATGCATTGGGGAGATATCTCAGGATTACCTTCCCTAGTTTTATCATGAAACACCTCGTATAAGTAAACAATGACCAAGAACCATAACACATAAAACAAGCATAAAATAAAGATAACATTTCCATATTTCAATAAAAAAATATCATTTAAATATATTGACAAAACCAATTCATTATCAAAAAAATTTCAATACCAAAATACGTGAAAAATTATATGGTATTTATTTTCTATTTAAAAATATTACGGCTTGTTAAAGAATCCAAAAATCAAATAATGCTCGCGGCGGCAGAAAGGTCATTGTCACCACGTACGTTAAAAAAAGAAACACCCCCATTGTAATTTAGTAAAATTATATGTAGAAATAATATTCATTTTGAATGAAATGTAGAGTCAAAGGGGTTTATACACTGTAAAAAATAAATTCATGTATAAATCAAAATATGCCTTAATGAAAGGAGATTGAGACGAAGTCCCTTACCTCGTGTCCGACTTGACTCATTATTTATTTTATATCATGAATAATAAACTAAAGTTAATTTATAATTTATTCATAACATATTTCATGTTTATTATTCCTTTTATTTCACTTATTACCACATTATAAACATTACATAATCATTTGAGTTAATAATGGTCGTTTGTCAATATTTGGTACTTGAGTCAAAAATGAACTTATTATAATTAAAAGTTGTCCATGTGGTCAAAATTAAATTATCTTCAAAATGATATTAATGATTTAGATATCATATATATCCATTATATATAAGTGTTTATAATAGTACATAACATTTGGAGATAAGAAATAAAATGTATCGTTCATGGAAACAGTAAGCCATACGTACGCATGAATGCTAATTTCATTTATATTTCATATTTAATGGAATGAAAACTTGATGATACATAGTTATATTATAATTCCAGAATAATATTATATATAATTTCAGTAAGTCCATCCTTTACGCATTCCATGTATGGCATGAATGAGTCATATTACTTTGAGGGGGTGCTAGTCCGCATTTCCTCAAATGAAATTATCATATTTACCCATTATGGAAACCATAATGGTATGATATAAATAAAAAATACAGAAGTATAGAGACAATATAAATATAATATATATCACATATAAATACAGTTCCATCATAATGTCCACCATGAGAGGTGGTAGGAGATAATCGAACAATCATCGTTTCGTGAGGCAGCAGTTCGCTATACATAGAAATAGTATGTTCGTATCCATTAGATTGAGGTGTGTGTAAGTGTAGTTTGAATACTTCCCATAAAAACAAACTAATATATTTAGGATAATTTTTTATGTAAAAAAGAATAATAAGATCATAGAGAGTGAATAAGTAAAATAAAAGAAGAGAACTTGAGGGAAGACATTACCTTTAAATCGGGTAACTGCATTTGGTTTGAACCAAAAGGCTTTCATGAAGTGATTTATACCTAAGATAAGGATTATATGAGGAAGATAGGGATATTTAGATCTTATATGGTCATATTTTTTATGAACCAAGTGGGATTTAGAGGTCTTAGTTAGGGTTATAGTTGATGGCTTTTTATAAGGGGGAGGAGGGGCTCTTTAGGAAAGTTTAAAAATATTATTATATTATATAATTATTTTCGGTTTCTAAAGGTACAAAACTTATTTAATTCAATGATAAGGTGTATATAATTCTAAATAAAATCATACAATAATAATTGGATAGGTTTTGTATAATTTTTAATTCTTATATTTTTTAATTAACCCTTTGTTAACTTATTTAACTTTTACAATGTCCTCTTATATATTTATACTATATGGTTAATATATTTACTATAAAATTTCAAGTGACCCAAAATGGATAATTAATAACATTTTTAACATAATATATGCTATTTGGATGAATATTATATTTTTAGGAATATTTTATCATTTAATAAAATATTTATTTATTTCAAAACTCTTTTATGTCAATTTTAATACTATTCATATCACGACTTTAAAAAAAAATACAAAATAACTCGATTATTTAAAAAAACATTCATTAATTAAAATATAACAAGTAAACATAATCTATAAAATTATTTTATGACATAAAAATATTAAAAATAAAATTATTTTAAATACTTATAATATCATTTATTTTAATCCTTTATTAATAAAGCAATTATTTCATTACCATTGTGTTATAGTTAAATTTGTTTATTTAATGTCTAAAAATTATAAATAAAATACCATGATGTAGGAAATCGTTTTATCTTTTAAAATAATATTTATAGTTGAATAGATAACTTATATATCCCCATATAAAAATAGTTTTAGTAAAAAGATTCATGTTTATGTTATTTTTTCCTTACTTTAAATTAATTAATATAAAGTGTCACTATCTCTCCCAAGTGGCTCCATGGGGTCCCAAAATAGACCCAATGATTCCCATGGTCGGAAATGTATTAGAAAATTGGGTTATGATAAGTTTAATGGTAATTTAATATTATTTTAATATTATTTTCTACCCTTATTTACCTGATTTACACTTTAACCATGGTAAACAAAATATTTACTAAAGTAAATATTCCTAATGTCTAAAAATAAAATTTACCTATTTAAAAAATTTGGACCTATTGATTCCAAATATAGAATCCATTTTTCCCAATTCAAAACACAGAAGTGGAAGAGATTAATTTAAAATTAATTACCGTTGTCAAAACAAAAAGTGTGCTTTTAAGAAATAATAACTATCAAAAGATTTACCTTTTTTATGTCCATACTAAAAGTAAAATTACATAAAATGACCAAAATTGTATTAAATGGTAAAAATATAATCCAATTACACTTTCAAACCAATTAAAATAACAATCTAACTATATAAATAAATTAGATTAAAATCTAGTTTTGAATTAAAATGCATTATTTTTCACTATTCGTTAAAAAATAAACATTATCATAAAAATACCAAAATTTCATCCAAAGTAAATTTTGATGTCCCAATTATAAATAAGAATATTATTTTGTCAAATATAACATATTAAAGTGACAAAAGATATATTTAAAAAGGGTTCACTGTCAAAAGGTGATAAATCGACCTTTAAAAAAATATTAGAGTGTTTATGCTTAAAATTGGAATCATTCACATTTTAAGCTCTTTATTTTTATTGGATAAATGTAAAAACATTTAACAAACATGTATAATAATAATGTAGTTAGTTCTATTCATTCCAACCAATACAACATCTATGAGTTAACTACCATTTAAAATAATAATATTATTATATTATTTTTTCAGTATAACTCAATGTTGTGTGCATCGTAATATTTCAAAGAAACTCATTGTTACGTGTCGGGTACGCCATAGAACATAGAGTCCCCATTAAAGTAAAATTAATATTTAATTAAAAATTATTAATAAATATGAAAATTTGATATTCTTTATTTACCTGGGATGTTACATCCTTCCACCTTTTAGAAATTGTGTCATCACAATTTTATTCACTTATCAAATAAATGGGGGTATTTATCCCTCATTGAATTCTTGGATTCCCATGTTTCCTCTATAACCATATGATTTTCCAAAAAACCTTTACCTAATGAATTACTTTATTCCAAAATACTTTCTCTCTTCATTTAATAATCTGGACTGGTTATTCCTCATAAGAAAGATTTTCTTCCAACTGAACTACCTCGGGACTAAAAACAAGAGATGAATCTGGCATATACTTTCCCAACACTGAATCATGAAAAATATTATGTAACTAGGATAAACTTGGAGGTAAAGCATCTTTATATGCAACTGATCTAACTTTCTCCAAGATTTCATAGGGTCTAATGATCCTCGGACTCATATTTCCCTTCTTACCAAAACACATCACACTTTTCCATGGAGAAACATTGAGAAAGACATGATCACCTACCTCAAATGAAATATCCTTCCTTCGGTTATCCACATAATTGTTTTTTCCTTCTCTGAGCTGTTCTCATGTGCTTCTAAATCAATTGAACTTTTTCTGCCATCTCTTCTACCAATTCTAGTCCCATCAGTTTCCTTCCACCTAATTCAGCCCAAAAATCTGGAGTTCAACATATATTTCTATACAACGCCTCAAATGGTTCCATATGTACACTAGAATGAAAACTATTATTATAATAAAAATCAACCAAAGAAATATGTTGGTCCCAACTTCCCTGGTAATACATTGAGCAAGCACGTTGCATATCTTCCAATTTCTTAATTATATATTTCAACATCCCATCTTATTGACGATAAGAACATGTACTAAAATTTAATTCAGTACCCAATTACTTCTAAAGGCCTTTTCAAAAGTTAGAAGTAAACTTGGGATCACAATAAGATACAATGAAGAGAGGAAATATATGCATTCTGACTATCTCTTTAACATACAACTGAGAAAGTTTATCTAGAGACAAAGTATCTTGAATAGGAAAGAAATGAGTAGACTTAGTCAATTGATCAACAATAACCTAGATTTCATTGTTACCACAAGATGTTTTTGGTAATACCACAACGAAGTCCATGGATATATTTTCCCATTTTCGCTCTAGAACTGATAAAGGTGAAAATGTCCCTTTTGGTAACTATCTTTCTACTTTAACCTGTTGACAAGTCAAACCCTTCACAATAATGTTAGTAATATCTCTTTTGATTCCATCCCACCAGTAATACTCCTGAAGATCTCTGTACATCATAATACTTCCAGGATGAACTGAAAAAGGAGAACTATGATCTTCACATAATAACTTTTTCTTCAATTGTGATTCACATGGAATGTATAATCTCTTCCCAAACCTTAAAACACAATCATTATCAATCTTAAATTCAGGTAACTTACCCTTATGAACCAACTCTACCTTTTTCTGCAACTCATTGTCTTCCTTCTATGCTTGCTTAATTCTGTTAGATAGAGATGATTTCATTGACACCTAAATCAAAATATAGGAATTTTCTACACCAAAAACTCATATGCCAAAGTTCATCAAATCATTAATCAAATAATATTGTTCCAAACGTGAAATTGTTAATATAGGATTACTATTTCGACTCAAAGCATTAGCCACTTTATTTTACTTTCCTGTATAGTATTGGATCGTGAAATCATAATCCTTGGTTAATTCCTGCCATCACCTTTATCTCATGTTCAATTATTTCTTAGAAATATATACTTCAAAAAATTTTGGTCAGTATATATTTCACATTTTACTCCATACAGATGATGCCTCCAAAATTTTAAAGCAAAACCAACAACAGCTAATTTCAAATCATGTGTAGGTTAATTTAACTCATGAGGTTTCAATTGACGTGAAGAATAAGAAATTACCTGATCATTCTGCATTGGGAAACAACCAAGTCCTTTCAACGATGCATCACTGTAGATAAAAAATTCACCATTTATAGAAGGTGGTGCCAAAACTAGAGCATTCACCAATATTCTTTTCAATTCCCGAAAACAATCATAACATTCTTTTTTCAAAAATAACTTAACACCTTTTCGATTTAACTTAGTCATTGGACTAGATAACAATGAAACTTTTTAAAAAAATCTCAAGTAATAACCTGATAAACCAAGAAAACTATAGATCTATGTGATCTTGGTAGGTCTTGGCAATTCTTCAAAAAAATTTGTTTTAGCAGGATCAACAGTTATTCAATTTTTTTGAACCAATGTGACCAAGAAAATAAATTTGTTGTAACCAAAACCCAAACTTTCTAAATTTCCCATATAGTATCTTTTCTTTTAATTTTTGTAAGAAAACCCTTAAATGGATTTCATGTTCCTCTTTACTTTTGGAATAAACCAAAATATCATCAATGAACACAACCACAAACATATCTAGGAACTCACGGGAAATTCTATTCATAAGATCCATGAATACAACAGGTGCATTGGTTAACCCAAAAGGCATAACTAAAAATTCATAATGGCCATATCTAGTATGAAATTTGGTCTTTAAAATGTCTTCTTTCTTTACTTTCAACTGATGGTACCCCGGCCTCAATTCAATCTTTGAAAAATACTAAGCTCCCTGGATTTGATCAAACAAATCATTGATATGAGGAAAAGGATACTTGTTTTTAACAATGATGTTATTCAATGCTCTATAATCAATGCAAGGTCTCATTGAACCATATCTATTTTTAATAAACAAGATAGGGGAACCCCATGGTGATGTGCTTTCAAAAATGAAACCTTTATTTAATAACTCACGAAATTGCTTCTTTAACTCTAAAAGTTCAATTTGATCCCTTAGATAAGGGGGTTTGGAAATTGGATTAGCATCAGAAACTAAGTCAACAGTAAATTCAACTTCCAGATTAGGTATTATACCATGGAACTCATCAAGAAAAACACAGGATACTCATTTACCACTGGAGCATCATTAATCCAAATAGTTATTTTGTTTTCAACAATATGTGCAAGGTAGAATTCATTTCCATCTTTTACTAGTTTCTCAGCTTCTTGATATGTTATAAAAAATAAGGTTTTATTCTTGTACACAAACTAAAATTATTTCTAAAAATAAACCTCTTTAGCTCTACAGTCAATATTATAATGGTAAATGGAAAGCCAATCCATACCCAAAATAACATCAAACTCTACTAGAGGCAAAATAATAAGGTTTTCAGGTAGATTCTTTCCGAACACAAGGATATGATGGTTCTTATAATTTATTTTTGTCTCAAAATTTCCTCCTAGTATTTTTACCATAAGTTCATGATTCATATCTTGAGTTGTAATTCCAAATTTACTAGAAAAATTTTCAGAAATGAAAGAGTGTGTAGACCCTGAATCAAACAATACATTTTCATAATCTGAATAAAGAAACAGTTTTCCTAATACCACTTCATTCGATGGCCCAACATCTGTTGAAGTAGTTGTAAAGGATTTCACCACCCCTTTCTGATTGTATTCTGAATTCTTTCCCTTAGTTGAGTTCTTCATTGGACACTCATTTCCATAATGACCCATTTCATTTCACTTAAAACATTTTACTGACTGTAAATCAGATTTTTTTCTTACCATTAACCTGATATTTTTCAGTGAAATTACAAGTCTTATGTCCCATTTTACCACATCGGTAGCACTTACCAAAATTCAAAATACAATACTCAATGTTCTTTTTACCATAATTTTCACAAAATGTAAACTTAAGTTTCTTACCATCAGACTTTTTTTAAGAGTTCTTCCATTTCGTCTGCCACTTCGACCTCTTATTCTATTGTTTATAAAATAACACCATTTTTGGAAAACACCATTTCCACCTTCTCCGCACATCGAACAAGTTTTCATAACTTTTGAACTCACGAGAAGATAAATCCATTTGATACTTTGGATTTAATTCTGAGTAAAAATGATTGATTTTACTATCAAGATATCGTATGAAATTTAGAGCATACCTTTCCAGTCGAGTGAATTTTTCTTCATAAGTAGCCACTAAGTCATCCTCCTACCTCAATTCTAGGAATTGTTTTTCCATCCTAAGATGAACAACCTTATGAAAATATTTTCAAGAAACATACCTTTGAATTAATCCCAATCAAGTGAATCAATCTCCTCACTATCCTTGATATGTTTCACCATCAACAACCACTGATCACCTTCACCTTTAAAATGGTAAACAACGAGAATAAACTTATGATGTTCTGAACACCCCATAACATAAAAAATCTTCTATAGTGCTTTAATACACCCTTCAGCTTGCACAGGGTCCGATGATCCTCTAAAAATAGGGGATGTTTCCTCATGAAAATTTCCAATACTGACATGTTTCTCTGTGGTTGATCTCTCTGATCTCGTGCATGGATACCACCACTATTTATAGCCTGAGTCAACTATGCCATCTCTGCAAAAAACTGTTCAGTTCCAAATCTAACCATCTCAGGTTGCTGATTTGGAAGTTTGTCTTCCTCCTGATGTCATCTCATCATAGCTTCCCTACTTCCTCTATGGAAAACCATTCTGAACAGAGAAATATCTTAGGCGAAACAACATGGTAATCTATAAATGATATATAATTTCAATATTAATATAAATTAATTTGTGGATATTAATTTAACAATACCCTAACTCCTAAAGTTGTCTAAACTGACCTATGATACCAACTATAATGCTCCAGCCTTAAACAATACATAATCTTGAATTAAGTTAATAATTCAGATTGGGGATCTTTTCAGGTTTAGAGTTTTAGATAATTATTCCATAACTATTACATTACATCTCAAGTATTACAAAGTATACACTTCTACTTATTATCCATTTTTTATAAAATAAAAACTCTTGAAAAAAATATTCATTTCTAGTTCCATATTTTAGACAGCATGACTTTTCCATGATCTCATCCTTGATCCTATTCATCATTAAGTCCTATGAAAAACAGTTCAAAAAAACTTGGGATGAGCATAAAAACTCAGTAAGGATTTTAAAATAAAGAAAGAAAACATTAGTCGATCAATACATACAAGTCAATAAAATAATAATTTTCAATCTTTAACATACCAAACTAGATCATAAGATTTATGAATAACAAATGGAAATCATAAATCAGAAAGGTAACTTGTGGAATCCATAACATACTTACGTTGTAGCTTTCATAGATATGTAGGGAGTTACATTTGGAATACCCCTCACAATATATTCCCTAAATCTATTAATAGAAACATTTATTTTTACCTCCATCACATTACCCAATTCATTGGAGAGCTATCTCGGGCTCACCCACCCTAGGTTTATCACAGAACCACTCGTATACGTAAACAATTCCCAAGAACCAAAACACATAAAACAGGCATAAAAAAGATAACATTTACACATTTTAATCACAAAATATCATTTAAATATATTGAAATAACCAATCCATTATCAAAACTATTTTCAATAAAAAAAATACATAAAATAGTATATGGTATTTATTTTCCATTTAAAAACATTACGGGTAGTTAAGGAATCTAAAAATTAAATAACGCTCGTGGCGGCGGAAAGGTCATTGTCACCACATACATTAAAAAAAATAAACATTACCTTTTTCACTTAGTAAAACATTAAATTGAAAAAATATTCCCTCTGAATGAAATGAAAATTAAAATGGGTTTATACACCGTATAAAATAAAGTCTTGTATAAATCAAGATATGCCTCAATAAAAAGAGTTTGAGACGAAGTCCCTTACCTCGTGTCCGACTTGACTCGTTCATTATTTAATCTCCCGAATAATAAAATAAAGTTAATTTCTACTTTATTCGTAACCATTTTCAAGTTTATTATTCCTTTTATATTCCTTATTACTATGTTATAAACATTACATAATCATTTGAGTTAATAATGGTAGTTTTGTCAATATTTGGTACTTGAGTATAAAATGAACTTCTTATAATTAAAAGTTGTCCATGTGGTCAAAAGTAAATTATCTTTAGAATGATATTCATGATTTAGATATCATATATATCATATATATCATATATATATATAGTATATATATTTATTTATAATATTATATAACATTTGGAGATATGAAATGAAATGCACCATTCATGGAGACGGTAAGACGTACGTACACATGAACGCTACTTTAATTTCTATTTTATATTTAATGGAATGAAAACTTAATGATACATCAGTATATTATAATTCTAGTATAATATCATATATAGTTTCAGTAACTCTATACTTTACACATTCCACATATGGAATGAACGAGTCAAATGACTTTGAGGGGGCGATAGTCCGCACTTCCTCAAATGAAATTATCATATATACGCATTATGGAAACCATAAAGGTATACTATAAATGAAAAATACATAAACATAGAGACAATATATATATATATAATATATATCACATATAAATACAGTGTCATCATAATGGCCACCATGAGAGGCACTTGGAGATAATTGAACAATCATCATTTCATGAGGTATCAGTTCGCCGTACACAGAAAAAATATGCTTGTATCCATTCGATGGAGGTGTGTGTAAGTGTAGTTTGAATACTTATCATAATAACAACCTAGTATATTTAGGATACTGTTGTAGTTATGTAAAAAAAGAATAAGAAGAGCATAGGGAGTGAATATGTAAAATAAAAGAAGAAAACTTGAGGGAAGATGTTACCTTTAAATCGGGTAAGGCTTTCTTGAGATATTATTTGGGAAGAGGTTGGATGAGACAAGTGGGCTTTAGAGGTGTGAGTAAGGGTTAGAGGTGATGTCTTTTTATAAGAGGGAGGATGGTATCTTTAGGAAAGATTAAAAATATTATTTTATTATATAATGAATTTTGGTTTCTAAAGGTCCAAAACATATTTAATTAGTAGATAAGGTGTATATAAGTCGAAATAAAATCATCCAATAATAATTGGATAGGTTTTGGATATTTTTTAATCCTTATATTTCTTTATTTAACCCTTTGTTAACTTATTTAACTTTTATGATGTCCTCTTATATATTCATACTATATGGTTAATACATTTAATAATAAATTCCAGGAAACCCAAAATGGATAATTAATGAAATTTTTACATAATATATTCCATTTGGAAAAATCTTAGATTTTTAGCACTATTTTATAATTTAATTAAATATTGATTGATTTAAAAACTCTTTTATGTCAATTTTAATACTATTCAAATCATGTCTTTTTAAAACAGAATCCAAACCAACTTGTTTCTTTAAAAAACGTAATTAATTCAAAGATAAAAATTCATCCTAATATATAAAATTAGTGGATGGCATAAAAAGGTTCAAAATAATTTTTTTAATATTTATAATATCATTTATTTGAATCCTTTATTAATGAAGGAATTACTACATCACCATTGTGTCATAATTACTTATTTTATTTAATGTCCAAAAATTTTACATAAAATACCATGATGTAGGAAATAGTGTTAGATTTCCAAATAATATTTATAGTCTAATAGATAACTTATATAACCCCATATAAGAATTTTTTTAGTAAAAAGATTCATGTTTATGTTATTTTTGTCATTACTTTAAATTAATTAATATAAACTGTCACTATTACTCCCAAGTGGCTCCATGGGGTCCCAAAATGGACCCAAGGATGACCATGGTAAGAACTGTATCATCCAATAGGGTTAGGATAAGTCTAAGTGTAATTTAATATTATTATAATATTATTTTTCACACTTATTTACCAGATTTACCCTTTAACCATGGTAAATAAAATATTTACTGAAATAAATATTCATAATGTCTAAAAATAAAAGTTACCTATTTACAAAATTTGGACCTCCTAAATCCAAATATCAAATCCATTTTTCCAAATTCATAATACAGAAGTGGAAGAAATTAATTTAAAATTAATTCCCGTTGTCAAAACAAAAAGTGTGTTTTTAAGAAATAAAAACTATCAAAAGATTTTCCTTTGTTTATGTCCAGATTAAGAGGGAAATTACTTATAATGACCAAAATTGGATTAAATGTTAAAAATATAATCCAATTACACTTTAAAACCAATAAAAATAAAAATATAACTATAATAATAAATTATATTAAAAGGCATTTTTGAATTAAAATTCAGTATTATTCACTATTCATTAAAAAATTTAAATTATCAGAAAAATACCAAAATTTCATCCAAAGTAAATTTTGATTTCCCAATTCTAAATAAGAGTATTATTTTGTCAAATAGAACATATAAAAGTGGCAAAAACTAGATCTAAAAAGGGTTCTCCATCAAAAGGCAATAAATCGACCTTTTAAAGAATATTAAAGTGTTTATGCTTAAAATTGATTCATTCACTTTTTAAGCTTCTAAATTTTATTGTATAAATGTAAAAACATTTAACAAACATGTATAATCATATTTTAGTTAGTTTGTTTCATTCCCATCAATAAAAAGACTATGAGTTAACTACCATTTAAAATAATATTATTATTATATTATTTTTCGGAATAACTCAACATTGTGTGCAACGTAGGATTTCAAAGAAACCTGTTGTTGAATTTCAGGTATTCCATCGAACATAGAATCCCATTTAAAGTAAAATTAATATTTAATTCAAAATATTAATAAATATGAAAATGTCATATTCTTTATTTATCTAGGATGTTACAGTGTCTCTCCCAAATGGTTCTAATTTCCATTAAATAAATCTATATGTTTAGAATTTTTCTCTATAACTCTCCTAATTTTTGTCCCTAGATAATTTAATACATGTCCACGTCCCTATCCATCATGATTACTCATCCATTTTAACCAAACAAAATTCCTCCCCTATTTTCTCCTAATTCCTCCCATTACCACATCTCACCTAATATTTTGCAAGAAAAGAAAAATTAGCAAGGTATTCCTATTAAAATTTTCCATACACAAGGATAAAAAATTGTCCATTAATTTTTGTTTGGAAAAAAATAGGGGTATTCAATTATTAAAAATAAATATTTTCATTTTGTGATTAAAAAACTATTACAGCCTAAAATTCCCAGAAAATATCAATATTCAATTCTGAAATATGAAAAATAATTTTTCACCAGGGAGAATGCAATTTCACAAGATTTGGTACTAGAGTTGATGAAGAAAAATTATGAAAATTTGTGCATCCAAATTTGAGTTCTCCTTAGCACCCATTATGTCATGGACATCATGGAGGAAAAATACATCGAACCGGAATCCAAAGTAGCAGAGGTTGCACTGCCAAATTTTCAAAAGGACAATATTTATGAAGAACAAAAGTTGGATATAATGGAAGAATCCTTTATTTATTAAGTATTTGATGAAGTGAATTTTGAAATAATTTCTTTATAAAAATCATAAAAGGAGATATAGGAAAACCTTCTCAAAGCATTCAATGATGCTGAAAAAGTGAAGTGAATATGACTTCAATCATTATGAGGTGAGTTTGAATCCTTATTTATAAAATATTTTGAAACTGTTTCTGAGTATCATAATCATGTAATGGTTTTGGTGAACCAACTAAGAAGAAATGGTGAAAATATTTCCAACATGTGGGTATGTGATAAAATTTTGTGATCCCTTGATCCAAAATTTGATTACATAGTCTTTTCCCTGGAATAAACTAATGAAATTGAGATGATATCTATCGAAGAACTCATGGGATCTTTACAATACTACAAAATGATGGTGAACTGCTGGAGTGAAATTAATGGAGTGGATTATTCCCTATAATAAAAGTTGTATCCCGACAACTCAAAAAATGATCAAGTGGGAACATCTTAAAAAACTCAAGGTAGAGGATTCCGTGGATAGAAATTTGATCAAAGATGATGAGGATGAGTTGGAAGAATCTACAATAATGGATTTCATGGATATGAAAACATTATTCCATGAGAACAAGGACAAGGAATATGAGGAGGATTCAATAATCTCCATCTGGACAAGATAAATGTTCAATTATATAATTTTCGTAAATATAAACATTATAGAAATGAATTTTGGAGTAAGAAACCCATGTATAATGATATAGGGGAGGCACATATTATTCAAGTAGAATATAATTTTGGCGAGTCCCATGTTTTGATGGCACAAACATCAACAAAAAATCATGGTATGTGGTATATTGACTCTAGATCTAAGAACCACATGAAGGTCAGAAGAACATTTTTAAAAACCTAGATGAGAATGTTCAAGGTGAAATTTAATTTGTATATGTCCCAATAATATTTATATATTTAAGAGGTGATATTTTGATCAAGAAAAAAATATGAAAATCATTCTTTTATCTCTGATGTCTACTATGTTCTCGAAATGAACACCAACATCTTGAGTGTTGGGAAGTCTGTGGAAAAAGGATTTCTTAAAATCCTATAAAATAAAAAAATGGTGATTTTCGATAAAAATAAAGGATAATAAAAAATTACTGATGGAAAATAAACACATGTTTCTGATTTTGATCCAACCCAATGTACCACGATGTTTGAAGATTGTACATGATGATAAAGACTGGCTATGGAATATATGGTTTGGGCATTTAAAATTTGAAAGATTAAGATTATTAAGAAGAAATAATATGGTGAATGGGATTCCTATCATCTAACACTTGAATCAAATATGTGAAATCTATGTTCTAAGAAAACATCATAGAAACAACTTTGTAATGAAGGCCAACTAGAAATATACTGCACCACTGTAGCTAGTTCACACCTATAAGTTTGGTCCATTGAATCCAAAATCAAATGAAAAAGGATTTATTTTCTAATATTTATTTTTGATTATAGTAGGAAAACATGTACATTTTTTCTTAAGATGAAGTCAGAAGTTTTTGGCATCTTCAAAGAATTCAAGGCACTGGTGGAAAATATAAGCAAGCATCGCATATAAACATTGTGATCTGATCAAGGTGGGGAGTACACCTTTTATGTTTTTCAATAGATCCAAAATAATCATGGAATTAAGCACCAAATGATTCCATATTACACACCTCAACTCAATGGAGTAGCCTAAAGGAAGAATCGCACCACTCTCAACATGGAAATAATCATGTTGAAAGATAAAGGAGTTCCCATGACTTTCTTGGATAAATAAGCCTTATGTGAAGTGTATATACTCAATAGGTTCTCTAATAATAATATTGAATGGAATATGATGACTGAAGCATGTAGTACTCATAATAAAAGTGCAATCCATCTTGGATTTTTTGGTTCCACTTCCTATGTTAGGATCCCAAAGGAAAAATGAACAAAGCTCAAGGACAAAGGAGTGAAGTGTGTCCTTATCGGATAAAAAGACCAAGCAATGGGATATCTCTTTTATAACCCCATCACCAAAAAGAATTCATTCCATAGATATGTTATCTTTGATGAAAAATGGATATTGAAATGGAATCAGGATGATGATTCCAGATAGGTAAGACTCATTATAGAAGATAAATAAATCATTAAACAAGTACCAATGATAGAATGAGGAATTGAAGAACCACTGACGCCATCACACATACTCCAAAATTTTAAGTTATTGAATGAAAAATTTATCATATATATCCATAAAACATTTAAAGCCTTACAAATGTATATGAGAGAATAGAACCAATGGAAGAGTATGAAAATATTTTATCTTCTCTTTGTGAATTCCTATCTAGTTTGATCCAAGGAACCTAAAACTAATAATATGTAGAAGAAGGTGATATATGAGAAAATATATCCCATAGATTCAACTAAATTATATAGGATAAAGTAAAAATTTGACTATGATTAAGTCATTGCACCAGTTGTTCAGCCACTCGGATATGATAAAAAATCATGGGTCATGGGGAAAACAAGTTTAAGGGGGATTTTTGAAAATTAAACTTGGTTTTATTCTATAGAATAACCTACCATCACTACTACTATTGTGTCTGGGAAATTTAAAATATGGATTCTTAACATGTTTGACTCTTGAGGCTTAGACGACACCTATTGCACCATATCTACATAGTTGTATTTTCTCTTGGGTTTTCATCTTTTCTTTTAGCGTGTTTTGTATTTATATAAATAGGGTATGTTTTGTGAATTGTATGTTAATTAATAGTGAAGAAATAAAAACCAGTTTGTTTGCATTGCATTTGTGTGTTGACATCTCCTCCAGTGATCTATATCTGTGAGGTTCTATTTTCCGCTGCATAACCCTTCATCAAAGTGATATTGTAAGTTGATGGCATTGGATGTGGAGTTCATTGGGTGTTATTTTGGGAGTGAAGGTCATATAGTTCTGGTGTTTGAAGTTGGATGTGGAGCCACGGTTTGGATTTTTGGTTGTCGTAAATATTAATATTTTGTGGTTCTGTTTGGTAGGCTTTGATTGTGTAGATGGGATTTTTTTTCTGCTAGTGTTAGAGGTTTTTATAGTGGTTAATCACTAATTATGGAGGAGGTTCAATTTCCTCTTCATTGGTGACATCAAATTTGGTGGTGGCCGATGGTGCCAACTCAATCTAGGATTGAGGGGATGAAGAAGTTCTTTTGAATTTTGAATTTAAATTTGGTTTTAGAGATTTGTTTTCTAGCTTATTTGTCACTTTGGTTTTTTCTCTTTGACTAGATAGTGTGTGTGATGTTGTTGTGTTGAATAGTGGTTTGGGACTAGAATTTTTTGAGGGTTCTCACTTTACCATTAAAATTGATCTTTTTTGAAAAAAAAAATAAATGAGATGAAATGTATTTCCTTATATTTTAATATATATCATGGATAAATATTTTATTTAAGATAAAATTCATTTTATCCACATCCTATTCTAAAACATGTTATAAAATTTGATGAATGATGAATCATGTATATCAATGTCATTATATCATTTTATTTATAACAAATATTTATTTATAATTAACTTCACTTATCATATAAGAGATATGAGATAAGTATATAAATCCTTTATTTTAGATTCATTCAAGAATTGATGTAATCCTTTTAATCTAACCCCATGACATAATAACTATTTTATTTATCAATAGAATGTTAACTTCATGTTCCGTTAATTAACTCTTATTTAGTTTTACATAAGTATATATATTCAAAACATTTGTTTAATTAATAGTTGGTATAAAAAAACCTTCAAAATAGAATAATGGAATTTTATTATTTTAATAATTGATGTAGACTCTCCATAGTTGTTTTTACAATCCTTCAATTATTTTGAAAAATTCCACCTCACTACAAAAAATAAGGCTAAAGTATGCACTAGAAAAGGCATATATTAAGACTAAAAAAGAAATGTTTTCCTAAGATCCATTAAAATGGGGTCCCCATTATTAGCACTTTGTTTAGCACTAATAAAATTCATACTGTTGCAACGTGCTGTAATAATTATAACATACTATAACAAAAAATACAACAAATTCATAATTTAATTGAAATAAAAATTAACTAAAAAATAAAAGAAAAAAATTATATTTTATATATTTCAAACATTGATTTACATAATTACATTATCAAGTAAAATTTATCACAAACATTCAAAAACATCAATGGTTTCATTTTTTTTATCACTTGACCCCTCTCAAAAAATCCTTCTCATGATATTAGTTATTGAAAAAACCACCCCGACTCAAGAAAAGGAATCCACCTATATAATAAAACAATTATTGTGTTATTAATACTATAAAGAAATATATTAAACATAAATTTGAAATAGTACATTAATAAATTTTCATTTTTAAAATAATGCCACACATTTTGGGTCATACCATTCACACCATGTATTAGATTTATGTGTAGCTGATTCTTTCACATCGAAAATTACATATGGATTGTTTTTATAAAATATCAAAACAATATGAACGTTTTTTTCTCATTTTTAAGTATACCATGTGTGTTTTGAACTAAAATGTCATTTTTAAACTCAAAAATCATAGTTTGAATCATACTGGGAACATCGTGTATAAAATTGAGGTGTGTATGATTATTAAATATCACTAATGAACTATGTATAATTATTGAAAGTTTAAAAAAGGTGTTGTTCTCAGTTATTAGTATGTGATGTGTGTTTTGAACTAAAATGTCAATTTTAAACAAAAATACACACTTGGAGTCATACAAGTAACATGGTGCATTGGATTTATATTTTGTTGAAACCTACACATCACAAATGACATAAGTATCATTTTTATATAGTATCAAAACAATACAAATAAATTTTATTAGTTTTGAGTATGTCACATGTCTTTTTTAAATAAAAGGTCATTTTAAACTAAAAAATCACTTTGAGTCATTTTATTCACATCATGTGTCGGTTTTATCAGATACTGATTCCAATACATTAAAAATGAATTATGAATCATTTTCCTAAAGTATCTTGAAAATCTATTTGTTTTTTCTTGGTTTTCAGTGAGTGCCACACATTTTTAACAAAAATATAAATTTTAAAATGATAATGGAAACTTTGAATCATATTGGACACACCATGTATCTTATTGAGGTGAAACTGATTCATATATGTTAGAAATGACTTATGGATCATTTTCTTAAAGTATCAAAATAATCTAAATATTGTTTCTCATTTTTGATTATGTGATGTGTGTTTTGAAGTAAAATGTTGATTTTAGATGAAAAGACACATGTGGAGTCATATTGGTCACACTATGCATCAAATTAACATGTGGTTGATTTCTACCTATATGAAATTATGCAAGGATCATTATTCTAATGTAGTAAAAAAATATGAATGAATTTTCTTGATTTGGATTATGTAGTGTGTCAGATTGATGTGGGACTAATTCCTACACATCAAAAAATGAATTATTATTAATTTTTCAAAAGTATCAAGAAAATCCGAGTGTGTTTTCTTGTTTTTTAATGAATGACACACTTTTTGAACTAAAATGTAAATTTTAAACTAATTACATACTCTTTGAGTCATTATAGACACATTGTGTATCATATTGAGTTGAGGTTGATTCGTATATGTCAAAAATTATTTATGGATCATTTTATTAAACTATCAAAATAATATGGATGATTTTTCTCAGTTTTGAGTATGTGGCATGTGTTTTTATTTGTAATTTCAATTTTAAATAAAAACACATTTTGAGTCATGCAGTCCAAATCATGAATTAGATTTATTAATGGTTGATTCTTCAATGTCACAAATGAATTGAGGATATTTTTTCTACATTATGAAAACAACCCTAATTGTTTTCTTGTTTTTGAGTATGCCCTGTGAATTTTTTATTAAAATGCCAATTTAAATTAAAAACACACACTTTGATTCATATCAGTCACATCCTGAGTTGGTTTGGTGTAAAACTGATACTTTCAAGTCACAAATGATTTATGAATCATTTTTCTAAAGTATCAAGACAATACAAGAAGGTTTTCTTAGTTTTCACTAAGTTACATGAATTTTGAACTAAAATGTCAATTTTAAACTAATAAAATACACTTCTTATCATACTAAGCACACTATGTATCAGATTGAGGTGCAGATAAATCATATAAATCAAAAATGATTTATATATCATTTTGTTAAATTATAAAAACAATATGAATGAATCTGATTGATTCTAAGTATCTGACTTGTGTTTTAAACTAAAATTAAAATTTTAAATAAAAACACACATTAAGTCATATAGGTCACACCATGAATCGAATTAAATTTGGTTGATTCCCACACATCAAAAATGACAGATGGATCATTTTTCTAAATTATCAAAAAAATCCAAATCCATTTTCTCAATTTTGAGTATGTCCCTTTTTTATTAAAATGTCAATTTAAACTAAAAACACACACTTTGAGTCATATCAGAAACATCATGTGTTGAGTTTACATGTGACAGGTTCCTACATGTCAAAAAGGACTTATGTATCATTTTCCTAAAGTATAAAGATAGTACAAGTACATTTTATTGGTTTTCAGTGAGTGAAATGTGTTTGGAACTTAAATGTGAATTTTAAACTGATAATATACACTTTGAGTCATACTTGGCACACCATTCATTGGGTTGAGGTGCAGTTGATTCCTACATGCCACAAATAACATATCAAAAAATTTATTAAAGTATTAAAACAATTCCAATGTGTTTGATTAGTTTTTATTATGTGACTTATGTTTTTAAATGAAATGTCAATTTTAAATAAAAACACACTTTGAGTCATACCAATCACAGTGCACATCAGATTGATGTGCAGTTGACTCTTACACATCACAAATGAAGTATAGATCATTTTAATAAAGTATCAATACAATAAAAATACATTTTGTAGGGTTTTATTAGATTCCTTTTTTATTAAGTAGTTAATTTAAACTAAAAACATGCACTTTGATTCATACAATTCAGATCTTGGGTCAGTTTGATGTAAAATTTATTCGTACACATCAAAAATGAATTATAAATCATTTTCCTAAAGTATCAAGACAGTACAAGTGTATTGGATCTATTTTTAGTGTGTAGCACACATTTTTAATTAAAATATCAATTTAAACTGATAATATATACTTTGAGTCTAACTGACCACACTGTGTATCGTTTTAAGGTGCGACTAATTCTTACACATCAAAAATGATTTGTGGATCATTTTCCTAAATTATCAACACAATATGAATCTGTTTTCTTAGTTTTAAGTATGTGATGTGTCTTTTGAACAAAAAATTCAATTTTAAACTGAAAACATGACACTTAGAATCATATTGGTCAAACTGTTTATTAGAATGAGGTATGGTTTATTCCTACACCTCAAAAATGACTTATGAATCATCATCCTAAAGTGTCAAAACAATATGAATAAATTTTATTAGATTTTAGTATGTGATGTGTGTTTTGAACTAGAATGTAAATTATAAACTAAAAACACACACTTCAAATTATACTGGGAATACCATGTATCATATTGAGTTAGGGTTCATTCCCACACATCACACTGTGTATTTTTATTCTTTAATTCATTCAACATTCAGGTTTATCTAACAATTTTGTTATTTGATAATTGAGAATGTTGAATTCATTTTAGAATAAAACAAAAAGTGTATCATCATGATGGAATCATCCTTATAGATGAAGTAATTTCTTCATGATCTCATTAAAAATTAATATAATAATTATCAGATAAAGATGATAAGTAAATGAACTAAAAAATAGATAGAATTATGTGAAAATTAACAAAATATGTAGTAAGAAGTAACCTCTTCATGATGTCTGAATATATTTTTCCAAAATGAATTTCTCCCAATTGTTTCAAAAAAATTTATTTTCTATTTTAAATAAGAGGACTATTGATAGCACTGATAGTACTAGAAAAATAAAAATAAAAAAAGGATTGATAAATATTTTAAATGAATTTTAAATTATCATTGGAAATTCCTATTTGGTGATTCTAGTTTGAGGATGGAATACAATATCATTCATAAAATTTCAAACATAACAACCAAAATCCTTTAAATTAGTTTGTTTCAAGATATAAAGAAATCTTGAGAAAATTAAGTAATTTTTTTATAAATGTTTTGATTATGGGATGTTATTATATATACCCTAATACTTATCCATTTTAAAATTCAATATGATTTTTGTGCTCTTAGACTTTCCTCATGCCCTGATTTTGATGATATTTAAACACCACCATATCATAACATAATTTTCAGTAAAACATACTATTAAATGTATAACATGAATATTATTTGTAAAATTTTGTATTTAGTATATTAAAAATTGATAAACATTACCATGTGTGGTCAGTTTGTTGGGTATCCATACATTTAATCCAAAAAATCAATCATTGGATTATCCAAATTGATTAGAATGAGTATCCAATGCTACCTAAAGAAGGAATATCTATTGAAAGGAATGAAAATATATTTAAAAATATTATATTTTAGAATTTTACCCCTATACCATGGGTATTAAGAATATTTTTTCATCTATAAGTTTTATTTCAAATATTATGGACATTTTTACACTATTACTTAATATTTCTTTAGTTCTAATGAGAATATCTTTCTAAAAGTGAATTGAGGACTAATGAGTCAAAATTTATATTTATAGGGGTTTATATTCAAATAGTATTGATACATACATCAGTAAAAATTATGAATATTATTTATTCATAATTAACATATTAGATCTACTATTGGACAAAAAAATCATGAAAACATAGCTCATCTATTCATTTACAACTGAGAATCCTAGTTGTTCATGATTGAGGATTTCATTTACATTATCAATACAAATTTATTTTTTCATGGACTCTCTATATATTCATTATTCAAAATCAATTATGGTTATATAATCACTTTTTAATATTGTATCTGCATGAACCTTAAATGTTAGTAAATGAGGATGTTTAATAGGTAGGGTAAAGGTACTTCTTGTAGATATTTTTCATTTTTTGTTTGATTCTTTAGATAATTTTGATTCAACCATCCATTTAACCCCTTACCTTTGTCCTTATGTAATAACATTCATCAGTTCATGACTTTTTTCCATAATTGTTAAAGGTTTTACATAAAAATAAATTGGAAAGAAATACCTCCTTCTCGACATGTATTTTTACAAGATAAAAAAACAATTATATGAATGATACAATAAAAATATAAAAATTATGAATATATGAATCATCAAGTAGAATAGGTATCTCGATCGTTCACTCATGAGATACATGAATTTCCACTCTCACATGTCCTATTAGAAGTTGTTTTTTTGTAGAATATATCCTTGAATATTTTACACAATACCCCATGTAACAAGGCAATGGGTGGGTGTTGATGAACATAAATCAAAATTATTCTCACCCTATATAATATCATTAAGGGAAAAGTATTAGTTTTTCCCTAATTAACATTTCATATAAACAGTTATTATAATATTTATTACCTCTTTTAAGATATCCCTTTGAGGGTAATGGCTCACCACAAAGCAGGTGTGGGGTATGGGGGATCATCACGTAGTGGTTTTTGTTTTGTTTTTTCAACTCTTTGATTCCTTCCCATTACATTTTGTAACAACTCAGTCTTCCAATTAATTTTTTCTTCTGGAGCAGCTAAATGTGCATACATAATTTTTACTTTCTTATCTTTATCCCCTGTTAAATTATTTTAAAAAATATGTTTGGTGTGACACCACAAAAGTTGCAACTATGACACAACCATATTGTTCTAGACACTTCAAAGGAACTAATAGTAGATGTTCATCAGGTAAGATGATGTTGATTTTTATGTCTAATTTAGAAATAAATATTGGAAAATAAGTAATCATTGTTATTTAATACCAATTTAAATTAAAAAATTATTATTTCAAACATACACGTGCTTCCCACACTTTTTGTGAGTTTTTATCTATCAGTATTCTGTATTTATTTACACATACCTCCTTCTATAGAACATAGAATGTGATGGAAGTGGATTTTGATTTTGAGTCACCAATATTTATATAAACAAAGTAAGATATTTTAAGCAACCCAAGAGTTATAATAAACCAACACTATTATCATAACAAGGATTTAGAAAATTAAATTACCTTTTATAAAACTTGGTATTAAATTAAAACAAGACAACAAAGAAAATGAAATTTTAAAGGACTAAAAACTATTGAAAATTCCATTCAGAGAATCTCATGTTTAAGAAAAACATTTAAAAACCAATTTCAGGATATAGAATTTGAGATCCTGAACCACCCATTATCCTTATACATGTATGCATTTATAAATATAGATACCACTCATCCTATTTCACATATTCACATATAATTTTGTAAAGATATGAAATATTTTATCTATATTTATATCTATTTATATGTGTATGGGTATGAAATGTATCATGAAATAATTTTTTATGATGTGACATAAATATAAAAAATTGGGACAAAACATACAAACTAAATTTTACCCATTTCATGATTTCTATATAAATTATAAAAAAATCGAGAGATATTAAAATTTTTGGGGTTCTTCTACCTGGTAATGGAATCAAATGGGTATAATTGTTTGATTTAAATCCATGGGAGTAGGAAGTATACTTGGAACTCATTGTGTATTACCATCCATGCACTCAAAAAACTATTCCAACTTATCATTTGTAGTCACCACCTTACATGATAAGTGGGTAGATTTTTTGGGGTGTACAACTAAGAGATCCATGAAATATAAGTAAGAAAATATAATTAATTATATAAATTAATGTTAGGTATAGGGATAGGTTGAAGTTAAAATGTATCGAGATGATGTAGATTGGGTGGAGAATCAGTGAGGTGGATCAAGGAAAAACTGAAGGTATCAGGGCACGCAACAGAATTCTTTGGGTTAGGGATTTAAAATTTTTATCACTATAATGAAAAGAATTATCATATATATATATATCCTATCCTTAGTATAGTTCCATGTATCTTGAGTAAATTAGTCTAAGAAAAAAATTAAAAATTAACAAATACCTTGTTTGAAACATATCACACACGACTATAGCTCATCTACGACAACTGTTGATTGAAGGATCCAAATTCAAAACCATCTATATCATTCACACACACTTCTAGAATCTATGTGGTTGTCATTGATCAAATTCTAGGTGCTATCACAGAGCTTTGATGAATCATTTGGCATCGTGATGATCACCTCCACCTTGTCCCTCTAATATGTTGAAGGAATTCTTAGATCGATTACTCAGATGGTGTTTGTATCTCTCCTGGTAGTGGGAGGAGAGATATAATCTCATTCCATTTTAATTAATAGTAATATAATGAATTTATCCATTATATTTATATAGTATAAGGTTCAAATATCCAAAAAGGTTTTCCCGGCACCCAAAAATTCAGATAAAAAAAATAAGCAATAAATGAAACGTTGTGAAAAACTAACAACATCATAAACATCATTTATATATTACCACATATTTGTTATATATAATAAATATATTACATGATAAATCTTATCCATTTTCTCAACTCATAATTCCAACTAATATTATACAAACCTTGAATATTAAATAATATTCATTTATATAGTATTTTTCTCTACATTCACTTAATACCTTGTGAATAATTTTAATAAATAAATTCAACCCAATTATTCTATAATCGAATAATAATGAATTTATTTTTTCATCAATGATTGATTACTTGGAAAACTATCGGACTGCATGGTGGGTCCCACTATGTCGAATATTCATATTCACTAGTATATGGAATAAACTTAAATGCGCTATTGTGTGTGACCCTCTAGGACCTTATATCAATTGTAATGAATATTATTCATAGACCAAGAGCAGGGTCTAAAAACCCAACAATACTCCTAAGAATATAAGGGAGAGTCATAGAAATGACAACCAACCTATAATCACATAATGTGTAATATAATCCCTTTGTCTATAAATATTTCATAATACATGATGCACACTTGTGTCATCATCCATTATTTCTTTATTATTTATTGATCTAACTAGATATACTTAACTTCAGCTACCTTGGATAAGGATTTATAATGTTTCTACCATCCTGATAAACTAGGATCAAGATATAAATTCCACAACTAAAAAGAAACAAATTATATCTTGATCATTCAACAAATACTTCACCACCAATAAAACAACAAACAAAGGCTACCTTTCCTATAGCATCCCGCCTTTTTAATACAGATCTTTTCATTACATTTTTCCAACAGAGGATCTTTATAGTATAGTGTCTTGGAAATCAGGAATAAAAACTTGAAAACTTAAACAATCCTTTAAATAACCTTGAAAAGATTCTTGAAAAGTTCATCCTATTTACAATTACTACATATCATAACCTGGAGACATACAATCAAAGGAAAGGGTGAGCATAAAGCTCAGTAAGGAAAACAAGTGAAACAGTTGACATGTGATCTTGAGCAATATTAATAAGAACATGATATAAATCATAATGTCAGGAGAAATTGAACAATATGAATATAATAATAAAAATAAGATGAATCATAACTTGAATATGTGTATACAACATTTCATTTAGACATTCATGAACATATCACCAAGGTCCATCCCCAGGGTTTCATAAAAATTACCAAGGTTATTCACCAAGGTATTGTGAAACTTGTTATCTCTAGAGATTAAATATTTACCTAATGCATTAGAGTGCTATCAAAAATAACCCTTAATATTTCTTTAATTTCATGTGATATATATAGATCATAATCAAACATTTCATAAATAACCCATGGAGAATAAAATAAATAGGTTTTATTTCAAGATCGTGACATTTTAAAAGTTCTTAAAAATAATATCATTATGTCCTTTATAACCCCTGGAAAGGGAGTGAGGGTTATATGTATGTAAATTACAGAATAAAATATATCATTTTTATATATTTATGAACACCCATAGAAACGAAATAGGTCTGGGTATTCACATAAATAAACAAGACAATTTCTTCAGAGAAAGAGATATAAATTTTGAGATGAAATTTCTACAGCATAACAGCTATATAACATGGTTTTAGAAAACATTAAAAAGAGAGGGGAAAAGGGTCACCCACTCATAAATAATTCATAATGTATTATGGTTATATAATAAGATCATTATATGTATATTTAAATTATATACCACATGAAAAGGAAACATGAAATAAAAGAGAAGATGCGATTTCTTTTACGAGAAATTCGACAGCCTAACGACGTCACTTAAAAATTTAGAAAACAAATTGATGAGAGAGGAAAGGGTATATCATCAATTATACATGAAATGGACAGTAATTAGAACATATAATAACATACCATCAATATAAAGAGATGGAAACTATAAGACACAACATAGAAGAAGTCATGGATTAAAAGAGGAGGGTTAAATATTCTCTTACCGATTTCGTAACTTTCGAAACGTACACCCCATGAAAGAAAGATCATATAATGAATATTTAAATACCCATAAATTAAATTATATTACACTTGGAGTACAATAATGTGAAGTAAATACACCACACAAAAGTAAATAGTGGCAAATATATCATGAATCTCACAGGAATAAGAAGTGAGGTGAAAATCCCTTACCACATTGTATTCAATCGAATCGTCTGACCAAAAATTACTAACCACCAAAATAATCACAGAATACCATGAATATAATGAGAATAATGATAATATATATCCAATTTAAATACAAAATTCACCCCATACTATAAATATGTGGCCAACAATGGAAATCTCACTGAATTAAAAGTGAGATAAGAATCCCTTACCACGTTGTAATCAATCGAGTTGTATAACCAAAAGTTAATAACTACCAAATGATTCATATAATAAAATGAATATAAAAATAATAATTATAATATATATCAAATTTCAGTACACAATACACCACATGAAATAAATTAGTGGCGAACAATGGAAATCCCACAGAATTAAAAGTGAGATAAGAAACCCCTTACCTCGTTGTCCGACTTGACTCGTTCGTATGTTCCTTGTTCTTCCTGAATAATAAATATAAGTTAATTTATAATTGTATAAGAATATTTTTCAATTTTTTTATTCATTTTATATTACTTATTACCTATCTATAACAATTAGTTAATTATTTGAGCTCAGATCGGACATTTTGTCAATGTTCGGAACTTGAGTCAAAAAATGAACTTGTTATAATTATAAATTGTCCATGTGGTCAAAATTCCATTATCTCCAGAATTATATTAATCATTTAGATTTAATATATATCATATATATCCATTATATATATATGTATTTATAATAGTAAATAAAATTTGGATATAAGAAATTGAAATGCACCATTCATGGAGACGGTAAGTCGTACGTATGCATGAACGCTACTTTCATTTCTATTTCATATTTTAATGAAATGAAAACATAGTGATTCATAGGTATATTATAATTTCAGTATAATATTTATGACATATATGTTACAAAAGTTCATAAATTATATCCTTTATACGTTCCACATATAGAATGAACGAGTCATATCACTTTGAGGGGGCAGTAGTCTGCACTTCATCTAATGAAATTATCACGTTTACCCATTATAAAAACCATAAAGGTATGATATAAAAATTAAAATACATAATAATAAGAAAAAAATATAATATATATCATATATAGATATAGTTCCATCATAATGGCCACCATGATAGGTGGTAGGAGATAATTGAACAATCATCGTTTTGTGAGGCAGTAGTTCATCGTCCACTGAAACCGTATGTTCGTAACCCATTAGATGGAGCTGTGTGTAAGTCTAGCAAGAATAATTCTCATTAAAACATCCTTTTATATTGATTATAATTTTTTTTTATGAAATAAAAGAAAAAAAATATTTTAGGGGGTTGGAGAAATAAATTAAAACAAAATAACTTAAGAGAAGACGTTACCTTTAAATCGAGTAACTTCCTTTGGTTTGAACCAAAAGGGTTTCTTGAAGCGCTTTCTACCTAATTTAAGGATTCTAGGATAAATAGAGGGATATTAGGAGCTTATTGAATCATATTTTGGATGATATAAGGGCTTGATATGTGTGATAAATGGGTAGGAAGTGAGGGCTTTTTATAAGGGAGAGGAGGGGCTCTTTTGGAGTGTTTAAAAATATTATTTTATTATATAATGATTTTTGGTTTCTAAAGGTCCAAAAATTATTAAATTCGAAGATAAGGTGGAAAATGTTCGAAATAAAATCATCCAATAACAATTGGACAAGTTTTGGATATTTTTTTAATTTTTATATTCTTATTTATTTAAATCATCCATTAATGACGTAAACACTGCATCATCATTGTGTCATAAATAATTTTATTTAATTTATGTTTAAAATTTATTAAAAAAATACCATGCTGTAGTAAATATTTTTTTATTTCCAATGAATATTTATAGTCGAAAATATAACTTACATAACCTCATGTAAAAAATTTTTTAGTAAAACAATACATATTTATGACATTTTTTTACTTTAAATAAAAAGTTATAAATGTCGTTATCTTACCCAAGTGGCTCCATGGGGCCCCAAAATTTACCCATGGATTGTATTGGTCATCCATAACTCATCCAATAGGGTTAATACAAGTTTCAAGGTAATGTTTTTATTATTATAACATTATTTTTACCTTAAATTACCCTAATTACCTTTAATCGTGGTTAGTAAAAGTCAAAAGTTTCTATTCACCAAAAATTATTTTCATCCCATTGAACCACATTTTAATTATTAATGAAAACCATGTATGTAGGATTTTTAAAATTAAATTCACAGAAGCGGTAAAATTTCATTTAAATGACAAAGTCAGTTTTTAAACTACTACTTAGTGGTTTCACTATTCATCAAAAATTGATGGTTTTCAGAAAAAAATTACAAAAAATCACTCTAAGATAAATTTTTTATTACAAATTAAAAAATGATGTCAATTTTACCAAATTAAAAAAATATAATTTTCATTAATTAATTTTATAATTAATTCCCGTCGTCAAAACAAAAAGCGTATTTTTAAGAAATAATAATCATCAAAATATTGATACTTGTTTATGTCCAATTTCAAATTGAAATTACTTCCAATGTCCAAAATTTGGTTAAATGGTAAAGATATAATCTATTTACACTTTAAAACCAATTAAAAAGATAATATAACCATATAAAAAGTTTGATTAAAAGGTGGTTTTGAATTAAAATACAACATTTTTTTTCACTATTCATTAAAAATGAACATTATCAGAAAAATATCAAAATTTCATCCAAAGTAAATTTTTATGTCACGATTCTAAATATGAAAATTATAATTTCAAATATAATATGTAAAAGTGAAAAAACTACATTTAAAAAGGGTTCGCCATCAAAAGATAGTAAATCTCCCTTTTAAAGTAAATTATGCTTAAAATTTATTCATTTACATTTTAAGCCTATAAATTTTATTGGATGAATTTAAAAACATTTAACAAACATATATTATCAAATTTAATTTAGTTCTATTAATTCCCTTCAATACAATGGCTAGGTGTTAACTACCATTTAGAATAATAATATTATATTATTAGTGTGCAACATAAGATTTCAAAGAAACTCGTTGTTTCGTGTCAGGTACGCCATTGAATACAGAATCCCCTTTAAAATAAAATTAATATTTAATTAAAAAATATTAGTAAATATGAAAAAGTCACATTCTTTATTTTCCTGGGATGTTACATCACCATGTTTTCATTGTAAAGTTGTTTTCTTTCATCAACATACATGATCAAATGGAAAACCTTTATAATGATCTCAAGTTATGAGACCAATACACATTTTCATAGATAGGAATAAGCAATGGTACCCAAATCATGTCATGTTTCTATTAGAGGGTCTATCATCCTGATTTAACCTACTAGAGATCACCAAGTGAAAACTTTATAAGAAGAAGTCTCAATTCTTATTATCCACCAACACCTGATAGTCATAAATATACAATGTCCAGTCAGTATTATGGATCTATACCATTGGAAATATGTTTAATATTCATGTAATAGTATCTCGAGGTTCTCATTATAGCCTTGTAACTAAAATAACATTTTAATAAAACAAATAATCTATCGACATTACCACTTAAATATGGATTCAAAAACATATAAACTGTTATAGTAAGTGTGCATCATATATAACTCATTATATCCATGATATGGTAATCGAAAAGTAATTTTTAGGTTGGTCTAGGGAACCAACTATTACAAAACTCCCACTTGCACTAGAGAAAACTTGTTGATTATCATTGTTATCTCTCACATGATTAAGATCATGTTTCTACTTAGTCATGGACTTAGTTAATGGGTATTCCATTCCATTGTGGTGTGGTCATTCTGTTGTCTATAACTTTACCTACATGAGGATGAATTCTTGAGGGATAAAATCCTCAATTATATCCCTTTTTTAAGTATCTAATCTTTAAATATTTTCTAGTACTAGTAATAGAATTATTATAATGACAAAACATTTCTTTCTAGGTGTTATTCTAAGAACTAGAAAAAATAATTACGTTGTTTACACTAATTCTTTAGTATCCTTGGAATTTTCAATGAACTCGGTTTTTAAAAATATGGATACCACTATATTATATAATCTTGTATCACTGGTTACCTTAGACTTATTATGATATTATATCTCCTTGATCCAAGTAAGAATAGTTTTCCCCTCAAAACTAGTATCCCCTCCCCTCGACATTGTAGTTATATACCTTTTTTACTTTCTCAAGAATAATGGGATAGTTCTAACTGATTTATGTGAAATTATCCTAGATATAATTTATATTTTACTACCATTAAGTATATTTTGAAAATATTAATATATAGTACATAACATGGAATACATGATTGATCCAACATAGAAGAGTATGGTATTTAAATCATCACATTAATCTCATCCTTATACCCCATACATGTATATATGGATAGATTTATATCCTATGACATTGGTAACATTTATCTATTATTCTATCTTTTATGTTCCAACAACTTGTTAGTATATGTACCATTGACTTGGTCTAAGAAAAATTTATATCTTCCTCATTATATCTTGTTCCCTAGAACTTAGGTTGATACTTTAAGTCAATGTATGGAGAGTAACTTTAATTTTAGTCTTAACTAACTATAAATCCAATATTTGTTTCCCAAATGTTACCAAACATATTTCACTTAGAAAATATTGAAGCCCCCGCTAACCTCTTGTAGACACATGGAAAAAATTATTTCCAAACGAATATTCTATGATCTTGTTTCTTACTTTAATCATTAACTAGATTCGATTAATATGCACCCCTTATGTTAATTCTATGGTGTCATCATCCCTTTATGGTTATGTCGTATCAACACCTTCTATGATTTGTGGTCTTGACATTCAATACTCAATAAAATGTTCATATAAAGTAGTTATGAAAAGTAAAATTCCAATGAATTTAGGAACAATAACTTGGTATTTACAACCTATCCTATTTGGTACCATAGTTGTACCACCCATCTATAATATCACTTGAATACCCACTGTGATATTCAAAATAATAAGGCCCCTATACTTTGATACATGGAATACATTACTGAATTTTAATTGATTTTTCAATTTTAGCCAATTTCCATATACTGCTGACTTTTAGGAATTATTATTCTCAATGTATAATTTATCACCAACCATGAAGAATATAAAACTACCCATAAAGTTTCATCCACCATACACTTCATGTATCTCATGAACATTCAATTTCCACATGCACATATGGAACTTGTCCCTGTGTCATTTATTTCTACATCTCCAACATTAACTAAATCCTAGTCAATATTTCTATCACTATCTCAAATAGAGATGTGCACCCTTATATAGAAATATAGTCTAATACTTGGACTATTAATTTTATATCTTAAGTATTTCTATAATATCCAAGGAAAACTATAGGATGATTACTATATATGCACATTTATTTTTTCTTGATGTAAGTTTTTTTATATCTTTAAAAACACTTTTCATTGAAAAAAATGTTCTTATGAAATAATGGATTTCTATCGGTTAATATTGGTTTTCAAAATTAAAATCAGGTTTAATCTTGTCATGAAAAAATATGTTATGTTGATTATTATTATGCAATTTATTTCATTCAGACTTTTCATTTGTGGGCTTCTCCATGCATGATTATTTTTGGATGGGCCTCCGCTTGGGCCTTCATTGCTGTTGGGATCCTTTATCCACACTAGGATTATTTGTTGTGATATTCACTCAACCTTATTACTTATTGGACATATTTTTATTTAAATGCCACCTTGGCGATCCATGCCTAATGAGATCTTCTGTCCATTGATAAATATTCGTCTGATGACTCCCATATGTATCGTTGTTTTTCTCAGGAAATCTTATCTATGGTTGCATGTACCATGGTTTCCATTGCCCATTGAACCCGCTTGGTTTTAGGATTATTCTATTCATCCCCATCTATCAACATTCCCACCTTGGGTGTTATGCCTGTCAGCCTATCACCTCACCTCTATTGTACTATCATTACTTTGTAGATCTACTTGTTCATGTGTGGTTCTTTAGATTTAATGTTTTTCATCTAGAGATATCCTTCAAGAGATAGAGAGAAGCTCCAACACTCCTTTACAATATATCGTCATGCCCATGTTCTGGTGATCACCTCTAATAAAGAGTTCACTTCCTATAAAATTTGTTTGACCATGGAACCTTCAAGAATCATAAGCCTTAGTAGTTCTGTTCTCAAGATAGTACTTCTCGGGTTATTTTCATAAGCCTAAGTTTGTAAGATTGTTTTTGTTTTTCTATTTTGGTTTTGTACTATATATTCTTCTTTCTTCTCGATTGGGTATGGGGTTGGTGTGTGTGGGTCTGTCTTTCCTGGGGGTGCATGTTACCATCCTCGGTCTTAGATTCTTCAGGAATCCCTATAGTGAGAAGGACCCCATGTACTAATAGTTTCACTGGTTAGTGTATGTTTTTATCTTCTCTAATTTCTCTATTGTATTTTGTTTATTTGGAATAATATTAATCATTGTGGTGGTGTTAATTCCATGGAGTAGGATCAAACTGGTCCAAACCAAGTAAATACCTATGTTAATTTTTACTCTCCTATAATTTCTTTTCTTTTTGGCACATTATTTCTTATGTCTTGCATTTCTTTTTGATTTTGTTTTTGTTTTTCATTTGGCATCATGAAACTAATTTTTTGTCTATCTTCTATTTACTTTAGAAAAAAATCAATTGATCTATTATAAACTTCACAATTGGTATTAGAGTCTTTAATAAGTTTTGCAATGTCATTTATTAAATTTTAAGTCAAAACTTTTGACAGAGATAACAATTTTATCATGTGAATATTTAATATGTGTTTATTTCTAGTCTGTAGTGGGCTAGCAGATGATTTTCTTGGCCTCAAGAAACCTATAGTGATTGTGTCTACCAATGGAAAGTCTGTAAAAAAATTACATTGATATCAACCCTAGTATTCTAGAAAACAATCACTACACCCTTATTTTAACATTTGAGATAAATTCTTGCAGAAATTATTCCATGAAACTACTGCTAACTTCATTTGGCTTAAATTTTATCATTTATATATGACCAAAACATTTCTAGAATGAATATATAAAAAATGAGGTTGTATAATTTCAAAATGAATCATGTCTCTTATGTGCATGTTCATATGGATGAGTTTAGTAAATTTCTTTTATAATTTTCTAATATAGATGTTGAAGTTAAATTTGAAGATTTGGATTTAATTCTTTTGACCTCATTTTATGAATAGTTTAATTTATTAAAGGATTCCATGACTTATGTTAGAGATTCAATCACATTGTAAGAGGCGAAGTATATTGTTTTGTCTTGTGATATTCAAACACATGGTTTGAAGGAAGAACTTGATAGTGTTAAGAGTGAACCTTAATTGTTTTATATTAAAGTTCAAATGAAAAATAATGAAAGGAATGATAAAAATCGATTTAATAACTTTTGATGCTTTGAGTGTGGAAAGACTATAAATATAAAAAGATAAAGTCCTGACATTAAAAAAAAGATAGTATAGCCTAGTATCATTTGGTATGTACTGGGTTCACCACTACAGGTGTTCTGTAATTTTTTGTTTAGCATCCCTTTTGTTAGAATTGGTTATAGCTTATTTGTTGTCTCTTTTCTATGATCCTAGTACTAGCCCTTATTGCCTTTGAAGGTGAACCCTATTAGAAGAGATAGAGTTTTAGGGCTGGTCTATGATGTTAGGGATTATGTTGAGATCTTTCTCCTATCAGTTCTTGTTTTTTGTTGTTGTGTGTTTCTACTAATTTTAGTGTTTCATTAATTTTATCTTTGGTGGGTTTTTATTTTCACTATATTTTAACAATCGAGAAAGGTCTTGTTTAGTATTTTTCATGTTATTTTGATGATCAATAGTGCCCCAGATGTACCATGGAGACTCAGGTATTAGTGTTAATATCTTATTTTAATGTTTTTAGTCTTATGATTACTAATAATATTATATTTTTATATTATTATATACTTGTATGGGTAGAACATTTACCACTACCAACACATGCTAATTGGTATTCATATAGGGTGAGTACTCCATAGACTTTTGTTTTTTTGTTTATGAAAATCTACCAACACTACTGATATGATAGGGGTAGATAGGTTGCAAGAACACCATATGTTTTTGTTTTTTTATATTGAAATGGTGGTGATTTGTTAATTTTGGTTTTCAAAAATAAATCATGTTTAGTTTTTACATGAAAATTTGTGTTATGTTGATTATTATTATACAATTTATTTAATTTGGGTTGTCATTTGTGGGATGATTTGTGTGGAATTCTTTCTTTTTAGGACAACACTTGGGCCTTCAGTGCTATTGGGATCATTTATTTGCACTGGTCTTATTTGTTGGGATATTCACTTGTCCTATATAGTCATTGGCCCGCTTTGTCTTTTCCTGCCACCTTTTCTATCTAATCTTGACGATTTATACTGGACATTGATAAATTTTCACCCGAAGTCTCCTATATGAACCATTTTTGTTTCTATGGAATTATTTTTTTCTTACACAGGTCCTGGGATTTCCCTTGTCCTTTCCACTGGATTGGCTTCATGATTCTCCCATTTTTCCTCAACCATCCATGAATCCTTCTCACATGTTGTACCTATCAGCCCTTACCTCACCTCTATTATGATATTATTACTCTATGTAACCTCCTATTTTAGTGTGGTTATTTAGCTTTAGTGTTCATCATCCATAGATATTCTTTGAGAGATATAGAGGATCTCTGACGCTCCTCAATTGTGGACCTATATTCCCATGTTCTCATGATTTCTTCCAGTAGAGAGTTTTCTTCATTTGAACCATATTCGACTGTAATGACTTTAAGAAGTATCATCCTCAGTAGTTCCATTCTAGTACAAGTTCTTCTTTGGTTCTTAGTGTAGTTCTGTGTTTGTAATATTGTTTTTGTTTTTATATTTTAATTTTGTAGTTCATCTTCTTTCTTCTTCTCAGCCGGGGATGGGGTTTGAGTGTGTGAGTCCATCCTTCCTTGGGTTTTATGTTACCATTATTAGTCTCAAATACATTTTGAGTCCCTATAGTGACAAGGAACTCATGCATTAATATCTTATTTGGTTTATGTGAATTTCTCTCTTCTTTAATTTATCTGTCGTATGTTATTTGTATTTCATAATAATAACCATTATGGTAGTTATTTTTCCAAGGAGTAGGAATAAAATAGTATTAACCATGTAAATAAATGTTTCAATATTTACTTTCCTACAATTTATTTTATCTTTCTATCATTGTTTCTTCTGTCTTTCTTTTTTTGTTTTTGTTTTTCTGTTTCATTTAGAATCATCAAATAGTCTCTTCATTTCTCTTTTGTTATCTTCATAAAATCTTCATTAGATCTATTCCAAACATCAAACTATTATACTATAATACATACAATATCCAATTTTCATGAAATTTTCCAAATTTTTGTGGGATAACATCATTTTTTATGATGCATGTATTAAAAAAATAATGGATGTTTATGTAATGTATATATATCTCCATATTGATTCCTGTAATACTTACATCATATGTCTAATGTGTATAAAGAAATGTCTATTTAGGATTTTTTTATACACTAAATTTTATTTAAAAATGTTTTTATGTAATAATAATCATAAATCCTCCTTATTAACATTATATCTTTTATGTGGAGAAATTAATGTGTGTTTAGGAATTACTCAATGATTCATTATGTTGATCAATGAATGTTTGGTCAGGATATTATTTGGCCCACTAACTCGAAGAAAATTATATCCTTTGACCATTCATATACTATACTTAAATTTATATTTCCTTAATAAACACTTAAAGGTATATATTGAAGTATATTTACCACAAGCTTAACCTTGGAATAGTTCACACTCTATAGCTAAACTAATTCCAAAATCTGTGTGAATGACCTTTATTTCTAAATGTTTCTTTGTAAAAAAACCGATTACATAGGTATGTTGATAATACCTATTGTCATTAACCTCAATGTTTCTAAAACCATACATTTTATATCCTTGAAAACAATTTAGTTTTTCTTGAAAAAGAATAATCCTACCACAATTGGGTAAATGAGTTTTACATTTTATATTCATTGTGTATTGCTAATGATTCATGTATTACTGAACTATTGGTTAAGTATTAAACACCATAAAAAAAATTTATTCCTGAACTGTAATAATTTATCCTTATGTCAAAAGGAAACATGTTAATAATTTTTTAGTAATACTTAACAAAATTTCAACTAAAATTGTTGTGCTTGAAAATATAGAAGGTGGGTGCTTCTCATCATTGCCATGGGAACCAACCTTTCTCAGCCACTTACAGAATGCACCTTACTTCTTGTAACATTATATTTTTACATGGTTACTATTTTTCAAATACACATATATAATTTTCATATTGTATTCAACACCCAAGAAGTTGAACAAAAACATTACGCTCAATTTATGAATATACAATAAGAAGAAGAAACTACTCACTTCATCAAATCAGTTCATTGAATTTAAACATATATAGATTTATTTCATGATATATGAAGAGAATAATCTCCTAATTGATACTTATTTTATTTTAATGAAATTTTGAAGGTGCCATTATAATTTCTCTTTCCATTGGACTTTTCTCTTTGTCTTTCAACTTGTTCACCATAATAATTAAATATTATAGTTTCGTTAAGTTCACATTTACTTTATGAACCTTACCCAAAAGGTAAAAAATAATTTTTCTTCATTAAATTTATTTTTTAATATTAAATGAAATTAGAGTGAATAGGTACAAGTTTGTTTGAAAGGGGTGACTTGATAGATGGGTATATGCCTTTCAATTTACACATGTCTAGTTTAATCATCACTCATTCATATATCACTTCAATTTATCCTTTTAATGTTTGAAAAGATAAGACAACATGTGTAATCATCCATGTCTTGATGTTGTATCCAAAACTCACATTGGACGTTGATGATAGCATTATGAACTAACCATAATATGCATCATAAATGAGTATTCTGTTATCAATTTTCTCACCTGCGCTTCGTAATGTGTCTAAACAGGTATTGGGGACTCTAATGTCGTAAATTTCCTATATAATAGTATCATGCATAAGCCCTTATTTTACTCTTGGAAATTCTTGCTAGTTTGGACATGTTATTTATCCAATAGTTAACGTAGTGTATTTTTTGTTTTACATTCCATTTTCTAAAAAAATAAAATATAGAAGATTGTAATTTTATCTTGATTACCGATTTAGATATTACAAATTAATTAAATAATTAAATGTCTCCCACTGTTTTATAAAACTCTATAAATCATCTGTACTAGAATCAGAATACTCTGTCTCTTGAGTATTATAGTGGTAGGGATCCTCGAAAATGCTCGTCATAGTCTACAATCTATGCCTACTCCACTACACATAGAGTTTAAGGTATGTGTTTTTTCTAGCTAACTGCATTAACTTACGGCTCCTTGATTTGTCGAGTGGAATCTCGGCTTCTAAAATCATAAAAATGATTTAATTAATAATTGTCTCTAAAGATTCAATAATCTATCTTTGGATACTTGTTTTCTATAAACATCACTTTAGTTAACCCATCACTCTCATAAGAACTCCCCGATAGTATGAGGCGCCCTCAACTTTGGTTGACGATCACCTCATACACCCATTTTTGTTCAAATTGAAATGATAGAAGGATTTTTCAACTTAATATTTCTTTGAGGGTTTCTATATTTTTTACGAACATAATCCATTTATATTAATATGTTCATATGATGTTTATGCGCTCACAACTAAACATTAATAGAAAAACATTTATTGTGTCTTTATGAATTTTACTGTTTATTATTTCATGTGTTTATCACTGTCATGAAAATGCATAAAATAATAAACAATGCATAAAGTAAATAAATTACCTGACTAGTGTTGAGCATTTATTATTGGTTGATCCATTTAAACATAACAGATCAACCCTGACAAAGGGGTATCAGACCTGAGTTGTGCCATAACTCATGAGGCAGCTCATCCCCCAATCTTGTATTGTCCACTTCTCATATATATTTCTCCTTAATGTGGTAAAGTCCATGACTTACAATGTCATCATCAAAATACAAATGTACTCGCTTGTAGGTGTAGGAGTATCGAGAATTGCAATGTACATACATATAATGATGGATTTGCATGATTTTACACATATTGAATAAAAATGATGATGTACACACCATTAATAAAACTAATTAATTATTACAATCATCACATGTAGGTATTAAATAATTAATTAAATAAATGAGATAAATATACGGTTTGTTCACTGATCAAGACCATTTCTTGGGTAAAAATAAGGCATGATAAAAATTAAATGCAATAAATTAAAGTTTTAGAGATTTAAAATAAATTAAATTAATTATTAAATTCAAATAATTTAATTTAATTTAGTCCAAATATAAATTTAATTTTTATTCTAAAATTAAATTAATTATTCAAAATATTAAAATATTAGTTTTTTTAATTTATTTTTATTAATTTAATTTAATGCTAAAATTAATTTACTAATTAAATTAATTTTTGATTATATATAAATTTCTTGAACTTCGAAATTCTACACAGAGACAATGTGGGTCGGACCAACCTCGTGAAGGTTTGTTTCGAGCTGAACAGACCTCGTGCAGAAGTATTTTGAGCCACGCGGACCCAACCTAATCAATTCCAGGTTGAGCCGCCCCACCCAGGCCAATTCAAGCCATTATGGGGTGGGAAAAACCAACAATGGGTTACTGGTAGGGTCGATCATGGTCCAGACCACTGAGTTTGGGGTGTCTCCAGCAGTTGGGTGTGGGGTATAGTGCATCAAGACATTAGGAAGAGGCTCAATCGATAGAGTGGCATCATATTCTGGTCTAGAAATGCAGTAGTGTGACGCACGCATGACGGTGCAATGATGAAAATGTCAGATGGTGGATGGTTTCTCGTGGAACACATTAGCTAGAGGAGGTGCGAGGCCTGGTGATTCAGGTGGTTTTCTATTGCATGTGTCAGATGAAGGGGTGACATCTGGTGATTTGGGTGTTTCGATATGGTAGACATTGGCCGGAGGAGGGCCAAGCGACTGATGGCGCAGCTAGCCTGTGATGGGTGATGGTGGCTGGTCGGTCAGGTAAGCCATATAGTTGGATCTATGGAGGGCAGTGACATCCTCATGGTAGGCTACTACAACCGAACAAGGTGGCAGTAGGATCTTATTCAGGCATGGATGAAGCAGGGAGATGGACGTGGTGGTGAGGCTTCTCAGGAGGGTGGTGAGTAGACGGTTGAGGTATTCTTGTGTAGAAAGACTCTATTTTTCCTTTTTTGTTTAGACCAACATCGTCTCCAATACCTTAAATAACTGGAATATCTAGTTTACCGCAGATGATGCCATGTTTATCAAAAAAAGTGTTCATTGGATTGAAATGTAATAAAAAAATGTAGTGGTCAGAATTTTTACAAAAAACCGTTTTTACCCTATACTGTTATTACCACCATAGAGCTGTAATACATCATAAAAAAATAAAAATTTAAAAAAATGTATCCAAAACATATAAAAAAAATTTTAAAAACAAAAAACTCTAAATAATAAAATGATATTTAAAATTCTATAAAAACTCTATATATTAAAAAAAGAAACATATAAAAAACATTGATATAAAAAACATAAAAAGCCTTGATACAAAACATAAACATATCAAAAACATAAATTATATATAAATTTTTTTTATATAAATTACTACTTAAAACATATCAATTTATAAAAAAATTATAACATTGAAAAATATAAATTTTCTATAAATTGATATTTTTAAAAATATATCAATTTTTTATTTCTTAAATAATTTTGTAAACATCTATTAATCTTTTCAAGTTTAAAAAATAATTTTTATGAAAGAAATTAAAAATATGTACTTAAAAAAAATGTAGCAAAACATTATTACATTTAAAAGTTAAATAAAAATATTGTTTGGAAATAATTAAATTTTCTCAAATAAATAGAAACTCATTATTTTAGAAATATATAATAATTTTTATGTTGTAATTTTTTAAGTCATAAAAAGAATATATTTTATAATGGAGCTAAAAATAAAAAATACCAATTTGAATAAAAAATCACATTTTTATTTAAAGGGAAAAATTTCAATGAAAATTTTCCATTACAAAAAAATAATTAAAAATAAAAGGGGAAAATGTATATTAAATTTTAATGAATGTATATATATTAAATAAAATTACATATAATATGTATTAGTTTTTTTACATCAATTTTATAAAACTAATAAAATTTATCATTTAGAAATAGATATAATACCTGAATAAAAATTTAAATAAAATGTACATATTTAGGAAGTTGCGGTGGAGGTTCTAGTGGAGGTTCTAATGGAGGTTTTAGTGGAGGTTCTAGTGGAGGTTCTAGTAGATGTTCCAGTGGAGGTTCTAGTGGAAGTTCAAGTGGAGGTTTTAGTGGACGTTCCAGTGGAAGTTTCAATGGAGGTTTCAGCGGACGTTCCAGTGGAGGATCTAGTGGAGGTTCTAGTGGAGGTTCTAGTGGAGGTTCCAGCTTCCAGTGGAAGTTCGAGTGGAAGTTCTAGAAGAGGTTCCATTGGACGTTCTAGTGAAGGTTATAATGGAAGTTCAAGTGGAGGTTCTAGTGGAAGTTCCAGTGGAGGTTCTAGTAGAAGTTATTGTAGAGGTTCCAGTGGAGGTTTCAGTGAAATTTCCAATTAAAGTTTCAATGGATGTTCCAAAATACAACAAAAGTATATACTTATAAAACTATATAATATATTAATAGAAAATAAATTTTAATAAATATATACTTATTAAATGTAATTATATATAATATATGTAATATATTTTATTCAACATCTATATTAATAATAATTATAAATCTATTAAGAGGAAGTTCTAGTGGAGGTTCTTGTGGAGGTTCCAGTGGAGGTTCCAATGGAGGTTCCAATGGAGGTTTTAGTGGAGGTTCCAGTGGAGGTTCTATTTGAGGTTCTAGTAGAGGTTCCAAGTTTTAATGGAACTTCTAGTGGAAGTTCCAGTGGAGGTTTGAGTGAACGTTCCGGTGGTGGTTTCAGTGGAAGTTCTAGTGGAGGTTCTAGTGGAAGTTCTAGTGGAGGTTCCAGTGGAATTCCGAATGGAAGTTTCAATGTATTTTCTACAATACAACAAAATTATATATTTATAAAACTATATAATATATTAATAAAAATTAAATTTTAATAAATATATTTATGTTAAATGCAATTATATATAAAATATAGAATATATTTTATTTAAAATTTATACTAATAACAATTATAAAACTATTAAGAGGAATTTCCAATGGAGGTTCTAGTGGAAATTACAGTGGAGGTTCCAGTGGAGGTTCCAATGGATGTTTCAGTGGACGTTCTAGTGGAGGTTCCAATGGAGGTTCCAGTGGTGGTTTCAGTAGAGGTTCTATTGGAAGTTCTAGAGGAAGTTCCATTGTAGGTTACAGTTGATGTTCCATAATATAAAAAAAGAATATATTTATAAAACTATATAATATTTTAATAAAAAATAAATTTTAATAAAAATATTTATATTAAATTCATTTATATATAATATATGTAATATATTTTATTCAACATCTATTTTAATAATAGTTGTAAATTTATTAAGAGGAAGTTCTAGTGGATGTTCTGGTGGATGTTGTAGTGGAGGTTACAATCGAGGTTCCAGTGGAGGTTCTAGTGGAGGTTCCAGTGGAGGTTCCAATTGAAATTCCAATTGATGTTCCATAATAGAACAAAAGTATATATTTATAAAACTATAGAATATATTAATAAAAATTAAATTTTAATAAATATTTTTATATTAAATGATATTATGTATAATATATGTAATATATTTTATTCAACATCTATACTAATAACAATTATAAATCTATTAAGAGGAAGTTCAAGTAGAGGTTTCAATGGAGGTTTCAGTTGGGGTTCTAGTGGAGGTTCCAATGGAATTTCCAATTTAACTTCCAATGGATGTTCTACGGTACAAAAAAATTATATATTTATAAAACTATAGAATATATTAATAGAATTTAAATTTTAATAAATATAATTATATAAAATTAAATTATATAAAATATTTATTACATTTTTTACATAAATTTCATAAAAATAATATAGTTTAACATTTAAAAATTTATACAATAATAATTGTATTTATAATAAAATACACTCAATATTATTTTATTCATTAAAAAAACAGAATTAATTTAAAAATATCAAATAAAAATCTATTAATTTTATTCTAAATAATTAAAAAATCTATTTTTATTACACATTTATTTTTAATTCTTTTGAAAATATTTAACACAATTTTTTTTAAAAAATAAAATATCTTTCAATTACAAATATAATTAGTTTTAAAATAAAATTAACTCATTAATATTTAACATTTTTTCAAAAAAATGTACACACTAAAAAATATTAATAAAAATATATTAATTTTACTCAAATAATCAAAAAATTAAAAACACATATTACTTGATCATTTTTTTAGAAAAGCGTGATAATTTTTTTATATAAGACAAATACAAATTCATTTAAAAATATATTCAGTTTTAAAACATGTCACAATTTTTTTTAACATATAATATAATATTATAAATTAAAGATATGAGATTTCGTTGATTGTATAGAGGGATAATCTACCATATGTTTTTTATGAAAGACCAATATACCCCTCACTTCCTTGGTTACCCCATTACAATGTGTAAAAAAATATGTGTCAACATACTAGAATGTGATTGGACGATTCATTATTTAATGGAATTTGAGATGATAAAAACCTTTTTTCCCTCTTTCTGCAAAGTATGCAACCTAAGTTTTCTACACCCTACTGTTTTTTGATTTATTTGTTTTCTATTTTGTTGAAAAAATGACCCACCACCAACAGTCATTTAATTTGTTCTCATATAATTTTTCCACACATGTAACTATAGGTCATAGAACAACTATTATTTGTTTTTTAATGTATTCTACATCTGGTGGAATATTACCCTTATCCTTTGGATCAAATCTAGGCATTGGAATCTAGTTGGGAGTAACTAAAAACCTAGGGAAACATGCATATTCACTGCACACTCTTTTTGAGCCTTTAATAAACATATCTAAAATATATGTTTCTGATTTTAATACCTGAAATAAAACCACAACCGAAATGTATTAAAAAATTTTGGATGAACATAACTTGGTTGTCCGAAATCGGATCAATGCATGATATGTTCCATTGGGATCTAATTAATGAAATCTAATTAATTTAATGTAAATTAATTTTCTCTTGGCTCAGAAAATTCACCCAATTGTTGTGATACCAATTGAAGGTACTGGGCATGACAAAAAATCTAGTGGGGTGAGGATTTAAATTTTATTTCATCATAACGACGAAACTTACCTTCTCTAATGATCCAAGACTCGATAGAGGTCTATGGATCTCACATGACTTAATCAATAAAAAAAATAAAAAATAAAAAAATACATTGTTTGAAATGAAGCGTGCTCAACTACAGCTCATCATCGATGACCATAGATTGAAGGATCCATAGCTAAACCTATCTAGATCATCCACACAAGCTTCAAGAATCTACATGATCACCGTTTTTTGAATTTTTGGTTCTATTTTAGAGATTCGATGAATCCTTCGATGTCGTTACAATCATATTGATCTCATCCCTTCTATTATTTGAAGGTGTTCTTGAATAGATCACTCAGATGGATATTTTCTCTCCATATGTAGTGGGAGGATATAGACATTATCATTTTATTGTAATGAATAGTTATGGAATGAATTTTTCTATCCTACTTATATAGTGGGAGGCTCAAATACCTAGAAAGGGTTTCTAGCCCTTAGAAATGTGATCCCCACTAAATAAGAAATAAATGACACGTTGTGACAAACTAACTGTGTCATAAACTTCATTTATATTTTATCACATAATTTTAATATAAAATAAATATATTATACAAAAATTATGATTTATTTACTCAACTCATAATTCCTACTAATATTAAATTAACCTTGAATATTAAAATAACATTCTTTCATATAATATTTTCCCCCTATATTCACTTAATACCTTAAAAATACTTTTAATTAATAAATTAAACCTAATTATTCTATACTTGAATACTAATAAATTTATTTATTCATCGGTGATTGATTACTTGGACAACTCTCGAACCCCATGGTGGATCCCACCATGTCCAATATTCCTATTCACCATAATGGGGAAGAATCTTCAAAGTGCTACTATGTGCGAACGTCTAGGCCCTTATCTCGATAGAATGGAATATTATTAATAGACTAAGAGTAGATTCTGACAACCCATAAAGGTACCTAAAGAGATTAGGAAAATTCATAGCAATGATCACCAAAATCCGAACATGTACTATGAAATATAATATATTCGTATTCTGATATCTCATAAAGCCAGACACACACTTATGTCATCATCCATTATTGATTTATTATTTTTTGATCTAACCAGATAGACTTACCAATGACTACCTTGACCAATGATTTATGAAAGCACTTCCATCTGGATTAATAAGACCTGAGATATAAATTCCTCAATTTAGAAGATAAAAATTCAATTTTCATTATTTAACCATTGTCATACCACCAATGAGGAACCCAAAACAAGTTATATCCCCATGACTTCATTATCATTGGGTTTTAATTGCATCAATGTACATGATCAAATGGCACACATTGATAATTATTTCAAGTCAAGATACCAATACACATGTTCGTATATAGGAATAATCAATGACAACCAAAACATGTGGTGTTATTATTGGTGAGCTTGTCTTCATGAACTCACCCACTAAATATTACCAAGTGTGAACATAATGAGAATCAATATCAATTCATAGGATCCCTAATCACCTGATAGTTATACAACTAATGTGTCCAGTCGGTATAATGTATCTAGAACATAATACATATATTTCAGATTAATTTCATTGTATCTCGAGGTTATCATTATATCTTATGAACTGTTACAACCTTTTTATATGATAAATAATCTATGGAAATTTCCATTTAAATAGTGTAAATTATCGTGACCCATCCTAGTGGGGCTCATGTTGTGACTCCCCAAGCCCACCTCAAATAGACTAGGGTCCGGTTACTAGCACCGAGTAGGAATATCCCTAATATGGGAGGCATTTACTAAGTACTTATACACATGAACACATATCCAATCCCACAAGTGCTAAACTATAAAAACCACCAAGGAACAAAATTTATGCATAAAACAAAACCCAACAAACATAGTACAATGGAAAGTAAAGTGTGGAAATTAAAATGGTCCAGAATACAAGACCACCAAAATAAAGAGTCCACAAACAACAAGGTCCAACTTATAAGCAAGAAATAGGTACTGGGACTGCTTCTTGTAGCCTTAGGAACATATCGGCCTATATGGAAGCTCATAAACCCCGGTCTTGTCCTAGTCCTCCCTGGAATCCATCAAATGGGCACTCGTCTGCATAAGACATGACATGTGCGGGAAAAACCCATGCAGGGGTGAGTATAACACTACTTAGTAGAGGACCCCAAAAACCACAAATAAATACAAAAAGTAAAGTTATAGTCAACTCTACATAGTATATGTTTATAGAACATATAATAAGATAAACATATCCAGATATACTTGAAACCCAAACCTGTAGTCTAGAGGTAAGTCACAATGAATGCATACCCACGTTAGGGATTCAGTTCAAAGATTCTCCAAAACAATCATCTGGGAGAAATCACTCCATGAGTCTTATAGCTTTGATGACGTACATCCGAGAATTACTTTCCTCAAGAATAATCACAAGAGAGATAGACACACTGATATATCTGAAGAGAGAACATATATACTCATTCCGAGAGAACTCACTCTTGAGCAGGGAAAGATCATGATACATGAATGAGGATCACTATTAGGGCCTTGGTGTATACCAAGACTCATCTAGATTCACCTTATATGTATAGGATCAGCATCCTATAATATTGTTCATGTCGATACCTGACTCTACCTTGGGCCAAGAATGGGTATATAATCTCACTCTAGGCCTCTCAGAGGGATTCTAACACTATCCAGAAAGACCTATTGAAGGGATCATACTCCTATGGATGGAAACGATCCTTAACCTTCAGGGGAACAAGAAAATGGGGCCATAACCCAAATGAAACTTTTCCAAGGAATCATGGACAAGGATATAAAACCATTTTCAAGAAGGTAAAAGATGTGTAAAAGGGAAAAAACCCATGTCCTCTAACCCTGGGTACTGCCTGTGTACAATGGCCTATGTTGAAAAGATCACGTTGTGTAGAAAAGATATACATGGAATGTAGAAGCGTAAAATGTCATGTATTACTATTCAGGGTCCACTCCACGTATGCTTGAAATGTGCTTGTACATGGATTCAACCTAGGTATTCCAACCCGTGTACTTGTAAATGGGGTAACTTGTGTAACTGGTCGTGTGATGGAGTATATACTATATAATCCACCCCTTGTCTATGTGTCATCTCGGATACACACCGAGTCCATTTTAAGGACCCACATGTCTTGTGACATATATCACACACCATTTCATTGCTTTCCGTTTCCCAAAACCCAATCCATCACTGAGATAGCCCCGCATGCCATGTTCTTTGGGATAGACATTGTGTTCATCAAGAATTTATAGAAATTATGTTCTTCATCCATGTGCCTTTGTTGATCATTTAGTGTTCATTTTGGTGATCTGTTGACCTCAAAAACAAAGATTCTAGGTCTTCCCATCATAGAAACACCAAAATAGTAGGTTTTAGGTCTTCGATCAGCTCCAAACATGTGTTTCTATCATCCGTGCGAAGCACGGTTAAAGAACATTCTTTCGATCTGTGTCAATTCGTCATACTTCATCCTCGTCGCACCTCCATTGGTTCATCATGATGTCAGATATCCAATTTGGGATCATTGCATTGTGAAACAGGTGTGCAATTATCCATTGTTCATAACCCCTCAAAGAACGTAAAGAACATAGGGTCAAAAAGGGGAAAGAAAATCTAAATAGAAAAACAAGGAACGAACAACCACTATTGTTTATCATGACGTTGATCAACTCCGGTTAGAGGGATAAAATGTGGAAAATAAAAATATGAATCATAATAAGCATAGATTTGTTCCCCAAAATAGAACTAAATAAAAGACCATATCACAAGAACAAATGATCTGTGGGTTAACCTATTCATGTTTTGATTCACATTTGTTGTTAAATCAATGAATGGGGGAAAATGAAATAAAAAAAACCCCTGCCTTGGGTTAGGATTGATTGCTGATAAAGAGTGAGTGCACTATCTTCATCGATGAGATCCTCTAACTCTGTTTGCATCAGGATTCACAAACGGTCGATTCGTCATCATTCATTATCAAGACTTTTCTACAAGGGGTCTCCTCTCCACACCTCCAGAGAATTATAGTGTTATGAGGCTAACCCTGGAAATTATACTTAACATGTTATTTAAAATCTCATGTCATTATATTGATGAAAAGTAAATAAAATAAATATTTTAATTTATTTTATTTCCTTAAACTTCCAAAAGGTAAATTCTATAGTCGACCCATGCCGGTTGATGTTATGCCTCACTTAAGGTAAAGTTGCTACTCTGAATAAAATAGTGCCCTCACATTTCTAATTTGGGAACCCATTAACATGTTATTCCACTTTTTTAGTAACACTGCTCATGCGTGCTATTTAAAAGTTTAATTTATTTCAAAAAATTATTCCAGGAACTTTGGACCTCAGAATCGCACACTGTCAGAAAACTTGTTCTCAAAATAATTCCATATAATATTTCAAAATAATATATGGAAAATACAATCCATTATATTCTCTCCACCATAGGGATTTTATGACCTCGAAAATCCAAAAAAAATCTAATCAAATAGATGTGGATACTACGCATGAATCCAAGACTCCAACTCCCACATGCTCTACTAAAGGTTCTCATTCTACCACTGGACACGAACCAAGGGAATAACTCACCCATGAAGGATCCTCTTCTACAGATCCTCAATATCCGATGGGTACTCTAGGAAGTTCTCTCCATCCTCGATGTTCAGCTCTCCCTTATCGATGACGTGTGATTGGACAATCACGTACCTCCTCAACTACGAAACATGGAAGATACAATGTACTCAGTGCAACCGTGGTATGAGAGCTTGGTAGTATACCACATCACCAACTTTGAGAAGTATTTGAAAAGGGCCAATGTACCTCAAAGACAACTTACCGCCCCTTCCAAATCTCAACAACCCTCATTGAGGTGAGACCTGAAGGAAGACATGGTCTCCCTATTCTAACTCCATAGGTATCTTCCGTCTATTATCATAAGACTTCTACTGGATCTATATAGTCTTCATCCACTCCTGGATTATTTTCACCTTTTTAGTGGTAGCTTGCACCAAAACTAGACCCATGAGTGTTGACTCTCTCAGGTCGGTCCAGCAAAATGGTGATCGAAAGGGTCGTCCATATAAATTCTAAAATGGTGCCATACTGATAGTGGAGTGGTAGCTATTGTTGTATTAAAACATCACCAGTGGTAGGTGGTCCTCCTAACTATGACCAAAATCTAGGATACAGGCGCGCAACATATCCTCCAAAACCTGAATGGTTCTCTCTGTCTGACCATCTATCTGGGGATGGAACGTTGTGCTCGAGACTAGGTAAGTCACAATTTCCTCCTAAAATCTCTTCCACAATCGAGATGTGAAATTAGCATAGTGATCTTAGACTATCATCATAGGGACACCATGAATCCAAAATATCTATCAGGAGAATTTCCTATAGATAACTGAGAACTTAATGTATCATAGTTTATATCACCTAGTTTTTTCCCCAAACTTGCTGCTAGAGTGGAGGGGTAACAACATCGAATGAAGAGAAGATGAATCCTTACCAACTACGAAGGATAAATGTATCGAGGCCAACTATTCTTTCGCCTAGCTCAGTAGCTACAAACTCGATTTCTGACTAAGAGAATCTACCACAATATTCCCTTTCCCATGAGTATAGACAATTTCAAAGTCATATTCCAGTAGGAACTCCATCCATTGCATGTGCCTCAAATTCAGATCCTTCTTTGAGAAGCTATACTTGAGGATCTTGTGATCAGAGTAGATGATAAACCATTCTCCCATCATGTAGTGTCACTACATATTCAATGCAAAGACTACCGCTTCCAACTCAAGATTGGGGGCCATGTAGTTCTCATCATACAACCTTAGTTGGATCAAACTATAATTAGTCACCGCCTATCTCTGCATCAGTACATATCCAAGCTCGTTCCCAGATGTGTCACAAAAAACTAAATACTCAACACCCTCTTCTAGAAATCTCAAGATCAGTGTGCTCGTCAAAATCTGCATCAACTATTGGAAATCCTACTAAAACTTTGGTAGTATCTTTCCAACCCAAGGAATCTCTACGAAAGGCTTCCCCTTCTGGGTCAAGGTCTTCATTAGTGATTATATCTAGGATAAATCAAGGATAAATCTTTGGTAGTATCTTTCCAACCCAAGGAATCTCTGCACCTCTGTTACACTCCAAGTTGGCTCCCATGCTAACACTACTTAGACCTTGGATGGGTCCACTAATAATCCATCTACTAAGATAACATGTCGCAGAAAGTGGACCTCCTGTATCCAGAACTGGTACTTTAAGAACTTCCTATAAATATAGTGATCTTAGAGTATGTCTAGAACCATCTGCAGGTGTCTCACGTGATCCTCCTCTGATGTCGAGTACACAATGATGTCTTCGATGAAGACCAATACAAACTGGTCTAAGTACGGCTGGAAGATCTGGTTCATAAGTCCAATGAACACTATAGGGGAATTCTTCATGCTATAAGAAATTACCAAGTACTCGTAGTGAGCGTAGCGGCATCTGAAAGTTGTCTTTTATATATCCTCATCTCATAATCATAACTGGTGGTAACCCGATCGAAGGTCAACCTTTGAGAACATTGAACCCCTCTCAGTTGATTGAAGAGGTATTAGATCCTCCTCAGTGGATACTTATTTTTCCTCGTTACCTAATTTAGATTCTAGTATACTATGCACAACCTCAAACTCCTGTCTTCCTTCTTGGAAAACAAAATTGGGGCCACCTAGGGTGAAACATCGGGTCTTACGAAGCCCTTCCATTGCAAATCCTCCAACTGCACTCTCATCACACACAACTCTGTTGGAGCCATCTGATACGCCGGTAAGGATATCAGTTCTGTCTTGGGGTGTAAGTAAATAAAAAAGTCGATTTCCAGGTGGGGTGGTAATCTTGTAACATCTTCTAAAAATACATCCTCATACTCTTCCACTATTGCTAGGAATTGAAAGCTCACAACATTTGTTTCTCTGAAGGTAAGGTATAGTGACCCGGCCTTCTCGTACATTACTAATACATAATTTTAAAGATAAACAACATAATAGTATTACACATAAAGGATCCAATGGTTTAGTGTGTTGGGAAAACTAGGACCATACATAACAATTACAACATCAAGAATAAACATTTATTTAATTCCTTCTCCTCTAGCTTCTTATTGGAACTTGTCCTCTCCTTAGTACATGTATCCACCTGAGGATATACATCAAAATGGGTGATATAGAAGCCCAGTAATAGGATAGATAAGAATATTATAGCATGGGGTGAGAATAATCATAACATGGGAAAAAGTTCATGAACATGAGAGGCATCATAAATACAATACCTGAAATGTGGCAATGCATAAAAATGAAACATCATGTCTTAGTGGTTAACTATGACACATATTTGTTAACCAAGCTAGAATCTTGTTCACACATCATTTCACATTTAATCATGAGATTAATCACTTTACCCAATGCATTGGGGTGCTGTATAATTCTGGGTGCACCCGTCACTTTGAAACATTCATATTGCACTATATGATTCCGGGAGCACCCATCACATCATAACATTATCATTATCATGCTTTCCACATAAAACACATATAAAAAATGAACATAACTAACCCATAGAAAAGAATGGGTTTCATCTCATAAGAACAAATTCATAAACATTGGGTTCCCAAAATAAATAGGGAATAACATACATGTTTCAAGAATCATTCACTTTGAGGGAGAAGTAAAAGGTGTGTTCTTAAAAGAAGAGTTCTTTTGAAAAACATTTTTTTGACATAAAAACCATTGAAAAAAATTTATATCTAATAAAAGTTAATACAATGATGAAAAAATGATCTTTAAGGAGTAACCATATAAAAAATAATGGAGTGAAAGAGGGAGAACCCGAAGGATGAAAGTTGGGTTCGGGAATTTCCCCTTACCTTGTACCTGAATGCTTCCTTCTCTTTAATGCCCTGTATAATGACATTATATTCATTAATTAGAAATCCAGAAACTTGTGTACATTAATATGGTTTATTATGGTTTCATTAAGTGATTTTATGTTCCTTTGGATGAGTTATAGAGTTTAAAAACATTATTTGGGAATGTTTGTTTTTATGGTTTTCTTGAGTGGTTCACTTGTATTATTCAATTGAAGTGTGGGTAAAACATGAGTAAACATCGATAACTGATATTACATGTTATTAATGATATTAAAGGATTTTTTATGATCTTTTAATGAATTATATTAGATCCATGTGGATGAATCATTAGATAAGAATTAAATGATGATTGTTTGGGTTAATTAGAGTGATTTTTAGATAATAATGAACTTGTTTTATTTTATCACTAGCAGTATGGTCATAAGTTAGTTCCAGAAATTTAGAAAGAATATAATACATATAACATGTTCTGGTTCAACCATAAAAATGGTTTCATGACCAGATCTGAAGGTTGAAATGGAAGAAGAAAGCATGCCGTTCTTGAAGGTGAAAAATTAACACCTCATGAACAACGTTCTTTTTAATAAAAGGAAGAGGGAAAGTGGGTTGGATGATATAACATACCATTAGCATCATAACATTAAATTAGATGTATAATAATGGAGTTACAATACAATTTATATGAATATAGGTGGGGAGAGATCAAGAAATGAACTTGAACTTGAAAGGAAAATAAAGGAGATGAGGGAGAGAAATTACCTCTTAAATATTCCTCTTGAGATCCTCCTTAAGGAAGCTAGGCTTGGTCTTTTGATGAGACCAGTAGCTCTTAAACGTGGGAGAGGGGATAGAGAAGAGGTTTGGGCAGATTTTAGAGAAGGCTTAGAGCTTGAGAGGTGTGAGGAAATGAGGGTGTGAAGGGTGGTTTTTATAGTGGAGGGGAGAGGGGTTTCCTTAATATAAAATTCATTAGTTTATTAATTTCCCCTAAGACAAAGAATAGTGAGTCTTGAATGACCAATAATATTAAATAATGCATGTAATTTAGAGATTTGGGTGCTTACATCACATGTGATTTTAGTAATAGCGGGTTTTAATTATAATGTATTTATACGGTAAATTAATGTATTTTACTATTCACCAAAAATTCAAGTATTTTAGAAAAATCCCAAAAATTTACCCCTACAATTTTTTGACTATTGATGCTCCTTTCTGTCATAGAGTCTAAACAAATGTAAAGGGAAATACCTTGAACCCAAAGTGATTCATCCTTTGAAGAAACATCAAAAATCGACAAAAGCATGAAGAATGATTTCTTCCCACTTGGGTGGCGCAAGTTTCATCATTGTCGCGCAATTATACTTGCACGCCGTATATTGGACGCCCAGGTGACTTGCGTGACCTCCTTGATTTTTCGCCCAGGGTCTTAACTAGCCTATAAATACCCCCTGAGGGCCCCCCATTTCACAATTGAAAAAATTCCAAAACTCATATTTGAGTTCCCGACGCCCTAGTCTCTTCTCAAAGCCTTATGAACACTTCTATGGTAATTTCTTACCTAGAATGGAGGGTCTAAAGAGGGGGAGTAAGGCCTAAGTGTTGAAACTCATCAGCACTTGCACGCCTAAGTGGATAGCCCTTATGGTAAATGGCCACACTTACGCACCGCCTTACCCCTTCAACAGAACCTACACGCCACTCTTCTGGAAGCCCCTATGGATAATAATAAAGGCTTGAGCCAAGTCTCTCCCAAGTATTATCTTAATGGTTGACCGTCGCGCAAGTATCTTTATGTCGCACAAGTACACCAATGCGACCAGGACTTGCGCGCCCATGCAGGACCTATGTGCCCACTTCTTTTTGGGTGCCTCTACTGCCTATTTTACCACTCTTATGCCTATCCACCTCTCCTATTCAAGATCCAGCCTTCAGAATCCAATTCAGATCCATTTTTGGCATGATTCCTTGGTTGGATTCCTTTTTTGAAATGAATTATATGGAAAATCTATCAAAACTTAGTGATTTACATATCTTTATGTCCCTAAGGTTAGAGATTCCATTCATTCAACCTCATCCTTTAAAATGAAAAGACTATTCTGGGCCTCCTTTTCAGGAGTAAGCCCCAGTCATAATTCCTCTAATCTGGGCCTCCTTTTTAGAATTAATCCCCATCCATAATTCCTCTAATTTGGGACTCCTTATTAGGACTAATCCCCAGTCATAATTCCTCTAATTTGGGCCTCCTTTTCAGGAATAAGTTCTAATTCTAAAGTCCCCTAACCTGGGCCTCATTTTCAGGAATAAGTCCTAAGTCTAAAGTCCCCTAACCTGGGCCTCCCATTCAGAAGTAAGCCCCAGTCTTTAAGTTCCATTAATTTTGGTCATCCTCCTCAGGAGTGAGCCCCAACTATAATTCTTTTAATATGGTCATCCTCCTTAAGAGTAAGCCCCAAGTTCCCAAAAATCCAAATTTTTTTAACCTGGGCCTCTGTTTCTGGAATAATCCCCAGTAATAATCCCCTTTAACCTGGGCCTCTTCTTTAAGAATAATCCCCAGTCATAATTTCTCTTAACCAGTCTTAATTTACTTTTGACTTGGGCTTCCTTATCAAGAGAAAAACCCAATCATAAGTCCCCTCCTAATTTGGGAATCCTCCTTAGGAATAATCCCCAAATTTAGAGTATCCAAATTTCCATAAAGGACATATACCTTTATGGACCTTGTTCCTGAGTTTCTTACCTAAGGTAAATCCAAATCTTCTTCTATATGGGCAGTCATACATACATAATCCCCACTCATTTATTATAATTTCATCTTTCATGGCACAATTATCTGGTTTTACCAATTCCCCTTGTTTCCCACACTAAGTATGACTCACGTGAGCTTAGAGTGTAAAAGTAATTATGACATCTTTCTTTGATCCATCAATCATGCATAAACCTCATACTTATTTACTCAAACTACATGGGTTATGATTCCTTTTCTAAAACAAAGTACACATAGGTATCCCATCTACGGGTACGATCCCATCTCTGAAATAATCTATGTCCTTCTGAATGACAATAAACTTGAAGTGCCCCGCTGAGTGGCTTTAAAACCAGTATGGTTATCATAAAGGCCTATAGATTTCTATATAATGTGTCAAAGGATACCATTGACTAATAATCTCTAACAAATATAGTAGATTATCTATCGATGAAGAACCTCAAATACATATAAAATATTCTCTAAATTTCATTCATACTAATTATTGATTGTCAGATCTAAAGGAAAGATCATTTTCATACTTGGAAATGTAATAAGGATTCAAGAACATAACTTAAATCTATAAAGAGAGTCCCAGAGTAGACAATAATTCCCCTCAGAAAGGTGTGATGAGTCTGAACTCCCATCCTCTAGACCAATTAAAATTATTAAGCCTCATCAGTCTAGAACTAATGAGCACCTACCTTTGGAAAGTAGGTCCAAATGGATATAGAATCATTGGATGTTTCTGGTTCTACGAACAACCCCGTTAGAAACTGCTTGGAATGTTTGAACCTTAAATCAATGAGGTCATCCCCAATTACAGAGGAAAAAAAATGGTGAACCCGACGTGAATCCTTAACCAAGTTAAAGTGATGTTTTACTTATTTTGTTAGGACTCTATTTAAACTCAATGAGAGGGAGAACAGAATAATCAATAACATATGTGCTCATCCAAGAGATGTAGCAACCAAACTTATCTTGATTTTGTTTTTTATATCAAACAGGCACTCTTTTCCAAGATCTTATGCATTACAAGAATGGATTTTCTTAGGTTCACATTTGTGAATGCCTATGCTATGAAAACCTCTACTGTGAATGCAACTACTGCTAATCTTGCTGGATTGTCGTCCGCTCTGAGGATGACATCACCTACTAAGTGTCTTCAACGCTAGGTATCAAATGCACTGGTTAAGGAGTACCGTCAAAATGGTACTATTCCGACTTTGGAGGCCACTAGACAATCCCTCTAAGCCAATAATTAATCCTGGTCGTCCGGACAGCGATGACAAGTGATCAAGAAGCAGGCGGTGCTAACTACCGTTTCGGGTCATTATCTCTGGAATGAAATCACCATTCCCTCCCATATTCTGAGGAGTTAAATGAGCAGGTCCCTTAGGGCCTTAATTCAAAGAGACAGGAGTCCTTCTTGAGGGATCCCATCAATAATCGCCGCCAGACTCGTGTAGCAGTGTGCCCTCAACATGATGAGGGTATCATCTCCAGGCGTTTGGCTCAGGTTCCTCGAACCCGAGTAGGAAAGACGAACCACCAGAGGCGAAAAATAGTTAACAGTGAGCAGGTTATTATCTCTGCCATTTCTGGAGAAGTCCGCCAACCTAACTTGGTGGCAAGCAACGAGCAGGAACACACACCCGTCCCTTTTAATTCTGTTGTCTAGCAGACTCGTCTGGCAGCAGCACGGCAATCCCACCAGGAAATTTCGGTGGAGTACTACAAATAGGAATATACACCTGTTTATAAATCATCAGCTTGTCAGCAGGTTCTTCTGACTACATATCATGGAGCCCACCAACCCAATGTATTGACAACTGGTAAACATGCACATACACCTACTTACACTCATCAGTCATGCCAGAAGCCTCGTCTGTCAGTATTGAAGGAAGTTCATCAACCACATTCAGCAGAGTACAATCAGCAGGCACATACACCTGCTAGTATTGATAAAGCCTACCAACAGTCTCGTTTGGTAGCATTTGGAGAAGTTAGTCGGAAAGCTCTGACGACAAATAGGAGGCAGACTCAACTCTCTGCCCCCACACTTGAGTACTATCAAAATTCACTGATAGGAAAAGAAGGATAAGAGCAGGAACATACACATACTCCAAGCCTAGAATGGATGTATATTCTCATTCCAGCAGCTGAAGTCACCAAGCACATTCTATCAATGGTGAAGGAACAGAAGCAAATCTCTGCTCATATTCTGGATGCCATCCATGATATTATATAGCTTCAGCAGCATCTCAGGAAAAGACACATAAATCTATCCCTACCAGTGGAGTGGCACATCAAAAGTTCACTCTAGAACAGACACACACCTTTGTTCCATTCCAAGAGGGTTGTGAGGCATACTCCCCCATATCATACGGACAACCAAGTCAGGCATATACACCTGATTTGAGTGGAGATAATCAGCCTAACCTGATCATTTCTCCTGAGCAGGCACATACACCTGCCCATAATCACCACTTTCATCAACAAGTGGTACCCAAAGTGAGTAAGAAGGCGTATAAGAAGAAGACCCACCCAACACAGTCAAGAAATCAAGGGCCAATCTGTAATAAGGCCTTACTCGATGCTGGAGTTCTTGATGCACTCAGACAATTATCTGTTGAAACTCAAGATTTTACTCTCTCAGTTCCCAATAGTTGGAACATTAATTCCGAAGGTCTGCATTAGACACTTCCTCATGAAGGCTTGATTCATGACAATTCGGTCGATCTCAAAGTTTCATCTTCAAATTAGATCCACAAGAACCATATGTGTGGCCAGAAGACCACGGAAAAAAGTGTTTCATCTTTTTCTATAACCCACCATGGTGGTCCTCCCCATGATGATGAATTTAGCTACTAATTTCCTCTCTTCAGTAATAATGCACATTGCCTAGAAAATTCTCCAACGGACAATGTAGTGATGAGAAAGCCCTCTTATCTTGAGGCACTTGAAAATGTGAATCCAGTCATGTCTGATGCTTTACCTCTAGCAGGTGAAACACTTTCTCAATCAGAAGATAGCCTGGGGTGTAGGTCATTCTCTGAACCACCCCTAGGTAGTTCATATTCTAGTTTGATAATTGAATTCTCTACCGATATTGTTGAATCTGATTAAGCAACAAAGAATCAACAGCTTTGGTCTAAACATGTAGAGGAATCTTCATTTAATTATAAAGAGTAAGTACTGAATGTGAGAAAACAACTGGAGAAAGGTGAAGTGCCAGTTATTTTTTGGCCTTTGGCTGATTCTCAGTATGACATTCCATTGATGTTGATGGAAGATGGAATTCATGATATTTGTCTCAACATATGGAAAACTATTTGTCAGTTAAAAAAGAAACTATTATCTTATGATGAATATGAAAATCATGTCAAGATAATAGAAGGGTTAAAACACCAAATTGACTTGGCATCCCTCTCAGTTTCTTGATATCTGAAGGCCGAAAAACAGTAGAGATCCCTTCAGCGTTCATGAATTGGCGCACTAAGAAGATTGCACAAGTTAATTTCCAATGCCCCATCAGGTATTCATATCAGGGGACGGGATTTTCATGGAGTACTAAATTTCACTATACTCTCTAGTCAGTAAATCCCCCCGAAAATGGTCTCATGAAATGTTATTTTCAATGGCCGGCCACAGCCAATTGGCTTTGTTTGTAATCAAAGGCTTGCTCAAGAACATGCCTCAACTAGTTCTTCTCAAAATCAAGCATACAGAGAACAGGTTATTGAATTACTCCTGCATCAAGCAAACGATAATATTGAACATGCCTCTCGTTTGGAGTAAGCACATCATCAAGTGATAGAAGTGTCAGAAATCATCCAACGGTCTTTTGATCTGGGTGATAAGAGTGGATGATGGTTAATGCATCCAGCCAATTTCCGAACTAATGTCCACAAGATCAGGAAAACTTTCAATAAGGTCTTAGATATAGTAACTCAAGAGCCACCCCAGCTTTCCATACTGGGGACTCTTTTAACCCAACCCTCAAAATCAACAAATAGGATTCGAGGAGTTGAGCAGAAACAACAGGAACAGCCCCAGTCCACAGGACTGGGGACTTTTTTAAATCCTCAATCTCCACTTAGAGAAATTCAGTCTTATCTTGATTAGGGAAGAAGCCGCAAGAGGAAATAAGATCCAAATTATCAGGAAATTCCCACCAAATTACAGTTCGTCAAGAAGTTCCTGAGGGATCAAATCAGTAAAAGGCCGTGTCTCAACAAGGACTTGGAAGAAGACAATATCATAGAAATGCCGATAAAAGAGATGAAATGCGTTATGCATCAATTAATTTCATCAATTCCATTGTTGTTGATCCCCTAGATGAGGCTCACTCAAGGGGATCATATGAAGAGGTTCCTACTCAAGAATTTGTATGCACAGATACAAATAAAGAAGGTGTGCATACACGAAATCAATGGATTTCCCAGAATCTAGGTAATCCCTCAAGTAACCCACTTCCCCCGCTTCAAAAGGTGTCCAATAAGTGGAAAGGAAATAATTAGGTTACATACCCTTCCTCTAGAGAAGGACAATCTCTCTCATTAGAGCAAATATTTTCACAACAGGAGGAAGAAATGAAGGAATTATAGAGGTTGAATACAGAACTAATTCAAAGTATTCTTTCTCCAAAGCATTCTGGAGTCAGTCAGCCAAGGGAATTTGTTGCAGTTACTGAGATGGATCAAGAGTATCATCCTTTACTAGTACACCCTCACAGGTTTTCACCTATGGGTCAGGTGCAACAACAACTGGTGGTGTTATCCTCAGTGGTAGTCCCGATCACCACATTTATCCAAGCTCCAGTTATTTCACCTACATAGGTCCAAGCTCAACCAGATGTTTCTCAAACGTTAATGACTACCATTGAATCATTGACAAATCAGTTGGAAGTTATGGAGGGAAAGCGTGCTCAAATTCAACCAAAAAATAGATATTACCCTGAATGGGTTGATGCAATTCCTCCCCCATCAAATTTTGCAAGTACCACATTCACAATGTTTAATGGTTCGGGAGAACCAGAGAAACTCTTAACACATTTTGTTTCTCGTTGCGATCCTATGATGGGAACCCCTCAGCAACAAGAAGCAGTTAAGCTCAGGTGTTTTGTACAGTCATTGCAAGGGCCTACTTTTGTCTGGTATACAAGCTTGAAATCCCGGTCAATTACCGGGTGGGAGGATATTCATCAATAATTCCATCTTCAATTCAGATCAACATTGCCAAAGACAATAGTTTTTGATCTTAAAAACTATAAGAAAAGGGATAATGAAAGGGTTTTGGATTTCATTTCTCACTGGAAGGGATTAACATATTCCCTGAGCTTAGCACTCCCTCAAGAGGAATTGTTTCCAATCTGTGTGGAAAATATGTGTGATGAATTACGCATGCCATTGATCCCTGTGAAATACACAGGAGGGTTTCGAGACCTTACTTCAATCGCTCAACAGATTGAAGACTCTCTTATAAAGACTAAGGATAAAGCTCGTATAATTCCATCAGCTCTAGGAAGGAGAATGGGTAAAGTATAGACTACTACAGTTATGCTTAAACAAGAACCTGTACCTGATTCTACTTCAAAACCTTCATCTTCTCGAAGGGCTCTGCCTCCTAAGTTCCAAAAATAGAGGTCGTTTCGTCAAGATGATCAAAGAGATCAAAGGCGAAAACAATTTTAGGATTTGAAAATAAAATTTTACTCTTTCCGAAATGAACAGGTTCCTGGTTACTTCATTTCAGCTCTGGAAAATAATTTGGTTCAATTTCCAAGGCCCAAGAGGCTGAATAAGGAAGGAGATAAAGACCGTCCCAATTATTTCTCATTTCATCAGATGTTGGGGCATCCCATTCCGGAGTGTTTTTTTTCAAGGACCTTCTGAAAAAATGGTCAACTTGGGAAAAGTCAAACTGAAAGGTTGTTCCGCTCAGGTAGCATGTGTTACTGCTACAGATCCAGAGGAAGAAGGCAAGTGGAAAGAAGTCAAGAACAAAAATGCGCAAAAATATGATGATTGGATGGTCAGAAAAATGATCAACCAAACTCATACCATTTTGAAAATTCAATTGAAGAAACCAATTTTGTCTTCTTCCATGAATGCCATAGCAAAACCCTCTTCATCAGAGGGAAAATCCTCAAAAGGGCGGCATAAATCAAAGAAAGAGGAACAATGAGAAGAAGATGAGATAGTGTCAAATCCCAAATTGTCTTTGATTCTGGAAGATTGTATTCCATCTACTTAGAAGCAACGGGCACTGTCCCACCAAATGGCACAGCCTAAATTGGCTAATCAGGAAGAGTCTTTATCAGATGAAGAGTTGATCTTTGGTTCTGTTAATATGATTCATTTAACATATCCAAATGTTAGTCGTAGTTTCAATTTTGACGAGCCTGAATTCCCTGTATCAAAAAGAGGAATCAGATGGAATTCCAGACGCTCAAGGTACAAGGGAACACATGGATCTTTCAGAGGACACTATTCCAATTCTACCTATGCTAGAACTGTGTATGCAGCAAAAACTTGTGGCAGAGCCCTTCAATGGGCTCAACAAGAACAAGCAAGTTATTTCACACATGGCAGATTCAGTCTTGGAATAGTTATTTTGGAAGATCGGTTGGAGGTTCCATATTCTTCCTCTCATCAAGTAAATTGACCTAATCAGTCTAATTTTATAAAGCCAAGAGTATTACCAACTCCTACCCTGATACAAGATGCATCAACTTCCAAAACATCAACTTCTAAGGCACCTGCGAAACCACATGTTCCTATTGGGAAACGCAGACCTTTGGATCAAAAGTATGATGTATTGAAACACTTGGTCCAAGTACCAGCCAAGTTATCAATTCTGGATGCCTTGAATTTATCAAAGGATCTTCGGGAGGAACTTATCGAGGCTTTGTCCAGTCCTCAAGAGTTTGAAACTGAAATTGTTGCGGCTGAAGCCTACCATGTTGAGAATAATCCTACAGAATTCCATGCAGTGATATCTTTCACAGATGAAGATGAAGATGATGTCGTGTATGGACATATTAGACATTTGTACATATCTGGAAAGTTCAATGGTGTAGACGTTCAAAGAGTCTTCATTGATAATATTTCAGGAGTCAACCTCATCCCCATTCGTACACTTCGTCGATTGGGCCTCACAGAATCTGATTTATCTCCTTCTACTCTGATATTACAAGGATATGATAAAAATGAATAAGAACCACTGGGCGAGATTACACTTAGAACTCAGTTTGGAGATCTTGTATCCAATTCAGATTTCATGGTTGTTGATCAAGACTCAGCCTTCAACATCTTGCTTGGTAGACCCTGGCTACATCAACATGCGGCTATCCCTTCATCATACCATCAATGTTTCAAATATTGTTTCGATGGTAAAATTGGGACATTGTATGGTGATAAGTCCTCGTTCAATACATGTGAATCTCAATACATTGAGGCAGAATTCTATCACATGAAGGGAAAAGAGAAATCCACAACAAGGGAGATTACCAAATTTAATGCTCCATATGGTTTGGAAAAGATTCCAGTAAACCCATTTAAACATGTGAGTAAAGATTATGTATTTCCTATCAGTCAAATTGACAGGATAAAACCAAATCAAAATACTCTTATGGAAACCTATATAATTTCAATTACGGAAATCAAGCCAGAAAACATGGGAGAAAGTGATTATCCACCAAGCAATGATGAAAGCTCAAATGAAGATGTCTTCTTTTCATCCCATGAAATCCAGGAAATCTATACTTTTCCAATCATGCCAAAAGAAGTTATAGAAATGTCATAGGTGAACGATGATGTTGATTTTCAATCCAATATCTCCTCTGTATTACCCAAGGAATACCCTTCATCATCAATCGGGTCGGAAATGGAAGCTTCTTCTTTAAGATGTTCAAATTTTAACATTTATTCTAGTTATGGAAATTCTACTTCATAATCTACTATGAAAGTATAAATAGAATAAATAACACATGTTGAAGAAGAAGAGGAAGATCTCAAGGATGCTCCTCCAGCATTTGAAGAGGGTATCTCTACCACTATGGATGAACTCAGAGAAATAAATCTGGGTACAAAAAAAGATCCACACCCCACTTTAATTAATGCATCCATGACTCTTGAAGAGCGAGAGATGTATATTTATTTTTTAAAGAAAAATAGAGATATATTTTCTTAGAACCATACATAGATACCAGGACTTGATCCTAATGTTTCCACTCATCATTTGGGTTTTCCAGAATAACTTCGAGGATTCAAACAAGCCGCTAGAAGAACACATCCAACCTATGCTTCCAAAATTGAGGCTGAAGTGGATAATCTTATCAAATATAACTTCACCAGAGAAGTTAAATTTCCTAAATGGTTGGATAATATTGTACCAATGAAAAAGAATAATGGGAAAATTAGAGTTTGAATTGATTTCAGAGATCTTAAACGGCATTGTCCTAAGGATGATTTTCCAATACCGATTATAGAACTCTTAATTAATGTAACAGCTGGCTATGAAGCACTTTCCTTCATGGATGGATATTTTGGATATAATAAAATCTAAATGTCTCTAGAAGATGAAGAATCTACAGCCTTCAGATCCCATCAGGGTGTGTTTTCCTATTGGTTAATGCCCTTTGGCCTGAAGAATGCAGGCGCAACATATCAGCGTGCCTTTCATCGTATCTTCAAACCCTTTTTAGGGAATTTTGTTGAATGTTATGTGGAAGATTTGGTGGTTAAATACAAACAAAGTTCTAATCACTTGGCTGATTTGAAAATCATATTGCATAAACTTCGGAAACATAATTTGAAGATGAACCCCTTAAAACGTTCTCTTGGGGTAACCTCAGGAAAATTTCTCAGCTTTGTTGTACGCCATTGTGGTATCGAGGTCGATCCTGAGTAGACAAAGTCAATCCTTGGTATGTCACCTCCTCGAAATTTAAATGAATTGAGAGGAATTCAAGGACACTTAGCCTATATTCGGCGTTTCATTTCCAATTTGGAAGGAAAAGGTTTACCCTTCACCAAATTGATGAAGAAGGGAGTCACTTACCAGTGAACTGAATAATGTCAAGAATCATTCGATATTCTCAAGAAGTATCTCTTGAGTCCACCGGTGTTAATGCCACCTGTTGAAGGAAGACCACTTATCCTCTATGTGACAGCTTTAGAGCGATCATTGGGTGCCTTTCTTTCTCAGAATAATGATGCTAGAAATGAAAACAACCTCTACTATCTCAGTCAGACTATGCTTGAAGCAGAAACTCAATACTAAAATATCGAGAAGTGCTACCTAGCATTAATCTTTGAAGTTCAGAAGTTGAGACATTACCTGCAGCATCATGAGGTCCAATTGGTATCTCACAATAACCTGCTCAAATTCATCCTTAGTCGTCCAATGCTTACAGGACGTCTGGCAAGGTGGGTAGTTATTTTACAGCAATTTGATATTCAATATGTGTCTCAAAAGGAAATAAAGGGCCAAGCTCTAGCTGATTTCCTTGTTGAACATCCTTCAGTAGAAGATACATATTCAGATATTGAACTTCCCGAAGAGGAATTATTCTTTATTCAAGATAGTCTTCAAACATGGGAAATGTACTTTGATGGTGCTTCAAGAAGTACAATAGGGAGGAAAATGGTAAATCCTAAATTTAACAAAGTTTGGTTAGGAATTGTGCTCATTTCTCCAAAAAAGGCAGTGTTACCAAATTCCTTCTCATTATTGGGAGGCAGTACAAATAATGAAGTAGAATACCGAGCTCTTATCGCGGGATTGGAGTTGGCACTTCAAGCAAAAGTGAATCACTTAAAGGGAAAATGTGATTTAGACCTGGTAATCAAACAATTCAATGGGGATTATACAATCAGAAACGAAGAACTAATCCCTTTATATGATTACGTCAGAGAGTTAATGGTGGAATTTCCTTCGGAACCGACATTTTCTTATGTCCCGAGATCACAAAATTCCCAAGCTGATGCACTAGCTAATATAGCCACAACTCTGGCAGATCCAAATCGGGATGAGACAACCATCAGTATTGCCCATCATCGTACAATTTCACCTTATGTTCAATCTATAACAGAGGAAATCAATGAAATTAGTCCCATTCCTGAACCATATGGTCAAACTACAGGATGGATGATACCTATCAGGGAATACCTTCAAAACAGAACACTTCCACCTGATAAAGCCGGGAAAGGACAAATCCGGAGACGTGTGGTCAATTTCACTCTTTATGATAGCCCAGATCACCTAGAGAAAATTCTATACAGTTGTGGTTTTGATGGAGTAATCTTTAGATGCTTTGATGGTGAAGAGACAACGGCTGTCATGAAAGAAGTGCATGCAGGATTCTGTGGTGCCCATCAGTCTGGACACAGACTATCTGATCAAAATCAAAGGCTTTGATACATTTGGCCTTAAATGATACAAGATTGGGTTGATTTCACAAAGAAGTGTCATTATAGCAAAGTACATTCCAACTTCATTCATCAACCCCCAGAGTTACTTCATACAGGTAAATACTCGTGGCCATTTACCACATTGGGAATGGATGTAGTGGGACCTTATCCTTTGGCCAAGCAGTTTAAGTACATTCTTACTGCTACTGACTTCTTTTCCAAATGGGCATAGGAAATACCCCTCAAAGAATTTAGTTCTAAATGCATTGTTAGCTTCATCAATTCTAACATCATTACCACATTTGGTGTCCCTCATAACTTACTGACGGACAATGACACCAACTTCTGCTCATCTGAGGTGAGGAAGTTGTATCAAGAATACAACATTAAATCCAATCATTCCTCTCGATATGATGCATCGTCCAATGGCCGGATAGAAGCTTTCAATAAGACCTTTTCAAACATACTACAAAATATGGTCGATAAAGATAAGAAATAATGGCATGATAAACTCTTTCATGTTTTATGGGCTTATCGAACTACCACCTTCACTACAATGTGGTCAACTCCATATTCATTGGTATATGGAACGGAAGAAGTCTTGCCCATTGAGGGTCAATTACCCTCACTGAGAGTAGCCACTTGTGATCAGTCATCTACAGATGAACAATCTCAAAATTGATTGGATGAATTTGAACGATTAGACGAGAAAAGATTGTTCACCTTGAACCACTTGGAAGTATATCAGAAACGAATAGCACATGCTTTCAACAAAAAAGTTCATCTTCGTTCATTCGTTCATGGAGAATTGGTATTAGTTCTCAGAACTCCAATTATACCAGGAAAGAAACCTCCCAAGCTGGAGCCAAAATGGGAAGTACCTTGTTCAATACATAAGGTCTACTCCAATTGAGCTTATTCTTTAATCTCAATGGATGGAGAAATCATCACTACTCCAACCAATGATAGATTTATGAAGAAGTATTTTTTGTAACGCAAATACCATCATCCAACATGAAGTTAAACTGTGCTATCGTCCAACAAGACGTTCAAATGTAGCATCAATGGTCCATGCATATGACCTTAAACTATTTGCACCCTTGTCGTCCAACATGACGTTAAACTGTGACGTCCTAACTACATGAAGCTGAACTGTACAGAAGTCACTTACGTCCAATAAGAAATTAAACTACATAATCTCTAGTCCATGCATATGACCTTAAACTATTCGTACCATCCTCCAATATGACGTTAAACTGTGGAAAAAGTCCCTAATACGTCCAAAAAGACGTTAAATTGTGTCTTCTTTGTCTTTACTGCATGACATTAAACTGCACAGTCCCCCTTTAGTCCTACATGACGTTAAACTGTACTGTCCTCATCATCCTAGCTATAGGACGCTAAACTGTACAACACCCTTACGTCCAAAATGACGCTAAACTGTGTCCCTATATTTGTCCTACATGACGTTAAACTGTATTTTGTCCCTACTACATGGCACTAAACTGTGCAGCACCAATAGTCATCACTGCAATACTTTAAACTGCATAGTCCCTTTATATGTCCCACATGACATTAAACTGTGCATCGTTAAGGTTGTTTCTACCTCTTGTTTCTCACACTGAGTATGACTCACGTGATCTTAGAGTAAACTTCAACCATAACACCCTCTCTGGGCCGCTAACCATGCGTAAGTCCCGACACCATTTTTTAGGTCGTTGTCCCCAAGAACAACTTGATCACTAATTCATTCTTTAATTTAACTATGTGGACTTTGATCCTTGCCTTCTAGGCTGGGTACGTAGGCAACCTCCTGAGGTTCAAGCCCAAAACCAATCTCTTCACATTGGTTGACCATTGTCCTTGCTACATGACATTAAAATGTACAACACTTTTGTCCTCTACAATAATAAACTACAACATTCTTTGATACCCTCATCTAAGAGAGAATCATTATTTAAATTGATCTCCAATCATGTTATATTCTAAAGACCATGTGCATACATGGCAATGCCCAAAACTTTTATCTTGGGTCAAACCATTATTTCACTAAAGTCCCCTTCACCATTCACTTCTACAAACCAAATCTATTCAGAGAGTATTTCTAGAACTACGTACGGATTGATTCCCATCCTTATGGGATATGTAGGAACGTTCGAGCATCCCTTGAATCCAACTCCAAGTATTTGGGCCTAAACCCAAATTTTACTTTCAGTTCCCTGGCTGAAAATTCCCTGTGAAAACACACACAGTGTATTCATTATTATGGTCTAAGTTCTATGACCCTAAACTAAGATTTCCCTTACTTTCGTCCCACATGACATTAAACTATATTTCAAGAACTAAATATGGCTTGATTCCCATCCTTATGGGATACGTAGTGAAGTCCAACATCTCAATTCAAGACCCAGCCACAACATGATTATGGTTATCATTGATCTATGTATCTCTTTCATGCATTAAACAACATCCATTTTCATGTGTCATACTGCTAACTTTAAATACGTCCAGATCTCCATAACAATTTTCTTGACTTCTGGTCACAAAATTTCCAATTTCTTAGAGTTCTTTTTCCTGACCATGCAGCACGTGCCCTTAGGCAGCCTTGCATAAACAGTCTACATAACAGACGTGTTAGCCAAAAGATGTTATTATTTGACTATGCATCCAATGCCCTTAGGTGGCCCTGCATAATTCAACCCCCTAACAGGTTTTTCAAATAGTGGTAACTTCATTCTTTGGAAGAAAATCTATTTTTCCTTAGTTACTTTAATGACAATATGTAGGGATCCGAAAAAAATTGCCATCCATAACATATCTATCCCATACTCTTTTTCATGATCTGAAAGTATTCAAGTCTATGGTTTATATTTTCCTTCCCTACGTTTGGGTTAGACCTTCGTAGGAGTGACATTTGTCTAGTTCTTAGACAATCTTGTTTGGAAATATCTTTTCCATATTCAAATACCTCTCTCCATACAGCAAAATCTATGCTTTGGAAAATTTGAATCCCCATAAACTTCCACTGGTTTTTTAGCAGTAGAAAGGTAAATTTCTGAGAGTTCTTTTGCCTGACTATGCACTACGTGCCCTTAGCCAGCCTTGCATAAACAGTCTACGAAACAGACTTTTCACCCAAAAGATTCTATTATTTGACTATGCAGCCAATTCCCTTAGGTGGCCCTGAATAATTCAACCCCCTAACGAGTTTGTTAAATAGTCGTAACTTCATTCTTGGTAACTACTTCTTCTAATGCCTTTTTATCCTTTTTTCATATCATTCCTCAGATTCAAAATTTCTTAAGTCATCGTTTACATTTTTCCTCTCATACTTGAATATGGTAATATGTTTTTAGACAAATTATCAAGGAATTGAGTCAATTTGAATCCATAAGGTCAAATCTATTTTGACCTTAAACATTAGCCTTTTTATGTCCAACGTGCATGACTTTAAACTGCTCACAAAATACAAGGGAAATCTAGACAAGAGTCAAGTTCTAGCTCACTAAACATACATCTTGTATGATTTTAGGTAATATTGAGCAATTAAAATATTCAATGTTTGTAGGGTTATTTATAATAATCCAAGAAAAAATCAAACTATGCTTACTAGTCCCATTGGCTTAGGTAAAATTTAAAGCATGTAGAAAAAGAAGGCATGCACAAATGATTGAAGATGAAAATGGTTTTTTATTTGATGCACAAGAATTAGAATGAAATCCATAGATTGGAGTCTCTTCTCTTTTCCAAGAATTACAAAAGACTTTCAACATAAATCTTCATTTGATTTACGACATCCCAAACTTCATCAGCAACCACCTAGAATTCATTCATTCAACTGGATACAATAAAGGATGCAGTGATACCAGCTCTTCTTGGAACAATTGTAAAATAATGTTCTTGAGTACGGTTTGATAAAATTCTCTTCTGATCAAAAAGTGACTCTATTTCTGTCCAAGAGACTTGGAATATGGATACACGGATTTGATAATGTATCATTGGAATTAAAGATCCATTTGGAGAGAGTACTCTTTTCAGATATTGTACTAATGTCATGATAGTCCTCTCTCCACCAACTGGCAGTGAGAGATGATACTTCTTCGAGTACTTGGCCAAATCTAGGAGAGTGTTGTCGTTGATATCATAGTAATCGTGGCCAATGATTCTCATCATGTAATCAATCCGCTTGCTAGCCAGCTCATCAGCCGTTCCGATTATTCTAGGAGCCATTGAATATGCACAAAGGTCGAATAATTAACTCTTAAGTGAGTTGTTTTTTCATAAAATTTGTGAAGAAAAGTAAAAAAAATGGATAAGGCATTAAGGTCCACAATTCTAAATTTTTGCGCGCATGTATAGTTGTGTCGCGCAAGTTTTTGGCACGCAAGTATCACTGTGCAGGTCAAAATACCTCTATAGCAGCGTGACACAAAGAAACCAGCGAAAAACAGGAAACTTGCGCGGCGAAGGAAACTTTCACGGCGAGACCTCGAAAATCTAAAATTCGGTGCTTTTCTTGAAGAATGGCTGTATATATATAGGCCAGGCCTCAACCCTGTGCGCCTAAAGCCAGCGCGCACAACCCTGCGCGCCGAAGCCTGCGTGACTCATACCTGTGCGACACCATTGGCACGCCCAACACTTGTGCTCCACATGTTCCTTGGTTTTCTTCTTTACCTCAGAGTCACATCCATATTTATTTCGGATCCAACTCTGAGGGGGGACTTTTGTTGACACTCCTTTCCATCACAGATTCTAAATGAATGAAAAGAGAAATACCTTGAACCCAAATTTATTATCCTTTGAAGAAACATCAAAAATCGACAAAATCATGAAGAAGGGTCTCTTCCCACTTGGGTCGCGCAAGTTTCATCATTGTCGCGCAAGTATACATGCGTGCCGCATAGTGGTCGTGCAGGTGACTTGTGCACCCTCCTTGATTTTTCGCCCAGGGTCTTCACTAGCCTATAAATACCCCCCTGTGGGCACCCCATTTCACGACAGAAAAAATTCCAAAACTCATATTTGAGCTCCAAGTGCCCTAGTCTCTCCTCAAAGCCTTCCAACCACTTCTAAGGTAATTTCTTACCTAGAATGGAAGGTCTAAAGAGGGGGAGTAAGGCCTAAGTGTTGAAACTCATCAACACTTTCACGCCTAAGTGGCCAACCCTTAAGGGAAATGGCCACACTTGCGCGCCGCCTTACCCCTTCAACAAAACTTGTGTGCCACCCTTCTGGAATCCCCTAGGGATAATACTAAAGGCTTGAGCCAAGTCTCGCCCAAGTATTATCTTAAGGGTTGACCGTCGTGCAAGTATCCATGTGTCGCGCAGGTACACCTGCGCGAATAGGACTTGCACGCCCACTTCTTTTTTGGTGCCTCTCCTGCCTATTTCACCTATCTTATGCCTATCTACCTCTCCTATTCAATATCCAGCCTTCAGAATCCAATTCAAAGCCAGTTTTGGCATGATTCCTTGGTTGGATTCCTTGTCTGAAAGGAATTCTATGGGACATCTCTCAAAACATAGTGATTTACATATCTTTATGTCACTACGGTTAGAGATTCCATTCATTAAACCTCATCCTTTAAAATGAGAAGACTATTCTAGGCCTCCTTTTCAGGAGTAAGCCCCAGTCATAATTCCTCTAATCTGGGCCTCCTTTTCAGGAGTAATCCCCAGTCATAATTCCTCTAATCTGGGACTCCTTCTTAGGACTAAACCCCAGTCATAATTCCTCTAATTTGGGCCTCCCATTCAGGAATAAGTCCTAAGTCTGAAGTCCCCTAACCTGGTCCACCTTTTCAGGAATAAGTCCTAAGTATAAAATCCCTTAACTTGGGCCTCCTTTTTAAGAGTAATCCTCAGTCTTTAAGTTCCCTTAATTTTGGGTATCCTCCTCAGGAGTAATCCCCAACCATAATTCTTTTAATATGGGCATCCACTTTAGGAGTAAGCTCCAAGTTCCCAAAAATCCAAATTTCCTTAATGTGGGCCTCCTTTTCAAGAATAAGCCCCAGTCATAATCCCCTTTAACCTGGGCCTCTTCTTTAAGAATAAGCCCCAGTCATAATTTCTCTTAACCAGTCTTAATTTACTTTTGACTTGGGCTTCCTGCTCAGGAGTAAAACCCAATCATAAGTCCCCTCCTAATTTGGGCATACTCCTCAGGAATAATCCCCAATGTTAGAGTATCCAAATCTCTATAAAGCACATATACCTTTATGGACCTTGTTCCAGAGTTTCTTCCCTAAAGTAAATCCAAATCTTCATCCATCTGGGTAGTCATACATACATAAGCCCCACTCATTTCTTATAATTTCATCTTTCATGGCACAATTTTCTGGTTTTACCAATACCTCTTGTTTCTCACACCGAGTATGACTCACGTGAGCTTAGAGTGTGAAAGTAATTATGACATCTTTATTTGAGCCATCAATCATGCATAAACCTCATACTTCTTTACTCGAACTACGTGGGTTCTAATTCTTTTTATAAAAAAAAGGATACGTAGGTAGCCCATCTGTGGGTACAATCCCAACTCTGAAATAATCTATGTCCTTCTGAATGAAAATAAACTTCAAGTGCCCCACTGAGGGGCTTTAAAACCAGTATGGTTATCATAATGACCAAGAGATTTCTATATAATGTGTTGAAGGATACCATTGACTAAGAATATATAACAAATACAGATGATTGTCTATCGATTAAGATCCTCTAATACATATAAAAGATTCCCTAAATTTCATTCATACTAATTATTGATTGTCAGATCTAAAAGAAAGCTCATTTTCGTACTCGGTAATGTAATAAGGATTCACGAACATAACTTAAATCTATAAAGAGAGTCCCGGAGTATACAATAATTCCCCACAAAAAGGCGTGATGAGTCTGACCTACCATCCTCTCGAAAAATGAAAATTCTTAAGCCTCATCATTCCAGAACTAATGAGAACCTACCTTTGGAAAGTAGGTCCAAATGGATATAGAATTATTGAATATTTCTGGTTCTACGAACAAACCCGTTAGAAACCGCTTGGAATGTTTGAACCTTAAATCAATGAGGTCATCCCCAATTCCAGAGGAAACATCGACGTGTAGAGTCCAAAAAGGAATTCCATTTTTCAAAAATTATTTTCTAAATATTATTAATTTAATATTTAATAAAAATCATAATTTACTTAAAAAAACAGTTTTTAAAATTAAAACTGATTTTATAGTGCTTTCAAAAATTACGTAGGGTCTTATAAAATTATCTAAAAACTATATGACATTGATTTGATAATTAATGAACAAATTTTAATAAAAAATACATTTTCTTTTAAATTAATTAATTACAATTAATTATTTATGAATTACAAAATACAAAAACGTTTACTAAGGTCAAATTGTCACTTCCTAAGATGTCTAAATTTTATTTAATTATTCATGGGTAAGGTTACTCTTATATTGGATGATATACTATTCATAAGGGTCATATTACTATTCATAAGGGTATGTTACTATTCATAAGGGTATGTTACTATTCATAACGGTAGGTTACTATTCACCAAAAATTATTTTTCTTTCATTAGACTCCAAAAAATATATTGAACACAACCGTGTATATCAGATTTTTGATATTCAAGACATATAAGTGACAAACTTATAAGAAGGGAATTTCCATTGAAAAACTTTGGGTCGTTACATTTTTCCTCCCTTATGAAAAATTTCCCCTGAAATTTCACTTTACACAAACAGGTGAGGGTACTTCTCCTTCGTTGCCTCTTCTGGTTCCCAAGTTGCTTCCTAAAACTTATGGTTCCTTCACAACACTTTGACAAGATGGGTTGTCTTGTTGCATAGAACCTTATCTATCCAATCCAGAATCTTTACTGGATACTCCTCATAGAAGAGATCATCTTACAGCTACACCACCTCTGATTTTAAAACATGTGAGGGGTCTGGTATGTACTTTCTCAGTAGTGATACATGAAACAAATCATGAACTTGAGCCATATTTGGTGGAAGTTCAAGATGATAGGCCACATCTCCTATGTGGTCAAGGATCTCAAAGCGGCCAATATACCTTGGGCTTAGCTTCCCTTTCTTTCCGAATCGCATGACTCTCTTCCATGGAGATATTTAAAGGAAGACTTTATCTCCAATGTTGAAATCCAAGTTCCTTTGACGGTTGTCATCATATCTCTTTTGCCGACATTGATCATCTTTGATGTGTTTTTGGATGACTTAAACTTTCTCTGTCATCTCTTGAACAAGATCGGGTCCAAGTAGCTTTCTTTCTCCAACTTCATCCCAACAGTTTGGGGTTCTACATCGCTTTCCATATAGATATTCATATAGAGCCATTTGAATACTCGAGTGGAAGCTATTGTAGTATGAGAACTCAACCAATGGTAGATGTTGATCCTATCCACCTTTGAATTCTAGAGATCAGTCTCTTAGCATATCTTCAAGCATATGAATAGTTATTTCAGACTGGCCATCAGTTTGGGGGTGATAGGTCGTGCTGAAATTTAATTTAGTACTCAAATCATGTTGAAGCCTCCTCCAGAATTTAGATGTGAACCTTGGGTCACGGTCAGAGACAATTGAGAGTGGAACACTGTGCAGTCTCACCACTTCCTTCACATATATCTTTGCAAGTTGTTCAAGTGAGAGGTCTTCCCGAATAACGATAAAATGGGTAGTCTTGGTGAGTCAGTCAACCACTACCCATATCGTATTATTTCTCTTTGAGGTCTTTGGGAGACCCGTGAAAAAGTCCATAATAACATTTTCCCATTTCCACATGGGTATAGGCAATGGCTGCATCATACCTTTGTACTTTTGTCGCTCAACTTTAAATTGCTGACATACCAAGAACCTTGATATATATTCCACAATCTCCTTCTTCATGTTATCTCACTAGAAGTGTTCTCAGAGATCATGGTACATCTTGGTACTCCCAGGATGGATAGAGAATGTTGATCTATGTGCATTGTCCAATATCTCCTTCTTTATCCTGGGTGATGAAGGCACACAAAGCCGCATTCTAAACCGAATCACACCATCATCGTCGATATGGAACTCTTGCAGCTTCCCTTTTTTTACTATATTCACCATCTTTTGTATCCCCACATCATCCCTTTTTTCTTCCTTAATCTTCTCTTGGATGGATGGTTGGGCAATAATTTGGGAAAGGTAGGATGTATCCCATACCCTTATGATTTCCAAATCCATTCTTTGCATATCCAAGAAGATAGGGTCTTTCTCAATCTGCAGCATGGATAGAGTAGCAGGTTCTATTCTGCCTAGTGCATCAACTACCTTGTTCGCCTTTCCAGGATGATAGTGAATAGAGAAATCATAATCTTTGATTAGCTCTAACCATCTCCTTTGACGAATGTTGAGCTCCTTTTGTGTGAATATATACTTTAGGCTCCTGTGGTAGGTGTATATGTCACACTTATCACCATAAAGGTAGTGCCTCCAGATTTTTAAGGAAAAAATCATGGATTCCAGCTCTAGATCATGTGTCGGGTAGTTCTTCTCATGGATCTTCAACTGCCTTGAGGTGTAGGCTATCACATTTTCATTTTGCATGAGTACACAAACCAAGCCTTTCTTTGAAACATTACTATATATCACAAAACCTTCTCCACTTTTTGATAATGTGAGTACAGGTGTGGTGATCAGCCTTCTCTTTAGCTCCTTGAAGCTTCCCTCACATTCTTCCGTCTAGACATACTTTTCCCCTTTCCTTGTTAATTTAGTTAGCAGGCTTGACAATCAGGAGAAGTTTCTCACACAACGTCGGTAGTACCCAGCTAATCCAAGAAAACTATGAATTTATATGACACTAGAGGGCCTGGTCCATTCCTCAATCACCTTTGTTTTTAAAGGATCCACAGAAATTCCATCACTTGTGATCACATGTCCTAAGAACGTGACTTGCTTCATCCAAAAGTCACACTTTTTGAACTTGGAGTATAACTTCTCCTTTCTTAATGTCACCAACACAAGTCTTAGATGTTCTTCATGTTCCTCATTTCTCTTGGAGTAGATAAGAATATCATCGATAAACACTAACACAAATTTTTTGAGGTAATGTCTAAAGACTCTATTCATCAAATCCATGAAGATTTTAGGGGCATTAGTAAGTCCTAAGGGCATCACCAAAAACTCATAGTCCCCATACCTTGTACGGAAGGCAATATTCTGAATATCTTCCTTCTTCTCCATTACCTGATGATATCCATAACAAAGATCCACCTTTGAGAAGTATTGATCTCCTCTTAACTGATCAAACAAGTCATCAATCCTTGGGAGAGGATACTTTTTATTTATGGTGATATTTTTGAGTTCCTGATAATTGATACAAAGCTGCATTATTCCATCCTTCTTCTTCACAAAGAGCACTGGCGCACCCCAAGGTGATGCACTATGGAATTTGAACCCTTTGTCCAAATGCTCTTGTAGTTGCTTCTTTAACTCCTCCAGTTTGATAGGATCCATCCTATAGGGACACTTTGAGATAGGATTAGCTCCGGGTATGAGTTCAATTGAGAAATTTACCTCATGATCCGGGGGTATTCTAGGTAACTCTTCGGGAAATACATCGTCGTATTCCCTCACGATAGGCATTTCCTCAAGTTTGGAACTTTCCTTTGACTAAACCATTTGGGTAAGGTATGCTTCTTCTTAGAGAATCAACACCCACACCATTGAAGGATTTTTCAAAGGAGATTCATGACCTTTATTACATTGGTAGAGAAGCATGGGATGATTTTTAATATTAAAAGATATTTCCTTTTCCCAATAGTTGATATGTGCTCTGTATAACGAGAGCCAATCCATTCCCATTATAGCGTCAAATTCCACCAAGGGAAGTATTATGAGATTTGTCGGAAGAATCTTCCCACATACGCCAACAGGAGAAGAGTCAAACACTTGGGTTGCAATGATTGCACCACTTGGTGTTTTTATAGATATCTCTACTTCAAGGTTACAAGGCTTTGATTCTATAGTTCTAGAAAACACTCAAGATATAAAGTAATGCGTAGAACCAGAATCAAATAAGACTTTTTCCATTCTTGAGTGAATAGGAAGTGTACCTTGTAAGAATTCATTATCATGCTCGACCTCTAAATTAGTGATGGCATAAGCCTTCCCTTGTTCCTTTGGCTTTGGTGGATACTGACGCTGATTACCCTCGAGAGCTCGAGGTTTAGTGCACTGGTTTGCATAGTGCCCTAGCTCCCTATAGTTGTAGCATTTAACCATGGGTGGTTCTCTCCTTTCTTCTTCCACATTCTCCTTACTTTTCATGTCTTTTCAATATTCTTGAACATGATGTCCTTCTTTCCCACACTTAAATCAGTTCCCAATCCCTTTGAGGCAGTTCCCATGGTGCAATTTTCCACATTTTTGGCATGTGGGTCATTGAGTTTTATTCCCACCTTTATCATTAAATCCTCCATCTTGAAACTCCATCTTTAGTTTCTTATCCCCATAGCCATGGGACCATTCTCTAAAATCTTTCTTCACTTTGAGAGCACACCAAAAAACTTCTTCATAACTCCCAAAGTCTCAAATTTCAAGAGTCTTTCTAAGGTGTGGTTTTAATCAACTAATGAATCTATCAATTTTGTTATCATTGTTGATAACAAAACCTGAAGCATACCTTGAAAGCCTTGAAAAATTCACTTCATAGGTTGTGAAATATTCTCATTCTTTTTTCTTGAGCTCTATGAATTCTCTCTCCATATCTGTGCGAATAGTTCTTGGGAAATAGTTGTTACGAAACATTATCTTAAAGTCTTCTCATTCCATCTCTTAAATTTCCTCCCTTGGTTTGGTGTTCTTAATCAAAGCCCACCATTGATCGGCTTCTCCGTATAGATGATAAATGGCTAGGATCACCTTCCCCATCTCAGAACAGTGAATAATAGAAAACATCTTCTCCATATAGTTGACCCACTGTTCCGCAACTAGTGGATCGGAAGATCCACAAAACTTAGGTGGTTGTTGCCGCATAAAACATTTGATAGCCAGTTTCTCCCTCTTTGGTGAAGGAGGAAGTTCCCCATTATTATGGTTATTGCTCATAACCTAAGATAATTAGGTAATCATCACCATGAAGTTTTGAACTCCACCTCCCAAATCAATGGGGATGCCATTCGGTCAATCGTTGCATTGGCCCTCGCACGAGTTGTTGGCCTGATTTCTCCTAGTTCCCACCATTTTCTAAAATATAAAAGGATAGAACAAAACTTAAATAAAAAATTCATGAGTAAATTATTCATTTAAATAATTTATACCAAAAAAAATAACATATGGGATACCTATGTAAATATTCATGTGTGCATTTTCGAACTTTGTCTCATGCTAGAGGTTTTCTCTAGGGTTCACTAATCCTAATTCCCAAATTAACTAAACCTTACCTCTGATACCAACTATAGTGACCCGACCTTTTCTTACATTACTATTACATCATTTTAAAGATAAAAAACATAATAGTATTAAACATAGAGGATCCAAAGGTTTAATGTCTTGGGAAAACTAGGACCATATATAACAATTACAACATCAAGCATAAACATTTATTTAATTCCTTCTTCTCTAGCTTCTTATTGGCACGTGTCCTCTTCTTAGTACATGTAGCCACCTGAGGATATACATCAATAGGGGTGAGATAAAATCCTAGTAAGAGTATAGAAAATAATATTATAGCATGGGGTGATCATAATCATAACATGTGAAAAAGATCATGAACATGAGAGGAATCATAAATACAAAACTTGAAATGTGGCAATGCATAAAAATGAAACATCATGTATTAGTGGTTAACTACCACAAATATTTGTGAACCAAGATAGAATCTTGTCACACATAATTTCACATTTACTCATGAGATTCATCACCTTACCCAATGCATTGGAGCGCTGTATAATTCTGGGCACACCCGCCACTTTGAAACATTCATATTGCGCTATATAATTCTGGGCTCACCCGTCACATCATAACATTACCATTATCATTCTTGTCACATAAAAAACATATAAAAAATGAACATAAATAACCCATGGAAAGTAATGGGTTTAATCTCATAATAACACATTCATAAACTTTGGGTTCCCAAAATAAAGAGGGAATAACATACACGTTTCAAGAACCGTTCACTTTGAGGGAGAAGTAAAAGGTGTGTTCTTATAAGAAGAGTTCTTTTGAAAAACATTTTCTTTGAAATAAAAACCATTGAAAAACATTTATATCCTATAAAATGAAATAAAATTATGAAAAAATGATCTTTAAGGAGTAACCATATCAAAAATAATGGAGTGAAAGAGGGAGAACCCGAAGGATGAAGTTGGGTTCGAGAATTTCCCCTTACCTTGTACTAGAATGCTTCCTTCTCTTTAATTCCCTGTATAATGACATTATATTAATTAATTATAAATCCAGAACTTTTTTTACATTAATATGGTTTATTATGGTTTCATTAAGTGATTTTATGTTCCTTTGGATGAGTTATAGAGTTTAAAAACATTATTTGGGAATGTTTGTTTTTATGGTTTTCTTGAGTGGTTCACTTGTATTCTTAAATTGAAGTTTGGGTAGAACATGGGAAAAAATACAGATCTGATATTACATTTTATTAATGATATTAAAGGAGTTTTGATGATCGTGTAATGAATTATATTAGATCCATGTAGATGAATCATTAGATCAGAATTAAATGGTGATTGTTTGGTTTAATTAGAGCTATTTTTCGATCATAATGAACTTGTTTTATTTTATCACTAGCACTATGGTCATAAGTTAGTTACAGAACTTTAAATAGAAGATAATACATATAAAATTTTCTGATTCAACCATAAAAATGGTTTCATGACCATATCTGAAGGTAGAAATGGAAGAAGAAATCATGTTGTTCTTCAAGGTGAAAAATTAACACCTCACGAACAACGTTCTCTTTAATAAAAGGAAGATGGAAAGGGGGTTGGATGATATAACATAACATTAGCATCATAATATTCTATTATATTTATAATACAAGAGTTAAAATATAATTTACATGAAGATAGGTGAGGATAGATCAAGAAATGAACTTGAACTTGAAAGGAAAATAAAGGAGAAGAGGGAGAGAAATTGCCTCTTAAATCTTACTCTTGAGATCCTCCTTAAATAAGCTAGGGTTGGTATTTTGATGAGACCAGAAGCTCTTGAACGTGTTAGAGGGTCTAGAGAAGTGGTTTGGGCAGAGTTTAGATAAGTCTTGGAGCTTGAGAGGTGTGAGGAAATGAGGTTGTGAAGGGTGGTTTTTATAGTAGAGGGGAGAGCGGTTTCCTTAATATAAAATTCTTTAGTTTCTTAATTTCCCCTAAGAAAAAGAATAGTTAGTCTTGAAGGACCAAAAATAGTAAATAAAGAATTTTAGTTCTATATTTGGGTTCTTACATCACTTGTGATGTCAGGAATAGTGGGTTTTAATTGTAATGTATTTATACGGTAAATTAATGTATTTTACTATCCACCAAAAAATCAAGTATTTTAGAAAAATACTAAAAATTTACCCCAACCATTTTTCGATGTGTAGAGTCCAAAAATGAAGTCCATTTTTAAAAAATAATTTTCTAAATATTGTTAATTTAATATTTAATTAAAATCATAATTTACTTAAAAAAACAGTTTTTAAAATTAAAACTGATTTTATAGTGCTTTTAAAAATTATGTAAAGTCTTATAAAATTATCTAAAAACTATAAGACATTGATTTGATAATTAATGAACAAATTGTAAGAAAAAATAAATTTTCTTTTAAATTAATTAATTAAAATTAATTATTTATAAATTAAAAAATATAAAAATGTTTACTAAGGTCAAATTGTCACTTCCTAAGATGTCTAAATTTCATTTAATTATTCATGGGTAAGGTTACTATTATGTTGGATGATTTACTATTCATAAGGGTCATATTACTATTCATAAGGGTATGTTACTATTCATGACTGTAGGTTACTATTCATCAAAAATTATTTTTCTTTCATTAGACTCCAAAAAATATCTTGAACACAACCGTGTATATCATATTTTCAAAATTCTAGACATATAAGTCAAAAACTTATGTTTAGAGGTCACTTAGCACATAGTAGTTCATTATGTTGTGTTTTTATGTGATTTTATGACATAATTATAAGAAGGTAATTTCCATTGAAAAACTTTGGGTCATTACATAAGGATAGCCAACTCATGAGTGATCAGCTGCACCCTCCAAAGCGTGAGTCCATTCTGTGCTTCCTGGGCTTCCTTTTCACCAATAAAGGAAAACCTCATTACATCTCTACAGACACACTGCTCTCTTCACCTAAATAATTCAATCTCGGCATGGACCAAAGATAACCAGTCCATACCAAGAATGATGTTGTAAGGCCTCGATGTTGCCCCCAAGAGGTTCCAACTAAATCTTTCACCTCCATGGGTAAGATCGCACCGTCATAAATGATGTGTGATCATCAATTCTCCTCATGTAGGTGTATCCAAGCATAAGGGTTGAGTCAATGGCTCCACCAAAATCTCAAGTTTCCATACAAGACATGTGGTGAGGAATGAATGATTGGAACTTGTATCTATAAGTACAAAAACTAAGGTAGAAAAGACACATATCGTACCTCCGATTGTCCCTAAATTCTATAGGTCATACGCATCGAGCGCATGTAGCTGCCCCCGCCCCTTTCCCTCAGATTCTTGAGCTTGGTGCGGACCTCCTGGGGTGGTAGTGGAAGTAGGTCAAACCATATGCCACCTCTTGCAGCTCTCCATGCTGCTCTACCATGTCTACCACCTGGCTGGTTTGCCTGCTCTACTCTCTGCCTCTACCTTGGTGCTCCATCCACCACCTCCTTATTAGTAGTTCCACAAGTTGGGAAATCTCTAGCGAGATTTCCACTACCATCACATGAGTAGCATCGCCTCTCCCTAAGCTGACTGGATCCAATCTGATATCCCTAGGTCATAGATCCCCTATCTCGTGTCTTCCTATGACGTCTCCCATGTCCTGATCCCTCTGCCTAATGTCGGATCCCGGATGCCGAGGTCACTGCACCTGTCCTCCTACTGTTTATTTCCACTGTAAATCTCTACTCAACCAATAAGATCTTCACCACCAAATATTTCTTGAGAACTCCTACATAATTCAGAATGCATAAAGGCATGAAACTAGCTCATATGTCCTATCGTAGACCTTTTTTGAAGGTTCGAGCTCTAAAGTACTAATCTCTAACCATATCCATTGAGTACCTGGTGAGTTTAGTGAACCTAGATGAATATTCAGTCACCATTAAACTCCCCTTATAGAGATTAAGAATATATAGGATACATACTGCTCTCAGGGTAATCGAAGAGAACTCGTCCCTAAAGAGTTTCTCAAACTTCATCCATGAAAGAGTCTCCTCGTCGTGAGTCTTCATGGTCAAACTCCACCATCTTCCCGATAAACCCTAAATAAGTCTCACTCCTAGTATCACCATCTGGTCCATTATTGTCCTCAATAGATGGAAAAGTCTATTCACCACCTCAATCCAGTCCTCATCTATCATGAACCAATCCGGGTCGACCATCAACCGTTCACCCAGGCTGCTCCGTGATAAGTCCAGAGAGGTGTTCCTGGTCCTCCCGACATGGCGATAAGCATCAAGGGAATCAATAGAGTATAAAAGGTAATGATTTCCCCAAATATAAACAATAATTAAAATAGTGTAATGAATGGACAACCCAATACACATTTATATAAAAATTGAACACACATCATTTATTCGAAAAAATTGAAATTACAACTGAATGATACAAATAAACCGACCAGACCTTATGAACAACTAACTTCATGTGACCTCTCTATTAACTCTACAATACAACAATCCCATGTCACTCAGGGTGACTGAACTCAACTTGAAAACTGCACAAGGGCTAAAAAAGAAGAAAACTATAGGCGTTAGTATTAAAACTCAATAGTATTGCCCGATATTCTATTCCCAATGTACTTCCACTTAAAATAACAGAAACATCAATTTCATGTTTGAAATAAAATATATAAAATTATGTTTTCCAAACAAGGTCAATTCTATGGAAGTTATTAGACAAAATCTTGAAATTTTTATACACAAGAATGCCAGAACAATTTCAAAGAGATGCAACTTCAAAATGAAAACTGTTTTCAAGATGTTTGATTTAAAGAATGTTCAATTTTAAATAGAACATGCACACTACTGTATTTACCAACCAAAAACACCATGTGCTGGTGGTGAGTGCAAAATATCCAATGATCACAAGTCACGAGAACATCCTTAGGCACTAGCTAGCTACGGGCCCCAGTTTCCTCATATCTCGGTGAAAATTAATCATAACAAATATCTATTTTCATGAACGATCAACTAGAAGGGAACAATACGCATAACCTATTGGTACCCAAATTCATCGTCATAGTTTAGTTAGTGTTTCCATAACTAAACTTTCTATGTGGAATAGGGACAAAACCAATCTGGATCACTAGCATACTTGTACACTTCCACCCACCTAGATACCTCATTTTCCCCCTTTGTGGTCAATAATATTCTACATGTTATCACATAAACTTTGCACATGAAAATTTATTTTCAAAATCATACACACACCAAACATCCCTCAACCATGTTTCACATATCCTTGACGTGACAATAAATAACTTAAAATTTGCATAAAATAATTTCAATAAATATAATGAGGCTTTGCATATAAAATCCATTTAAAAATGGTCCATTAAGACCAAACACTGACAAATACCAAAAAAACCATATTTTTCATCCCCAAAAACCATTTAATAAATCAATTTTATAAATCATATAACAACCCAAAATGATACAACATGTAATACACATGAATAAAAGTTTTACAAGAAAAATTTCAAACGAACCTTTAAGTATTCTTCACAAAAAAAACATTTATCAAAAGAATGAATTACATTGTTAATAAATAGGTTTAAAAACCCATTTTTAGCAACAAAAAAATTACATAATTCCCTTAAAAATTCAGTTTACACGTTTGAAACCCAACCATTTTCTTAAAAATACCGAATGGGCCACTTACCAGCATCTCTTTCCAAAACATGTCAAAAAAAATACCCATCTCTTTATAAAACCAAAAACTATTTTTACAGTCATAAAAGGACTCAAAAATATCAATTTTAATGCTTTCCATAATTTAATAAATTCAAAAAAGTCATTTTGTATCAAATTTAGGACACAAAATCTAACTGGTCACTTTTTCGAAAACTAGGCATGCAACTTTTAGAAAAACAGCTTCTATTTTACAACCAAAGGGGTAAAAACCCAATTATTCATGAAAAAAATTCATTACAGTAGTTAAAATATTTCATAAACATCACAATAAATTTGTGAAAACCATAGGAAAATTTATTTAAATAATCAATTTCTACTTTTATAAGGAAACAAATCCATTTTACACAAAATAAGGAATAAATAACAATTTTTCACACTAAAGAAATATCCAAAGGTTGTATAGAAATAGTAAACATGTATATAAGGTGATAAAATAAAGAGAAAATGTTAAACTTAAATATTAATGGAATTTTATTGAGAGAACCTACCTCAAATCCATGGAGTAAAGGAAACACACACTCGATATCACTATTTGAGGGTTTATAAACCCTAAACATTGATAACTAGAAACATCTTCATATTCCCTTACATGCACACCATTAGAGGATACATGATGCATTGTAACTCAATTTAGATTCTCATTAGGTCTGTATGAACCAGGAAAATAATATTTGGGGGGAAAAGAGTAAAAAAATAATGATTTATGAAAGAAACAAATTACCTTTTCAAATTTGGATGATTTGAGAAACCTGGAGGACATTCTCCCTAATAACTAATTAATATGAGGTCCAAAGAGGGAAAATGGAACACGGGGGTGAGACAAGGGTTTTTGGTTTCGATATAGAGGTACAGTTATTGAAAAATATTAAAAAATTAATAAGATATAAAAGAAACAAAATATTTTTTAAAAAATGGAAATGGGCTCAGGGTCTAGCCCAATACATGAATAAATAGCCCAAATCTACCATTATTATGAGTTACTAAAGGTTAAAAATGGATATAGTAGTTTTAATATGTTAGGTGAGGACAATTGGGAAGTGTAATGATTGAAATTTTTGAAAAACTAAAGAGTTATAAAAGAAAAAAAATTGTTTTTAAATCTGGAAATGGGCTCAAAGTTTGGCCCAAATCTTAAAATAACCACCATTGTCTCCAAAACCCCCAAAAAAGCTATGGGGGGAAATCATGGTATAATGATTATAAATATATGTAAATTTAAAACTCAACATTAAACTAACCCAAAACCAAATAAAAGGATTGGTATTTCCAACGAAATGGGTCAAAACAAAGACATGAAAAACTGTGTGACAATTCTTCTCACCATTAAAGCTTTACACCCCCAGAAATCCATAAAACTTTCCAGCTAAAAGATCAACACCTAAGTATCAATTATTAACACGGTACATATCTCAATCCAAGGATATATCATCCTCCATAAATGGAACTTAAGCCTCTTTCACAAACAAAACACCAACTCACAACAAATTCTTGAGAATCAACAGAAAGATCAAGCCACCACCACCACAACCAATCCAAGAACCAGATTGTTGGGACTTCTCACAATGAACCCAATGATCACCCCAACCAATGTGCACTCACGAAATCCAATGACTTGGGGGTTCTATAATGGAATCCCCACCATTGAATTATAACTACCATCCAAAAAATCTTTAAAAGGAAATATCTTTAAGAGTCGAAGTGGGTCTCCCCAGCATTAGAGACCAAATAGAAATGAACAAACAATAATTCAACATGAACTAGAATTGGGCCTCACCCACACAGGCCCACCAAAACTCTCCCAAAACAACCTATAAACCCTAGTTAAGAGGGTTAAAACATGAACATTTAAATCACCAACTCCTGAATAGAGGGGACAAGAACTGGGCCAACACTTTCTGCATGGATCAAAAGACCCACCCACTTAGGGAGGGGAGGGGAAGGGACCCAATATTTGGGCCACTAAAACCACAAAATAAATATAGGAACCACCAAACAATCTCCACCTATGAATAGGTAAAACAAATACCACACTCGATTCACATTGGCGGTCCAAAAAAGGAACATTGATTGGAAACCCACATCCGAGAAGGAATAACTATAGACATTGTGTGATAGGTAAGTCCACCATGCACTTTGAAAAAAAATAGAAAATCACAGTGATGAGAAACTACAATAAAAACATAGAAACTACCTTACCAAAATGGTGATAGTATGAGCTTAGTCAAGCTCCCCACACCTGTGGTGATTTTTTGAAAATGTGAAAAGATTCACTCTGAGGCCTATGGCTAGAGCCCTAATGTTTGAAGCATCTGTTGCACTGTAGCCAGGAGATTATAATTACAACAACCCAAAAAACTCTATTTCACATCAACACACCTTCATATAAATAGGAAATCATAGATACATAGCACAATTTTCTCTCACTCCAAACGAGGAGAAGAATGGACAAGGAATATGGCAGAACACATCAACATCACCAAACACAACCTTTATATCACAAAGAATTATATTAATTGGGAAACACTTTAAATCAAACCTAAATAGCTCTCTATTTCATCAAATTAGTTGAGGAATCATCTGAAGAGGTGGATTTAATGTTTTAAATGAATCCTTAGGCTGATCAATTGGAAGTATTTCCAACGGAGAACCATATTTGGCCACATCACAACTTACAATATATATTTAGAAACCTACTAAACATTTATCCAAAACAAATCCACTAGAAAGATACAATCTCATGACACAACAAGTGTATCACTTCCAGAACATGAGGAAGCATACCAAACAAACCACACTTCTAAAAAATTAAAAATCAACCCCCATAAACACCAATTTATAGAAACACAAAAAATGTTCATCATAAAACACTTTTGAAAAACAAACTAACTTGGTGGATTTTTACATTCACCAGTGGTGTTTCATCAGGTCTCACTCAAATGCGCATTCTCGTGCCACCCCAAGAACCCAATAACTATTCCATACCGAGAATCCATCAACATATATATAAAAAACCATGCATGTTCACACCCATGAAAACACCAAAGGCTAAAATAAACATCCTAATTTTAATATCTAAAACATTCAACCCATTTAAAAATTCATGTACCTTCCTTAAGCACACTAAACACAAAGTCAAAACCCATTTTTATATTTCCACACAACAAACCATTTTACCAAGCTTGAAAAATAAACCCCATAGGTCTCCATCAAAATATTATTCCTTTATTAAAAACATTTTCATCATCTCAACAAACCACACCTTTTCAAAAACCATTTTATTTAAAACCTATTCCATTTCATTTAGTAAAACTTCCAAAAAAACATGCTATTCCAAACAACCCTTTCAAAATTCAAAAATTCATCATGGTATCTTTTCTTAATCTGATAGACATAAAGGCCAAAACCCTTTTTTTAGAAAAACAAAAACCATTCAAAATTGATTCCCAAACCCAATTCATCATATTCAAACACTTTTCCACATCCCAACATATCCCATTTAAAACAAAATTTTCAGAATCACTTTGAAATAATCCAATCTTTCTAAACATTTTATTTTAGTAAACCATAAGTTTAGATTAAGGAAATTCGACCCTGTTAAGTCATTTCCACTTTCTCCGCAAAATTTATTTCACAAAAACCAAAAATTCCCAAAACATTTATTATATTAAGCATTGAAACCCCACTTTACAAATTTTAAAATCCAACCATTCCATGAAAACCCATTTCCAAAATTCTCACATGAGTATTTTCAAAACAAAATTCAGAATTCAAGAAATTTCCAAGAGACCCACAGAAGGAAACTTTTGTCTGTGGGTGACTTGACCATATGGTTAGCGTCCATATGTCTAGAACACCACCAAAATAGAGAGACTTATTAGGGACATTCCCTGGCTCCACATGGCTTTCCAGTCCCTATAATCTCATGTAGGCTATTAGTAAAACTCCCCTTATTGTATCCTAATCAACAAACAATCTAAAAGAACTAAATAATCTAATAAGACCAGACTTCCCATGGACACCTGAGGATCGGAACGAGCAAGAGTTTTTGACGCTCTTCCCAAACCCACCCCTCAAGTTCCACCAATCCTACTCCATAAACCATGAAATCCCCCAAATAAAAAGGGTTCTCTAAAAAGAAAATTCATCTAGGATCCAACCTGATTTGATACCATTTTTTCATGAACCAATCCGGGTTGACCCTGAACCAGCCACCCGAGCCGCTTCGCGATAAGTCCCAGTAGGCATTCTTGATTTTCTGGGGATGGATAAAACCACCGAGGACATCAAAAGATTATACAAGGGAATGATTTATCCCAAATATAAACAATAAGTCAAACAACAGAAAGAATGTACAACCCAATTCATATTTATATAATAATTTAAAAAACGTCATTTATAAAAAAAACTGAAATTGAAACTAAAAGATACAGCAAAACTGACTAGAACTTATGACCAACCAACTCTATGTGACCTCTTTGGTCACTCTCCAACACAATGATCCCATTTTTCTCAAGGTGACCGAACTCAAGCTGAAACCTACACAAGGGCTAAAAAAGAAGAAGAAAATATGTGTGTGAGTATTAAAACTTAGTAGGTAAACCTGATATTATATTCCCAATACACTTCTACTTAAAATAAAAGAAACATCAATTTCATGTTTGAAATAAAATATATAAAAGTATGTTTTCCAAACAAGGTTCCATGCTATGAAAGTTATAAGACAAAAGATTAAAAGTTTTATACACAAGAATGATAGAATAATTTCAAAGAGATTCAACTTAAAAATGAAATTTTTTTCAAGAATTATGATTTAATGAATGTTCACTTTTATATAGAACACAAAACCTGCTTTATTTAACAAAAAACACACTATGTTCTGATGGCGAGTACAAAATATCCAATGAGCACAAGTCACAGGAACATCCCTAGGCACTAGCTAGCTGGGGGCCCAAGTACCACGTATCTCAGTGAAAAGTAACCATAACAAATTCTCATGAAAATTCCAATAGTATGGAAGAATACCCATAACTTATTGGTCCCCAAAATCATCATCATAGTTTATTTTGTGTTGTCATTGTAAAACTTTCTACATGAAACCGGGACAAAACCATTTCAGATCACTAGCATACAAGTACACGTCCACCCACTTAGATACTTGGGTTTCTCTCTTTGAGCTTAATCAAGTTATAAATGTCATAACATACACTTTTCACATGAAAATTTAATTTCCAAATCATAGACGCACCAAACAGACATCAAAAATGTTTCACATATCCTTCATGGGTCAATAAACCACATAAAATTCTCCTAAAACAATTTCAATAAATATAATGAGGCTTTGCACATAAAATATATTTAAAAATAGTACATTAAGGCCAAAAACCCCCTAATACCATATAAAACCAGATTTTTTAGCCCCAACACCATTTAATAAATCAATTTCATGAATCATAAAATGACCCCAAATGATACAACCTAGAATACACATGAAAAAATGATTTATAAGAAATATGTCAAATGGGCCTTTAAGCATTCTTCACAAAAACAACATTTATCAAAAGAAAAATTTAAACTATTCATGAAGATGTTTAAACACACCATTTTCAGAAGCAATTAATTTACAAAATCTCCTTAAAAATTCAGGTTACACATTCAAAACCCAACCATTTTCTTAAAAATTCCAAACTGACCACTTACCAGTAACTCTTAAAAAACATGTCAAAAACAAATACCCATATCTTTATAAAAACCAAAACCCTTTGTAAATCCCTAAAGGAACCCGAAATAATCAATTTTCATTCTTCCCATACTTTAATAAATTTAAACAAGTCATTTTATATCACATTAAGACACAAAATCCAATTGAGTACTTTTCTGAAAACTAGGCATGTAACATTTAGAAAAACAAATTATATTTAACACCCAAAGGGTTAAAACCCCAATTTTTTAGGACAAAAAATTATTACAGTAGCTAAAAAGGTTCATAAAAATCATAATACATATTCAAAAACCGTCGAAACATTTATTTAAACAAGCAGTGTGTACTTTTATAACAAAACAACTCCATTTTACACAGAACAAGGAATAAATAACCATTTTCACACCAAAATGATTATCCAAAAGTTGTACAGCAGCAATAAACGTGTATATAAGGTTATAAAAACAATAAAAACATGAAACTTAAATAAAAAGGGAAATTTCTTTGGATAACTTACCTCAAAACCATGGTGGAAAGGAAATGAACACCTAATATCACCATTTGAGGGTTTATAAACCCTAAACCTTGATAACTATAGAACTCTTCATATTACCTTATATACACACCCTTATAGGATAGTTAATGGATTTAATATCAATTAATAGGATCCTTATGTCTGGAAAAACCAATGAGAGAAGATTTAGGGGAAAAGAGTAAAAAAATGATTTATGAAAGAAACAAATTACCTTTTCAAATATAAAATATTTCAGAAACCTTGAAGAAGTTCACCCTAATCCCTGATTAAGATAAGTTAAAAAGAGGAAAAATGGAAAATGGGGATTTAACTGGGGTTTTTGGTCTCGGTATAGAGGTTTAATTATAGGAAAATATTAAAAACTGAATAATATATAAAAGAAACAAAATATTTTTTTAAAACTAGAAATGGGCTCATGGGCTAGCCAAATACCTGAATAAATAACCCAAATCTACCATGATTATGAGTTCCTAAGGGATTAAAAAATATGTGATGGTTTTAATAAGTTATGGGAGGCCACGTTGGAATTAGGATGGGTGAAAAATATTAAAAAACAAAGGAGTTATAAAAGAAACAATAATTATTTTTAATTTTAGAAATTGGCTCACAGTTTGGGCCAAATATTGAAGTAACCAGCCTTTTCTCCAAAGCCCCCAAAAAATATAAGGAGAACCCATGGAAGGATGATTATAAATAGATAATACTTCAATACTCAACATTCTTCTCACCCAAAACTCAAGAAAAGTATTATGATTTCCAACAAACTGGGTCAAAACCAATACATAAACAACCAGGTGTGACATCAGCCACCTGAGGGTCGAGATGACCTCGGAACCAAAGGGGTCTCTGTCTCTCAAACTCATGGAGAGAACTCAACCTACACTCATTATCTTATGTTACTATAGGTACCACATTCTTCTCCACTGGTGGTGTTATTGTAGGTGCACCACCTGGAGGTAACACCTAGGGAAGTGGTCCCTGAATCGAAGCCTCATCACTGAGGGGGTCATACTCATGATAGAGCTGCTGAATCCAAGAAGATATGAATTGTGGAGGAATCCTATAAGTAAACAAGATGTTCCATGGACAAATAGTATATCTAGATATCTGAAACTAAAGTACATGGAAAACACAACCCATTCCTATATAATACATGTGCCATTTTCTCCTGCAACTAGTGTTATCATGTACCGAGTCGAAAAGTATGTTATCAAAATCCTAGTGTATGGATACGTCGGCTGACTGCACCAACACTGGAGTCCCTGGACTGAAATCCAAACTCAAAACACATAACAATATTTCCCCAAACCAATATCATAGACTCTTGGTCCTATGATAGAACTGAACACCTCTGATACTACTCAGTCATGACCAATCCCAGTGGGGCCCGTGTCGTGACTCCTCAAGCCCACATCCAATAGGCTAAGGGCTAGTCACTAGCACCAAGTAGGCATAAAACTAACATGGGAGGCATTTACTAAGTACCTACACACACACACACATCTCCAATCCCAAAAATTCTAAAATGTAAAAACCACAACAGAACAAAATGAAGGCATAAAAATAAACCCAACCAATAGAGTAAAACAGAATGTAATGTGCGGAAAGTAAACTAGGCTATAATACAAGACCACTAATAGAAAGAGTCTCAAAACTACAAGGAACATCCTATAAGTACGAAATAGGTACTGGGAATGCTGCTCATAGCCGTAGGAACAACTCGGTCTGTAAGGAAGATCACAAAGCACAGTTTGGTATTGGAAAACCTTGGAATCCGTCAAAAGGGCTCTCATCTGCAAAAGACATGACACATGAAAGAAAATCCCCTATAGGGGTGTGTATAACAATACTCAGTAGAGAACCCTTAAAACCAAAAATCAATACAAAAATTAAAGGTATAGTCAACTCTACACAGTATATATCTATAGAATATATAACAAGAGAAACATATCCAGATATACTTGAAACCCAGACCCTCAGTATAGAGGTAATTCAGAAAGACCACATACCTGTGGTAGGGATTTAGTTAAAATATTCCCAGAAGAACTCATCTAGGATAACTCACTCAATGAGTTAGATAGCTCTGATAACATATGTCCAAGAAGTAAGTTCATCGGCAAGTGTCATGAGAGAGATAGACACACTAATAGATCTGAAGAGAGAATGAATACACTCATTCCGGGAGAAATAACACCTGAGTGGGGAAAGATCATGATACATAGATGAGGATCACTGCCAGGGCCTTGGAGTATACCATGAGTCATCCTGACTCACCTGCTAAGTATATGATCAACACCCTTTATGATTGATCACGTTGATACCCGACTCTACTTAGGGCCAAGAATGGGTAGAGGATCTCGCTTCGGACCTCTCAGAGGGATTTTGACTCTATCCAGAAAGTCTTACATAATGGATCATACTCATGTGAATGGAAATGATACCTAACCTTTGGGGGAACTAGAAAATGTGGCACTAACCCAAACAAAACATTTCCAAGGAACAATTGACAAGGAGATCAAACCATGTACAAGAAGGTACATGGATTGTAGAAGGGTCACACGCTGTGTCCTCTGACCCCGGTTATTTCCTGTTTACAACGGCCCATGTTGAAAAGAGCATGTCATGTAAAAAAGCTTTACATGATGGGTAGAAGGGTAACACACCATGTATTACTATCTGAGGGCTGCTCCATGTACGCTTTCCATGTGCCCATACATGACTTCAACTCGTGTATTCTAACCCATGTACTGATACACGGGGTAACTCGTGTAACTGTCCTGGTTTGGTTGTGCAATGGAGTACATGCCATGTACTCCATCCCCTATCTGTGTATCATCTGAGATACACACCGAGTCTCATGTAAGGACCCACATGTCATGTAACCGGCCTGGTTTGGCTGTGTGGTAAAGTACATGCCATGTTTTGATCATCAGTGTAAATAATGGTCAAACAACAATTTCTTTTGATCCATGTAGATTCATCATATGCCATCGTCTTCACACCTCCATTTGGTCATCATGATGTCAAATCTCTAATTAGGTATTTTTTTCATTGTGAAATGGACATGAAAAAATCCATTGTTCATAACCCCATGAATAAAGTGAAGAATGTGGGATCAAAAAGGGGGAAAAATCCAAATATAAAATTGAGAAATGAACCTCTACCATCTTTTCTCACAACATTGATATGATCCCATTAGATGGATCAAATGGAGAAAATCAAAATACGAATCAAAATAATCAGAGATTGATTCCTCAAAATAAAACCCAATAAAAGACCCTCCCATAAGAACGAATGATATGTGGGTCAATCTATTCATGGGTTGATCCGTGTTTGTTGTTAAATAAAAGAATGATGAAAAATGAAATAAAAAAAAACAACCCCTACCATAGTTTAGGATCGATCACTGAATAGAGGGATTGTGCTGCCATCATCGACGAGATCCTCTAACTCTGTTGGCGTCGTGATTCACGCATAGTCGATTCGTCATCATTCATTGTCAAGAGGTTTCTTCAAGGGGTCTTATATCCAAGACTCCAGATATTTTTAGGGTTATGTGGCTAACCCTAGAAATTATACATAAAATCTTATTTAAAATCTCTCATCACTACATTGATGTAAAGTAAATAAAATAAATATTTTATTTTATTTTATTTCCTTAAACGTCCAATTTATAACTTCTATATCTGAACCACATTGGTCGATATTAGGCCTCACCTAAGGTAATGTTGCTACTCTGAATGCAATGGTGCCCTAAGATTTTTTATATGGGTGACTATTTAAAAGTTATTCCACTTTTTTAGGAAAACAGATTTTGCATTCTATTTAAATGTTTAATTTCTTTACAACATTTATTTTGAGAACTTCGGGCCTCGGAATCACATATTTTCACAGAGAGTGGTCTCGAAATAATTCTATATAATATTTAAATATAATACACAGAAAATCAAAGACATTACAAACATATAAATATCTACACTATTATGGTAAGTTTGAATCATGTATAAATCATCGTATCCATGATATGGTAATCGAAAATTACTATTTTTTGGTTCTAGGGAACCCATTATTACAACAAAAACAATATCACTCATGAAATCCCTTAAAACCATTTGGGAAAATTAAAAACACACAATGATGTTCGAGGGTGAGTGACAGATCACACGTACCATTAGTTTTGAAAGTATTGATTCATATACGATGTTCGAGGGAGGTAAATGAAAAAGCTTCTATTCCATGAGAGATTTAAAGGTGTGAAGATTGATAACTCTGTCAGGGTTCTATTGAAAAGATATGTAATGGTTTTATTAGTTCTTTTAAAGAAGCATTAGTCTAGAAATATCTTTATCAATTTTCAAATATGTTTAAAAAATATATCTTTATCAATACTATAAGTTTCATGTTGATAAATATATGTTTTATAAGGGGTTTTATAATTATCACTACTAAATATAATTCTTTATCAGTGCTAAAAAATAACTATTAAATAGCTATGTAATTAATTTTAATAATATAAATTAAAATTTTAAATGTATATAACTAGAAATATATTTAATGAATTTAAAATATGTATTTATAAATATAACAAGAATGGAAAAAAATATGGGTTAAAACCCCATGGTTTCAATAAATTTATTAAAATAAAGTAAACATATAAAGATGTGATGGAGTTTCAAGATAAAGAACTAGCACACATGGAACCACCATAAAATGATAGGAACACTTGCACAAACATCTTTTTTATGTGTAACACCCCTTCCTTCTGATCTAACCAGACCTCTTGGGTGTCTACCTCTCCTCCATTATTTTGGATATTTCTAAGTAGCTCCTAGATGATCTATGCTTGTTGATTCATCCTTCACACTATGAGATTCTTGACCCCCATCTATATCATCATCCAAAAACAAAAATTGATGTTCTTGAACATCATCCTTCATGTCCTGTTTTGTGGAATCATCCTAGGTAAAGGTATCATTATTAAGAGTCTAATCCCCATATAGGTATTGAATGATATAATTTTCCCAAAGTTAGGGATCCCTACAATGAGAAGTTTCAACTGGGAGATTCGCACTTGCAACCTAAAAATTCACCAAATAAGAAGATTCACATTTATTATTTTTCTTTTCACTCCTTTTGTTTTTGATTAATTTCCTTTTGATTATTTCAAGATAAAATGCATAAAATTATGGGTTATTAATGGATTACAATATATAGAATACATTGGGTGTAATAACACCCTTATTTTTCCTTCTTTTTGTCAACCTGAGCATCATCTCTGAATTCTTCAGACATGACATTAGTGATCATACACCCAATGGAGATAGAAGGTTGTCCTTCAGCCTCTCCTTAATTAGGATACAATTCCTTTGTTTCTCAGACTGTATATCCCCATCCTTTCCAACATGATTAAATGGGGGACCCTTGATTCCATCAATAATATTACATGTAGTAAGAATGGAATTTCCCACTATCATAATTGATAGGGCATGGAGACTCTAGAAGAATTTTAGGGTTGGTGTGTCCAGGATGGTGAATTCAGAACCCATGAAAGCTTGTGTGATCATCCTTCCAGTGGAAGTACTAGGAGTCATCAAGGCCTTTAGAGCATTAGACTTTCCTCTGTCCTTTTCCGATAACATCAGATAAGAAAGATTTACATTCTTTCCCTTAATGTTTCTATTCAAAATTTCACAACCAATCAAATCAAATGGATCATCATCAGGTGAATCATCATGAGAAATCTCATCCCACATTCCTTTATTTAGATCATTAGCTTGGTAGAAAACCTAAACTGATTTAGAATTCCTCCTCAAAGACTTTTCACCATCCTCAACTGGATTCACACAACCTGAGACAGAATCCAGAACAATGTCCCACTATGACCTCATTCATATCTCCAATGCCTCATAAGTAACATCAAGAATTGAATCCTTTCTTATAATACCATCATTAGGGGCCCTCAAGCCATCATTAAGATCAATTCCCCTACTAGATCTAGAACCAATATGTGACTTTCTAGAAGGATGATCTTTTACAAACTTCATTGAATTCCCCCCATCATTTTCAATATGCACTTTAAATTTACATCTCTCAATCAGATTTCCATACTTTCTATAATTTTTTCACTTCAAATTACTTCTTAATTTTTCAACTGAATGGTCAATGCAAATACATGTACTGTAAAAATCAAGTAGCCTTTAAAATACCATAGTATGATCAATCCCAAAGACATCGGAAACCAAGAATATAGTTTTAATAGGTGTTAAACAAAGATCAACCTTAAATAGGAATGTAGAGAAACATCTATAGTGTGAACTCTTAATTTTCTTGTCAAACATGAAGGGAATTCTCACTGTATAGGAAATATCCCATGGAATTTGTGGGTGCTAAAAGAACCCCTTTAAACACATAATTCAGACCCAATATTTTGTAACCAAATTATTCATGCAGTCTAGATTTAAAAGGTGATATCATTCTTATATTTTCAATAATCCAAGTTTTAGAGAAATGGATCCATAACTCTAGGATTTCAATTTTAGATCCTAAGAGGGGAAAACAATGTGAAAAAATTCCTTACCGATTGAAGTTAACATCCAAATCAAATCTAAAAACCTAGACTATATGGTTATTAATATATTCAATCTTATAGGGGTATTATCCTATATGTAATTGATCGAGGAAATAATCAAGTTATGGAACTCATTGATACACTCCTCAATAAACTTGGGTTTTTCTTCAAAAAAAACTAAAGATCTTTTCTTAATGATTCTCTTGCTGGTAGAAAAATAATTGACACTAGTGTTAAAGAATAATCGATTCACCTCAACATTCAATGCACCATAAAATAGCATACTAATTAGTACTTCCTTTGAATATGTGAAATCTTGGCCCTCAGATCTTAATGCCTCATGAATCGAAAGCAAAGGCTCACTCAGAGCTGTTGTGGTCTTTAACACCTTTAAACTCCTTGTTCTATGATAAAAAACCCTTTCCTGAGCATCAACAACACAATTTGATATCCAATTATCAACAAGAACATCTTTCAAATCAACAAAATTTATCCATATCAATCGCCATGAGATCAAAGCCCTAGATCCCATCGTGCACTAGAGAGAGAGAGAGGCTCTTGAGCTTACAACTCCATTTTTTCTAACTTTCCTCATTTATAAATACAAATATGAATAAATATAAATAGTTATTTGTAAATATGTATAATTATAAATATAATAAATATATTTATTATATATATAAATATATTTATTTATTTATAATTATATAAATAATTTTTTAAAAAATTGTATATATTATTTATATTTATAAGTATATTTTTATAATTACATATATTTATATAATTATATGTATTTATTAATATATAAATATATATAATTATAAATTTATTTATTAGATAGATATACTTACTATAATTTTATAATTATTTAAATTTATAATTATTTATTTATAATTATATAAATACATTTTTGAAAACAAAAATTATATATAAATATAAATATTTTTTATTTTTTAGAAGGTTGGGCCTCAAAGGCCCCTTTATTTAAATTAAAAGTAAAACAATTGAAAAATATAGAAATATACAATACCAAGAATGTCCACAGAAAATAGAAGCACAAAAAGACATCAATGCACTCGAGTGTGAGTGCTCATACTATGGTGACAGAGCTGACAACCCCTTCCATGATGATGCCTTCCCCTACTCCAAGTCCTGACCTACATCCATGGCCCACCACCACCATCTGAGATCTCAGAAGCCTCATAATATTTCATGATTTTATCTCTATCTAGATCATCATTTGATTTACTATTATCATCACTAATGGAAAAATAAAGTAATTCAACGGAATTATGAGTACTCAAATTTCTTCTCACCATTTGATTCTAAGTCTAAGGTGTAACACAGGTTAAAGGAACAGTAGAGGGACCAATCACTATTACATTTTTAGTACCACCAGAGTCAAAAATATAAACCTTCATATCATGTTCAGCTACTCTGGAGATATAGTTAGTTTCCAAATGGGATGCATTGGATATCAAACTGGCCTCTCCATTAACCACTTTGATCTGAGGTGAGGAAAAAGTTTTTTCAAGAAAATATAAAGAGATTAAATGGAGTCATATCCCACCGATACATGAACAGAGGTCCTAGATTATTTAGCATCCAACAAACCTAGAGAAGTTGTTATGGTAGGGGAGATCCCAGCCTTGGTATGCAACCCATGATTTAAGAGGTTTTTATATCCACTAGAATAAAACTGAACAGGTTTATCAGAAATATATTTCATTGAAGTAGTCTCTCCATTAGGAGAGGAGGAATCAGTAGAGTCAGAATCTAACACCCTGTTTTAAAAAAAAGGAAATTCAATATGCTTTGAAGATAACGAGTGAGTATGAGGATTCACCTTCTCATCACCTTTCACACCTGCAGATTTTAAAGAATCATTCACATCCCTTCTAGATTTATACTTCATTGATATAGAAACTTCCATCTTATCCTTACCCTTTCTTCTTTTTTCATTAACCATAATCCGCTCCTTCCATAAAATAAATAAACATCCACCGGAGAATTTTGTTCAAACATAGAATGGATATGAAATGATTTATCACCCTCTTAAACTAATATACCCCCAACCATCACCTCTTTAAAGGATATCCCATTAAAAACATCCTTACCATAAGTGAAATCGGTAGGAAATTTACTATATTTATCCATATCATCTCAAGATAAAGGGGACTTATCATTATTTTGAGAAGAAGAAACATGACTAGCATCATCACTTGAAAATCATCCATCTCTTATAGAAGGATCTTCAGCATCATGACTTTGGGATTTTTTAGCAGACTCAACATCAATGTATTGGGTCTATCCTAAATTTAAATTAACATTTATAGGAGTAGGGATAAGACCATCCTTGTTTTAAGCAGTGTTCTTGCACTGATCAGTGCTTTGGACCATCTGTAGTTTTCTTTCCCTATGATAATGCTAAAAATTGTGACCTTAGATCAGACGGTTGGAGAAAAAAAGTTCACTTCTACAACTATACTCTGAGTGTCCAATAATTTTATAAAAACAACAAATGGTAGTATTTTTTCAAACTCATTTCTAAGGAAATTTTTATTATGTGATGTGGATAAGACCACCTTCTCAATCAATGTCGCATTTAAATCAACTTTTAATAGAACACAAACATAATGACCATAACTAACAAGTTTCGTATAACGATTCAATCTAATTGGAATTCCAATCACAGAGGTGATGTAAAAAAATCTCATCATGGAATATTATCCAATTAAGACTGTGTATTTTAATCCATACCTGAGCACATGTAACCTTTCATATTGATGTTTAACTTCCATTCATGAAGCTAAAGTGTTCCTGGCCTAATATTTATAGATTCAATACTCAAGAACATCCTTTGAACTCTACCAAAGGGAATAGAATGTATAAGAGTCCTCATTTTAGGGACACACACTTGAATTTGGTAAATCCCCAAATAATATCTAGGTGGGATGTAATATCCATAAGTTTCTAGGGTTTTGTACCTTTCACCAGAGAAATAAGAGCGATAATTGAGTGTTTTCACACACGAATTATAGCTGATATTGAATCATATAAGGCTGATACATGTGAATTTTATCATTTCCAGATGATTTTATGTTGAGCACAATTCTTAAGTGTGATAAAAGACCCCCCCGAGAAACTGGTGAAGGAGGAGTGATATTTTAAAACTTTCATTTCACAATCCTTCTTCCTTTCAGATGAAGCTGATCCCTACCGATTAACATGGTGATTCCAACTGAATGAATGAATATAAGTATCATGTTTTAAGTTAATTTAACAATGAATTTTATTAAATTCTATATCAAAAAAATAATGATCCATTTTTAATTAAAAATTATATCCATTACAGGAACAAAATAGATATTTCACTAAATAAGGAATATACTTTTTTATTTTTCTTATCAATCATCTATTTGGATATAAAATCAAACTAATCATATCATATATAACTCTCGGATAATCTCATTATTATTTAAAAATATTTAGTTGATAAATTAATAATAATCAATTTGATCAATTTCAAGAACACTAAGTCTATTACCTCAATAACATTGTCCTAAATCTATCCTAACATTAATATGATTTTGAATCCTTACTATCACCCTATTTAATATTATTGCATGGAGGAATGTTTTTATAACTTTTGGATTTTTTAAAATTAATTTTGGCTTCTAATATTTTATTATATTATCATATATTTAAATAACATACACTTTTTTAAAAAAATATTTATTAATAAAATCTGTCCAAATATTTTCTACTGATTTATATCTTTGATAGATACACTAGTTATGTTCAACAAAATATTTTCCTTTTCAAGTGGATATTCTCATGTAAATATATATATGTCAACTCATCTCTAAAATAGAATAATTCACCCATGCCTCCCTCTATATGTTCACTGATCTAGAAATAAATCTCTACAATGTAGATCTGTACAGCAGAGAATATTCCCTTAGAAATTATTAATGAGATTCTCATTCAAACCTCATTACATGTACTATACACTAGCTTACTTATTTACAGAGAATGGTGTTAGATAATTTTTATTTTCTCACTTGAGAAACTTTGAAATCTATCTATTTCTATTTCTAATTCATTTAAACTACTTCTTTTTGTGTTTTTTATTGTTTCATTAGAATAATGAATTTTTTGTTTTTTGGTTTTGAAAAAATACTACATTGAAAAACTAAAACCTAAATGTAAATGAAAACATATAAATAATGAAGGTTATAGAGAAAGGTTTTAGTCCTTAGTGTTTGGTTACACAGGTTCTCTCATTATTAATTATTTTATATTAAATTTAATTTGACAATCCATATCACTGTACATAGATTATTATTCCTTATATTGACCGTGTTTTTTATCATGCCTAGGAAACCTCTTTGGAACACATAATTTTACTTCCTCTTAGTATAAAATAGGAATAAATTATAGATTCATGTCGTGGTGGATGATTTCCACACCCACGAACTTCCCTCTCATTGAATAAAAATTAAATTAAATCATTTAATGGATTGAAACACCTAAATTTGAGAATTTTGGGAAACCTCCATGAAGTTCATGCCTTGGGACAGTGAATTTATGTCAAAAATTGTATGATATCATGTCAAAATATTGAAAGATTGAAAGAGAAATGTTAAGAAAGAGAGAAGAAAATGGAAACACTCAATTAAAATTTTAAGACGTGTTACATTCAAAATAAATTGAAAAAAAATCAAAAAGGGAAATTAATAAATAGTAGGATCCTAACATCAGCACAACAAAAAATTCTATCTGACTTTTCAATTCACTTTCAATCCCCCAACCTCTTATTTATAAGCCTCAGTCAGATCCATGGACTCCATAAATGGTTTATTAATTGGAATCGGCTAAGTTTGGTCATAAAGGGATCATTAAATCATTATTTGGAACTAATTACATCAAATATGGACATTTTTTATTCTGGTCATCATTTTACACCATAAATATTTCTTTTTTGGAATAAAAATATCGATACAACATGATGGGAGAGGTTTACAGGTGGAATCTATGGACTAAAAAAGTTGAGTGGGACATCACGGCATGACACATGCAACCATTTCCTTGAAATAGTCCTTTCATTTAAACATTGTCTTTTCACCTTAAATTGTTTAATTTTCATGTCATAAATTATTATTTACGATGTAACAAGTGTTTTATGATATATTTTTCTCCATTTTGGTTTGTTTATTTGGTTTGAAGTCTTGAAGTTTGTCCTTTTCCTATGGGATGTCACTAGAAATCATCTTCATCTTGAATTCTTCATCATTAAGATAGTTTTTGAACAATCTATGTATCCTTACATAAATATAGAAATCATTAAATATCATCATGAATAATCTATTGGTAAACATAATTAATACATTTTATATCATAATAAGCATGTAAAATATGGATCTATCATGAAACCTATAAACAATTATGTGAAACGTAATGGTGATCCTACTCCAAATATATAATAATAATTGTGAAACCATCAATTTTGGATTTTACTTCACCCACACATCACATGGTGTGATGATATTTTGTAAGACCAATTTTTTCTACATCGGATAGGTAGTCAATATAGAATTAAATAGCTTCCTCAAAAATACATTACTCACTAATACATCCTTTTGATTGACTTCAATTTTTGACATACCATTTCAAAATATTCATATATCATTCAATGGGGTATATCCATTTATAATTTACATGAACACATAGTTGGATCTCTATAACCAATTCAATCATAAGTGAACCGTCGTATAAAAGAATGATGGCGGGAAGAACATATCCAATTTACATAATATGATAACAATTTATTTCTCCATAGTTATAAAATTCATTAGGTCTATAAATTTACTGCATATATATTTCAAAAATAAATAGACCCTCATAAATGTATATAAATCATTCTTAGGAAAAATGAAATATAAAGATACATGCAATAGATCTTACATCAAAACAAAAAAACGTGTGTTTTCAAGCTCTTTAAATTGTAATCAGACATTGAGATGATATTCTTGATATTTTATGAATACCTATATGTGACCTTTAAATCATTAAGGAAGGTAAAAAAAATTGATATCTCTCTTTCTTAGAAATAGTATAATTATTTGTAGGATGAACAGTTTGTCTTTCACCCTTCACTGGTGCAAAATATTCATGTATCCCCATATCAATCACATCCAGTCTTGCCTTAATTCCATCATTTGTTTTGTTGGGATAATTTTTTAATGTTCAAATTACACAATCACATACATTTATTCCACTTGTATGAAATCAATAAAATGTGTGACTTACAAAAAATTATAGTATGGTTATTCAAAAAACTAAACATTTTTCAACCATTTTTTTGTAAGGTTTTTCAAATATACTTTACTAAAAGTGGTGTCCATATATTTTAATTTCTCAAATAGTTGATCAGATTTTAGTGGATATGGGGTTGTACCTTCTTCATAATTTCCATTGAATTATGCCATCCAAGTTTTGTATCTATTTCATCGGGGTAGAAATTTTTGTTCTGTTAGAAACACAGTTTTTGATGAATTTTTCAACCTAAAAGAGTGTGCACCTTTTAATAAGTCGGACATACTTGAGTTTCTTTAATGTTATATCCTAAATAATTTTCATAAGTATTAAACTCATTTATCATCTATTACAATATAGATCTCAATGTGAAACCTTAATTTCTATAATCATAGTATAGTGCAACATCCAAATCCCTCACTAATTTCAAATCTTCAATCAATGGATCCAAATAAACATAAATTTCATTACCTAATTGTTTTAGTATATATAAAACCATAGACACTATAATTCATTTTTTTATTGCACAACCATGGTTGAAATTTATAATTTACCAATATAATTGAACAAGTACTATGATTGATTCTTTGAAAACAAAAAGGATTAAGTCCATATATTGATAGCACAAGATGAATATTTATTAGCTCACTTCCAAATCTAGAATACTCAAGACTATCTTTATTACACTGAGAAGATTAAGTTGGGTGATGAAGTTTCCCATCATGATATCTTATATCTAAGTTCCATTTCAATTTCCTTAAATTATCCTCACTTACTTATAGGCAACTAAACCTTCTAATGATTGGAAAGTACCATAAAAAATTTTAAGGACTTGATTCATCTTTTTTATACCAAGACAGAGCACGTTTTAGGCATTTTTATGTGATTAATGGTCCTTAAAAAATATTATATAGTCATTTGGACATTAATTTATTCTTAAAGAGATCATACTCATGGAATTTATCATTTTTTAGAATCATATATTTGGAAATAAATCTCATTATCTTCAATAATCATATTATTCAAGAGATCAAGTAGTTCAGTAATGCTGGTGCCACTCCATTTGTTTCCATAATTTACATTAAATAGCTTTAGTATAGCTGAAAATGCTATATATTTAGTAAAACCAGATTACAATGGGGCATTTTCATAACTCTTTAAATTTTTAAATAGTTTTGGATAATCACAAAGTTCATCTTCAACTTCTATTATAATTTATCAATACAATATTCATCATCATTCACACCCATAATCATATCCTTGATATAATCATCATCATTTTTTACACTCTTAATCATATCGTACGATCTATAAAATGTAGTGTTATCCCGGTCACTTGATATATTTAGTTCTTCCACGTGTTTATTCCAATATTTATAACATCAATATATTCTATGAAGGGTTAAGTGTTCTTCCAACTCCTCTGGACTAATTATTATTTAATAACAACAACATAAACACATAAAAAGGATATGAGATGCGTTATATGCATTCCCTTTTGAAAACATGATGAACTCTTTCACCCCATCCTCATACTCATTTTTTATACAATTGGAATCCCTCCATTTTCAATTCATATCCAACCAATTTTGTTTAGTAATATTAATATTTAACTAAATAAATAAATACATATAAATTATTATCATTAGTGGAAAAAAATCCCTCTTGATGGTTCTTTTGGGTTGATTGTATTTGTTGGAAAGAGTTGATGTTTTTTATGAAGGATTGTTATCAAAGGAGGTGTGAAGATTTTGTGAAAATGTCATAAAAGGTCACATGGAGAATGAATGTTAGAATTGACCATGTGGAGTGAGAATGTTTAAACTTATCATGCAGAGAAAAATTTCATAACTGATCATGTGAAGAACTTGAAGAAATCGAATGATTGTCATAGGATCTCACATTGAGATCATGGGAATCACATTAAGATAGAAAATGACTATTATTGGATCATTTTGTGAGATCATGTGAAGTGAATGAAGGAATAAAGGTTTTAAATGACTGAGATATCTTTCTACTAAAGTCATTCTATTTTGGTTTACTTTTCTATTGGGTTTCTTCCTTTTTGACGTTGGTGGTGGTTGGTGTACTCAAATGCTCAAATACATTCTCTGACCTAAAATTCCTTGATACCACTCCCAGCCAAAGTTAGTGAATGTTATTCTTTGAGTTTTTGGTATTTGTGGTGTGGTGGCCATTAGGGATCTAGGCACGACCTGAGTCGTTATGATCTTATGAAGATGGATACTAGTATGACAGATATTATTGGTGTTTCTTCATCTATGTTATTAGTGAAAGTGTTTTGTGTTATTTCATGAGTTCATATAGTATGATCACTTGATAAATTTTTTGATTTTTTTATTTGTTTTGGTGATTCTCATTTTTGGTATGGTGATGAAGTTGAAAATGATAGTGAAGACAGGTGTGAAGCGATGAAAGTTCTTATGGTTCTATTTGTGAAGGTTGATTTGTATTTTTGTGACTTTGAATATGGTGTTTTTGGGGAATTAATTAAATAGTTCCATTGAAAAGGAAGAAATATTATACAGTGGTTAGTTCTTGATGGTTTTGTGGACAATGATGGGTGATTGGGTGCATTAGGGTTTGAGTCTAGAAGCTCCAACACATGTTTTACGGCCTGTAGTGGTGACATTAAACTTTTTTAATTTTTGAATTTGGTGAATCTTGCCAGTTACAATGTGACTATGAGGTTTTGGAAGTGTGTTTTAGGGTATTTGAATCATTTTTTAAATTTTTTTTGTTCCCACTCTACTATAAAGTGGTTATGGAAAATAAAAAAATATATTAGTGGACAGAGATATCTCATTATCATTTGAAATCACATGACTTCCTGATTGTCATCAGATCATGTGATTAGATCACATGAAGTACTAGAATAAAATAGTGATATCCACATGATTATCTTTGTATATTCTGATGGGATAAAAAAAACCACAAAATTTTCAATTGACATGTGATGGGATCACATGACATGTTTGCGACATGAAGTAGGTGATCACATAAAGTAATCACATGAAGCATGTATGGCTGATTATTAAAGTGGTGGAATAGATGACTAACTAATATTTATAGAGTTAATATGGTGTACTTATTTCTATAAATACCCCCTAATCCATTATTAATAAGTAGAAAATTTTTCTTAAGTGGTTTTATCTGAAGAAAAGTATTTTTCATGAGATAAATAAGGTCATGCGCCAAAACCATGTGATCTACATAATCAGAAGAAGGTCTTGAGAAGAAATATCATAGAGAGATCTTATACATAAATCATTAAAAGTGAAGTATATACATGGTTTTCCACCATAGTTAGATAGATTAATACCCCATGAACTACATAACTTTAAAATGATCTTGCACTAGATTAAGACAATTCATGTCAATAAAAGGACTTATAAAGGGATCTCATAAAGGGGTATTGTGGAGGGGTCTCATGAAGGGATATAGTAAAGAGGGTATCATGGAGGGGTCTCATATAGGAGACTCATGAAGTATTATCCTAGTGTATTCTTTCTTAGATGTCTTATAAAATATTCTTCCATAGGGGTTACTCACTCCAAGAATAAATTTCTTGTGCAATTGAAGTTGCAATATCTTTGATTAAATAATATAATAAATACAAAAAAAGTGTGAATAAAATCATAATTTATTTATAGAATATTACACTATAGTAGTAGTGAATTAACATCAGTAGAGAGAGAGTAGTGATCTTTCAAATTGTGAATGATTATAAATAAAGAGGGATATTGAGTTTTCTTTGAACCTTGTAACAATAGTATGACTTAGTGGATTTGGTACATTGGTGCATGGTCTTTGTATGCTCCTTGGGAATGGTCCAATGAGGGTGAAACAAGTAATTTTTTTCCTATTCATAATTTAATTTCAATTTATTCTATGCTATGAGAATGAAAGATTCGAGAGTTTTTTAATAGTGAAACAAGATCCAAAGAGATAGGTTTTTAATCTGTCATAAACGAATTCACTCATCTCCCTCTTATGGTATTCAACCTAGTTGGACAAACAATTAGTATCATAATAAATATTTAAAATCATATTTTCCCTCTAAGAAGAAGACATGGATGTTTTTAATCACAAAGGGATTTTGAACTTCAATGGAAACAAATTTCATCTATAGAAAAATCGAATGCAGTATTATTTTGAATCATTAGGTATGGATGTGTTTACAATGGAAATGATAGGTATTCATTCTAGCATAGATAGTGTAGATTTCTAGAAAGTAGACTAAAGATAATTGGATTCAGATGTTATATGTATCTATGAATTAGGAGGAACTTTATCTAACACATTCTATAAGAAGTTGATGTCGTATAATTCATCACATGTAATGTGGGAAAAGCTATTAAATAACTATAAATGTGATTCAAAAGTCTAGGAAACTATATTTCAGGTTTTATGGAAGAAATAGAAAGTCCTGATAATTCCCCCTAATGAGTCTGTAGATGCATTATTTGACTGGGTAAATTTACTTGTGGGAGAAACCCATGGTCTCAGATAAATTCTCAAAGATATAAAGTTCATTAAGTACATATTGAGAAGACTAATGCCTCATCTCAATAGAAAAATTTTTATACTAGAGTATTCATATCCAAATGATATGAAATTTTATTTCTTACATAGTACTCTTATTTCATACAAGATGAGAAATGATGACAATGATTCTATGGAAAAAGGTAAATCAAAAGAAGTTTCATTCAACACCGTGAAGAATCTCACTATATAATATGGTAAAGAAGAATATATTGTTGTTGGGGTTATGTCATTTATTTACTTGAAACTACAAAGGGGAGAAAGTTTTAACAGGAAACTCCATATTACATGAGTTTATGGTGGAAATGTTGGACATATTATAGTAAATTGTCCTAAAAAGTTAAAGATAATGATTAGTATGATTATGAGAATCCTAAGAATAATTCTTTAGATAGTGTGAAATGTGAGAAAAATACTAATTAGAATTTATTCAAAAATAAGAATCTACTTTAATAAGAAAATATAGGTTTAGTAGAATAAAATATATGAGATATGGAAAGCTATAAGGATCTTGAAGAAGATGTTATGGTGGATGTTGTGGGTAATTCTAAATTAAGGGAAGAAAGAGATAATGATAATAGAAAAGTCAAAGGAAAAGTTTAAATTTGGGTTGAATTAGAATCTAAACATGGTAATATAGGTGTTTTAATAAAAAAAGAAATCATATTGTGTTGTTCATGATGTCAAACTCTATAGGAATTAGTAGGAAGAAGAGAAGCCTGAACTGAAGGATTAAATTCAGAAGCATAGATCCAAAAATACAAATAAATCAAATAAATTAATGAAGTTAAACTCAATATTAAATAATAGACCAAGTTTATCAAACTTCTGACTAACATAATAAAATATCAATTCAAACATATCAAAGAACTTATCGAGTATGTTTTCAGCCTTTGAATAAAGGTAAAATCCCAGGAGAAACTATTTAACCTTGATATGAAGATGAGAAATTAGGTCACACAAGTGATAGAAAAAGAGAAATTATAGTTCATTGGTCCATAAAAATATTTTATGGAATATCTATTGAATAAAATAAGATATCAAAATTATATAGGTGTTATAACTATTGATCCGAAATAGAAATTAGTAATGGTTGATATTAGAACACAAGAACCCACTCCATGTATGAAGACTAATTTGGGTATGAATAAAAACCATAAGGTTCATAAACCCCAGGGGGGAATTAGTGGTAGAACAATGATTCAAAAGGATACACCTCGTATTAGGTGTTATTGCTATGGAAATATGGGGCATTCCCAAAATATTAATTCTATAGCAAAGAGGTATTGATGAGAATAAGAGAAATAGTGGTATCCAAACAGAGTTCAATATTCCAAGAATAATTTTTATAGTCATTGTTTTTTGTTTGAAGAATTCATAAATATGGCTATATATTTATCATTGACAATATAGAGTAATTTACTAAAAAACTGAATTGGTTATTTGCAGTAGAATAAGGAATATTTGAAAGAGATAAAAATGAAGACTCAATTTTAAGATTTTTATGATGATGTTGGGCCATCATAATCTAAAGAAGATCAAGAATATCTATAAACATCATGTATGAATTTATAGACATGGTTTTGAAAGAAAAGGGTTAATCATGAATTAGTTTCATATATTACTATAAAAGAATTAGATCACACTATAATATGGTTTATTGATAGTAAATGAACTTCATATATTATAAGAAATACAATTATAGTGAAAATAATTAGATACAAAAGGAAATGTTTAATAAGATTTTTAAATTAGGAAAGCAAGAAGATTATTGGACTTTGAAAATACAATAAGGAAAGCAATAAGTAAACATGTGACTTCTGTCAAAGGAAGAATAAAATAGGTTGTGTCGTAAACATATTTGTCATCTATGCAAAGAATCCTTGGAAGATCTAGTGAAATTTTATGTTTCTAAAGATCTCTCTAAGTTATTATGTGATCGTACTCATACATGTGATGCTTTAAAAAAAAGGGAATATTACTTGGAAGTTGTATATAGAAAAATACAAATAGTCAAAAAATGTTCTTAAACATGTGCATGTTGATGTATATTAGCCTATTTCACCAAGAGATATTAATGTAAATAGATATTTTTTATTATTCATTGACTATTTCTATATAATAGAAGAGGTTTCAATTAACACCCAAAAATTCAAGGTGTTTAGTTATATAAAATATTTTTAGAGGGGAGTTGAAAAGATGCTAGATTAAAAAATATTGTAGTTCAAAAGTTATAATATAAAATAGATCAAAAATAGACAAGTAGAGGATTATCACAATTAACATGTGGAAAACAAATTTTCAACATTAATAACTCCATTGAAAAATGAAGTGGTTGAGATAAGAAACATAATTATCAATAACATTTCCAGAATGATTCTTATCAATAAAAAACTTCTAGATAAGTTTTGGAAAGAAGTATTGTTAACATTAATAAAAATTTATAATAGGTCCTTATTGTGTCCAAAGGATGGTAAGACTCCTTACAATCTATAGTATAGAAATAATATGACATTGAATTACTTTAAAGTCTTTGGAAGTAAATATTTCTTTATAAATAAGAGAAAATATATAATGTTTTAATCTCATAGATATGAAGAGATATTTCTTGGTTACTCGTGAAAAAGAAAAGAATATAAATGCTTCAATAAGCCTTTGGAAAAAGTAATTGAGAGAAATTATGTTGTTATTGTAAAAAATGAGGAGAATAATTAAAAATTTATTAATAGTATCAGGAGGATAGTGATTAAGAGATGAGAAGATTAAGGGTAGTAAAAATTCATTAGGTAGAGATAGAAAAATATTTATAATATGAGAAGAATAAACCTTTATATAAATAAAAGTGGCGAGAATAAATAAATAGGAAGAGTGTCATCATGGATCAGACAACATTAGTATAGAAAAGAATGTTCAAGACTCTAAAACAAGTATCATTCTTATCACAATTATATCCAAAGTGTTTTGAAGAAGATTCAAGAGATCGGAATTAGGTTCAGGCAATGAATGAGGAGCTTAACCAAATAGAAAATAATCAAACATGGGAGATTTTTTTATGACCAACAGACAAAAAAGTCACCATGATCAAATGTGTTTTATTTAACAAGATGAATACAGATGGTACAATAATTATAAACCCATCATGTATTATGTCAAAGGGATACTCCTAGATTAAGGGTATTGATGTTGATGAAACATTTTCACCATTTTTAAGGATGGATAAAATTCAGTTATTCTTAACCATAATATTGAAAAATAAATTCAATGTTTTCCAAATGGATATGAAGTAAAAATTTCTAAATGGGGTTTTGGAATAATAATTATATATTTAACTAATATTTGGTTTCTCATTCATCAATATGAGAAAAAAATTCTGTTAAATAAGGATCAATATAGGTTCTTTTATGCACAAATAGCTTGGTATTCACAACATGGTCAATATTTGAAGAAGAATTATTTATAGAATAGTGAAATTTATTATAATCTTTATGTAAATAGTGAGAGAAAATTATGTTTTATGGTGCTGGTATATCTCAATGACATAATCTTTAGTGGATCAATCAAATCGTAGTGTAAATTTTTTGTAGAATTCATGAAAGGAGAGTTCAAAATGACAATGATTAGCATGATAACATTTTTCCTTAGTTTATAGGTAGCATAAAGAATAAATAGAATATTTATTTCTCAATAAAAATATCCCACAGTGGTTCTGGGGGGGATTTGGAATGGAAATCCCAAAGAGATGACAACTCAAATTTTCACTCAGATAATTTAGTCAATGGATGGTGAAGGAAAAGCAGTGAATATCATATAATATAGAAATATCATTGGAATTATATTATACATAATAGTGATATGGCTTGATATTTCTTTTTTCATATGCTAGGAGGAACAATATCTAATTAATACTAAAGAAAGACACTTACTTGTAAAAAGAATAATACTTCACTATATCAAAGGCATGATATATTTAATTTACTATATAATGAAAAATATTAGTAAGACTTATTATGTTTTATAATTTCATATCGAGATGGTTAAGTTTCAGATTTAAATTCAACATCAGTTGGTTCATTGTATCATGGTGTATTATATATTTCTTGGATGAGAAAGAAAAAATATTGAATTTAATTGAGCATCACAAAAGTTAAATCTAAGAAAAAATATAGTACATCACTCAATGAAAAAGATCATAGAAATAAAATATAAATTCAAGTTCTATAAATATAAGAAAAAATATAGTCCATCACTCAATGATAAATCTCATCGAAATTAAATATCAATTTATCAAAGATAATGTGGATCATATCCTTATGATGTTGGAGTATGTACCTAATGAACTATGGGTTGCATGCATCTTAATAAATGCCCTAACCAAATAAGCAATTAAACAACATCAACTAGATCTTTAAGTTTAGAAAACTAACCACACTTAAATAGTATGGATGTTGGTCCCCATATCCCTGAGGTGTGTTCTGTTTCCCTATGTTTTAATATGTGTCCATTACCATGTTGTAGACCACAAAGGAGTTAATTTTGAGTTCATTGAAAAAGTGGGAGAAAATTTCTTAATAAATACAGGGGGAAGTTGATAGGGGTAGCAGAAAACATGGGAATTTTTAAATATGATGATGATAAAACTAGTCTTTAAATGAGTAAGAATCATGAAAATGATTGGCCTTTGTGTTCATGATGCGAGCAGTTGACATGTGTTGATAATGAAGTGATCTCAAGGGATGATATTCTTCTATTTTTTGGTGTCAAGAAGGTTCACATCAGTATAATTGAGAATGAAGTGATTAATCAATGAAAATTGTATAATAATATTTTTTCTCACACTGAGATCGAATCATTTGGTCTTAGAGTTCATGTTAAGTAATTCATTGACCACTAATTGGGGTTATAGATGGAAAATGGTTTATATGCCCATGAATATCGATAATATGGTTCTTGAAGTTTATAAGTTTTTTCATTAAATACAAAGGGAGATATTTTTTGAAAAAACCATCTTAATGGTGAATTTGGGTTGATTGTGTTTTTTAATAAGGTTTGATGTTTTTATGAAAGATGGTTGTCAAAGGTGGCTTGAAGAGTTGGTGCAAATTTCAGAACTGAGCATGTGGAACATGAGTTTCAGAACAGATCACACATAGAATGAATGTTAGAACTGATTGTGAAAAATGTGAATATCATAACTTACAATGTAGAGTGTGAATGATAGAACTGATCAATATAATAACTTGAATAAATTACATGATTTTTAGAGGATATTAAATTGAGATAATGAGAAGCACCTAAAGACATCGCTTGATTGTAAGTGGATCACACAATGATATAACATAAATCATATGAAGGAAGAAATGTATGAAATGGAAGAAATATCTCATGATAATTCAAAATCATGAAACTGTATGATTTTCATCAGATCATGCAATGAAATCACACAAAGTGTTGGAAGAAAATGGTGATGGTAGTAGTATTTTGTTTTAATCTTGCAATGGGATCACGTAAATCCCACATTATTGTCAATAGATCATTCAATAGGATCACTTGAAATACTTGAAACATGAAGTGTGTGATCACATGAAGTGATCATGTGAATCACATAAGGCTAGTTGTTAAGGAACTAGAATGGAAAACTGACGATGATTTGAAGATTTAAGGCGGTGAATTTATACCAATAAATACACCCTAATTTCATTTAGATGTATAGATGTTTTCTTAAGTGGATTGATTTGAAGAAAAGTATTTCACATGAGGTAAAGAAGGTCTTCAACTAGAATCATATGATCCATGTAATCAGGAGAAAGTTTCATAGAATATTCTCATATATATTTCTTTAAAAGAAATCGTGAAAAGTGAAGTATGAACATGGTTTATGCACATAGGAAGGTACATTGATATCAAAGAATCACATAACCATAAAATGGTCTTGAACCATAGTCACATGATCTACGTAGATATAATAAGGACTCATGAAGGGATCCCATGAAGGGTTATCACATAGGGGTCTCATGGTGGGGTCCCACAGTGGTGTCTTACAGAGGAGTCTCATGGATGACTCTCATAGAGATGTATTTTGAAGGAGTGTTGTGCATGGGTTACACACTCTAATAAGAAAAGTATTTCTCAAAGGTGGTAATTATCTCTTTGATGAAACAAGATCATAAAGAAACACAAAAGTGTGAATCAACTCAGAATTGGTTATCAAAATATTCTTTTGGAGGATCAGTGAATTCAACTCAATAGAGATAGAGAAGTGAGCTTTAAAATTGTCAATAGAGATAGAGAAGTGAGCTTTAAAATTGTGAATGGTTTTATGCCGGGAGGAACAATGAGTCTGCTCTGAATATTATAATAATAATGTGATTTTGTAGATTTATTGCACATATAGATAGCCTTTATATGGTCTTTGGATGTAGCCCAGTGAAGTTGAACCAAGTAAAATTGTTGTGTCCAATGCATAATTTAATTACTATTTATTATGTGTTATGGTAAGGAGAGAAAATAGAGTTTTTTTAACAATGAAATAATATTCAAGGAGATAGTTGTTTAAATCTATCATACGTTGATTCACCCCCACCTCTCAGGGTATTTAACCAAGTTGGGGTAAAAATATTAGACCCTGAAAGTATATTCTTTATGTACACACACAAATAAACACCATATTTGATATAAATTTTCATTATGTCAACAACATGTTAGAACATGTTGTTTTCTCATTGGTAGATTGTAATATTAATTGAATAGTAATTATTATATTGGACTTTTAAAGTTAAAGAAATTTCAACATTTAAATGTTATTGGTGATGATTCCTAACAAGTTACCATTTTTCATGAGGGTAATAGGTAAAGAAAAAACCTATGGTGGTTGAACAATAATACGATCTCTAACAGAGGGAATAAGTATTGAAAAATTATTTAAGAATAATTTAAGTTACATGAATCTATTGTTCTAAGATAATAAGAGTTAATTGATGCGTATTAAGATTGTTTTGTAGTGTTGTAAATCATTAAAGGAAGGTAATGTATGATATTTATAAGGTTACGAAGAATCTAATTAGGTTTTCATCTATAAAAAAACATAGAGATCAACAATGATCACTCACCAAATTACTAATGGTTATTAGATATGATTAAACTGTGAATGATAATGATTTTTACAATGAACAACCTTAAAACATTATGTGTGTTAAAAAGTTATTTTATTTCTATTTAATCAATTGTTGATGACTATAATAATCAAAATAAAATTTTGATGAGTATAAGGATTTAACAATACCACTAGACACTACATGATGTAATATTAGTCAATTATACAACACCTATTGGATTTAAAAAAAATTATGTACTTTATTTGAGATGAATTATAAATTGAAATATTTTTGGTTTTAGAATTTATGGAGAACATCGCAGTTTTTAGAAGGATCAAGGCATTATATGAAAATTTATTTAGGTAGTAGACTCTCATATTTCATGATCATGTTATTAAAATAAAATCCTTTAATAAAAAATTTTCAATTAGAAAATAACATTATTGCAAACATGAGTATATAAACTTTTAAGGCTAAAATTTGTGAAGAAAAACAAAAAATATACAATTCCAAAATTGAACAATTAAAAGCACCCAAACATGAGTATCCAAACCCTTTATAAATTAGGGTCAAACAAAGAACCCTAAAGGAATTAGCTGCATCAAACCTGGGTAATCACAAACTTCATGGTCTAGATCATTTATCCTAGGTTAATCCACTATGGTAGGGGAATGGGTTATTATAGTACATGGGGAAAGAAGAACAAAAAATTGTAAAACAATGCAAGATCAACTAAAGTGGAGTAGAAATAATCACATACCATAAGTATTGAGAGGGTTGATTCATCCAAGAAGTTTGAGGGGGATCATCGGTAGAGGTCAAATTCCGAGAGGGATTGAACGTCACAAAGGAGTCGAAATATATTATGGTTGAATTTATAAGACTGGCAAGACTTTTATCAGCACTTTCCAAAAATCATTTAAAAAGATGGTTTTTATAAGCTCTAAAATAATAAGTGCTGATACAACCTATCTTTTTCAATGCTATAATTGTAGGGATGATAAATCTGGTTTCTATCAGCGGTTGTTATTTAGCACTCATAAACCTATATTTATCAGTATTTTTTAAGTGCTGATAAAAACAATTTAAAATAATATAAAAAATCATTAAATTAATATATATTAAAAATGATTAATTAATATAAAAAATAAAAAATAATCAACATTATTAATGAATATATAATCTTAAATGCATGAATTTTAAAAAAGTATAAAATTGATTAATTAAAAATCAATAGAATTTAAAAATAATACAAAGTTGATATATTTTATTAATTATATAAATTATTAATAAAATTAAAATAAATATATATTAAAATGAGGATGAATATATATTAAATATATACATCACAAAGATATTAAAAAATTAAATGATAATGAATAAATATGTATTAATAAATAAAAAAATGAATAAATTAAAAAATATATAATTTAATAAATATTAAAAACGAATAAATATTATTAATTGAAAGAATATTAAAAATGAATAAGTAAAATTTAATAGATAACCAAAATATTTAAAAAAATTGAATTCATAATACTAATTATATGAATTGTAAAGACATAAAAAATGAAGAATTAAAATTAAAAAAATGAATTTAAATTAATTAATTATATAAATTCCAAACATTTTAAAAAATAAAACTTAAATAAAATTGAATAAAAACTAATTATTTAATTAAAAATATATTAAGAATATTTAAACATGGTAAATAATTATGTATAATATATAATATTAATCACATGAATTCTATACTTGTACAAAAATAAATAAAATATTAAAAATCATTTAAATAAATTAATTATATAGATTTCAAACATTTTAAAAATATTACATCTTAATAAATAAAATTGAATAAATATTAATCATATAAATTAAAAATAAATTAGGAATATTAAAACATAGTAAATAATTTTGTATAAATAAATATTAAAAAATAACTAAATTCTAAAAATATTAAAAAAATAATAAATATTAAAAATGAATAAATAATATTTAATAAAATAATGTTAAAATAGAATAAATAAAATTAAGAAAATTGATTTTGTAACATTAATTACATTAATTATATACAAGTAAAAAATGAATAAAAATGTATAATTATATAATATTAATTATATAAATAACAATATTATTAAAAATAATTATATATACTATACAAAAAATTAATAATTAAATTAAATTAAATTATATATAAACACATATATTTAGATTGAATAATTTAAAAAAAAAATATGATTTCATGATTTGATTGATCAAGTAAAAATTTGTCAAAAGGGATGAGTTATGGATTTGGAAACCAAATCCAATACTCCAAATTTATTAAAGAAAAAAGAAGCATACAAAGAGGAGACTAGCTCAAAATGGAACAACATCCCATATCAAAGAAAAGAAGTCACTTTTTATAATTCCCTCTATTGCCTAAATTTTTTGGGTGTCTCTCTCTTCCCTTTGGATGTCGTCCCCTTTGCCATGTCTTGGCCTGCTACGGTGACATGTTATATTCTTCTGATTCCTAGGATTATTCAATTATTGAACAGATATTGAGATTCCAACAATGATCTCTAAATTCCACCTCCGGGTTTGAGAGAAAAACATCTTACAAGTTAATATCTAGTAACTTCTATGTAAGAATATACTCATTAAATCCAAATATAGTTGGTTCCATCCTAAATTAGATAGCCTCAAGCTACAAGAAAAACTAGTTATCCACCTACATGTTGATGCCTTCAATGGGACTTTCAATTTTACTATCATCGGGAAGAATGATAAGTGAGTTTTTGTCACGTGAAATGATACATTTTTCATTGGAGGCCTTATCAAAAGCCTTGTATGCATTTTTCATAAGGTCAGAAATTGTATATGGATAACACCAAACCACAATCTTATTGTTCATTGATTCTTGAGAAAGAGTTGAAACCATCCCAGGTGAATTCACATGTACCTTATAGTTTTGAGTGCCATTTGAAATCCTTCTTCATCAAATAATGATTTATTACTTTTAATAATATAATACTTGCATGCACATGCATGATCAATAGATGATAACTGAGCACCCACATCCCTTTTTCTTACATGCATAGGGTTAAAAGAAAATTTATCAACTGAATTCATATGCCCAACTAGGTTCTCTAATGATACAGTATCATCCTTGATTTTAATAGATTCTTGAGGGGCATAAGTAGCTTCCCTACTCCTATTTTTAACAGGGCTTGAGTATAATATAGATTAATTCCCCTTATTTTTCTTTTTTACAAAACCTCTACCTTAAGGAGAGTTCTCTCATGCATGAGCTGATTATCAACTGTAGCCTATACATAAGTCTCATACTCAGATTCATCACCTTCGTGCATCTGATAAGGAGTATCATCTCCATGTAATTGCTCAGAGTGTTGAGACTCACCCTACCCTGGGTTTCTCACACCATTCTATTCCCTTCTTGACACAACAAGTGGCCTTATACTTTATTCTCCACATTAGACATCAGAACATCCCTAAAAGAGAGGGAATGGTTTCCTTCCATTAAATTATCATCCTACTATAGGATAATTTCTTCCTCTTCCACAATATCTTTCCACTTAGAATGGACACTACTAGTTCCAACCATAAGTTGCTCAATGATTTTCTCCTTTCCTTTAAGAATTAGCGATCTTTCATTTTTAGAGACCTGCACCGCACCTATGGACACAAGTCTACCCAGCTTGACATCAAGACCATGGGGATTTTTCATTGCAGCTCCCTTCAAATCAATTTTCCTTCACCAGTGGCCAACAAGGTTCCCCTTCATCCCACACTTCTCACAAGATATTTTTCTCTGACATGAATCTAGAAAATGACCAACAACCATACATAAATCAAAAAATAAAGGTTTATTTTCATACTCTACATTAATGAAAATATCATTTATGGGTGTAGAAAAAAATACCTTATAAACAATGGTGGAGAAATAATTTATTTCCACCAATATCCTAGCGATGTGAAAAAATCATACATGTTTTGTTTTATTATCAATTCTTATGGGATTTCCAATTAGCCGAGAAATCTCTTGAAGAATCCTCTGGTTCCAGAGGACCCAGTTGAGACCACGAAGATGAATCCAAAACTAGGAAAACACATTCCTTTCCTAGGAAATGTTGAATTTCAATGACCATTCATGAAAATGAAGCCATATAGGCTTTAAGAGCAAGAATCTGATGCCCCACGCTCGAATTTTAGCTTCATCAGAAGAAAATATACAGTGAAGAAGTCTGTTTCCAAGAGAAACACACCTCCAATCAGAAAATCCCCACAAGAAAGAAACCCAATGAATCAAATCTTCAAATTTCAAGGGCTTTCGCCTTCTGGTAAGACAATCTGTGCAATCTGGGAAGTTTTTCCAATTTCAATGCTTTCAACAAGAGTTTGGATTCACTTCAACATGGGCCGCTAACCCCTTTTGAAGAATTATCCCAGAAGAAGAATCATTGAAGGATGACAAAGAATGAATAAATAAATGATATTAGTATTGTTAATTATATATGTATGGACTTTATTGATTGTATATAAAAAATAAAATTAATTATTAACCATTAAATTTTTTAACAAAAATTTAAAATATCATTATTTAATTAAATGTATCAATAGTTTAAAATGTATAAATAACTACCAAAATTGAATGTATTACAAAAAAATTATTAGAATATATATTAAAAATGAATGAATATCGAAAATGAATAAATTATAGAAAATTCTAAAAATAGAGAAATATTAAAAATGAATAAATAATATTAAATCAATAAATATACATACACGTACACACATACATATTCATAGACATACATCTACAAACACACACACACTTACACACACACATACACATAAACATACACATACATGCACAGATACACATACACATTCACATACACAAACACATACACATACACATACACATACACACACACATAAACAGACAGATACACATACACATACACATACACATACACATACACAGACACAGACACAGACACATACACATACACATACACATACACATACACATACACATACACATACACATACACATACACATACACATACACATACAAATACACATACACATACACATACACATACACATACACATACACATACACATACACATACACATACACATACACATACACATACACATACACATACACATACACATACACATACACATACACATACACATACACATACACATACACATACACATACACATACACATACACATACACATACACATACACATACACATACACATACACATACACATACACATACACATACACATACACATACACATACACGTAAAAATACACATACACATACACATACACATACACATACACATACACATACACATAAACATACACATACACATACACATACACATACACATACACATACACATACACATACACATACACATACACATACACATACACATACACATACACATCCACATCCACATACACATGAACATACATATACACATGTATATGAATGTACATACACATACACATATGTATACACATACACATACATACAATAACATACACATGCATGCACATACACACACATACATATGCATACATACACATAATACAAAAACATATATATACATACACATATGCATACACTCGTACATACACATAGACATATATGCGTACACATGCACAGACAAGAGCGCACACACATATACAAATACCTGTATGTATGCTTTAAATTATTTAATATCAATATAAATATATAAATTCAAATATGAAACAAATATTTAAAAATTACATTCATATATATATTTATATAAGTTTTAAAATAAAATATTAATATATCTTATAGATATTAAATATATAAACATTTTGTAATTAATTTATATAAATATACTATTGAACATTTTTATTGAAAAATATAAATTTGATAGTTATATATATATATATAATTATTAAAATAATATTGATAATAATTTTCTATTAAAAGTTAAATAAATCATATTTTTATATTATATTTACATATATATATATATATATATTGAAATATAAATCATATTTAAAAATATATAAATATGTATATATAAATTAAAGTATTCACTGTAACCTTTGATAGAGCATTTTCACACTGTTAAAGTTGGAGATTTTATCAGCTATAAAAAACCACGGATAAATAGGCACTTTTATCAGAACTAAAAAATGATTATAAAACTTACTTTTATCAGCACTTTTTTAATGATAGTTATGCCAAAAATATTTTATCCATTCATTAATAATATAAATATGGAATCAAATATCAATATTCACAAAAATTTTGAATGTACATCAAGATCAGTTGAATATTATTTCATTTTTCATCATGATTGTTACTTATTGACACTATGTTTCATCCTTGAATAAAATTATACTAATACATTCTTAAAGTAATTTTAAGTAGCAATATTTCAAAATTAAATTATTCCTATAATAGTTATGTTTATTATAATTTAATACTATAAATTATGTTTTAAAATTAACATAAATTTATTTTCATTTTAATTTTAAAATAATATAAAGATATACTATAAAATTCAATAAACCTAATTTAAAACTCCTATAAAATAGTTATTTTTAATTTTTAAAATAAATCTATTAAAAATTGAATGGATATTTCCCAATATTATAATTTCTATAAAATATCAAAAAAACAGTTTTTTGGAAATTCTATTTAATAAAATAATCATACTAGAAAACTCATCCAATATTACACCCTTCTACCTTCACTTATTAGGATTCCACTAAGGGTTCCATTGTCCTTTGTTTTGGAATTTTATAATATAGCACCAACTAATTTCAACCCTTCCCAAATTCATTGTCTTAATGCATCACTATTAATAATTATTTTCATGAAGCCTCCTAAACATCAAAACCGACAATATCACTATGATTTATTACTTTTTTACCCTTTTCCTGTACATTTAATCAATATAAAACTCTTATCCCATATTTCAATTATCCAGTATGTTGAAGAATCCCATATTACATAATATATTATACATATAAAAATATCGTATTAAATTGCGTCATATTTTACCTCAAAAAAATAAAAATGGGGGAATATGAATTGGATTAATTCCAAAAAAATATTCATATTCAATTCAATGGGCTTGTTGGGTGGGGTGATGCAGTTATTCTTGAATAGGGGATATTTTGTTGGTTGATAACAGACAAGTGTTACACTCTAGAATTTTATGATTTCCATGATAATTGAGAAATTTATTATTTCACATAAAGCATTAGTGATGAAATTGATGACAATAAACTTTCCAAACATGTTTCACCTAAATCCTAAAAAAACAGTTTGATTATTACCTGTATATAAGTAGAACAATATGAGCCTCTAAAATTGACTATATAACATGATGACATATTTAATTCCCAATATAATATAACTATAGTTGTGGTATTAGATAATTTAAGAATCCTCTAGTTCATTCATTTAGGGACTGTAATTTAACTAAACTTTATTTTATATAAATTAAAAATATTCATCTTACAATTTTTATGGAATAACTTATAGAATATTCAAAATTAAATAATTACATTATGAGACTATAATTTCAAAGGATCAATTAGAGATTTTTATTATTAGGATTTTTGGAAATGGATTCAAAACATTAATGACAATGATAATGTATCTAAAGAACTAGTTAAGTACCAATGGAATAATTATGATTGTATTTTTATTGACTAATGTATTTTAAGTCATTGGATTGAGTTATACATCATTATATTAGAAGTTTTTTTATATAAAATAAAACATCTAGTGATAAAACAATAAAGGTGAATGTTTATAGTTATTACTTATCATCCATTAGAATTTAAATATTCATTAAGGCCTCCTTTCATACATAGTCATATAAACTTTTGTGTGTGACCTCCTAAAATGATGAAATTTGAAATATATTTCAATAAAATATTTTTTAACATGAGATAATATTTATTATTATATAAAAGGTTTATTAATGAAAATTTGAGAGACATTGAAGAACAATTATTCTATTAAGAGTTAAAATTTTAAACTAATTGTGTAATACATCATAAGTGACCATGTAGTTCACTTAAACAAATGATTTTGTATATTGGAATTTTCCATAAAATGAATTAATTTATTATAAATATTTATCTTAAAGTGAATTGAAACTGAAACATTTCTCCATAAATCATGAATAATTGAAAATTAGAAGAATAAAATGAAATGTTCAAGTGGCCATGTTGTGTAAATATATTTAGAATGACTAATATTTTGATTTCAAAAATTGACAATGTAGTTCAAAGAGATTTATTATTCTATTCATTATGATAGACTGTGATTTATTTCATTCCAATATATAATGAGATATCACTTTAGACATTAATTTGATACTATTATGAAGTAATAATTCTCTATTTAAATGTTGTTTAATATTATAAAGATATTTATTGAATATATAACCATGAAATAAAAAAGGGATTATGTTGTTATTATCAAAGGATTTTTATCAAGATATTTTAAGAATTAAATAGATAAAAATATTTTTATAACTAATTTAAAGAAATGAGTATCCTTTCAGAAGTAATATTGAATATTCTATGTTGAGATATTTTTAATAAAAATCAAGTAAAATTTTATTGAAATGATAAAAGCGTGGTAAAAATGAATTACATTAATGATATATTAATAATTAGTGGTTAGTAGTTTAATATATTAATAATTACATTACTAAGTTCGAAATATATGAGTGATGAAATTTTGATAAGGTTGTCAGATGCATGAGAAGATCTAGAGTTGAAATTTAAAGTTTATGTTCTTGAGGGTGTATTTTTTAAGATAATTTTTTTCAATATATAAAAAAATTTAAATGTTTTATCTAACTACCAATATAAAAAAATATTATCATTCAATCAATTTTATTATATCTCAAATCAAATTGAAGATCATTTTCAATTTTCTAACAATCATTGTAAGCATGTGATTTTTTCTTTCAGAAAAACTCTTGTATTTATAAAAAAAATTATTATTATTAACTGTATTCAAAACACAATAAATATATATTAGATTTTCCAAAAAAAGTATAATTTAAAATAATTATTGTATAATCATCAAATATTGGATGGTTTATATTAATAATAGACAAAATTGTATATACCAGTAACTCACAATCAAAAAATATTACCAAAACTCTAATCCAAAAAGTTTGGATCAATGGAAACAATAATGTACCAAAAGAGGGTGGGTAAATCTAGTTGTTTTTACTTTAAAAATATTTTTCAAATCTAATCCTCGTGATTCATTTTAATATTTACCCATGTACTGGTAGGTTTATTAAGATATCTCTTTCCATAAATATGATGATGTTTCCAACATCTTTTTGGTTTTAATCCCCCAATATAATAATCAATACTTATTCTTATTTACTTCGTGTGATTGATGTTAAATACTAATAAAAGTAAAATTTCACTTGTTTTAATTTTATCATTATATGTGGCAGAGATTTAGAGAGCCCAAAATGATATTGGAGAGAAATTAGAAAATTTGTGCCTACACCCAAACATTTTTCTGGGTTTCAATTCACATCACAATAGATACTTCAATATATTTGGGCTTAATATTGGTGGATGGATCCCTAACTATTTGGTATGTAACATTTTTTAAATAATAATAAATGAAATTAAAAAAAATGGCGTAAAAGTTAGAATCATTAGAGAGAGTATTTATTATTCATACATATAATGAAAATTCAATTATTTAACCACATTTTCAACTATAGAACACAAATTACTATCACATTTTTTATGGTGACATCTTTTCATGACTCACCCCTAACTAGTAATCAATATTAGATAATAAAAAAGTTAGCCTGTGACACCAAAATTCCACCTTCAATAGACCATGAGTAAACGACTAACACCAAGGGTAAATCGTCAAACAAATATTAATGGAATTACACTTTATTATGAAAACACATTAAAATTTGGAATAATATAAATGAAAAATCATCTATGAATAATGTTTTGTGATTTATAGGGGACAACTCTTATCTATACAGATTGGAAAACATCAACCAAAACTAGTTTATTCTAAAATATATTTAAATATATTTAAAATTAATAAAATAATTAATGAATGATATACCATTGTACTTCTACTATAGTGTATCCAAGATACTTTACATGAGGTAGATAGTGTAAGATATCATATTTTTTCAGGTATGTCTCTCTCTATGTTATTCATTAATATTTTTGTTGGTTGTGATTTCATCATAAAAGTCTGTCTTTTGAATTTAAAGTCTATGGGTATAAATGGTTTAAGTGTTTCATGGGTTCTTGGTGAGTTGATAAATGTTAAAAGAGGTTCAGATTGTTTAAAAGGAAAAATGGGCTGAAAAATCAAATGCAAAAAAAATTTCACGCCCTGTAAAGGGATTACACATCATATAATTTTTTGGGGGTTTTAATAAAAAATCTGAGGTAAAGGGTTTTTTGGTATATTCCATTAAAAAAAATTACACTACGTGTAGTCACATTAAACACCATTTAAATTCTTGACCTGTTGTTTTAAACATGTCGTGCAGCTGAATTCTCATTTGTTTCAGTTGCAGCTCTTATCCTCTCAACCCAAGGACTTTACCTAGGAAATTTTGGGGTGATGAATTCCCTGTTATAGTATGAGGGATACCTGGTAAGTCTTTTCGGTTAGGTTTCTTCGTTATCTTCATTCTTCTCCAACTGGTGCAGTAAAATAATTTGGCTGATTGCATTGTTTGGTTTGATCTTGATCATTTTTTATCTAGGAAACTCTTTATAGGAACCCACACCTTCTTAATTTTGGGTAGTGACCATTGGAAGTATTGTTGGATTATCGGTTAAAGTAGATGGTCTATTATTCAAATATCATAGTCATGATTTCAATTTCGTATATGTTATTGAATAATTAGAAAGTTTTTTTTAGAAATTAGGTTTTCTTATTGAATTAATTAATTTGGTGATTTTATTAATTAAGTGTTTGTGATTTGGGATTAATTAATTGAGGAATTAATTTTTATAATATTGAAATTGTGGGATTTGAGGAAAAATTATTTGTTGAATTAATTATGGCATATTGAGGTTTTTGAATTTTATTAATTCATTATTGAATCAATTAATGGGAATTGTTGGGATTATGAAATTTTTGAATTGGGATAATTAATTTTGGAAATAATTATTATGATATTGTGATTATGAAATCAGGATAATTAATTGTCAAATAAATTATTATAATTATTGAATTATGAATTGTATTAATTAATTTATGAAATAATTAATGGAAATTATGATGGTGAAACGTGGAAAGAGGATTAATGTTTATTAATCCTAGTTTATCTGATATTTTGATATATGTGATATAGTGATACATCTAAATTTTTGATGCATGTGATTATGTGATATTCGTGTGTGGGACAAGGCCTGCTGTAGAAAAATACCATAGTGATAAATTGATATATGTGTGTGGGACAAGGCATGTTGCATCAAAACCTGTAGAGATAAATTGATATTCATGTGTGGGACATTGTATTCTGCATAAAAATCCCATGAGGTCCTAGGTATGGCAACCTACACCCAAAATGTTGGCATTGGATCATGGTTCTGATTTTCCATATTATTAATTGAAATGAAATAGATAATGAGAGACCATGTGTTATAATGAAATTTTAAATTTATTATGTGATATGGTTTAGAATCTAGAAAGGGATGAAGTACGTATTGTGGTTTGGGTGTCCTTGGGAACCTAGAGTATTTATATTGTTAAATAAAGGGTAATTGAATAAATGTAAATTATTTATTTTATTTATTTTATTTATACTTTATACAACTGCATTCATTTTTTGGACTAGATATTATTTTAGACATAGTTGGAGGTTGCCTACTAAGTTGTATTACCCCCTACTCGGGCTACTTGATCTGTACCTGAATATATTTCATGGTTGCAAGAGAGGTTAAGGTAAAAAAGACCTATATTAGATGACTAATTTGGGATAGATCTTGTGTGAGGGCACTAGAAATGGTTCATAGCTCACATGGTAGTTTTTTGTGTCTTTACTTTTGGGTTTTCATTTTGAAACTTGGAGCATACTTTAACATGGAATGTATACTATTCAGTTTTGATATTTTATTTCCAGTTTTGGTTATCTTGTGATATTGGTATCATTCTGGATATGGATATATATTTTGTCTATTCTTATTTATTTAAATTGTTAGGATGCTTTGATAAAGAGGATATAGTATTCTCATTATCTATATTAGACCCTTGTTACTTGTTGGAAACCTCTAGTGTGTGAGGAGGCACACCTAAGGTCCTGTGATAGACTGGATTTAGGCACTGGTGTGTGGAACCCGGGTCGGGACATTACAAAGTGGTATCAAGGGATTTTCTTATCTTTTTATTTTTTCTTACTATTTAGGAAAGGTATACTAAAGAATAGGATGAGTCTATCCTTGGATAAGACCTCCTTCATGGGATTTGCTACGCCATGTACAAAGGTAAAATCCAAGTATCAATAGTGTGATTGTTTTTATTAACATGTTTCATTACTACTGATGCTATTTCACCTCGAGTGATGCACTTTTTTGTGATGTGATAATTGTTTTTCATATTTACAAAGGTTTGAATCATGGTTCGTAATGGAATGACAATTGTTACGCATACATCATTCTAAGAACTCAATATTATTTTGTGACATGAATCATTTTAGGAATGCATGGGAAAATGGGATTTCGGTAAGTGGTCAAACTTGAATTGTTGTTCCTTTCTTATAAAATTAGAAATGGAAAAAGGTGCATAATATGAAATTGATACTAGAAAATAATGAAATATGTGAATAAATGGGTATCTAATTTGAAACATAAATATGATAATGATATTACCCTTTTTAACCATGACATAGAACTATGATGGTTAAATGTAGTGTTAGCACCTCAGTTTTGACCATGTGGTGGGAAAAGGGGGAGTGACTTGTTATTGAGTATATGAATACCTTTTTGTTAACTATGTTAAAGTTGTTTTATGTGTCTTATGATGTGTTTTTATCATTGTAGAGTTATTTATCCATGATGACCCTTGTTGAGAGGAGGACAAGAGGACATGGTGGGAGATGTTCCTCTAGTAAGGGAACCTGAAGCACCAATTGTGCTGGGTTAGGAAGCATGAGAGAAATTTCTGAAGAAAGTTTCTTGGTTCATGTGTTTTATGGAAATATACTAAGGGTAGGTTGTGAAAATAATGGCAGGCCTGATGATGGATTTTCAATTACAATACCCTGCATTGTTTACAAGAGAGGGTGGACCTGAGGCATCTGAGTTATGGGTTGATTCCATCTAGACTATACTTGACCACTTGGATAATCTTACTAAAAATAGTCAAATTGGTTGCTTAAATTTCTATAAGGTCAAGAGAATCATATCCAGACTCAGGATGGACAAATAGAAACTATTAAGTGTAAGTACTTTTAAGAGAAGTTCAAGGAGCACTTTTATCCATAGATTCTAAGGTTGGAGATAGGATCTGAGTTTATGAGGTTGACTCAAGGGAGCATGGCCATTATAGACTATGTTAGTTACTTTAGTAATTTATAATGCTTTTATCCATCATTGGTAAGAGATGAGGTTACTTAATAAAAAAAATTCAACATGGGTTTAAATGTGATATTAAGTCCCAGGTGAATATCTTCAGGATGAAGAAGTTTTTTAAAGTGGTGAATCAGGCTCTCATTTCTATAGGGAACCTAAAGAAATATTCTAGTTTAAAATATGTGGTTTCTACTAGACAGTTAGAAGGTATGACTTCTAAGAGTAGGAAGTATCATTATGATAATGTTATCCAGAGTAGTGGAAAGAAAAATGGGTAGGCATAAGGTTCATCTACGTATGACCTTGATTGAATGATCTGTCACCAGTGTGGTAGGTCGGGACATTTTCAAAAATAATTCCCCCAAAAATTGACAGAGTTTCATGCCTATGGTAATATGGGAAATCTATAGAGGTTATATAAGAAATATCGATATATGGGTAACAATGGAGGAGATAGAAAAATCTCAAGTGTAGGAATGGTATCTTCTACATCATATCAGTCTAGCAGTTGGATTTCTACTAGCCATGGTGGTAGGGGAAATGGATGTGGAGATTCTAAGAAAGAGTTCATGTATCAGCAGTGTGTTGTAGCTCAGGGGACTCATACTGCATCATATGTAAGAGGGGTAGGACAATTACATTCCATTAATCCTATTCTGGTGGATAGATATGTTGAACCATCAATGATTAGAGGTACTATTCTTATATATTATATGCTTTTTGTTACCTTATTTGAAAATGGTTTCTCTAATTCCTTTATTTATGGATTTTGAAACCGAAATCCGGAGAAGGGCCACATCGGGTGGGTAAAAGAGCATCAAATGAATCTAGGATGCAAAAAAGGAGATCCTGGGGCCTGGGAGGTGGGCACGCGCAAGATTCAGAAGGCGCACGAAAGAGGAGTTCAGGTGCACAGGCCATTGCGCGCCAGCCTTCCCTTCCGCACACAAACTGCTTCCCTCCATGACCGGCCACTCCGGCCCCATTTTCGTTTCGAAGGCGTCATCGAATGGTGGCTTGAACACCCAACCCCATTTCCACTCCGGCCTCATTTCCACACCCAAGGCATCGTCTAATAGAAGTTTGCGCGCCCGACCCTGTTTCCGCACTTCGCCCCGTTTCCACGACCAAGGCGTCGTCGAACGGGGGTTTGCGCGCCTGACCCTGTTTTCATGCCTGGCCTCGTTTCCACACCCAAGGCGACATTGAATATCTATTTTCCCACTCTGGACCCATTTCCATGCCCAAAACATCATTAAAAGGCGGTTTTTGTGCCCAACCCTGTTTCTGCTTCGGCCCCATTTCTGCGCCCAATGAATCATTGATTGGGGGTTTGCGCACCCCACCCCATTTCCATGCCCAACCCCATTTCCATGACCAAGGCAATGTCGAACTTTCTTTTTCACGCCCGACCCTGTTTTCGTGCCCAAGGCGACGTCAAATGACGGTTTGCGCACACGACCCCGTTTCTACGCCTGACCCCGTTTCCGCACCCATGGTGACTTCGAATGAGGTTTGCGTGTCGTGCTCTTGTGCACCATTCCGAGGGTTCCGGCTATAAAACAAACTATATCCCTACTCTTCGGGGATGGTGACCGAAGACAAATTGATGCTCTTCTGCGCAAAAACCCTGTCTTCCACGACCGCACGAAAAACCCATGGCCTTTAAGTATTGGTTCTTTCACGATAGGTTCCCCGAGTGTACCTTCAGATGGGCCCTTGGATCCTTGTAAATTTCATTTTTCCCTAATCTGTTTGCGTGCAAGGGGTCCACTCTTGCGCGCAAGTCCCTGCTCTGTCAGTCACTCTTGCGTGCAAATCGTCTGTCTTGGGTGCAACCCTTCCATCTTGAATTCCACTAGTCCCACTTGTGCACAACCCTTCTGTCTTTCGCGCCACCGGTCCCACTTGTATGAAACACGTCCTCCTTGTGAGCAACCTCTTTGTCTTGCGCGCAAACCTCCCCTATTGTGTGCAGAGATCCTATTTTTCCCAGACCCATTATCTAACACGTGCTCAATGTTCTTCCCCTACCTTGAGGCACCATGTTCGAGCCTCTCTTATGCATGACACACCTGCGTCACACGCTCTTTTCTCATGCGGCCCCTCATGTTTGTACGAAGAAATTTCAATGTCCCTTGGACGATACTTCCTATTGCATTTCTTTGCCTTATGCTCCTTCACATAGGCAATCTAACAGCTATTGCTTCTTCGCATAGCCACGCTAACGTGGTCCCCCAATGGTTCGCTCCATAACACCCCCAACCACGGTGTTGCATGTCCCTTCTCTTCACTAAGGTGTAGAGGGTGCTGGTTATTTAAGTCCTAGGGGCGTGGAGTAAACCCACCTCATCTGATCTGCAGGATATTAAACTACCAAGAACCATCATCCTCAACTCATAACGTTAAACTGTGACCTTACCCAGTGTCATGCATGCGGGGTGCCCCATCTCGGACATTCTCTACGCATAATGGTCTCTACAGGAGTGATATCATTCCTCATATGGAATGATATCCTCTTTATCGGAGCGGCATCCGTCCACGGGGAAAAGAGCAACCACCCTAGTGTAATCCCCTCTCTTTCCTTGCAGGAGGTATCACCCCTACTGCTCCTCTCTTCATGGGTGCCAAATATCTCTCCCACTGGGCTTTGTCACCACTCAGGCCTTCATCCTAGAGTATGTCCCAATATCCATGGGCTTCTAAACACACGTAAGCCCATGTTTTCTCTTTGGGCCACTAACTATGTGTAAGCCCCACTCCATTTCCCACAGATGTACCTTTCGCAATGTGATCGTTAGGTCTTTATTGTCCCTTGTTTCTCACATCGAGCCTGACTCACATGGCCTTAGAGAAAGCATCAAACATGAAATCCTCTACAAGAAGCATAGTGTGTAATCCCCACACCCATGAACTATGAGGTCTTTGATCCTTGCCAAGGCAGGGTACTTAGGACTCCTCCCTGAGGTTCAAGCCCACTATCCACCAATCATACTGACCATCTTCATGTCGGTTCACCAAACTCCCACATGAACTACGAGGCCTTTGATCTTTTCCAAGGCAGGGTATGTAGGAAGCCTCCTTGAGGTTCAAGCCCACCATCCATTTGTCCCGACCATCTTCACGTTAGTTCACCAAACGCCCCCATGAACTACGAGGTCTTTGATCCTTGCCAAGGCAGGGTACGTAGTAAGCCTCCACAAGTTTCAATCCCACCATCTATCTAGGCCCCAAATCCTCATTCAAAATGGTTCACCCCCGTCATGCATGACGTTAAACTATGAACCTCAATTAGCGGTAATCCGTTATCTCCCCCGACAACAGGTAATCCATTTTTTCACCCATTCAGTGGTAAGTTGTTACATCCACCTGAACTAAGAGGTCTTTGATCCTTTCCAAGGCAAGGTATATAGGACACCTCTCTGAGGCTCGAGCCCAACAACCATTGGACCCCAGGTCCTCCTCCACTTTGGTTTACCGACCCCCATCCCATAGGAACTATGTGGGTTTGATCCTTGTCTCCTAGATAAGGTATGTAGGAAGCCTCCCTGAGGTTTGACCTCATCCAGTGGTAAGACGTTGCGACACCATTCAGCGGTAATCTGCCGACATCCCCATCCAGCGGTAAGTTGTTGGAATCCCCAATCAGCAGTAAGCCATTATCAGACGAGCTATGAGGACTTTGATTCACTACCATAGTGATACGTAGGAATCCTATTTGAGGCTCAATCCCAAATTAATCATCATCCTCATGGTGGTTCCATCTCATTCTCCATTCAATTCATTCAACACTCCATTATCCATCCTGATTCTTACCTGGGCTGCCATATCTCAGTGGGATCTTGACATCTTATTACCCATTCCCCTTAACATCAATCAGGAAGCTAACCACACATTGGCTCTAACATCAGTGTTCCATCTAGAGGTTGAACTCATCTGATCCACTCTAATCAGTGTTCTAGTTAGTCTGATCCATCTCTGCTAGATGTTAAACTCGCGCCATACCCTGTGTTAAACATGGGATGATGACAAAAACCCCAGATACATGCCCATGGCATATGATCCCCCGCATTCGATGTGGGATTCCTTAGGATTACGTGCCCTCGAGAATCCCTATAATAAGAGGAAGAAACCCAGACGTGCCAGTGTTCTAGCGTACTGACATGCCGGTGATGTCCAATGTGACTACTCCCCTGACCGAAGGTTGCTGCCCTGACCAGACCCTTTGGAATGTCCCAAAAGAAGCAGTGTAATTAACTAGTGTCCATAAAGATATGGAACTAGGAATATTTTCACAAAAAAATGTCTTAAATCTATAAGGGAGGCCCGAACTAGGTTATGAGTTCCGAGGAGGAATCCATGGAAGGAAGAACCGACATCCCATCATCCTGTTTTGATCAAGGAGCAAACATACCTGAATAAGGAACAGATGTCTCCCACCTTTGGAAAGTGGGAATGCGGGGCAACAGTTGTGTGTCCTCCACAAACAAATGTGTGCGCCCTGGTGAAAGCATTGTAAATAGAAATGGTGAACCTGATGTGAAGATATTCTCCTCAATATGGAGATTAGTAGCATTAGAGACATTAGTGGATTAGCATGTCACCGGATCTAGATATCTGGCACTAGGTCCCACCAATAAAATAGCGGGCCTGGCGTGAAACTCACCAGAAGTTGGGGAAGTAGAACATTGGACATCCTGGTCTGCGACATTGTCAGCGTGGATACATCTTACTAGCCATGGAAGACGGGGTGGCGCTGTGACACTTGTCGTCGATTTCCTTTTTCTTTCAGCACTGATGAGTTTATCTCCCTGCTTTCAGAAACCAAGTTGTTGCACCTGGAACTCGGTCACCGCCTGCCCACCGATGTAGGGGCAGAGGCAGTGACAACGTGGTAGTCCCATGTAGCTCTGACTCTTCCTCAACAGCCTCTAAACTCATGAACATGGGGAACCCACACCCTATCTCCCCATCTGAGGCCATCCAACAAAGGGTGATCAATGACCTCGTACACCAGTATTAGGGGGAGGGAATTATCCAAACTCGGGATATGGCCTGCTTGGATTTAGAGGCATCTAAATATCATCATCAATTCCTCCCTAGAGGTCCGCGTAGGGATCCACTGCTCCCTATCCCAACCTATAGACGTTTTGGGATCCTATCCCTAGAACGCTTTGACGACTCCCTGCCCTACACCGATGAGGTAGGGGATGTCCGGGCCAGCCCGAATAGAGTCTCATTTCAGAGACTCCCAGCCAGGGATCCCACCCGGACATGTCAATGCCACCGCCTGGTCATACTATATGAGAAGAAGGTAATACATGAACCTGCACCACTGGCTCTGGTCCATCTAACCTGACACCAGCGTCGGGCGTAAGCCAAAGAGGACGCCCGCCAAGAGACGTCAACGTTAGTGGCTACTGTGGCCCGAGCCACCGCTGACACATAACACCCACTTCCTATGTATACTGAATATGGACATTCATTATCCTGACCTAGATCAAGGTCCCAACCACCCCATGGGCAGGTTGGGTCGACTCTCTTGGTTTTCGGTACAAGCAGTGGCCGCCGCAGACTAACTCGTGGCAACAACACCCGGTGCGGAGGTCCTCATCGTACCACTACCATGGAAAACATGGATCTTCCCCACTTCAAAGATCAGCATGGAGGTCTACCCCATGCCACCTTTAGTCCAAATGAGGGTCCTCCCCATGGTAGAGACGCTCAGCATGGAAGTCTCTCCCGTTCCCACTACACTGGATATGGAGTCATTACTCCCACCACAGACCGTTGGTATGGAAATGTTGCACATCCAGTCACTCTTCAACGTGGTGACCCTCCCCATGTCCTCATAGAAGTGGGTGAAGGTCTTACTCACCTTAGAAATCAGAGGAGTGAGGGCTGGATTCGCCTCACCAGTGCCCAGTACGGAGGTCTTACCCGTGTTCAGATCGACCAGTACAAGGCCCCTCCTCATACTGATGTCATCAGAGGGAACAAGCATGGGGGTCCCACCCATTCTCCTATGGTCTTGAGCGGATTTCCTACCTACTCTAGAAATTCCCAAAGAGGTCCTCCCCATATCCCTTTTGATATCTGCCCCAGTGCTCCTCACACCCCATCTTTTTCAGGTGGAAGTCTTCCCCGCCACAACACCAGTATAGCCAAAGGACCTCCTTGTGTCTGAAATCTGCCCTATCCAGAAGAGTCATCCAGAGTCTAGAAGGTGGCTCGTCACTACCATAAGAAGGATTCATGGAAGGTCCTAACAGAGATCAAACCAGTCCTCTTCTCAGACTCCGAAGCGGAATACAACTCAGTGTGGAACCCTCCCCTCGCTCATCCGAGTCAAGGACTGGGGAAGGAATGATGCGTATCAGCCTAGTACTCCCGGAATGAGAGTTCCATCGGATTCCCACCTACCTCCGTAGGTATATCCAGGAGGATTAAAATTTGGAACCCCCACAGGTTACGGGCATGCAATCACCGCCATCATCACTAGAAGCACTATCTACCTCGACTAGAGGTCACAGAGAGCTATTCTGGGGACCAATGGTGGGCGAGTAGTAGCACGACCTATCGCCAGTATCCCTAACCCCTGCGCCAGGAACTGTGGTCATCATCCTGTCTTATCACGACGTAGTGTCCATGTTGCTACACTCTTAGGAGGACAACCAGAGATTCGGTGGCTAGTTAGCCCGTTCATCATACTCCCCACCGGCCAGCCTGCCGTCCTAGCGGTCTATCTCAGTACCACTCCCAGTTCCTCAACCGCCTCCAGTTGATGAGTGGGGTAATGAAGGGCCAGACCCTAAATCTGAGAAAAGGATCTTATGGAATATCTTCACAATGGACCACTTCCCCAAGATGTTTTGGCCCGTGGTAGCACCAAATTTCTACGCGCCTGAATCACTCACCCTAGAGGAAGTTGAGTGTTTCCGCCAAACCCTCTGGGTGACGCAATTCCGCCTTCATAATTAGTGAGTAGTTTATCTCAGGACCCAAGTGAATTTTGAATACTTTGGCGAGAAATGTCGTCTAGTTGATCTGGCGGCACTTCCTGTGGCCCAGCGCCCCGAGTCACCAGGCCGTCGTAGGGCCCTCCAACAGCAATGTGTTCAAAGATTCAAGGTACTCTGCAATATTATCAAGGAGGCTTCCCCCCACATAAAAATATATGGTTGGGAGAAATATGCTACCCTCCTCTTCAATCTTATCTGACGGCAGCCTGACTCGCTAGGCGGTATTGAGGACATTCCCCTAGGAAGGGTCACAGTCAACATGGATAACATATTGGATGAGGAGGATGAGCTAGAGATTCTTGACAGGGACAAACCCTTTGAGGTAATTCCACTACTATTGGATCCATTAGGAGGAGTTACTCACCGGTAGAGGAATCTACTAGGTCTCCTTGATCCCCCTGAGACATTGGTCCTTAGCCGAAATCACGAAAAGGGTAAACAACACCTCAGAGCTGCCAAACACTCTGACCCATCCTCCTTAGTGAAGAAGATAGTGGAGGACCCTGAAAAGGCCATTTTGTGACAAAAACTTTCCGAACAGAAGAATTTGGTTGATGACCTCCTCGCTGAATGCATTGTAGAGCAACGGACAGAATATGACAATCCTAGGATAGATCAATAGGGGTAGGAACAAATTCACCTGAGCAAGCTTCCATCAGGTGACCTTGACCATCCTGCCCCCATAAAAAGGGTTGAGGTCGGAACGTACGGCAAGAGGGCGTGGTATGTCTCAACAAACCCTTTGGAATGGCCTGAAAATCCATGGAACTTAGCTCAGGTTCCCCCAGCTACCCCGCAAGTCGCTCCCCTATCCAATCCATGAGCCACCGAGCCACCATACCATGTTGAAGAACCCGCCAACACACTCGTGGTTAGGGACCCCTGTCAAGATAGGGACCCCCACCTAGATGATCCAATGGCAGCACTCATTTCCCGCCTTGAGGAATTGGAAATGAGAAAAGTGGCACTCCCACCAGATGGTAAGACATATCCAGCATGGATGGATGATATGTCGGCACCTCCAAGTTTCAGGAATCCCACATTTTCCCCCATCAATGGGATAGGGGACCCACCACAGCATTTGGCCCACTTCACCTCAAGGTATGGGCCCATGTTAGGGACTCCATCACAATAGGAGGCTGTCATGCTCTGATGTTTTATGTAGAAATTGGAGGGGCTTGATTTTTTCTAGTATAGCCAGCTCCCCATCGGATCAGTGACTAGCTGGGAGGACATCCATAGGCAATTCCTATACCAGTTCATCTCCACCACGCGGAAAACTAGCATCACATACCTCTTCAAGTGAAAACAGAGGCCTGATGAGCGTGTCACGGACTTTATCTCCCGGTGGAAAGGGATTACATACTCTCTTGACATGCCACTGACTCAAGAGAAATTACTGACGATGTGTGTGTGAAATGTTAAGATGGAACTGGTTCCCTCTATGGTCATCTAGAACTACCTTGAAGGATTCTGAGACTTCTTTGATAAGGCCCAACACCTGGAAGAAGCCCTGCAACAGGCCATCCAAGCCCGTCTGTTGTCCCCTGTAATTTCCATAAGGAGGGATTCTAGAGTTGATCCCACCACGGTGGCCCAAATAGAGGCCCCCAGATAGCTAGAATTATTACCAACAGAGTCTCCTCTGCAACCTCGCAGAGGCCCACCACCACAGGCGCAACCTCCAACCCAACAACATCCACCTCAGAATCGGTAGGTTCCCCCATGCAATGTGTAGCCACCACCCAGCGGTACAACCTGACCCCACATCCTCAAAAGGCTCCTCCAACCCCTCGTCAGGGACAGACTCCAAGGCCCCTCTTTCTAGACAAAAGAAACCGGACTTACTCATTCAATGAGAATCAGGTTCCAGGCTATTTTTGAAGTGCCTTGGAGTAGTGGATTATGTGTTTTCCTGAGTGCAGAAGGCCATAAGAGGTGAACCCCACTGATCACCCCAACTACTTCCCCTATCACCGAATCCCGGGGCACACTCTAAAGCAGTGCTATGTGTTCAAAGATTGGCTTCAAGACCAGGTTGATAACAACATAGTCTAGTGGGGCTCGACCCCAGCACAAGTGGCATGTGTCGTCGTAAGGCCAGACAACAGCAGTGATAGCGAGGGCGAGTGGCAGCAGGTTTCTAACCATGGGTCCCAGAAGTGTGATGACTGGATGGATCACAAAACAGTCGCTCGTGTCCATGGTATCATCTGTGCATGCCAAAATCGGCCAGAGTCTTCGGAAGCTGCGGCCACCACTTCTGCATCGTCATCTCAGCCGGCCTCTTACCAGAAGAGAAAACACCAGCGGACCAAGGGAAAGCAACCCGCCCCGCCAATTCCATCATCGTCCCGTACTCTTGGTGACTTCATTCCCTCATATATGGGGATTCCTCCTAGGATCCTCCCAGTAGTGGATGAATCTTCGAGTGATAGTAAAGAGTACACTTCAGTTAACACCGTAGAGTTGGTAAACACCTACATGACTCATGATGACGGGGAGCGCCAGGCGGATCTCCCCAACATCCCCAACCAATGCCAACGTTGGTGGAGCTGCGGCTATATGGGTCATTGAGGAACATCAGTTGGCACTTCCAGCCAGGCCGTACATTCCACTAAGACCAGACATCAGACTCAGCGCAGAGCTCAGAATGTGTAGCCTCCTCATCTGGTGTTATCAGGCCTGCCTCCACCACCGTTTTTGCTACTAGATTAGGCAGAGCCACCTTGACCATGTCGTGACCAGCCATGCCCAGCTACAAGCCGGTCTCAATCTCATGGACCTCATTCAATAGCCACTCTGTGGGCTTCGACCAGTGGGCAGTGGGATATGCCCAGCACCAGTCAGTCACCAGCCCAACTGTCAAGGGCCATCGTACCGCCTGTCATAGAGCGACCTCCCGCCAGTATAAGTTCACACCTGTCACAGAAGTATGATGTTATCAAGAACCTTTCCATCATCTTAGCAAGGCTTTCCATCCTCGAGGCCCTTCTCATATTGGAAGATATTTGTGAGTCCCTCGCTGAGGCTTTAAGAAGCCCCCTCCTGTTTGAGACGGAGGTAGCAGCTGCAGAGGCCTTTCATGGGGAAGAAATATAGAATGATGAATTCTAGGACATTATCTCATTCTACAGAGAAGATGAAGGTTCTCAAATACAGGGGAACATTCTCTCATTGTACATCATCATCCAATTCAATGGTATGGAGGTTCGTCGCTGTCTTGTTGACACCGGCTCCGGGATTAACCTTATCCCAACATGGATACTATGGAAGCTGGGGTTATCTGAAGATGAATTGACTCCCTCCAACCTGAAAATCCAAGGATAATATAGGACAGAGTAGAGCCCAGTCGGCAAGATCCATTTGAAGACCGAGTTTGGTGGCCTAGTTGTCAATATCGAGTTTATGGTTGCTTCCCAAGACACTGCGTACAATGCATTGATGGTAAGACCATGGATCCACCTGCACGCGGCAGTTCCCTCATTGTATCACCAGTGCCTCAAGTAATCCCTTAATGGTTGAGTGGGAATGCTCCAAGGTGACATGTCTTATTTTGCCTCTTGTGAAGTTCGTTACCTGGATTCCAACTATTACAAGGGCAAGGAAAAGTAGATTTAGGCCAATGAGGTCGAGCATGTCGCGGTTGCAACCGACCCCTAGGCAGATCTGGATGACACCCAGATCTTTCCGATCCATCGATTGGAGGAAACGACCCCCGATATTGGTCAGTGTTTTGCTGTCTCTGACATAAAGGGGAAGCATATTATCAGGTCCAAGCGATGTCGGAAGATCACTTCATATTCTTATATGAATCAATCCTCAACGATCCATGATCCCCCTACTTCGATAAGGTATCGAGATTTACGTCCCATGGCAATGGCGATATGTTATACTTGCTCGTTTCTCCAGGCTAGAATCAATTGGCTCAGGCCAACTCACCACTATTGCTTTGATATCATCAAGCATGGACCCTTGGACTAAAGACCATATGGGATCGGGTCAACAACCTTCATTGTTATGGTTTCGGTAGTACCGGAATCTCCCGATGTTGTGACCACTGCTGGTCAGGCTGGTACCAGCCTCCTGTCGAAATTTGCCGACCCAGAAGAAACTCCTCTCACTGGGGATCCCTCCTCCACAAGTGAAGAAGAGGATTTGGAGGATGCTCCCCCTGCCTTTGAAGAGGGTGTTTCTACCATAGTCGATGAACTAGTACAGGTGAAGCTCGGTAGCGAGGTAGACCCAAGACCCACATTGATCAGTGCCTCCATGTCCCTCGAGGAGGAGCAGTAGTATGTAGACTTCATGAAACAACATCATGATGTATTCTACTGGAGCTACGATGAGATTCTAGGACTATATCCTCAGGTAGTATTCCACCGCCTCAGTCTCCCTGCAAATCATCGCGGGTTCAAACAGACTCCCAGGATGATGCACCCTTATCACGGTGCCATGGTGGAAGCGGAAGTTGATAAACTCATTAGATCCAATTTCGTTACAGAAGTACAGTACCCCAAATAACTAGCCCAAATTGTTACATTTAGGAAGAAGAATAGATAGATCAGATTCTGCATCAACTTTATGGATTTCAACTGTCACTGTCTGAAGGATGATTTTACCCTTCCTGTGATGAAGTTTCTGATTGACACTATAGCTAGATTCCAAGCCCTATCCTTCATGAATGGTTACACCGAGTACAACCAGATTCGAATGGCCCCTAAGGACAAGGATTCCACAGCCTTCAGGGAGCCTCAATGTATGTTTTGTTACCAGGTCATGCCCTTCAGTTTAAATAATGCAGGTGCCACCTATCAGCGGGTCATGTATCGCATATTCAATCCAATCATCAGGACATTGGTAGAATGCTATGTGGATGATCTGGTGGTCAAATCTTGTTAGCGCCAGGACTATCTCAAGGACCATGATAAAGTGCTCACGTCTTCCTCCATTCCTACCACCTAAAGATGAAACCATTGAAATGGGCCTTCAGGGTCACCTCTAGGAAGTTCTTCTACTTTTTTGTCAGATATCGGCGTATCTAGATTGTCCCTGAGAAGATCAAGGCCATCAGCCAGATGTCTCCCCCAGTCAACATTTGGGAGCTTTGAGGTTTTCAAGGCCACTTAGCCTACATACGCCGATTCATTACGAATCTGGTCGGCAAGTGTAATCCCTTTTCTCAGCTCATGAAGAAAGGCACCACTTACAAATGGGACGGAGATTTCTAGGTTGTGTTTGAGGAAATCAAGCAATATCTACTCCAGCATCTGGTCTTGATGCCACTCATCTCCAGAAAACCACTGTTCCTTTATGTGACTGCCCTGGAATGATCTCTTGGTGCCCTTCTTTCCCATAAGAACAATGAGGGGATGAAGAACAGCCTTTACTACCTCAGTCGCGTGCTCCTCAATACAGAGACCAGATACTCCCCCATCGAGAAGATATGCCTTGCGCTGGTATTCGTAGTACAGAAATTGCAACATTACTTACAGCACCACAAAGTACAGTTGGTGCCTCAGTTAGGCCCACTGATTTACATTCTAAACTGCCCCATGTTGATAGGCCATCTAGATCAGTCGGTTGTGATTCTTCAGAAGTTTGATATCAGGTTTGTTCCTCAGAAAGCTATTAAGTGGAAAGCACTAGCAGACTTCCTTACTACCCATCCGACTTCTGCTGACTACTCCTTGGATCTAGATTTTCCGGATGAAAAAATCCACTCAATAGATCATGTCATCCCATGTTGGCAGATGTATTTCGATGGTACTTCTTAGAGTCCCACCTGTAGAAGGCTCAATGACCCCAGGCTCAACAGGGTAGTCTTAGATATCATCTTTATTGCCCTGACACAAGCCATTCTTTCATACTCATTCATGTTTTCAGAATTTTGCACCAATAATGAGGTAGAGTATCAGGCTCTTATCACTGGCCTCGATCTGGCCCTTGAGATTGATGTGCCCCAATTTCATGTGAAAGGGGATTCTGAACTAGTCATCAAGCAGATCAATGGTGACTATGTCGTCAGAAAGCTGGAGATCATACCGTTGTTGGAGCGCACTCTCCATCTAATGGCCCAGTTCTCATCTTGGCTAGAATTTACTCATGTCCCTCGATCTCAAAATGGTCGAGATGATGTCCTGGTCGGCCTGGCAGCATCACTTGTAGAACTCGAGTAGGATGATCTGATTATCGACGTGGCACATTGGAGAGTCATTGCTCCTGTCACCCCAGGTGATGACGACAGCCTGTAGGTGAGCCATCTTACCACTAGAGCCTCCACGTTCGTACCCCTAGGTCCCTCCGTGGTAGTGGTTAGAGTGACTCATGACTGGAGATCCCCCTTTGTCGAGTATCTTCAAAATGGTTACCTCCTGGCTGATCCGGCTGAGTGCAAGCAAATCTGATGCCGCACGCTGCGGTTTACCCTCCAGAGTGGTCCTAGTCTTGAGAAGATCCTCTACAAGTGCGGGTTCAATGGTTTTATCCTCCATTTCATCCAAGGAGTTGAGATTTCTTAGGTCGTACAGGAGGTTCACACTGGTTCCTGCGGGGCTCATCAGACTGGGCCGAAGTTATTTCACCAGATCCAGAGACTGGGGTACTTTTAGCCCTCCATGATCCATGATTTCATTGAGTTAACCAAGAGATTTCATGTGTGCCAAGTTCATGCCAACTTATTGCATCGGCCACCAGAGCCTATCCACACTACCAAGTACTCTGGGCCCTTCGCAGTCAGGGGACTGGACATCATGGGACCATATATGCCGGAGACAACTCGCCAATGTCGGTTCATCCTGACCACTATAGATTTATTTTCCAAGTGGGAAGAGGCAGTTCCACTCAAGGATGTCAAGGCCTGTTCAATCATTGAATTCATGATATCCAATATCATCTATCGATTTGGACTCCCTCATGTCATCCTCACCGATAATGGCACCAACTTCCATGCAGCTGAGTTGAAGAAGTTGTACGCCAAGTACAACATCTGCTCTAACCATACCTCCTACTATCATGCAAAAGAAAATGGGAAGATAGAGGTGTTCAACAAGACCCTCTCTAACATTTTGTAGAAAATGGTCGGTCATAACAAGAACAGTTGGCCGGACAAGCTCCCCAATGCCCTCTGGGCTTATCAGACGACGACTCTTAATTCCACACAGGTGACCCCATATTCACTGGTATATGGAAAAAAATCCATCCTACCTATTGATATTTATTTTCCTATATTACACACAGTAGTCTATGACCAGAAGAAGCTAGATAAGGTAGCTGCAATTGATCTATCTAAATTGGAAGAACATGATGAGAATAGGCTTCATGCCCTATAAAACCTAGAAAGACACTATAACAAGATGTCTGGAGCCTTCAACAAGAAGGTCCACCTTCTCTCTTTCCTATTAGGTGATCTGGTATTGGCCCTTAAGAAACCAATGATACCTGGCAGGAAACCACCCAAGTTGGAGCTCAAATGGGAAGGACCTTTCGTTGTTCACAAGGATTACCCTAATGGTGCGTACTCACTGGTGACCATGGATGGTGAGCGTATAACTCCTCCCACCAATTCCATGCTTCTCAAGCAATAATTTTCCTGAGCCAGTTGGTCCTGCATGACCTTAAATTTCCAGGTCCAGCATGACCCTAAACTACCTGGTCCTACATGACTTTAAACTTTAAAACATCCCACATGACGTTAAACTGTATGGCATCCTAAAAGACGTTAAACTGCACCCATAGAACTACATGTGTCTTGATTCCCATCTGCATGGGATACGTAGTAATGCTCAAACATTTCATCTTGATTCCAGCCCCCAAACTTTCTTCTTTGACTATCCCCCCTGGGGGTAGGCCTCATGGAGGATCCTTACATGGCGTAATGAAGGCTTCTTTAGACCCCACTCGTGTTAGGATTATGACGGTTGCACCATGTTCCCCCTCCCCATTCTTCTATCCTCCCACGTCCTCACCACATGACGTTAAACTACATGGCCTTTAAGAACTACATGTGGCTTGATTCCCATCCTCGTGGGATACATAGGAACGCTCGGACATTTCATCCATTGGCCCAGCCCCAAACTCCAGAATCTCCTCTTAAGTCAAGACATGTGGTGTGGTGCAGATTATGTCCTAATTCACATTGGGATATTTTTCCATTCCAAACATATCCCCTTGAAATATCTCTTCCTTCATTTATCGTTCGTTCCGCAACTACAGGCCCTACCATGCTCGGAACGACCCATCATTTGAGTTTCTATCACCCTCTACATCCAAAAGTACCCCCGACTGGTATGGATGCTCGGCCTAAGGGCTCGCCTACCATTACGGGCCAATATTATCTAGTGTTTCAAACAACAAATTGATACAAGACCCATGTTGAAAATATAGTCAATGGTCGATGCTCAGTTGTTTTCCCCGAATTCTAGTCACACAAGGGTGGATACTGTGTTACGAACCTGGTCAACAGTTGTCCTCTATCATCGTTGTCTCTTTGTGGTATTCCATAAGCATGATTATTTTCCCTCTCTATCCCACACATATGACATTAAACTAGGAATATATGGTCTGAGATTTATGACCCTAAACTAAGATCACCTTCATCCTCACTGTAATATGTTAAACTGCAAACTGGCCGGGACTTTCCATCCAAGGCCCAGCCACTGGCCCCTCAGCCTTTTCGGGTCACTGGCCCAAGTTATCACTTAGGCTTGTACGGTGTGGTGCGGGATTATTTCCTCATTCATCTCGGGTTTCTCTCCATCCCGTACACATACCTGGATGAGATACATTACCCCTACCTTCATCCTCACTGCAAGACGTTAAACTGCAAACTAACTGGGACTTTCTGTCTGAGGACCAGCCTCTGGCCCCTTGGCCTTTTCGGGGCCCCAACCCAAGTCTTCACTCATGATTGTATGGTGTGGTATGGAATTATTTCCTCATTTACATCGGGTTACTCATCGTGTCGTACACCTCCCTTGTTTGGGGTATCTTAACCATTTTCATCCTTACTGCATGATGGTAAAATGCACCTTACCCTCTTCTAGAACTACGTGTGGCTTGATTCACATCCTCATGGGATACATTGGAATGCCTAGACATTTCATCCATTGGCCCAGACCCATCTCTTAGAAATATCCCTTTCACCTTGGCCTCTTGGCCTACTCTTTCCCTAGGAGAGGGGTATATGGTATGGAATTATGTCATCATTCGCGTCAAGTTTGTAACAACCATACCATGTGCCTCTTTCTATTGAGAGTTCTCTACCCCCCCTTTTTTATACTCATATCTTCAAATAGGATACTCTCGAGTTGATCCCCTCGACCCTCTTCGGTGATTCACCAATGTGCACAAGAGTATTCTGGTTCAGCGTCTAGAGTGTCAGGTTTTACCTGGACATGCTTTCACCCATTTTTCAGGCTTTGTGTTCCCCTTTATTTGGGCTTCCATAATCTTTCACACCAGAAGGGACCCCCAAATGTCATGGATGCTAGGCCTAAGGGATCTCCTACCATTACGGGCCAACGTCCTCGAGGGTTTCAGACAAAAAATTGAGACAAGTCCCGCATTGTGAATACGGTCAGCAGTCGATGCTCATTTGTTGTTCCAATTTCTGGCCACACAATATGGATACTGTGTTTCAAACATGGTCAATAGTTATCCTCTATCATCATGGAATCCCCTTCAATCCTTGAATGTTGGTTACATTATTCACATTCTTTTCCACCCCATCATGTCCAAATAGAATTTCAACACTCCTGGCACTATCCCTCAGTGCGTATTTTCACTTTAGGAGGACAAAAGTCACGGTAAAGGCACCATTTGGGGCTCTGCACCGATTTCCCTTTGGTGTGCATTCTAGGTATTGCAAAAAAACTCTCCCACCCTTTTTTCCCACACCGATTTTGACTCACATGGGCTTAGGGATTGGGTTAATATCTACACTGAATTAGAAAGATTTCACTCCTCTAGGGTCTAAGCTCTAAGACCATAAACTAAGATCTCTTTTAGAACATGTACAGCTTGATTCCCATGGGATATGTAGAAACACCCAGACTCTCATCTTCGGGTCCAGCTCAATTGGGAGCTAGTTTCTCCTGCCCCCTTTCGTCTAACCTTTCCCGAACCCTCAGCCTAAGGTTTCCTCCTCAGAATTGTGCACGATATGGTGTGTGCCTTATCCTCATTCACATCGGGTATGCTTTATCACGTCATGTGCATCCCCTCTGGAACCTCATCTCTCCTGTATAAGTCTGAGCCATATGACATTAAACTATGATGCTTAGTCCTGCATGACTTTAAACTATTGTGTCTATCCTAAATGATATTAAAAATGCATGGTTGGTCCCATCACATGACCCTAAACTATGACATTATCGTCCTGGCCGCACGATGAAAAACGACATTGCATTGTGATGTCCTCACCCGACGGGACGTTATGTTTGGTATCAGTTACACACCATACCATTTGTCAATGCTTGCATATGGCTTGATTCCTATGGCGATACCTAGACCTTCCATCCTAGGTCCATCGCTTCACAAAAAAAACCATTCATCCTAAATGAAAAACAAGATATATCAAATACCACTTCTTTTGGTGCAGGGGCCAAACCCGCACAATCTTATTATCCCCAACACCATTATCTTACCATGCCATCCTTAGAACTATGTGCGGATTGATCCCCATCCTCATGGGGTACGTAGTAATATCTATACACCTTGTCTCGGGCTCAGCCTAACTTTCGTTTTTGATCCCTCGACCTGAAACCTCCCCCAAGAAGCGCACAGTGGTCTGGACCAGGTACTCATTCATGTCGGTTATTGTAATTACATCACCGTGTTTCTCTCATTTCCTACCATCTGTGGTCCGATCTATATGACCATAAACTAAGACGACTCCACGTCCTTTCAAAAAGATGTTAAAATGAATGATATCTACCAGAACTATGTATGGCTTGATTCCCATCATCATGGGATACGTAGGAATGCCCATACATTTTTTGTCTCCAGGCCCAGTCCCAGGAATCTACAAATCCTATCTTTTCTTTTTCGACCCCCTGGCCCAAACTCATTTGGGAACATGTGGTGTGATGAATACCTCTTATGTTCTCATTAACGTCGGGTTTTTCAATAGATGTACCATGTGCTTCGCATATTCCGAGTTCTATGACCCAAAACTAAGATTTCCCTATGGGAATTGCACGTCACGTTTCACTATTTCGTTGCCTTGCGCATAGTACGTTATATCAAGCCCCCTTAATGGTCCACCGTAGGACCTTAAGTTGAAATTGTGTGACCCAGGGACCCTTTTCCTTGTGAAGGGGCTTGACTCCCTCTATCTGATACATCTTATAGTCATATTCAGATGCGTTTTGAAAAAGAGCCGGAAGTACGGAACTTTCACAGGGACATTCCCCTCATTCCATGTCCAAGATTGTTGAGCCTATAATTTGGATCCTCATCCTCTTCCATGTCTGAAGGGACCCCCTGTGTGGCCTGGTATCATGCCACAGTGGCTTACCTACCACCCTGGGCCAACGTCCCCGAAGATCTCAGATGACATTTGCGACAGGTCATGTGTTTCGAACACGGTCAACAGTCCACCCTCATTTGTTTGTCCCCATTCCAGGCTAACGTGACATGGATACTATGTTTTGAATATGGTCAATAGTTATTCCCTATTTTCACACCACCATAATTGTGGTCCGGATCTCGAGCATCATGATTCACATATTTCCACTTCCTTATGTTCAAGTGGAATTCCAACATACTCGGCTTTACTCCTTCGCACATCTAGGTGCGCTATATAGGTGGGTCATCATCAGTGGGACGTCATTCACCAAGTGTCCCATCATCCCTAACTTGTTCCTCCCTGTGCTAGTAAATTCCCATCACTACTGCTTGTTTCCCACATCGAGCACGACTCATGTGGGCTTAGTAGTTCTGGTAAGGCGTGTACCGGCACTGCCATGTCACGCGTATCTTCCCACATCCTGTATGACGCTAAACTGCTCTCTCAGAACTATGTATGGCATGATTCCCATCCTCATGGGGTACGTATGAACTCCTGACCACTTTGATTTGGGCCCAACCTAATTTTTACTCTTGGTCCTCTGACCTGAAGAGTTTCCTCTGGGGATATGTGGTGTGATTCGGACCAAGTCCTCATTCACGTCGGGTTTATAGCTACCGAACCACATACTCCCTTCCTGGGATCTTCCCTTTCACTCCATGTCCCATCATATGAAGTTAAACTGCACGAGTACATAGGTCCTCAACCCATGACACTAAGATGTGGATCTACCCTGGACAAGTTCAGGATACCCTATGTTAATCATGGGATGCGTTAGTTTCCTCTCCAGAGGAGATTTTCCCTACCAGTGTTGGTCTCTGACCACATTATTCCCCCAAGAACTATGTGTGCCTTTATTCCCATCCCCATGGGATATGTAGGAACACCTAGACATCTTGTCTCCAGGTCCATCCCCAGGAATCCTAATTCTCGTTCCCCCCTCTTTTTTCAGTCTTTTGACTTGAGCACTTTTGGGGAACCATGAAATAACAGTGTTACCCTGAACAAGGTCGGGATGCCCCATGATAACATTGGGAGGCAACAGTTCTATCATCAAAGAGGTATTGTTAGGAAGTATGTTTGATCCCTGATCAGATCAATATACCCACCAAAGTCATTTCCACCATGGTGGCCTAATTTCAAGAGTGTTGGACTCCAATCGAACAACCCATCGTTCCACTCTCCACGCTATGAGTATCCTTTATTTGGATCCTTGTCCTTTTTCATGTCTATAGGAACCCCCTAACAGTATGGATGCATGGTCCATGGCTCGCCTACTATCCTGGGATAACATTCCTGAAGACTAAGAGATGACATTTCCAGTCAGAACCTGTTTTTCGAACATGGTCAGCAGTTGGACCTCATTTGTTATCCCCATTTGAGGCTAACACAATAAGGATATTGTGTTTCTAACACGGTCAACAGTAATTCTTAATTGTCATTCTATCACTACAGTGTTCCAGATCCTGGGTATTGTGACTCACACCTTCCACCCCCCCCCCCTCATTTGGATTTATTCCAGCACCACTGGCATTACCCCATTCGTGCACAAGAGCATGTCGTGAACACGGTAATTCGACTGTTCTAAGAGCTTCATTATCCAGTCAGGTCTATCTCTTCTCTTTTCGAGAATCTGGATTGGTTGTTCGAAACATGGGTGCACGAAGCTTGGTTGACACTCCTACATTCAAGCGAAGTAATAGTGTGAACATCCCTTGTTTCTCATATCAGGTATGACCCACATGAGCTTAAAAATGGATTGCTATTTATTTCAAGATTGTGGTTGGAAGATATTAAACCAAAAGAACAAGTAAAAAATATATCCATACATGTAGTTCAGAACAAGAGGGAGTAAAGATAATTATGTTCATAAGTTTAACCAAAACAGGGCCCTTAGGGATCAGCATCTTGGATAAATCGCTCTAGAGTTGCTACCTTTTGGCTTGTGGCCTCTATAATTTCCTCCTGCCCCCTGAGAACCTTCTCTTCATCTATGGTCGCAGGGCGCAGTTCACTGACCCTAGCTTGTGCTTGTGCCTGTCCAGTTTGAAGTGCAGTCATTTGGTGACCCGCTTCCACTAGCTGCTCTTGGGCGTCCGCCAGTTGGGCCCTCAATTGCTCCACAAGCTCAGAGCAGTTTTCAATGAATACCTCCTTCTCCTTCATCTATTCTTTGAGGCATTGGACTTCTTGTTCTGCCTTCAAGAACACTTGGGTACTCCCCGACTCTTCCTAACATCGGGAAATGTCGAAGTGTTGGCTGCTATCACGCAACTTCTCGTCCATGTAGTCGCAGACTGTCAAATGAAGGCGTTGAGCATCCACCCTCCAGCACAGAGAAAGTGCAGCCAGGTATGGAGCGATCCCATCCCTTTTAGCCATTCCATCTAAGGATGACCGAGAAAGCGCTTGATAAACTTCCACCCTTGTCACCGTGTCATGCAGCTCTCATCGGCCACCTCCGAATCGAAATCATCTATCTCCTTAAGATCCACAGGCCGATAGTCAGGGAAATAAGTGAGGAGTTCAGCAGCTGGGTCTTCTTCGGGAACCTCCACCTCGTCAGCTACTTTGCTCTCATCGGGCTGGAATTCCACCCTGGTAACATTACCACCCCTCATTTCGATGTTCGGATCACCGAGTACTGGGGTAGGGTTGTCTGGAATGGATGCTTCTACAATGACCGATGTGGTTGCTACCCATCCCGCTCCTGTAGAGGTCCCGGACTCGACAATTCATCGTGCCTCCAACCTTGAGATCATTGTCCAACGCTTGTGTCATGGCGGGGGGTACCCTCCATGGGAGATCCTTCGTCACTTTTCAACTTGATTACTGGTGTCAGCTCCTCTTGGACAATGGGGATGGAAGGGGGCTCTCCTTCTGGCTCATCATCACCTAGTCCAGCTGAAATCGGTGCCCCACTACGCCTCATCCCAAGGCCTAGCTCCTGAGGTTGCTCCCCGATCTCCATAGGCGTACATGTGTCCCTGGTGGTAGAGGTTTCCTAGGGACCCTTGCCCACATGTTCCTGAGTAGGAAAGGGTTTGGTTAATAGATCTAGACTATTAAAAGATGAAGGCCGATATAAGGTTTAAACCATACCTCAAGTTTCTCGGCTAGTTCTGCATCAGAGCCAACAATTTCACCACTCTACCGGGAACTCCATTGGTGAGTGGGAGCTTCTGAAGACCCATTTCCACTAAGACCCCCGACTTGTTCCTCTTCTTTCAGTCCTTCTTCTTCTTCCTCCTCTTCTTATTCGTTTTCTTCTTCCTCCTCCTCTACACTTTCATCCTCGAATGGTAGCCTCTCTGGGTCCCTCACCTAGCCAAGCATTACTTTCACCAGGAGATGCGGTTCTTTATATCACCCCTATTGGCATGCGTACATCTCCATGGTCGTCAGGTATGTATGTAGGCAATGAAAGTTTACTTTATCCAGTATCTGGATGCACCCTATGTCTGGTAGATCTAGCCCGGTACGCGTCAGCCTCCTCCATAACTCTTCGGCAGACATGGAATATCGTAGCATTATCCAAGAAGACCACAGATAAGGGAAGATAGCATCGGCAGATGACATCAGGAGGTACCTGAGTTGCTTTCCTGGGAGGTCCCTAGTTGGACCCTGAGGTCGTGCATGAGACCACCCTTCCCCGGAGGGCAGAGGTACGTTTTCGGTCTACGTTTCCCCTGTCAATGAAGTACCAGCCTGCGCTGCGCTAGCCCCCCCAACTCGTTCTTTACCTCACTTCCCCCGCGTCACCTCACCTAACTTCCTGCTCTTCAGGTTCCACATTAGTTGCCTTGATTTTTTGAATGCGTTTCCAAAGAATCGCCATGCGGTACATTCTTGTCCAGTGTTCAGCATACTCTATCAACAGTCCGACACGGACGTCGGTGGGGGGAAGAGTAATGATTTCATCCAAGCCTGTTGTCATGAACATAAGACACCGCTGGAAGAGAACATAGGGATTCCTCTCTTCCCGTACCTCTATATATACTTTCTTGGGAATTCATTGCATGCACCCGAACTGCCTGGAAAATCTGGTCAGCACATAGGGTTCGCAGAAGATTTTTAAATCAATTCAGGCCACCAGCACCCAGCCCCGAATGCTCTGCAGGTACTCCCTCTCCTCTAGTGGACCCCTCCCATCATCTAACATTTGGGAAACCGGGGTTTGGAACAGGTGGAAGTAGAAGTGAGTCTGGCTGCCAATCTTGAGCTTGACTATATCATCCCTGAGTGTCAATGGGTGGATCCCAGCGATGTTCAAGAGGGATAGTCGCATACCGTTACCGGGGGGGATGGCGGTCGGGAATTCATACCCACCACAGTGGGCTGCGACCCAACTATGGATGATCTAGAATGGCCCACATATCCTCCTGGGTGCACTTCCCCTCGAAATGCGCCCTAGGATACTGTATAGCCTAGCCAACACTGGTACCCCTAGGTTAACCTTGTTCTTTGCCTCCATAATCTTGGCCATCACTACCGTCCTCAGGAAGACTCCCATCCTCATATCCCTCATAGCTAACAACCAGCCACTCAAGAACACAGTGAGGAACTCGGCATAGCACACATTCGGGTCTCAACATTCATTGATGCCAAATCCCCATGATCAATATTATCCCATCTCCAAAATCATCCAATATGATCCTGACTTTCCCCTCTGATATTTTTTCGGGCATTGCTTCCCTCAGCCTGGTATATTCACGGCTGGGTATTGGGTCAGGAAAAGACTAAACCACCCTGAATAGGGTATGTCCTTTAGGATATATTTTATTCTGAGTTCCTCTTTATCCAGCTCGAGCAGGTGCCATGACAGGATTGGGGTGAAGTTCTTATCCCCCCAGAAATTCTCCATTGGGAGGAACTCATCGTACTGATACCCCTCCAAGGGGATTCCCCCAATACAATAGACATCCCACAGACTGATTACCACCTCCCCATGGCAAAGGTGAAAAGTGTTGGTATCAGGCAACCAGCGACTGAACAGCTCTACTACTAAGTCCTGTTATCGGTAAAAATGGAATTGAGACGTCCAAATGGCCATGAAAAGCCCAATGGCCCATAGCTCTCGCCATAATTCCTCTCATATCTATCATACACAGTATACCCAGGCCCATTCATTGGTAAAGTTTCCCCCGGATCAGAAATCCCACTCCTACCAGCCCGTCGTCTCATCAGTAATGCTGCTTCTGAATGTACTTGCATATATAGTGGGGGATTCCTCAGGAATTGGATCGCTTCCCGCAATCATTCTGGTCTTCAAATTAAGTACATAGATGGTTGTGTTCTTTGTTTCCCAATTAGGGTGGTCATTGTTGGTGATGTGTAATTGTGGAATATTATCCTCACACATCACCCACGACCGCAGTGTGTTTGTCTCGAAACCTGGCATCAGCACCTCTTCCAGAAGACTGAAATTCCATAGCGACAGGCTACCGCTCAGGACTTAGTATTTTTGAGATTGTGTGAGCATGCTTAAAAGCATTTGTTTATCAGACATGACCCTCCTCGTGTAAATAATCTGAGGGTTCACAGTCATTTGGGTTCTTCTTCTTGCAATGGATACTTCTCTCTCGGTGTCGGTCTGATGAGCGGCCATTTTTAGAACTCCTTAGGGGTTGGAATGAAAGATGGAGGAATCGGTATGAAAAATTAGAAGTGGCGCGAAAGAAGGGAGATTCGGCACACAAAAGCAGTGGTGCGAAAGAAGGTCGACGTTCGCAGAAAAATTCCAGATGGTGCACAAAACCCGGAGTCAATCGCGGAATCTTGCGCGGGGAACAACACATTTTTCACACATGAGATCAAGATATCCTATTGTGTGGAAAAATTAAAAGTAGGTCCAAGGGCGCCCTTGGCCTATGTATAAAGTGTTAATGCGGATTTCTCACCCGCGCAGCACTCTTGCATGCCCAAATTGTGTTTTTGCGTGCCATAAAGGATAACATTCCTATTTTTTGGCGGACCCTTAAAATCTGACACTACTGGAAAATGGACCTATCCCCACAGTTTTCCTCAAAACCGTGGGGATAGGTACCCCCTATACCCACGGTTTTGGAAAACCGTGGGTATAGGTCAATTTTCAAGACCTTTACCCACGGTTTTCAAAAATCGTGGGCATAGGGGGGTCTATCCCCACGGTTTTCCAAAACCGTGGGGATAGGTCTTGAAAATTGACCTATACCCACGGTTTTCAAGAACCGTGGGTATACGGGGACCTATCCCCACGGTTTTGAGGAGAACCGTGGGGATAGGTATAGGATAAAAAACCTATACCCACGGTTTTAAAAAACCGTGGGTATAGGTTTCCCATGTGTGCGCGGGAAATTTTTTTTTTCCGCGGGAAAGATTTTTTTTTTGGTGGGAGTCCTATACCTACGGTTCTTCCCTCTATACCCACGGTTTATATAACTATATTTAACTAAATATATATATATATACACATAATTGATAGTAGGGTAGTGGTAGACGCGGTACTTTGCAGCGAGGAGGTCGTGGGATCGAAACCCGCCTGCGGCTTTATTTTAGGATCTATACCCACAGTTTTGAAACCGTGGGTAAAAGCCATTGACACCGTGGCAATTGGGAATGTTTTGTTGACACGGTGGCAGAACACCTATACCCACGGTTTTGGAAAACCGTGGGTATAGGCTGGGTACCTATACCGACGGCGTTCCAGCCCACGGTTCCCAAAACCGTGGGTATAGCCTATACCCACGGTTTTGGGGGCTATACCCACGGTTTTGAACCGTGGGTATAGGCCTTTTTTCCAGTAGTGTGACCTTCGGGTTCCCTTTCAGTTCCGATTATGAGGGGGGAATTTGTTGACGCTGAAATCTGGATAAGGTCCACATCGGGCGGGTAAAAGAGAACTGAATGAATCTGGGATGCAAAAAAGGAGATCTTGGGGCCCGAGAGGCAGACGCGCACAAGATTCGGAAGGCGCGTGCAAGAGGAGTTAAGGCGCGCAAGCCATTGTGCATCGGCCTTCCCTTCCATGCCCAAACCACCACCCTCTATGACCAGACCCTCCAGCCCTGTTTTTGTGCCCAAGGCATCGTAGAATAGGGGTTTGCGTGCCTAACCCTTTTTCCTCGCCCGTCCCCGTTTCCATGCCAAAGGAGACGTAGAATGACTGTTTTCTTGCTCTGGCCCCATTTCCATGCCAAAGGAATCGTTGAACAGGGGTTTGCGCACCCGACCCTATTTCCGCTCTGGCCCTGTTGCAAATCCCAAGGCATCGTCGAACGGGGGTTTGCGCACTTTACCCCATTTCTGCGCCCGACCCCATTTCCACGCCCAAGGCATTGTCAAAAGTTCGTTTGCATGCCCAACCCCGTTTTTTCACCCAAGGCAACATCAAAAGGGGTTTGCGTGTTGTGCTCTTGCGCGCCATTACGAGGGTTCCAGCTATAAAATGAAGTGCATCCCCACTCTTCGGGGACGGAGACTGAAGACGAAGCGACGCTCTGCCGCACGAAAACCCCATCTTCCGTGACCATGCGAAAAACCCATGGCCTTCAGGTATTAGCTCTTTCGCGATAGGTTCCCCAGGGGAACCTTCAGAAGGGCTCTCTGATCCTTGTAAATTTAGTTTTTCCCCAAGTTGTTTGCTCGCAAGGGGTACGCTCTTGCACACAATTCCCCGCTCTGTTAGGTGCTCTTACACGCAGTCCATCCAAATTGCATGCAAACCGTCCGTCTTGCATGCAACCCTTCCATCTTGCACACCACCGGTCCCACTTGTGTGTAACCCTTCCGTCTTGCATGCCAATGGTCCCACTTGCGCGCAACACATACACCTTGCATGTCACTAGTCCCACTTGTGTGCAACATGCCCGTCTTGCGCGCGACCCATCCGTCTTGTGTGCCAGTTGTACCTCTTACATGGAACCTCTTCGTCTTGCGTGCAAAACTTCCCTCTTGCGTGTAGACTTCCTATTTTTCCTTGGCCCATTCTCTGAAACGTGCTCCATGTGCTTCCCTCACCTTGAGGAACTGTGTTCAAGCCTCTCTTATACATGACACACCTATGTCACTCGCTCTTTTCTCGTGTGGCCCCTCAGGTTTTCACGGAGCAATTTCAAAGTCCCTTGGACGATACTTCCCATTGCGTTGCTTCGACTCATGCTATTTCGCATAGGCAAACTAACGGCTATTGCTTCTTCACATAGCCACGCTAATGTGGACCCCCAATGGATCTCTCTATAACACCCCCAAACATGGCATTGACTGTCCCTTCTCTTCACTAAGGTGTAGAGGGTACCGGTTATATAAGTCCTAGGGGTATCGATTAAACCCACCTCACCTGAGCTGCAGGACGTTAAACTGCCAAGAACCATTGTCCTCAGAACATAACATTAAACGGTGACCTGGTCTTTTGTCGTGCACGCGAGGTGCCCCATCTAGGACATTATCTACACCTACTAGTCTCCACGGTAGTGAGATCATTCCACACATGGAATGATATCCTCTTTACTGAATCAATGTCCGTCTGTGAGGAAAAGGGCAACCACCCTACTGTAATCCCCTCTCTTTCCTTACAGGAGGCATCACCCCAGCTGCTCCTCTCTTCCTGGGTGCCAAATCCCTCTCTCACTGGGCTTTTTCACCACCCAGGCCTCCACCATGGAGTAAGTCCCAATCTCCATGGGCTGCTAACCATGCGTAAGCCCCTATTTCCTCTTTGGGCCTCTAACTACGTGTAAGAACCACTCCATTTCCCACGGAAACACCTTTCGTGATGTGATCGTCAGGTCTTTACTGTCTCTTGTTTCCCACACCGATCATGACTCGCGTGGGATTAAAGCAATCCAAAACCATGAAATCCTCTACGGGAAACCTAGAGTGTAATCCCCACACCCATGAACTACAAGGTCTTTGATCCTTTCCAAGGAAGGGTACGTACGAAGTCTCCCTAAGGATCAAGCCCACCATCCACCGGTCATCCCGACTATCTTCATGTCGGTTCACCAAACGCCCACATAAAGTATGAGGTCTTTGATCCTTTCCAAGGTAGGGTACGTAGGAAGCCTCTCTGAGGTTCAATCCCACCATCCATTGGTCCCAACCATCTTATCGTCGGTTCACCAAACCCCCCTATGAACTATGAGGTCTTTGATCCTTTCCAAGGTAGGGTATGTAGGAAGTCTCTCTAAGGTTCAAGTCCACTATCCATTGGTCCCAACCATCCTCACATCAGTTCACCAACCCCTTTTGAACTACGTGGTCTTTGATCCTTGCCAAGGTAGGGTATGTAGGAAGCCTCCATGAGGTTCAAGCCCACTATATATCTGGACCACAGGTCCTCTTTCACGTCGGTTCACCCTCGTCCTGCATGACCTTAAACTGTGAACCTCAATTAGCGGTAAGTCATTATCTCCCCCAATCAATGGTAAGACGGTGTTTCCCCCAGTCAGCGATAAGTCGTTGCACCAACCAAAACTATGAGGTCTTTGATCCTTGCCAAGGAAAGGTACATAGAACACCTCCTTGAGGCTCGATCCCAACAACCATTAGACCCCAGGTCCTCCTCCACTTCAGTTTACCAACACCCATCCCACAAGAACTATGTAGGTTTGACCTTGTCTCTTAGATAACGTATGTGGGAAGCCTCCCTAAGGTTCTACCACATCCAGTGGTAAGCCACTGCGACGCCATTCAGTGGTAAGCTACCGACATCCCCATCCAGGGGTAAGCCATTGGAATCCCCAATCGGTGGTAAGTCATCATCAGAAGAGCTAATAGGACTTTGATTCCCTACCATTAGGATACGTAGGAATCCTCTTTGAGGATCAAGCCCAAATTCATCATCATCCTCATGGCGGTTCTATCTCATTCTCCATCCACTTCATTCAACACTCCATTATCCATCCTGATTCTTACTCAGGCCCCCACATCCTGATGGGATCATGACATCTCATTCCCCATTACCATTAACACCAATCAGGAAGCTAACCACACGTTGGCTCCAACATCAGTGTTCCCTCCATAGGTTGAACCCATATGATCCAATCTAATCAGTGTTCTGGTCAGTCTGATCTGTCTCCTCTAGATGTTAAACTCGCAGCATACCCTGTGATAAACATTGGAAGCTGAGGAAAACCTCAGATACATGCCCATGTCATATGATCCCCTACGTTCGACGTGGGATGCATCGGGATTCCGCGCCCTCAAGAATCCCTATAATAAGGGGAATAAACCTAGACATGGTAGTGTTCCAGCATCCAGACACGCCAGTGATGTCCAACGTGACTAATCCCCTGACTGAAGGTTGCTGCCCTGACCGGACCCTTTGGAATGTCCCTGCAGAAGTAGTGTAATTAACTATTGTCTATAAAGATATAGAGCTAGGAAGAGTTTCACGAATAAAATCTTAAATCTATAAGGGAGACCCAGACTAGGTGACGAGTTCTGAGGAGGAATCCACTTACGGAAGAACTGACATCCCATCATCCCATTTCGATCAAGGAGAAAATTTCCTTGAATAAGGAACAGATGCCGCCCTCCTTTGGAAAGTGGGAATGTGGGGAAACAGTTGCACGTCCTCCATAGATGGATGCGCGCACCCCGATGAAATAATCGGGAGCAATGCACAACTAGTGAATTTTTTGAGGATTGTGGTGGACTTTGTGAGTGGGGGGTTAATGATAGATACACCCCTAGGATTATGATTAATATATATCTGCTTGTTCAAGCGGTGTTCTCTTGAGTTTGGGGAGTATAATTTTCTATGGGATATTTACATCCTAGAAATGTCAGGAATTGACTTAATTTCGAGTATGGACTGGTTAGTTTTACACTGATCATACATATATTTTTACCATAATAGAGTGACTTTTACATATCTTAAGGGTGAAAAATATATTCATCATGGAGAATGGGATATCATAGAAGGACATGCAGGGCCTGTTCACCTAAAAATGGGGTATTTTACTACCTAAGGTTCTAGTTTATTTCTATATTATAGAGTTGTAAAGCATAATGTATTTCCTTTGGCATTGGATAAGTTTCAAGATGTGTTTCTTAAAGAATTATTAGGGTTTACAGTTGAGAGAGATGTGGAATTTATGATTGATCTCATGCTAGGGGATAAGCCAGTTTCTATTCCACCATACATAATGGAACTAAAATAGCTTAAAGAGATTAAGAATAAGCTGGAGGAGTTGGATGATAATGGATTTACCCATCTCAGTATTTCACCTCGTGTTTCTCCAGTTTTTTAGCTAAGAAGGTTGACTTGATTTTGTGCTTGTGTATTGATTACTGAAAGTTGATCTGAATGACTATGAAGAAATGGTATTCTCTTCCATGTATTGATGATCTATTTGACCAGTTTAGGGGATCTTGTGTTTTATCCAAGATCAAATTGATATCAAGGTATCATTAGTTGAGGGTAATAACTTTTTATATACCAATATTTTCATTCAAAATAAAGTATTGACTTTATGAGTTTATTGTAGTTCCATTTAGGTTGATTAATGCACCGGTAATTTTCATTGACTTGATGAAAAGAATATTCCATCCATACCTTGATCAGTTTGTGGTCTTATTTGTGGATGACATCTTGGTGTACTCAAAGTCTTAGTATGATCATGCCCAACATCTTTTCATCATCCTGAGTGAACTGAGAGAGCATTGTCTATACACCAATATATCTAAGTGTCAATTTTGTATTGATTAGGTACACTTCTTGGGTCACATAATCCTTGAGGAAGGTGTTTATGTTGACTTTGAGAAAGTATAGGAATATTTTCATTGGGATCATCCCAATAATGTTTTTGATATCCATAGCCTTCTAGGATTAGCTAGATATTATTGGAGATTCATCTCGAACATTTTCCAATTATTAGTGTTTCTTATGGACTTAACCAAAAAGAGGATATAGTTTGAATGGTATAAATAATGTAAGAATTACATCTAGGAGTTGAAGAAGTTCTAGACATCGGAACCAATCATGATCCTACCTAATCTAGGGGAGGAGTATACAGTGTTTTTTGATGCCTCTGAGATCGAGCCTAGATAATTGTCAATGGGGGACATCGATTTGTGGAATATGGGTCTTGGAAGGTGAGTCCACATGATAATAAATTCCCTACACATGACCTTGATCTAGATATAGTTTTGTATGCTTTAAAATGGTGGCAGAATTATCTATTGGATAAAAATTTTACCATGTATACAGATCCCAAGAGCTTGAAGTATATATTTTCACAATGAGATTTTAATCGCCAGCAGTGGAGGTGGGTTGTGTATATACAGTCATTTGATTTTTAGTTAGTATATATTCCCAGAAAGGGGAACAATTTTACTGATGCTTTAAGTAGGAAAACTTAGACTCAAGTTGTTCAAGAGTCTAGTACTGAGTGGAATATGATGAACTTTCTAGATGAGATGCATGTTTTGGTTCAAGATAGTCGGGAGCAGATGAGCCTCATATTAGTTTTAGTGGAGTCTACACTCTTAAGGAAGATCAGAGATAGGAAGTATTAGGATATAAAATATTTTAACTTATGGGAAATCCTTGAGGTGGGGTTTCACCATCATAGAACATGTATGAGGATGAAATCATTTATGTCAAGGATCAAGTTTTTGTGCCTAGGAGTATGTGGGAGGAGATGATGCATGAATTTCATGCCATGAAATGGGTGGTAAATATAGGTGTGAACAAAATGTACCATGACCTATGACCATAGCTATGGTGGTCGAGCATAAAAAATTAGATAGTAGGGTTCATGACACGATGCTACACATGTCAATATGTGAAGGCCAAGCATGAGCAGACTGGTGATTTTCTACAGTGGTTTCCCATCTTGGAATAGAAGTGGGAAGATGTTACTATGTATTTTTTGGTTGGTATCCCAAGGATACCTCATAATAATTATTCTATTTGGGTGATTGAGGAAAATTTGACAAAGGCAATTCATTTTATACCCATATGGAAAACTTTCTCAGTGGAGAAGTTGGGAAATTTGTATGTTTGGGAAATAGTTCATCTGCATGAGGTTCCACAGACTATTGTTTTAGATTATGACTCACATTTTAATTACCTCTTATGGAAGGGATTACAGAAGGCACATGGTACACATGTTTTACTGACTATAACATTCCACCCACATACAGATGGGATGTTGGGATGTACTATACAGGTGGTGGAAGATATACTGCGAGCATATGTTCATGAATTTTGTGGGTATTGGGAGATGCGACTAGAACTTTTGGAGTTTTCCTATAACAATAGTTACCAGGAAACAATACATATAGCACCGTATTAATAAATTTATAGTAGTCTATTCAAATATTCTCTATATTGGATGGAGGCAAGTGGTCCAGAGTTGTTTAGAACAAGTCACGTATAGGAGATTTCAGAGTTGGATATGTTGATTTGGAAATGTATGGTTATTGATAATAGTTGATAGAAGTCATAGGATGATAGAAATTGAATACCCATAGAGATTACGGAGGGTGGTCATGTACTCCTTCAGGTTTCACCTAGATTAGGTCACCACAAGATACAGAGACATGGAAAGCTGGTGCTTAGGTTTGTTGGACCGTTTGATATTTTTGGGTGAATTGGGCCAATGGCATACGAATTGGCTCTCCCATAGATATTCAGTGCTATGAATGAAATTTTCCATGTGTCACAACTTCAGTGGTATCACTCTTTCTTCTTGTGTGATCTATGTGGATTATTTTGAGCTTGGGATAGATGTTTCCTTTGAGGATCATCTGATATGTGTGTTGTATCATAGTGAAAAGTGTTACGAGGAAAGACAATGTTGATAGTTCAAGTATTATAGCAACATGGGTGTGTATATAAGGAAACATGGTAGAGAGAAGTTGAAATGCATGCTCAGTGGTTCAATATTTTTTACTTTGGATCTTAGAGATACGTAGGAGTACAACTCAAGGATGAACTATTATATGGTGAGGACATTATATGATCCCACATTTTTCTAGGTACATGTCTCTCTATGTTTTTAGTTAATTTTTTATTTGGGTTGTGTTTTCTCAATGTAAGTCTATCATTTTAATTGACAGAATCTAGATATAAATGGGTTAAGTATTTCTTGGGTTCTTGGTGAGATGATAAACATTAAAAGTGGTTTGGATTGTTTAAAAGTAAAAATGGTCTGAAAAGTACACTGAATAAAATTTACACACCATGTAAAGGGATTACATGTCATTTAATTTTGGGTGGGTTTTAATATAATAAATCCAAGGTGATGGGTGTTCTTTGTATCCCTTTAATAATAATTACATTATGTGTAATCACATTACACATCGTGTAAATGCCCAAACTTCTATTTTAAACATGTTGGACATCCGAATTATAAATTTTTTCCACATATCTTCTCTTATTGACCTTATGGATTTATCCAGGTGATTTTGGGGTGTAAAATTCCCTTATGGACCTCCCATTTGTGTGACCAATCCCTGGTAAGCCTTTATGGTTAGTTTTTTTCCTTCTCTTCCTTCTTCTGGAACTTTTGTAGTGAATTCCTTAAACTGATTGTGTTTTTGATTCTTATCATGATTAGTTTTAATCTAGGAAACTCCTTACAATCATTGAAACCTTCTCCCTTATAGTTTTTGGTCATTGGAAACATTATTGGATCATCGGTTAAAGTTAGGTGGTCTATTATTCAAACCTGATAGTCCTGATTTCAATTATGTGTATATAATTATAGAATTTCTAAGGTTAGTTTAGAAATTGGGTTTCCTAATTCAATTAATTAATTTGGTGAATTAATTAATTATGGTTTTGTGATTCAGGAATAATTAATTAATTAATTAATTATTAGAATATTGAAATTTTGGGATTTTAGGAATAATTAATTGTTTAATTAATTATGAGATATTGAGTTTGTTGAGTTGTATTAATCCATTATTAAATTAATTAATGTGAATTATTGAGATTATGTAAATTTTGAATTGGGATAATTAATTTTTGAATTAATTATTGAGATATTGTGGTTATGAAATCATGATAACTAATTTTTGAATTAATTATTAGAATTATTGAATTGTGAATTGGATTAATTAATTTTTTAATTAATTGATGAAAATTATGATGGTGAAATGTGGTAAGAGGATAAATGTTTATTAATCCTAATCAAGGTGGTATTTTGAAATATGTGATATTGTGATACATGTAATTTGTTTATGCATGTGATGATATGATATTTGTGTGTGGTACAAGGCATGCTGTGTCAAAATACCATAGTGGTAAATTGATATTCCTGTGTGGGATAAGGCCTACTGCATCAAAGTACCGTGGTGATAAATTGATATTCATTTGTGGGACATGGTCTGTTGCATCAAAATCTCACGAGGTTTTTAGCATGGTGACCTAGAACAAAAATGTTAGCAATGGACCATGGTTCCAATTATCCATATTGTGAATTGAAATTAAATGGATAATGAAATCCCACATGTTATAATGAAATTGTGAATTGATTATGTGATATGGTTCAAACTCCAACATGGGCTGAAGCTGGTATTGTGGTTTCTTTTTCCTCGGGAACCCAAAAAATTTATGTAGATAAATAATGGATAATTTAATAAATGTAAACTATTTTATTTAGTTATTTTATTTATTCTTTATAAAACTACATACAATGTTTGGACTTCATATTGTTTTAGACACCATTAGTGGTGGCCTATTGAGTTATAAGCACACCCTACTCATGCGGCCTGATCAGTACCCGAATAGATTTCATGGTTATAGGAAAGGTTAAGGGAAGAGGTCCTATTTTAGATGGATAATTTGGTATGGATATTGGATGAGGGAACTAGATGTTGTTCGAGAATCCCTTTGGAATTTTCAGTGTCGTTACTTTGGGTTTTCATTTTGACACTTAGTGTGTACTTTATCATGGCATGTCTATTATTCAGTTTTGATATTATATTTATAGTTTTAGTTGTATTGTGAAACTATATTCATTCAGGATATGGTTATATATTTTGGTTATTATTATTTTTTCTGCTCTTATGATACTTTGATAAAGCGTTTATAGTCCCCCTGTGATTGATATTATACCCTCACTACTAGTTGGAAGCCTCTTTTGTACAGTGAGGTGCACCTGAGGTCATGTGACTGACCAGCTCAGGGAACTGGTGTGTAGAACATGAGTCGGGATGTTACATAGAGATCACTAAGATATACGCAATGGAATCCTTTATCCTAGTTTATCCATGGATTATTTGAATCTCCCAACACTTGGGAAGGACTTAATTTAATCCATTATATATTTGAGCAATGAATAATTTCTTAAATAAAACATGAGCATGTGGGATTCAATTTAAGTAATTTTCATGTACTTTTCAATGTAAATCACAAACCTACACTTTTATATGGATTTAACATATTTTTAAATAAAAAATATACCCAAATACCCAATTATAATCATGGATTCTAGGATAGTATAATAATGTTATAAAATTATGAAGTTTATCATGATAAGTATCTTTAAAAACTTAGGTTCAAGGATTCAATATGAAACATTCCCCTTGGTATACCAAAAACATAGTGTATGAACTCCATGTGGTATACATGGTTGGTTACCCAATACACAAAAAAATATTTTATACTTCCGGACAAAATTTCATATCTTTTTTAGAAACCCAAATAATACCAATCCATGAATATATTCATAGCCTATAATATAGCATGATGACCATCAATTAGAAATAACTTAAATTCCTACTTTGAGAGGTCATTTTTCATTTCACATCATTAATATATGTATCCTATATAAATTAATGATAAAGTGGAGATTTAATTTTTTTAAAACATGACATAATTTATATTCTTAAAGACCTTTAAGAATAATAAAAAATCCATACATAACCAACCTTATAATGATATCACATGTGATAAACTCTAAGAGAGGCCTTGTTTTTTTTTGGGTTTTGTTAAACTCGTTATTTCTCAATGTAATTTATATCACATGTCTATGTGATCAACTAATAAATTCTCTCACTAAACTCCATTAATATATAACAACTATGAAAAATATTATTTGAATAATGGTGAGATTAAGATTTGTAATATGAATTTACAACATCCTTGAACATATTATCATTATAATTTCCAAAGATACATTGTTAATTTTTCTATTATCAACTTAAAAACATTTTAATTTTATGATCATCATCTTCGAACTTTTACACTAACAATTTTCTGTGAGAACATTTTGTTAACTAATTCAAATGGGACTCATTATAGTTGGTGGCTCATGGGTGGTGACATCTGATCCTGAGGGTTGCACCAATGTCATGCTAATACGAATGAGATTATCAAACCCCTTCTCTACTACAGGGGTGGTGGTACAATAGTTGTCAGTGGAAATGACATGGAATCCGGTGAGGTTATGGGGTTGCTCATCGCTAGTATGTAGGAGAAGCTCATTTAGCTAGTTCATGATGAAGGATTATGGTGATTAAATATGGCCTGATGATATGTATTTATGGGCCTTTAAAGGCACAATTTTTAATGGGTCTTTAGTCTGTTAATGGGTAGTTTATCCCTAGGCAGGTATGACCTGCCCATCAGGGTTGAAGCACGTGTGTGTGTGTGTGTGTTTCACTATATTTATACCCTATAAGTACCTAATATATATAATTATAAATATATATGTGTAATTATAAATAAATATAAATAAATATAATTATAAATAAAAAAACATATTTATATAATTATAAATATATATTTATGAATTTAATGATATTTATTATTTAAATATATTTATTATAATTTTATAATTATTTAAATATAAAATTTTTTATTTATATATATTAGGTGATCATGGGTATATAATTTTTTATTTATAATTATATAAATATTTTTACAAAAAATTTATATATATAATTATATATATATCTAAATTATTAACATTATACCAGAAAGGTTAAGATACTGAGCATGATCAGACCTAAAAATTTATTAATGAAAATAAAATGAAAATAAACGTACGGTGCATAAAGCACCACCAAACCAGGAAAGTGGGAAAATACCACCAAAAAGAACAAAAAATGACCCAATGATACACACCATGGCACGATGATCTACTCATATGATAGGCCTAAAAAATCACACCATAAAGGCTTGAAGTCCCATAAACAACTATGCCACCTAATGCAGCCAAGAAGTCAACTGATAGTTTCCAACCATGAATATCTGGCGCACCAGACCGCATTGATGAGGTTGGACAACAAACATTGCATGAGGTCATCAGTCAACAAAATGATCATCTGTGAATGTTATTGTTCCCTTTAGTTTCATCGCACGCACAAACTAGGTTATTTTGCATCGTTCTTTAGAGGTTTTTGTCATCACGTCATCATCGGGAATAGATCACCATTGACATCACATACCATTGATAGCCCATGGAATACAAGAGTGTCACACCTGATGGTGTCCCATACCACCTCAGGCCACAACTTCCAGCATCATCCAGAAAAGTGCACATGCAACATTGGCCAAAACAAAAGTCACACAGTCCCAACAGAGGACCAACCATAGATTCACCACACCACATCCCAAAACCATATCAAAATTCCAATAAAATGTTGTAAATCTTGTATCCAGCCTTCCACCTCAGAAATGAGTCCTGAGAATTGTGGACAACCACCCTACAAAACAAGGAATTGCACCACATCCCAAGGTCTTCAAACTGTTATCCAAGAAAAGTATCCCACCCATGGAAAAAATATCCAAATATCTGACCTACATCCCATACGAGGTCAAAATTCATCAACGGTTTATCACATATCTCACGTGATCACCATCAGCCCTATCATCGGTCACCAAGGAGCTTCTTGCACCACTATCTCTGCAATGCCAGTCAACTCATCCTCCCACCATAAATTTGAATGCTCCATCACCATATGATACTTATAAAGGAAATATATACCACCGTCAGGATCCCAAATCCTGATCTAGTATATACCACACATTCCAGGGCTAAATCTCACCCCACCAGGATCCCATACCTGTTGTCGTCAAGCTCTCTGCTTCCTGGGGCTAGTCAACACTGGAATACCCATACTAAATTTGAGAATCCATGGAGGTGGGCCAGCCATCGAGACATAAATATCTAACACCCCCAGTTAGGTCTGCCATCAATTCTAACCAATCAAGAATTGTGGTCTTCTCGAACATAACCGCAACTGATGTCGTCAGATATCCCCATGATCCAACATTTAATTTTCTCAATAAATAGTTTTTTAAATATATAAAATACAACACCAAATTAAATCAAAATTGATGTCACTCAGTACCAAAACCTTTCATATAAACCTCATTCCCACTCTGCGTCTGATGTCTATTTCTTCAGTGTCCTAACTATAGGTGCAGGTTCCTACTCTTATGGTGTTGTGGGTGCCTTCTCGTGATTCTATGTAGAGGAATACCCAAAATCATATGTATAGGACTTACAAACATCATATGTGCATCCATATGTCCCTGAATATCCTAAATATAGTGTAAGTGTGATATAAAAGAAGTCATCGTAGATGGGGGTGGGGGCCACCAAAAAGTGGTGTTACCATACCCAAGTCCCAGCCTATTGTAGTCTTCTAAGATTTTGAGGGTATATAATATGTACATGTAGTAATATGTGGAACACAAACCTCTCTCATATATGTAAGAGCCTCAGTCTATTGTGCATGATCATCTCTCAATGGTGCAAAAATATTTGTAGAATCCTCTCTCAGACGCTGCTCTCTATGTCCTCGCATCTACCCTCACTGATGTCCTAATCTCTATATTCCATCTAGTGATGGAAGTGGTGGTGCATCATCCTCAGTAGGAACATCGGGTACATCGTCATCCCTAGGTTCCTCAGTTAGAGCCTGTGGATCTTGATATAACTATGGTTCCTCATCATAGAAACTATCACTTATGAAATGGATAGGATCTCTTAGAGACAGAAGATCTTATAGAACTACATCCTACCTAATAAATTACTCCTCATAAAGATCTATGATACATACAAGTCAATCAAGATCATCTGATTAAAAATGAAATAACATTCAACTTAATATTAAACATGAGCTAAAAAAATATAATAAATCTTAGTGAATATGCCAACTATTGAATGCTTATCCCATGATGTGTAAGGAACATGATCATGTGTGATCGGTACCAATCTACATAATCACTATGATCTTCTAAACAAAAGTGTGATGTTATATATTCATGTTGAAAGATATCGTATTGATCACACATGTCCCAATACTCAATATAATGTGCATGAAACTATGGCTTGTCTATTGTTTGTCTATTTGTAATCCTAATGGAATGTAACCCATCAACCTATCATAGTGCAATGGAGATATGCTATATATATATAAACTATCGCAATACTCAGTCTAGCTGGGGTCACTCAATGATATGGAAGTGAATGAGGGGAGCCACTACACCACGATATACAACTATAGCTATACAGTATCGAGGAAGTGATGCATAGAAAAATCCAGTATAAAGGTTCCATAAAACCTGAAATTTCAACTCAAAAAGAATTCATAAATTAGAAAAATATTGTTAAAAATATAAATTTGAAATTAATTAAAAAATTAAGAGAAAAAATAATTTTTCTATAAAAAAATTAATGTTTTACTTACATCAGTGGGTAGTATACAATCAAATATATATTAAAATATATGAACATTATGTCTCAGAGTATGTTCTTAATGTAAATCCTAACTTTACCTGGTTAAAAATAAGTAATATACAATATTTTTATGAAGTACTTTAATAAAATTACTAAATAAATCAAATTAATGATGTAAACATACCAGCATCTCTAAGGATAGTCCAAAAATAGGTGAAGTGTAAGTGGTGTGTCAAATCTAGGAGTGATGTGTGGAAAACTCTCGTAGGGCCACATATGTGCCAAATTCATACACCCTACAATCTGTTGTGCATCATCTTGACAATCTATACAAAGATATTTATACAAATGTGATGATATAGAGGACCCTAAACTATATATACCCATCTGGACAAGATCCTCAAGTAATGGTAGGTACATCATGTATACCAATATGGAAGAGTGATCTACAAAAAACATGATTTAAATCAATCCCATAATATATGAACATGTTTTTAAAATATGTATCTCCTCATCTGCATCATCAACACCTAGAATACATGTTCTATTCTAATGATTTAAACTTCTAGTAGAAGGTGTATGATCACACACAAGTCCCCAATAGTGGCACCCGTAAATGTTTTTTTGTGGATGGGTTGACCAATAATGTAGTAGAAGTCCTATAAATTAATGGTCATTACCCCCTCAATGAGATGAAATATGTTTGTCTCTTTCCACTATCTATCAAATAGTGCAACAATCAAATGGTGATCAATAGTACTGAAGCCACACATAGTTATTCTATAAAATCTAACATGAATAAAGTGTGGAAAAATGGTTGCGGGAGGTCCATCATGATGAAAATGATGTTTTATTTGAATATAAATATGTCTTACATGTCCCCACTCCAACACGTCATGTGACACATGTGACTATTGGAAAGATATCAGACATTTCTTCATCTAGATGTTTTAATAGTACGACATTGATTATGATGACTATTTAACTCATACATGGCTTTATGATTTGGTATATATTATTTTTTATGTTTTTTTCATAAAAATGAAGTATGTTATTTGAAGTGACCACATGTGTACTTTTCAATGGAGTTATTTTTAAGTGAAATTCACAGTTTTGGATAAAAAAAAATATGCTCATATATATAACAATATAGAAACATATTAATGCAACTATAAATTACATTCAAAAGAAAGAAAGGATTTTCAAACTTGTTTATAACTTCATACCGATCAAATCATTGAGTAAATTTTTGAAAGATCAAACTATTTAAATCTATAGTTTTAGTTACTTCAACATGTTTATAAATTTTGGGTTTTAGTTTTAAATTAATTTAACATATATTTTTATATGGAAACTGAATCTAACCCCTCTTGACTATTCTACACTGAAAAAAATGATGATAATTAAAAAAATTAATACATTTATAAACTATTACATTGACTAAAAGAGTAAATCATTCATTTTAACTATTAGTTACTAACATGTACATCTAGGAAGCATGTCCTAATGTGACTTTTCTAGCTACATATTCCACACATTTGTGTATGTTATTTTTCACTAGTCCAATCTATCTCATTTCGAATATGAGTTGACTTTGGCATTCCTTTTGGTCACAACCTATTCATGTTTGGTAGAAGTGTGGGTGTGACATTAAACGGACCGAAATTCTGATATTCCACAATAGGCATCCATGGATAACTATAGTATTTGATAATAATCTCAAGTTGATAAATTGGATCAATGAACTTATCAGAAGATAATTGTGTAGAATCACATTCTATGATCATATATTTTCAAGGATATCGTAATGCTTGAAAGTTTCCACACCCACAATAATGTTTCTCTAGTAAAATTACTAGCACAAAACCATTTCTATGAGTCATAGGATCATGGGGATCAACCATCTAAAATATTTTCTCTGCATGATCAAATGAATGGACTCAAAATATTGAATCCTCCCAAAGAACTCTCTCTATCTCGAACTAGAAATGCTAACCATATCATGTCCCTCTATTCATACCCTCTTCAGCCTTTTTTCCTTTTTCCAAAAAATACTTTACAGTGCAATAGAAGGTCTCTTGTACCAAACCTATTATTTACATTTAAAAATTTATACTTATGTTATATCATAATTTTATATCTTCAAATTAAGATATAATCTAATATTCTTAATTAAATGTGATGGGTAACTTTGGAACCCCCCTAAAAACTATATTTGTACATTATATGATGTAAGTCATCATTTTTTCATATCTCTTAAAATCATCATATTCCAACAAAGATTTATGCTTTGGATTTTTCATTATGAAATCATAAACTTATGGATTAGATCTGTGAATATCATTCTAATGCTTCTGTATCCTTTTTTAGGCTTGTATGCTAATAAATGATAACTAATCTGAACACATAATAAAATAACTATGATAAAGCTTTTTAAAACCAAAAAGGATATTCATACCAATTTTTATGATTGCTTTATTTATGAACACATATTTAAACTTATTTCACACATTGCTGAAAAATTTTCAAATACAGTATCAGTGATGGGAATAGGGTATTCTCCATAAACTACCCTCATATTGTAATGATTTCTTGATTACTCGATGCCGATCTAAAATAATAAAAATACCTTAAATTCCTATAACAAACTTTGTAAGGTATGAAAAGAACCATCTAAAATATGAGAATTTCTCCTTCTTGACAATAGAAAATTACAAAGTTATAAAGGCTCGATAAACATATTTTATGGTAGAAATCAATAAAGTTTTAGTATAGTTTCCAAAAAAAATCCATCGATATATATAAATTGTTTTCAATGTCAAAAAGTAGCCACACTTGGTAAAAATGTATAAAACAATCTATCAAACACAACCATCAAATGACCAAGTTGGTTGTGTTGGTTAACATATTCTGTCACGACCCGACCTCGGGGCCCGTGCCGTGACTACCCCAAGCCCGCCTTCCATAGGCCAGGGGCTGGCGACTAGCACCAAGGCGTAAAATCCCGGTAAACAGGGAAGGCATTGCCTTTATAAGTAACAACCACCACAGAGTCAGCAAGCGGAAAGTAACTACCAAGTGCAGAAAAGTAAAGGGGGCCGGAATACAAGCCCAACTGAAAGTACAACTGAAAAGGTAAAGAACAGTAACTGAAGAAAAGATGGCGGCCTCGTGTCGTCCACTGGCAATCCCACCTGAAGGGTGGGTACAGATAGCCTCCAGGCTCCTCGGGTCCCACATCCGCTCCGAGCACGTCCCGCCCAGTGGTACGCCTCCAGGTACCGTCCTGCTCCACGCCCCAACCGAGATCAGCGCTGTCCGTCGTCTGCATCCAACACAACAAGGTGCGGGCATATCCCGTGCAGGGGTGAGTATAAACTACTCAGTAAGGACCCCGAGACCCCCGAAGGTCTCCCGAAATCCACAAAGGATATAGCACAAAAGAAAGGGGCAACCACGAAGAAACAACTAACTCGACTTAGGTATATGCCCATACATATACCTAAGTCCCCATTTCTAGCTCTGCTCTCGAGCTCAAGGTCAACTCGATCCACACAGGAAAGCAAGACTCAAATCCACCAGGGAGAGTAGATAGTAAATCCACATAGAATGATTCAACACAATCCACAAAGGAGAGTAACATAAGATTCTGCTCAACCAGGTATACTTTTTCAGATGACGACAAGATGATCACCGAACCATCTAAGTCGTCGGACCCACGAAGGATCGATAGGTACTAACCTCGGCAATGACCCACACAGGATCGGGCCCACACAGGACCTGTAGCAATGGCTCACACAGAACCGTAAGAGATGACCCACACAGGATCGGGCCCACACAGGACCTGTAGTCAAGGCTCACACAGAACCGTAAGGTGATGACCCACACAGGATCGGTAGCACTGATCCACGTAGGATCGCTGAGTGCAGTAGTCGACGCAGTCCACTGAGGATCTCTGCACAGTCGTCGCCGCAGTCCACGAAGGATCTCTGCTCTGTCGTCGTCGCAGTCCACGGAGGATCTCTGCTCTGTCGTCGAAGTCACAGCCAGCGCTAGGGTTCCCACACACAGCGAGCTCGTTTAGGAGGGTCCGCTCCACGAGCCGAGAGGCTGATACATCAACTGACACGTAGTCCGAAGTTGATGTATCCAAAAGTTCCGTATCGACAACAGGATCTCAACGCAACAGACGGCGCGTCAACCGGACGCCCGGTCTGAGAGTTATTGGCATTTTCGTCCCAGGGGCCCGGTTGGTTTTTAGGGCAAAACCAACCCGACCGTACTCCGCCTATGTCCGATCCTCGGACGGAGTATGCTGAAAGTTCCGTCTCACTTAGAGGAAACCTCCACAGCTGACGGTACGTCGGTCGGACGTCCGCAGCTCGAGTTATGAGTGTTTCCGCTCCGAGGGCCCGGTTGGTTTCGCGTACGAACCAACCCGGCCGAACACAAAGTCTTCCGAAACCTTGAGTGTAATATACCGAAAAGACCGTCTCGATCCAAGGATCGTGTAGCCACTGACGGTTCGTCAATCGGAGGTCCCAGGCCCGAGATACGGGCAAAAGACCGAAGAGGGCCCGAAAACGGGGGTTCTGGGCCCGGGGCGACCCGGCCCGAACCCCCCCTGGGTCGGCCGAACCGGGTCGACCCGAACCGGCCCGACTTGGCTAGGCCGGGTCCGGTCCGGCCTGGGCGCGGCCCGGCCGACCGGACCGGCCGGCTCGGCTTCGGCCGAGCGGCCGAAGCGGGCTGCCGCGGGGCGCCGCCCCCACGGCTCGGTGGAAAACGCGGCCCCGCGGGGGGCCGCCTGTCACACGGATGCGGCCGGGCCGCCGCGTCCCTCCCCGGTTCCGCGCGGCCGCGGAACCGGCCGCCGCCGCCGCCGCCTTCCGCGGGCCGCCGGAGTTTCTCCGGTGGCCCGTTTCGCCTCCCGTCTGCGCCATAGCTCCTCCCAGGGGCCGATCTTCACTGCGGAATCAACGGATCGCCCCTGCCGCACGGTTCGTCGTCGTCCGCCAAATCCGCACAACAAAAAGATCGGCGGAGGGTTGCCGGGTCTTGTTCGTTAGATCCGCACCCTCCGCGTTAGTCATAAAATCATTGGGAGGGATTAAGGCAGCCACAATTTTATCCAAAAATAAAATTGTTCAAGATTGGTTCTTTAATTAAAAGGAATTATATCACGGGAACGAATCACCAAGAAAAAATAAAATCCCTACCTCGAAGTCGCCGTCGGACGTGAGGTCGTCGCGGAATCGCTCGTCGCGGAAGGAGGGGATCGTCGCGTCGTCGCGGAAGAGACGTTCGTCGCACCGCGGGAAAAACGTCGCGCCGACGATCTCCGGATCTAGAACAAACAGATTTAATTAATTAAATCCGTTGTCATTGAAATTAAAAGGGAGAATTAAACGATCCGTTTCTCACCTTAGTTGCCGAACGAGGATCGGCCGCGGAAGAAGAGGCGTCGCCGAAGAACGTCGCGGGTAGAGCTCGTCGACGTCGCAGATCACGGTGTGCGTCGTCGAATTCCGGTCGCCGGCGTTCTTCGCGTTCTTCACGAGGAGAGTGGAGGCTCAGAGAATTCGCACAACGATAGCAATCCTCCAAAATAGACAAGTTTGTCTATTTTATTAATTTGCCAACGAACGCAAACGCGTAAGTAACGACCCATTAAATTCGTTGAATTAATTCAACGAATGAAACAGCCCATTTAATTCAAGAAATAAACCGCCCAATTAAATGGTCTGTTAAGAATTAAGGAAAACGCGTCGGTTGACTTTTCAGTTACTTGACGGGTTTTCGCGGGTGCGTTACTTAGCGAAAGAAACGGCGGGGCTCGTGCGGGCCCCACCTCACAAATATCCTACCAAGGGGTAGGGTATTTCCGGATAGCACCCTATCCGCTTTAACTCAGTTCAAGTGGCTTCCAAGTGACTTCCAAGCGGCTTAAGTGAAATAAAATAAAGTTGTCGCACAACCTTTATTTTATTTCCGACTTAAAGCCCAAAATTTTTAAAACCACGGTTGAGCAAACGCAACTCCGGAAGAGGCGTTTCTAAGCAAATACCGGCGCTTTGATTTCATCGGTGCCCTCAGAATTCGATTCCGGGCACCGGTTCAAAAGATAGAAAAACCCGCTCGTCCGTTCACTGAACGTACCCGAGCCAAACTTCAGAAATTGATTCCGGGCACACCGGGCCTCGGAATCAGGTGCCGTCTGAAGCTGCGCTCTTGTAAAATTCCAAAGAAAATTAAGAAAAAAATTTCCTTGAAATTTGCGGGTCTTTACATTACTCCCACCTCAGGGCTTTACGTCCCCGTAAAGATACATCAAAAACTAGGGGAACAAATGGGGGTACTGAGCACGCATCTGAGCCTCCTGCTCCCAAGTGCTCTCCTGGAGGTTCCCGTGCTGCCATCTAACGCGCACAAGAGGAATCGACCGCCCATGTAGGACCCGCTCCTGTCGATCCTCGATCTCCACTGGGACCTCCGCAAAAGTCGCCCCATCGTCCACGTTCAGCTCCCCAAAGTCGATGATGTGCGTCGGGTCGTGCACGTATCTCCTCAGCTGAGACACGTGGAAGACGTCGTGCACCCGGTGCAACTGAGGTGGTAGAGCCAGGCGATAAGCCACCTCTCATATCCTGCTGAGGACCTGGAAAGGCCCGATGAAGCGTGGAGACAACTTTCCGCCTCGGCCAAATCTCCGTAAACCACGTCGAGGTGAGACACGCAAAAAGACGTGGTCGCCATCCTCGAACTCTAGTGGCCTCCGCCTCCTGTCAGCATATGACTTCTGCCGGCTCTGAGCTGTCCTCATCCTCTCCTGGATGATCTGGACCTTCTCTGTCGTGGCTCGGACCATCTCTGGTCCCACGAGTGCTGACTCCCCAGGGTCTGTCCAGCACAACGGTGATCTACAGGGTCTGCCGTACAACGCCTCGTATGGTGCCATCCCGATGGTGGAGTGGTAGTTGTTGTTGTACGCGAACTCCACCAAGGGTAGGTGGTCCTCCCAGCTGCGACCAAAGTCGAGAACACATGCACGGAGCATGTCCTCGAGTGTCTGTATGGTCCTCTCCATCTGACCATCCGTCTGAGGGTGGAAGGCTGTGCTCAGATGGAGCCGCGTCCCGAACGCCTCCTGCAACCCCTTCCAAAGCCGGGAAGTGAAACGAGCATCTCGATCGGAGACGATAGACGATGGCACACCGTGAAGCCGTACGATCTCCTGGACGTAAAGACGTCCCAAGCTCTCTACTGAGCCCTGCTCTCTGATGGGTAAGAAGTGTGCCGACTTGGTGATTCGGTCGACAATCACCCAAATGGAGTTGTGACCTCTGGAAGTGCGTGGTAGTCCAGTCACGAAGTCCATAGATATCCCGTCCCACTTCCACTCCGGGACCTCCAAGGGCTGTACCAAGCCTGCTGGTACCTGATGCTCTGCCTTCACCTGCTGGCAGGTGAGGCATCGTGAAACGAACTCTGCCACAGCTTTCTTCATTCCCGGCCACCAGTGCTGTCGACTGAGATCCTGGTACATCTTCGCCGCTCCGGGATGTACCGCCAAGGGAGAAGTGTGAAACTTTCTCAGAACCTCCTCTCGTAAAGCGACTTGTACGAAGGTACGTCCTCTGAAAAGGATGTCGTGCTCTGCTCCAAGGGAGAAACCATCAGGCGCCTGACCTGAGGATATCAGTGCACGCCGGGTCTCACAGTCAGCGTCCCCACGCTGAGCCTCTCTGACCCGCTGTAGAAGTGGAGGAGAGACTGTGAGAGACTGAAGAAAGGCTGCTCCGTCTCTATCCACGAAGGATATCTGTAAGGAGGCTAGCTGCTCCGTCGCCTCCTCAAGTAGCTGAATGCCCGTCCCCCTGCTGAGGGCATCGGCTACCACGTTCCCCTTCCCAGGAGTATAGACTATCTCAAAGTCATAGTCCTGGAGGAACTCAAGCCATCTCCGCTGTCTCAGGTTCAAGTCCTTCTGAGAGAAGATATACCTGAGACTCTGGTGGTCAGAAAAGACTGTGAAGCGCTCGCCCATCAGATAGTGCCGCCAAGTCTTCAGAGCGAAGACCACTGCTGCTAACTCCAGGTCATGAGTGGCGTAGTTCTGCTCATGCGGCCTCAACTGACGTGATCCGTAGGCGATCACGGCCCGCTCCTGCATTAGGACGCACCCGAGTCCAGTCCCTGATGCATCGCAGTAAACTACGTATCCAACTCCCTCCTCAGGCAACCTCAAGATAGGTGCGCTGGTCAATCTCTGTCTCAGCTCCTGGAAGCTCTGCTGACATCTGTCTGACCACACAAAGGGTTTCCCCTTCTTCTTCAAGGCTGAGAGTGGTGCCGCAACTCTGGAGAAGTCTGGCACAAATCTCCGATAGTATCCGGCTAGGCCCAAGAAGCTCCGCACCTCCGTCACGCTCCTGGGTGGCTCCCAAGCTAGCACTGCCTCGATCTTCGCGGGATCCACTGCAACTCCCGCCTCAGAGATGACGTGCCCCAAGAAATGGACCTCACGTAACCAGAACTGGCATTTTGAGAGCTTGCCATAAAGCTGGTGCTCTCGGAGTGTGTCTAGAACAACTCGCGGGTGGTAGGCATGCTCCTCCTCAGTCGTCGAGTATACCAAAATGTCGTTAATGAAGACCACGACAAATCGGTCGAGGTATGGCTGGAAGATCCTGTTCATGAGGCTCATGAACACTGCTGGAGCATTGGTTACGCCGAACGGCATAACCAAGAACTCATAATGGCCATACCGACACCTGAAGGTCGTCTTCTGCACGTCCTCGTCTCGAACTCTGAGCTGATGATAGCCTGACCGGATGTCTATCTTCGAGAACCACCGCGCTCCCTTGAGCTGATCGAAGAGGTCATCAATCCGTGGCAACAGATACTTGTTCATCACTGTCACCTGGTTCAGGAGACGATAGTCGATACACAGTCGCAAGCTCCCGTCCGCCTTCTTGGCGAACAATATCGGGGAAGCCCAGGGTGAAACACTGGGTCGGATAAACCCCTTGCTCTGCAAGTCCTCCAACTGTACCCGCAGCTCTCGAAGCTCGATGGGGGCCATCCGATATGCTGGAGTAGATATAGGGGCTGTCCCGGGGTACAAGTCGATGTAAAAGTCTACCTCTCTACGAGGAGGTAGCCCTGGAACGTCGTCGGGAAAGACGTCCACGTACTGGTCCACCACTGCAGGAAAAACTGGACTCCGCACGTCCACTGCTCCTAGGATGAGGCTAGCCAACTGATGAGAGATGGGCTGCACTCTCCTCCGCGGAAGTCCATCCTGTGCTGCAAAGGTTCCCTTCTCATCGGTGAAGGTAAACCTGCTCCCGTCGGTGCGAACACATCGCACCTTGCGCCTAAAACAGTCGATCTGGGCATGAACCGTGGATAGCCAATCCATGCCCAAGATGACGTCGTAAGGCCTCGACGCCGCTACAAGGAGATCCCAGTCGAAGCTCTCGCCTCCTAGAGTAAGCTCACACTGCCGGCACCAGTGCGTAATCGTCGAGTCTGCTCCCATAGGAGTCTCTAGCCGTAAGGATCGAGCCAACGGCTCAGTCGGAATCTCCGAGCTCCGAACAAGGGCAGAGGCTATGAAAGAGTGACTCGCTCCTGTGTCTATAAGTACTGCAGCAAGGGTGGAATAGACAAAGATCGTACCTCGAATCATCTCTGGCATGTCGGGGTCGTAGGCCTCCACTGCCTGGAGCTGGGCCTGTCCCTGCCCTCCAGCTCTCTGTGGTCGAGGTGGCCCTCCTGGTGGTGGTGGGGGTAGAGCCTGGAAGCGTCGCCCACCACCCGCTGCTCGGCCAGCTCCTCTGCCTCGTCCGCCTCCTCCCTGCGGACCGCCACGGTCGACCCTCTGCCTCTGCCTGGGTGGCCCCTCCACCGTCTGCTGCTCCTCTGGTCGGCGAGTCGGGCAGTCACGAGCCATGTGACCCTGCCCGCCGCAGGAGTAGCACTGCCTGCCTCTCGGAAGGCTGGCACTCCGCTGTGTGCCCCGCACTGCTGAGCCGGTGTCCTGAGGCCGTCTGCGTGGGGGTCTGGTCTGCCTGGACCCGAGAGTCATCCGTCGGCTACCTGCTACCGAAGACTCAGCTACCTGCCGCCCTGCGCTAGGTCTCGCCGCTGAAGAAGGCTCTGCCAGGAAGCTCTCGATCAGGAGGGCTCGCTCCAGCACTCCCGCCTGGGTCGGAATGCTGAGGGAGATCAGCGACGCCCGAATCTCCTGCCGCAAGCCCTGCTCGAAGGTCCGGGCCCGGAAGAAGGGGTCCCGTACCATGTCGGTCGAGTAGCGAGATAGGTCAGTGAACCTCGCCGCGTACTGAGCGACCGTCATGCTACCCTGGCGCAGCTGGAGAAGCTCCTGGATGCGCACCGCTCGGAGGGTGGCCGGGACGAACTCAGAGCGGAAGAGGCTCTCGAAGTCCGTCTAGAGCAAGGATGCCTCATCGTGAACCTGGAGCATCAAGCTCCACCATCGTCCTGCCGCCGCCTGCAGGAGGCTCGCCGCGAGAATCACCATGAGATCCGCTGGTGTCCTCACTATCCTAAAGATCTGTACCACCGCCTCTAGCCAGTCCTCGGCGGCCTGGGGGTCCGCCTCACCGCGAAACCTGGGCGGTCGCTGGCTCTGAAACTCATGCAGTGCCCTAAGGCGACGTGCATCGTCAGCGTCTGGTACTGGTAGCATCGGTGGCTCGGCGGGTAAAGCTACCGCCGGTGCCACTGCTGGCAAAGGGCCCTGCACCGAGGCCTCGTCGCTCGGTGGGCTGCCGTCGCGCCCTACACTCGGAACCCTAGCTGGCTGTCGTCGCGGGGCCATCCTGAAAAGGAGAACAAGAGCACCACAGTCAGAACAGTATACCTGGTGAGCTGGCACAAGTAATCACAAGGAAAACTTGAGACTTTCATGAAGTAGATCAGTATACTCGGTGAGCTGACACAAGTAATCACAAAGAAAACTTGGAACACACACGCAATCAATGTTTTCATGCATTAAGTTGGAAATCAGGAGTCAGGGTCCTGGTGTACGGATACGTCGGCCGCCGCACCAACACTGGGCTCCCTGAACTGATAACCACACTCAATACACTAAACACTATTGCTTCATATAGAAAGAAAAGACGATCAGAGTCTGCGGTAGAACCGACCGCCTCTAATACCAATTTGTCACGACCCGACCTCGGGGCCCGTGCCGTGACTACCCCAAACCCGCCTTCCATAGGCCAGGGGCTGGCGACTAGCACCAAGGCGTAAAATCCCGGTAAACAGGGAAGGCATTGCCTTTATAAGTAACAACCACCATAGAGTCAGCAAGCGGAAAGTAACTACCAAGTGCAGAAAAGTAAAGGGGGCCGGAATACAAGCCCAACTGAAAGTACAACTGAAAAGGTAAAGAACAGAAACTGAAGAAAAGATGGTGGCCTCGTGTCGTCCACTGGAAATCCCACCTGAAGGGTGGGTACAGATAGCCTCCAGGCTCCTCGGGTCCCACGTCCGCTCCGAGCACGTCCCGCCCAGTGGTCCGCCTCCAGGTATCGTCCTGCTCCACGCCCCAACCGAGATCAGCGCTGTCCGTCGTCTGCATCCAACACAACAAGGTGCGGGCATAGCCCGTGCAGGGGTGAGTATAAACTACTCAGTAAGGACCCCGAGACCCCCGAAGGTCTCCCGAAATCCACAAAGGATATAGCACAAAAGAAAGGGGCAACCACGAAGAAACAACTGACTCGACTTACGTATATGCCCATACATATACCTAAGTCCCCATTTCTAGCTCTGCTCTCGAGCTCAAGGTCAACTCGATCCACACAGGAAAGTAAGACTCAAATCCACCAGGGAGAGTAGATAGTAAATCCACATAGAATGATTCAACACAATCCACAAAGGAGAGTAACATAAGATTCAGCTCAACCAGGTATACTTTTTCAGATGACGACAAGATGATCACCGAACCATCTAAGTCGTCGGACCCACGAAGGATCGATAGGTACTAACCTCGGCAATGACCCACACAGGATCGGGCCCACACAGGACCTGTAGCAATGGCTCACACAGAACCGTAAGAGATGACCCACACAGGATCGGGCCCACACAGGACCTGTAGTCAAGGCTCACACAGAACCGTAAGGTGATGACCCACACAGGATCGGTAGCACTGATCCACGTAGGATCGCTGAGTGCAGTAGTCGACGCAGTCCACTGAGGATCTCTGCACAGTCGTCGCCGCAGTCCACGAAGGATCTCTGCTCTGTCGTCGTCGCAGTCCACGGACGATCTCTGCTCTGTCGTCGAAGTCACAGCCAGCGCTAGGGTTCCCGCACACAGCGAGCTCGTTTAGGAGGGTCCGCTCCACGAGCCGAGAGGCTGATACATCAACTGACACGTAGTCCGAAGTTGATGTATCCAAAAGTTCCGTATCGACAACAGGATCTCAACGCAACAGACGGCGCGTCAATCGGACGCCCGGTCTGAGAGTTATTGGCATTTTCGTCCCAGGGGCCCGGTTGGTTTTTAGGGCAAAACCAACCCGACCGTACTCCGCCTGTGTCCGATCCTCGGGCGGAGTATGCCAAAAGTTCCGTCTTACTTAGAGGAAACCTCCACAGCTGACGGTACGTCGGTCGGAAGTCCGCAGCTCGAGTTATGAGCGTTTCCGCTCCGAGGGCCCGGTTGGTTTCGCGTACGAACCAACCCGGCCGAATCCAAAGTCTTCCGAAACCTTGAGTGTAATATACCGAAAAGACCGTCTCGATCCAAGGATCGCGTAGCCGCTGACGGTTCGTCAATCGGAGGTCACAGGCCCAAGATACGGGCAAAAGACCGAAGAGGGCCCGAAAACGGGGGTTCTGGGCCCGGGGAGACCCGGCCCGAACCCCCCCCCCCCCCCCCCCCCCCCTGGGTCGGCCGAACCGGGTCGACCCGAACCGGGTCGACCCGACCCGGCCAGACTCGGCTAGGCTGGGTCCGGTCCGGCCTGGGCGCGGCCCGGCCGAAGCGGGCTGCCACGGGGCGCCGCCCCCGCGGCTCGGTGGAAAACGCGGCCCCGCGGGGGGCCGCCGCGTCCCTCCCTGGTTCCGCGCGGCCGCGGAACCGGCCGCCGCCGCCGCGGCTTCAGCCGCGGCGGATTCCTCCACGGCGGCGCGCCGGGCGCCGCCGCCTCCGGCCGCCGGAGTTGCTCCGGTGGCCCATTTTGCCTCCCGTCTGCGCCATAGCTCCTCCCGGGGGCCGATCTTCACTGCGGAATCAACGGATCGCCCCTGCCGCACGGTTCGTAGTCGTCCACCAAATCCGCACAACAAAAAGATCGGCGGAGGGTTGTCGGGTCTTGTTCGTTAGATCCGCACCCTCCGCGTTAGTCATAAAATCATCGGGAGGGATTAAGGCAGCCACAATTTTATCCAAAAATAAAATTGTTCAAGTTTGGTTCTTTAATTAAAAGGAATTAGATCACGGGAACGAATCACCAAGAAAAAATAAAATCCCTACCTCGAAGTCGCCGTCGGACGTGAGGTCGTCGCGGAATCGCTCGTCGCGGAAGGAGGGGATCGTCGCGTCGTCGCGGAAGAGAAGTTCGTCGCACCGCGGGAAAAACGTCGCGCCGACGATCTTCGGATCTAGAACAAACGGATTTAATTAATTAAATCCGTTGTCATTGAAATTAAAAGGGAGAATTAAACGATCCGTTTCTCACCTTAGTTGCCGAACGAGGATCGGCCGCGGAAGAAGAGGCGTCGCCGAAGAACGTCGCGGGTAGAGCTCATCGACGTCGCAGATCACGGTGTGCGTCGTCGAATTCCGGTCGCCGGCGTTCTTCGCATTATTCGCGAGGAGAGTGGAGGCTCAGAGAATTCGCACAACGATAGCAATCCTCCAAAATAGACAAGTTTGTCTATTTTATTAATTTGCCAACGAACGCAAACGCGTAAGTAACGACCCATTAAATTCGTTGAATTAATTCAACGAATGAAACAGCCCATTTAATTTACGAAATAAACCGCCCAATTAAATGGTCTGTTAAGAATTAAGGAAAACACGTCGGTTGACTTTTCAGTTACTTGACGGGTTTTCGCGGGTGCGTTACTTAGCGAAAGAAACGGCGGGGCTCGTGCGGCCCCCACCTCACAAATATCCTACCAAGGGGTAGGGTATTTCCGGATAGCACCCTATCCGCTTTAACTCAGTTCAAGTGGCTTCCAAGTGACTTCCAAGCGGCTTAAGTGAAATAAAATAAAGTTGTCGCACAACCTTTATTTTATTTCCGACTTAAAGCCCAAAATTTTTAAAACCACGGTTGAGCAAACGCAACTCCGGAAGAGGCGTTTCTAAGCAAATACCGGCGCTGCGATTTCATCGGTGCCCTCAGAATTTGATTCCGGGCACCGGTTCAAAAGATAGAAAAACCCGCTCGTCCGTTCACTGAACGTACCCGAGCCAAACTTCGGAAATTGATTCCGGGCACACCGGGCCTCGGAATCAGGTGCCGTCTGAAGCTGCACTCTTGTAAAATTCCAAAGAAAATTAAGAAAAAAATTTCCTTGAAATTTGCGGGTCTTTACATATTCAATAGTATGTAACTGAAAAATAACATGATAATTGTGGTGTAAAATCCCTATAAGTTGTGTTAAAACTTGATAACAGTCATCCCAATCATTGTAAACTTTCACAATATCATTTTACCATGCTGACCTTGCCTTCCTATAAGAGATTTGATACCCAAAAAGATGCTTGATTCTATCCACCACCAGAATGATAGGAACATCTTGACATGACCTTATTATTTCAAAAATAATAGTTGAAACAAACTTAACATCTAATGATGGGTTTTATTTTGAAAATATTGGGTTTGCACGTATTTTTGGAGTAAATATAGTAATGTATCAACTACTAAAATTGTTATAAATTATAACTCTCAAATGCATCTGATGTTCTGAATCATATTTTTTACACCATATCAAATAATGATATCTCTTTGACTCTTCTATAACATAACATTAATATTGTTCAATGTGATGCTGTTTTATAACATTTTTAATTACTTATTTTCTATCAAAATGTATTATAATATAAATAACACCTTAATATGACCCTTAATTTGTGGCACCAATAATTCCTATAAATGTTATACTAGGATTAATAATTGACCAATCAAATTCTAGTAAGTGTGTCATGCCTTCGGTCGGCCATGATGCCAATGGTGGAGGATGTTTCAAATTTCATTTAAACCCCACTAGAGTGGGCATAAAATGTCCCTTTTCATGATTTTATTCTTTAAATTATTCATCAACTTTTGGTTCTAAATTTTCATCATCATAAAAATTATCTACTAGCACATCTAAATTACATGGGGGACTATCCATGGAAGTATTACTTCCTCTATGAGACATCATAACTTGAGGATATGAAACTACGACCTGAGGATATGATGTAATAACTACCATTGTTGATAGAACTTCATGATGTGTTATAGCATGAGGATATGAAATTGTATCATGATGTTGTGATGTAGAAACTTCTAATGTTTATGGTACTTCCAATATAGTTGTAGTGACATACAAATCCATCATTTTATTTTTAGGTTGATACTTAACCAATGAAAATATGTGAACCCAGTCATCATAATTAGTTACAAGATATGATATATGCCGCAAAATATCATTAAATTGTAGACTTCTATGTATTATGGACTATATCACTTTATTCGCCATTAGTTTTAACTTTTGATGAATTTTTCTTTGAACATATTCCAAAGTTGTACACTCTCCAAGCATCAAAACTCTTTATAGCCATATACTATGACTAAATCCTTGTCTTGTATCAATTATTTAACTATTATAATAAATATAGGTATCTAAATTTATTTATTTAAAATAAAATATCATTATTAATTAAATTTTACCAGAGAAGAAAAATATGAATTTCAAGTATTTCAACATTTATAATGAATCTCACATAATATTTACTTTACTGGAATTTTACAATGACTTATTATATATGAAAAGATGGCACTAATGATTCCTAGTACAATTTTTATTCTTCCAAAAGGTATGTTCAATAATTTATAAAGAGAATCCAAATCATCTACAACATAACCTCTGGGAGTGTCAAACCAAGTGGGAAGCAAGGCACATTGTCATGCACCAGATGACGATCGAGTCAGAAGCAATTTCCCTATTCGGGGTTGTTACCCCTAGGTACCTATGTTCTAGAGACAAATACACTTATAGTATCTAGATAGGGATTTAATTTCTTATATAACCACATAATCTTTATTTTAACAAAATTTTAGAAAAACTTATTATATGATAAAATATGAAACTAATGTTTTGCAGTAAAATTTTTAATCTTCCAAAATTTATGTTCAGTAGTTTATAAACAGAATTTAAATCATCTAAATAATATACCCCAGGAGTGCCAAAACAGGTGTACAGTAAGGCCTGTTGTCATAAACTAGATGATGATTGAGTCCATCTTAGTTACCCTTTTGGGGGTTGTTAAACCTAGGTACCTCTATTTTAGATCCACATCCACTTGTTGTATCCAAATGAGAATTTTATTTCTTGGATAACCACATAATATGTACATTATATAAATTTTAGAACGTTTTATCATATCCTAAATGATGAAAATATTATTTCATAGAACAATTTTTAATCTTCCTAAATCTATATTCCATCTTTTATGAAGAGAATGTGAATCATCTAAAACATATCCATCAAGAGTATCAAACTAGGTGTATAAAAAGGTATAAATCATCTAAAGTAGATCCTGTGAGAGTGAGAAATCAGGTGTGCAGTTAGGCATCATTGTTGTGCATTTATCATCCTTTGATCCTAACTTAATTCAATGTTAATATGAAGTTAATCAATAGTTATTCATTATTTAATTCTCAATTCATCCTAAGTTAATCAGTAAATAATCATTACCTACTCATTACTTTAGAATTAGTTAATCCTAAGTTAACCATTCCTTAATCATTAATTAATTAGTTATTTTCTACTTAATTAATTTTAAATTAGGTGCTAATTACTTTTTTAATCAAATTAAATAGCACTTCACTATTAATTAGTTATTTGACTGGTTTTAATGTATTAATTACTAATTTCAACTAAGTAATACTAAATTAATTACTAATTCCATTTATATAATTACTAATTACAGTTATTTAATTACTAATTATAATTAATTAATTAATTAATTAATTTCTAATTTCAATTAATAAAGTACTAATTACAAAAAATTAATATATAATTATAATTATTTAATTTATAGCTATATTAAATTATATACTAATTAAAAGTAATTAATTACTAAATATTTTTTTAAACTAAAAGGGGTGAAAAGACTTTATTAATAAGAAAATGATTGGCAATGATAGAATGAGGTTATACAATGACCTGAACTCATCCATAAATCAAAAACAACAACATAGAAGAGAAACAAAAAAAATCTAGAAAATGATCATAATAGAACAAGCACTCCCAGATAAGGAAAAGATAACAATACTTGGGATAACCATTCAAAAAACATGAGAATGACTGTTCATGATGTGATGAGCATCATATCCACCCTAACATCAAGGGAATCTTCCTCTTCTCCATGACTTAGCCTACTGCCATGGCCACCTTCCATCATGAAAAAAATATTCATCATCAATGTCAACATTTATTTCCTCATTTTTTTAAAAGCAAGAATACATATTTGACTGTCCTATTTACTATTATCCAAGGAAATAAGCTCAAAGTGATTATTTGTATGCATGTTACCCGTGACTTGATTATGCACTGCCTTAGTAGGCCTTATAGCAATAGAATAAGTAAGATTAAACTAGACTTTCACTGCTTCCTGAGAACTCTTATCTGATACACAGACCATGGGAGAATCCATCTTGATAAAAATGTTATTCTTGGGAGTCACTTGCTGAGGATCTTTAGGGAACCCACCATTTATCATCATTGCTATTGGACAATTCACACCCACCTCTTCTACACAAAATGCACTAAGTTCATCCATGGGTATAACAACATGTTCAACACCAAAATTACCCACTTCTTTACTAAAATATATAACACTAGGGCTAGCAGATATTAAAATCACTTCATTACAAAAAATTTCTTAGTTTGAATTCAATATATATACTTAAAGACTTGATCACTATAATCCTTTAACATACCTAAACCAGATAGCTTTGTATCAATGGATTTGGTAGTGTCTATGCCTAATCACTAGAAACCATTTACAATTATTAATTAATTAATTACTAATTAAAATTATTTAATTAATTATTACAAATACTTAATTAAAAATTGTAGTTATTTAATTAGTAATGACAATTACATAATTAAAAATTATAATTAATTATTTATAATTAATTAAATAATACTTAATAATTATAATTCATAAATTTATAAGAAATGAATAATTATAATTAACTAGTAATTATATTTAGTAATTATCATTAAAAAGTTATTATCATTAATTACTATTTAATTATTAATTATTTAACTTTAATTATTGTATTTAATACTTAACTAATCATAATTAATTGATATTTATAAATTATTCTTATTTAATAAGTATATATATTATAAATGTATAATTAGTTGATTAGTATTGATATTTAAATAATTATTAGTTACTTATTAATTCGAATTCATTATTAATTATGTAATTTAAAATTATAAATAAATATTTGTTTAATTAGTTAATATATGTAATTGTATTTAGAATTTTTAATTTTTATTCATATTGCTTTCTAATAATATTTAATAATTAATAATTAATTAATTACTAATTAAAATTAAATGGATGAAATAAATAAGGGTCAGGGAGCTCTTCCAAGGCGATGGACAAGGAGACTAGGGTTTGCTTGCTTTCATGGCTCTCTGGCACTATTTGGGTTCAGATATTCTATTTAGAGGGCCTTCCTCTATGGTGTCTAGGTATAAGGATGCTTCACTAGGGTTCAAGGAGGTCAAGGAACAACATCATACTAGGATTTATCTTTGGAGAGGTATTCAACAATATTCATTCTGCCCCCCCCCCAAGGTGTGCTAATTTGGCGTGTAATACTCGCATAGGAGTTTCTTTAAAAGAGGTATTTTTGAGAAATGTGGATATAGGTAAATCTTTAGATTCCTTGAATAGAATATTTTTCTCTTTTTTAAATGGTTCCAAATCAGTCCCAATTTTAAAAAAGGGTGATATTACTTGAGTGATGGTGATACAGAAAGTAGTCTCAAAGAGGCTTGAGATGTGTCACCACTCTATAATTGGTCGTGTTGTGCCACCGAAGGGTGAGAATCCATGGATATTAAAGGATTTGATAAATAAATTATCTCTCATTTGGGGATTCTCACACTAGAAATGTATTCAAGTGGGGCATGGTTACTATCACATACTATTTCCAAGTGTAGATTTGGAGAAAATGGAATGTTCCTTCATTTTGATCACTCAGAATACAGGTGTGCTTTGGCATTAGCAGTGTAACTTTGGTTTCAACCCCAATGATTTTCAAAACTCTTTTTCACATGTTTGGGTTAATTTTTTTTATTTGAATTAGATTATCTAGCATCTATATATTTTTTTTAATATTTCCTCTGAAACTAGTGTCCCAATTAAAATGGACAAGAAAATAGGTAAATTCAAGTTTGGAAATTTTGTAAGGATCCTTGTTGAATTCTACTTAAGCTCAGCCCTAAAAAAGGTTTTGTTGTCTACTGAAAATGATGAACTAAGCCTTCATGATGAATATGAAAATCTTACTTATTTTTTTCTTTGATTGCAAGAAAATTGGAAATTGTGTAGACACAAATTGGAAGTCCTTGGTTTTCCCAGACTACTTCATTAAATGTCATGATGCACTTTTTTTGTAGGGGAGGAAATCCTAGGAAGATTCAAAAAGAAGATAAGAAACCGGTTAAGAAGTGTTCTCGGCAGTTGTATCCTGGTTCCTCAAGGAAGGATCTATAAGGTGGGCTAGGTCGGACCTAGGATCTATATAAGTTACTATTTTTGTCTTGGATGGACTAGCTAGTGATTAAGTTAAGTATTATAGAATAAATTAAGGATATTACATAGGGAAGAAGTTTTTTCTATGTCTGGATATCTCAGAATTAGAAAGTCATTGTGTAATGGGTGAGCCTAGAACTAGTGGGGATATTAAGTGTAGGATGATTCAACAAAACCAAGGTAGTGTTCCTGAGCTGCGAAAAATGAACGTGTAAGATATTTATTTATTTGTGGTTTCACCACGTTTATAGGCTAGTTATCTTCATTCTAAGAAAAAAAATTGTTGTTGGGAAAGCTGGATCCAACAATATGGTGTTGGATGGTGTTACAAATAAATTTTCTCTTACTTAGCAGGTATAGTTTGAAAATTTTTATCTTAGTTATATTGTGAAAGGTAATTATGTTGATCCACTAGGTATGGATTTTAGTAATGTTCATGTTCAAGATAGAACTGATTTTCATCAGGATATTAAGGATGAAATGGAAACTTCAAGAATCATCGGTAAATGGGGAGACATTTGTGAACCTGATGAGGAATCAATGGATGGTCAATAAATTGATGAAGATAATGTATAAGATTTATATGATTGATAGTTAAATTAAGAGAAAATTATTTCATCAAGGGATCACAAAGGAAAACAAAAAATGAATGTTGAAACTCCTCTGAAGACTAAAACTATAAAGACAACACTTATGCTTCATACTGATGCTTGACAACCTTAATCCTTGGAGTACATGAAAGTGGAAGGGAGTGGGTCTATCCTACCTAAAAAAGGGATCTAATTATTCTTTCTTAGAGTAAATTATCTCATCCTTAATGTATGTGGGAGTATTGGAATACAATTCTCAAGCATCACATGAAACATTGAAAGTATTGATGACTACTCACAATCTTTATGGACTGATTGAGTCTTATAATGAAGGGAAAGCGATTAGAGAGAATAATGACCATGAGGTAGTCCTAGAAATCCTTTCTAAAGGAGAAACCCATCCGGGGGAGGTTTAGACACTCATAGAGAAAGATAATGAGGTTACCTTTCCTGATGACTCATCTACGAAGATGGAAGTTCGGGCAGAGGTTGATAGAAATGAATCAAAGGACATTGACATTGATGGACTTTGTAAATAAGTGAAAACATAGAGGATATGCCATCATCCAAGAGGTTGAGGCCATGGGTGTGGTCAAACTAATTGGAATGATTTGGGCGATGAGGAATGTAATATTGGGACTATGGTTATAAAAAAAAGGTAAGCGTGTGACTGTTTTATTAATGAGGGAGATTTTTTCTATGTCTGACTGCATCTTTCTTCTTCTCTTTTTTCTTATTTTTTAATAAAATGGTTTTGAACCTACATTTTTTAAAAAATAATTACTAATTAAAATTATTTAATTACATATTGAAAATACTTTATTATAATTTCACTACCACATATTAGGGTTTTCGCAGTGCCACCCCCTTAACAATGCTAAAAAAGCACTGATAAAGGGGGTTCCATTTATCAGTTATAAAAAAGTGCTGATAAAGGGTACTTTTAACAGCACTAAAAATTGTTTTGTTAAAAGTACCCCTTTATCAGCGCTTTTTTAAAAGCGCTGATAAAGACCCCCATTTATCATCACATTTTTACTAGCACTGATAATGGGTGTATTTAAAAAAACATTAAAAGTAATATATTAATATATAAATATATTGATATTGATATAAATATAATATATATTTTTTAAATATGTTTTAGATAAGGATAAATAGAAATTTAAACTTAATATATAATATATTCAGTAAAAAAGCTTATAAAATAATTTAAAAAATATTTTTAAATAATGGTTTTGTTATTTTTATGGAATAATAGTCATTTAATAACAATTTGAATATAAAATAAATAAATAAATAAATAAAATATCTAAATTAAGTTGAGAAAACAACTCAAACTTCAAACAATCATAACTTTTGATCCGGGTTTCTGTTTGAGCTCTATCACATATCAAATCGAAGCTTGCGATGAGATCTACACCATTATGACATGGGGTATCCCAATCAAGGTTTTTTAAAATAAAAAAGGCCCATAAGGCCTCTAATACTTAGTTTTAAGTTAGTGTATCCCAATTTTTTAACATTTGATGGATTTTCAGGCTCGTTTATAGGAGTCTTTTTTCAATTTTTTAGTGGCGACTAAATTTATTCCCAGGTCTTAAATTCATATTGATATAATGGTTTTGAAATTTTATCATTTTTTACAATGTACTATTATTTATAATCAAATATATAACAATATATACATATTTATTTATTTATTAACACCTAAAATTTTAATTTTATAAATAATTAATTAAACATATTTGCATATAAAATATATTTATTAATATATAAGCCTTATCTAAATAGAAACTAATATCCATTTTATATAAAATAAAAAATATGAATATTTATATACCTATATAATGTGTGTGTGTGTGTTTTAGCAAACTGATATATATCATCTATATATTCTAACATATAAATAGATATATTAATATATAATAATGTAAATATAAATAAATATGTATAATTATGTATAATTATACTTACAGATACACATATATATAATATATATACATGTGTATGTATTTGTATATATATATCTATTTATTTATTTACTTATTTATAAACACACACAAAAAATCATATTTTATAAATGTATTTAAAACTAATCTTACAAATATATATTAATATATGAATAAATATATAACTAAATATATATTAATATAAAAATAAATATATGGATAAAAATATAGCTATACATATATATAAATAAATATATATATATATATAAATAGATATATATATATATAAATAGATATTAATATACAAATATATATATATATATATATATTAATACAACTAAATATATATATAAATTAATATAAATATATTTTAATATATGAATAAATATAACTAAATATATATATATAAATAAATATATATATATCATTAAATAGAGAACAAAGTAACATAGAGGAGTGGTAAAGTGTCTAACGCGCAGGGAAGAGGTCTCGAGTTCGAAGCCAGGGAGAGGTAGGGGTGTGCATGCATGTGCAGGGGGGCTAGCGTTGTTAAAGGGTTGTGGAGTTCGTAGTTAAAGGTTGGTCGGTGGGGGTGGGAATGAGTGTGGGGCTTCCGAGAACTATTAAAAGGTGGGGTGGTGGGCACTGTTAAAAGAGCTCTCCAATTTTTGGATTTATTTTTAAAAATTTTTTTACATATTTTGAATTTTATCAGCACTTTTTATAAAAGTGCTGATAAATGACCCCTTTTATCGGAACTTTTTTTAGCACAGATAAAAGGATCCTTTATGAGTTCTTTTCTGAGCGTCGATAAAAGGGACCCCCTTTAACTTCACTCTGATTAACAGCGCTAAAAAAACATTTGTTAAAATCTATTTCTGGCGCTGATAAAAGAGCTATCTATAATAGTGCTTAGAGTTATTTGATTACTAATTACAATTACATAATTAATAATTACAATTAATTAATTAAAAATAATTAGTTGATACTTAATAATTATAAATCATAAATTTATAATAAATTAATAATTATAAATAATTAGTAATTATATTTAGTAATTATCATTAATTATTTGTTAATTAACTTTTTTTTATTTAATACTTAACTAATCATAATTAATTAATATTTATAAATTATTATTATTTAATCCGTATATATATTATAAATTTATTATTATTTTATTAGTATGGAAATATAAATAATTATTAGTTAATTAGTAATTATTATAAATTTATTTTAACTTAATTATTAATTATAAACTAACTAATAAATTAATTACTAATTACTATTATATAATTATTAACTAATTACTAATTAGAAACAAACAATTAAATTAACTACTAATTGAAATTATATAATTATTAGGTTCAAATTGTAATACATTAACTATTTAATAATTATAAATGAATAACTAAAAAATTGAATAAACTAATTAAAATATTAAAAAAAATTGTAATATAAATAAAATTATATCAATATCAGACAGAAGGGATTCAGAGTTGCATTGGTTATCCTTAGGATGGATGGATGGGATGGGTCTCACCCTTTTATTGGGTAGTGAAGGAGCGATCAAGGTATGATGATGGAGACTCCCTGTGCGAGTAAGTGATGACAGCTCACTCGTATGTGTTATTAAAGAGCTTGACCTAATACCAGTATGTAGTAGATGGGTGTAGTTATAGGAGGTTGATGTGTGTGGGGGATTTGGCATGTCACAGTTGTTAAAATGCATGGGTCAACAGCTTAGAATAACGACATTCAAATCATGTACACTATGACAACTTTTAAGAATGTAACGATTGAAGGAATTATGAGGGTTCGATAGTGGTGGATTCATATGCTACTTCACAATAACAGCTCGCTTATCAAAATCTTCTTCAATATCAGTGACTCAACATGGGCCTAGTACATGGTTTTTTTTAATATGTTTTTTGAAAAAAAAAATTAAAAAAATGCCTAGGTTAAATGTTTTTTTGAAAATGGGTGTTAAAGGCGAAAGGCATGTTTCTGCATTTCATTTTATGTCCATAGGTGGAAGGCACATTGCCGCCTTTCAGTTTAAGCCCAAAGGCAGCAGCACAGCTACCTCCTTTCACCCCAAAACCCAAAAAATTTACTATTTAAATATTATTTTTTATATATTTAAAATTTTTATTTTTATTTTCATTTTGTTTTGTTTATATATATATATATAATACAAAAAATCAGAAGAATTTATCCATTATTTAATATTCAGTAGTACTGCCAATACAGTAGTCTGGATTCTAATAGAAACCCTCACCCAGGGCTCCCTTTGATAAGAGGGCTTGCCCTGGAAATCATTCTCAATTTCCGACGTGGGATTTAGGTTTTCTCTTTCCTGCATAGAACATTCTGCATTTTCGATGTGGGATTCTATTTCAAGTACATGGATTTAAAAGATTATAAAATATAAACTATAAGAACAATATAAATGAAACTTAAAAAATGGATTAAAAATATAAAAAATAGTTAAAAACAAAAACAATTTCATAAAAATATTGATAAACTAATTTATAATCTTTCAAAACCACCAACTTAAAACATAAAAATGTTTCAAGTATTTAGCTTTGATAGACTATAAAATATAACATATAAGACAAATATAAATGAAACCTAAAACATGGATTAAACATATAAGAAATTGTTGAAAATAAAAAGAATTTTGTAAAAAATGTTTATGAAAAATAATTTATAGGCTTTCAAAACCACTAACTTGAAACTTAATAATGTTTCAATTATGTAACTTTGAAATCCTGTAAAATATAAACTATAAGACCAATATAAATGAAAATTAAAACATGGATTAAACATATAATAAATAGTTGAAAAAAAAATCATAAAAAATTTCAATGAAAAATAATTTATAATCTTTCAAAACCACCTACTTGAAACTTAAAAGTGTTTCAAGTATGTGGTTTGGAAAGACTAAAAAATATAAACTGTAAGATGAATATAAATAAGACCTAAAACATGGATTAAATATATAATAAATTATTTAATAAGTTAATTAGTAATATAATTAGTTAATTATTAATTATTAATTATATAATTAATTAGTCAATTAGAAATTTCATTATTAATTATATAATAATTATTAATTAGTAATTATTAATTATTAATTATAATTATTAGTTATAAATTATTAATTAGATAATTAGTAATATAATTATAAATTATATAATAGTTAATTATATAATTAGCAATATAATTAAAATTAAAATTATTCATTATAATTATTAATTAGTAAATAGTAATTATTAATTATTTCTTATTAATTATTAATTAGTAATTATTTAATTAGTAATATAATTATTCATTATAATTATTCATTATAATTATTAATTATTAATTATTAATTATTAATTATTAATTATATAATAATGAATTAGTTAATTAGTTATATTATAATTAATTATATAATAATTACTTAGTTAATTAGTACTATAATTATTAATTATAATTAGTAATTTTTAATTATTAATTAGTAATTAGTTATTAGTAATTATTAATTATTTTTTAGTAATTATTAATTATTAATTAGTTAATTAGTAATATAATTATTAATTATAATTATTCATTATAATGATTGATTATTAATTATTAATTATTAGTCATTAATTATATAATAATTAATCAGTTAATTATTAATATAATTATTAATTATATAATAATTAATTGGTTCATTATTACTATTATTATAAATTATAATTAGTCAGTATTACTTATATAATATTTAATTAGTTAATTTGTAATATCATTATTAATTTTATAATAATTATTAATTTGTAGTTAGTAATTATTAGTTATAATTATTAATTATTAGTTATCAATTAGTTAATTAGTAATATAATTATAAATTATAATTATTCATTATAATTATTAATTATTAGTTATTAATTATTAATTAGTAATTAGTAATATAATTCTTAATTATAATTATTCATTATAATTAGTAATAATTAGTTATTAATTATTAGTTATTAATTATATAATAATTAATTACTTAATTAGCAATATAATTATTTATTAAATAATAATTACATAGTTAATTAATACTATAATTATTAATTATGTAATAATTAATTAGTTAATTAGTAATATAATTATTAATTAAAATTATTAATTATTAATTATTAATTATTAATTTTATAATAATTAATTAGTTAATTAGTAATAAAATTATTAATTATAATGAATAATTATATTACTAATTAACTTATTAATTATTATATAATTAATAATTATACTACTAATTAACTAATTAATTATTATATTATTATACTCATTTTACTAATTAACTAATTAATTATTATATAATTAATTATTAATAATTATTAATTAACTAACTAATTATTATATAATTAATAATTATATAATTAATTATTATATAATTAATTATTATATAATTAATAATTATATAATTAATAATTATATAATCAATAATTATATTACTAATTTACTAATTAATAATTAATAATTATAATGAATAATTGTTATGAATAATTATACTACTAATTATCTAATTAATTATTATATAATAATTTTTAATAATTACTATTTAATAATTATAATGAATAATTATAATATATAATTATATTACTAACAAACTAATTATCTATTATATAATTAATAATTATATTCTAATTTACTAATTAATTATTATATAATAATTTTTAATAAATACTAATTAATAATTATAATGAATATTTATAATTTTTAATTATATTTCTAGTTAACTAATTATAAAAAGGGTCTAGGCTCTATCTTTCTCAAAAAAATAACTAATTAATGATTATATAATTCATAATTATATTACTAATTAAATAAATAATTATTATATAATTAATTATTAAAAATTACTAATTAACTAATTAATTATTATATAATTAATAATTATATTACTAATTAACTAATTGAATAATTTCGAAAAAATTTAATCCATGTTTTAGGATTCATTTATATTCATCTTATAGTTTATATTTTATAGTCTTTGAAAGCCACATACTTGAAACATTTGTAAGTTTCAAGTATGTGGTTTTTAAAGCTTATAAACTATTTTTCATCGATATTTTTTATGAAATTATTTTTATTTTCAACTACTTAAATTTTTAATCCATGTTTTAATTTTCATTTATATTGGTCTTATAGTTTATATTTTATAGGCTTTCAATGTCACATACTTGAAGTATTTTTAAGTTTCAAGTTGGTGGTTTTGAAAGCTTATAAATTATTTTTCATCAATATTTATTACAAAATTATTTTTATTTTAGACTATTTCTTATATGTTTAATCCATGTTTTAAGTTTCGTTTGTATTCATCTTATAGTTTATATTTTAGATTATTTCAAATCCATATATCTGAAACATTTTTAAGTATCAAGTAGGTGGTTTTGAAAGCTTATAAATTATTTTTTATCATCCTTTATTTATGAGATTCTTTTTGTTTTCACCTATTCCTTATATTTTTAATCCATGTTTTAATTTTCATTTATATGGATCTTATAGTTTATATTTTATAGTCTTTCAAAGCTGCATACTTGAAATAGAATCCCACATCGAAAATGCAGAATGTTCTGTACAGGAAAGGGAGAACCTGAATCCCACATCGGAAATGCCAAATGATTTTCAGGGAAAGCCCTCTTATAAAAGGGAGCTCTAGGTGAGGGTTTATATCAGAATCCAGACTGTTGTAATGGAAGTACTGCTGGATATTAAATAGTAGTTAAATTCTATTGAATTTTTATTATTATATATATATGTAAACAAATAAAAACAAAATAAAAATTTATCATATATACAAAAGAATATTTAAAATAGTAAAAACAATGGGTGAAATTCGGTCGTGCACCTTCCGCCTTTCACACCCATTTTCAAAAAAAAATTAACCTAGGTATTTTTTAAAAATATTAAAAAAAATAATTAAAAAAACTCTCCTAGTATATGGCAAAGCTCATATAGGATGACTTCTGAAATGTCTCATATTTTTATGGCTTAAACTTTTATCCTTTTATAATATCCTCCCAAAACTAGAATCATGATCTCTTGTGTACTGATCAATAATCCTTAACATATTTAGGATATTGAGTAAACATTTGTTTGATCCTTTCATATTATACTTTATAATTTATTTCTAAAATTGTTCTAACAATGATTATAGAGTGAAGTCTTTGACTTCATCAATACTTAAAAAAATTATTTATCTGCTCTGAGGCATTTATGAAACTGATAATATTAAGCACATGAGTGGAGAATAAGCTACCTCAGTCATTTTTCATCTTAACACTTCTTGTGAAACCTCTTACCTATCATGAATATCTAATTCCTAAAAGAGCCTTTTTAAGTTTTCTATCATCTTGAATGCACCCTTTCCCTCAAGTTATTTTAACAAATTTGATTCCAGTGACATGATTGTTAGACTAGATATATATAAATATTTATTCAAATGCATATCATAAGCATTGATATTCATTTTTTGTACAAATTCACTAGTTGGATGCTAAAGAATGGGTTTCTCTAACACATATAACTTTCCCTCTATTTTATAAATGATTCTTATATTCTTGTACCATTTTAAGAAGTTTCTTATAACATTCATATCATTTTCATGAATTGATCTCAAATTTAGGTTTGATAATGATGATGTTATTTTTTCTATAATAGGATTTTTTTTATTAGATAAGTTTCATGTTTTAAATTCATTTAATATTGAATTTCATTAAATGTGATCTCTCTAAAATAATTATACATTTTTAATTGAACATTGTATCCATTACTAGAACAAGATTAGTATTTAAATAAATAACGAATATTCTTTTGTATTTATTATATTTCTTAGATATTTATATATATAATCATGCTAATAAAATCATATATGAACCTTGGATAATTTCTTTAATTTTTAAAAATATTTAATTGATAAATTAATAAAATTTAATTTTGATGGTTTTCAAGAACCCAAAGACTACAATCTTAATAATAATGTCATAAATCTATTATAATATTAATCTTCTCTTGATTCCTTACTATCAACATATTTAATATGATTAGGTGGAATAATGTTTTGGAAGCCATTTGATTTTTTAAAGTTAATTTCACCTTCTATACTTTTATCAAATTATCATATATTTGATTGACATACACATTTGTTAAATAAAAATTTATTAATAAAATCTGACCTAATATTTTCTACTAAATAAAATCCATGAGAGATACTCCTATTGATATTGACAAAAACAGTTTCATTTTCAATAATATATACTCATATATATATATTTGTGTGTGTGTGTGTCAATCTGTATCAAAAACAAAATTCATCACCCATGCCTCCTATTTTTTTCATTAAGCCAGAAATACATCCCTGCAATGGATATCCTTGCACCAGAGCAGATTCCATCTGATATTATGAACAGTAAAGGGTGCATTGACTGAAAGGAAGTACACAAAAAACCCTAAGGGGAGAACTGGGGATTTTTAAGTTGAAGTAAAATTTAACAATACTTATACATTCAAGATGCAAGAATTAAAGAAAAAAACACCGGATTTATGTGCTTCCATCCCACTAGGACCTACATACATGATACAAACACAACCCAGAATCACACATTTTATTAGGCTAAAAAGGAGAAACCTATAATACTATCTCGCTGTGAAGAAATATTTATTGAATCATAAAAACCTCTACTGCAAACAGAAAACTTGGGTAAAATGTATGGTGATTTAAACGTGAGACACAGGAAGGTCTGACTATCCAAATATCATCACAACATCACCTGAAAACTATTATGGTACATCAAACTCACTGATGATCCTAGTTCTCGCAAAGGTACCTCCCTGGACTAGATTTTATTCACTAGGGTACTCATCCTAACATCTTCTTGACTGAAGAACACTGATGTTTAATCTCCACTAGAAGTAGTACACCAGCAATATATCACAGAGATCGGTAGGCATGGATTCTTACCACTGAGGAATAAAAATTACCCTATTAGTGTTTGTGAACTAGAGACATGAGCTGGAGAGAACCACGATAATTAGAGAGAAGCAAAATAGAATGCATAATCAACCTAGGAACAAGGGGTGATCAATTCCCCCCTGACAGCACCTGCAGCTCGTAATAGAACGGTGAACAAAAATGTTCCATAAATCCAAGCCGAATAGAATAAGAAATGACACACTTAATCATGATATATAGATGGACGGATAAGAGTGTAGGGGAGGAAAATCAGATCATTGACTAGGAATAAATCCCATGTTGGTCAATGAGTCAGCACGGGAATGGGAAACCGGGTCAGCCGAAGGCTAAGGCCCATACAATAGAGGCTTAACCAACATGGATGATACCATAAAAAATATCAAAGTTAAAAAACAAATAAAATTGAGAATATAAAAATAAAACAATTTTTCCTTCATTTATGTAATATTATCAATACAAATGGAAGAATTAAGAACCTAGCATTTCAATATGAAAAAAATAAAATGAATACCATAAGTCAAAAATTTCAACTATTTTCAATTGAAATTGGAGGTTTTCTTATAGATATTGTTATATAATTGGAACTAAATTCATAATATCTAAACAATATTTTAATTTAGACAATAAAATTAATTTATTTAAACTATCCACCAGGTTATTGTCAGTGTGAATCTTATTGAAACATGTGGTTCCTAATTCTACACCATCTCTAATAAAGTATAGTACAATATATATGTGTTTGAACATACCATGACATGCTAAATTTTTGGATAAATGAATATTATATTGACTATCAGAATAAACATTAATAGTAGAATCATAGTGGATGAGTTCATAAGACATCCCTTTAAGCCACAATTCCTCTTTAACAACCTCGGTCAAAGCAATGAACTATGATTCCATGGTTGAAAGGGAATCCATGAACTTCATGTTACACTTCCAAGAAATGGGACTGCCATAAATAGTAAATACATAACCAGTTAAATACTTTGGGGTATCTATATTTCCTCTATAGTCAGCATCTACGTATCAAACTACAATTTCAGAAGTATCCACATTTTTCCATTACTCAATGACATATTAGAAATATAATAAAAATATCTAATAATACATTTTAGGTCAACCCAATTTGGCTTCCCAGGAGAGGTCATAAATATACTATGGGTGAAAATTATAAAGGCTATTTCAAGCCTAGTGTAGATCATGGTATACATGATTCTTCCCACTTTGTTATCATAGGGTATTTGAGACTTAAACTGAATATCATCGGCAGATGTGGGTGCATGTGTCAAAGAAAATTTAATGTTTTTTTAAGAGATATATTAATAGTTTTGAGATATTCAAACAAGTATCTACTAATAACCTTTAAAATGTAACCATGCTAAGATAAGTAAAGCAGTTTATTTGGTCTGTCCTAAATTATTTCAACACCCAAAACCTGCTTAGTTTCACATAAGTCCTTTATTTCAAATATACCATTTAATTGAGATTTTATAGTAGTAATAAGAATCATGTTTTTTAAAATAATAATCATGTCATAAACATACAAAAACAAATAAATAATAAAGTTTTTAGTTGATTTAAAATAGACACATGCATCATATTGACTCTTTATAAATTGGTTATCTAACAAAATATAATAAAATTTCATATACCATTTTCTATAAGTTTTTTTTAAAACCATATAAATATTTTTTCAAGAGAAATAATTAATTTAATTGGAATTAATTATAGTAATCATTAGGTGGATTCATGTCAAGGTTTTTTTACATCACCATGCAAGAAGGGATTTTTAACATCAAGTTGTTAAATGTGTAGGGCACTATTGGTAGAAAAAGCAAGAAAAATACTAATAAAATAATTCTTGAGAATAGAGGATTTTTTTAGAATAGACAATACCTTCTCTTTGAATGAATCCCTTAGAAACTATTATTTATTTATATTTAATTGTATTTCCCTCACTGTCATCTTATTTTATTTTGTAAATCCACTTGCACCCAATTATTTTAACATTGGGTGGTTTATTTACAATAGACTAAGATTGATTTATTCTTATAGAATTTATTTCTTCATCCATTGAAGGGACCCACTGTTTAGAGTATTTATGTTTTAGAGCATTCCTATATGGTTGAGGATCATCATTTACTAAACTGTGGAAAACATGAAAATCATAGGAATCCATGTCATATTAGACGAACCAAGAAGAAGGTTTAGGGAATATCCTCACTTTATCTCGGGACAATTGATAGTCCATATAGTTGGTATGAGGTTTGGTTTTAGAATTTGAACTAGAACTGAAGGTGGAATCAGCCTGCATATTAGGTTATTGATCTGATTGAGTGGGTTGGAAAGGTTCCTAAAACTGGGCTGGAGGATCAGTTTCATCTGCCCTTTCTAGGGATGGATCACTGCTTCTAGACAAGTAGGTTAGGATTTGGGAGAAGAGGAATCATGTAACACTACATCCCTAATTATGATTCATTTTTGGTAATCATGTTTATCTACCCAAATTTTATAACCCTTAACACCCTCAGGATCCCCAAAAAAGATGCATTTAAGATCTCCTGGTTCCAGTTTATTGATTTTAATATGAGCATAAGGAGTATAACCAAAAACCCTTAAATTACTATAATATGGAGGTTTACCATTCCACAATTATTCTATAGTTTTAAATTGATTAATCGAATAAGTATATCTATTAATTAGGTAGACAACAATGTTGGAAGCCTCTGCCAAAAATGATTTAGGGAGACACGAGCATGAAATCATTCTTCAAACTCTTTCTAAAATAGCCCTATTAATTATTTCTACAATTCCATTCTATTGGGGTGTTTACCTAATATCCCTATTCCTTTTAATAAAGAAGTATTCATAGAATTGAATAAAATTAGTGGATAGGTACTCTATTCCATTATCAATTCTTTCGAATATTAATTTCAACTAAAATTTTTCAGGTTTAAAGGTTTGGAAAACACAAAAAAAAAATCAGTATGTAAATAAAAAAATTTATTGTGAATTCATCTATGAAAGTGAAAAAAATAAGAACCCCCTACATCATATGTACTCCTCACTGGTCCCCATAATTCGTAATGGATGTATTCTAAGGGGATGGTGGATTTAAAAGATGTACTATTAAAGGTTACCCTCTTATCCTTTCCCATTACACATTCTTCACAAAATTGAATGTTTGTTAGTGTTATGTCATTGAACAACGTTTTCTTGTTGAATTCTTCTAGGAAATTGGAGCTTACATGCCCTAATATCCCATTCCATGGAATAGTATTATCACTATTAGTGTTGAAGGAACTACCTAATAATGTTTAATGAGTCTTTACATTCAAGAAATAAATCCCATTAATGAGAGACCCCTTTATGATAGTTCTATATAATTTTGAGATTATTAGATAGCCTATTTTAGACCAAAAGGTAAACCCATTTTGGTCTAGGATTTCTACAAAAATCAGGTAATTATGATGGTTGGGAACCCACATAACATCAAAAAATGTGATGATAAAGTGGTCATATAGTTCTATAAAAATAGAACCTCTTTACTAAACTATAAAACTCTCATTATTACATAAGAGGACATCTCCATTTACCCTTTCTACCAATTCTAGGCATGACACTCTAAAGGGACATGTGTAAAAGGAGCAGCATAAGTTAATGACCCACTCTTGATTGAGTGCGTTCCAAGACACATTTAACACTTCAGCTATGTCATAACTAGATTCATCTAAAAGAGGATAGTTAGTGGGATGTTTTTATTTATATTCTTGTTTAAGTCTCCTACACTCGGACTTAATGTGAACAGGTTTACCATAGTAGAAAAAAACAATTTTAATTTCCCTAGAACAAGACCTAGGTTTGGGTATATTATTCTTATCTTTATTAAACTTCTTCTTTTTACCTTTAGAATGTGGTATACCCCTAGTAAACATTCTCTTTGCCTAACCCTTTCTTCTAGGTTTAGAGTCAAATTATTTGGAGAGAAGGGAATACTTAACCTCTTCAAGGGTTAAAAAGTCATGACCATACATCATGGTTTCTTCTAGGGTGTTGTAATCATTATCTAGATAAATTAGAAGGATCATTTTTTGATCTTCATCATAAAAAATTACATTAATGTTGGATATATCTGGAAAAACATTGTTAAATTCTTCTTAATGGGCTTTATTCAACTACTGGGTTTCATCTTGAAAGTGGACATTCAGGGTTTGTTATAAATCCTATAAACTAAAGAATATATCATGTATAATTTCTCTAATATAATACATATACCAACATTATTATATTCAATGGAAACTTTCCTAAGAACATTATCTTCTAAGGAAATAAATAGAGAACTCTATGATTTAACTAAAACATATGAGGATACATCTTGATATTCATTGATGGTCTATCCAGTTTCATTTATAGTAAAAATAGGTTTATCAGGGCAATATAGGGAATAAATTAAGCCTTGTTGAACCAGTAGGTATCTCATATTAATTCTTCAAAGGTTAAAGACATTATCACTATTTAATTTCTTGATTTCATCTCTAGTTGTTGAGATGTTTACCCAAAGAGTAATTGTCAAGTTCTTATGGAAACCATTAAGTGTACGCCCCCAACAACTTACCAATTTCAAGGGTAAACTATGTTTATCCAGATATATTCAAAATGTAGAGGAATTTTTGATTTTATAATGGATCTAATCTAATAAAATAGATAATCATTGACAATTTAATAAGATATTGCAATGAAAAAATTATTAGAAAAAATTATTGAAATAAGAAACAAATTTGAAAAAAAGGAGAACCATTTAGGGTCTGATACCACTTTGTGAGGGTTAAAGGGTGCACTAACTAAAAGGAAGAACACATAAAATCCCAAGGGTAAAATTGGGTATTTTAAATAATAAGTCGAATATATTGTAACTTAAACATTCAAGATGAAATAATTAAAGAAAGAATTAAAGTACACATGATTTACATGTTTTGGTCCCACTGGGACCTACGTGCATGACAAGAACACCACCCAACCCCATGAATTTTATTAAGCTCGGTAAAATAAATAGGATAAAGTATAAAAGAGAGAATAAATACTGAAAAAATCATAAAAATGATTTTGAAAATAGAAAATTGGGGAAAAACATATGATACTTACAACGCCAGACACAGAAAGTCCTGACTGTCCAGGTCTCTTCATGAGTTCTCCTGAGAACTATTTAGGGACGTCTAACTCACTTAAGATCTAGGTTATTTCAAAGGTACATCCCTGAAATAGATCATCTTAACTCTGGTACTCGTCCTAGCGTCTTCTTGACTGAATAACACTAACATTGAATCCTCACTAGAAGAAATACACCAATGGTGTACTATGGAGATTGGTAGGCATAGAGTATTACAATCTAGGAATGAGAATCACCTTATTAGAGTTTAAGAACCAGAGACAAGAGCTATAGAAAACCAAAGTGGAGGGAGATAACCAAAACTAAATACTCAATCGACCAAGGAATAAGGGGTGATCAATTCCCCATGACATCATCTACAAATCGTAACAAAACAACAACCCCAAATTCCCCATGATTCCAAGCCGAACAGAATGTGAAACAACAAACTAAGGTATGAAGGATAAATGGATGGCTCAAATTAGAGGGGTAGACAAGGAGATCAATGTCTAAAAATAAATCTGTCACAGATCTATGATTCAAGATAGGCATGGGAAATAGGGTCATCCAAAGGATAGGGCACAGACAATAGAGACCCACATAGTATGGGTAAGGCCCGACACAAATACCCAAGTCCAGCAAGAAATATAATTTAGCATATGAAAATAAAATAAATTTTTTTCCATTCATGTAATATTATCAATATAAATGGAAGGATTAACAACATGTCATTTCAGTATGAAAACAATCAAATGAATACCATAATTCATAAAAAAATATTTATGAGATCTTTATTTGAACCTTATTACAAGTACTATACAGCTTTTGAATTTTCTGTAGAGAATGTTTTTAGATGATCTTTGATCCTTACTTTATCAATCTCCATAAACATAAAATACCAACCATATTAGGGATGATTATTCAGTATAATTACTTCAGGATGTTCCATTTCATCATCACTCCCTCAAACTATAGAAACAATAAGGTTTTTTTCATTAGATTTGGAACATAATTCACACAAAATCCTAGTATTCAAATCCACATATATCATCCTATAAGGATACATCATGTATTCTCATACCGATTTAGCGAATGAACTTGGAATCTGTAAACTGACCACCAAACAATGGAAGCCCATACCCACACCAAGCTATTTCTTGTTAATGTTTGTAGATTATATTCCCTTACTAATTACTAACATAATCCCTTTTCTATATAAAATCATAAATATAATTTCATACAACTGTTCCTTCTTATTCCCTAACAAATATATGTTTTTATGATCATGTTTAATCTGCATATTCTTTTATTTTTGGAAGTTTTGAGTCTAAAAATGAGAAAGACATGGAGTGCTTCCATGTCTTCAATTATAGTATATTAGAGTAGAGACAAGTAGGGAAAATATCATTCCCCTTTTATTGAGATCCACCATAATATGGGATTTTGATGAGATATACCATTCACTATATACTTAGCTATGGAAAATGCATCTTGACTTTTGATTGGTACAGTGAGAGCTTTAAGATGAGGTAATTACAGCGAGGCATGGTTCCAAACCAAGGTTTCATCTATAGGAAAATTTTTGGAACACCGTGGGATATTGTGGTTCATCGTGACACAAAATATAGAATCAAGTGTAGAAGAAAAAGTGGTGGAGGAAACAGAATTCTAGTTAGAGATCTAGGTATTGGAAAATTATTTTCACCAGGATATATGGGGGCATGGAATAAAATTTTTCATTCACAATTAATCTCATTTTCCTCACCACACCCTGGCCACCCGTCATAATGAATGGATATTCCATTTCAAGTCAATGTCAATAAAATCAAAAGATGATCATGTTCATCATTTCCTTGACCATCAAGATAGTCATTTGGATCTTTTCTGATATAGTTACCCTATATCCCATGGAAGTCATTTGTTTCCATAGTGACTAAGAGCTATGTCATCTTGGAGAAAAAGAATGTGAGTCTTCATCAATCCTCAAGGATAGAACATAATAATTTAAAAGAATATTTGATATATGAATGGTAGTTTTACACTTTTTATTTACTAAAAACTATCCTCATAATCCCCATTATATTACAATTGACAACTTGATGAAAGTTATGATGATTGCTAAGTTACATTTGATATAGTAGTGAAAAAATATCATAGAGTATTTATATCTTTTCAATGAATAATTAGTGTTTGGATCATATGATATATTACTACTTCAATTATTAGTAAAAATATCATTTTATACACTCAATTCACTACATCTTCTTTAATAGCGCTATAAATAGACTTCATTGGTACTAAAAATGTGTGAATGTTATAAGATCCATTAAAAGTTGAAGGGTTTTATTAGTGCTAAAAAATTTGTTCTATTTTTAGAACTCATGAAGGACCATATAATCAATTCATGAAATAGATATGGTAAAATTCATGTTTTATCTATGTGCTGCTAAAATTACAGCACATGACATTAACAAATAAAAAAATTAATTGAAATTAAATTTTCATTAAAAAAATAAGAAAACTCTATATTATATAAATTTAAAACACTGTTTTCTATAATTACATTGGTATGTACATTTTATCACAAACATCAATAAATTCAAAAAATATAATGTTTTGTTGCCTTTAGCCCTCAACCACCATTAAAAAGGTACCCGATCATTCCACATGTTTCCGAACAAACCACCATAGCTTGAGAAAAAAAGTGTACATGTATAAAAAATATTTTTATGTTAGAAATACTGTATTGAAATAAATTATAAAAAAATATAAAAAAATAAATTAATAAAACATCACTTCTGATCTGAAAACATTCACTTCGAGTAATATCGGGCACAACATGTATCTTATTAATGTGTGGTTAATTTCTACACCTCAAAAATCATTTATAGATCATTATCCTAAAGTATAAAGACAATTTTAGAGAATTTTTATGGTTTTAAGTATGTGATATATGTTTTGAACTAATGTGTCAATTTTAAAGTAAAAACATACACTTCAAGTCATACCGGGAACATCGTATGTCATATTAATGCATGGTTGATTCCTACACATCAAAAATGATTTACGGATCATTTTACTAAAGTATAAAGATAATAAAAGTGAATTATCTCATTTTTAAGTATGTGACTTGTTTTTTGAACTAAAATGTAAATTTTAAATAAAAGCACACAATTTGAATTATACTAGTCATACCATGTGTTTGATTGATGTGTGATTGATTCATATTTTTCAAAAATGACTTAATCAATGTTGTTCTAATATATCAATACAGTTATAGTATGTTTTATTGGGTTTCAGTGAGTGATGTGTGTTTTTAACTAAAATTGCATTTTTAAACTGAAAGCACACACTTTGATTATACTGATCACATCGTGTGTTAAAATGACATGAGGCTGATTCATACACATCACAAATGACTTGTTTATTATTGTATTAAAATATCAAGTAAATATGAGAATGTTTTATTAGTTTTCTATGACTGAAACATTTTTTAACAAAAAAAATATTTTTGAAATAAAAAATACACATTTCAAGTCATATCAATCACACCTTATATAGGATTGAGTTACGAATGATTCCTACACAACACAAATTAATTATGGACCATTTTCCTATAATATCAAAATAATATGATTTTTTTATGTTTTGAGTATGCTATGAATTTTTTAACTAAAATTGTATTTTTAAACTAAAACCATACATTCTAATTTATACTAGTCACATAGTGTATCAGATTGTGGGGTGGATGATTCCTACACATCACAAATATCATATAGATCATTATTCTGTTGCATCAAAACAAACTGAATATTTTTATTGGTTTTGAGTATGTCATGACTCTTTTGAACTAAAATTTTAATTTTAAATAAAAACATGCACTTTATGTCCTACCAGTCACATCATGTATCAGATTAACATGAGGTTGATTTCTACACATCAAAAATAACTTAAGGATTATTTTACTAAATTATCAAGAAAATAAAAATGTGTTTGTTAGTTTTTTAGTGAATGACACACATGTTTACCTAAAATGTCATTATAAAATTGAAAACACGTACTTTGAGTCATATTAGTAAAATTTTGTGTCTGGTTGATGTGTTAATTATTCTTACACATAAATAAACTTATAGATAACTTTCCTAAAGTATTAATATAACTCAAGTGTATTTTCTTTATTTTCAATGAGTGACACATGTTTTTTACTAAAATGTTATTTTCAAACTAAAAACACACATTTTGAGTCATACTAATCACACCATATATTCGATTGAGGTAAAGATAATTCTTACATGTCACAAATGACTTAGGGATCATTGTCCTAATGTTTCAAAGTAATAATAATGTTTTTACTCATTTTTAAGTATTTGACATGTGTTTTGAAGTAAAATGAAAATTTTTAAATAAAAATGTTAACTTTCAGTCATACAGGTCACATCATGCATCATATTGACATGTGGTTGATTCATACCCATCAAAAATGAATTCAGGGTCATTTTAATAAAGTATCAAGACAATCTGATCTTGTTATATAGGTTTTCATTAAGTGACATTTTTTCAACTAAAATGTTATTTTAAATTGAAATCACGCAGTTTGAGTTATATTGGTCACGCCATGTGTTGGGTTGATGCGTAGATGACTAATACACATTAAAAATTAATTGTAGATTATTTTAATAAATTAGGAATTAAATCTAAGTATTTTTTCTCTGTTTTCAGTTATTGAAACCTAATTTTAACTAAACCGACCTTTTTAAACTGAAACTACACATTTACAGTCCTACTGGTCACACCCTGTATCAGATTAAGGTTCAGTTAATTCCTATGTACTATAAATGACATGTGAATTTTTTACTAAAGGATAATGAAAATCTAAGCGTATTTTCTCAGTTTTCACTTAGTGACCCACTTTTTTAACAAAAATATCATTATTAAACTTAAAACACATATTTTAATTCTTACCTACAAAACATGTATTGGATTGTGGTATGTCTGATTCTTAGACATCATAAATGAAGTATGGATCATTATCATAATGAATAAGAAAATATGATTCTGGTTTCTTCATTTTAAGTATTCATGTATGTTTTTAACTAAAATGTCATTTTAAAATTGAAACAACACATTTTGATTCATACCGGTTACACCATGTATCATATTTTGGTGTGGATAATTATTTCATGTCAATAATAATATATATATAATTTTCCTAAAGTATCATAACAATCTAAGTTTTTCTCTTAGTTTTGAGTTTTTCCTTCATCTTTTGAACTGAAATGTCAATTTTAAATAAAAACAGACACAAGTCATACCAGTCACATCGTGAACAGATTAATGTGAGGTTTATTATAAAACATCATAAATTAATTAAGAAAAATTTTCCTAAATTATCAAGACAATTCATGTGTGTTTTCTATTTTTTCAACGAGTGACACATGTATTTAACTAAAATATCATTTTTTAAATTCAAAACACACACTTTGATTCGTATCTGTCACATCATGTGTCAGATTGATGTGAGGATTATTAAAAAACATAAAAATAACATATGGATAGTTTTCATAAATTATAAAGACAATTCAATCACATTATATTGGTTTTTAGTGAGTGACACATGTTTTTAACTAAGATTTAATTTTTCAACAGAAAAACAAATTTCAAGTCATAATATTCACACTGTGTAATGAATTGAGGTATGACTGATTCCTACACTTCAAAAATAAATTTTGGATCATTTTCAAAATGTATGAAAACAATTTTAATGAATTTAGTCATTTTTGAGTATGTGACATGTATTTTGAATTATAATGAAAATTTTAAATAAAAACATCCACTTTTAGTCAAACTGGTCACACCGTGAGTCAGATTGATATAGGGTTGATTCCTACACATCAAAAATGAATTAAGGATAATTTTACTAAAGTATTGAGAAAATAAAACTGTTTTTATTAGTTTTTAGTGAGTGAGACATGTTTTTAAATAAAATGTTATTTTTTAACTGAAAACACTCATTTAATGTATTAACAATAATATCATGTATCGGATTGATGTATGACTGATTATTACACATCAAAAATGGCTTATGGATCATTATCATAAAGTATCAACACAATATGAATGTTTTTATCAGTTTTGGGTATGTTACACATTTTCTAACTAAAATTTCATTTTAAAATAAAACACACACTTTGAGTCATATCGATTACAATGTGTGATGGATTAAATTGATATTGATTCTTACTCATCACAAAATACTTATGGATTATTTTCCTAAATTGACAAAATATTATAAATACATTTACTTAGTTTTGAGCATGTCATACATATTTCAAACTAAAATTTCATTTAAAATATAAAGCACACACTTTGATTCCTACTGGTCTTACCATGTATTATATTAAAGTGTGGACGAATAATACAAATCAAAAATGCCTTATAGATCATTTACTTAAAGTATCAAGACAATATGAGTTTTCTTTATTAGTTTTTAGTGAGTGACATGTGTTTTTAATTAAAATTTGATTTTTAAACAATAAACAATTATTTAGAATCATACAAGTCACACCATGTATCATATAAAAGAACAAATGATTCCAACATATCAAAAATTACCTACAGACCAATGTTCCAAAGTATTAAAACAATATAAATATTTCTTCTTGGTTTGAGTATTTCACGTGTCTTTTTATCTAAAATTTCAATTTAAACTAAAATCATGAACTTTTGTTTATTTTTAAATCAAAAAAACACTACTAAATATAAATAGATCAAATAAATAAAAAATAACTCCATAAAGAAAACAAATAGTACCAGAGTGAATCATCCTTATTGATGACATGGTTGATAATTTCTTTTTATTTAATCATTATATTATCTAAATAGATCACAAAGTGGTTTAATAAAAAACAATTCTCGACAATGTCGTTTCATCATGATCTTTGTGAAAATTAACTAAAAGGTATTAGATAAAAATGATAAGAAATTTGACTAAAAATATTATAAAAAATGATGACAATGTTAACTAAATATGTAATAGGAAGTAACCACTTCATCATGTATGTATAAATTCTAAAACCATGTATTTGTCCCTTTCATTTCTAAAAAAATCCTATTTTGAATATGAGGACTATCGATTTTCCTGGTAGTACTAGAAAAATATAAATAGAGAAAGGATTAATAAATATTTTAAATAAAATTTTTATTATCATCTAGAATACCTCTTCAAGGATGCTATTTTTTTATTAAATTTTATATCTTATATAAACTTTCAAACATAATAACCAAAGTCATTTTCATTAGATTTCTTTATAAACTACAAAAATATTCAAAAAATTATGTAATTTTTCATATATGTTTTAATAGTGAAATATTATTTTATATACCCTAATACCTATCAACTTATAGAATTAAATAGGAATATTGTGCTCATAGACCATCCCCATGTAATTATTTTGATGATATCATAATAAAATTTTCATTAAAAAATAATATAAAATGTATGTCTTGAAGTTTATTTGTAAAATTTTTCATGTAGTGTATTAACAATTGATAAACATAATCATATGTGGTAAATTTTTTGGGTATCCATGAATTTAATCCCATTAATAAATCTTTGGAGTATCTAGATTTATTGGAATGAGAAACCAATGCTTCCTAAAAAATGAATAAATAATGAAGGAAATAAAAATATATTTGATATTATTAAATTATAGATTTTTACACCTTAGTCATGGGAATTAAGAAGAGTTTGTTATTTTTAATTTTATTTGCAAAATATTATAGCCAGTTTTACACTATTACTCGGTATTCCTCTTCTCCCAGTAATATTTTTGTATAGAAGTGATGTGGGGACTAATGAGTCCAACTTCTTTTCACAGGGGTTTCCCTTATAATAATACTGATATATACACTTGTAAAAAATGAAGAGTATTCAACTATAATTAACATAGTAGATAGACTATTGGATAAACAAATTACCTCTTGTATACATTTACAACTCAGACTCATAGCCTTTCATGATTAAGGATTTCATCTACATTCTCAAAACCAATAAAGTCTTTAATGCCCTCTCTATAAATTTTTTATTTGAAATAAATTATATATGTATCACTATTTTTGAATTGTATATCCTTCTAAACATGAAATATTATTAAATTATGAATTTGAACTTGTAGGGAAGATTTAATTTCTGAAGGTCCTTCCAATTGATTGGTTTATCCTTTAGATCGTTCTGATTCCATCTTCCATTTTCATTCCCTTTTTTCATATGCAATAAAATTAATTAGTTTAGGCCGTTTTTTAACTAATTATTATAGGTTTTACATAAAACATAAATTGGAAAGGAATACCTCATTTTTTATATATATTTTTACAAGATCAAAGATTCATTCTAAGAAAGTTATAATAGCAAGATCAACCATGTGAACATCTAGACCATCAATGCGAATAAGTAGCTCGGTTCTCAACTCATGAGCTTCATGAATACCCACTCTCACTGAGCCTTTTTGAAGTTGTTTTTGTGTAGAATATCTCCTGGGATATTTTACAGTATACCCATCACAACAAGGTGATGGGTGGGTACTAATATCTATAAATCACAATCATTTTTAACCTGTAGAATATCAATAAATAATGTTATTAGTCTCTTCCTGATTCACATTTCAAAAAATAAATTATGATTAAATTGATTACCTTTGGTAAGGAATACTTTTTAGGAGAATGAATTTCCTCAATGTTGGGGGGTCTTAATTTATTGGTTTTTGTTGTGTTGTGTCTTCTCTTTTAGGTCTTCCCATAAAATTTTACAACAACATGGTTTTTCCATTTTATTTTTCACCTAATTAACATGAAATACAAGTATTGGAATCCCAGAATCTCAACCTGCTATACTACATAAAGTATTCTCACATATCTTTGTGGAATGCACTTGGAATCTACAAACCCAACTCTAAACAATGGAAGTTCATTACCAGACACTCTATCTTGTTAATGTATTCTGATTTTACTACCTTACAGATTACAAACACGTGACCTTTTTAGTATAAAATCATATGTATCATTTCATAAAATAAATTATTCTTATTCCCTAAGAACTCTATATTTTTTAGCGCGTTTAATCTGCATACTCATTTTTTTACATCTTGATGTCTAATAATGAGGAATACATGGGGTGAAGGCATGTCTTCAGTTATAGTTTATGTGAGTTAATAAAAGTGGGGAAAATATCATTCCCCTTTTATTGGACTCCACTACAATATCGGATTTTGATAAGAGGGACCATTCACTATTTAATTATAGAGGGACATGATGTATTTAAATTTGATCGGTATAGTGAGAGCATGAAGATGAGGGACTAGTAGTGGGGAATGGTTCTAAATGAATATATATTTTGTAGGAAGCTTGTGGAACACCATGGGATGTTGGAATTTATCATGATAAAAGTAAAGAATCTACTGTAGAAGAAAAACTAGAAGAGGAGACAAAATTATGGTTGTAGACCAGGGTATTATAAAATTATATTCACCATGTTGTGTGGAGGGTGTGGAAGAAAATTCATGCATTTTCAATTAATCTCACCTTCCTTAACACACCAAGGATGTACACCATAATTCATGGATATTTCATTTGAAAGCCCATTTCAATGAACTCCCAAGATTCTCATCTTCATCAATTTCATGACGGCTAACACAATCATGTGGATCTATCCTGATACAGTGAGCCTATATCCCATAAAATTCATGTGTTTTCATATTGACTAGGAGCCATATCATCATGAATCAAAAGTACGTGAGTCGTCATCAATCTCAGATGGTAGAATAAAAAAAATTAAAACAATCTTTTAGATATAAAATTCTTTTTTCCATTTTTTACTAGAAAATATCCTAATAATCCCCATCATATTATAATTGATACCTTTATGAATTTTGTGATAAATAATAAGTTATAATTGATAAAATAGTGATAAAATATTGTTGGTATAAGTAGGACACTCAATAGGGGGGTTAATTGAGTTTCTATAATTTTTTTTATCTAAAACACTTATTAAAAAGCTCCCTAATTTTGAAATCCAAAGTGGACCAATTAATCACAGTAGCAGATTTATAAATTTTCTGATCTTTTAAAATATTTCTCAAAGAGTGATTATTTTTTAGTTAAAAGAAATATGGAATATTACTTTAACTTTTGAAATCAATATACTAAATAAAATAATAATATAAACACTATCTAAGATTAACTATCAAAGTAAAGTCTAGTTTTCTGATTGAAATAAATATAAATAGAGAAACAATTATTTGAAATAACACAGAGGAAAATGAATAAAGAGATTTGTTGATTGGATTGGACACTCAAGATGGGGGTGAATTGAGTTCCAATTAAAAATTTCTTCTTAAAAAGAGTTCTACTAAAAATACACCAATTCAAATAATAATCTAAACTGTAGTGAATTTTCAATACAGTAAAGGTTCAGTTAGGTTCTCAAGAGATTGACTAGTTCTCAGTTAATCTAATCTGAAGATTAGATTAGCTTTTGAAACTAACCTACTGGGTTACAATAAATACAAACACTTGCTATTTTAACTATCAAAGTTAATTTAAAATAGATTTAAATTTCAAAGTAATTAGCAGAGGAATATGCTATATAGTTTTAACCAAAATAAACAAGCACAACAATTTTAACCAAGAGGTTCAGTCTCAAGCTAAGACTTATTCCTCTCAAACAGTTTATATAAACTTTGATCCACACCCTGGATCGGGGTTTACAATAGTACTCTGACTGTCCAGGTCCTCAGACCTCTACCACAGTTCTTTGTGGGAAATCAAAAATAACAATAGCTTACAGGCTGTCCAGGTCACACTTGACCTCTAACACTATCCATAGTGGGATACTAAAGTGTAATGGAAATATTGAGTGAGGATTTATAAATCATCCAGTTCAGAACAGGTGATAGAGTGTGTTTGAAAATACAGAGCACAGACACTACTCAAAATGTAAATAAATGAAACACAATAGAGCTAAACAAATAGTGATGAGTTTAGAATTCTCTATGTGTTTTGAGTGAAGCTCTGGTCTCCTTGGATTTATGCAGATAAAGCATTGAGTCTTTCTATAGTTTTTTTTCAAGAAAAATAAAGTGTCATTTTTGTATTTGACTTCCAGGTCCAGGTTGATCAGCTTGATCAGCTTGAGTGTAGGTGAAGTCGTTGAAGCTCTTTACTCCTTAAATGTTCAGGTTCTACAGATTCAGTATGTATTCTTCCTTTTTATTCTATGCATGTAAGTCCTTCTGTATCTCCATAAGATCGTTTCGTATGTTCATGGAAAGACTGATCAACTCTTGTACACTAGCTGTTTTCAAGGTTCCCTTTTATATATATGTCCTCAACTTCGGAAATGGGAATGATTACCTTTTTAAAGGTACAAGGTATAGTTTCCTGACATGCCAACAACTATCATTAATTAATAGCATATGCATTAAAAACATCAAATATGACCATTGCTAAATAAACAAATAGAAATAGGGTTTAGAGAAATAGTGACTAGTTTTCATTAGTAGCTCTTTGTATCAGTGAGCTTATAGTGGTGCATGTGTAACAGTAGGTCTTGCATCAGTAACTATTAGTCTCTGTAACGGTAGCTCGCTTGAATATATAGCTCCTTCTATTGGTAGAACCTTCTATCGGTAGTTCCTTCTATCGGTAGTTCCTTCTATCGGTGACCTTTTTGTATCGGCGAACTTATGTATCAGTGACCCATACTGGTGAGCTTGTAATAGTGGACTTCATAATGGTGGTGGTTACTCTGTATCAGTCAACTTGTGCTTACCATTAGACTTATTCTATCGGTATCTCAGTTGTAATGGTAACTATCTGTATACCAGTGACCTTTTCCATAGCGGTAGACTTCTGTACCAGTGTACTTAGCCTTATCGGTAGCTGTCTGTTTGTTTGTATCGGTAGCTCTAGATATAATTGTATACTCTGTCTATCGGTGATCTTTTCTTATTGTTAGGTTTTTAATAGTGACTCAACCACTTAACACTTATATGTTCTATGAAAATCATATTCAGAGTGAGTTTGTATTATTTAAAAACATGTATAAACATAGATAAACATTGATTAACATATTCTAATGATTATTTTGATATTTTTTTCAACATAATTTAACATATAGATTGGATTATCAAAACATATTAAAACATAATTGAGATTATCAAAACAGGTGAGTTCAATAATCTTCCCCTTTTGATAATCACAAATTATGGCATTATAATCCAAAATAATCATTAATATATCATTGTAAAATATACTGGGTCTCACTTCTTAGTGTGATCAAAGACATTGTCAAATGTATCAGAGAATAAATTATTACATGAAAATGTAACAGAGGTATGAAACAACTGTATCAAATGTAGAATATATTATTCTCATAATATATTATGCTCATATTTCTCCCCCTTTCCTTTGTACAAAAAATGTACCAGAGGTAGAATTATATTATTCTCATATTTCTCCCCCTTTGTTATTAGCAAAAAGTAGTAAATAATAAAAGAGAATAAGATCTTATATATTTCTTGGGGCAAAAACTACATAAAAATACAAAATTTTGATGCCTATAAAATGTCCTAGACACTATTCCATCCACTTTCTTAGCATGAGATTTGGATTTTCCCTTGGAATCAGAAGTGGATTCAGGCTGGGTAGAAGCAGGTGGAGGCTTGAGAACACCAGTGATAATCATAGGAGGCTAAGCTAATAATACAGTGCCAGGCCTATAATGTGTAGCTCTCTGGGTAATCATAGGAGAGAGACTACGGATATCTTGAGCTAGTGTCATCTGAAGAATGGAGTAATACTGAGAAGAGGCGGGCAGAGCTGGAGTTACAATAATAGGGGTACTATCTACATTTAAAAATGGCAGCAACAGATTCTAAAAGTCCATAATGATTCCTCCTCCTCTTTCCATAGCAGAGATAAATTCATCCTTGTTCTCAAGAAACTTGTCTAGAGATAGAGTCAAATCCCTGAGCTTTCTGACTTGTTCTCTGAAATCTTGAGTGACTGGAGGTAGCTTCAAATTTTCTAATAGAAGCTTGAAATGATTTTTCAATTGATGTTTAGTATAGACCCATTTTAAGTAGTAATCCACCTTGTCCTTTACTTATTTATGAGAAGTAGTGGCCTCTCTCATAAAATCCTGAACAATTTTCCTTATATCCCTAGTGGTAGTCACCACTTGGGTCAAGGCAGCAAAGTCTACAGATCCACTAGTAGAAGACTGTCCAAGATCTTCCCTCAACACTGCTCGAATCTGATCAACATCTACAGAAGCACTGGATGAACCAATAGGTTTGATAGTGAATGAAACAGTTTCCTTAAACGATTGGGTCAAACTACTTATCAACTTCTTGACAACCAAATCCTGTGTACTGACATGATCCTTGATAGTCTTATTAAAGGCTTCAAACATATCCACAAACTACTTTACTACACTCTTGATATAATTTATGTTAGTGTCAACTTGGGTTTGGGAACTAACCAAGGGATGGAAAGAAGCAATAGATTGCTTCAAAGAAATAACATCCTCTGCCCAAGTTTCAATCTGAGAAAGACATACTTTGACTTCATTCACCATCTCTGCCATAGTGCTTGACACAGTACATCCAAGAGAGAGTTTAAATGATCTTTCCATTTTTCTCAGCTCTTCAACAAAGCAACTCTTTAAGTCTGCAACAGATGCAGTTCAAGTCTCCTTCAACTCAACCTTTAAAGACTCAAGATCAGCCTTAGTAACCATATTTTTAGGCACAACTACAGGTGCTCTTTCATACAAAATACTAGACACAGATTCATTCATAACAGATTGAATGAATTATATTAACGAGGTTTTCATTCTTCTTATCTCTTCCACAAACAAGGCCTTAAGATCAGACTTCAACTGGTCTAAATCAACTTTTCTTACCACATTATCAGGTAAAAACTCATAAATGATATTGTAATTAACTTTTGTTCTACTGATGGGTGACTCATCTTCAGAATCAGGATAATCCAACCCAAAAACTACAAAACATAGGTCTCCGGCCCAGTCTTCAATCTCATGAGCTACTGATACAGTACCAAGTCTGATGGGATGCTCCCCCTCAATCTGTGCATTCTTCTATATAGGTATATCAATAGTTGCTTCAGCAGCCCAGTCTTCCTCAGAAGAATCATCCACAACCATCTCCATTTTTCCAACATGAGGCTCATTCGGAATGGGTACAGGTTTTATCATCTCAACTAGAACAGCCTCTATAGGCACAACAGAACTTCCAATTAGTGGAATTAAGCTCAGTATACTCACATCTGAACTATCAGAAACATGTTCTTTGTTTTCATATACTTATTCCTCATTCTCTGGAGAAGGATAGTCTTCCTCATCAATAGGGGATTTTTCATTGCTTAATTTCAACACTGTTTCCTTTCCAGATGATACAACTTCAGCAACTGGACTTGGAGGTAAGTCTAGATCCCTTCCATCAGCTACAGAGGTATCCTCCTCATCAGTATCATCCTCATTTCTATATTCAGGTACATTTTCATTAGGTCCTAGACCTAGATCCCTCACATACCTATGCCTATAAGGATGATCCATAGGATTAAACTTATCATATAACTTCCCTTAATCACTGACTCATTCTCTTCTCTATGGATTCCAATTAATCTTCATGTATTTACAAATAGTTTTGGTAATAAAAAAATTTTCTTTCATAACCACAGTCTCATCCTGAGACTTAGCCACACCTCTTACCTTGATCATCACAGAAATCATCTTTGCAATGAATATAGCATTAATTTTTGATTTCGGCCAGGTCAAATCTTCAATTTAAATCATCAGAAGCCTACACAGATTCACTTTGAAACTATGCCTCGGCACATATGACAAGAATATGTCTTGGAATCTAAGATTTAAAAAATATCCTCTTCTTGGACTCAACACATGCTGAATGAATTTGAACAGCAACCGGGTCTCTCCATTTATTTCTGTAGAAACTACCTTTCTTGGAGTACCATTTCCAGTTAATTCTTTCAAAGAAGCTTCATACTCAAAGATGTCACTGGTAGGAGGTACTGATTTCGAAAAATACCCAAACTCTCCTTCATGTGGAACTTTCAAGTACTCATCCCACTCAATAGATGAAAAATATATTGTCTTGTCATTCACTACTGATATCATTCTGTTCTCATCTTCTGATTTCAAAAAATGAACAAACTCATAGAATTACTTTACTAGCTTCGGATAATAAGAACCATTGTTATTTGAGAATAACTCCACCCATTTCTGCTCTTCAATCACTTTTAGAATCAATGACTTAATGTTCATCAACCATTATGCGCATAGCTCTTTCTCAACAACTATTTCCCTTTGAATGAGATGTGTATTTGTAGGATTATTTACATTACTGCCACCACTAGACTCTCCTTTGAGTCTTTTGGAATTCCTCTCATCATTATTTTCATTGTCTGAAGGCCTCTTCACTCTTGCCATTCTATGAATCGCGAGGATTAGGGTTCGAGAGAAACGAAGGTTTGGGGGATAATTCTTGAAGGTGAAGGGTTTGAGTTGGATTGATAAGAGGTCAAGACTTATGTTTTATAATTTAGGAATCACAAAATAAATAAAACATAATAAGTATAATACAAACGATACAGATTCCAGTGGCTAAAGGTACGAAGTTTAAAATAGCGCAACCTAACGGTAACACATACTGGTGAGGATTTCTAACAGTGAGGTACTTTTATCGGTGAGTTCCACTAATAGTGAGGTATAATGGTGACATTCATACCGGTGAGGTATAACGGTGAGTTTCATACCAGTGAGGTATAATGGTGAGGATTAGGCTAACGGTGAGGATTGGGCTAATGGTGAGGATTTGGCTAACTGTGAGGATTTGGCTAATGGTGAGGATTAGGCTAACGGTGAGGATTAGGCTAACCGTGAGGATTAGGCTCACGGTGAGGATTAGTCTAATGGTGAGGATTAGGTCAATGGTGAGGATTAGGCTAATGGTGAGGATTAGGATCATGATGAGGATTAGGCTAACGGTGTGGATTAGGCTCTACAAAGTCTATCATTCCTAACTCACGTCTAATGTAACTTAATATAATGACCCATACTTTACATACATTGTTAATACTTCAATATTGAAGCATAATTATTACAACATATAACAAAACCACGAAAATACCGTATAGGTATAGTGTCTTTAGAAACTGGGAAACATAAACAACTGGTTCATAAAGCGTCTACACTGTCTCCCATTTATTTCATCATATCTATAGTCCCTTTTGGAATATCTTAATTAATAACCTTCTTCCTGACTTGGGGAAAGAAAACATACAAAAGGGTGAGCTCAAATGCTCAGTAAGGGTAAACAAAAGAAATATCAATCACATCATATTCATAAGAACATAACTTTTTGAAATCTTAACCTGCAAAAGAGAGCATAATTTCATAACATGGGATAAATCATAGTAGTGAAATGGAATCCCAATAATCATAACATAAAACATGAAAATTTGTGGAATACACACATAATCATAGAGAATCATTTCTTATTAGTCAAGACTCATTTCTAAGACTATCTTAGTGGACAAAGTCCATTTCTGAACCGAGTTCACTCCTCTTTTCAGTCATGTCTCACTAAACCGGTATAACCTACCATTCCATCCATGTCTATTTCATGAGATATAAAATCTTTACCCAATGCATTAGAGGTAGATATAGGTCCCACCCATCTCAAAATGATACCATTCTTATGTGTGCCACAAAATCATAAATCATACATCATTGCATAACCCATGTAATAAAAATGGGAATCTTTAAACATCGTGACATCATAAAACAATTAATATAAGATAAAATAATTCATAAAAATATTTCCATCACAACATAATCAAATCCATGTAATAATAGGGATAGAAACAGAACCCTTTATTATCTTAGATGGAAAATAATTTTGATAAAACACTTGAACTTCATTCTTGAGGAAAATATCCTTTCTACTTCAAAAACATTTTCCTTTCTTAACATGTCATAAAATTTTAAACTAAAAGAAGTTGATTAAAAATAAACTTGAAAACTTGTAAAGGAAGCTTCTTGGAAATAATGTTTTAAAAATCCATTCATGCCGTATAAGTTAAAAAAACATTCTTCTCGTACTTTTGTCAGAAAAGTCAAAAAAGTACCTCGTACGAAAAACGACAAAATATTCCTTTCATATCTTTTACTAAAAACTCACCGAAGGGTAAAATTGGATTTGAACAATTTTATGTGGATGGAAATAATATTACATATTGAGGAAACATGGATGTGGATGATAAAATACACCCCAGTAAATACCAAAGTATAAACAATCTCGGATAAAAATGAGATTGTGATATTTCCCTTACCTTAGGTCCGATTTGCTTAGTAAGTGCCTGAACCTTCTGTATAATGATTTAAATAATGTTATTGAATTATTCTAGAATCATAATTATTGTTATTATATCATATATGGTCATATTCTTAGCTTCTTATTAGTAATATTTCATTACTACTTGTTATTCGGGTGTTTATTACTTTTTGTTCTTATGCGTGTTTTGTCAAATAAATTCTTATTCTTCTCTTTAGGTTATAGATACCTCATTTCCAGAATGATATTAGTGTAATATATATAATATTCATTCATTTAATTCATTTATATTATCATTATGGAATGAAGATCATGTAGAACGAGTCGCATCACATCATGGAGACGGTATTCCGTACATACGCACGAGTGATGATATCGTTCCTATGATCGTGGATTTGTATTGGAGTGTATGTATACTATTTAAGTATCACTTTACAATAATTATATATATTCATTAATTTAACCCTTATACCCATCCAAGTAAGGTGGTGGTGGAAAATAGATTACACCACGACGTGGAGACGGTATTCCGTACGTACGCACGCGCGGTGATTTCTTTTTCCGTAGGATGGATAGATGGTGAAATAGGGTTGTTTCATACTTATAATGACATATCAGTATGTTGGTTATACTTATGTTATTACGTCATAATGAAACAACTAAAGAAGAAGAAGTGGAAGAAGAAATAAAAATGAAAGAATCGGTAACGGACATTACCTCTTCTTTGAAGTGCTTCTTTGAGACCTCCTTTTAGGGAACTAAAATAGGTCTTTGAAGAATACCAGAACCTCAAGGATGTTTCTAGGGAAGTGGAGAGGATAAATTGGCAGGGGCTTTCCGAGCTTGAAGGCTCAAAGTGGTGTGAGGAAGAGGGGGAGGAGGTGCCCTTTTATAAGAGAGGAGAGGGGCACCTTTGGAATAACTAAAAATATTATTTTATTATAAAGTAAAATTCGGTTTTTAATAGCTCCAAATTGATATATTTCGAAGATAAGGTGGGTAGGGGTCGAAATCCTCTCATACAATAGAATTTAGACAAGTTTAGGTATCAATTTTAACCATATAATTTAGATTTAACTTTAAGTTAGATAATTTAACTTTTACCGTGTCTTCTTGTTTTCTTACACTATAAGGTTAATAAACTTACCATATCAAGCCAAACGAACCCCAAGTTGTTTATTATTAATATATATAACATTATATAAGTCATTTGGATGAACCTTATAATTTTTAGGAATAAAATAACAATTATTAATATAATATTTGTTTTAAAAACTATTTTATGTCAATTTTGACACTATTTAGTAATTGATTTTTGTGAAAATCATAACAGAATGATTAGTTCGAACCAAGTTACTTAAATCAATACTACCATGTCATATTAAACTATAAAATTAGTTTAATTCATAAAAAGTCTCAAATTACATTTATTTGTGTATTTATAACATCAATTATGTCAATATTTCATTAATAAGATAATTACTGCATCATCATTGTGTCATAAATAAATTAAATTATTTAATGTCTAAAAATTAAAAATAAAATACCATTATGTAGGAAATAATTTTATCTTTATAATGAATATTTATAGTTGAATTTATCTTATTTATAACCCCATATTAAAAATGATTTACTTATTAAACTTTGATTTTAACTATTTTAACCCTTCTTTAAATAAATTAATAATAAATGTCCTAATCTAATCCAAGTGGGCCTAAATGGTCATATTTTATTCATACGATTTATTTTGGTCGAATTAAACTTGTCCAATAGAATTAGGACATGTTTTAGGGTAATAATAATATCATTTTTACCCTTAATTACCCTATTTACTTTTAACCGTCGTAAAAAAAAGTAAAAAGTTACTATTCACCAAAAAATTATTTTCATCTCATTGAACCACATTTTACTTACTGAAATCAACCGTGTCTCTCGGATTTTCGAAATTCCACTCACAGAAGCTGTAAAATTAAGTTTTATGAAAAATTCAGTTTTTTAACTACCACTTAGTGGTTTCACTATTCATCAAAAATTGAAAGTTTTCAGAAAAATACCAAAATTTCACCCTAGGATAATTTCGATATTCCGAATCCAAAAATGAAGTCCATTTTGAAAAATAAAATTTATAAAATTTCAAAAAGTGGTTATTACTATTCATAACGGCTAGTTTTAATAATATTTTAATAGCATATCATTGTTTAGTGAAACTCGGTATTGTGTACGACGCAAGCTATCGAGGAAGGCCGCGGTTGCGTGTAAAGCAAGCCAAGCCAGTGTTAGTGAAAGATTATTTTGATTTAAATAACATAAAAACAAAATATTTCACATAAAAGTCTCGGGTGTTACATTCTACCCCCCTTAAAATGAATTTCGCCCTCAAAATTCGTCACTTTGTAACAAACAGATGAGGATACCTCTCCCTCATCATATCCTCAAGCTCCCATGTAGCTTCTTCTAATTAGTGGTTCCTCCATAAAACTTTCACCAATCGAGTGGTCATGCTTTGTAGGACTTTTTCGCTACGATCCAGAATCTCTATCGGTTGTTCTTCATAAGAAAGATCTTGCTCCAGCGGTACAACTTCTGAGCTAAGTACATGTGAAGGATCAGGTATGTACTTTCTCAGGAGAGATACATGGAACACATCGTGAACTTGAGAGTGATTCGGTGGAAGCGCCAATCGGTAAGCTACCTTCCCAACACAATCTAATATTTCAAAAGGACCGATATACCTAGGGCTCAACTTTCCCTTCTTTCCAAATCTCATTACTCTCTTCCAAGGAGATATTCGTAAGAACACTTTATTACCCACTTCAAACTCTAGGTCTTTTCTTTGGTTGTCGGCATAACTTTTCTGTCGACTCTGAGATGCTCTTATGTGTTGTTGAATCGATCGTACCTTTTCTTCCATCTCATCAACAAGATCAGGTCCTAATAGCTTTCTTTCCCCAACTTCATCCCAGCAAGTTGGAGTCCTGCATTTATTTACATAGAGAGCTTCATAAGGAGGCATCTGAATACTGGAGTGAAAGCTATTATTATAAGAAAATTCCACCAAAGGTAGGTGTTGATCCCAACCACCTTTGAAATCCATAGAGAAAGCTCTCAACATATATTCTAGGGTTTGAATTGTTCTCTCAGACTGACCATCTGTCTGAGGATGATAAGCAGTGATGAAACTCAACTTTGTATCCAGAGTATGCTGAAGAATTTGCTAGAACTTCGAGGTAAATCTCGGATCCCGATCAGATATAATAGAAAGTGGTACTCCATGAAATCTTACCACTTCCTTTACATATATCTTGGCAAGCTGATCCAGAGAGAAATCCTCTCTAATAGCAATGAAGTGTGCAGACTTGGTAAGACGATCAACTATGACCCAGATAGAATTATTGCCTTTGGATGTTTTAGGAAGTCCTGTGACAAAGTTCATAGTGATGTTTTCCCATTTCCATTCGGGTATGGGTAATGTTTGTAACATCCCCTTATACTTTTGTCTCTCAACTTTAACTTGCTGACAAACCAAGCATCGAGAGACATATTCAGCAACATCTCTTTTCATGCCATCCCACCAGAAGTACTCTTTCAGGTCCCTATACATCTTCGTGCTTCCAGGATGAATAGAGAATGAAGAACTATGAGCCTCATCCAGCAGTTCCTTCTTTAATTATGGGATGGGAGGAACACAAACCCGATTCCTGAACTTTATTATCCCATCACAATCAAGGTTGAATTCAGGAACATTTCTCACCTTCTTTTGTAACTCGACATCTTCTTTCTGTGCCTCTTTAATCTTCACATGTATAGATGGTTGAACATTCATTTGAGAAAGATAAGATTTTCCCCTTCCATTATAATTCCAAGATCCATCCTTTGTAAATCCATAAATATTGGATCTTTTGTAATCCTCATCATGGATAAACTGGCATGGTCTTGTCAACTTAATGCATCTGCCACCTTGTTTGCTTTCCCAGGGTGGTAATGGATTGAGCAGTCATAATCCTTAATCAGCTCCAATCATCTTCTTTGATGCATATTCATCTCCTTTTGTGTGAAAATATACTTTAAACTTTTATGATCAGTATAAATGTCACACCTTTCTCCATAAAGATAATGCCTCCAAATCTTTAATGCAAAGATTACCGCAGCTAACTCTAAATCATGTGTTGGGTAATTTTGCTCATGGATTTTCAACTGTCGTGAGGCATAAGCTATCACCATATCATTTTTCATAAGAACACACCCCAATCCCTTTTTGGATGCATCACTATAGATCACAAACCTTTATCCACTACAAGGTAGTGTGAGCACAGGTGCACTTGATAACCTTCTTTTCAACTCCTTGAAATTCACTTCACATTCTTCCGTCCAAACAAACTTAACTCCTTTCCGAGTCAACTTGGTGAGTGGATTAGATAATCGTGAAAAATCTTTCACGAAACGTCGATAATATCCAGCCAAAACAAGAAAACTTCGGATCTCAGTTACTGTTGTTGGTCTCGACCATCTTTCGATAACCTCTGTTTTTTATGGATCCACAAATATCCCCTCTTTTGAGATTATGTGACCCAAAAATGAAACTTTTTGAAGCCAAAATTCACACTTGGTAAATTTGGCATAAATCTTCTCCTTTCTCAAGGTCTTCAATATAATTCTCAAGTGATCTTCATGTTCTTCCTTGCTCTTTTAATAGACAAGAATATCATCTATAAAGACTACCACAAATTGATCAAGATAGTCTCTAAAGACTCTATTCATCAGATCCATGAAGATAGCAGGGGCATTAGTAAGACCAAATGGCATCACTATAAATTCATAGTGTCCATACCTTGTACGGAAAGCCGTATTTGGTATATCCTCCCTTTTGACCCTTAATTGATGATAACTTGAACGAAGATCAATCTTGGAAAAGTATTGACCTCCATGTAGTTGGTCAAATAAGTCATCAATGTGTGGGAGAGGATATTTTTTCTTGATAGTGATCTTGTTAAGTTCTCGATAATCAATGCAGAGTCTCATTGATCCATCTTTCTTCTTAACAAACAGAATAGGTTCTCCCCAAGGTGACGCACTAGGGCGTATGAACCCCTTATCAAGATTCTCTTGTAGTTGCTTCTTCAATTCCTGCAACTCAATTGGGGCCATTCTATAAGGTGTCTTTGAAATAGGAAAAGCACTCGGTAAGAGTTCTATTGAAAACTCAACTTCACGATTTGGTGGAAGACCCGGTAATTCCTCCGGAAAGACATCATCAAACTCCCGTACAATGGTCATATTCTTAATCGTGAGTTTCTCACCAACCATTTGAGATAAATAACCTTCATTTAGTGGAATCAAGACCCATAAGGTAGAAGGAATTTCCACTGGAAGGTTATGTTGATCCTTGCATTGATAGACGATCATAGATTGATCAGGAATATGAAATGTGACTTCCCTTATTTGGAAATTGATATGAGCTCCATATAAAGAAATCCAATCCATGCCAAGAATCACATCAAATTACAATATAGTAAGGATCACAAGATTTTCAGGAATCACTTTCCCACAAACTTCGATCGGAGAAGAATTATAAACTTTTTATGTGACTGTTGTGTCATTAGGTGTTGTCACAGCTAACTCAACATCTAATTGTTGAGGTAATACGGTGATACCATTAGAAAATTCTTCAGAAATAAAAGATTGGGTGGATTCAGAATCAAATAAAACATTTTCTACTTTAGAGTGGATGGTAAGTGTACCTTCCACCACATCGTTATCGTACTCCACATCACTGATAGAAATTTCATGTGACTTTCCTTTGTCTTTAGCCTTAAGTGTTTGTTGACGTCGACCATCATCATCAACCCTTGGATTAGGGCATTTATTGGCATACTCTCCCATCTCCTTGCACATGAAACATTGAAGTGTAGTAGGTTCATTATATGTATCCCTTCCTTTTTTTGCATCATTAGACATATTCTTCCCATCATCGCAGAATTCAAATGCCCGATGACCTTCCTTTACACATTTGAAACATTTACTTGTCCCTTTAAGACAACTCCCTCCATGTTTCTTTCCACACTTTGAGCATAAGGGAAAGCTCATCTTCTTTTCAGTGTGCACTTTAGATTTTCCTTTGAATTCCATTTTCCTCTTCTTATCAAACCCATATGACTGATGGGTTACTCCAATCTCCATCTCGACTTTGAAAGCACATCGAATGATTTCCTCGTAGCTATTGAAGTCCCTTATGGATAACGCCCTTAGAAGACTTGGTTTTAAGCCACTAAAGAATTGATCGATCTTACTCTCAGGTTGGATAATAATACCAGAAGCGTACCTTGCAAGTCTTGTAAAATTTGCTTCATAGGTACCAACAGATTGATCATCCTTTTTCTTTAGTTCAAGAAACTCTTTCTCCATCTTTCTTCGGAGAATATGAGGGAAGTACTTATTGAAAAATAAGTTCTTAAACTCGTCCCATTCCATGGACTCAATTTCATCTCTTTGCCTCATATTCTTAATAAGATTCCACCATTGATCATCATCACCTTCCAAATGATACACTGCTAAGATGACTTTATCATGATCAGAACATTGAAGAACTAAAAATATCTTTTCAGTGGTACTAATCCATTGTTCAGCAACTAATGGATCAGTAGACCCGCTGAATGAAGGTGGACGTTGTCTCATGAAGGATTCGACAGAATGTTTCTCCTTCCTTTGCTCATTTGGAAGTCCTGCATGATTCATATCTTGAGAAAGTTGTGTGAGCATGGCTACAAGATTTTGCATTCCAGCTCCCATAACGTTTAGTTGCTCAGGGGTACAATCATTGCATTGCCTGTCGCATTCCTCATTAACACCGTTCCTTTGGGTTCCAGTCATTGACTAAAACCAAGAAGAATAGTGTGAGAAACACTAATTATAATAGGAAAAACACATAATCAAGAATAAAATTTTACACTTAAGGTCTTATCCTAGGTTATTCATGGCCATTTCTAAAACACTAAGATTGTGTTCTATGCTTAGAATTATCCTTAGGGTTCTTACTAAGGCTTTCACATCCTAGTTTCCAAAGGTTGACTATACCTTTACTCTGATACCAACTATAACGACCCATACTTTACATACATTGTTAATACTTCAAAATTGAAGAATACTTATTACAACATATAACAAAACAACGAAAGGACCATATAGGTATAGTGTCTTTAGAAACTGGGAAACATAAACAACTGGTTCATAAAGAGTCTACACTGTCTCCCATTTATTTCATCATATCTATAGTCCCTTTTGGAATATCTTACTTAATAACCTTCTTCCTGACCTGGGGAAAGAAAACATACAAAAGGGTGATCTCAAATTCTCAATAAGGGTAAACAAAAGAAATATCAATCACATCATATTCATAAGAACATAACTTTTGGAAATCTTAACCTGCAAAAGAGAGCAAAATTTCATAACATGGGATAAATCATAGTAGTGAAATGGAATCCCAATAATCATAACATAAAACATGAAACTTTGTGTCATACACAGATAATCATAGAGAATCATTTCTTATTAGTCAAGACTAATTTCCAAGACTATCTTAGTGGACAAAGTCCATTTCTGAACTGAGTTCACTCCTCGTTTCAGTCCTGTTTCGCTGAACCGGTATAACCTACCGTTCCATCCATGTTTATCTCATGAGATATAAAATCTTTACCCAATGAATTGGAGGGAGATATAGGTCCCACCCATATCATAATGATACCATTCTTATGTGTTCCACAAAATCATAAATCATACATCATTGCATAACCCATGTAATAAAAATGGGAATCTTTAAACATCGTGACATCATAAAACAATTCATATAAGATAAAAGAATTCATAAAAATATTTCCATCACAAAATAATCAAATCCATGTAATAATAGGGATAGAAACATAACCCTTTATTATCTTATATGGAAAATAATTTTGATAAAACACTTGAACTTCATTCTTGAGGAAAATATCCTTTCTACTTCAAAAAAATTTTCCTTTCTTAACATATCATACAATTTTAAACTAAAAGAAGTTGATTAAAAATAAACTTGAAAACTTGTAAAGGAAGCTTCTTGGAAATAATGTTTTAAAAATCCATTCATGTCGTATAAGTTAAAAAAACATTCTTCTTGTACTTTTGTCGGAAAAGTCAAAAAAGTACCTCGTACGAAAAACAACAAAAGATTCCTTTCATATCTTTTACTAAAAACTCACTGAAGGGTAAAATTGGATTTGAACAATTGTAGGTGGATGGAAATAATATTACATATTTAGGAAACATGTATTTGGATGATAAAATACACCCCAGTAAATACCAAAGTATAAACAATCTCGGATAAAAATGAGATTGTGATATTTACCTTACCTTAGGTCTGATTTGCTTCGTAAGTGTCCGAACCTCCTGTATAATGATTTAAATAATGTTATTGAATTATTCCAGAATCATACTTATTGTTATGATATCATATATGGTCATATTCTTAGCTTCTTATTAGTAATATTTCATTACTACTTGTTATTCGGGTGTTTATTACTTTTTGTTCTTATGCGTGTTTTGTCAAATAAATTCTTATTCTTATCTTTAGGTTATAGATACCTCATTTTCATAATGGTATTAGTGTAATATATATCATATTGATTCACTCAATTCATTTATATAATCATTATGGAATGAAGATCATGTAGATCGAGTCGCATTACATCGTGGAGACGGTATTCCGTACGTACGCACGAGTGATGATATCGTTCCTATGATCGTGGAATTGTATTGGAGTGATTTTATACTATTTCAGAATCAATATCACTTTACAGTAATCATATATATTCATTAATTTCACCCTTATACCCATCCAAGTAAGGTGGTGGTGGAAAATAGATTACACGACGGCGTGGAGACGGTATTCCGTACGTACGCACGCGAGGTGATTTCTTTTTTCGTAGGATGGATAGATGGTGAAATAGGGTTGTTTCATACTTATAATAACATATAATTATGGTATTGATACTGATGTTATTACTTCATAATGAAACAACTAAAGAATAATAAGTGGAAGAAGAAATAAAGATGAAAGAATCGGTAACGGACATTACCTCTTCTTTGAAGTGCTTCTTTGAGACCTCCTTTTAGGGCACTAAAATAGGTCTTTGAAGAAGACCAGAACCTCAAGGATGTTTCTAGGTAAGTGGAGAGGATAACGTTTCAGGGTTTGGCCGAGATTGAAGGCTCAAAGTGGTGTGAGGAAGAGGGGGAGGAGGTGCCCTTTTATAAGGGAGGAGAGGGGCACCTTTGGAATAACTAAAAATATTATTTTATTATAAAGTAAAATTAGGTTTTTAATAGCTCCAAATTGATATATTTCTAAAATAAGGTGGTTAGGGGTAGAAATAATCTCATCCAATATAATTTAGACAAGTTTAGGTATCAATTTTAACCTTATCATTTAGATTTAACTTTAAGTTAGATAATTTATCTTTTACCGTGTCTTCTTGTTTTCTTACACTATAAGGTTAATAAACTTACCATATCAAGTCAAAAGAACCCCAAGTTGTTTATTATTAATATATATAACCTTATCTAAGTCATTTGGCCGAACCTTAGAATTTTTAGGAATAAAATAACAATTAGTAATATAATATTTGTTTTAAAAACTATTTTATGTCAATTTTGACACTATTTAGTAATTGATTTTTGTGAAAATCATAACAGAATGATTAGTTCAAACCAAGTTACTTAAATCAATACTAACATGTCATATTAACCTATAAAATTAGTGTAATTCATAAAAAGTCTCAAATTACATTTATTTGGGTATTTATAACATCAATTATGTCAATATTTCATTAATAAGATAATTACTGCATCATCATTGTGTCATAAATAAATTAACTTATTTAATGTCTAAAAATTACAAATAAACTACCATTATGTAGGAAATCGTTTTATCTTTCTAATGAATATTTATAGTCGAATTTATCTTATGTATAACCCCATATTAAAAATGATTTACTTATTAAACTTTGATTTTAACTATTTTCACCCTTCTTTAAATAAATTAATAATAAATGTCCTAATCTAATCCAAGTGGGCCTAAATGGTCATATTTTGTTCCTAATATTGTTTTTGGTCGAATTAAACTTGTCCAATAGAATTAGGACATGTGTTAGGGTAATAATAATATCATTTTTACCCTTAATTACCCTATTTACTTTTAACCATGGTAAAAAAAAGTAAAAAGTTACTATTCACCAAAAAATTATTTTCATCTCATTGAACCACATTTTACTTACTGACATCAACCATGTCTCTCAGATTTTCAAAATTCCACTCACAGAAGCGGTAAAATTAAGTTTTATGAAAAATTCAGTTTTTTAACTACCACTTAGTGGTTTCACTATTCATCAAAAATTGAAAGTTTTCAGAAAAATACCAAAATTTCACCCTAGGCTAATTTCGATATTCCGAATCCAAAAATGAAGTCCATTTTGAAAAATAGAATTTATAAAATTTCAAACAGTGGTTATTACTATTCATAACGGCTAGTTTTAATAATATTTTAATAGCATATCATTGTTTAGTGAAACTCGGTATTGCGTACGACGCAAGATATCGAGGAAGGCCATGGTTGCGTGTAAAGCAAGCCAAGCCAGTGTTAGTGAAAGATTCCTTTGATTTATATAACATAAAAAACAAAATATTTCACATAAAAGTCTCGGGTGTTACACTTAACCTATCTGAACTTAAAGGCTTGGTGAAAATGTCAGCTAACTGATGTTTAGTACCTATAAAATCAAGAGTAATGTCACCCTTTTGGTAATTATCTCTCAAAAATTGGTTCCTTACATCAATGTGTTTGGTCCTAGAGTGAGATATAGGATTCTTAGAGATATTGATCGCACTCGTGTTATCACAGTTTATAGATACATGTCTAAACTAATATCTGTAGTCCAATAATGTATGTTTCATCCACAGAATTTATGCACAGCAACTACCAGAAGCAATAAATTCTGATTCAACTGTAGACAATGCAACAGAGTTCTGCTTTTTACTACACCAAGATATCAGGGACTTACCTAGAATATTACATGTTCTAGAAGTGTTCTTTCTATCTAACTTTCAACTAGAAAATTCCGCATCTAAATAACTTATTAAATCAAATTATTGTCCTTTTGGATAAAATAACCCAATTTAGTAGTATGTTTAATATATTTAAAAATTATTTTTACAGTAAGAAAGTGTTACTCTTTTGGATTATCTTGAAATCTTGCACACATACACACGCTAAACATAATATCTGGTCGACTAGTAGTAAGATAGAGCAGACTCCCTATCATATGCCTGTAGTTGGTTTGATCCACTGATTTTCCAGTTTCATCAGCATCTAACTTACAAATAGTACTCATAGGTTTATTACTTTCCTTAATACTATCCAAACCAAAACATTTAAAAATATCCTTTGTATATTTACCTTGATTTAAGATAATACCATTTTCATTTTGAAAAACTTGAAATCCAAAAAAAATATTTGAGTTCTCCCATTAAACTCATTTCGAATTCATTTTACATACTCTTTAAAAATAAATACACAAAGTATTTTTAGAAGATCCAAAAATAATATCATCAACATAGATTTTTACCATCAATAAATATTTGGAAATTCTTTTAATAAAGAGAGTTGGATCAGTATTCTATTTAGAAAAACCTTTTTAAATAATAAAACTACTAAGTCTATCATACCAAGCTCATTGGGCTTGTTTTAAACCATATAAAGCTTTAAAAATCTTAAAAAGTAGATTTGGAAAATGAGGATTAGTAAATATAGGTGGTTGTTCAACAAAAACATCTTCAATTATAAAACCATTGAGAAAAGAACTTTTAACATACATTTGATATAACTTGAAATTCAGATGAGCAGCATAGGTAAGTAGAATCCTAATAGCTTCTAATATAGTTACAAGTGCAGAGGTTTCTTCATAGTCTATTCCTTCCTCTAAACTATATCCTTGTGCAACTAGTCTTACTTTGTTTCTAACTATGTTTCCTGATTCATCAACTTTATTCCTAAAAACCCATTTAGTGCCTATGGTCAAAGTTTCCTTAGTTTTGTCAACTAATTCCTAGAATTTGTTTCTTTCAAATTGGTTTAATTATTCTTGCATAGCTATTACCCAAAATTCATCATTGATTACATCATTGATATTTTTAGGTTCTAACTATTAAAGAAAGGTTGGATGTTCAACTTGATTTCTTAGATAATCTCTAGTTTGGGTTCCTCTATCTAAATCTCCCACAACAGTATCTAAAGGATGGTTCTTTAGAATCCTAGTTGGTCTGGTCAAGTTAGGGTTAGAGAATTCAGGTTCTTCTGTAGGTTTGGTTCAAATAGAATCGGGTTCTGGAAAGTTTCCAGAATTACTTTTTTTTACAGAAGGTTCACTACTTTTATCATTAAGGTCCAGAATAGACAGATCTTCTTCAAGATTTTCAAGAGAAGACTTAGGTTCATACGGATCAGTTTCAACAAATTTGATATGTACTGATTATTCCACACATTTGGTTCTTTTGTTAAAGACTCTATAAGATTTACTAGTTATAGAGTAACCTAGAAAGATTTCCTCATCACTCTTGGAAGCAAACTTGTCAAGATTATCATTAGTATTGAGAATAAAGACTTTGCAACCTAAAACTCTGAAGTAACTAACTTTAGGTTTTTTAATATTCCACAGTTCATAAGGGGTCTTTTTAAGAAAAGGTCTAATCAAGACTCTATTTATAATATAACAAGCTGTATTTATGGCTTCTTCCCAAAAGTAAATAGGTAGGTCATACTAATTAAGCATAGTTCTTTCAATTTCATGAAGGGTTCTATTCCTTATTTCGACTACACCATTCTGTTGAGGTGTACTAGGGGTAGAGAAATTGTGATTATAGCCATTTTTTGAGTAGTATGACTCAACTTCATGATGTTCAAACTGACGACCATGATAACTTCTCAAGCTCTTAATCTGAAGTCAACTAAAGTTTTCTACAGACTTGGATTATTTCATAAAGTAAGAATAAGCTTCACTTTTGTGAGCTAGAAAATATACCCAAGTATATCTAGAAAAGTCATCTACTAGGACATAGACATAGTGCTTCTCATTTAAACTATAAAATTTGGATGGTCCAAATAAATCCATTGAACCAACTCGAGAGTTTGAGAAGTTGAAACTTCTTTCTTTTATTTAAAATAAACTTTATGTTGCTTTCCCTTTTGACAGGGAGTACAAAATTTTTCTAATGGGAATTTTAGTTGAAGTAGGTCTCTAACCAAATTTTTCTTAGTCGGTTTCTTAAGTGAGTGAACATTATAGGTTCCTAATATTCTGTGCCAAAGCTAGGATTCTTTATGAAAAGAATTTAAACAGGTAACCTTTTGTTTGGCTAAAGAATTTAAATCTACAGCATGTACATTTTTATTTATCAAGGAAGTAAATACCAAATCATTTTTAAAATCAAATACATTTCAAGAATCATTTTAAAACTTAACATTAAATCCATCATCACACAACTGAAAAATTCTTAAGATATTTTATTTTAATCCATCAACAAATAAAAATTCAGAAATTAAAATTGAATCAGTGTTACCAATTTGGCCTAAGCTGATGATTTTTCATTTTGAATTATCACCAAAGGTGACATGTCCTCAATCAACCTTGATTAAACTTTTGAAACATGAGTAATATCCAGTCATATGCCTTGACCATCCACTGTCCAAGTACCATGTCTTCCTATAGGAACTTTTTAAGAAGGTTTCCTACAAAACAGGTTTAGACAGAATATTATTTTGGTACCCATATTTTCTTGGGTCCAGATAGGTTAGCAAGAAAACATTTTGGTACCCATATTTGTCTAATACATTTCCCATAACTATCAGGTTCAAAATATTTTTAATAATGTATTCTTTTTTGGTCTATTAGAATATGAAAATCTAGATGAAGCAACATAATTTCTAGAACTGTAACTAGCACCAAACTGTCCAGTTTTTGGAATAGTTTTATTCTTAACAAGTTGTCTCTGTCCAGGTTAGTATCCTAAACTAGTAGTGTACTTTGGTGCAACTAGTTTTCCAAGAATTTGAGTTAGATTATTCTTCCCATTTTTGAACTTCTCTAAGCCTATTCTAATTTTTTCATTGGAAAATTTTAGTTCAGTATTCTCCTTTAATAGTTGAGCATTCTTTTCCTTTTCTATACTAAGATCAGATTTAACAGTACTAGTCAAGGAATACTATTTCTTTAAGGTTTTATACTTGTCTTTTAGCTCATTGAAAGTATCTTCTAGTATGTTACAATATTAAAATAACTCTTCACTATACATATTTTTATAATCTGAATCATCTCCAGAATAATAAGAATTTAAAGGAGGAGTATCCAATGTTACCTCAGATGTATTTTTCATGAAACGAATATTAGCTTTTTGAGATTTTTCATCCTGAGTGGAATCAGACTTGCTTGAACTGTCTTCTGAAGCACTCTAGGTTGCTTTCATAGCTTTATTATATTTTTTTTCCTTATACTCATATTTCTTATTGTACTTTAATTTTGGACAGTCAGCTTTCACATGTCCTTCCCTATTGCATTCATAGCAGACTATGTCATCACTTTTATCATTTCTTTTCCAATCCTTCTTCCAATGACCTTTATTGTCATAATTTCCATTATAATTTGATTTTTTGAAGAAATTATTCTTTATATAAAACTTCTTGAAACGTCTGGCTATCTGATCCATTTCAGCATCACTGTCTGATGCACTCTCATCACAGCTTGAGTTATTACTTTCACTTTGAATTTTCCCTTTGTCCTTATTTTTTGAAGCAGATATCTTGAAAGCTACAGACTTCTTTCTTGGTTCATCATCTTCTTCCTTATTTACTTTCATTTCTTATTCATACATCATTAATTTACCAATGAGTTCCTTGATAGGAAAATCACTAATGTCATAATATTCTCTAATTGAAACGGATTTTCCTCTCTATATGTCTGACAAACATCTTAATATCCTCAGGATTTTCTCTTTTGTAGGAATAGATTTTCCAAGTGAGCTCATTGTATTTACAATTTCCTTGAACCTGAGATACATGTCAGAAATAGGTTCATCGGGTTTTATTTTAAAATTTTCATATTTAATAGTATAAGTGTATAGTCTCATTTCCTTAACATTGGTTGTTCCCTCATGAGAAACACCCAAAGTATCCCAAATTTCATAAGTAGTTTTACAAGAATATATTCGATTAAATTTTTCATCTCCTAAATCACGATAGAGAGAATTAATTGCTTTACAATTACTATTGTAAGCTGCTTTCGTAGGTTTATCCCAAGTAATTATTTCAGTTTTTGGAATCTCATATTGAGTCTCTATATCAGTCCAAATGTCAAATCCCATAATTTCTAAATGAATTTTCATTTTCAGTTTCCATTGGTCATAATTAACACCATTAATGAAAGGTGGCATGTTGTTAGCAGCACCTTCTAATCTATTATCCATAATTAGATTTTAGAAAATATATTTAAAGAGATAAAATTTAGAACTAACAGAAATTTAAGATCATTAAAATACAAGTAAAATCGAAGTTGAGAAACAGAGTGTTTAGAAATCCTTTATTAATAAACCTTCCTCTAAAACCAAATGTTGGTCGGAGTGGACACTCAAGAGGGAAGGTGAATTGAGTTCTAATTAAAAAATTATTCTTAAAAATAGTTATACTAAAAATAACCTAATTTAAATAACAATCTAAACTGTACTGAATTTTCAATACAATAAAGGTTCAGTTAGGTTCTCAAGATATTGATTAGTTCTCAGTTAATCTAATCTGAAGATTAGATTATCTTTTGAAACTAAACTATTGGGTTACAATAAAAAGAAACACTTACTAGTTTAACTATCAAATTTACTTTAAAACATATTAAAATTTCAAATTACTTAGCAGTGGAATATTCTATATAGTTTAACCAAAATAAACAGGCATAACAGTTTTAACCAAGAGGTTTAGTCTTAAGATTATACTTAGTCCTCTCAAACAGTTTATATAAACTTTGATCCATACCCTGGATCGGGGTTTACAACAGTACTCTGACTGTCCAGGTCCTCAGACCTCTACCACAGTTCTTCGTGGTAAATCAAAAATAACAATAGCTTACAGGTTGTCCAGGTCACACTTAACCTCTAACACTATCCACAGTGGGATACTAAAGTGTAAGGGAAATATTGAGTGAGGATTTATAAATCCTCCAGTTCAGCACAGGTGATAGAGTTTGTTTGAAAATACATAGCACACACACTACTCAAAATGTAAATAAATGAAACACAATAGAGCTAAATAAATAGTGATGAGTTTAGAATTACCTATATGTTTTGAGTGAAGCTCTGGTCTCCTTGGATTTATGCAGATGAATCATTGAGTCTTTCTATAGATTTTTTTCAAGAAAAACAAAGTGTCATTTTTGTATTTGACTTCCAGGTCCATGTTGATCAGCTTGATCAGCTTGAGTGTAGGTGAAGTCATTGGAGCTATTTACTCCTTGAATATTCAGGTTCTACAGATTCAGTATGTATTCTTCCTTCTTATTCTATGCATGTAAGTCCTTGTGTATCTCCAGAAGATCGTTTCGTATGTTCATGGAAAGACTGATCAACTCTTGTACACCAGTGGTTTTCAAGGTTCCCTTTTATATATATGTCCTCAGCTTCGGCAATGGGAATGATTACCTTTTTACAGGTACAAGGAACGGTTTCTTGACATGCCAACAACTATCATTAATTAATAGTAGATGCATTTAAAGCATCAAATATGATCGTTTCTAAATAAAAAAATAGAAATATGGTTTAGAGAAACAGTGACAAGTTTTCATCAGTGGCTCTTTGTATCAGTGAGTATGTAGCGGTGGACGTGTAACGGTAGGTCTTGCATCAGTAACTATTAGTCTCTGTAATAGTAGCTCGCTTTAATCTGTAGCTCCTTCTATTGGTAGCACCTTCTATCGGTATTTCCTTCTATCGATAGTTCCTTCTATCGGTAGTTCCTTCTATCAGTGACCTTTTTGTATCGGTGAACTTATGTATCAGTGACCCATACTAGTGATCTTGTAACGATGGACTTCATAATGGTGGTGGTTACTCTGTATCGGTCGACTTGTGCATACCGGTAGACTTATTCTATCGGTAGCTCAGTTGTAACGGTAACTTTCTGCATACCAGTGACCTTTTCCATAGTGGTTGACTTTTGTACCGGTGTACTTATCCTTATTGGTAGCTGTCTATTTGTCTATATCGGTAGCTCTTGATATAACAGTAGACTCTGTCTATCGGTGATCTTTGCTTATCGGTAGGTCTGTAACAATGACTCAACCACTTAACACATATTTGTTCTATGCAAATCATATCCAGAGTGATTTAGTATTATTTCAAAACATATATAAACATAGATAAACATTGATTAACATATTCCAATGATTATTTTGATATTTTTTTCAACATAATTTTACATATATATTAGATTATCAAAACATATTAAAACATAATTGAGATTATCAAAACAGGTGAGGTCAACAAGATTTAGTCTCAAGTTGAGACTTAGTCCTCTCTACTTGGAGATCACCTAACACAAAGCATTTTATATAAAATAAATAGTTACTCCATAGCTTGGATTGGATTTTATATAAGATAAAAAATTTCATCTCACACATGACCTCTTACACTCTTATCTATGGGAGTAAAGAAAAATATATGTCACACAAAGACATATACCACTCTTATTTGTGGGAGAAACTGATAAGAAGATAGTTTGAGAAGATATCGTGTATCTTCCAGTTTTTCTCAGGAGATAGTTGGTGTATATAAAAATAGAGTATAGCACACATTGCTCAAGTGTAATAAAAATAAGAATAGGAATGAGAAATTCAGTGTTTTAGAGTTTAGAATGGCTCGATCTATTTCAATGTAGTGTTTGGGTCTTTATTTGGTTCAGCAGTAGGGTCTGAGTCAAGTTCTCTTGAAATATTCAGGAAAACAGAGTGTCGTAGACTCTTGTTTTTCTAACTGAGGAATGTGATGATGCAGTTCTAGATTCCTAATCAAATGATTTCAGTAGAAAAATGCTTCATGATTTTAATCAGGTTCATCTTGATATGTATTTTTTGGATTGATCTTATCTACTATGTATTCTCTCTTTTATTTATTTTCATCGTCGTATTCATCTACTTATGATGAAGCATGCTCCACTTTTTATTAGCAGCAGGAGCATTTAGTAATACCTTGTACTACCCATTCTAACATGCTCTCTATCATAAATTTAAGTCTCAATCATTAAAAATATTAAATAGCATTAACTTCAATAAATATAGCCATTAGAATGATATAATTCAAAAAATTAATAAAGTAATAAAAATAGTGATGGTTTCATGTGTTATAGTGATGTCTCATGTTCCGGTGGTGTGTTTCTCTGGTGGTGTGTCATGTTCTATCATTATGATTCTAATGATACGTTTCACTGTAGGTGTCTCAGGTTTTGATGGTATGAGAGACTTTTTCAAAATTTAAGAAGGTTGGGGTTGTCTGAACTGATAGTGTGATGCAAACAATGTCTCATCTAGTAGTGTGTCAGACTTAGCCAAATTTCTAGAAAGCTCACAGTGTGATATTGGTGGTTTCATAGCTAACGATATATTATTTAGTGGTGTGAGCTCCAATAGTGTCTCCAACTTGATAAAAATATTCATTGTCAGCAGTATGAGTCGGATGGTGTAACTTCTGGCAGTATATAGATCAATTGTGTCTGACACTTTGTGAAATATTCATTCCAACAATGTGAAGTCCTAGTGATATAAAGTACCAGTGGTATATTATACTTAGAGAAAATTGGTTATGACGATGTTCCACAACCAACAGTGTCTGACACTTAGAAAAATTTATCAAAAGTTCTCAGAATATAGATTTCTTACTGGTAAACATGAAATACATCAAAATTGTTAGAATCATGCTTTTTTGATCACTAAAACTAGGAGGTCAACAAATATCTTGGACTATTTATAATTGTTTTAGTGCATAATAAGTGTTTGGGATCATATGATGTATTACTACTTCAATTATCAGTAAAAATATCATTTTATACACTCCATACACTACCTATCCTTTAATAGTGTTATAAATAGACTTTGTTAGTACCAAAAATGTGCTAATGTTATAAGTTCCTTTAAAAGTTGATGGATTTTATCAGTTCTAAAAAAGTGTAGATAAAGGGGGTCCTTTATTGGAATTATTTTAGTACTGATAAAGGGAAACCTTAATCTGTGCTATTTTTAGCACTGATGAAGGACTATTTGATTAGTTCTAGAAATAGTGGTGATTAAAGTCATGTTGTATCTGAGTGCTACAAAAATTATAGCACACTACAATGGAAAATACAAAATTTAATTGAAATTAAATTTTCATCAAGAATATAAGAAAAAACACTATGTTATAGACATTTAAAACATTAGATTGTACAATTTTATTGGTATGTAAAATTTATCATAAACATCAAAAAAATCAAAAACATCAATGTTTCTTTGTCTTTAGACCTTGAAGTCCTCTCAAAAGAGCCATATCATGCTACCAGTTTCCAAACATATGACCTCATCTTGAGAAAAAGAGTTCACTTTTATAAATTAAAAACATGTACTTTGATTCATATCAGTCACATCGTGTGTTGGGTTGACTTTTGATTCATTCTTACATGTCACACATGAATTATGGATTATTTTCCTAAATTATCAAGACAATCCAAGCACATTTTCATTGTTTTTAGTGAGTGGAATATGTTTTTAACTAAAATGTCATTTTTAAACTAAAATATTATTTAAATTCATCTCGATCTCACTATGTAATTAATTAAGGTATGAATAATTCCTAAACATCACAAATGACTTATGTATTGTTTTATTATTGTATCAAAATAATCTGAATTAATTTTCTCAGTTTTGAGTATGTGATGTATGTTGTGAACTAAAATGAAAATTTTAAATAATTACATACACTTTGAGTCAATATGATCACAATATAAGTCAAATTGATGTGAGGTTGGTTTCTAAACAGCACAAATTACATAAGAATCATTTTTCTAAAATATCAAGGTAATCTGAGAATCTTTTCTCAGTTTGTTAGAGTGAAACTTTTATTAAACTAAAATGTCATTTTTAAACTCAAAACATCGATTTCAAGTCATACCAATTATATTATATATTATATTTAGGTGTGATTGATTCCTATGAATAAAAAATAAATTATCAATCATTATCCTAAAGTGTCAAAAAAATTTGAATGTTTTCTATCACTTTTGGGTAGGTTTCATATCTTTTTAACTAAAATGAAATTTTAAAATAAAAACACACACTTTTAGTCATATCAGTCACACCATGTGTTAGATTTAAGTGAAATTGTTTCTGATGCATGCTAGGCATAGGGCATGGAAAAATTATTATTTCCAAAGTTAAAACGTAGTAATGTGGTTGACCTAGGATATCTCCTAAAGAGGATTTCACACAAAACAGTTTTTCACTTTTAAACAAGGGTAAAAATGGTGTGTTTGATAAGAAACTGATTGAATGGAAATTCAAATTCAAATGATCGAAAAACTATGATATTAAAATGGTGATTAGGTCGGGGTCGGTTTCCTAATTGTAATGTTATCCTTGTAAAATTTAATTCAAACCTCTTCTTCTTAGTTGATTAAAGTGAGTTTCCACAATTGTTTTCTCTCACTTCCTTGGTGAAATTATGATGGTGAGAGAAAACCTTACCAAGATCTCGGTTTGGTCAACTCTCCTTGCATGTGCAAAATAATTGTATTGAATATACTTAATTGACATGGGAAATAACCGATCGGGTCTTTTTTATCCCAAACAATCAAGAACATTCACTACCCATTTTACACGTACTGACGATCTTCGAGTACTTCACCACTAACCCTCGGTCTATTCCATCGTATATAAACAAGAAATTAGTGGAGGGAGATGATGATTATTTTACCAAGGAAAAAATTAGTAATGGAAATAAAATTCAAGAATGACCTCACTTGATAATAAAATACACTATATTAAATTGAAAACAACTTTTTAGAAGAAAGAAATTTCATTCAATTATGTCCAAGAACTCAAGCATTACAAAATAGAAAACCACCCCTTCCCCAATCACTCCAAATGTTTACCCCACCATGGTAAGGGTAATAGAGATGAATGGGGAATAATAAGGCAATACAAAACTATGAAAAAGAAAATAAATAAAAGCGAAAGCATAAAATTTCTCCTTTTTGGTGTCCGAGAAGGAATGGGATGGAGAATGGGAGATGTTTTGCGAGGGAGGATCTCTCCTCCTTTTATAGCCAGAATTTGTCCCCCGAATGTTGACGCATTGTATCCCCATTAAATGACATCTTCACACGTTTCACCCTTATTGAATATTGTTCATAATTATCTTGGTCATTTCCTTTCAAATTCTTAGAGGATTTGGACAAGTATTCCGAGAGTTATGCCCGTTGTACTCTCACAATTTATTTTGTCCAATCAGACTCTAGAAATCAGAAACCTCCTGATTAGGATGTTTTAATGACCCTTAAAACGGCCAATTCATACAGCCTTCCCTTCATGAAAGATGTTCTAAAACTCCTTTGACGTCCACCCACCAAATTTTATTGGGCCCACCAAGAATTTTTTATGGACCCCACACAAAAACATGGAAGATCTGTAAATAGTTTTCAAGCTCCCACTTGTGAGCTTCGTTTGAGCTTCCATATGACCGATTAAGATTTTGGTCCAAAAGTATTAAATGAATACCTAGATGTTTAGACTCTAGAAAAAATAATTTTTAAATTTGGATTAGTTTAAAAAATGTTATGGCCAAAATAAAAAATTAATTTAAAATAGTTAAAAATCCAAAATGGGCAATTTTTACTATTAAGATCAAAATATTACCAATATCTTAAAAATGAAACAATTAATCTTAAAGTAACACTTTGGTGGAATTTAAAACAATAATATTCAACATAAATTAATTAAAAATATTTTCTCTATCAGTTCCCCCATGATTAGCACTTGGACTCCTGGACAAGTAACATCAAAATCAAATCAAATCAAATACAAAACACATACCAATGAGATATACCAAATCCATACTAAGAAACAAAAATATATCATGCCTCATCAAAAAAATTATTTAAAGTTCTCTATTTTATATTATTTAATATATTTCTACTTAAATTATTATCCCATGCACACAAAACACCTACCTCATATTAATTTTATCTCATCTCACAAATGTAAATGTTCAACAAGGATTTTCTCATCCAAACTCACACAAGAGTCACCATAGGCTTGATAAATTCCTACTTATCCACCTGATGTGAGTCAAGGAAATTTTTTTCTCATGAGGACTTTTCAGGGTTGTTCTATGGATTTCGGTTGGTAGGATTTAGATGTTAAAAAATCTGAGGCTGAAAAAGGAGGGCTTGTCTCTTTTTGAAGCAAAATTGAAAGATTCTAATTTTCACTAAAACATGGTCTCCTTCTCTTCCCCTTGGTAGAAAATAGGCTCCATCATCATGATAACTCAAGGAAAGTTCACTCCATTTAGCATTTCACCAGCAAATTTTTCTTCTAAAACATTTTTTTTGAAATCTCCAGATAGGCACAACTTTCTTTCTACTTTGGAAGCTTCAGAAAGGCACAACTTCTTTTCTCATGAAAGCTCCATAAAGGCACAGATTTAAACAAAATTAAATCTTCAGTAGAAACATCAGCTCTTCAAAATTTAATATTCCACCAAAAGTGTCACCAAATGAGGTATTGCACCACAAGACATCTTCCCCCACACTTAGGTTCAACTAGATCATGCAATTTCACTTCAACAGCAGGTTGGATCGGGACAATTTTATTGTAATGTGGCTAACCTAACAGGATGTTCATGGATTCTAGGGGATAAAATGATTAATATAATTTATTCCATAATAAAAAGTATTATTTTTAAAAGGGGGCTTAAAAACAAATAAATGCCTCAATCATTTAAAACACATGTACCCCAAACCCTCAAATTTTGAAAGGAATAAATCAAATTCTGGTTAAAGAAATAATGGTCTAGTTCTCTCAAGAAATGAGTTGAATGAAATGAATATTAAAAAAAAGGTTCATAAGCCTCAAAGAAAAGTAATTTCAAAGATATATACAGTGAAATATGGCATGGGGTTCCAAAATCAGTGTACTTTTCATGAATTTCCCAAAGATTTGAACTTGAAACAAATTAATTTCAGCATTCATTTAAGCTCAGTTTCATGGAATAGATTGATTCACTCATTGAAATGGGTTTATAAAAAATAAATTATAATCATTTTAGCTCAAAAGTTTTGAAAACACACTAAATTTCAAAAATAAACACACAAATATCTGAAAAATTCTCTTTTTTGTGAAAATAGTAAACCAAACATAAGATGAAAACCTTAAACTAGAAAGTTTCCCTCCCCCGAACTTAAATTATACAGTTTACTCAATGAATTAAAATGGATTAAACATGTAAGCATATTTTAAAATGAATCACAGTAAGCATGAAAATGTAAATGAGAGTTACAACCTAACTTATTGGCAATGCAATATTGAGTTAAGTTCCTAAGTGTTGCTCTTTGAAAACCTAAAAAATTAAAAAGATAACATAATAAATTTATTAAAATAAATGAAAATAGAAATTGAAAAAGAAAAGAAGGATAAATATTATTTTAATCCCCCAAGTGAGACCTAGGTTTTGACTTCCTCGAGAGGGGTAAATCTAATCGTTTATCCCCAATCTGATGGTGGGTGAGGTTTCTTACTCATGAACCAATAAAAATTCTTCTTTCCAGTATTTGACTATTCCTTTTTGTTGAGGACTCCAAGTATATAGCACAAAAAATACACCCCTATGATAATTAATAATACTTGAAAGGTGGGGGTAGGATAATGAATGAGTCCTCTTCCTTCTTGGTTTCCACTTTCACAACATCTTCTTTATGCTCCAGTGTTTATTGAAGGTGTGCTATATCAATAGAAAAATCAAAGGGAATGTTAGAATTTAATTCTATTTGAACAAAATTAAAGCATGATGTGTTAATATCAAATTCTTTCCTTTAAATTTATACATATTTTTTCGATATTTCCTCAGGAAAATCCACTTTGATCTCCTCTTGAACACCCTCCAGTAAATGTTCAACAAGTTCAGAGAGCTCCCGATGTTCCTCTTCAGATGAATCTTCTTTTTCATTATCTTCCTCCAAGGAAATACATGTATTGGATGAGTCTGAAAAATTCAAACAAGGGGAGGTAATACTCAATTCAGTTTCAACAAAATCAAAAGATAATGAGTTCATGAAAATATTATCTCCCTAATTTTGTTCATGTTCAATCTCTTATTCAATTGACAACACCTCTTGGAGTTGAGTAGTACCAGGTAGAGGTAGGTAGTCAGTCTCCACTATATCTTCGATCTCCATTGAAAAATTCGGGATGACTGATGGGGGGTCTTCTTGGACATTGGAAACTTGATAAAATTCTGGAAATTATTGGGAGAACTCAATTATCTTTCGGGCCATTTCTTCAAAAACTTCATTTTTCATGTCCTCCCTTAGTCCATCTATGAATTTTTTGAATGTTTTACCCTCAATATTTGTTTTCCAAAATAACCTCAACTATCTATCAATAGAAGAAACACCATCCTCCTCGAAAATGGTTGAGTCAATAATTGGTTCATTTATCGGTGAATAATTTTTCCATGAATTAAAGAAATAATCATTTCAAAAAAACATGGAAAAATATTTTTTTTTAAATTGAAAAGAGTTAAATATTTATAATTAGTTTGTGGAATTGCCTCCCTGGAAACAAAACCAAGTTTGATGCATGCCTGTCGTAGGCCGTGGAAAAAAAATTATTTCCTAAGTTAAAATGTAATAATTTGTTTGACCTAGGATGTCTCCTAAAGAGGATTTCACACAAAATAGTTTATCACTTTTAAACAAGGGTAAAAATGGTGTGTTTGATAAGAAAATGATTGAATGGAAATTCAAATTCAAATGATTGAAAAACTATGATATTAAAAGGTTGATTAGGTCAGGGTCAGTTTCATAATTTTAACGATATCCTTGTTCAATTTAATTCAAACTTCTTCTTCTTAGTTGATTAAAGTGAGTTTCCACAATCGTTTCCTCTCACTTCCTTGGTGAAATTATTATGGTGAGAGAAAACCGGACCAAGATCTCGGTTTGGTCAACTCTACTTCCATGTGCAAAATAGTTGTATCGAATATCCTTAATTGACATGGGAAATAACCGATCGGGTCTTGTTTGTCCCAAACAATCAAAAAAATTCACTACCCATTTTACACGTACTGATGATCGTTGATTACTTCGCCACTAACCCCCAGTCTATTCCATCATATATAAACTAGAAATTAGTGGAGGGAGATAATGATTATTTTACCAAAGCAAAAAACAATAACAGAATTAAAATTCAAGAATGATCACACTTGATAATAAAATCCACTATATTAAATTGAAAACAACTTTGAAGAAGAAAGAAATTTCATTCAATTTCGTCCAAGAACTCAAGCATTACAAAATAGAAAACCACCCCTTCCCCAATCACTCCAAATGTTTACCCCACCATGTTAAAGGTAATCGAGATGAATGGGGAAAAATAAGGAATTAAAAAACTATGAAAAAGAGAAAAATAAAAGAGAATGCTGAAAAGTTATACTTCTTAGTGTCCCAGAAGGAATGGGATGGAGAATGGGAGATGCTTTGAGAGGGAGGAGCTCTCCTCCTTTTATAGTCAGAATTTGTCCCCCAAATTTTGACGCATTTTAGCACCATTAAATTACATCTTCACATGTTTCACCCTTTTTTATTGTTATTAATAATTCTCTTGGGAGTTTCCCCTAAAAATATCAGTGGAGTTGGACACGTATTCTGAGAGTTATGCCCGTTTTACTCTCACAATTTTTTCTGTCCATTCAAACTCGTCAAATCACAAACCTCCGGATTAGGATGCTTTAAGGACCCTTAAAACGGCCAATTCCCATGGCCTTACCTTCATAAACGATGTTAAAAAATTCCTTGATCATCCACCCACTGAATTTCACAACAATTGGGCCCACCATGAATTAATTAGGGACCCCACACCAAAACATGGAAGATCTGTAAACAGTTTTCATGCTCCCAATTGTTATCTTTGTTTGAGATTCCATATGACTGATTTAGATTTTGGTCCAAAATGATTAAATGAAGAACTGGATGTTCAGAATCTTGAAAAGAAATAATTTTGAAAATTTAATTAGTTTAGAAAATTTTATGTCTAAACTATAAAAATAATTTAAAACAGTTAAAAATCTAAAAAGGTTCATTTTTACTATTAAGCTCAAAATATTACCAATATCATAAAAATGCAACAATTCATCTTAAAATAACACTTTGGTTGGATTTAAAAAAATAATATTCAACATAAATTAATAGAAAATATTTGCTCTAGTAGTTCCCCCAAACTTAGCACTTGGACTCCTGGAAGAGTAAACATCAAAATCAAATCAAATCAAATCCAAAACACATACCAATGAGATCTACCAAATCCATACTAAGAAACAAAAATAAAACATGTCTCATCAAAAAAAAATTATTTCAAGTTCTCCATTTTAGATTATTTAATATATTTCCACTTCATTTATTATCCCATGCACACAAAACACCTACCTCGCATGAATTTTCTCTCATCTCACAAATGCAAATATTCAACCAGGCTTTTCTTATCCAAACTCACACAAGAGTCACCATAGGCTTGATAAATTCCTACTTCTCCACCCGATGTGAGTCAAGGATATGTGTTTCTCATAAGTAAATTTTAGGGTTGTTCTATGGATTTCGGTTGGTAGGATTTAGATGTTAAAAATTTTGAGGCCGAAAAATGAGGGCTTGGCTCTTTTTGAAGAAAAATTGCTAGATTCTAATTTTCATTCAAACATGGTTTCCTTATCTTCCCCTTGGTAGAAAATAGGCTCCATAATCATGAAAATCAACGAAAGTTCATGCCATTTATCATTTCACCAGCAAAAAATTCTTCTCAAACATTTTTTTTGAAAGCTCCAGATAGGCACAGCTTTCTTTCTACTTTGGAAGCTCTAGAAAGGCACATCTTCTTTTCTCATGAAAGCTCTAGAAAGGCACAAATTTTAACAAAATTAAATCTTCAGTAGAAACATAATCTCTTCAATATTTAATATTACACCAAAAGTATCACCAAATGAGGTAGTACACCACAACACATCTTCCCCCACACTTAAGTTCAACTAGATCATGCAATTTCACTTCAAGAGCAGGTTGAATAGGGAAAATTGGCTTGTAATGTGGCTAACGTGATAGGATGTTCATAGATTCTAGGGGATACAATTATTAATGTAAGGTAAATCATAATAAAAAGGATTTTTTTGAAAATGGGGCTTAAAAACAAATAAATGTCTCAATCATTTAAAACACATGTACCCCAAACCATCAAGTTTTGAAAAAAATAAATCAAATTCTGCTTATAGAAAGCATGGTCTGGTTCTCTCAAGAAATGAGGTGAATGAAAATAATATGACAAAAAATGATTCAAAAGCCTCAGAGGAAAGTAATTTCAAAGATATAGACAATGAAATATGGCATGGGATTCAAAAATCGGTGTACTTTCCATGAATTTCCCAAAGATTTGAACTTAAAAAAAGTCATTTCAGCACTCATTTAAGCTCAGTTTCATAGAATAGATTGGTTCAATAAATGAAATTGGTTTCAAAAATAAAAAATATAATCATTTTAGCTCAAAAGTTTTGAAAACACACTACATTTCAAAAATAAACACACAAATATCTGAAAAAATTCTCTTTTTTATGAAAATAGTAAACCAAACATAAGATGAAAACAATAAACTAGAAAGTTTCCCTCCCCCACACTTAAATTATGCAGAGTCCTCAGTGAATTCAAATGGATTAAACATGTAATAAAATTTGAAAATGAATCACAACAAGCAATAAAATGTAAAGGAGAGGTATGACCTGACTTATTGGCAGTGCAACGTTGAGTTAAGCTCCTAAGTGTTCCTCTTTGAAAACCTATAAAAATAAAAAGATAACATAATAAATTTATTAAAATAAATGAAAATAGAAATTGAATAAGAAAAAAAGGAAAAATATTGGTTTAATCCCCCAAGTGGGCATTGGGTTTTAACTACCTCTAGAGGGGCCGTTCAAATCATTTATCCTCAATATGATGGTGGGTGAGGTTTCTTGCTAATGATCCAAGAAAAATTCTTCTTTCCAATGTTCACATATTCCTTTTTGTTAAGGACTCCAAGTATATATCCCAAAAAATCCACCACTATAAGAATTACATAATACTTGAAAGGTGGGGGTAGTATAATGAATGGGTCCTATTCCTTCTTGGTTTCCACTTGCACAACATCTTCTTTATGCTCCAGTGGTTGTTGAAGGTATGCTACATCAATAGAAAAATCCAAGGGAATGTTAGAATGTAATTATATTTGAAAAAAAAATTAAATCATGATGTATTAATATCAAATTCTTCCCTTTCAATTTCTACATATTGTGTATCTATTTCCTCAGGAAAATCCACTTTTATCTCCTCTTGAACACACTCTAATAAATGTTCAACAATTTCAGGGATCTCCCAATGTTCCTCTTCAGATGAATCTTATTTTTCATCATCTTCCTACAAGGAAATAAATTTATTATATGAGTCTGAAAAATTTAAACAAGGGGAGGTAATACTCATTTCAGTTTCAACAAAATCAAAAGAGAATGATTTCATGAAAACATTATCTCCATCAGTTTTTTCATCTTCAATATTGTAACACCCCAAGATTTTACGAAAAATATTATTTTGCCTTGTACGCTACACCAAAAGGAGCTTTCACAACACGCATCTCTGACTTGGCTTTCATTACACGCAAGCGCGACCTTCCACGATAGCATGTGTTGTACGTAATACCGAGTTTCGCTAAACAACGATATGTTATTAAAATATTATTAAAACTAGCTGTTATGAATAGTAATAACCACTTTTTGAAATTTTGTAAATTTTGTTTTTCAAAATGGACTTCATTTTTGGATTCGGGATATCGAAATTAGCTTAGGGTGAAATTTTGGTACTTTTCGGATAACTTTCATATTCTGATGAATAGTGAAAATTACTAAATTTTAATTAAAAACAAATTTTTTAATCAAAATAATTAATAGTGATAAATTATTAATTTGAGTGGTTTTAAAGTATATTTAGAATATATTTTTACAATTTAATACAATGTTGTTCATTGGATGTAATTTCACATTTAAACCAGATATAAACAAGTGTCAATCTTTTGATAGTTATTATCTCTTAAAAACACGCTATTTGTTTTGATGACGGGAATTAATTTTTAAATTAGTTAATTTAACTGATATGTTTTTAATTAGGTAAAATAAACGTCATTTTTGAATTCATAATATCAAATTTAGCTTAGGCCTAATTTTTTGTATTTTTCTGGAAACTTTCATTTTTTGATGAATAGTGAAACCACTAAGTGGTAGTTAAAAAACTGAATTTTTTAATAAAACTTAATTTTACTGCTTCTGTGAGTGGAATTTCAAAAACCCAAGAGACACGGTTGATTTTAGTAAGTAAAATTTGGTTTAATGAGATGAAAATAATTTTTGGTGAATAGTTACTTTCTACTTTTTTTACCATGGTTAAAAGTAAATAGGGTAAAAATGATATTATTATTACCCTAAAACATGTCCTAATTCTATTGGATAAGTTTAATTTGACCAAAAACAACCTTAGGAATAAAATATGACCATTTAGGCCCACTTGGATTAGATTAGGACATTTATTATTAATTTATTTAAAGAATGGTTAAAATAGTTAAAATCAAAGTTTAATAAGTAAATCATTTTTAATATAGGGTTATACATAAGATAAATCAGACTATAAATATTCATTAGAAATATAAAAGTATTTCCTACATAATGGTATTTTATTTGTAATTTTTATACATTAAATTATTTAATTTATTTTTGACACAAAGATGATGCAGTAATTATCTTATTAATAAAATATTGACATAATTGATGTTATAAATACCTAAATAAATGTAATTTGAGACTTTTTATAAATTACACTAATTTTCTAGGTTAATATGACATGTTATTATTCATTTAATTAACTTTTTTCGAACTAATAATTCTGTTATGATTTTCACAAAAATCAATTACTAAATAGTGTCAAAATTGACATAAAATAGTTTTTAAAACAAATATTATATTATTAAATGTTATTTTGTTCCTAAAAATATAAGGTTCGGCCAAATGACTTAGATAAGGTTATATATATTAATAATAAAAACTTGGGGTTAGTTTGGCTTCTTATAGTAAGTTTATTAACCTTATAGTGTAAGAACACAAAAAGACACGGTAAAAGTAAAATTATCTAACTTAAAGTTAAATATAAATGATAAGGTTAAAATAGGAAACTAAACTTGTCTAAATTATATTGGATGAGAGGATTTAGACCCATACCCACCTTATCTTCTAAATAAATCAATTTTTATCTATTTAAAACCGAATATAGCATTATAATAAAATAATATTTTTAGTTTTTCCAAAGGTGCCCCTCTCCTCCCTTATAAAAGGGCACCTCCTCCCTCTCTTCCTCACACCACTTTGAGCCTTCAAGATCATCCAACCCCTGCCAATTTCTCCTCTCCACTTCCCTATAAACATATTAGAGGTCCCAGTCTTCTTCAAAGACCAATTTTAGTGCCCTAAAAGGAGGTCTCAAAGAAGCGCTTCAAAGAAGAGGTAATGTCCGTTACCGATTCTTTCAACTTTATTTCTTCCTCCACTTCTTCTTCTTTAGGTGTTTCATTATGAATTAATAACATTAGTATCACTCATATACTGATATGTTATTATAAGTATGAAATAACCCTATTTCACCATCTATCCATCCTACGGAAAACGAAATCACCGCGCGTGCGTGCGTACGGAATACCGTCTCCATGCTGTGGTGTAATCTATTTTCCACCACCACATTACGTGGATGGGTATAATGGTGTAAAGAATAACTATATATGATTATTGTAAATTGATATTGATTCTGAAATAGTATACATACAATACAATACAATTCCACGATCATGGGAACGATATCATCGCTCGTGCGTACGTACAGAATACCGTCTCCATGATGTGATGCAACTCGTTCTACATGATTTTCATTGCATAATGATTACATAAATTAATTGAGTGAATAAATATGATATATATTACACTAATACCATTCTGGAAATGAGGTATCTATGACCTAAAAAGAATAATAATAATTTATTCGACAAAACATGCATAAGAACAAAAAGTAATAAACACCTGAATAACAAGTAGCAATGAAATATTAATAATAATAAGCTAAAAATATGACCATATATGATACCATAACAATGAGTATGATTCTGGAATAATTCAATGACATTATTTAAATCATTATACTGGAGTTTCGGACACTTACGAAGCAAATCGGACCTAAGGTAAGGGAAAATATCACAATCTCATTTTATCCGAGATTGTTTGTACTTTGGTCTTTACTGGGGTGTATTTTATCATCCACATACATGTTTCCTCAATATGTTATATTGTTTCCATCCACCTACAGTTTTTTAAATCCAATTTTACCCTTTGGTGGGTTTTTAGTAAAAGATATAAAAGGAATCTTTTGTCGTTTTTCATACGAGGTACTTTTTGACTTTTCCGACAAAAGTACGGGAAGAATGTTTTTTTAACTTATACCGCATGAATGGATTTTTAAAACTTTATTTCGAAGAAGCTTCCTTTACAAGTTTTCAAGTTTATTTTTAATCAACTTCTTTTAGTTTAGAATTGTATGACATGTTAAGAAAGGAAAATTGTTTTTGAAGTAGAAAGGATATTTTCCTCAAGAATGGAGTTCAAGTGTTTTATCAAAATTATTTTACATCTAAGACAATAAAGGGTTATGTTTCTATCCATATTATTAAATTGATTTGATTATGTTGTATGGATTTACTTTTATGAATTCCTTTATCTTATATGAATTGTTTTATGATGTCACGATGTTTAAGATTCCCATTTTTATTACATGGGTTATGCTATGATGTATGGTTTATGATTTTGTGGCACACATAAGAATGGTATCATTATGAGATGGGTGGGACCTATATCTCCCTTAAATGCATTGGCTAAAGATTTTATATCTCATGAGATAGACATGGATGGAATGGCAGGTTAAACCGGTTCAGTGAAACAGGACTGAAACGAGGAATAAACTCGGTTCAGAAATGGACTTTGTCCACTAAGATAGTCTTGGAAATGAGTCTTGACTAATAAGAAAAGATTCTCTATGATTATGTGTGTATTCCACAAAGCTTAATGTTTTAAGTTATGATTATTTTGATTACATTTCACTACCATGATTTATCCCATGTTATGAAATTATGATCTCTTTTGCAGGGTAATATTTCTAAATTGTTATGTTCTTATGAATATGATGTGATTGATATTTCTTTTGTTTACCCTTACAGAGCATTTGAGCTCACCCTTTTATGTTTTCTTTTCCCCAAGATATAAAGAAAGGTTTTAGGTAAGAAAAAAAGGGAAGATCTTTATGGGAGATGTTGAATATCTTTCACCACGATTAGAAGATTATATTCCGAGTTTCCAAAGACACTAAACTATTACGGTCCTTGTGTGTGTGTTTTTTAATGTACTAAGTATTCCGCAAAAGTAATGTAATGTCCATGTATGTCAAGCTTAGGGTCTCTACAGTTGGTATCAGAGGAAAGGTTTAGTCAAACTTTGGAAACTAGGATGCGAGAACTTTAGTGGGATCCCTAGAGATATTTCTAAGGTATGTCTAGGGATGTCCCTAAGGTTAAGTATAAGTATAGGTTATAGTACTAGAATTACAGTAACGATCTTAGAATTAAACCTAAGATGTCAGATATTTAGGGTACTCCCCCTTTACTATGTTGTTTTCCCTAGCATGATTTTTACCTCTCACACTATTCTTTTTGGGTTTTAGACGATGGATGGAACCCGAAGGAACCGTGTTGATCAATGCAATGGACAATGCAATGATTGTCCTCCTAAACAAACAAATGTTATGGGAGATGGAGTGAAAAATCTTATTGCTATACTTGCACAAGCTATGAATCATTCTGGACTTCCAAATGAGCAGAGAAGGGAACAATATTCTATTGAGTCCTTCATGAGGAAACGTCCACCTTCTTTCAGTGGGTCTTCTGATCCACTTGTTGCTGAACAATGGATCAGTACCACTGAAAAGATATTTTAAGTTCTTCAATGTTCTGAAAATGATAAAGTCATCTTAGCAGTATATCGTTTTGAAGGTGAAGCTGATCAATGGTGGAATCTTATCAAGAATACGAGGCCAATAGATGAAATTGAGTCCATGGAATGGGACGAGTTCAAGATCTTATTTTTCAATAATTACTTCCCTCGTATTCTTAGAACAAAGATGGAGAAGGAGTTTCTTGAACTAAAGCAAAAGGATGATGAATCTGTTGGTGTATACGAAGCAAATTTTACAAGGCTTGCAAGGTATGCATCTGGATTTATCATCCAACCTGAAAGCAAAGTTGATCGATTCTTCAGTGGCTTAAAACCAAATCTTCGAAGGGCATTAGATATAAGAGACTTTAGTATCTATGAAGAAATTGTGCGTTGTGCTATCAAGGTAGAAATGTAAGTTGGTGTTACTTATCCATCTCATAGTTTTGACAAGAAACGAAAGATGGAGTTCAAGGAGAAATCTCAGAATAATGGTGAAAAAAAGATGAACGTTTCCTTATGCTCAAAGTGTGGAAAGAAGCATGGTGGAGATTGTCTTAAAGGGACTAGAAAATGTTTTATGTTTGGAAAAGAAGGTCATCGAGTAGCTGAGTGTCGAAGTAATGGAAAAAGGGTTGCTAATGGTGTGAATAAATAAAAGACTGCAGAGAACGCACCAACAACACTTCAATGCTTCAAGTGCAATGAAATGGGGCATTATGCTAATCAATGCCCTAATCCAAGGTTTAATGATGATCAAAATGAGCAACCACTTAAGGCAAAGGAAAAAAGGTAAGTCACATGCGATCACTATTGGCGATGTTGAATATGACAACGATGTGGTGGAATGATTAAGTGTTTATGTAATGGGATCCCAAAATAATGTTGTATATAGTATCATGGAATATTGGAATATTTATGTATTGGTCTATTTTGGTTTTCAATAATTTTATGGTACCAGTAACCATGGGAAGTGATTGAGATATTTTTGGTAAGCAGATGATATGCGCATAATGAAGGGATAAGAAGATAATGAGATGTTTGATTGTATTCATGAGCTCGTGATTGATATAAGGACTAAGTGATATCATGGTTTGAGTATAAAGAATTTTGAGGATTTTGGTTTGTGGAAAGTGTTAACTTTTAACTGCATTCATGTTTTCACTAAGGTTCAATGGGTATTCATTATTCAAGAGAATACATGATTAAGGTATTCACATGTTTGTAATTTGACCAACAAGATATATCTTATGATATATGGGGGATAAATTATGGCATTCACATGATTGTTATGTGACATTTCAAGTAATCATTTTCTTTATACTATGAGCTTGGACCGAAGTATTTTAGATAAGCCTAAAGATTGGAATGGATTATGTTGGACATAAGTTAGTATTGTTTAAGAATAGAAATTTTTTTGATATTATTGATGGGATGTTATAGTAATATAGATTTAGAAAAAGGACAACCTGCAGGACGGGCGACAGCCCATCGCGTCGGACAAGGCTGTGGGAATCGAACCCACAACCGAAGTGCGACTGGCCTTTATCGCCTACCACTGGCCTACAGGAAGTCCCTGGTTAGTAGAAACTAGTTTTATTTTATTACGCGGTATGATATATGAAGTATAGGTTCATTCTTGGAATCGTATACAATTAACCTCACTATAGATGGACTTATGTATATTTGATAACTTTTGCTAACCTTTTGTTTGAAACAGATGGAATGACCCATCATTCTATCACATGATCTATTAACACTTCATGAATAACAAATTTAACTTCATTTAATTAAGAGATGAAGTGTAAATTGTTCAAAGCATGAACAACAGTGAGATTGTACCAAAATAAAGTAAGTATTTATTCTAATTCAAATTCTTCAACTTTAGGGAAATGATCTTGAAAACCAAAAATTTTGTCCTAGTGCCCTTATATCCGATGAATCAGATGGTACCCTAGATCATCAAAAATTTATGGCTTTGTGATTGTTGGATTTTTCATAGCCATGTTCTCTACCACTCTCCATCAAAACATGACGGTTAGATTTCTCTTTCATATCCATATTTTCACCTATGTTCTCCTATGTGGAAACCCAGTGATTAGTTAATTTGGGTAACCGTTACGTTTCATACGTTAGTTTTTAAATCCAAGTTTTGGTATTCCTTTTTACGATGTGGGTTTATATTAAAGAAACTTTCGAGTAGTAACCCATTTATAACCCCGACGAATTTCGAGGGCGAAATTCATTTTAAGGGGGGTAGAATGTAACACCCCAAGATTTTACGAAAAATATTATTTTGTGTTGTACGCTACACCAAAAGGATCTTGCACAACACACATCCCTAACTTGGCTTGCATTACACGCAAGCGCAACCTTCCACGATAGCGTGTGTTGTACGCAATACCGAGTTTCGCTAAACAACGATATGCTATTAAAATATTATTAAAACTAGCCATTATGAATAGAAATAACCACTTTTTGAAATTTTTTAATTTTTTTTTTCAAAATGGACTTTATTTTTGGATTCGGAATATCGAAATTAGCTTAGGGGGAAATTTTGGTACTTTTCGGATAACTTTCATATTCTGATGAATAGTGAAAATTACTAAATTTTAATTAAAAAGAACTTTTTTAATCGAAATAATTAATGGTGATAAATTATTAATTTGAGTGGTTTTAAAGTATATTTAGAATATATTTTTACAATTTAATACAATGTTGTTCATTGGATGTAATTTTACATTTAAACCAGACATAAACAGGTGTCAATCTTTTGATAGTTATTATCTCTTAAAAACACGCTATTTGTTTTGACGACGGGAATTAATTTTTAAATTAGTTAATGTAACTGATATGTTTTTAATTTGGTAAAATAAACATCATTTTTGAATTCATAATATCAAATTTAGCTTAGGCCTAATTTTTGGTATTTTTTTGGAAACTTTCATTTTTTGATGAATAGTGAAACCACTAAGTGGTAATTAAAAAACTGAATTTTTTCATAAAACTTAATTTTACCGCTTCTGTGAGTGGAATTTAAAAAATCCGAGAGACACGGTTGATGTCAGTAAGTAAAACTTGGTTCAATGAGATGAAAATAATTTTTAGTGAATAGTAACTTTCTACTTTTTTTACCACGGTTAAAAGTAAATAGGGTAATTAAGGGTAAAAATGATATTATTATTACCCGAAAACATGTCTTAATTCTATTGGATAAGTTTAATTCGACCAAAAACAACCTTAGTAATAAAATATGACCATTTATGCCCACTTGGATTAGATTATGACATTTATTATTAATTTATTTAAAGAAGGGTTAAAATAGTTAAAATCAATGTTTAATAAGTAAATCATTTTTAATACAGGGTTATACATAAGATAAATTAGACTATAAATATTCATTATAAAGATAAAAATATTTCCTACATAATGGTATTTTATTTGTAATTTCTAGACATTAAATTATTTAATTTATTTTTGATACAAAGATGATGCAGCAATTATCTTATTAATGAAACATTGACATAATTGATGTTATAAATACCCAAATAAATGTAATTTGAGACTTTTTAGGAATTACACTAATTTTCTAGGTTAATATGACATGTTATTATTAATTTAATTAACTTTTTTCTAACTAATAATTCTGTTATGATTTTCAAAAAAATCAATTACTAAATAGTGTCAAAATTGACATAAAATAGTTTTTAAAACAAATATTATATTATTAATTGTTATTTTATTACTAAAAAACTACGTTTCGGCCAAATGACTTAGATAAGGTTATATATATTAATAATAAACAACTTGGGGTTCGTTTGTCTTCTTATAGAAATTTTATTAACCTTATAGTGTAAGAACACAAAAAGACACAGTAAAAGTAAAATTATCTAACTTAAAGTTAAATATAAATGATAAGGTTAAAATAGGAACCTAAACTTGTATAAATTCTATTGGATGAGAGGATTTCGACCCATACCCACCTTAGCTTCGAAATAAATTAATTTGGAGCTATTTAAAACCGAATTTAACTTTATAATAAAATAATATTTTTAGTTTTTCCAAAGGTGCCCCTCTCCTCCCTTATAAAAGGGCACCTCCTCCCTCTCTTCCTCAGACCACTTTGAGCCTTCAAGATCGGCCAACCCCTTCCAATTTCTCCTATAAAATTCCCTAGAAACATCCTAGAGGTCCTGGTCTTCTTCAAAGACAAATTTTAGTGCCCTAAAATGAGGTCTCAAAGAAGCGCTTCAAAGAAGAGGTAATGTCCGTTACCGATTCTTTCAACTTTATTTCTTCTTCAACTTCTTCTTCTTTAGTTGTTTCATTATGAATTAATAACATAAGTATCACTCATATACTGATATGTTATTATAAGTATGAAATAACCCTATTTCACCTTCTATCCATCCTACGGAAAACGAAATCACTGTGCGTGCGTACTTACGGAATACCGTCTCCACGCCGTGGTGTAATCTATTTTCCACCACCACCTTACTTGGATGGGTATAATGGTGTAAATAATAACTATATATGATTATTGTAAATTGATATTGATTATTAAATAGTATACATACACTCCAATACAATTCCACGATCATGGGAACGATATCATCGCTCGTGCGTACGTACGGAATACCATCTCCACGATGTGATGCGACTCGTTCTACATGATTTTCATTGCATAATGATTACATAAATGAATTGAGTGAATAAATATGATATATATTACACTAATACCATTCTGGAAATTAGGTATCTATGACCTAAAAATAAGAATAAGTATTTATTCGATAAAACACGCATAAAAACAAAAAGTAATAAACACCCGAATAACAAGTAGCAATGAAATATTACTAATAATAAGCTAAAAATATGACCATATATGATATCATAAAAATGAGTATGATTCTGTAATAATTAAATGACATTATTTAAATCATTATACAGGAGTTTCAGACACTTGAGAAGCAAATCGGACCTAAGGTAAGGGAAAATATCACAATCTCATTTTATCCAAGATTGTTTGTACTTTGGTATTTACTGGGGTGTATTTTATCATACACATACATGTTTCCTCAATATGTTATATTGTTTCCATACACCTACAATTTTTTAAATCCAATTTTACCCTTCGGTGGGTTTTTAGTAAAAGATATAAAAGGAATCTTTTATCGTTTTTCGTACGAGGTACTTTTTGACTTTTCCGACAAAAGTACGGGAAGAATGTTTTTTTTAACTTATACGGCATGAATGGATTTTTAAAACATTATTTACAAGAAGCTTCCTTTAAAAGTTTTCAAGTTTATTTTTAATCAACTTCTTTTAGTTTAGAATTGTATGACATGTTAAGAAAGGAAAAGTGTTTTTGAAGTAGAAAGGATATTTTCCTCAAGAATGGAGTTCAAGTGTTTTATCAAAATTATTTTCCATCTAAGAAAATAAAGGGTTCTGTTTATATCCCTATTATTACATTGATTTGATTATTTTGTGATGGATTTATTTTTATGAATTCCTTTATCTTCTATGAATTGTTTTATGATGTTACGATGTTTAAGATTCCCATTTTTATTACATGGGTTATGCTATGATGTATGGTTTATGATTTTGTGGCACACATAAGAATGGTATCATTATGAGATGGGTGGGACCTATATCTCCCTCCAATGCATTGGGTAAAGATTTTATATCTCATGAGATAGACATGGCTGGAACGGCAGGTTAAACCGGTTCAGCGAAACAGGACTGAAATGAGGAATGAACTTGGTTCAGAAATGGACCTTTTCCACTAAGATAGTCTTGGAAATGAGTCTTGACTAATAAGAAATGATTCTCTATGATTATGTTTATATGACACAAAGCTTCATGTTTTAAGTTATGATTAATGTGCTTACATTTCACTATCATGATTTATCTCATGTTATGAAATAATGATCTCTTTTGCAGGGTAAGATTTCCAAATTGTTATGTTCTTATGAATATGATGTGATTGATATTTCTTTTGTTTACCCTTACTGAGAATTTGAGCTCACCCTTTTATTTTTTCTTTTCCCCAGGATATAAAGAAAGGTTTTAGGTAAGAAAAAAAAAGGGAAGATCTTTATGGGAGATGTTGAAGATCTTTCACCACGATTAGAAGATTATATCCTGAGATTCCAAAGACACTAAACTATTACGGTCCTTGTGTGTGTGTTTTTGTAATGTAATAAGTATTCCTAAAAAGTAATGTAATGTCCATGTACATCAATCTTAGGTTCTCTACAAATATCTTCTTCAATGGGCAACACCTCTTGGAGTTGTGTAGTACCAGGAAGAGGTAGGTAGTCAGTCTCCACTATATCTTGGATCTCTATTGAAAAATAAGGGATGACTAATGTGGGGTCTTCTTGGACCTTGTAAACTTCATAAAATTATAGAAAGTATTGGGAGAACTCAGTTATATTTTGAGCCATCACTTCAAAAACTTTATTGTTCATGTCCTCCTTTAGTCCATCTGTGAATTGTTTGAATGTTTTCCCCTCATTATTTGTTTTCCAAAATAACCTCACTTTTATAACAATAGAAGAAACACCATCCTCCTCGAAAAAGGTTGAATCAATAATTGGTTCATTTATCAGTGGGTAATTTTTTCATGAATTAAATAAATAATCATTTGAAAACAACATGTAAAAATATTTTTTAAAAATTTGAAATGAGTTAAATATTTATAATTAGTTTGTGGCATTGCCTCCTTGGAAACGGCGCCAAGTTTTACGCATGTTTGTCATAGGTTGTGGCAAAAAAATTATTTCTTAAGTTAAAATGTAGTAATGTGGTTGACCTATAATGTCTCCCGAAGAGGAGTTCACACAAAACAGTTTGTCACTTTTAAACAAGGGTGAAAAGGGTGTGTTAGATAAGAAAATGATTGAATGGAAATTCAAATTCAAATGATTGAAAAACTATGATATTAAAAGAGTGATTAGGTCGGGGTTGGTTTCCTAATTGTAATGTTATCCTTATTCAATTTAATTCAAACCACTTCTTCTTAGTTGATTAAAGTTAGTTTCCACAATCATTTCCTCTCACTTCCTTAGTGAAATTATGATGGTGAGAGAAAACCTTGCCAAGATCTCGGTTTGTTCAACTCTCCTTACATGTGCAAAATAGTTGTATTGAATATCATTAATTGACATGGGAAATAACTGATCGGGTCTTGTTTATCCCAAATAATCAAGAACATTCACTACCCATTTTACATGTAATGACGATCGTTAAGTACTTCACCACTGACCCTTGGTTTATTCCATCATATATAAACCAGAAATTAGTGGAGAGAGATAATGATTATTTTACCAAGGAAAAAATCAATAACAGAATTAAAATTCAAGAATGGTTGAACTTGATAATAAAATCTGATATATGAAATTGAAAATAACTTTGAAGAAGAAATAAATTTCATTCAATTACGTCTAAGAACTCAAGCATTACCAAATAGAAAACCACCCCTTCTCCAATCACTCAAAATTTTTACCCCACCATGGTAAGGGTAATCTAGATGAATGGGGAAGAAGAAGACATTAAAAAACTATGAAAAAGAAAATAAATAAAATATAAAGCTGAAAAGTTATCCTTATTGGTGTCCTAGAAGGAATGGGATGGAGAATGAGAAATACTTTGAGAGGGAGGAGCTCTCCTCCTTTTATAGCCAGAATTTGTCCCCAGAATGTTGATGCATTGTAACCCCATTAAATGACATCTTAACGCATTTACCCCTTCTTTAATGTTGTTCATGATTTTCTTGGGTGTTTCCCCTAAAAATATCAGCGGATTTCGATAATTATTCCGAGAGTTATTCCCATTTTACTCTCACAATTTATTCTGTTCCGTCAGACTCACTAAATCGAAAACCTCCTGATTAGGATGCTTTAATGACCCCTAAAACGAACAATTCCCACATCCTTCTCTTTATAAAAGATGTTCGAAAACTCCTTTATCATCCACCCACCAAATTACACAACAATTGGGCCCATAAATAAATATTTAGGGACCCCACACAAAAACATGGCAGATCTATAAACAGTTTCCATGCTCCCACTTGTGAGCTTCATTTGATCTTCCATATGACTGATTCATCTTTTGGTTCAAAAGGATTAAATGAAGAACTGGACTTTTAGACTCTAGAAAAGAAATATATTTTAAATTTAGATTATTGTAGAAAATTTTATGTCCAAACAACAAAAATAATTTAAAACAATTAAAAAACCGAAATGGGCCATTTTTACTATTAAGCTCAAAATATTACCAATATCATAAAAATGAAACAATTAATCTTAAAGTAAAACTTTGGTGTGATTTAAAACAATAATATTAAATTTAAATTAATTAAAAATTGTTTCTCTATCATTTTCTTACACATCATAAAATACTTATGAATTATTTTCCTAATTTATAAAAATAATCTCAATTTGTTTACTTGGTTTTGAGTATGTCACACATGTTTTTAACTAAGATTTCTTTTAAAGATGAAATCACACACTGTGGGTCATAACAGTATTAGAATGTATCATATTTATGTGTGGATTATTTCTACACATACAAAATTTCATATGGATCATTTCCCTAAATTATCAAGGAAATTTGAGTGTGTTTTCTTAGTTTTTAGTGAGTGAAACACACTTTTAACTAAAATGTCATTTTTAAATTGAAAACACTCATATGGGGACATACCAGTTAAACCATGTATCAAATTGAGGAACAATTTATTCCTACATGTCAAAAAGGACTTATGTGTAATTGTACTAAATTATCAAAACAATTTGAATGTGTATTTTTGGTTTTGATTATTCACGTGTCTTTGTAACTAAAATTTCTATTTAAACTGAAACTATGCACTATGAGTCATTTATAAGTTAAAAAACATAGATAAGAAAATAAATTGGTCAAATAAAGAACAAATAGTTCTATGGAGAGAACAAATAGTACATATTTCTGATCCTTGTTGATGACCTGGTCAATGATATCATTTTTCTCTGATCATTATGTGCTCTTAATAGAGCATAAAATGGTCAAAGAAAAAGAAATTATCGATGAAGTCATTTCTTCATGATCTTTCTTAAAATTAACTAAATAAGTATTAGATAAAAATTATAATGATATTTACTAAAAAACTATATAAAAAGATGCTAAAATTAACTAAATAAGTAGTTGAAAGTTACATCTCCATTATGTCTCTAAACATTCTGACACCATTTATTTGGAACATTCATTTCTAAAAATATATATTTCTTATTATAAATATGAAGACTATCAAGAGTACAAGTATTACTTGAAAATTATAAATAAACAAATGAATAATAATCTTTTAAAATGAAATTATATTTATCATCAGAAATACCTCTTCAAGGATGTTATTTTGTTGATGAAATATGATATCTTTCATAAATTTTTGAACATAATAAATAAAATATTTTCCATTAGTTTGTTTTGGAAACTACAGGAATATTAAAAAAATCAATTAATTTGTTTTCATATATTTTTTAATAGTGAAATATTATTATATATACCTGAAAACTTATCCACTTATAGAAGTCGATAGGATTATTGTTCTCATAGATTGTCCTGATGCCATTATTTTAATGATATCATAACAAAATTTTCATTAAAACATAATATAAAATTTATATCTTGAAGTTAATTTGTAAAATGTTTCATGTGGTGTATTAAAAATAGATAATCATCATCATGTTTGGACTATTTGTTGGGCTTCCATGAATTGAACCAAATAATAAATATTTTGAGTATCTAGATTGATTGCAATAAGAAACCAATATTGCCTAAAAAATAATAAGGAATAACTAATGAAAGGAATAAAAACATATTTTATATGATTAAATTATAGATTTGTACCCATGAATCATGATAAATACGAATATTTTTTCATTTTTAATTTTTTTTTCTTAGACATAGCGGTGATTTTTCAACTATTACTAAGTATTTCTCTTCTCTAAGTGATATTTTTTTATATAGAATTTATGTGAGGAATAATGATTACAAATTTTTTGTTTAGAGTTTTTTCACATATAAAAATATTAATATATATGCCAGTAAAAAATATGAATATTTTTTAACTACAATTAACATAAGAGATCATCTATTGGAAAAACAAATTATGAAAACCTAATTTATGTATACATTTATAACTCAGACTCCTAGTTATTCATACTTGATAATTTCATTTAAATTCTCAAGACTATAAAATTATGTAATGACCTCTATATAAATTTTTTATTTAGAATAAATTATAGTTGTATTAAAAAATTTGAATGTTGTATCCATATGACCTTTTAAAATTATTAAATGAATAAGTTGAACTCGTGGGGAAGAAGTACTTTCTGAAGTTCCTTTTCATCAATTGGTTGATCCTTATGATTTTTTTATTCAACCTTCCATTTCCCCTTCCCTTTTTCTATTTTTAATAACATTAATCGATTTAGAAATTTTTTCATTAATTGTTAAATATTATTCATTAAAATAAATTGGATAGTAATACATCCTTATCTATTAGTGTTTTTAAAAGATTAAATGCCCATGCTATAGAAGTTTCAATAGAAATTTCAACCATGTTAACATCCATATCATCAAGTGTAATAGGTAGCTTGGTGCTTGGATCATGATCTATGTGAATCCCCACTCTCACTGTACCTTTTGGAATTTTTTTATTGTGTATAATATCTCCTTTGATATGATACATTATACCCCTCATAATACGATGGTGGGTGGTTAAGGATAAAAATAAATCACAATAAATTTTCAACATATAGAATATCAAAATAAAAAGGTATTAGAATATTCTCGATTCACATTTCTTAGAAAAAATAATTATAAAATTGATTACTTGTGGTAAGAAAAACCTTTGAGGGGAATGGATTTCCTCAAATTTGGGGGGGTCTTTATGTAATGGTTTTTTTTGTGTTGTTTCTTATATTTTATGTCTTCCTATAACATTATATAACAACTCAAACTGCAAATTATGTTTTTTTATAGAGAACATATGCATGTATGTATCTCATCCATTATCTTATCTTTACCTTTTGTATATTTATTTTCTCAAAATATTTTTAAGGTGAGACTCCAAAACCCACAACTTTGATGTGCCCATATTTTTCTAGTCGCTTCAAGGCCACTAATGGTATTTGTTCATTGATTATAGTCGATAATGATTCTTCTATCTAAAATAGATAAAACAAATATAGGTAAATAAGTCATCATTATTATGTAATATCAATTTAAAGAAGAACAAGTTTTTATTATTTCATGATTACATATTCTTCCCATAATTTTTGTGTTCTCTTATCTATTTTTATTCCAATTTTATTTACTTGATCCTCTATCAATGGATCATGACTTGGGATGGAAGTTTCTTTGGATTTTGATTCATCAATATGTATATAAAAAGAGGAACATAGTTATGTTATTGTTTCATGACACATAAAATTATTACTATTTATTTAAAATCTATACCATTTTTTCAAGTGAATCATAACCTATTCTTGATTTATAGTAGGGGTATGTTGGTTTTTCTACATGCTATTTATTTTCAAAACACGGTAGCTATTTAATAAGTTAATAGTTCCAAATATAATTAATCAATACATATATTATCAAGTAATTTATTACTAATCACAATTTACATGAAAAGATTCCTCCTCCTGATGATCAATAAATGCATTCCAAGTTTCTTGGTTTATCATGCATGCATACATCTATGGTAGGTTCATGTTTACTTTCCCTTTAGCATCCCTGAGATTATGCTTTATAATAATTGTCTAAAAGATTCTATGATACATTTCTATAACCATTAATACAAGATTCATTCAACATTCATCTAGTATAAATTCAATCTACAAGGGATAATGAATAGTAAATTAATATTTGATTTTTATTGTAAAATAAGGAAACAATATAGTAATGTTACACTAATCTCTTCCTAAATTAATGCCCTAACCATGGTAACAAAATAGTTACACATAACTACATCAATTGAAATTTGAATTTGAGTAGTGATCCTAGTGTAACTAATAAAAATAGACTTATTGGGGTTAGCAGGTTGGTCACCTGTATTCTATCCAACCTAAAATTTGATGCCACTACTCCTCACCTTACTAAATTTTTTAACATATTCACACTACTACGTAGCTATTTTTTATAGTACATAAGTTTTTCACCTTATAACATTGACTCAACTTCAACATTTTCAATATCTTTTTCCTCATGATTCATACCATCATCATGTGGAGAAACATATTATCCCTTTTCATTGGGAGAATTATCATGTTGAGAAACATATTGTTCCTCATGATTAGGAGCATAAAAATTAAAAGAATCTGTTATCTAGAGAAGTGGTTGAAAATCTTATTTAGATTACTTAAATTCAATGGTAAAATAATAATAATATGACGTAAAATAATGTATATTACAAAAAATATATAACTTTATTACTGCACTCTCTATTTCTTATTTAAAGGTTGAAGGAATTTAAACCCTCAAACGAGTATCCAAATCCCCTAATTAGGGTATCCTCTAACATAAAATACCACATCTATATTAGTACCATACCAAAATGATTTTGAAGTTCCAAGGAAGTAGTTGTCATCAAAAGAATTGATATTCAACCCTTCAATGGTTTTGGTCAATAGAAGAATAATTGACTAATTTTTATTTACAGGATCTTGAAAAAAAATACATTTTTTAACTATGATTTCCATAATAAATGGGTCATCCATGTACATTTAATTAAATACACTTTCATGAATCCAAATTCATCAATTTTAATTTCACTCATGTTATCAACCAACTTGCATTGAAAAATCAGAACTTGGAATATTGCACAATATAGCTCCCATTTTTTGTTTGATGATGCAAAAATATGACATATTTTGATAAATTGTATTTTTACATTGGTACCATATACATGAATTACTTCAGACACAAGTTCAAATCCCATTACTTTGTGGGTTTTAACATATGGTGTAATGGAAGAGTCTTATTTTACACACTTATTGTGATATAAAATTCATTTTTTATATTTATAAATTGATTAATAATACCAATATTTATTTCCTTTTATGTTTTATGGAAGGATAAAATTATTGTTTAAAAACAAGATTAAATATAAATAACTCAAGATAAAAATGATATCCCACTTCATCCCATAGGAAAAGGATAAATTCCAAGGATTCAAACCAAAGAAACAGTCCAAAACAGAGAAAAAGATACAATAAAATAGTCATTTACAATGTAAATAGTAATTTAGGATGTAAAAAATGAATAATTCAAGGCTTAAAGACAAAGAATAAAGAAAAATAATTTTTTTGTGAAATGGAAACATGATTCACAGTGTAAAACATATGTGTCAGCCGAGAGACCCCCTTGAATTTTTTTAGGCTATAAATTTTGGTCGTAAACCTATCCTCTAGTGTTGAATCGAACATTTTACACCCTAAAAGCACTATTTATGATGTAAAACTAATGGTTAAAATTAGAAATGTCCATATTTGAAATAATTAATTCTAAATGTTGCTTTAATGATCCCATTATGACCCAAATCTTTCTAGACCCATTAATAACCCATTTATTAATCCCAAGGAAGTGATTGAGGTCAATAAATAAGTGGAAAGAAGGATTGAAAGAGAATCGACTAGTTAGAGAGAACCTACCATTGCACTGCAGTTAGGGTTATATTGTTTATTAGGTTTCCTTTTCTATTTCATTTTCAATTTATTTTGAATGTAAAACATCTTCAAAATTTAATTAATTGTTTCACTTTTAGTATATTTTTTTATAGTCTTTCTCTTTCTCCCTCCCCATCTTTTATCATGATCTCATACTCTTTGTGAATACAAATGATTGAACTAAGGCTCGGCATTGGGGTAGCTTTAATGGTGTTCATAAACTTCTGTGTTTTAATTCATTATATGTTTTAATTTAGTTTTGGTTAATGAGAGGAAAGTACACAAGTGAGGAAATCATCCACCATGGCATGAATCTCAAATTCATTCCTTTTTTCTACCAAGAGGAAGGGAAATTTGGTGTTCCAAATAGGTTTTCTAGGAATACTAAAAAACCCACTCAAGGTAAGGAATAATAATCCATTTACAGTGTGATGGATTTTAAAATTAAATTTAATCAATAAAAATGAACAATGAAGGAACTCACACAACCAAACCGTAAAGACCAAAACCATTCCTCTAACCTATATTATGTATTCATTTTCACTTGCATTTAAATTTTAGTTTTTCATGGAATTATTTTTTTAAACCCTAAAACCCAAAATTTTATTATTTTAATGAAATAATGAGAAAAAAAACATTTTTTCATATTATTTAGAATTAGAAATTGATTCACTATGAAGCTTATTAGGTGAGATGACCATGGTCATCCACTATGCTGCACTGGGAAAATAAATTAACTTTTATACCACCTCACATCAAGGCATGTCAAAACTAGCATTGTTTTTGCGTAGGTAAGTGGTGATTCTTTATCTTTTTCTATTTTCAAAATTTTTTACATAATTTTCATCATTTTCTTTAAAAATTAATAATAAATTCCAAAAAAATATTTTTCCATGCAGAAAATAGGCAGTTTTGAAACATCATTGAAAAATGTTTTTTATAGAATTTATTATTATTATTATTTTGAGTAAAATAATGAACATTATTTACAAAAATTTGAAAATAAAAAATTGAAAGAATTAGTGGTTATATCATTGGCAATGGCACCAGTTTTGACACATCTAATGTAGGGCGATATAAAGGCTAATTTATTTTCTTAGTGTAGAAAAATGGATGACCAGGGTTATATAAGTTTAGGAGATTCAAAGTCAACCAATTTATAATTTTTATTCACATAAATTACTTATTATTTTTTTATTATTTTATTAAAATAATGAAATTTTGGGTTTTGGAAATATAATTCAATGTAAAACTAAAACATAAATGAAAATGAAAATGAAAAAATAATAAAGGTTTGAGAGAAAGTTTATGGTCCTTGGGTTTCGTTATGTAACTTCCTTAATTATTTATTATTATTTATTAAATTTATTTGACAATCCATCCCACCGTAGATGGATTCTTATTCCCTACCTCAATATAGATTTTTAGAATGCCTAGAAAACCACTTTAACACACAAAATTTTACTTCCTCTTGATAGAAAATAGGAATCAATTTGAGGTTCATTCCATGGTGGATGATTACATAACTCATGAACTTCCCTCCCATTTAACACAAATTAAATTACAACATTTAAATAATTAAAACATATAAAATTTGGAATGTCATTAAAAATCCCCCAAGGACAAGGCTCTGGCCAGACACTTTCCATAAAAAATTATAAGCGAACACATCAAAAGATGGGGAGAGATAAATATAAAAATTAATAAAGAGATAATAAAATGGAAACACTTAATTAAAATAAGATTATGTGTCACATTCAATAGAAATTTAAAACAATTAAAAAAGGAAACCACATAAACAGTAGAATCCTAATAGCTTTGAAACATCAAATTATTTCAAATTGGTAGATATTCTTTCAATCCCCCCTAACCATTTATTTATAGGATCAAATCGCATCCCCAGGCTCCATAAATGGATCATTCACTACTGGAAAAAAGGCATATACCCACGGTTCAAAACCTTGGGTATAGCCCCCAAAACCGTGGGTATAGGCTATACCCACGGTTTTGGGAACCGTGGGCTGGAACGCCGTCGGTATAGGTCCCCAGCCTATACCCACGGTTTTCCAAAACCGTGGGTATAGTTGTTCTGCCACCGTGTCAACAAAACATTCCCAATTTCCACGGTGTCAATGGCTTTTACCCACGGTTTCAAAACTGTGGGTATAGATCCTAAAATAAAGCTGCAGGCGGGTTTCGATCCCACGACCTCTTCGCTGCAAAGTACCGCATCTACCACTACCCTACTATCAATTATGTGTATATATATATATTTAGTTAAATATAGTTATATAAACCGTGGGTATAGAGGGAAGAACCGTAGGTATAGGACTCCCGCCAAAAAAAAATCTTTCCCGCGGAAAAAAAAATTTCCCGCGCACACATGGGAAACCTATACCCACGGTTTTTCAAAACCGTGGGTATAGGTTTTTTATCCTATACATATCCCCATGGTTCTCCTCAAAACCATGGGGATAGGTACCCCTATACCCACGGTTCTTGAAAACCGTGGGTATAGGTTCAAGACCTATCCCCACGGTTTTGGAAAACCGTGGGGATAGACCCCCCTATGCCCACGGTTTTTGAAAACCGTGGGTATAGGTCTTGAAAATTGACCTATACCCACGGTTTTCCAAAACCGTGGGTATAGGGGGTACCTATCCCCACGGTTTTGAGGAAAATCGTGGGGATAGGTCCATTTTCCAGTAGTGATTAATGGGTCTTGAGATGATCCAAGTCATAATCAGATCATTAAATCATCATTTAGAATTAATTACATCAAATCTGGTTGTTTATGATCCCTAACACCACTTTTATAACATAAATAGTACATTTGCATAAATAAATGATCAAGAAAACACCCGGGGGGAGGTTCACAGGTGGAATTTATAGAATAAATAATTCACGGGTTTTTCATGGTATGACACATGTGGCCATTTCCCAAAAATATTTTTTTACTTTATTATTTATCTTTATGCCTTGAATTCTTCATTTTTATATTATAAATTACTATTTACAATGTAAATGATAGTTTTACAACATATTTTTCTTCATTTTTTCATGTTTTTTTAGTTTAAATCCCTGGAGTTTTTCCTTTTCCTATAGTATGGCACAAGACATCATTTGCATCCTAAATTATTCACCTTTAAGCTAGTTTTCGAAAATTCTCTATATCCTACAATAAAACATAAAAATAATTAAATATTAGCATGATTAATTAGTTAATAATCATAAAAATGCATTTTATATCATAATAAATGTGTAAAATATTGCTATTTCATGAAACCTATAAAATATTATGTAAAACATAAAGGTGATCCTGCTCCCGCTCTATAATAATAATTACAACAACATCTATTTTTGAAATTCCTTCACCCACAAGTTACTTAGTGTGATGATATTTTGGTAGACCAATGATTTCCACATTATATAGGTTGTTGGTATATAATTCAATGGATTTCTCATTAATACATCATTATACAATACAACCTTTTGGTCGACTTTGATGTTTTACATAACCTTTCAAAATCTTCAAATACCATTCAATGGGGTGAATCCTTCTATAATTTATAGCACTAGATAGTTGGATCTCTCTATCCAAGTGACCATTAAGTGAACTGTCATATAAAAGAATGATAGTGGTAAGAACATATCTAATTCATGTAATATGAAAACAATTTCCTTTTACATATTTAGAAATTTAATTGGGTCTTTAACTTTACTGCATACACCTTTGAAAAAGAAATAGATCCAAGTTATTGTATGACAAAAAATCCTATATAAAATTCAATGTAAAGATACATGCATTAGATCTTATATAAAAAAACTTTAAATAAATCATTGAAATGATATTCTTGATATTTGATTAATACCCATATGGAACAATTACATATTTCAAGAAGATACAACACTGATATCACTCTTTCTTGGAAGGTGTGTAATTATCTATGGGAATAAAATCAATCTTTCACCCTTCACTTGCACAAAATATTCTTGTATCCCCATTTAAATCAAGTCCATCCTTTCTTAAATTATATTATTTTTTTATTGGGTGCATTTCATATTATTCCAATGACACTATCACATAAATTTTTTTCAACATGCATGAAATCATGAAAATTTATAATGTACAAACAATTCCAGTATGGTAATTCCAAAAAACTGATCTCTTTTCCAGCCTTTTTTTGTAATATTTTTTAAAGAAGTTGTACCAAAATCGGTGTCTATGTCTTTTAATTTCTCAAAAATTTGATCACTTATTATTGGATATGGTGTTGTTCCTTATTCTAAATTCACATCGAATAATTTCATCCAAGATCCGTATTTATGTCATAAGGGTAGAAATGTGTGATTCCTTAGAAACATAGTCTTTGACTAATGTTTCAACCTAACTGAGTTTGTACCTTTTCAAAAATGGGACACACTTGAGTTTCATTAATGATATATCTTGAAAAAATTTCATAGGGATGAAATTCATTTATCATCCCATAAAACATGGCTCTTAATGTGAAATCTTCATTTTTGTATTAATCATACAATTCAACACCCGAATCCAGCAATAATTTCAAATATTTAATCAATGGTGTCAAATACACATCAATATAATTTCCTAATTGTTTTTGTTATGATATAAGTAGAGAAAATAGAAAGTATTTTCACTTAATTAATAACCACAATAGAAATTTATAATTTACCTATATAATAGTTCATGTATTGTGATTAATTCTTTGTAAACTAAAATGATTCACTCCATCTATAGGTAGCGCATGATGAAGTTTTCTTGGATTATTTCCAAATTTAGGATCCTCGTGATCAATTTTCTTCCATTGAGGAGAGATTATTGGGTGATGAAGTTTTTCATAATGATATCATGTATCTACATTCCACATCAATTGATTTATAGTAACCTCACTTCTATATAGGTTCTTAAAATGTGGAATTATTAGAATGTACCATACAACTTTTAAAGGGATTAATTCATCTTTTTTTTGATATATACCACACTTTGTGAATTTATTTAGTGATTAATAGTCCTTGTGAAATAGTATACAATCATTTATATAGAAAATTATTCTTTCAGCGATCATATCCATTGAACATAGAATTTTTTAAGCATCATATGTTTGATATGGAAGATAATTATCTTCTAGTAGCACATCAGTCAGGAGAGAAATTTTTTCATAAAATCTGATTTCAATCCATTAATTTTTAGTTTATACTTTATATTTCTTCAATATGACTGAAAATACCATATATTTAGTATAAATAACATAAAATTTAATCTTTTCATAACTCTTTAACTTATAAAATAGTTTTATAAAATCACAAATTTCATCTTCAAATTTCATTATCATTTATTAATTATGATATTCATCATCATTCAGACTCGTAATAATATCCTTGATATGATCTTCATCATTGTTCACACTTGTAATCATATCATATTATCCATAAACGCAGTGTTATCGTAGTCACTTTCTACATTCAGTTCTTACCCTATGTTTAGATGGACATTTATTACTTCAATCTAGTCCATGATGGATCAAGTGTTCTTACAACTCCTCTAGACTAATTATTATTGAATAATAACAATATAAACATAGAAAAAGTATTTATAAAGGGTCATATGTATGATATTTTGAAAACTTTATGAACTCTTTCACCCCATAATCATACACTTTTTCCATATAATTGGAATCCCACCATTTTTTATTCACATCTATTCTATTTGATTTAGTAATATCCATATTTTACAAACGAAATAAATATATAGAAAGTATGATCTTTATTAGAAAAAATAACTCTTGATGATTCTTTTCTGTTGAATATGTTTATTTACAATGTTTGATGTTGTTGATGAATGATATTTTTCAAATTAGGTGTAAATATTTGTTTTGATTGTCAGAACTGATCAGGTGGAGCACAATTTTCCGAACTGATCATGAAAATAAAAAAATTTAGAACTAATTATACAGAGCAAAAATGTTACAACTAATCAGGTGGATCAAAAATGTCAAAACTGGTCATGTAATGCACTTTAAGACATCACGTGATTATCATAGGATATTAGATTAATATTATGTGAATAAAATTAATAATCCACATGATTTTTAGTGGATAATGTGGTGATTTCAAATGAAGTGGATGAAGGAACAATGTAAGTAAATAACATATATATCTCATAATCATTCAAAATCACATGACTGTATGATTGTCATCAGATCATGTGATGAGATCATATCAAGCACTATAAGAAAAAGAAACTGGATACATGATTTTATTTGGATCTTTTGATGATATCATTTAAATCCCACATGATTTTAAATTAACCATGTGATGGGATCATATTACACACTTGTGATATGAAGTAGGTGATCATGCGAAGCAATCACATGAAGCGTGTATGGCCGATTGTTAAGGCAGTTGAATGGATGGATAAACATGATTTTTGGAGTTGATGTGTGTTATTTATGTCTATATATATCCCTAATACATCCTTAATAAGTAGAGAAGTTTTATTAAATGGTTTGATCTGAAGAAAAGTATTTTAACTTTATTGAATAAAGTCTTTCACTAGAATCATGTGATCCATGTAATCAAATGAAGGTCTCACAAAGAAGTCTTGTGGAGATATATCATGAAGAAATCATGTGAAGGGAAGTATTTAGAAGGTTTTAAAACATAGGAATTCACATTAATATCACACCAACTACATAAATTTAAAGTAGTCTTATGCAAGAATAGCATGATCCTCTTGAATAGAAGGACTCGTAAAGGGATATCGTGAAGGGGTCTCATTAAGGGATCTCATGAATTTATCTCTCATAGTGGTCTCTTGGATGGGTTTCATAGAGAATTGTCATAGTGTAGACTCATGGAGAAGTCTTGTTAAGGGATCTTGTGTATGGGTTACACACTCCAAGAAGAAAAGCCTTGTATAATGGTGGTTTTCATATCTTTTATGAAATAAGAGCATAAAGACACACAGATGTGGGAATCAACTCAAAAATGATTTTGAGAAGATTTTACTAGAGGATCGGTTCATTCTCTTTATCATAGAGAGAGTAGTTTTCTTTAAAACTTTTAATGGTTATAAACCAATAGGGATAGTGAGTTACCTATGAACATTGTAAAAATAGTGCACTTTAGTGTATTTAGTACATCGACACATTGTATTTGTGTTCTTCTTGGACATATCCAAGTGTGGGTGAACCAAGTAAAATTTTTTTTACTAGGAATAATATAATTTCCTTTTATTAAATATTATCAAAATGATAGAAAAGATAGTTTTGTTTAATAAAAAAATAAGATCCAAGGAGATAGTTGTTTTAATAAGTCGTAACATGATTCACCCCCCCCCCTCAGGGAATTTAACCTAGTTTGGATAAAAAATGTCCTTAGAGAAAAGGGTTAAATTTAGAGTTTCTCTCTAAGAATAATTAATGGAAGTTATTAATTACAAATGGATTAAAATATTTGATGGAAACAATTTTTATCTTTGGAAAAATTTAATGCAACATTATTTTTTATTATTTGGTATGGATGCTTTTACACTGGAAATGAATGGTACTTTTTCTAGCATGGATAGTGGAGATTTATTTGAATGAGATCTAAGATAATTAGATATGAATACAAGATTAATCTATGCCTTAGGAGGAGATTTATCTAACACAATATATATGAAAATGTTCTTATGTAATTCATTGCATGTCTTGTGGGAAAATCTACTAAGTATCTATGAAGGAGATTAAAAATTCCAAGAAGAAAATTTTAAGGTGATATGGAACAAATATGGGGACTGGATAATACACCCCAATGTGTCTGTAGATTTATTATTTTACTGGGTAAATGATTTGGTGGAATAAATGTGTGGTCTTGGAGAAATTCAAGAAGATGAAATTCTTTTAAATACATCTTAAGAAGACTTTAGCCTCGGTTCAACATGAAAGTTTCTATAATGGAAGATAAAGATCCAAATGAGCTAACATTTGATATATTACATAGTGATCTTGTCTTATATGATATGAGAAATTATAATAATAACTCTGAGTAAAAATGTAAGTATAAAGAAGTGGAATTCAAAGCCCATAAATAAGCTCACCATAGAAGATGGTTAGGAAGAAGTTATGAATGGTGTTATGTTATTTATTTCCTAAAAACTACAAAGGGGAAAAAATGTTTAAAGGAAAACTTCCCCTTTCATGATTTAATTATGGAAAGGTGGTATATCTTACAGTAAAGGGTCCCAAGAATTTTCAATATGATAATGAGGAAAATGATGAAACTCCCAAGAAGAAGTCATCAGCTAGTGTGAAAGGTATAAAAAATACTAAGTGATATTTTTTCAAAAAAAAAAGAATCTTGTTTCATAAGAAAATGAAAATTTTGAATAATTTGAGGCAGAAGACATAAAATACTACATATATCATAAATAACATGCTATGGTGGTAGTTGTGGGTAATTATCAATCAAGGGAATAAAATAAAAATGATAAATGAGAAGTTGAAGTAAGTTTTAACTTTAGGTTGAATTTGAAGCTTCCCATTAATAGATAATGTTTGGAGAGACAAAAATAAGTGTTGAAACAATGATGTATAAGTATACACCTTATATTAGGTGCTATTACTGTGGAAATACGGATCATTCCAAAAATGTATGATACATATCCAAGCGGCATCAACAACAATAATATAAATAAAGGTATCCAAACATATTTTAGTATTCCATGAATTATTTTTATGGTCATTGTTTTTTATAAGGGGGATTCGGACATATGGCCAGATATTTCATGTATAAAATATAGAGGAATATAGTAAAGGAGACCCGAAGTGGTTATATACATAATCTCAAGGTATCTTTGAATGATATGAAAATGTAGAATCAATTTCTATCTTTTCAAGATGAGGTTGGACCATCATACTCTGAGGAAGATCAATAATATCATTCAACATCAAGTATGATTTAAAATACATGGGTTAGAAATAAAAGAGATGAACGGGTAGTTGTAATAGAGATTACCTTTAAATTATTAGATCACACTAGGATATGGTTTGTTGATATTAGATGCACATCCCATATGACTAAAAATAAGAATCTGGTGATAGGGATTAGTTATAAAAAGTAAGTTGTTATAAGATTTGGAAATGATAAATTCTTTAATATTTTTGGATTAGAGAAAGAAAATTTTCAGGGGAAATACATGATACGTACATATTTCTTGGTTGTTGAAGGTCTTAGTCACATGTTTCTAAGTGTCATTCAACTATGTAACTTAGGACATTATTTTAACTTTACCAAGAAGAAATGAATCATTAATGGAAAAATTGGTGATTTATGTTTCAACAAAATCATATGAAGGTAAGTATATATCTTGTTGGTGGAGAAGAAAACATGTGTTTTCTGTCTAGGTAATAAGAGAATCAGTTTTTTCATAAAAATATTGGTCATGTGAGCTATTCATCCTTAGAATATCCAGTGAAATGTGATGTTTCTTCAGGTCTCCCTAAGTTATCATGTGTTCATACTCATTGATGTGATTCTTGACAACAAAGGAATATTACTCAAAAGACATATAAGGAAAAATATCAAATGTCAACAATTATGCTTGAACATGTGAATATTGATGTATTTGGAACTATTTCACCAATATTTATTAATTTAAATAGATATTATATCCTTTTAATTTATGATTTTAATAAAATGGAATTGGTTTCAATTATCACCCACAGGTCTGAGGTGTTTAGTTTTATAACATGTCATCATAGGAAAGTTAAAAATATGCTGGATCAAAAACTCTGAAAGTTTCGAACTGATAATAAAATATAGTTTATAAATAGACACGTTGAGGATTATATTGAGAGGCATGAGATAATGCACCATGTTTCAACATTAAAAATTCTACAGAAAAATGGAGTGGTTGAGAGAAGAAACGAGATTATCAACAACATGTCTAGGATGATTCTTATCAAGAGAGACCTTCCAAATAAGTTTTTTAAAGAAGAAGTCCGGACATTAGTATAAATTTATAATATATTATTACTCTTTCCAAAGGAATATAAGGCTCTATATGACCTATGATATGGAATTAAGATTACATTTAAGTAATTCTAATTCTTTGGAAGTAAATTTTTCATTCTCAATAGAGAAAAATAAATAATGTTTTAATACCATGGAGATTAAGGGTTATTTGATGGTAAACCAATGAAAACCAAATCATATAAATGATTCAATAAGAATATAAGAAAATTAATTGAGAGTGATAATGTTGTTATAGTGGAAAATGATTATATTATTCAAAAAATTAATTTTTATTCTCATGAGGATAGTGATAAAGAGGTTAGAATCTCAAGGGGAGTGAAAATACCTTAAGTAGACTCTGAAAAAGATTTATATTATGAGAATAATAAACCTGTATAGAAACCAAAGAGTTGAGTATAAAATAATAGGTAGAATATCATCAGGGATCAGATAACACCAGTACAAACAAGGAGGATAGAGACTCCACATAAATAATATTTATTATCATAGGTAGAGACAAGTGTTTTAAAGAAGATTTAAGATATTATAATATGGTTCAATCGTTGAATAAAGAGCTTAAAAACTCTAAATAAATCAAGTGCAAGAGATTGTTTCATAAACAATTGATAAGAATGTAATCAGAACCAAATGGGTTTTCCATAACAAGATGAATTTAAAAGGTATAATAATTTGAATAAAATAATGACTTGTGTGCAATGGATACTCCCAGATTGAGGGTATTGATGTTGATGTAACATTTTCACCTATTGCAATTATTAAGAAAATTTGGATATTCTTGTCCATATGAGTGAAAATGAAATTAAATTTTTTCTAGATGGATATAAAGTCATCATTTTTTAATGGGGTTATAGAAGAAGAAGTATATATTGAACATCCAGATGGTTTTCTCATTCATGAAGATGAGAAAAAAAATTCTATTAAATAAGACTCTATATGGGTTGAAATAGGAACCAAGAGCATGGTATTGAAGACTTGGTCAATATTTGAAGAAGATCAATTTTTAGTGTGGTGGAGTTGGTTATAATATTTATGTAAATAATAATAGAATTAAAATGATGATGGTGCTAGTATAGGTATATGACATAATCTTTGGTGGATCGAATCAAGTGTAGTGTAAAGAGTTTGTAGAATTCATGAAAATTAATTTTGAAAGGTCAATGATTGGAGAGATAACATTTTTCCTTATTTTATAGATAAAATTAGGAAGTCATGTCACATTTATTTATTAATCAAAATACTCCAAGAAGGTTCTGAGAAGATTAAATGGAAATTTCAAAGAGATTAAAACCCCAGTTTCAACTTGGATGAAGTTTTAAAAGGATGATGAAGTAAAATTATTCAATATCACATAATATAGATATATCATTGGTAGTCTTTTTTACTTAATAGAATCATGATCTTGTAATTTTTTTCCACATGCCAGGTTGAAGAGTATCAAGTAATCCCAAATAAAGATAGTTAATTTTAGTAAAAAGTAATACTTTTTTATATCAAAGGAATTATGTATTTTAGTTTATTGTATAAAGAAAAATCTTTAAAAAAGTTATTGGGTTTTATTGATATATATTGGGACAATTCAACAGATGATTAAAACTCAACATCAAGTGGTGTATTCTATCTTGGTGGAATATGTATTTCTTTGATGACCAAGAAATAAAATTTAATTTCATTAAGCACCATAGAATCTAAATACATCATGGGTACTCAAGATTTCATGTAGTTACTATGGATGAAATAGTATCTTGAAGATATGGGAGTTAAAGTAAATTCTCCAATCATAATCCATTGTAATAATTCAAGTGATAAAAATCTTAGAAAAAATAGTTTCCATTAATCAAGGAAAAATTAAATTGAAATTAAATATCACTTTATCAATGAGAAATTGGATCATGGACTTGTGAAATTGGAGTATGTGCCAACTGAACTACAGGTTGCAGGCATCCTGGTGATGGCCTTACCCAAAGAAGTATTTGAATGACATCGACTGGCTCTTGGAGTTCAGTAGAATCCCCACAATTTAATAGTTTTGATGTTGGTCCCCCTCTACTAAAGTTATGGTGTGTTTCCCAATGTACTAATACGTGTTCTTTACCATGTTGTAGACCACAAAGGAGTAACATTTGTGTTCACTGAAAAAGGGGGATAAAATGTCTTAATCAAGATAGGGGAGAAATTGATAGGGGGAGAAACAAGAAATGGAATGATTTAAATATGATGATACTAAAACCAGTTTTCCAATTAATAATAATCATGAAAATGAGTTTCCATTGGGTTTATGATGTAAGCATTTGACATTTTATGGTCATGATCTCAAGGGTTGATCTTGTTCTATATTTTGGTGTCGAGAAGGTTCACATCGGCAGGCTTGAGAATGAAGTGATTTGTTGATAAAAAATTTCATACTAAAATTTTTTATCATGCTATGCTTGACTCATATGGTATTAGAGTACATGTTAAGGAAATCCTTGATCACTATTCATGATTGCATAAGGAAAATCGTTTCTGCATGCATGACTTGTCAACATGTTGGTTCTTGAAGTTTATAATTGTTTTCAATAAACCCAAAGGGGGGTATTGTTTGAAAAATCCCTCTTTAAGGTACATTTGGATTGATTATGTTTGTTAAAAAGGTTTGATGTTGTTGATGAAGGATGTTTTTCAAAGGAGTCATAAAAATTTGGCATGAATTTTAGAGCGATCATGTAGAGCACAAATGTCAAAAATGATCACATGGAGTGTGAATTTTAGAACTGATCATGTGGAGCATGAATATTAGAACTAATCATGTAGAGCATGAATTTTATAACTGATCATGTGAAGAACTTTAAGCCTCTTCATTATTGTCATATAATCTCACATTGATATCATGAAAAGAACCTAAAGACAATGCATGATTGTCAGTGGATCACGCAATGAGTTCACACAAAGCATGTGAAGGATGAAAGGATAGAAATGACAGAGATATTTCACAGTCATTCAAAATCACATGACTGAAAAATTTTCATCAGATCATGTGATGATATCACATGATGTAGTGGATGAAAATGGTAATGAATTCATGATTTTATTTAGATCTTATAATAGGATCATGTGAATCCTACATGATTATCAATTGATCATGTGACGGGATCACATGACATGCTTGTGACATGAAGTAGGTGATCATGCAAAGAGAATATGTGAAGTATATATGAGTGGCTCTTAAAGGGGTTTAATGTATGGATAATTATGATTTATGGAGTTAATGTGGTGGATTTATGCCTATAAATACCCCTTAATCCATACTTTAGAAGTATAAAAGTTTTATAAAGTATTTTTATTAGAAGCAAAGTATTTCACATGAGTTGAAGAAGATCTTGCACCAAAATAACATAATCCACATAATTAGTATAATGACACAAAAAGGAGTCTTGCAGATAGATATCATGAAAGAATCATTTGAAGTGAGGTATGTGCAAGGTGTGAGCACTTCTCAAGATCCATTGATATCAAAAAAACCATGTAACCATAAAAGGGTCTCACTATAGAGACATGCGATATACAATACCAAAAGGACTCATGAAGGGATCTCACAAAGGGGTATCACAGAGGGGTCTCATGAAGGGATCACATGGAGGGGTCTTGTGGTGGGGTCTCATATAGGAGTCTTGCATAGAGTAATTTTAAAAGGAGTGTTATATAGGGGTTACACACTCCAAGAAGAAAATTATTTTTCAAAGGTGGTTGTCGTCTCTTTTATAAAAAAAGAGAATAAATAAACATACAAAAGTGAATAAACTCATAATTAATTTCCATAAGATTATATTTGAGAAGAAGTGTGTTCACTGACCTAGATAGAGTAGTGATATTTCAAATTGTGAATGGTTTTAAACTTGGAGGTACAATGAGTCCACTCTGAACCTTGTAACATTAGTACGCTTTAGTGTATTTGGTACATAAACACATTTACTTTATATGTTCTTTAGATGTAGCTTAGTGAGGGTGGACCAAGTAAAATTATTGTGTCTTATACATACTTTAATTACCATTTATTATGTGCTACTGGAAGGATATAGAAGACAGTTTTGTTTAACAATGGAACAAGATCCATGGAGACAGTTGTTTTAATCTATCATACCATGATTCACCCCCACCTGCCAAGGTATTTAACCTATTTAGGCTAAAAATATTAGAACCCTAAAGGCTATTCTTTATATATTCACACAAATAGTAATCATATTTGATATAAATTTTCATTGTGTCGACAACTTTTTAGAAAATATTTTTTCCCATTTGATAGATTGTAATATTAATTGACTACTAATGATCATATTAGACTTCTAAAGTTCAAGGAATCTCAAAATTTAAATTTTATTCATGTTTATTCCTAACAAGTCTTAATTTTTCACAAGGGTAATAGAAAAAGAAACAACCTATAGTGGTTGAATAGTAATACGCTCTCCAAAAGAGGGAATAGGTATTGGAAAATTCAAAAAGAATCATTTGAGCTACATGATACAATTATTATAATATAATAAGAGATGAACAACTTGTATTGATATTTTTTGTAGTGTTGTAAATCATTGAAGTAAGGAAATGCATGATATTTATAAAGTTACAAAGAATATAATTAAATCTTCATCTATTGAAAAACACATATATCAACAATGTTTCACTAAAAAAAATACTAATGGTTATCAGATATGATAATATTGTGAAGGATAATGATGTTTGTGATGAACAACCTTAAAAATTTATATGTGTTAAAAAGTTACATTATTTATAGATAATCTATTTTTGATGACTATAAATATAAAATTAAAATTTTGATGAGTATAAGGATTTAAAATTTCCACTAGACACTAGATTATGAAATCTTATTCAATGATACAAAACCTATTGTATTTTAAAAACATTTATGTACTTTATTTGAGATGCATTATACATTTAAAATTTATTTGTTTCAACATTCATGCAGAACATCATCATTTTTATATAGATCATTTCATTATATGAAACTTTATTTAGGTAGTATATTTTCATATGTCGGGATCATGTTATTCAAATAAATTATAAAAAAATCAATGAGGATATAACATAATCACATACCTGAGTATCCAAACCCTTATGGGTGAAATTTGTGAAGAAAACCCCAAAATATTCACTATGAGACATGGAAAATTAAAAATACCCAACATGGGTATCTAAACCCTTTGGAATCATGGATAAACAAAGAATAATAAACCAATTAGCTGAATCAAACCTGGGTAATCACATACCTCATGGCCTTGATCTTTTAGGCTAGGTCAAGCCACTATGGTAGTGGAATGGGTGCAGTATAGTACACATGGAAAGAAGAACTAAAAATGGAAAAATAGTGAAAAAAATAATAAATATGAGTAGAAAGAATCACATACCTTAGATTTTGAGAGGGTCAATTCATATGAGAAGTTTAAGGGGGATTGGAGGAAGAGGACAAATTCTATGAGATATTGAACATTGTGAAGGAGTCAGGTTCTGTTATGATTGAATTTATAAGATTGTGAAGAGTTTTGTCATCATACTTCAAAAAGTGATGAAAATATGGGTTTTATCATGGCTAAAATAATAAAATTTGATAAAACGTATCCTTATCTGCACTAGAATTTTACTGATAACAAATATGTTTTTTATCAACAAATATTATTTAGTGCTGATAAACCCCATATTTGTCAGTGCTTTTTTTAAGCATCGATAAAAACTCTTTAAAATAAAATACCAAAACATTAACCAAATATATATATATATGAAAATGAATTATTTATATGAAAAGTAAAAATCAATTAACATTATTAATAAATATATAATCTTAAATGTATAAATGTAAAAAAATTAGTAAAATTGAACAATTAAAAATGAATAGAATTCAAAAATATTAAAAAATGGATAAATTTTATTAATTATATAATTTATTAAAAAACCTAAAAATATATATTAAAATTAAGATGAATACATATTCAATGTGTAAATTGAAACCATATTAAAAAAATAAATGTTAATGAATAAATATGTATAAATAAAAAAAATGAATAAATTACAAAAAAGTAAAAAAAAATAGTTAAAACTATAAGTGAATAAATAATATTAAATGAATTAATGTTAAAAAAGAATTAAATTTAATAATTAAAAAATCAACAGTATGAAAAAATATTAAAAAAAATTATATGTGTTATTAATTATATATATTATTTAAAAAACAAAAAATGAATATATGTTAAAAAAATGAACACATATTAATTAAATAAATTACATGTGACATATTAAAAGAAATAAATGGTAATGAATAAAACCATATAAATAAATATAAAAAATGGAAAAATTACAAAAATAATGAACATCTAAATAAATAAATTATATAAATTTCAAACATATTAAAAATTATAAAACTAAATAAAAAATAAATAAATATTATTCATATAAATTATAAATATATTGAAACAGTTAAAACAAATAAAATAAATATGTATAAATAAATATTAGAAATTGCTAAATTTTAGAAAAAATATAAAAAATAATAAATATTAAAAATGATTGAATATTATTAACTGAAAGAATATTAAAGATGAATAAATAAAATTTTATAGATAACAAAACTATTTAAAGAAAATGAATTCATAAGATTAATTATATTAACTGTAAACACATGAAAAAATGAAGAAAATATTAAAAAATGCATTTAAATAAATTTAAAACATTTTAAAAATACTACAACTTAGTAAATAAAATTGAATAAATATAAATTATTTAATTAAAATGTATTAAGAATCTAAAAACTTTGTAATAATTAGGTATAATTCATAATATTAATTACTTTAATTGTAAACACATACAAAAATAAAGAAGATATTAACATATTCATTTAAATAAATAAATTTTATAAATTTTAAACATTTTAAAAACATTAAAACTTAATAAACAAAATTTAATATATATTAATCATATATAATAAAAAAATTATTAATATTAAAATTTAGTAAATAATTATGTATAAATAGATATTTAAAAATGAATAAATTTGAAAAATATTAAAAATGGATAAATAATATTATATAAAAGAATATTAAAATTTAATAATAAAATTTAATCAATAAGAAAAATATTTAAATAAGTGAATTTGTAACATTAATTATGTGAATTATATACACATAAAAATGAATAAAAGTTAATAAATAGATAATATTAATTATATAAATAATAAAATTATTAAAAATGAATTATATTGACTATAAAAAAATATTAATAATTAAATTAAATTCATTTAATTTATATAAAAATGCATATATTCAAGTGGTGGTGGACATGGAATTGTGTAAGGAGCAGATATTGGTCATTGCCACAGCTAAAGGTAAAACTAAAATGGTGGATTCATCTTCAAGGAAACCCAAGAATTCCTCCACTGATCTTACTGGAAATAGAGAATATCTTTCTCCTCGGTATGGCTTAGCCACTTTTTAGGGTGTGACTAAGAGGTTTGAGGCAATTAGGAGTATGGTTCCTTACACATTTGTTGTTAAACAAGGACTATAAACTATATTGGGCTCGATGGTTAGCAGAGAACATGATGCTTTGGATATTGTGGAAGTGGATATGTAAGAAGATATAGATGGCCCCAATATTTTTGTGAACAGTTCTCCTGAGACACCACAAACCACACAATATAGGAGCCCAAGGGTAATGCAAACAACATGAAACCCTACTATGGATATATCTAACAATGGAAATGATGCACCAAGATACTCTCTTATGGAAGAAAATATAGATGTTTTCTTGGTAATCCTATATTAGTAAGAAAATACTCATCCTCTCATGGAAAAAGGAGAGTTCATAATAACACCTTTGAGTTGGTTTCCTCTGAAAGCAATGAAGAGGATGATCAAAAGAGTGTTGATGATCCTGAGGTGGGCGAAGTGGGGCCTATTTTTTCTGATGACACTTCAGATTATGGAGGTGTCCCATGTAAGTGTTTCAAGACATGGAGGAGGGGATGAAATCCACATAGTTAGTGTGGATGGGCCCCTCACTATGGTATAAGTAACCATTTTTTGAGTTTTCAAAGCTATTGTTGTCATATTTTTTCTTTATTGTCCTCTTTGTTTCTCTTAATTTGTTTCTTTAATAAAGGGGTATTCAAGACTCAACCTTTTCAAAAATATTTTTAATGAATAATTTAAAATAAATATGATTTAATTATTTGATTTATTATATAAAAAATATGAAAAACTATTTATTTCCTCTCTATTTAGGATTTTTTTCTGGAAGAACAAATCAGGGGGTCGCTCAAGCTTCATCCGGACATCATGGAACCCAGATCTGGGTTGATCGAGATCCTGTTAAGGCTCTTCATGGTGTTAAAGGTTCTAATGATGTGATTTCCTCTCTTCTTGATAGAGGTTTCAAGATATCATATCTGCTTGTTGATGGTGGAAAAGAGCCACCTCAATGGGATGAACACAAGTCAATCTATTCAAATATTAAATCTATTCGGATCTTCTCCTAGCTCGGATCTAATTTATGGTTGTTTGGGGCTCAGATTTACTCGGTTCTTGCTTGGATCTTCCTGGTTCTTAGAATGTTTTGATGTTGAATGGTGTGGGTGACTCACATCAACCTATGTAAGAAATAGTGGATGTGGTTGCTAATGAAGATGAAGATTCTTGTAAATTGGATCTTCTAGGTGTTTGGGTTGTGATTCTAACTAGATATGGTAGATTTTAGTGTTATTTAGTGGTTGTGTGTGTTGTAGTGATGAATAGTGAGGTGGATGCATGTATCGGGTGTTTCCTTCCTTTCTTGGTCCTCAAATGGTATTGGTGGGGTTTTGGTTGTAAAATGGAATTCAGATGATCTCCCTATCCAACATGAGGATTTTTTTTATTGTCCACTGGCAGTGTTTAAGAATTCATCTGCTAATAGGATCCTCAAGAAAGGATCATTTTCCCATGTCTAAGCTGATCTTCATGCCCACACATAGCATCTAATTTTGGGTAAGAACTCAATAATTTTAATGGTTTTTCTTCCCAAAGGTCAGAAGCCATAGATTCTTGAGGATCTTGTTCATAGGATCTCCTTTCATTGGGAGTATTAATATTGGAAGTGTATTTCATTAGGAAAAGGTTTTTTTCCCTACTTTTCTCCATCATATGAAATGAGAATCTGTGTGTGTTCTTTTGGTTCACTATTCATGAAGACGGGAATGCTTCATCTTCATGAATGAACGATGGATTTTAATTTTTCAAGGGTGAATAATGAATTTTCACAAGTATGGATCAGGTTTCATGACCTCAATTAGATTTTATGGCATCTAAAAATCTTTCATGATATTTTTACTACCATTGGAAATCCTATTCGTCTGGATAAAGATATAGAGCATGTCAGGTATGGTCACTTATCTATAATTCTTGTTGAAATTGATTTGAGTTCCACTCTTTTTAGAAATTTTAATCTCACTACTCCTAATGGTGATATAAAAATTAGTGTTGAGTATGATAATTTTCCTAAATTTTTTTAAAACTGCAAATATGTTGTTCATCTGGAGAGAAATGTAGGAAGGGGCATCCTTCAAAGGGATATGGTGATAATGTTAATGGGAACTCATTTAGACTGCATGGGAAGTAAGTACCTAGGTAGCCTAGAAAGTGACCGGTGGAATATCTAGATAATCAGTCCCAATATCAAGAGTTAGTAATTTCTAAGGATAAATATCTGATGGTGAATCGGGAGTAGGAAGAAACTTCACATTCTATTATTTCCATGATCAAATAGAAGAATCATGTGGTCGTTTCAAGAACTAGGATGGAGGAGATTAAGGTTAATTTTATCAGTGATCCTACTACTAGTATTGAGGAATTGGATTGTAGATGCAATGATTTTACATCAGAACATGTTCTACACTTTGGCAAGCCTAATTTGATTGTCATGCAATTCACTGGTCAGGATGGGATTTTTGAGGATGTGGGTGTTGTGATCAAGATCCCTTCTTTTATAATTAATGAGCAAGGTTTCATTATGCAGATGTTGGATGCAGAATTTATAGGAAATCTTCCACAGGATGATGGGACTAGGAAATATGAGGTTCTGTAGAGCATTGATTATCTTCAAGAGATTCATAATGTCTTCAGCTCTTCAGTAATGTCTGGTAAAAGAGAAAATGTTTTTAATTATTAAAGTGACAAGGAAAACCATATGGTTCTTCTTGAAACTACTCATCTATGATATTTGGGTATTGGTGAACCACTCGCTTTTAAGGATGATGTTTTACATGGAAAGGGAAAGATGGTGAGTAGTTAAGACCTCGCTCTGGTTCCTCCAAAAAGAAGGGTGTAGAGAGATTACTCCAGCATGCCCAAGAATGTGGCTATGAGGTCATTTTCCAAGGCATTAAAGATCCAACTCACTCTGTAGTAGGAAAGGTCTAAGGAGAGGATACTTGGGATCCTCAATCAAGGAAATTCACAGTTGGAGTGGGAAACAGGTGATGATGATGATGATTCATATTATAAATATGGTAATGATCCTACTTTTCTTGATCCATGGTTCTCTTTCTGGATAAGGGAATATCTCTTTATATGGCCCTATTCATCTTCGTGTCTGCCTATTATCTTTTTCATCATCTTTAATAAATGGTCAGGAGATTTGGCTTCAGAATAGACCATTTTCATATGTATAAATTTTAAAAATAAATAAATTTTGAAAATATTAAAAATTAATAATTATCAAAAATGAAAAAATATTAAATCAAATAATATTAAAAATGAATAAATGAAATTAAATAAATTAAAAAAATATTTTAAAAAATTTATTAATAACATTAAATAAATTAATTAAAAACACATAAAATGAATAAATAAATATTATTATTATTTTTAATTATTGATGTATGCACTATATAGATTGTATATAAAAAATAAAATTAATTATTAAACATTATAATTTATAAAAATAATTAAGAATATGGTTATTTAATAAAATATATAAAAATTTAAAAATTTATAAATAAGTTCCAATATTGAATGTATTAAAAAATAGTAAATGTATATATAGTAAAAATCAATGAATATTAAAAATAAATAAATTTTAGAAAATACTAAAAAATGAAGAAATATTAAAAATGAATAAATAATATTAAATCTATAAACATACATATACGTACACACATACTTACGCATAGACATACAAGTCCAGATACATATACACACACAAACACATACACACACACACAAACAAACATACACATACATACACACATACACATACACATACATATAATTAGATAATGGGCATATACATACATACACATACAACTGCATATATACACATACTACACAAACATAAATACACATACGCATACACATACAATCATGCATACACATAGACATACATGTACACACACATACACATCCACAAACATGTGTGTACACACACAGAGACATACAGATACATGTATGTATATTTTAAATTATTAAATCTGAATATAAATATATAAATTTAAATATGAATCACATATTTAAATAAACATATTCATTTATATGTTAATTAAAAAAATAAATGAAATGTGAATATATCCTATTTATATTAATTATATACATATTTTTAAATTAATTTATATAAATATACTATTAAACATTTTTATTCACTAATATAAATTTGAGAATTATATATATATAATTATACAATTATTATTGATAATATTTTTTTTTAAAGCTATATAAATCATATTTATATTATATATATATATATTATAATTTAAATCATATTTTAAAATATATAAATGTGTATATATAAATTTAAGTATTCATTGTGACCTTTAATAGTGCATTTTTCATGTTGTTAAAGGTGGAGATTTTATCTATGCTAAAAAAGCACTAATAAGTTGGCACCTTTTTCATCACTAAAAACACTAACAAAGGATACCCTTTTATTAGTGCTTTTTCTAGCACTAATAAAAGTTATCTTTATCAGTGATTTTTGCAGATAGTTATGAAGAAAATAGTTTATTCATTCATCTACAATACAAATATGGAAACAAATATCATTATTCACCAAATTTTCAAATGGACGTGAAGATCATTTGAATATTATTTCATTTTCCTTCATGATGATTACTTACTAACACTATGTTTCATCCTTGTAAAAAATTATACTAATCACTTATTAATGGAGTTTTAAGTAGCAAAATTTAAAAATTCATTTATTCATATGATAATTCAGTCCATTTTAATGTAATACTGTAAATTATATTTCAAAGTCAATATATATTTATTTTCATGTTAAATTAAAAATAATGGTATAAAATTTTATAAAATAAAATAAACATAACTTCAAACACCCCTAAAATACTTATTTTTAATGTAAAATAAATCTATTAAAAATTAAATGCATATTTCCCAGCATTTGAATTTTAATAAAATATTTAAAAATCATTTTTTATAAAATTATATTTAATCTTGTAATCATGCTTGAAAACACATCCAATATGGCACCCTTTAAACTTCACTTATTTGGATTCCACCAAGGGATCCATTTTCATTAACTTTGGAAATTTCTAATCCAGCACCAACTAATTTCAACCCCTCTCAATTTCATTAGTTTAATCCCTCAGCATTGATATTTATTTTCTTGAAGCCTCATAAACATCAAAACCACCAATATAAAAATTATTTCCTAGTTTTTCGTCTTTTTCTCATACATTTAATCAACATACAACACTTAGTCAACTATTCATTTATCTAATATATTGAAAAAACTTTCATTAAATGATATTTTCTATGTCAAAAATTCAAAAATTAAGTAGAATCATATTTTACCCCAAATGGATATTAAAATGGGGGAATATTAATTTGATTAAATCCAAAAATAATATTCATATTCTATTCAATGGTCTTATTGGGTTGGGTGATGCAGATGTTCTTGAATGAGGGATATTTTTCTGGTTGATGACTGAAAAGTGTCACACCCCAACATTTGATGATTTCCATTAGAATAGAGAAATTTATTATTCCATATAAATCTTGAGTGAATAAAATGATAAAAATAACCTTTCTAATTATGTTTCACCTAAATCCAAAAAAACAGTTTGATGATTACTTGTATATAAGCAGAATAATATGGGCCTCTAGGATTGACCATAAAACATGATAACATATGTGATTCCCAATATAACCTAACTATATTTTTTTGTATCATATAATTATAAAAGCCTCTAGTTATTTCATTTTGAGACCCTAATTTCACTTGAATTTTTTGTATTTAAATGAAAAAAATTCCTCTAATAATTTTTATTGAAAAAAATTTAGAATATTCAAAATATAATTATTATCGTATGAGACTAAAATTTCAAAGGGTAGATTAGATATTTTTATCACTGGTATTTGGGGGATGGATTAAAAATATTAATGAGAATAATAAAATATCTAAAGAACTAATTGGGTACCAATGGAATAATAATGATTGTATTTTTAGTAAATAATGCATTTAAAGTTATTGGATTGAGTTATACATCATTATATGAGATGTTTCTATATAAAATCAAAGATATAGTAATGAAACAATCAAAGTTAATGTTAATGTTTTTTAATTATCCTCAATTGAAATTGATATATTCATTAAGGTTTCCTTTAATCACTATTCATAGGAAATTTTATGTGTGACCTCATCAAATGAAGAAATTTGAAATGGATTTTAGTAAAATATTTTATTAACAGGAGAACATATTTATATCGATATTCAAAAGTTAATGAATGAAAATTTGGGAGTATTTGAAGATAATGATTCTACTAGAAATAGTGCAAACCATGGATTAAAACCCATAGTCCCAGAAATTTATTAGAGAAATTAAAGTACACATGAAAAGGAGGTGATTAGAGACAGAGTAAAAACATGACACATACAACACCATAAATAAAACAAAGAATCAAACAATGATCACCATCCTTTCTGTTTGGCACCTCCCTTAAGAGCCACCCCAACCTTTCGAGTGTCGGCCTCTCCTCCACTTCTTGGGAACCTACCAAGTTCCTTCATGATCATCCTCTGATGATACTTCATCATCATGAAATTATTTTCCCCAGTAAGCTCATGTTTTTGAATCGGGACGTTATCGTGATTTTCACCCTCCTTTGAAATAGTAATGGCACTTTTCTTTATAGTCTTAACACTTGAGTATTGTCCCTGAACATTTCCAAATTCCACATGGAAGGCATCCTTTATATTATATATATTAATAATTTCAATCAAAGTGAGTGGTACCTTACCTTTGTTTGGCTCAAGTGAGCCGCATATTGCCTCTCCACTTGTTCAACATCATGAATATATTTTTCAATATCTTCGGTAGAGACAATCATTTTGGTGCCCCCAATAAGAGAATCCTTAAATGAATCCCACTTGGTCGGACTTATATCAATAGCCTTAGGAAAATTCTCTATTGAATAAACATGCAGATCAGGGCATGGGATGTGCTCATTCTAAATATTCTCTTGGGTAACAATGATAGGATACTGTTTCTCTAAAAGATTCCCCTTGGAAGCTACATCCTAAGTTATATCCCTAAAGACGTTGCCAATAGGGGCCTGTTTCAAGTGAATTATTTCCCATATTTGAAGGGTCGTGATGTTTTCCATGGTCAGTCTTTGAGGAAGTTCCCACCTACTTCAATTGTATTTTACTAAAATTCTGGAAATCAGAAACATCATGCCCCACCAATCTGTAGAAGTTTCAAAAATCTGAGATGGATTCACATTCAAATTTAACCTATATGCTCTCACCATTGGAAATCAGAGTGGTGCAATCCGATAGATTGTTCAGCATATCCAAATCCACTAAGTCTTTGGAAAAATATCAAAATTTTCCTTCCATGGTGTTGTCGTCCATCTTCACGGGTGCACTAATACAGAAAACTAAACCATTCAAAATTAAAGGATGCCAAAACACCCAATTCAGACAATATACTCTCACCCATATATGTTTAATTGAGTTATTCTACGAGTAGGGTTTGAAATTAAACTCCCAAGAAGATAGTCAAAAAAATGCTTGGATTCAAAGACAAGAAACCAGTGCTCTAGGCCTTCAATCTACCAATATCAGATGAAAACATAAGATGGAAATAGCCTCTCCCAATGGGAAGAATCCTCCAGTTTGAAATTCCCTAGACTTCAGAAATCTTGGATTTCATCACCTCCATTTTCATCGGTATATCCGCCTTAGATAGAATTAAAGGCCCAATAATCAAGAACTTACAGACATCTAATCTCTCTTTAAGTGCCACCAGATAAGTGATGATCGTGAATCTCTCGTCATCATATCTGGAAATTCAGGGTTCTCGAGCAACATGAAGTAAATCATCAGATTCCAACATTTTACCTTTAGATATGGTATCAGCAAAGCATATACATTTTCACGTTTTCACAGTAGGTGCATCCCTTGGTGAATCGTTCAAATACCACAAAACAGGAGGAGAAAGCAGTGGGATTGTTGCTAGATCCATTTCTCTGAAGCGAGGGTCGCTGCCTCCGCTAACTCTCTCCAGACCTCGAGCTGGTGGTAGGTCTAAATCGGTCATTCTCCTACTAATTAATTCAATTATAGATGAGTTACTTCATCAAGCATCAGAAATCCTACCATCAACTTCACTACTGGTGGCGTTAGGGTTTCCAGATCCACCCCACCTTTCATCTCAAACCACCTCTTCCCCCAATATAATGATTATATTAAGAGTTAAAAATTAAAAATAATTTTAGAATACATCACAAGTGACCACTTAGTTCACTTAATTCGATGATTTTTTTTCACTATAATTTTCCATAAAATAAAGGAATTGGTCATGAATATACCTTAAAGTGAAGTTAAGTTGAACATTTTTCCCATAAATCATGGATAACTAAAAATAAGGGGAAAACTATAAGGTTCAGGTGACCATGTTGAGTAAATTAAGTTAGTATGACTAATATTTTGAATTACAAAATCAAAAATGTAGTTTTAAGAGAGCGGTTATTCTATTCATTATGATTGATTGTGATTTATACCATTCCAGTATATAATGAGATGTCATTATATACATTATTGTGATACTATTATGAAGTAATGATTCTCTATTTTAATGATGTTTCATATTATAAATATATTTATTTAAGATATAACTATGAAATACAAAACTAAGGATGTGGAGATTATTTGAGGATAATTATGAAGATATTTAAAGAATTAAATAGATATAAAAGTGTTTATATATAAAGAAAATAAATGAGTATACTTTAAGAAGTAATATTTAATATTATATATAGAGATCATTTGAATATATATCTAGTAAAAAAATATTTAAATGATAAAAGCTTGGTCAAAATGTATTACATTAATGATTTATTAATAATTATTGGTGACTAGTTTGATATATTAATAATTATATTAACAAGTTCAAAATGTATGAGTGATGCAATTTTTATAATGTTGTAAGTCACATGAGAAGATCGGGTTTTGAAATTTAAAGACTATTTGTAGCAGCCCAAACATTTTATGGTATGTTTCCATTAAATACATTCTATTCATCACTGTGTTCCTTTGAAACAACACTATGTTATTTAGGAGATATTCAAAACCTAGCCATTAAATATAAATTTTCCACTTCTATGTTTTGAATTTCAAAAAATGGTCATCTAGAGTTGTGATCGGTAAGTCATTTGGAGTCTGATAGAACAAACTTGATTTTTAGTGAATAGAAAACATACCCATATGAATAGTAATATAAATAGTAATCTGACCCTTATGAATAGAAAATAATAAAATAATTTTATTTTCTTAAGTCAATAAGATAATGAGATCTTAATTAGTTTTTCAATGAGAAATAAAACTAATTGCACCTTTAAGATTGTTATTTTTCAAATTAACTATGAATTTATTTAAAAATTAAATTAATAAAATTTCAAAAATTAATTTTGAAAAATGGAGTTCATTTTTGAATTCTACACATTGAAAAATGGTTAGGGTAAATTTTTGGGATTTTTCTGAAATTCTAGAAATTTTGATGAATAGTGAAATATGATAAAATACCGTATATACAAATTATTAGTAAAATACACTATTTATGACACCATAAGTTATGAAAGTCCACTTGGTTTGAACTCACATGCCATTATTACTATTTTAGGTCACATGAACTAAGACTACTCATAATATTGGGCAAAAATATTATAATAATGATTAAAATAATGAAAAATACCCCCTCTCCTCCACTATAAAAACCCCTCACCACTCCCTCTTCTCTTCACTCCTATAAGACTTAAAGCTCCTCAAATTTCTGCCCAAATACCCTTCCCTAGTCACTACCCACGACCAGGAAGCTCTTGGTCTTCCCAAAAGACCAAAATCCCTTCCCTTAAGGAGGTTCCCGAGGAAGTTATTTCAAGAGGTAAAACACCTTTCTTTTTCTTTTAGTTTCATTTGAATTTATCTTCATTTGTTATCCTCTCCACACCTCCTCTGTCCAAATGATCATGATAACTTGATTATAATCTATATAATTTATTTATATCATGTTAATGGAAGAACCATCATCAATATTCTTACTCCCTCCCTTTTATTTTTATAAACGAAATCAACGTCCATGAGGTTCCAATTTATAACCTCCATGGATGACGAAGTTTTGTTCTTCAATTGTTCTTTCATTACTGGTCATGAAACAATGTTTATGGTTTAACCATGTCAGAACATATGTATTTTATCCTGATTAATGTTCTGGAATCTTTACATGTACATAATATGGAATAATAATACGAAACAAGTTCATTGGGCACAAAACTGACAATCCAAATTCAAGCGTTTATTTTTATCTCATCGAATGAGTCATCATCATGGTATATAACCAGAATAATTATAATATCATTTATATATATTTAATGTCACTAATAATTTATATTAATAATTCTTTATGTTTAACCATATTTCAAACCAACTTCCATTCATGAATACAAGTAAACAAATCATGAAACCAAGTAAGAAAATGCTTCCAAAACAATAAGATTTAATCTCTTAAACCCATCAAAAAGGACATTAATGAACTTAATAAGGTTATATAATATCAATTACATTTTTATTAGGTTCTTTAATTATTAATTAATTAATCTAAATTTGATTATTCAGGTCTTTAAGAACAATCAAGAACACACTAGAGAAAAAGGTAAGGGGTTTCTCGTCTCACTTTCTTTTCTGTGACATTTTCATTGTTTGCCACTTATTTCTTGTATGTGGTATATGTGTACTGAAATTTTATATATAATAACATTATTCTCTTTATATTCATGTTATTCAATGATTCATTTGAGGTTTATTAAGTTCTGGTCATATGATTCGACCGATTGCATTGTGGTAAGACACTTTGTCACGTCTTCTATTTGGTTGTGACTAACTTTGTAAGGTGCCCTAACAATCCTTATGTGGTGTACCTACTTCCCATTTGAGAAAAAATTTCATTTGAAATTATATTTATATTAAATATCCATAATCTCATATCATGGATATGTTTGTTGTCTAAATTGTATACCATTTTACATACAGTGTTTAATAGAAAAGTTATTTTAGTTAAGGAAATATTGATGAATCCGTATACTCTACTCTATACGGATGTTGAAAATTCATATTTATCTTGTATTGAATCAATGTATAAAGAATTATTTGGACATGTAGTGGCGGGTGGGGCCTGCTATAGCCCCTCGATTCATCGGTAGGTCTCATGAGACAAAACAATTTGGCGACAAACCCTTCGAGTTTGTTTCCAAAAATCAGACGGGTTTCTACCCATAGAACTAAACCGTTTTTACGGTATTATGGTTTCATGTGCCAGATACATGACATCCAATTAATAAGCATTATCTTTATTAATTATCAGTTATTATTATTATCCATGAGTTTTTCACTATGACAAAATCTATGGATGCAGTTTTATTTTTAGTTTATTAATGGCATCAGTTATTCATTTATTAACTATTCCATTTTGATTATGTTAGATTGATTGTGATTCACTTATTATTGTACTCATGATTCCGCTATTTTTAACCCTTAATGAGCGTTTGATCTCACCCCTTTCATTGTTTACCTTCAACAGGTGATGAAGAGAAGGTCTTTTATTGAGTTCGTGTGGTTGCAGTTTTTAGTTTTGTTATGTATTATATCTTGTAACCTCTTTCAATGTAATTTGTGTTACATCTATGTATCTAGTTTCTTCAATACTACTCAATTATTCGTTCCTTTGGGATTTTAATTCCTTATAACCATACCAATATCACAAGTAATGCACCGGATCCGGTCTAGAGGGGTCAGGGTGTTACACTATTTTCTTGATTGTGGATTTATGAAGAGAAATAATTTTTTAAAGATATATATACAACTTATTGGTTTTTTCTAACTCTAAACACATAAAAATATTATCTTTCTAGAAATTTTATGATATATTGAATCAAAGTTAATATATTTTTCTAATTTTCAATAATATTTTTAAGTGTAAGATATTTTTTAATGAAAACTTCTGTATTTATGATGATTTTTTTCTTAATAACTATATGTGAAACAATATAAAATTATATTAAATTTTCTAAAAAAACAATAATTCCAAATAATTATGGAATAATTATCAAATAATGGATGTTTCATGTTAATAAAAGATAAAAATGTGTATACCAGCAACTCAAAATCAACAAATATAACCAAAACACTAATCCAACTACTTTGTCCCATTATAAACATTAAAGTACCAAGAGAGTATGGGTGATTATAGGTGGTGTTACTTTAAAAATATTTGTTAAATTTAATCCTTAAAATTCATTTTTATATTGTCCCATGTGCTCATAGGGTTAAAAAAAGATCTCTTATTTATTTCATGATTTATTTTTCATTAAGGAAAATTCTTCCACATCCCAACTCATATAAATAAACCAATAAGTTAATAGATAATATACAATTATACATAGCTCACCCCAATTTGGGGCTAATCCAAGGGATATGTAAAGCCCACTGAAATTCCATTCCATAATTTTAGACATCAATTTTCTAGTACATGTTTGAGGAGGACACTTTACACATACCATATTCTTCTCATTTTCTAAGAAAGGATCACATATAATTATATTGAGATTCACTAATTTATTCCATACATATGATGAACATTATAAATTATTTTTGGTTTTAATTTTCCAATATAAGAATATATTATTCTTATTATTTTATACATGCCATTAAGGTTAAATAATAATAAAAGGGGAATTTAACTTATTTTGATTCTTTAATTATAGTTGGTTGAGATTTGGAGGGCCGATAATGATATTGGTGAAAAATAGAAAAAATGGTTCCTACACCTGAACATTTCTTTAGGTTTCAATTCATATAAAAAACGATCTTTCAATCTATTTGGGATCAATATTGGTGTATGAATACATAAGTGTGTGGTATATAACTTTTTTTGAATAATAAGTAATTAAATTCATTCATTTCAAGGTTAAAAAGGTGGCTTCATTAGAGATCATATTTATTTTTTATACTTATAAGGAAAATTCAACTATTTAACCATATTTAGAACCATATAACTCAAATTACTATAAAATTTTGTATGGTGACATCCTATGATGAATCTAACTTGATGAGAATCTATATAATATAACAAAATGTTATACTATGACCCCCAAATTCCTCCTTGAATAGATAATGAGTTATCAACTAGAACTCGGTGTACATCATCAGACAAATATTAAAGGAATTACACTTTTTATGAAAACCCCTAAAAATTCAAAATAATATAAATGAAAACCAATCAATTATACATGAATAATTTATTTTTATTTTAAGGGGAAAAAACTTTCAAAAGATTGGAAAATATCAACAAAACCAGTTTATGCTATAATATTTGTCAATACATTTAAAATTAATAAAATAATTGAATAATGATATACTATTCCACTTCTACTCTAGTGTATCCAAGGTTCTTAACATGAGGTAGACAGTGACCATTGAGATATAGCTAATAGACTCCTTTATACTAGGTTTTCCATGGGCTATGTTAATCTCCCAACACATGGGATGGACTTTCTACAAGCCATGCTCTATTTGAATAATGAATAAATTCTTAGATAAAACATCAGTGTGTGTGTGTTTCAATTTATGTAGTTTTCATGTAATTTTCAATGGAAATAACATATATCTACTTTTATAAGGATTTTTCCTCCTTTTATATCAAAAATATACTTGAATCCCCAATGATAATCTCAACTTCATGATAGAATAAGAATGGTATAAAATTATGAATGTGTTTATGATAGGCATCCTTATAAACATAGGTACAAGTATTTAGTATGAAACATTCCCCTTGGTATAACAAAAAATTACTATATGAAACTTCATGTTGTATAAATGGTTATTTATCTAGTAAACTAAACTTGTTTTATACTTCAATATAAAATTTCATGTCTTTGTAAGAAACTCAACTCATACGTACCATTGATAATATTCAAATCCTATAATATTTTATGACGACCATCAATTAGAGATAACTCAAAGTCATACTTTGAGAGTTCATTTTTCAATTCACATCATTGATATATGTATCCAATAATAAATAATGATAAAAGGTAGATATCATTTTTTTAAACATTATGTAATTTATATTCTTAAATACTTTTAAGAATAATAAAAATGTCCATGCATAACCACCCTTGTAATGATATCACATGCGCTAAAATCCAAGAGAGGCCTTGTGTTTTTTGAACTTTTGGGGTTTTCTTAAACTCATTATATCTCAACATAATTTCTTTTGCATATCTATGTGATAATATAATAAATTCCACTACGAAAATCATTTAATAGGTAACATCTATGAAGAAAATTTGTTTCAATAATGGTGATACTAATATTCTTAATACTCATTTCCAACTTCCTTGAAAATAGTATTTAAAATTATTATATTTTTAATATCCCAAGACACAATGTTAATTACTATGTTATCTATTTAAAAACCTTTTAATTTTATCATCATTGTCTTGGAACTTTTCCATTCAATATTTTCTTTGAGATAATTTTGGTAGCTAATTCAAATTTTACTCATTACATTAATATTTTTCTTTACAAACAAAGCTTAAAATATTTTAAGATAAAAAGTAAATTTCACTTTATATTAGAATAATATAATATTTTATTTGTTATAATTTTCCCTTATATATGTCCAAATATACTCAAAATAACTTCTTAAAATTATATTTTCAACAAAATATATTTTTGAGACACAAACACCAATATACTAAAAAATAACTTTCATTACCTTTGTTGGAATGTTAATATAATTAAATATTAGGAATTAACTAGTCTATGAATTAGTTTTGGTGGAATCTTAGAGTGTGATATTCAAAGGAATGAGGCAGTTATATAGTAAATGGTATCCCAAGCTAGTAGATAATGATGGCTCACAAGATTGCGGTGTTTGAAGGAATGCTCAGTGTATGATGGTGGTAGCTCCCTGTGAAAGCATGCGATGATGGCTCGCTCATATATGATTGTTAGTAGCTCAATCTGAGATCAATACATGATAGATGGGTTCACTTACAGGGGTTTTAAGGTTTTGTGGGATTTGGTAGTTTCTCTTATCCATTTTTAAAGAAAATTAAAATAAGTCTAGGTAAAATATTTTTTGAAAATTAATACAGAAAGGTGGAAGAGGCCCTGCTACCTTTTAGTTAAGTGGAAAGGTAGAAAGACCTCTACTACCTTTCAGGAAAAAAAATATTTTAAAATTACATGTTTTTATATTTGAAAATATATATTTTTTGTATAATTATTCCTATTAATATTTAAAAGTAAAAATATTAATTTTTAATAAATAAATTTTGCGACATGTAAATTAGCTTGTACTTATTATATTTATGATTTTGTTTATTTTAAATTATTTTTTATATATTGAGTCACTTTGTCAAATATCACATAGCTTTTATTTATATTTTATAAGTTATATGCTTTCAAAGTCACCTATATGAAACATAATAATGCTTAAAGTTGGTGGCTTTGAAAGTATATAAATTATAAAATATAAATACAATCTAAATGATATTAGACACACTAACTGAAAATATAAAAAATAATTTAAAATAATAATCATTTCTTAAAAACAATTAATGAAAATTTATTTTAGTGGCACAATATATTTTTATTTTAAACTGCTATATTTATAACATCTTTTTACATTCCATTCATTTTCAATTATTTATTATATTTATGAAATTGTTTTTGTTTTCAAAAACTTTTTATATTCTTAGGATATGTCTTAAGTTTTATTTATATTGTTTTTATATTATATATTTTATATGTTTTTAAAGTTTCCTACTTGAAATTTAATATGTTTTCCTATATTTCAAGTAGTCGACTTTGAATGAATATAAAATATAAACTCTAACTAAAATATAAATGAAAATTGAAATAGTTGATAAACATCTAAAAATGGTTGTTTGTAAAAATAATTTCATCATTTCAATAGACAAAAAACATATACATGAATGTGTAAATTCACTTTATAAGATCTCGGATTTCTCCATAAGGTATATTTTGTTTACGTTTCAGTTTAAGTCCCTTATTTTGATTAAATAAGTGTTTTTTTCAACTTAATGTGAATATTAGGGGGTGTTCTAGGGGTTTGGGGCACGAAAAAGGGAATAAAAAGGAGTTTATAGTCTGTTTCACGGTTTGTGAATGTTTAGTGCTAACTGTGCGGATCAACCCAGGTAACCGTGAAAATGGGTTGTTTCTGGATAGTAGCATCCACACGGTTTGTGCATAGTTTGGTAAACCATGCAGGTAAACCGTTCCACCCAGTAACTTTGATAAATTTACAAAAATTCCATTATAGGATTTTTATATTTCAATCACTATTTTCTTCATTATTCCTCCTTTTAACCCTAGTGATGATCCAAGCTTCCAAGATCTTCCAAGAGGTGATTATCCTTCGATCCTAGGCTATTTGGAGTACTGTCAGTTACGGATTGAAGATCCAGGTAAGGCTAATCCTCCCTTTCTTCATTTTTCTTGATTAGGGTTTTTATCTTTCTCTTTTATCTATTGTAAGCTCTAAATCCCTTAATTTTTTGTGAGATTTAGTGTAAATCTTATAAGGGGGTTTAGATCGGGATATAAGGCCTCGATTAAGGGTGAATTCACCAATAGATTTGAGGTAGGTGTTCTATAAGTTATATCCCATAGTTTTTATTTAGATTTTTGCATATAGGGTTTTATTCTTTCTCTATTATTGATGTATTCCTGGTGATTTTGGAATAATGTGATGTATTAAGTGTCTAAATACCCAAATGAATTCCTCATGGTCCCTGTGGTATTCATGGAGGATGTTGTGATTTATTTTAGGGCCACCCCTGGGGTGCGTTGACCCTTCTGAATGGGATAATGGAAATGTAAGGTATAAATTTTATTCATGATGTTGTAAAGCCTTAGTGAATCTGTTAATTGGGTTATGTAATGAGTTAAAAGGGTTGTTTATAGTTGTGTCTAATGTGGTTAAAGTCTAATGGATTGTTTGGTTGGAATGTAAATGGGATAAATGGGACTAATGATAATATATTAAGTGACTATGTTTGTTCTTGAATATGCTTAGTGAGATAGGAATGGGAATGGGAAATGGAGATAAATGGTTATGGGGTATAAATTATGGATGTGTTAATGGATTGTGGCATAATGTTAATTTTTCCATTTATTTGATATTATTGTTATGTTTCCACTGATATTGGCTATGCTTGGTTATAATGTGGTTGTCGTGGAAATTGATAAATACAAATGTGCACATGGATTGGTATTGTGGGGTATAGACATGAGGTTCTATGCCCACAGGTCAAGTTTGAAAGTGGTTCTAAGATTTTCCCTCTAAATTCATGGGTTAGGGAAGGGGATAGAGTTGTATTCCCCTAACAGTTGCATTCCACTCAGACTGAGGATTTTAGTTGAGGATAATGTTGTTATTGTGATGTGATTCCTAATTATATAGGACTTGATTATTCTCATATTACTTGAGAATATTGAATATTCCTAATCCATTAAACACATGATAAAAGAGTAAACTAAATAGTGAGATTCTTAAGTAGTGAAATTGGCTTAAAGGGTAGCATAACTTAAAGGATCATAATCTAGAATGGATTATTGAACTATTTTCCTTTACTTTCCATTATTTATCACTTGAATACACTATCTATTTGATTGGATATTTTTTAAACACTATTTTTAGTGGCCTGTTGAGTTGTACTCACACCCTACTCAGGCCACCATTGGGTACCCGAGTAGATTTCATGGTTGTAGGTCAGGAAAGGGGCAAGGGCCTTGTGTTAGAGAAGTGAGTTGGGTTCGGTATGTACATGGAGGAGGTCCAAGACTTGGATCCAAGACCATTTTTTGGATTCCTCTATTTTCCTTTCTTTTTAGGTTGTTCACTTGGAATTGTATCATGACATGGCATGTATATTGTTGTATATGGTTTGTAACTCAGTTGGGGGATGCTTGTTATGAATTTTTTATTGGTTATTACATATTTTTTACACTATTTAAATTGTGTTCTACTATGAATTACTCTGGTAAATAGGGTATAGGATCCCCACATTACCTATTATACCATCACTACTAGTTGGTAACCTCTGAAATATAGGGAGGTGAACTTGAGGTCATGTTGTGACCCATCTCGGGGCTCCGGTTTAGTGGATCTTGGGTCAAGGACATTAGAAAGTTGTATAAAAGGAGTTATTTTCTCTTTCTTACTATTTTGGGATGGTATACAAGAGATTACTATAGTGTTGGGCCTTGTTAATGAGCTCGTGCTTGAGAGTAGCTAACCCAATTATGGGGGGAAACCCAATTCACCCAAGGTGTGAATTGTTTTTTTTTTTTTTGTGTTTTGTTACATCTGATGATATTTCACCATTGGGTGATTCACTTGTTGTGTGATTTGATGATTTTGTGATATTTTGATCATTATTTTAATGACATGAGGTTATGGATTCATGCATCATTATAGGCACCTGTGTAAATAAGTGACATGCATTATTATTAGGCACACACATGGGATGAGTGTGTGGGGAATAGAGAATAGGATGCATTTGATTTCATGAAAATGATGAAAATTAGATATAATAAATTGGGTTGAATGATGTGGAATGTAATATTTTTAACTGTGTGTGCTGGTTTTTGAGTTAGCCTTGACCTTAGTGGGGTGACCAAGGGTAGTGTTCTGGTTGTGACTAGGCTCATTTGGGTAGTGTGTGAGAAATGATTTGCTCATGGCTAGTGATGATCCGTCCTTTATATTTTCATGAAATCTTTATGGCTTGTGTCCTAAAGCTCGTGTTTGGAATTGTAGAGAAATTCCACCATGAAGATGGGTTCTGGTTGAGGGTTAGGAGGACGTTGCAGAGAATGTTCCTCCAGTAGTGGAGTAAGGGGACCCTGTGGTTCAATATGATAGGGATGAAAAGTTCCATGAGAACTTCACTCATTTTATGTAGATTATGGAATGGGACCCAGGGTGGGGTGTACCAAGTATGTTTGAGCTGACTAGGGAGTTTCAGCTGTAGCACCCTCCAAACTTTACCAAAGAGGGTGGGCCAGAGGTAGTATAGTTCTGGATAGAGTCCATCCATACTATTCTTGACCATTTAGAGACTCCTCTTGATAATAAATTCAAGTTAGCGGCCTATATACTAAGAGTCCAAGAAAAGCATTGGTGGGACATCGTGGTTCAAACAGTGTAGTCCGAAGGAATGATGTTGAAGGATTATTGGGAGAAGTTTGTTGAACACTATTACCCAGAAACCTTGAGGTAGGTGAAGGCTGAAGATTTTTTTAGCTTAAACCAAGGGAAAATTTTAGTGATGGACTTGCGAGTCACTTCACTAATTTGTGAAACTTTGTTCCGATATTGACAGGAGAAGAGGCAACTATGGTGAAACGTTTCTAGGATGGGATGAGACACAAGATCATGTCCCAGGTGAATATCTTATTCTTGAAAAGGTTTTCTGAGGTAGGGGATCAAGCCCTTATCATAGAGGGGACCTGAATGGGACTTCAGGTAGTGAACATGTGGTGCCAGCTGGGCAAGAAAGTAATGTGGCTTCTGATAGTAAGAAGCGTCGTTCTAGAAATTTTCAGTAGGGTGGAAGCACACAGAGTAGATAAAAGAGGGGGTCAGCCTCTCAGGGTGGTGATCAGGAGTGTGTTATTAGTGTGGTAGGTCAGGGAACATGTGTGGCTAGTGTCCCCTACAACCAATTGAGTGATGTGCGTACAGCAGGCTAGTCCATGTGCAGAGGTTATGTAGGAACCCGCGATAGTCATGAAATTATGGAAGTTATAGGTAGATTTCGAGTGAAGGAAGGGGGTCATTTACCTCGTATCAAGCAGGAAATTGGAGCTCCATGGGTCTCAATGGTAGGGGTGGTGGATGTAGAACTCCAAGGAGATATCATTCATACCAGTAGGGTAGTGCAGTACAGGGTACTCAGGTCGAAGCCCAAGGTAGAGGAGCAGGTCATCTCTATACAGTTCAGACTACACATAAAGGTGGTGAGGCAGGACCATATTATATTTAAGGTAAAATCCTTGTAGATTCTACGCTTAGTAGTGATTTATTTGATATAAGTTCTATGCATTCTTTTATTTTTTTTCTCAGTTCACAGTTGTGTTGGGATTAACCATAGAGAGTGCATTTGGGGTAATGTCACTTAATACTCTGTTGGGGGTATGAGTTGAGAACATCATGCAGTGTAAGGGTTGTGCATTAGAGGTTGGTGGATATTTTTTTTGTGGGATATGTTTGTTCTAAAGATGTTAGGTTTTGACCTAATATTGGGTATGGATTGGTTGGTGTTGTATCAAGACCATATCGATTGTTATCAATGTTGGGTAATGCTCACATCTCTCGATGGAGACACTTATGTCCTCTGTTGTGAGTGGGATACTCGGGCGGCCCACTAGGCTAGCAGTTGGGAAACTCCCATACCAAGTAGCATTCCTTATGTTAGATTATGGAGATAAAGAGCAGCTAGTCTTCCCTTCTATTTTGAATCTATTTCAGGATGTATTTCCTAAGGACTTGTTAGGACTACCACCTGAAAGAGACATCGAGTTTACAATTGAGTTGTTACTAAGAGCGGAGCTAGTGTCCATTCTTCCATATTAAATGGCGCCATTAGAGATCTAAGTACTAAAGGTTTATATAGAAAATTTTGAATATAAGGGGTTTATTTGTCCTAGTACATCACCATGGGAATCTTATATTCTTTTTTCTGTGAAGGTTGATGGATCACTGAGGCTATGTTTCGATTATAGGAAGTTTAACCAGATGATGGTGAAGAATTGATACCCTCTTCCTAGAATCGATGACATGTTTGACCATATCAGAGGTGCCTCTGTTTTTTCTAAGATAAATTTGAGATTGGGATACCATCATTTGAGGGTAAGACCTTTTTATGTACCCTGAATCGCTTTCCTAAGTAGGTATGGATTGTATGAATTTTTGGTGATGACGTTTGGGTTGACCAATGCACTAGTTGTGTTCATGGCTTTGAAGAACTGGATATTTAACCCATATCTAGATCCGTTTTTGGTTGTCTTTATTAATGACATCTTATAGTACTCAAGAACTCATTACGATCATTCCAAACACCTTAACATTATCTTTATTACACTAATATATCATAGGCTTTATTCTAACCTATCAAAATGTTAGTTTATTACTGATGAGGTTCACTTTTGGGACATATAATTTCTGAGTTAGTTATGTCGGTGGATCTAGAGAATGTGTAGGTTTTGGTTTCTTATGAGTATCCCAAGAACTTTTATAAAGTTTGGATTTTTCTAGTTTTGGTCAGTTATTACCGAAGGTTCATCAAATATTTCTCTTGTTTGGTATCACTGCTCACAGGATTAACAAAGAATGGGGTTAAATTTTAATGGTTAGCGGATTGTGAGAATTCTTTTCAAGAGTTGAATAAGCAGTTGACTATTGCACCTATTTTGATCTTACTCATACCAGGTAATAAGTACACCTTATTCTATGATGTGTCAGGTGTTAGAATTGGGGAAGTGATGATGTAGGATGATCGGTTTTTAGCTTATGGGTCGATAAAATTGAGACCATATGAAATAAATTACCCTACTCATGACCTTGATCTAGCTGTTGTAGTTCATTCCTTGAAGTGTTGGAGGCATTACTTGTTGGGAGAACCCTTCACGATGTTTACTGACCATAAAAGTCTTAAATATATCTTCTCTCGGTGGGATTTAAATCTTCGGTAGTGAAGGTGGTTTGAGTACCTAAAATCCTTCTATTTTGAGTTGGTCTATACACCAGGAAAGGGGAATAGTGTGGCTGATGCTCTGAGCTGAAATACTTAGAATCATGTGGTTCTGGAATCTAGTTCAGAGTGGAATATGATGACCTTGTTTGTTGAGATGAATTTGGAGGTATAGGATGGTTATGGGAGGATGTCTCTCTCATCGATAGTGGTTGAATCTACACTTTTGAGCTAGGTTAAGGAGATTCACCAAGTGGATCCGAAGTATTCGACTATGAAGGAAAGTCTTAAAGGTGGGGTGTCACCTTCTAGTTGAGATTTTGGTGCTGATGGAGTTTCTTATGTTCATGGTCATGTTGTAGTACCGACAGGTGTACGGGAGGATTTGATGCATGAGTTTCACGCATCAAAGTGGGCGGTGCATCTTGGTTTGACCAAGATGTACCACAATCTCCATAGTCAGTATTGGTGGTCAGGAATAAAGAAAGAAGTTTCGGGTTTTATGGCACGATGCCTTACATGTTAGTAGTTGAAGGTTGAACATCAGTGTCTAGGTGGGTTGCTGCAGTCATTTCCCATTACAGAGTGGATGTAGAATGATTTAATTATGGAATTCATAGTTGGTCTTCGAAGGATTCCTCATAATAATGATTCAATCTGGGTAGTTGTGGACCGGTTAACAAAAGTAGCTCATTTCTTGTCGATCTAGGATACTTATATAGTGGACTAGTTGGGTGATTTATATGTTCAAGAGATAGTGTGGTTGCATGGTGTGATTAGAACCATAGTTTAGGGTCATTATCCATGCTTCACCTCATGTTTATGGTAGGGATTGCAAAAGGCGCTTGGTACCCCGGTTTTTTTTAGTACAGATTATCACCCATAGACTGATGGGTAGTTAGAATGTACAATCCATGTATTAAAGGACATGTTTATAGCTTGTGAGCTAGATTTTGGTGGTTTTGGGGAAAGGCCCTTTCTGTTCATTGAGTTTTCTTACAACAATAGTCTTCCAGACACAATTCAGATGTCACTTTTTTAGGATCTCTATGGGAGACCGAGTGGATATCTTCTATGTTGGTCAGAGGCCAAGGATTCTAAGCTTAGGATCAAGTCTCATGAAATACATAGTGTAAAAGGTTTGATTGGTTCAAAATCGTATGGAAACGGCCTATAGTAGGCATAAGTCATATGTAAATTGGAGTCATAGACCTCTCGAGTTTAGGGTGAGTGATAGTGTGTTTCTTCAGGTTTCTCCAAGGTTGGGTCACCATTGAATTCAGAAGTAGGTAAAATTGGTTCCTAGGTATGTGGATCCATTTGAGATTGTAAATAGTATCAAACTAGTGGATTACTGATTATCTCTTCCACAACTATATAGAGGGATGCATGATGTTTTCCATTTTTTATAGCTCTGAAAATATCACCCTGATCCATCTCATGTGATAATCACTAATGATGTCGAGCTTGAGGCTGATGCATCCTTTGAGGAGCATCTAATATGTAATGTGGATCATAGTGAGTGGGTCTTGTGAGGAAATTTTGTTCCTTTGGTTCATGTTCTATGGAAGAATGGAAATGTCCAAGAGGAAACTTAGACTTGAGAATCAGATATGTGGGCTCAGTGTCCTGATCTCTTTTCCTTGGGAACTCAATGATGCTAAGGAGTAGCGGCTCAAGGATGATCCATTATAACGTGGGGAGGTTGTAATATCCTAGATTTATACATAAGCTGTGTTTTGTTTATTTTTTAGTTTAATTCCCTTATTTTTATTAAATAAGTGGTTTCCCATGTTTATGTGAAGAGTAGGGGGTGTTATAGGGGTTCGAGATAAGAAAAAGGGAAGAAAAAAGGGTTTCTGGGTTGTTGCATGGTTTGCGCACGGTTAGTGCTAACCGTGAAGATTAGCCCAAGTAATCATGCAAAGGGGTTATTTTTGTATAGTATCATTCACACAGTTTGCACACGAATTGGAAAACCCTGAGGGTAAATTGTGTGGTCTAGTAACTTTGAGAAATTTACAAAAAATCCATTATGGGATTTTTATGTTCCACTCAGTATTTTCCTTCATTTTCATTCTTTAAACCCTAAGGATGATACATGCTTCCAAGATCTTCCAAGAGGTTATTATCCATCAATCCTAGGCTGTTTGGATTGTCATTAGTTGTGGATTGAAGATCTGAGTAAGGATAATCCCCTCTTTTCTTCCTTTTCTTGATTAGGGTTTGTATCTTTCTCTTCTCTCTATCCAAATCTATAAAATCATTCTTTTTCGGTGATATTTCGGGTGAATATTTTAAGGGGGTTTATATCAGGATCTAAGAACTCAAATAATGGTGTGTTCACCAATGAATTTTAGGTAGGTGGTATACTGGTTATATCCTATAGTTTGTATTTAGATTTGTGTATATAGGGTTTTTATTATTTCTCTCTTATTGATGTGTTCTTAGTGTTGTTGGAAGAATGTGATTTATTGATTGTCTAAATACCCAAATGAATTCCTCATGATCCCCATGGGATGAATAGAGGATATTGTGACTTGTTTTAGGGCCACCCATGGGGTGCGCAGACCCTTCTAAATGGGCTAATGGAAATGTAAGGTATGAATTTTATTCATGATGTTGTAAAGCCTTATAGAATGTGTTAATTGGGTTATGTAATGAGTTAGAAGGGTTGTGGATAATTTTGTCTAATGTGGTTAAAGGATAAGGGATGGTTTTTTTTCATGTAAATGGGATTAAAGGGATTAATAAGAATATGTTAAGAGACTATTTTCGTTCTTGAATATGCTTAGTGAGATAGGCATGGGAAATGGGAAATGGGGCTAAATGGTTATGGGGTATAAATGATTAATGTGTTAATAGAATGTGGAATAATGTTAATTTTCCTACTTATTTGATATTTTTATGATGTTTCCAGTGATATTGGTTATGCTTGTTTGTAATGTGGTTGTCATGGAAATTGATAAATAAGCATGTGCATGTGTCTTGGTAGAGTCAGGTATAGACATGAGGTTCTACACCCATGGGTTGAGTTTTAATGAGGTTCTAAGCTCTTCCCTCTAAATGCATGGGTTAGGGAAGGAGACGAAGTTATATTCCCTTAACAGTTTTATGCCACCCGGACTGAGGCTTCAAGGTGAGGAAAATGTGGTTATTGTTATGTGATTCCTACTGATATAGGACTTGATTATTACCATATGCCTTGAGAATATTGAACATTCCTAATCCATTGAACATGTGATAAAAGAGTGAACTAAACGTGAGATGCTTAAGTAGTGAACTTGGATTAAATGGTATCATAACTTAAATGATCATAATATAGAATATATTTTTGAAATTGTTTCCTATAAATTCCATTATTTATCACTTTCATGCACCATCTATTTGACTAGATATTTTTTATACATCGTTGGTGGTGGCCTAATGAGTTGTAATCACACCCTGCTCGGTCCGTCGTTGGGTACCCAAGTAGATTTCATGATTGAAGGTCAGAAAAGAGGTAAGGGAATTATGTTAGAGAAGTGAGTCAGGTTCAATATGTGCATGGAGGATGTCCAGGACTTGGATCCAAGACATTTTTTGGGATTCTGCTATTGTCTTTTCTTTTTTGGTCATTCACTTGGCACTATAACCTGACATGGCATATTTACTATCAGATGTGGTTTGCACTCTGGTTTGGGATGCTTTTTATGCATTTTTATTGGTTATCACATATTGTTTCCTCTCTTTATATTGTTTTCTAATGTGACTTACACTGGTAAAGAGGGTATAGTCTCCCCACATTACCTATTTGACCCTCATTACTAGTCAGCATCCTTTGGCATACGAGGAGGTGCGCTTGAGGTCAAGTGGTGACCCAATTTGGGGCACCGGTTTAGTGGCTCCCAGGTCGGGGACGTTACACACTCTATATGATACGTTCCCATCCAACATGATGGTGTGTGAATGGGATGACCATATCAATATTTTCTACCTCTATGTTAAGGTGGACTTTGATGACCTAGAGAGGGATGATCCTCTGGCACTGGAACTTCGACTATCGGATTCTCAGCCTATGTCTCAATAGAAGGAGGTTTCAACTAGATTTCATTCTATTCCCCCTAAACTTATCCCACTATGTTAGTATAAGGACCTTCCAGCATCACCTAGTGGAACTATACAGCCTATAAAGGCTTTGGTAAGAAATCTGGAGGCATTGTAAATGACCCCATATAGAAGATCGAATAATCTGTACCCAAAGAATACAATGGATATCCTCCCAACACAGATAGATCTCATGCCTCCTAATTCACATCCCCAATTGGAGTCTAGACTACTATAGGTCTAACATATTCATGTGGAATAGGTGAGGCCTCGCATGCAACACAACATGGTCTACATCATTGTCATCATGGATCCTTAGCATCAGCAGCTATTGGAGGAGGTTCTTGAGTAGTAACCTCTAGTCCCTAGTCATGAATTTCATCTCCCTAGGGTGGGTGATTGAAGATACTATCATGAACCACATGATAAGCTAGAATCATCTTCTATGTTGTATCATGGATCACTTCTAGGGTAGTAACCTACTTCTCTAGATCATACATGTGGATAATCCTTTATAGTCGATTATTCTATAAATAGATTCAAAATGAATTAGAAAATCGTAAAATAAAAAAACTAATGTAAATTTATAGACTTACTAGATCCTGAATCCCTCTACCGTGTAGAGTAAGATACAGTATAGAATGTAGTCTATACCATGGATCATACTCAACCTGATGTGATATATGGAATCACATCATAAGTACACCCTCACTATGAAGATATTCTCATCTAACACAGAGGTCAGGATACTCATCACATCATTGGCACTAGCCTATATCTTTCCTCCCCTTCTGCTTCATGGAATGAAGCACTAGTGACTATCTCGGTGCAAATGGAATGCACTTAACACATTTAAATTGGAACATGACTCTATCAGTATGGTTCCACTCAATAATATGAAAGTGAATGAGAGGCACTAAAATCATAGTATCATGAATTCCATCAGTGTAGTATGCAATTAATTGGTCTAATAAATCCCAGTATGGCATCCATATAATCTGAAATGACATGTGAGAGTTTTCAAAAATGCATGTTACTAAAAAGAAAAAATGATGATATTATGAAATTTTTTAGTCAATAAAATATTGTATATACTTACATCAGTGGGTATTAGACTATACAACATGAGATGGTATACACCCAAATGGTTTGTTGGAGCACTAATGAAGTGGTTTTCCAGACTCCTCCTATAAAATTAAACATTGAAAGTGATAAAAAATAAGAAATTAAATTCAATAGCTCCTACTAGCATCAAAAACAAATAGATATGAGTGATCATACTGGCATCCACATATAGTGTCACACAACACATCTTTGAGAATATCCTGACCTGAAAAAATAGGGAATAGGGGAGGGATGTGCTCTCATTCCCACATCTAAAGAAGGATGACACATCCCCTAATATATGTGTGATCTGAGCGACACGTCATGCATAATACTCTGTAAGTGTAATCCAAGAACACAGATCCCCAGTTGTATCCCCAAGCCAGATCAAAATCCTCCATTAACCCTATATACATCATGTGAACATGCATACTACAGTGATCAGTACATAGTCTCCATGGGTGGATCTAATAACTACATCCCCGGTATAAGAAGGTCGATTAGGACTGCCATATCCTCAAGGGTGATGGTCATCTCTACCTCGGGCAGGTGGAATGTGTGTGTCTCTAGTCATTATCTCTTGAGAAGCATAGCAATTAAGTGATGATCAAAAAATGTGAAATCAGATACCGCAATGTGGTAGAAGTCAGTATAGCAGAGGTATGGTATAATGGTGGATAGAGGAATAATGTGATGATAATGGTGTTCTCGACACACCTCGATCCATCAAGCATGAAGACCCTCGATCACGTCATGGGAAACAGTTGTTCGGAGTAGAGTACTCGAGAGGGGGGTGAATTGAGTATCTGTAATAATTTTTGTTTAAAAATTATTCTTAAAATGGTTCCCCAATAAATTTAAATACAACCCAGTTAATCAAAGTAATACGGTTATGAAAGTTTGACTATTTAAATAACTTCTCAGAATATTGATTAGTTATCATTAATTTTAATATCAGTTATTAATAATACTTTTGAAGCTATTTTAATAAGGTAAAATAATTATAACTTCTTTCCAAGATTTACTTTCAAAGCAAGTTTAGTGATATCTGAATTATATAGTAAAACAGAGAAAACTAAATCAAACAACACAGTTAATATAAAACAAGTGGTTTAGTCTCAAGTTGAGAACTAATCCACTCCACTTGGTGATCACCTGCCACCAACCAGTTTATATAAATAAACTTGATCCACAGCCTGGATCGGGGTAAACAACAGTACACAGGACTGTCTAGGTCACACAACCTCTTCTATAGTTCTTCATGGGTATGAACTATCAGTTCACATAGATACCTCTTCCACACTTATATGTGGGAATACACAAGTGTAAAAAGATGTATGAGAAAGGATATCGTGTATCCTTTAGTTTAATGTAGGAGACAATGTGTGTTTTTATACATACACACACACACACACTTCTCAAAAGATAAAATAAATACACAACAGAGAAAAGATGATGAGATAAGGTTAGAAGTGCTCTAAGTGTTAGTCTATACAGCTCTGGACTTCTAGGATGAAGTAGATGCAGGAATTGAGTCCTCTTTCAGAAAACAGAGTATCACAAGTCATCAAGATCCGGATCATGTTCTTCATGGAGTTGATAGTGCAAAAATGTTCTCGACTCTAGTATTTGATTATGCTTCATGTGTTCTTCAGAAGTGTCGAGTTTAATGTGTCAGGTGACATGTATACAAAGAAACATTAATTATGTCAGTACATTAAAAAGCTTCAAATATGACCATTATAAATTAAATTGAGAAATGAAAAAATATATTAAATAACAGTGTCATAGTATTTATAGAAATGGTTCCACTTAGAAGCGGTGTCTCCATGATATGGTGTCTCCTTACTTGTATTTGAGATGTGAGATAGTTATTATGGAATAGTTGTATAGAGATCAGGAACCGGTAGCATAGATGTGGTGTTAAGATCACAATGTCTGGTCATGGTATCTGATTCATGGTGTTTGGTCACGATGTTAGGATCATGGTGTCTGGGTCGCAGTGTCTGGGTTACAGTGTCTGGGTCAGGGTGTCTGGGTCTTAACCAAATATCTGTATGCATATTTAAATAGTGATATCCACAAAATGAATTAAACTTAATCATTTGTAAAATAATTTCATTATAAACAAAATAGTTTACAATAATTATTTAAGGCATAAAGAAAATAATCATCTGTACACATGATTTTATATAGATTTGTAGGAAATATATGATCTTTGGTCATTAAAACATGATTAACACATGAGGAGTCCAACAATATCCCCCTTTTTGATGATCAAAAATCATGTGAGTGAGATATCTAATCATAGGGAATATGTATCTCCCTTAGTGTGCATAGCATATCTCTTGGTGTGCATATCTCTCCCCCTTTTGGGATTATCAAAAAGAATAAATAAGAAATTGACAATAAGAGTTCACAATGCATTAGATGGATAAAGAAGTGGAATTACAAACTATAGGCATTACAATAAATTTAACAAGATCCCTATCAAAAGATAGTAGACACTTTTATTCAGCACAGAATGTCTTCTCTTTGCCTTTGGCAGTATCAGTAGTAGAAGCCGTAGGAGAAGATGTATAAAATGAAGAAGGAAGGGAACTAGTTGATAGAGAAGGTAAAGGGAGTCCTTCAAAAACAGAAAGGGCCAAGGTAGGTGCAGTGGAAGACCGAGGAAACTTTTGATCAAGGATAATAGGTCTGATCTAAATCATAGCCTAAGAGATAGACATAGATGTAGAGGCAAGGGTAGAGGATTAGAAGGTAGGAAAATTAGATCTCAAGGGTGAAACTGTAGGATACATAATGGAAGTACTCTGTACATGAAGATAAGGCCTCAAAATCTTGATGAAGTTAGTAATGATCTCACCACCATAATTCATGGATTTCTCAAAGTCATCTTTGTTCTCCATAAACTTGTCCAAAAAAGGAGTGAAGTCTTTGAACTTTTGGACTTGAGTTTTGAAATCTAGAGTGATAGGATGGATTCTCAAATTCTCCACTAGGTACTTGAAATGGTTGGTCATGTCATGCTTTGATAAGATCCTATTGAAGTAAAAGTCCAACTTCTTAGTAATATATTCTTAGGAATCATGTGAAATTTTGGAATTAATTCTCACCAAATCAAGATCTCTATCACTGTTCTTGACAACTTCAGATATAGACTCTTTGTCAAAACCACTGAGCACATCCTGAAGTTCTTCTTTGACAACTGTTCTGAGTACATCATTGTCCAAGGATGGTTGAGATGACTGTCCAGAAGTATTAGAAGACGTAACAGTTGAATTAAGGGACTTCAGTTGATTTATAACTTTCTAGAGACATCCCTTATACTCATAAGTCAACTTGTTAAGACCAATAACAAGTTCATGCATCTCTTAAACACTTTTATTGTTTTTTTCAACTACCTTGTCAGCCAAGAAAGTTATATTAGGTTGTATCATGGAGGCTACTTCCTATGGAATATGAATATCAATATCCTCAATAAGATGAGAAATAGGTTCTAGTCTTGATTTCATCACTCTCTTCATTTCTTCAACCATGCCTCGAAGAGACTTCACTTCATCAATTAACTATTTCTTCTTAATTATGGTCTCTTGAATCTCATGAAGCATCTTGGGTTGAATCTACCATATGATATTTTCTAACAATAGGGTAGCATCTTTTTCACTCAAATTTGTTACAGGATCTGGTTGGGTATTAATGAGTTTTTCAACTCCAGCCAATAGGGTAGCTCCAAAATCTTTCAAATCATCCTTACTGACCAAGGTAGAATGTTCTTGTAAAGGTTTGGGAATAAGAGCTAAGACAAGCGCAGGTTCCTTTATAGCTATAACATCAAGATTTGATACTGGTTTTAACTAAAATACTGTAGACAGATTTATACCTTTAACTGTGGCTTCCTGGGAGTCATTCACATCAAAATAAATAGGTAATTTATACCATGTATCCACTAATATTGGATCAACTGTATTTGTAACTTCAACACTTTCCAAACTGGGGAGATTCTCCCCCTCAATAGTTGAATCCTTCTCAAGACTGAGATATTTAGATCCTTGATCTACTTCTAAGATTTCATCCCTGATATCCTCACCCATTTCTTTTCTAGCCAACTAAAAGGCTTGATCCATTCTCTCTTCATCAGATGGGATAAATTCAGGAATAGCTTGTTCCTCCACATGTTCCTCATAATCAGCTTTTGGAACAAGATAAAGATCTTATTCTATATTCTCTTATATAACATCCTTTTCACTTACAAAAAAAATCTTCTTTAGAAGTAGGTTTCTCTTGAAAATCAACAACTTCTTCAAGAACAGGCACTCCCTTCTCAATTATTTCTTAGAGAACAGGTTCACTATTCTTCTCATCCAGGACAACTTTCCATGTAGGTGCAAAAATCTCTTCCACTTCTTCCTCATCAGAATACTCAACAATCTCATCTGGTTCCAAACTAGGATAAAAAATGTCTTTAGGTCTTGAGGAGTTCTCCACCAGATTGAACTTTTCATAAACCCTCTCATTATCTTCCACCCATGCTTTTCTACAAGGATTCCAACTGATTTTCATTCTCTTTACTATAACTTTTGAGAGACAGAATTCCGAGTCCTTAATGGCTTCTTCATCTGGTCCAACCAACCCTTTGGCATGAAGCATAGCTGAGATAAGCCTTGAATAGAACAGATAGGTTGACTTGGAGGTTGTTTTTATCAACTCACACATATAGATTATAACATATTTTCAAGGGTTGATTTTATGTACATTTTTCACAATATGTATCAAAAATACATCCTGATACTTGAGTGTAGAAAAATCACCTTTTATGAGGCTAATTAGATTCTGAACAAACTTAAACAGAAGTCTGGTTTCACCATCTAGCTTTGCTGCTATTATTCTTCGCTTTTTTAAATTTCCATTTAATCTTCCCAATGCTTATTCCAAAACAAAGATCTCACTTGGAGGTGGAAGAAATATTTGGTAGTCCTCACAAATAATCTCATGAGGTATCCTAAGGCATGAATCCCATAAACTTGAAGAAAATGTGCATCTATGGCCATTTATCTAGCTTATCACAACAAAATCATCTACTATATCAAAAGAGAATTGAACATAATAATAGAACTGTGAAACTAATTTTGGTTAAATTTTCCTATCCTCCATTATGAACCAATCCACCCATCCTTGCTCTCTAAGTACTTTTAATACTAGATATTTACTTGATAGCAGCCACTCGGAGCAGATTTCCTTTTCAGGTATGACTACTCTAGTCACCAGGTTCAGATTTAAAGGACCTTTGGATGCTAACTTTGGTTTTATTTTCAACTTCTTCTTTTAATTGCGCTTCTTAGGGGTTGATGAGGGCAGACATTCCATTCTAGGCATTCAATGAAGGTTCGAGAGAGAGAATGGTTGAAAGAGGATTTATGGATTAATAGAGGAGAGGTCGGGTGAAGAAATGAGTGAAACTTCTTTCATTTTATCATTTAGGGATATCAAGTGTCGCGGGATCAAAAGCACAGAAAAGTAAAAGGGTAAAATAATTAATTACCATGATATGGGTTATAATATGTAAATAAAACAATAAAGTGTTTTTATAGTGAGACTATAACTGACTTTCATGGTGAGACTGTAACAGTCTTTCACGGTGAGACCGTAATTGGATTTCACTGTGAGACCATAACTGGATTTCACAGTGAGACCATAACTGGATTTCATGGTGATACTGTAACTGGATTTCATGATGAGTTGTTTACTCTGTGATTTCTAAACTGTATGACTATATTGTTTGACGCAGTAACTGAAAAATAGTAACTGAGAAATAGTAACTATGAAACTTTAAACATGAAACAGCAATTCTTAAGATAGTAAAACTATAGAACTGTTAGATAGTGACTTATGAAACCATAAACTATGAAACAGTAAGCTATAAAACAATACACTTACTACTTAAGATTTATCATTCCCAATTCATGTATGATGGAATCTATTCTTTCATAATTTAATGGTTTGGTGAATATATCAGCAAGATGATAGTTAGTTCCAATGAATTCTAAAGTGATGTCACCTTTTTTATAATGATCTCTAAAAAAGTGATGTCTTGCATCAATATGTTTTGTCTTAGAGTGTGAAACAGGATTTTTTGAGATGTTAATAGCACTTGTATTGTTACAATTTATAGGTACATTCCTGAATTGATATCCATAATCTAGTAATGTGTGTTTCATCCACAAAATTTGTGCACAAAAACTACCAATATCTATGTATTCAGCTTCTACAATAGATAATGCAACAGAATATTGCTTCTTACTAGACCATGATACTAGTGACTTGCCTAAAAAGTGAAATGTTCCAAAGGTGCTTTTTCTATCTAACTTTCAACCACCAAAGTCAGCATTATAATAACTCACTAAATCAAATGATTTTCCTCTGGGATAGAACAGCCCTAGATTGGGTGTATGCTTGAGGTATTTGAAAATTCTTTTAACATTATTTAAATGAGATTATTTAGGATTTTCATAAAAATGAGCACACATACATACACTAAACATAATGTCAGGTCGGATATCAGTTAGGTATAGAAGACTTCAAATCATTCCTCTATAAGTGGTTTGATCAACATATTTTCTATCTTCATCAAGATCCAACTTACAATTAGTACTCATTGGAGTGTCACTGCTTTTATTTCTATCCAAACCAAAACATTTTAGAAGATCTTTATTATATTTTCTTTAGTTTAGAATAATGCCATCATTGTTTTGAAAGATTTGAAATCCAAGAAAGAATTTTATTTCACCCATTAAGCTCATTTCAAATTCATTTTGCATCATTTTTGGAAAATTCAATACATAAATAATTCTTTGAAGATCCAAAGATAATTTCATCTACATAAATTTTAACAATTAGAACATCATTGGAAATTCATTTTATAAAAATGTTAGGATCATATATTCCTTTTGTAACACCTTTAGAAATAAGAAATGTAATTAATATATCATATCAGGTTCTTGGATCTTGTTTTAAACCGTATAAAGATTTTGATAATTTAAAAATATGATTTGGAAAATGAGGATTTGTAAAACCAAGGGGCTTCTCAACAAATATATCAACAGCTATATACCTATTTAGAAATGCACTTTTAATATCCATTTGATTTAGTTTGAAATTCAGATGTGTAGCATAAGCAAGCAGAATTCTGATGGCTTCAAGTCTAGCTACTGGTGAAAAGGTCTCCTTATAGTCAATTATTTCTTCTTGACTATAGCCTTGTGCAACTAATCTAGACTTGTTTCTAACTATATTACCAGCTTTATCTACTTTATTTCTAAACACCAATTTAGTGACTTTGGTAAATGTGTATTTGGGTCTATGAACAAGTTTCCAAACATTGTTCCTTTCAAACTGATTAAGTTCTTCTTTTATATCCATCACCCAAAATTCATCATTAATAGCATCATTAATATTTTTAGGTTCAAGTTGTGACAAGAATACCTAATGTTCAAACTAATTTCTAAGAGAAGCTTTAATTTGAGTTCCTTTTTCTAAGTCTCCTACAACAGCATCTAAAGTATGGTTCTTAAGAGTTCTAATAGCTCTAGAAAAAGACAGACTCGTGATTTTAGTTTCTTCAATAGGGTTGGGTTCATTGTGACTTGAATCTAAAGAATTTCTAGAACATAAATTTTTCACAGATTTCTTCATAGGATGGTTAAATGATTTTGAATTAATTTCCATATTTTATACATCATCTTATAGGTTCTCTATAGTGGTTTTAGGCTCATGTGGATCTATTTTATCAAATTTGACAAGGACATATTCTTCAACACATTTAGTTATTTTATTAAACACTCTATAGTCTTTACTAGATATTGAGTATCCTAAAAATATTCCTTCATCACTCTTAGATGCAAAATTTTCAAAATTTTCCTTAGTATTAAGGATATAGACTTTTCAACCAAAACATTTGAAGTAGCTTACTTTGGGTTTTCTATTTTTCCACAACTCATATGGAGTTCTTTTAAGAATAGGTCTAATCAACACTCTATTGATAATATAGCATGATGTATTTATAGCTTCATCCCAAAAATAAATAGGTATGTCATATTCACTAAGCATGGTTCTATCAATCCCTTTTAATTTTCTATTTCTTCTTTCCATAACTCCATTCTGTTGAGGTGTTCTAGGGGCAGAGAAATTATGACTATATCCATTTTGTTAGCAAAAGGATTCAAACTCTTGATTTTCAAACTCATGGACATGATCACTTCTTAAGGATTTAAATATAATTCCACTAATATTTTCTATATTTTTGGAATATTTTCTAAAATGAGAGAAGGATTCACTTTTTTGATCCAAAAAGAAATTCCAAGTATATCTAGAAAAATAATCTACAAGAACATAAACATAGTGCTTCCCATTTAAACTAAAAATTATAGATGGTCCAAAAAAATCCATGTGAACCAGTTCGAGAGGTTGATAAGTTGACACTTATTTATTTGGTTTGAAGGAAATTTTGTGTTTCTTTCCCTTTTGATAAGGATTACACACTTTATCATTTGGAAACTAATGTTTGGGTAGATCTTTGACTAAGATTTTTCTATTTAACTTTATAAGAGATTGAATATTACAGTGTCCTAGTCTCCTATTCCAAATCCAGGATTCTTTGTGAAATACACTTAAACATGAATTATTTTGAGAGACAAAAGAATATAAGTTAATAGAGTAAACATTTTCATTTCTTAATGCAGAAAACACTAATTCATTTTTAGAATTAAAAACATTGAAAGAATCATCTTCAAATTTAACATGAAATCCATCATCACATAGTTATGAAATACTAAGCAGATTATATTTTAGTCCATCAACAAAAATTACTTTTCAAATCAAACTGAGTTAGAGTTACTGATTTTTTCAAGGACAATAATCTTTCCTTTGGCATTGTCACCAAAGGTGACATTTCCTCCATCAATTTTTGTTAAATTCTTGAAGCATGAATATTATCCTGTCATGTGTCTTGAAAACCCATTATCCAAGTACCATAAGATTTTGCAGGATCTCTTTAAGCAACTTTCCTATAAAATGGTCAAATGAAAACAGATTTTGGTACCCATACTTGTTTGGGTCTAGTAATATTAGTGACTAGTGATTTAAGAACCCATATTTGTCTCATAGGTTTCCTATAAGAATTATGTAAAGTACTTGAAAAATAAACTCTATTTGGTCCAGAAAAGTTTGAAACAGTAGAGATTGTATGATTATTTGAACTAGCTAAATGTTTTCTAGAACTAGGAGTAAAGCTGTATGTCCTAGATCTAGAAACAAAATTAGTTCTTCCAAAATTTCTTTTACCAGGTTGATAGCCAATTCTAGTAGTATATTTAGGAGAAATCTGTTTACCTAGAATTTGTACCAAGGTATCTTTACCATTAGCAAACCTTTAAAGATCATTTCTCAATTTATCATTAGATAGTTTTATTTCATTATTTTCTTTGAGTAATTGAGCATTTTTCTCCCTTTCTACACTAAGTTCAGTTTTAAAAGTTGAGGTAAGAGCATGCTGTTTTTTAAAGACTTGTATTTATCTTTTAGTTTATTGCATGTCTCTTTAATCATATTATAGTACTGAAACATTTCTTCATTATACATATTTTCAGAGTCACTCTCATCTCCAGAATAATAGGAATTTTGTACCGGATATTCCAATGTTACCTCAGATGTGTTTGTTATAAAACACATATTGGATTTGTTATCATGTTCATCATGTGAAGATTCTACGTTAATTGAACTATACTCAGAATCACTACATGTTTCTTTTATTACCTTTTTATACTTCCTATATTTGTCCTCATATTTCTTTTTTTACTTGAGCATGGGACAGTCAGACTTTAAATGTCCCTTTCACTTACATTCATAGCATACTATCTCATTAGACTTGTCACTTATTTTCCAATCTTTCTTCCAGCTTCCTTTTTGATCATATATTCCCTTAAAGTTAGGCTTTCTAAAAAAGTTCTTCTTCTTGTAAAATCTATCAAACCTTTTGGATAATTGAGCCATCTCCTCATCACTTTCAGGTTATGATTGTTCACTACTGGAACTTTCTATAGAGACTTCCAATTTTCTTTTCTATTTATGTTTAGATATGGTGGTCTTAAATGCAACTGATTTTATTTTGGGTTCATTATCCTCTTCCTTGTTGACTTTCAGATCTTCTTCATACATTATCAGCTTTCCAATGAGTTCTTTTACAGGTAACTTTCTGATGTCGCATGATTATCTAATAGAGACAGGGGTTCCTCTCCATCTGTCAGGTAGGCATCTGAGAATCCTCATGATTTTTTATTTGGAAGTAACTTATATTCCAAGAGAAACCATTGTGTTGAAAATTCCGTTGAACCTGAGATACATGTTAGAAATAGGCTCATCAGGTTTTATTTTAAAGTTATCATATTTAATAGTATAATTATTAAGTCTCATTTATTTCACACTGGAAGTTCCTTCATGTGAAACAGACAATGTATCCCAAATTTCATGGGCAGTTTTACATGAAGAAATTCTATTAAATTACTCATCTTCTAAAGAGCAATATAAAGCATTAATGGATTTATAATTTTTATTATAGGTAGTCCTGGTAGGGTCATCCCAAGTGATTCTATCATTATCAGTAATCTTATACTCATCTATAATTGAAGACCATATTTCAAAACTCATACTTTATAAATGAATTTTCATTTTAATTTTCCATTGGGCATAATTGGATCCATTAAAGAATGGTGGTATTTTTTTACCAGCACCTTCCAATCTTTTATCCATGATAAATAAATACTTTTAAAGAGCTATAAATTTAGAATTAACAAAAATTTATAGATCTTTAAAGTACAACTAAAATCACAGTTGAATATGGTCAAAAAGAGAGTCTTAATAGAAATAAAAAACTCCCTCTAATACCAAATGTTGGTCGGAGTAGATTACTCAATAAGGGGTGAATTGATTATCTATAAAAAATTTCGTTTAAAAAGTATTATTAAAAAGATTCTCCAGTAAATTTAAATACAACCCAGTTAATCAAAGTAATACGGTTATGAAATTTTGACTATTTAAATAACTTATCATAAGATTGATTAGTTATTAGTAATCTTAATATTATTTATTATTATTACTTTTGAAGTTATTATAATAAGGAAAAGAAATTATAACTTCTTTCTAAGATTAAATTTTAAACCAAGTTTAGTTATATCTTAATTATATAGTAAAATAGAGAAAACTAAATAAAACAACATAGTGGATATAAAACAAGTGGTTCAGTCTCAAGCCGAGACCTAATCCACTCTACTTGGAGATCACCTTCAACCAAGCAGTTTATATAAATAAAATTGATCCACACCCTAGATCGGGGTAAATAATAGTACAGAGGACTGTCCAGGTCACACAACCTCTTCCACAGTTCTTCGTGGGTATGAACTGTCGGGTCACACAAGAACCACTTCCACACTTATCTATGGGAATAAACAAGTGTAAAAATATATATGATAAATGATATCTTGTATCCTTCAGTTTAATACAGAAGATAGTGTATGTTTTTATACAGACACACACACACACTGATCAAAATCTAAGAACAATACACAACAAAGGAAAGATGATGAGATAAGGTTAGAAGTTCTCTGAGTGTTAGTCTATGAAAATATAGACTTCTAGGATGAAGAAGATGTAGGAATCGAGTCCTCTTTCAGAAAACAGATTATTGTAAGTCAGCTAGATCTGTCTCGTGTTCTTCGTGGAGTTGATAGTGAAAAAATGTTCTCGAATCTAGGATTCAAGTATGCTTAGTGTGTTCTTAAGAAGTGTCAAGTTTCATGTGTCATTTATTCTTTCAAGAATGCCCGTACTTATTTTTTTATCGTGCACACTTTTTTCTCTATCATCTCTTTTTGATTCTGGACACACTATTCTTTTTATTCTTGGAGTTCAAGTGTTGGAGCTGATAGGATGCATGTATTATACACCTCATAATGTCAGGTGACATGTCTACAAAGAAACATTAATTATGTCATGGAATTTATAAGCTTCAAATATGACCATTAGAAATTAAATTGAGAAACTAAAAAATAGATTAAAGAACAGTGTCACAGTCTGTCTAGAAACAGTGTATCTTAGAAGCAGTGTCTCCATGAAATGATGTCTCATTCTTTATCTTTGAATAGTGAGACAGTTATGATGGCACAGTTGTACAAATATTAGGAACCAGTAGCAGAGATGTGGTGTTAAGATCATGGTGTCTGGTCATGGTATCTGATTCACAGTGTCTGGTCACAGTGTCGGGTCATGGTGTTAAGATCATAGTGTCTGGGTCACTGTTTCTAGGTCACGGTGTCTGGCTCACGGTGTCTGGGTCACAGTGTGTGGGTCATGTTGTCTGGGTCACGATTTCTGGCTCACGGTGTCTGGGTCACAGTGTCTGGGTCACGATGTCTGGTCATGGTGTCTGGGTCTTAGCCAAATATCTGTATGCAGACATAAAAAGTGATATCCATGGAATGAATTAAACTTAATCATTCATAAAATAATTTCATCATAAACAAAATAGTTTACAATAATTATTTAAGGGATAAAAAAACTAATCATCTGTACACATGATTTGATATATATTAGTAAGATATATATGATTTTTGATCATTAAAACATGATTAACACATGAGGATTCCAACAGAAACATGTCTATACTGCTCAGTTATTAGTGTAGTATCCTCTATATTTATATAAAAAATGAAATAATTCTTAATTATAAAATGCAAATATGACATTATTTTTAGTATAATATTATGACTGGTAGAAGAAAAAAAAATTATAACCAAAAATAACCATATTTTTATTTTAAATAATAATTTATATCTCAAATGTAATGTTTTGTAATTTATATATGATTTATCACATGATGGTATGTTTCATGATTATTTACTCACAAGATTGCTTTATTTTCTATCCATGGATAGTTTGATTATGATTTCATGTCACCTAATATGTACTTTTCATATTCCTTTTAATGTGAATATGAAGGATTATTGTTATTTGATAGAAAAAGTATTTGGAAATGTTATAAAATTATACAAATTGAAGAATATTATATTAGCGCCATATAATTAACAATATGAAAAGATAATATTGGAGACAATACATCATTGTGGCTGAGAGTGTGAACTTGATCCCTCAATTCTAGGGAATCATTTTCAATTATGACCTTCTTGCTGAAATGATATACATCTCAAAATTTCCCCTTGTACTTGAGGCTATTCCATCTCATTTCATATTCTACTAGGCTTCAGTCTTCCTTATTGATGCAACATGTCGATTTCAAGTATCAATATTGACTGGTTTTCAAGCATTGAGAAATATAAAAACTCCCCAATAGGTATCCATGGGGAAATAAAATAGTTATCAATGGTGTCCAACAGATACAATGGATCAACATATTCTTCCCATGATATATTCATAGAGGCACATGTTATGATGGTGTGTGCTCCAAGAAACTATAATGCTTGGAAGTTCCCACATATCTCTTAGGAGTGTCAAACCATGTTTGTATCAAGGTCCATTATCATGCACCAGTTCTTGATCGGGTCTATCTCAATCTGGTGTTTTGAGATTTTACCCCTAGGTATATCTATGCCAGAGCCAAATCCACTTGTAGTATCCAAACATGGATTTTATTACTTGGATAACCACATAATTTTTATGATGCCAAAATTTTAAAACATTTTATTATATCCTAAAAGATGACACTAATATTTTATAATACAATTTTTAACTTTCCAAATTGAATTTTCAATGGTTTATAAAGAGAATGTGATTCATCTAAAACATATCCATTAACATTAACAAAACATGTATGCGATGAGGGATGAATCGTCCAAATCATGGGAGAAACAAATCATGTGCATTTTCAAGCCTCTTTGTCAACCAGTTTTTCATCTATCATTCTATGTCTATTCTATGTAAATCTAAGGATAATCAATATCTAATAACTAACTAATCATTATTTATTCATTAGTTAATCATTATTTAAGCATTAGTGAACCATTCATTAATCATTAGTTAATAAATAGTAAATAATTCTTCAATCATTAGTTAATCATTGGTTGATCATTAGTAAATCATTAGTTAATAATTATTTAATCATTCTTTAATCAATAATTAATCATTACTTAATCAATATTTAATCATTAGTTAATAATAATTTAATCATTATCTAATCATTATTTAATCATAGTTAATCACTATTTAATCATTAGTGAATCATTTATTAATCATTAGTTGATAATTATTATATCATTCTTTAATCATTAGTTAATCATTGGTTAATCACTAGATAATCATTGATTAATCATTATTGAATCATTCTTTAATCATTACTTAATCATTTTTTAATAATTATTCAATAACTCTTTGATAATTCCTTAATCATTCTTTAATAAATACTTAATCATTACTTAATTAATCTTTAATCATTATCTAATCATTAGTTAATCATTAGTTACTCATTAGTTAATCATTCTTTATTCATTCTTTAACCGTTCCATAATGATTAGTTAATCATTAGTAAATCATTATTTGATCATTCCTTAATCATTCCTTAATCATTTATTAATAATTATTTTATCACTTGTTAATTATTCTTTAATCATTCCTTAATAATTCATTAATTATTACTTAATCATTATTTAATCATTAGTTAATCAGTCTTTAATCATTCCTTAATCATTTCTTAATCTTTAGTTAATCATTATTTAATCATTAGTTAATCATTCATTAATAATTCTTCAATCATTACTTAATCACTAGTTAATAATTAGTTAATCATTATCTAATCATTAGTTAATCATTATTTAATCATTAGTTAGTCATCATTTAATCATTCTTTATTCATTCTTAAATCATTCCTTAATCATTCATTAATCATTACATAATCATTAGTTAATAAATCTTTAATCATTAGTTAATCATTACTTAATCATTAGTTAATCATTAGCTAATCATAATTTAATCAATACTTAATCATTAGTTAATCATTATTTGATCATTATTTAATCATTAATAAATCATTTTTTAATCATTAGTTAATCATTCTATACTCACTAATTAATCATTCATTAATCATTAGTTAATTATTCTTTAATCATTCCTTAATAATATTTTAATAGTTATTTATTCATTAACTAATAATTAGTTAAAAATTAATTAATCGCTAATTAATTATTCCTTAATAATTATTTAATCAAATGATATTCATTGGTTAATTATTATTAGCTTATCTCTATATGTAATCATTATTTAATCCTAAATTATTCATTAGTTAATATATACTTAATCACTACTAATGATAACTATTTTTTCTAAACTATATATAGCTAACTAAACTACTAAATAAATAACATATTTAAAATTAACTAAAAAATCAATTAAATAAATAACTTTAAACTAAATATAAAAAATACCTCTAAATGATACTTCACAAAAAATCGGCACTTTTTTTAGCCACTGGAACCCCCACGCACAAAGGAAGATTATTTTAGAGAGAGAGAGACGAGTTTAGAGAGATGGAGGGATTTTTAAGTGAGGGGGTACCCTTTATTAGGAACTTCAAAGAAAGGCTACACACCTACCACCTTTTTTCATTACATTAGGTGAAAGGAGGCCCCTCCTGAGCCACCTTTCTCTTTACTTTAGGTGAAAGGTGGCCACCCCCAACAAATTTTCCCATTCCATCAATTCGAATTGATGAGAGGAAAAGGTGAAACACCCCTTGCCACCTTTCAATAAATAGGTAAGGAAGAAGGTCCCCTACCTCCTTTTTGAGGCATAATTCAACAATAATTAACCTAGTATTATTTATTTATTTTGTTCAAAAAACTCATAAAAACTCAGGATTTGGTGTGCTACGGTTGTCATAATGTGTAGGTCGATGGTCGGGTGCGGTGGAATTCTGATAATGTACATTATGATTACATGTAAGAACATGATGTTTAAAGGAACATACGGGGATCAATGATGGTGGATGCATGTACCAATATATGATGTAGGTTCACTCATAGATATATTCTTTGACATCAACAACACAACCTGGTCCTAATATGTGGTGCATCTCATATAGGTTTACCAATGAAACATATAATATTTTTATAGCTTAAACATTTAGCAATTTATAATTTCCTCACAATACAAGATCCATGATCTCAATTATACTACTCAGTTATCCTTAACATATTTAGGGGATTGAGTAAAATTTTTTTGGATCCCTTTATATTATATTTTATAATTAATTTATGAAACCATTCCAATAATGATTATAGAATGAAGTATTTGTCTTCATAAATACATAAAAAATTCTCCATCTACTCCATGTCATTTATGTAACCGATAATATTGAGAATGTGAATGGAGACTAAATATACTTTAGTCATTTTTCATCTTAACACTTCTTTTAAAACCTCCTACCTAGTATGCATATCTTATTCCTTATAGAGACTTTTCAATTTTTCTATCATCTTTAACACACCCATTCCTTGTGTTATTTTTAAAAATTATATTCTAGGGACATAATTATTATACTAGATATATTTCAAGATTCATTCAAATTATTATCATAAGCATCAATATTATTTTATTGTACAACTTCATGAGTTGGCTACTCAAGAAGTTGTTTCTCTAACACATTTAACTTTCTATCTATCTTGAAAATTATTCTGATGTTATTATACAAGTTTAAGAAGTTTCTTCTAAAATTTATATCCTTTTCCTGAATTGATCAAAATTTCAGGTTTGATGATGATGATGTTATTTTTCTATAATATAATTTTTTATCAAATAAGTATCATGTTTTAAATTAATTTAATAATTAATTTTATTAAATTTAATCTCACAAAAATAATGATACATTTTTTATTGAATACTATATTCATTATTGGAATAAGATTGGTATTACAATAAATAATGAGTCTTCTTTTACATTTCTCTTATTTCTTATCTATTTAGATTGATCATCATACTAATCATATCATATATTACTCTTTTATAATTTCATTATTGTTTAAAAATATTTAGTTGATAAATTAATAACAATTATTTTTTATGGAGTTCAAGAACCCAAATTCTACAACCTTAATAATCATGTATTAAATCTGTCCTAATATTAATCTAATTTTTAATCCTTACTGTCATTTTATTTTATAAAATTGGGCAGAGTACTATTTTTTTAACCATTGAATTTTTTAAAATTAATTTCACCTTATAAACTTTTATCAAATTATCATATATTAAAATAGTATAATTTTTTTAAATAAATATTTATTAATATAATCTGACTTAATTTTTTCTACTAAGTCAAATCTGTGAGAGATATCTCTGTTAAGTTTTAAAAAAACATTTTAATTTTAAAGTAGACAACCTCATATATAAATATATATAAATACATATATGTGTGTGTGTTTGTTTGTGTTTGTGTGTGTTTCAATCCTCCTCCAAAGTAGAAGACTTCACCCACACCTCCCTCTGCGTGTTCATTGATCCAAAAATCTATGTTTGGAATAGAGATCCTTGTATCATAGTAGATTCGATTGGAAATTATATATGAGATCCTCACTAGAACCTTGTTACAATTACTATACAGCTACCAAATTTTTTTCAAAAAATGGTATTACCTGATCTATGATCCTTCCTTCATTAATTTCTATGCATGTAGAATATGAACCCTATCGGGTGTGATTATTTAATATAATTAATTTTGTATGCACCATATCTTCAGTACTCCATCACACTCCTATAAAAATGAGGCTTTTTCATTGGATTTAATGCCTGATTTACACTACCTCTAGGTATTAGAATCCATGTATATCAACCTTCTATACTGTATCAAGTATTCTCACATCAATTTAGGGAATGCACTTGGTATCTGTAAACCCACCTCCAAACAATGGTAGCCTATCCCCACAACAATATCTTGCATGTTAAAGTATACCTATTTTAGTACCTTACAGATTACTAACACAATACTTTTGTGATATAAAATCATGTATGTTGTTCCTATTAGAAAAATAAACTTTTTTATCTTGCATGACACCTACCTTCACTGTTGTGATGGAGGATAGGAAACATCAAAATTGGAAACTTGATGTGTTCGGTGCTTAAGGATTGGGTGACACCTACTACAACCAATCTATAGGCTTTTATTTTTATGTGTTTCTATCATTTGTTTTTTTTATTATATCTATATAAATAGGGTGTTGTGTGTGCATTGTATTTTAATGTTGAGTTGAATAAATAAAACTAGTATTTATGATGAAAGTTTACTGTAATCACCTCCAGTGATCTGTATCCATGCAATTTCATTTCCTGTTGTAAAATCCACCTTCAGTGGTATCAGGGGATTAAAGGTGTATTAGTTTATTATGTGAGAGTTCTATTGGAACAGAAACTAAGCCACACTAGTATAGGGGAAGAAGAATTTGAATATTTGAGATATTCCTACACCATTTTATATTGCATCAACTTTTCCTTCCCATTATTTTTATTTTATAAATTTTTCAAAAGTGATTTTCTTTTGTTTTTTAATTTTCAAAAGGTTTCTTGAAAGTTTTTTTTTATTCCCTTGTCTCCCCATTTTGAGGGGTTTTCTCCCCCTCTCTCATCCCATCATCAAAACTTCCATGAATATCCCTTTTTCCATTTTTCCTTCTCCATAAACCAATTAAAAATACACATCCCTTATCCTATAGCCACTATGCCTCGGAATTTCTGAGGAAAACAAAATTGTTTTAGTATTCTAAAAAAATTAAAATATTCAATTTTGAAGAAAAAAATATAGTAGTCTACTAATTTGGAAAAAATTTACAACCAGTATTTCTAAAAAAAGCATAAGAAGACCATTGCAGTGGTCCTCAGTTGGCTATGATCATCACCCAAATATCGTTTTCCACGGTTTCTTCACGAATATATTTCTTGGAGACTGAATTATATTTCTTTGATGATCTCCTAGAATTTTTTTTATACATTGACGATGACGAAACACGCCACCCACCTTCATCTTTTTCTTCCTTGTCACTTATCCAGAATCTGAATCAATCATCTACACCTAAATCCACTGAAGAATTGGAGTTATTATCCCATACAAACACCTTTCTAAAATTTTAGACCTTCCTCAATGTCCTATCTAACTGAACATCCTCCAGTTCAGACTTCTTGGAGGATCAGAGCATTGTATCAGTTCCCTTGGCGAAGAATAGTGGCACCTCTATCTATTCTGCCAGTGTCTGAGTCCTGGTGAAGTCCTGCACCAAGGGGAATATTTTAAAGAACCTGAGGCAGATGATTCTATGGAAAATAATCTAACACAATAATATTTGTACAACATGGAATATTCAAAAATCTAGTAGAATATGTATATCAAAATTATACTCCATGAGAACAAGTAAAAGAATTCCATTGACTATGCTCAAGTCATCACATATGTTTATCATCCACCTGTATATGATGAAAATTAATGGATTATGAGAAAAAAAGTTTAAAGGGGGTTGTTGGAAAAATAAAATTGTTTCCTCTTGGATGACACCTACCTTAACTATTGATATAGAGGCTAGGAAACATTAAAATTGGAAACTTGGTGTGTTTTGCATAGAAGAATTGGGAGAAATCTATTATAACCAATTTGTAGAGTTTTATTTTTCTCGGTTTTGATCAATTGTTTTGTTATGTGATTGTATCCCTATAAATTGTGTGTTGTGTGTGAAATATATTTTAATTTTGAGTTGAAGAAATAAAAACTAGTATTTACAATGTAAGTTTATTGTGATCACCTCTAGTGGTCTGTGTCCATGTAGTTGTGTTTTCCACTACAAAATCAACTTTCAGTTCTCTCAAAGTAAGTCTACTTATTCTATAAAAACTTTATTTTTTTTATCACATTTAATATACATATAATTTTTTGGTAGTTTGAAGTCTGAAAATGAGCAAGACATGTGTTACTTCCATATCTTAAATTCCAGTATATGGGAGTAGAGACAAGTAGGGAAAATATTATTCCTATTTTATCAAAATTCACTACGATATGGGATTTTGATAAGAGGGACCGTTCACTGGATACTCAGTGGTGGACACCACATCTTAACTTTTTATGGGTATAGTGAGAGCTTGAAGATGATTGAATTGCATTGGGGCATGGTTCCCAACCAAGGTGGTTTGTGTAGGTAGCTTGTGGAAAACCATGGGATTTTGGGATTCATCATGATAAAAAACAAAAAAGCTGGTGTATCCGAAAGATTAAAAGAGGATACAATATTATGGTTGGAGCTCTGAGTATTGGAAAATTATGTTCACAATGATGTGTGGAGGGACTGGAAGAAAAGGCTTGTATTCACAAATAATCCCACCATCCTCACCACACCAAGGTTGCTCGTGGTAATGGATGGATATGTCATTACAGTTCCATTTTAAATAATTCCCAAGATTATCATGTTCATAAATTTCATGACCGATGACACAATTATGTGGGTGTGTCCCAATGCAGTGAGCCTCTATCCCACTGAACTCATGTTTTTTCATAGAAACTGAGAGTCGTATCATCTTATATTATAAATATGACAGTCTTTATCAATCCTAGAGGGTACAACATAACAATTTAAAAAGAATGTTTGAGAGATGAAAGTTCATTTTCAATTTTTTTTTCTTTACTATAAATATCATAATAATCCAATTATAAAATAATTGACAACTCGATGAAAGTTTTGAAAAATTCTAGATTACAATTGATACAGTAGTGAAAAAAATATATTGGATTATTTATGTTTTTTATTTCATAATAAGTGTTCAGGATCATATGATATATTATTACTTCAATTATTAGTAAAAACATCATTTGATATAGTCAATACATTATATATACTTTAATATCACTATAAATAGACTTTATTAGTACTAAAAAGTGATAATTTTATAAGTTCCTTTAAAATTCTATGGCTTTTATCAATGAAAAAAAAAGTGAAGATAAAACAGGCGGTTCATTATCAATGCCAGTTAAGCACTAATAAATGGGAACCTTAATCTATGCTATTTTTAGCACTGATGAAAGGCCATTTGATCAACACTAGAAATAGCAATGATAAAACTCATGCTACAGCTGAGTGCTACTAGAAATATAAAATGCTACAGCAGTAAATACAATATTTAATTAAAATTTAATTTTCATCACAAATACAAGAAAAAAATACTATATTACTGATATTTCAAACATCATTTTTTAAAATTACATTGATATTTAAAATTTATCATAGTCATCAAAAAATTAAAATACATCAATGTTTCCTTGTCTATATCCCTCGAACTCCACTCAAGAGAGCATGGTCATTCTACCAGTTTACAAACAAACCACCCCATCTCTAAAAAAATAAAACTGTATAAAAAAAGTTCTTATATTAGTAATATTATAATGAAATAAATTGAAAATAAATATGAAATAATATATTAATTAAACGTCACTTTTAAATTGAAAACATACACTTTGATTCATATTAGGAACACCATGTGTCATATTAATGTATGGTTAATTTCTACACCTCAAAAATTATTTATATATCATTATAATAAATTATTAAAATAATATGAGATCATTTTCTTAGTTTTAATTATGTGACATGTGTTTTGAACTAAATTGTTGATTTTAAACTAAAAACATACACTTCGAGTCATATCAGAAACACCATATTTCATATTAATGTATGGTTGATTACTACATGTCACAAATGATTTATATATTATTTTCCTAAAATATCAAGACAATCTGAGTGCATTTGATCATATTTATTATTGTGACTTATTTTTTGAATTAAAATGTCAAATTTAAAAAAAAATGTACACTTTGAATGATACTGGTCACACCATGTGTCATATTAATGTTTGGTTGATTCCTACATGTCAAAAATGGATTAAGAAATATTATTCCATTGTATAAATATGATCAAAGTTTTTTTTCTTAGTTTTTAGTGAGTGACGTGTGTTTTAAACTAAAATTTCATTTTTAAACTAAAAGAGCACACTTTGACTATACTGATAACTACATGTGTTATATATACGTGTGGCTAATTTTTACACACTACAAATGACTTGTGGAACATTGTTTTAAAGTGTTAAGATAATACAAACTTGTTTGCTCATTTTTTAGTGAGTGACACATTTTTATAACTAAAATGAAATTGTTTAACTAAAAATACAAATTTTGAGTCATACCAGTCACATCAGGTATCGAATTGAGTTACATTTGATTCCTATAGGCCAGAGATGACTTATGGATATTTTTCCTATATTATCAAAACAATATATATGTGTTTTATTATTTTTGAGTATTTTATGCATCTTTTTAACTAAAATGTCATTTTTAAGCTAAAACTGCATATTTTGAGTCATACCGGTCACACCTTGTATCATATTAAGGTTTATTTGAAACCTACATGTCAAAAAAAATCTTATGGATAATTTTCCTAAAGTATTATAACAATGTAAATGTTTTTCCCTGGTTTTGATAATGTCAGGTGTATTTTGAACTAAAATGTCAATTTAAAATAAAAACAGGCCCTTTAAGTCATACAAGTGAAACCGTGTGTCACATGAACATGTGGTTGATCCCTACATGTAAAAAATGAATTAAGAACCATTTTACTAAAGTATCAATACAATTCAAGTGTGTTTTATAGGTTTTCAATGAGTGACAAAAAATTTTACCAAGATTATGATTTTAAAATTGAAAACATGCACATTGAGTCATACTAGTCACATCATGTGTCCAATTGACATTAGACTAATTTATACACATAAAAATGAATTATGGATAATTTTCTTAATATATTAAAAAAAATTATAGCATGTTTTTTTCCGTGACTGACACATGTTTTTAACTAAAATTTCATCTTTAAAATAAAAACACGCATTTTGACTCATACCAATCTCACCATGTATTAGATTAAAGTAAAAAATAATTCATAAACCTCAAAATGACATAGGGGTCATTTTCCTAAAGTATCAAATCAATTTTAATGTGTTTTCTTGGTTTTGAGTATGTGATGTGTGTTTTGAACTAAAATGTCAATTTTAAATAAAAGCATACACTTTGAGTCATACGGGACACATTGTGAAAAAAATTGACATGTGGTTGATTTCGACACATAAAAAATGAATTAAGGATCATTTTAAAAAAGTATAATGACAAACCAAGTGTGTTTTATAGATTTTCAGTGAGTGGCCTATTTTTAACTAAAATGTCATTTTAAACTGAAAATACACACTTTGATTCATATCATTCACATCATGTGTTGAATTGATGTGTGGATAACTACTACACATCAAAAATGAATTATCGATCATTTTACTAAAGTACCAACACAATATGAGCATTTTTTCTTGGTTTTCAGTGAGTGATACATATTTTTAACTAAAATGTCCCTTTTAAACTGAAACTACACATTTCCAATCATACTGATCACATTGTGTATAAAATTGAGGTGTGGTTGATTCATATATTTCATAAATTTCAAATTGATCATTTTCCTAAAGTATTGAGAAAATATGTGTGTGTGTACTTTAGTTTTAAGTGAGTGACACACATTATTAACTAAAATTACATTTTTAAATGGAAAACATGTAATTCGAGTCTTACTGGTCACATTGTGTATCAGATTGAGTTTTGGATGATTCCTGAACATTAAAAATGAATTATAGATCACTTTACTATAGTATCAAAACAATATTATTGTTTTATCAGTTTTTAGTATATCATGCATCTTTTTAACTAAAATGTCATTTTTAAATTGAAACCACACATTTTGATTCATACCTATCACACTGTGTATCTGATTGAGATGAAGATTTCTCATACATGTCAAAAATAATATATGGATCATTTTCCTAAAATATAATAACAATATGAGTGTGTTTTATTAATTTTTTAGTATGTCATTAATTGTTTGAGAAAAATATAATTTTTAAATAAAAAATAAACTTTGTGTCAAACTAGTCACACCATGCATCATATTAATATGTGGGTGATTCCAACACATCAAAAATTACTAAGGGTTTGTTTTTATAAAGTATTAAGACACATTGAGTGTGTTTTCCAGGTTTTCAGTGAGTGACACACATATTTAACTAAAATATTATTTTTAAATTTTAAACATGTACTTTGATTCATACTGGTCACATAATTTGTCAGATTGATGTGAAAATAATTTATAAATGTCACAAGGACTTATGGATAATTTCCATAAAGTACCAAAAAAATACATGTGCATTTTATTAGTTTTTAGTTAGTGATAAACATTTTTAACTAAAATGTCATTTTTTAAACCAGAATACACATTTCGAGTCATACTGGTCACACCGTATAATGAATTTTCATAAAACATATTCCCACATATCACAAATGACTTATGGATCATTTTCATAATGTATCAAAACAATATGAATTAATTTTATCAATTTGTAGTATATGGTGTGTGTTTTTAACAACAACGAACATTTTAAATAAAAACATACACTTTGAGTCAAATCAGTCACACCATTATTCAAATTGATGTGCAGTTGATTATACAAATCACTAATGACTTAAGGATAGTTTTCCAAAATTATCCACATAATATAAGGGTGTTTTCTTAGTTTTTAGTGAGTGACACGTGTTTTTAACTAAAATTTCATTTTTAAACTAAAAACACTCATTTTAAGTCATACCAGTTATATCATGTACCGTATTGAATTACGATTAATTCATACACATAAAAAATAAATTATATATATTTACCATAAAGTATCAAAATAATTTGAATGTTTTTGCTTAGTTTTGGGTATGTCACATACCTTTTGAACTAAAATCGCATTTTAAAATAAAAACACACACTTTGAGTCCTACCAGTCACAACACATGTTAGATTGAAGTGATATTGATTCCTATACATTATAAAAGACATATAGATTGTTTTCCTAAATTAATAAAATAATATAAATGTGTTTAATTTTTTTTGAGTATACCACACATCTTTTTAACTAAAATATCATTTAAAACTAAAATAATGAACTTTGAGTCATACTGGTCTTATCATGTATCAAAAAGCTGTGTGGATGATTCATAGACATTAAAATTGACTTATGGATTATTTCCCTAATGTATCGAGTAAATTTGGGAGTGTTTTCTCATTTTGTTTTATGAGTGACTCATGTTTTTAACTTAAATTTCATTTTTAAACTGAAAACACTCCTTTGGAGTCATAATGATCACACCATATATTATATTGGGGTAAAACTGATTCGTACATGTCAAAATATCTTCTAGATCATTTTCCTAAATTATCAAAACAATCTGAATGTGTCTTCTTAGTTTTGAGTATGTCACACATCTTTTTAACTAAAATTTCATTTTAAAATGAAAATATGCATTTTTGGTCATTTTGAAATGTAAAACACACACTAATGAACATAAAAAGATCAAATAAAGAACAAATAGCTCTATGGAGAGAAAAAATAGTACCATAGTGCATTATCCTTATTGATGGCTTGGAAGATAATTGCTTTTTTCATATCATTATGTGATCTTAATAGAGAACAAAATGGTCGAAGAAAAATCAATTCTCAACAAATTCATTTCTTCATGATCGCTGTGAAAAATAACTAAATAAGTATTACAAAAATGATAAGGAAATTGACTAAAAATTTTAGATAAAATGATTATAAAATTAACTAAATAATTATTATTAGATCACCTATTCATGATGTTTATATACATTCTAACACTATATATTTGGTCCATGCATTTCTAAACAAATCTATTTCCTATTTTGAATATGAGGACTATCAACTATCCTGGTAGTACTAGAAATGTATAAATAAATAAAGGAAAATAAATTTTTCAAATGAAATTATAATTATCATTGGGAATACATCTTTAGGGATACTATTTTATTGATAAAATATGATAACTTTCATAAATTTTCAAACATAATAACCACAATCTTTACCATTAGACTATTTCAAACACAATATAAATATTCAAAAAATTAATTAATTTGTTTTTATATATGTCTTTATAGTGAAATATTATTATATATACCCTAATACTTATCCACTTATATAATTTTATATGATTATTGTGCATATAGACTTTCCTCGTTCTATGATTTTGATGATATCATAACAAAAGTTTCTTTAAAACATGGTATAAAATGCATATCTTGAAGTCTATTTGTAAAAAAATTTATGTAGTATATTAAACATTGATAAACATAATGATGTGTGGTCGATTTTTTGGGTATACATGCATTTAATCCAAATAATAAATCTTTTTTTGTTCGGATAGATTATAATAAGAAACTAATTATGCCAAAAAAATAAAGAGGAACAAATAATTAAAGGAATGAAAATATAATTCATATGATTAAAGTACAGAGTTTTACCCCTCGAATCATGGAAATTAAGAATACTTTATAATTTTTAATTTTATTTTCAAATATTGATGATAGTTTTTCAATTATTAATGATTATTACTCTTCTATAGATGATATTTTTGTATAGAAGTGATGTGTGGACTAATGAGTCCAATTTTTTTTACATAGGGTTTTCTCTTATAATAATATTGATATATACACTGAAAAAATATGAATATTATTTAACTATAATTATCATAGTAGATCATCTATTTTACAAAAAAAATATATGAAATCATACCTCACGTACACATTTACAATCGAGACACCTAGCCATTAATGCATAAGGATTACATCTATATTCTTAAGACCACAAAGTCTGTAATGGATTCTTTACATTTTTTATTCAAAATAAATCATATTCATATCACTATTTTTGAATGTTGTATTCATATTAACTTGTAATATTAGTAAATTAATAATTTTAACTAGTGAAGAAGAGGTACTTTATGATGGTATTTTATATAAATTGGTTTATCCTTTAGATTTTTTTGATTTGGCCTTTCATTTCCCCTTCTTTTTCTCCATTTATAATAAAAATTAATTATTTTACGCCTTTTTTCATTAATTGTTAAAGGTTTGGAATAAAAATAATTTGGAAAAGAATACCTCCTTCTCAATATGTATTCTTACAAGATCAAATAGCCATGATACAAAAGTTCCAACATCAATTTCAACCCTATGAACATCTAGATCATTAAAGGGAACAAGAATCTCAGTTCTCAACTCATGATTTATGTGAATACTGACTATCACTAATCATTTTTGAATTTGTTTGTTGGGTAGAATATCTCCTTGGATATTTTATAGTATACCTCTCATAATAAGGTGATGGGTGGGTGTTTATAGATATAAATCATAATCATTTTCAACCTATAGAATATCAGTATATAAAGGTATTAGTGTATGCTTGATTCACATTTCATAGAATCAATTTTGATAAAATTGATTACCTATGGTAAGGTAAACCATTGAGGGGAATGACTTGCCTCAATGATGGGGGGATCTTCATGCAGTGGTTGTTGTTGTGTTTTTTGATCTCTCTTATTCATCCCATAACATTCTCTAACAACTCAGACTACCAATTAAGTGTTTTTATAGAGAAGTTATTCATGCCTAAATCTCATCTATTTTCATATCCTTACCCCTTATGTATTTTATTTCTCAAAATATGTTCGTGGTTAGACTCCAAAACACACAACTCTAATGTGACCATATTTTTCTAGCCTCTTCAAGGATATTTAAATAATTCATTCATCAATTAAATACAATGATGATTCTTGTGTCTAAAATGGATAAAAAAATATAGGAAAATAAGTAATAATTGTTATTTATTACCGATTTAAAGAAGAATTGTTTTTATATTGCCATACTTTCATATTCTTACCATACTTTTTATGTGTTTTCATCGATTATTATTTCATCTTTATTTAAAAGTCCCTTTATCTATAGCACCAAACATGGGATGGAAGTTCCTTTGGATTTTGATTCATAAATCTATATATAAACAAAAGAATATAATTATTTTTTTGTTTCATGGAACATAAAATAATTACTATAGATTTAAAATATATATTTTTTAAGTGAATCACACCCCATCCTTTCTTTACAATATGGGTAATTTGGTTTTGCTTCATGTTTCATTTTTCAGCACTCATTAGTTAATTCATAAATTAACAATTCATAATTTATGTGATTAATTCATCTATTGTCAGGTAATGTATTACCAATCACAATTTACCTAAAAATGTGCCTCCTCATGATGACCAATAATTGCATTCCATGTTTCTTAGTTTATCAGTTTCACATACATATATGGTGGATGCAGGTTTACTTTACCTTTAAAATACCTAAGATGATGCTTCATAAGAATTTTATTAAAGAATCTATAATCCTTTCCTATTACCAATAATACTATTTTCATTCGGCGGTCATCTAGTGAAAATATTATCTATAAGTGATAATGAAGAGTAAATTAATGTTTTTTTGTTTTTTTGGTAAAATAATGAAACTATATTACATTGATACTCTAAAATATTAAAAACTTAATGCCTTAACCATGGTCACAACATTGTTCCATGTAACTAAATCAATTTAAATGTGCATTAGAGTGGTGATCCCAATGTAACCAATGAAAATATACTTTTTTGGTTAACAGTATGGTCAAATGCATCCCAGATGACCTCAAATTTGATGCCACTACTAATCACCCTAATCATTTTTGTTACTACTATGGATATATGACGCCGTTATTTTTTCTAGGACATAGGTTTTTCAACTTATACCTATTCCTAATATTCAACATCATCAATATGTTATTCCTAGGGATTTGTACTATCATATTGCAGAGAAACTTGTTATTCCATTTCATTAGGAGCATAAATATGTTGAGAAACATGTTTTTCCTTAGGATTTGGAGCATAAAAATTTAAAAAATCCATTATCTACATAAATTTATTAATATTTAATTTAGATCACATAAATAAAATAGTGAACAAATTATAATATGAAGTAAAATAATATATATTACAAAAAAATATAACATTGTTACTGCACTCTCTTTTTTCATTAAATGTTGACGGTATTTGACACTTTTATTGAGTATCAAAATCCCCTAATTATAGTCTCCTCTAATATAAAATACCCCATCTACATTAGGACCACCACAAAATAATTGTGACATCCTAATGAAGGGGTTATCCACAGTTGAATTGATATCTCACCCTTCAGTGATTTTGGTTGATAAAAGAACAATTGACTACTTTCTATTTGTATGATCTGGAACATAACATAAATGTATTTATTGTGATTCCATTATAAATGTTTTGTATTTTTACCCTTCCTTACTAAAATACACTTTTATGAATTTCAATTAATCAATTTTAATTTCACTCATGTTATCAACCCAACTTCATTAAATACTCATATCTTGGAATGTTATATAATCAAAATACCATATTTTTTTGATGATGCCAAATTTTGACACATTTTAATAAATTTTATTTTTATCCTCATCACCACATACAATAATAACTTAATCCACATGTAATGACCCAAATTATAATAAATTAAATTTACCTTTTTATTTAATTAAATGTCTTATTTTGTAAAATTGTTATATATAACACATGAAAATACTTGGTTTTATGTTTTTAGATTTAAAGTACTATTATTAATGTTGATTGTTGATAATATAGTTGTTGGATAGTGATCACATTATTAGAATAAATATAGGGTCTTAACAAATCCAATTGACTCAACAAAGGAAGTGATGTCATGAACAAGTAGAATCGTGCCCTATGAAATCCATTTACCAGAGCTTACAAGGGAGATATAATCTCTATAATTTTCCCTTGAAGAATCATATTATGAGATCCAGCAACTTAATCATGAGTGAAACCATTTACAAGAAAATTTCAATCTCATCAAGATCACGGCCCAAACCATGTTCGTCGAACGGCCCCATGATAATCTCATTGTTTAACACCTTACTCTTAATGTATACACTGGTTTAATAAATTTATATGTATCAAGACCTTAACAATGTGAATATTTATATAATAATTTATATATTTTCAATTTTAATTTTTTATTTTAAATGATTTTAGTTCTGATTCAATTAAATAGAAATTGTATTTTCGGGTAATATTCAAATTCAATTAAGGAGTTTATTTTGAAAAATAAATGGATTTTTGAAATAAATGGTATTATAATAAAATGTTATCATTAAATTACTTTTATTAAATATAAATTATCATATAAATTTTATGATATAAAAACTAATTTTTATTAAGGTTTGAAAACCATTTTTATCAAAACCTATCAATTTCCAATAAATGCCAATTTTTATTTTAAAAGGGAAAATTTACGTATTTAGAAAATTATTTAGATAAAGTTAATATTATTTTTGTAATTATAATGTTGAAATTATATAACAGTTAATTTTTCATAATTTTCTAAGATAGTCGAATTTTCGGGTAAAAATTAAATATCATATAGATATAATGTGTGTTTTCTAACATCATAATGACTCAAAAATGACGTAATAAATACTAAAATGGGTATTATTAGGGAAATACATATTTTCCCATTAAAATAATTTTTTTTAAGATAATTTTATTATTTTTATAATCCTCTTATGAATTCTCCAAAATGTATAATATATTTTATGACTTTAAATTCATTTCGTGAATAATGTGACTCACCTCCACATAATAAAGGGTAATATTTTAATATAAAACTCTCTTTTACTAATAAAATAATGAAAATATCCCCTATTTGAAAAAACCATGGGAAAAAACTATGGTAAGGTTTATGGTTTTGAATATTTAATTATATAGATTCCAAAACCTAAGTTTGTGAAATATTAAAGAATTCCCCTCTCGTTTCCTATATAAACCATCCCAATATCTTACTTATCTTCATTAAAAATACTTTTAGAACATACTTAATCTATTATACCCTCTCTAGAATCCTCCCAAGTCACCCCATTCTCTCAAGAATCCCCTCTTCAAGTTTTTGAAGTCACACACTCAAGTAAGGGTTCATTCCTTTCTCATTTTTATCCAAATTTTCTTATATTGTTACGACCTTTTATTTCCAATTAAAAATGATGGGGTATGTTTTATAACCTCCCCAATACTGCCTTTATTATTTTTTAATGATTATATACCCCTTTATATCTCATTAATCCCTCCCATGTACACTTGTTACCATGCCAAAATTTCATTAGAGTTCTTATATTCCTCCTCTTTCTTCAAGTTTATTTATTATGTTATTCATTATATTTCCAAATTCTTTATGTTGAGACATGTATTTCTATGACACTATTACTTTCAATTTCATGTATATATGATGACAAACCTCTTTCTCTCTCATCAACCTTTTTTATGAATTTTTATGTCATATCGTTAGGCTGCCAAAATTACACCGCGAATTTTCATTACAAAACAATTGAGTAGTGAATATCATACCTATTACCTATCAAGGTTGTTCACTTTTATGCATATATACCTTTTTATTGTAGACTTAAATTTATTTATTCTAGACCCCTTTATCTTGGAATAAATTATGATAATTAATTAATCCTTGTTTTATGATCTATGTGGTATACTTAAGCATGAGAATGAAATGAACATGATGGGTGCACCCGGAATTATATAGCCCTATAATACATTGGGTAATGTTTAGTATCATGATATGTCATGTTGGGACTGGGGTTTACCTGATTCCTTTATGGTACTTTTTCCACTATGATGTCTTGGATGTTTATCCATGACCTATGACGCAGTGTTTTAAGTTGTTGCCACATTCCCATGTTATGAAAATCATTTTATATCATTCTTTATGATTCATGTTAATATATGTGTAATTTATATTCCTTTCCTAACATGTATTATTATCTTCATGATAATCCATGTTTACACCCTTATTGGGCTTTATATATCACCCCTTTCTTATTTATTATCCCCCAGGATATCCCATGCAGTTTTATGCTTGAGCATGTTAAAGAAGTTTTAAATAAAGGTATTTTATTTAATGTTTTAAGTTGTTATGTAATGTTCCTAACTTCCAAAGACACTTTAATTATTAATATTTTGGGTTGTATTAAGTGTTATTTTGAGTAATTAAATCATGTGTGAGTGTTATAAAAATAACATGGCTGTTATAGTTGGTATTAGAGGAAAGGTTAGTTATTTTTGGGATTAGGATTAGAAAACTCTAGTGAAATCCATAGTGATGAGACTAAGTACAAGAAAAACATCCCTAAATTTTGGTGAGTATAGATTAAGTGGATTATCAAGAAAATACATACCCATTTGGATACGAACAAGTGGATGTGGTTCTGGCATATAATTATTTAGGGGTGAAACCAAAAAACACCACTTTGAGCTATACTTGAATAGAAATTGGTGCATGACAACGGGCCTTGATTCACTCTTGGTTTGACACTCTTGTGGATATGATTTGGTAAATTAATAATCTTAGTACTAACCATTATTAAGGGAAAAATCCCATAATAATATATGTTAGGAAATAGATCATAGATAACATAGATTGAAACCTAGAAATTCATAAGTTAAGGAAATAAATGTAATTTATAAGTTATCCCTTTAATGTCATTGTATTCCCCTTTATGTGTTTAATAGATTAAAATAATTACCCCTAATTTTTCTTTTATTCTATTCAATGGCTGGTAATAGGATGAATCGGGCTAACAACTGATGTGAAAAAAAGTGTAATCATTTCCCTAATGAGATGCACAATATGATGGGAGTGGTAATCACAAAATTTGTCATGATACTCTCTCAATTTAATCAAGTTTTAAATAAAAATCCTCATCAAGAATAATTTTCACCCCCCCCCCCCAAGAAATAAAAACTCACAATTGAGAGCTTCATGAGATAAATTCCTCTTACTTTCAATGGATCATCTGATCCCTCAATCGCCAAACAATATACAACTTCGTTGAGAATATCTTCTCCATCCTTCAATGCTCCAAACAAGAGAAGGTTCTTATGGATACTTATCGTATAGAGGGTGAATCTGATCAATGGTGGAAATTGATCAAAAATACAAAGCCTGATAAAGAGATCGAGGTGATGGGATAGAAGAATTTCTAGAAAAAAAAATCGATAAATATTTTCCTCACACCCTCTGACTTAAGATGGAAATGGATTTTCTTTCCCTCAAACAAAAATATGATGAATCCATCAAAGAGTATGAGGAAAGCTTCACAAGGCTTACACGATATTCATTTGGCTTTATCGTTACCCCAAAATGCAAGGTTGACCTCTTCTTTGGAAGGCTAAAACCTAGCCTACAGAAATCCATGGCAATCCGTGACATTGATAACTATGATGAAATTGTTTGATGTTCCCTCAAAGTTAAAATGGATATCAGATAATCTTAGGGTTATCACGAGGATAAGAAGTGGAAAGGTGGAGCCAAATTATGGAAGTTCAATAGATAGATATAACAGTGCCAAGAAATTTCAATATCCTACTTTCCAAAGGTGCAGAAAGAAGCATCCTGGAAATTTCTTGAAGGGGATGAGGAAATTCTTTAAGTTCTGGAAGGAAGGGCACCTAGCCAACGATTTTTTGTAAGAAAAACTTGCTACTATGAAGGAGGAAACAAATGCACCAGTAAATCTGCAGGGTATTGCTCATTGCTACAACTGTAAGTAAATAGGGTATTTCTCAAACCAATTCACTAAGATATGGGTTTTCAGAGACAACCAACAACCTTCAAGGTAGTAAGGGAGAGATTTATCTATCACAACTTCCAAAGTAAATCATGATATTGTAGTGGTGACAGATGCGCTAGTTATTCATTCAAAACTAGAAAATTTACTTTTTGATTTGGGTTCTATGAATTCCTTTATATCGCAAAAGTTTATTATAAATATTCAATCACCATCACAATTCTTGTAAGTGGAGTTATTGATAAAAATGAAAAATGGGGAAATTATTGCATCCCAAGTATATAACTCCTCCCCTATCACAATTTGTGGGTTGAAATTCCTAGAGAACCTTATCATGCTTCCTTTGGTGGAGTTTTATGCAATTCTAGGCATGTCTTGTCTTTCCCTATATATATCCAATATAAATTTCTATGAGAAGGAAATCAATTTACATATTGTGAATCGTCCTTTGATTATGTACAAATACAAGGAGAAGGATGAATATTCTTTAGCACCTTCATCTGAAGCATGGATATTATTTACCTATGAGAAGAGTATCTAGATAAAATGATTGAATCTAAGGAAATAATCATCCTTGAATACATGTTCGTTATGAGATAATATGTTGATGTGTTTCCTGAGGAATTTCCTCTTCTTCATCCTAGTTGAGAGGTCAAATTTTCAATTCATCTCATGCCTGGGATATTACCATTATCCAAGACTCCATATAGAATAGGTGTTGTTAAACTTGAGGAGCTAAAGAAACAACTACATGAGAATCTGGATAAAGGTTTTATATTCCTATGTGCTTTACCTTGGGGTGCACCAGTCCTATTCATTAAGAAGAAGGATGGGTCAATGTGCCATTACATTGATTATCGTAAGCTCAACAAGATCACGATAAAGAACAAGTATCCTATAACATGGATTGATGACCCATTCGATCAAATATTTGGTGCACAATAATTTTCCAAGGTGGGTCTACAGTCGATATATTACTAAGTTAGGGTGAAGAAGGTGGATATCCCCAAGATTCCTTTTCTTACAAGGTACGGGTACTATGAATTCATAGTAAAGACTTTTAGACTCACTAATTCTCAAAAATTATTCATCTAATTAATGAATAGAGTCTTTAGATATTACCTCAACAAATTTTTGGTAGTCTTTATTGATGATATTATAATATAATCCAAAAATATGAAGGATCATGAGGAGTATTTAAGTATGTTCTAAAGACCATACGAAAAAAAATCATTATTCCAAGTATAGAAAATGTGAGTTCTGGTTGAAGGAAGTCTCTTTATTGGGGCATATCATCACAATAAATGGGATATATATGGACCCTTCAAAGACTGAGGAAATTTAATAATGTTTTATTCCAACATTTGTGATAGTTATCCATAGTTTCCTTAGATTAGATGGATATTATCATCGATTTTTTAGAAATTTCTCACAATTTTCAAACCCTTTAACCAATATAACTCATAAGGGAGTCAAATTTTCTTAGAATAATGAATTTGAAGATATCTTCAAGGAGTTGAAAAGGAGGCTTATCACTGTGCTCATGCTCACACTACCCATAAGTGGAGATATTTTTGTTGTATTTAGTGATGATTCGAAGAAGGTCTTGGGCTGTGTGTTAATGAAAAATGAAAAATTCATTGCCTATGCTTCAAGGAAGTTGAAACTTCATGAGAATAACTATCTAACACATGATTTGGAGTTGACTGTAGTGATCTTCGCTTTGAAAATTTGGTGACATTACCTCTTTTTGGAGAAGTATGAAATATATATGGATCACAAAATCCTAAAGTATATACTCACATAGAAATAGTTTAATATGTACCAATGAAGATGGTTAGAGATGATCAAAGACTATTACTTCTCTATTAAAAACCATCTGGGGAAAGAAAATAAAGTGGCGGATGATCTAAGTAGAAAGGATCTAGAAACTCTTTCATTGATGATAATTTAGAAGGATTTGATCTTATTATACTTGAAGAGTATGTACATGGGAATCATAGGAAGTAACATCATCAATCCTTTCATGAATTATTGGTCAACCATCTCTTCTGTAGAGGTTAAATGATGCAAAAACATATGATGTAGGAATTCATAAGAATGTGGAAACTATAAGAAAAGGGAAATCCTTGAAGTTCAATGTTAATGAATAAGGTGTTGTAATATTGGGGTTAGTACTATGTGTACCATCAAATCCTAAGTTAAAGAAGGAGTTGTTGGAGGATGCACATAGATCAACCTTCTCTATCCATCCTGAAAGCACAAAGATGTATTGAGATCTCCGAGAACACTATTTGTGGGACAATATGAAGTAGGAGATCACAAAATATACATCAATATGTCTTGTATGTCAGCAAGTGAATGAGGAAAGGAAAAAATATAAGGGGATGATGCAACCATTACCCATAACTACATGGAAATGGTAAAACATCACCATGGAATTTGTCACCGGGCTTCCTAAGACATCTAGAGGAAACAATTCTATTTGGGTTGTGGTGGATTTTCTTACGAAGATTTAAACTTCATTGTGATTCAAGAGGATTTATCATTAGATCAACTTGAACAGATATACATCATATAAGTGGTGAGGTTTCATGGTGAACCACTATCGATTGTATCCGATCAAGATCCAAGATTCGCTGGAAGAGTCTCAAACATGCTCTGAATACTGATTTAAACTTCATCATGACATATCACCCTCAAACTGATGGTCAATCTGAGTGAACTATCCAGACACTTGAAAACATGTTGAGAGAATTCTCAATGGACTTCAAAGGAGGATGGGATCAACATCTTCCTCTGGTTGAGTTCTCTTACAACAAAATTTTCCAATCAAGCATCCAAATGTCTCCCTGTGAATCCTTTTATGGGAACAGCTGTATAACACTTGTATGTTGGGATGAAGTTGGGGAACAAAAACTGCTAACTCCTAAAATGGTCAAGGAAATGGTGGAGAAGGTTAAGACCATTCAACAGCACGTCAAGGCTACTTAGAGTCGATAGAAATCTATACTGACAATCATCGATGAGACATAGAATTTGATATTAGAGACATGGTTTTCCTTTGAATATCTCCATGGAAAGAAGTGAAGAGATTTTCAAATAATGGAAAGCTTAATCCAAGGTACATCGGCCCATTTGAAATCCTTGATCACATCGGATAAGTGGCCTATAAACTATCACTCCCACCGAACTTGTCTCATGTACATGATGTATTCCATGTATCTCTCTAGAGGAAGTACATAACAGACCATTCAGATGTACTCAATTTATAGGTGGTACCATTGGAGAATTACCTCTCTTATGAGGAGAAACCAGTGAAGATATTAGATCATAGAGACAAAGTTCTATGGAATAAGACAATGCACCTGGCCAAAGTATTATGGAGAAACGACAAGTTTGAAGAGGAAACATGGGAACTGGAGGAGGAGATGAAACAGAGTTACCCTCATATATTTTAATGTGGAAAATTAAAACTTTGAGGGAAAATTTTCTTAAGGGGGGAAGATTGTAATGACCCAAAATGTTATAAATGAAATATCCCTTTTGATTTAATTGAATGTATTATTTTGTAAAATGGTTATATAAAACACATGAACTTCCTTGGTTTTATGTTTTTGGATTTAAAGGAACATTAAGAATTTAGACCATTGATAATATATCCATTAAATATTGATCACATGATTAGTATAAATATAGAGATTTAACAAATCTAATTGACTCATACAAAGGAAGTTATGGCATCAACAAGTAGAATTTTTCCCTATGAAGTCCATTTATTAGATCTTATAAGTATGGGATTTTCCCTTGACCAAGACCGTGATGAGATCCGGTGACTTAATCATGAGAAAACCCATTTACGATAGAATTTCAAGCTCATCGAGATCACAATCCAAACCATGTTCACTGAATGGCCCCATGATAATCTCACTGTCGCACCACTTACTCTTAGGAATTACACCGGTGTAATAAGGGTATATGTACCAAGAACTTTATAATTTTAATATGTATATAATAATGTTTATATTTTTAATTTTAATTTTTTTTCTTTTTAAATGATTTTTTTTTATTCAATTAAACAGAAATTGTATTTTTGGGTAATATTTAAATTCAATTTAGGGGTTTATTTTGATGAATCAATGGATTTTTAAAATAAATGGTATTTTAATAAAATATTATTATTAAATTAATTTTATTAAATATAAATTATCATATAATTTTTATGATGTCAAAATTAATTTGTACTAAGGTTTGAAAACTGTTTTTGTGAAAACCTGTTAATTTTAAATAAATATAGGTTTTTATTTTAAAACTAGAAATTATCATATTTAGAAAATTGTTTAAATAAAATGAATATTAATTTTTTAATCATAGTGTTTAAATTATCCAATGGTGAATTTTTCAAATTTTTCAGAGACAGTCAAATTTTTGGGTAAAAATTAAATATCGTATAAATATAATGCGTGTTTTATGACATCATAATGACCCAAAATGATGTAATAAATACTATAATTGGTATTATCATACCAATATATGTTTTCAAATTAAAATAATACAATTTTAATATAATTTTATTATTTTTATAATTCTTTTATAAATCTTCCAAAATGTATAATATATTTTATGATTTTAAATTAATTTCTTGAATAATGTGACTTACTTCCACATAGTCAAGGATAATATTTTAATATATTAGTCCATTTTTCAAATAAAATAATTAAAATATCCCCTATTTGGAAAAAAATATGGGCAAAACCATCTAATTTTTTGTGGTTTTGAATATTTAATTATATAGATTCCAAAACCTAAGTTTGTGAAATATTAAAAAATTCTCCTTTCATTTCCGATATAAACCCACCCAAGTTCTCACTTACCTTCACTAAAAATTCTTATAACACATCCTTAATCTATACTCACCTCTTTATAATCCTCCCAAGGTGACCCAAGCTCTCAAAAATCCTCTCTTTAATATTTTGAAGTTACGCACTCAAGTAAGGGTTACTTCCTTTCTCATTTTTATCAAAGCTTCCTTATATTATTACACCTTTTTATTTTCAATTAAAAATGATTGGGTATGTTTTAAAACCTCCACCATACTATAATTTTTTTAATGATTTTATAGCCCTTTCTCTCTCATTAATCCCTCCCATGTACACCTGTTACCATGTCGAAATTCCGTAAGAGTTATTCCATTATTATGTTACGCCATCTATTTCCAAATTACTTATATTGGGAAATGTATTTATATGACCCTATTATTATTAATTTTATGTATATATTATGAGATACTCTTTTCTCTATCATCAACCATTTTTATTAATTTTTGTGCCAGTCCATTAGGCTGCCAAAATTGCACCATGAATTTCCATTCTAAAACAATTGAGTAGTGAATATCATACCCTGTCCATATCAAGGGTGTTCACTTTTATAAACATATAACATTTTTTGAGGAATTAAATGTATGTATTCGACACACCTTGATCATGGAATAAATTATGGTGATGCATTAATCCATGTTTTATAATCTATATAGAACACTTAAGCATGAGAATGAAATGAAAATGATGGGTGCACTCAGAATTATATAGCACTCCAATGCATTGGGTAATGTTTAGTATCATGATACATAATGTTTGGATAGGGTTTTACCTGATTACTTTATGGTAATTTTCCCACTATGATGTCTTGGAAGTTTAGCCTCGACCTATGATGCAGTGTTTTAAGTTGTTTCCGCATTTCCATGTTATGAATATCATACTATATTTGCTTTATTATTCCTGTTACTTTATACCTCACTAATATTCCTTTCCTAACATGTATTATTATCTTCATGTTATGCCATTTTTACTCCCTTACTGGGATTTATATCTCACCTCTTTCTTATGTATTTTTTCCCCTGGATATCCCATACAGTTTTAAGCTCGAGCATGTTAAAGATGTTTTAAATAAAGATGTTGTATTTCATGTTTTAAGTTGTTATGTAATGTTCTTAATTTCTAAATAAACTGTAATTATTAATCTTTGAGGTTGTATTAAGTGTAATTTTATGTAATTAAATCATGTATGTGTGTAATAAAAATAATAGGGTTGTTATACCACAAGTGTAACTCTGCTATTTTTTATGGTACTGTGTTCATCTTGTTCCTTTATATAGAACATATAAACTTTAATTACATAAATATTGTAATATGGTACATGAGCACTTGGTCCTATGGCTAGGCATTTATTTCATTCTAAAATTGAATTCATATTTTTAGTTGACTGCTTAAAAATATGATCTTGAAAGCAACCTAAAAACTATTGATTATGTGTATTTGGTATCCATCTTTCATCCATTCTTAGATTCAAATTATTAAGAATTACTTTATAGGTTTTAACATATGGTGCAATGACAAGGCCATATTTTACACATTTATTATGATATAAAATGAATTATTTATGTTTATTAATTGATTAATCATGAAAATATTTATTTCTTTTTATCATTTATGGAAGGATGCATGGATTTTACAAAACCAAGCTTAAATACAGAGAATTTGGGATGAAAATAATTCCCCACAACATCCCATAGGAAAATGAACAACTCTAAGGAGTCAAATCAAATAAAAAGGCCAAATAGAGAAAAATATACTGGAAAACACTAAATTACAAAGTAAATAGTATTTTATAATGTAAAAATTGAATAATTAAAGGTGTTAAGAAATTGTATAAAGGAAAATAATAAAGCCAGGAAATAGCCACATGCTTCATGTAATGACACATATGTTTCTCTCCATGACTCCCCCTAGAATTGTTTAGGCCATAAATTCTAGTTGTAAACATCTCCTCAGTTGTTGCCTCAATCTTTCTACACTAGAAAAGAACTATTTATGATGTATAACTAATGGTCAGTCTCAAAAATGAAAATATTTCACATAATTAATGTAAAATGATGCATTAATGGTCCCATTATGACCCCACTCATCTTAAGGCCCATTAATGACCCGATTATGGAGCCCAAGGATGAGATCAAAGCCAATAAGTAAGATTACAAGGGGAATTTAATGAGAATCAACCAGTTAGAGAGAATATTCCACTACACTGCTCTTAGAGTTTTTCTGTTTATTAGGTTTCTTATTTTGTTTCATAATAAATTTCTTTTGAATATAACACATCTTCATAATTCAATTAAGTGTTTAAATTTTCTTCTCTTTTTTCATAATCTTTACCTTTCTCTCTCCCTATCTTCTACCATGAACTCTTACACATTGTAATGTAAAGTGATTGAATTGAGGCTTGGAAATGGGGGAGGTTTCACAGTATTTCCAAATTTCTGTTTGTTAATTTCTTAATTGTTTAAATTTAATTAGTGGTGAATGAGAGGGAAGTAAACAAGTGTGACAATCATCCACCATGACATGAATCTCAAATTAATTCCTATTTTATACAAATATAAATGGAAATTTGGTGTGCCAAATAGGTTTTGTAGGCCTATTAAAAATATCACTCATGGTAGGGAATAACAATCCATGTACGGTGTGATGGATAGTCTAATTAAATTTAATCAATAATAATGAATAATGAAGGAACCCACATAACCAAACTATAAGGACAAAAACTATTCTCCCTAACTTGAATTTTATATGAATTTTTATTTTTAATTAGGTTTTATTTTCCATTGAATTTTTTTTTCAAAACCAAAAAACCCAGAATTTCATTATTTTAATAAAATAAAAAAACACAAAAAATAAGTAGTTTAGATGAATTAGAATTACCGATTGATTGAATGTTAAGCTTCTCAAGTGAGACAACCATGGTCAGATATTGTGTTGCACTAGGAAAATAAATTAACTTTTGTACCGCCCTATATTAGGCATGTCAAAACTGGCACTGTTTTCATAGATCTAAGTGGTATTTATTTCAATTTTTCCATTTTCACATTTTTTTAAATAACTTTCATTCTTTTATTTAAAAAATAATAATAAATTATAAAAAAAATCTTTTTCCATGAATAATATAGGGATTTTTAAAACATCATGGTAAAAAATAGAATTTATTATTATTATTATTTTAAATAAAATAATGAAAATTATTTTAAAAAAATGAAAATAGAAAAAGTGAAAGAATGATTGCTTAGCTCCCGGGAGATGGAGCTATATTTGACACGCATGTCATAGGGTGGTAAAAAATGCTAATTTATTGTCTTAGTGCAGCACAATGGATGACAAAGTTCACCTCAAAAGAGGAGTTTCATAGTCAATCAATCCCTAATTCTAACTCGTCTAAACTACTTATTTGTTTTAATTTTTTTAAAACAATGAAATTTTGGGATTTAGGTTTTTGTAAAAATAATGCAATGTAAAATTAAAACCTAAATGAAAATGAAAATATAGATAGAATGTAGGTTTGGGAGAAAGGTTTTGGTCCTTAGAGTTTTGTTAGTAAGGTTCCTTCATTATTCATTATTAATAACTAAATTAAATTTGAAAATCTATCCCACCATACATGTAATGTTATTACCTACCTTGAATATGATTTTTAGCATGCCTAAAAACCTCTATGGAACACAAGATTTTACTTCCACTTGGTATAAAAAAAATCAATTCAAAATTCATGTCATGGTGGACCATTTATACACTCGTGAACTTCCCTCTAATTCACCACAAATTAAATTGGAAATTTAAATAATTGAAACACATAAATTTGGGAATTTCATGAAAAATACCCCAAGGCCAAGCCTCAAGTTAGTCACTTGACATCGTAAAGTATAAGAGATCACATCAAAAGATGAGGAGAGAGAAATATAAATATGAATAATGATAGAATACAAAGGGTTCCACTTAATTAAAATATGAAGATGTGTTACATTAAAAAGAAATTGAAAATAAATTTACAAATGAAACCTAATAAAAAACAGAATCCTAACAGTTGTATAGTGACAGATTCTACTCGATTGGTCGATTCTCTTTCAATCCTCCCTGGACTCTTATTTATAGCCCTCAATCACATTCATGATCTCTATAAATAGGTCATTAATGGATGTCGGGCCAAATAGGGTTATAATGGGATCATTAAAGCATCATTTGGAATTAATTATGTCAAATACAACCGTTTCTAACCCTAACCATCAGTTTTACATCATAAATAGTGATTTTATAGCATAAAATTATTAATATGACATCTGATGAGAGGTTTATGGGTAGAATTTATAGCCTAAAAAATTAAGGGGGTGTCACAGTGTGACACATGTGTCCATTTCCCAAAAACATTCCTTTCCATTATGCTTTGTCTGTATTCCTTGAAATCATCAATTTTTACATCATAAATTATTATTTACAACATAAATGAGTGTTTTCCAACATATTTTTCAATTTTTTGACATTTTTCTTTGGTTTTAAGCCTTAGAGTTTTCCCTATACCTTAGGGGTGTCACAGGACATCATTTTCATCCTAAATTATTTATCTTTAACCTAGTTTTTGAACATTCTCTATATCCTGCAATAAAACATAAAAACCATTAAATATAAAAAATATTAATTAGTTAATAAACATAAACATTGTATTTTTTATCATAATAAATGTTTAAAATTTGAATAGGTCACACAACCTCTAAAATTGTATATAAAATATAAAGGTGAGCCTACTCCAGCTCTATAATAATAATTTAAACATCGTCTATTTTGGAAAATTCTTTACTAACAAGTCACCTAGTGTGATTAGATGTTGACAAAAAAATGATTTCCATTTCATATAGGTAGTCTATAAATAATTCAATGGCTTCCTCAATAATACATCATGAAACAATACAACCTTATGGTCGACTTTTAGTTTTTGCATACCCTTTCAAAATCTTCAGATAACATTCAATGGGGTATATCCATCTATAATGTATAAGAACACATAGTTGTATCTCTCTAACCAGGTGAACCATCATATCAAAGAATGATAATGGGAAGAACTTATCCAATTCATATAATACGACCTTAATATTCTTTTCTATATTTAGAAATTTCATTAGATCTATAACTTTACTTCATATACCTTTCAAAAAGAAATAAAGCCATGTTAATTTATGAAATAAATTCTTAGGAAAAATGAAATGTAAAGATACATTCATTAGATATTACATCAAAACAAAATAGTTATGTGATTTTAGGCCCTTTAACTTTAAATCAGTCATTGACGTAATATTATTGATATTTTATGAATACCCATATTTAACCATTATATCATCCAAGAAGTTAAAAAATTGATATCTAAGTTTCTTGGAAAGATTGTAAGTAGTTGGAGGAAGAAAATTCTTTCTTTAACCCATCACTTGTGTAAAATATTCATATATCCATGTACAACCTAGCCTTAATTATATCTTTTGTTTTAGTGGGTGTATTTAGTAAAGTTATAAAAACACTATCACATAAATTTTTTTCCACATTCATGGAATTAAGAAAATTTATAAAGTATAAACAATTCTAGTATGTCAATTAAAAAAAATTGATATTTTTTCCAATCGGGTTTTGTAAGTATTTTCGAATATTTTTTATCGAAAGCGATGTCCATGTATTTTAGATTCTCAACCATTTGATCACCTATTAGTAGAGATACTATTGTACCTTCTTCTTAATTCACTACTGGAAATTTGGGTTTTCCCAATGCTCCTATACCAACGGTTCATCAAAACCGTTGGTATAGGATACCTTTACCAACGGTTTCATCAAACCATTGGTAAAGGTTGAGATAGGTGATGATTTCCCAATGGTTTGAATAAAACTATTGGTAAATATTCATAGGTTGATCCTTTTACCAATATTTTATAAAAACCATTGGTAAAGGTAAGCTTTTCCCAACGGTTTTTAAAAATTGTTGGGAAAAGATCCCCAAAATTGCAGCAAAATCGAGCAGATGTGCCTGCATTCACTAGTTCTCCCCCAATTTGCAGAAGCCCCCGCGTGCACCCCAGGTGAACCTCCATCAAATCGACTCAGACTCCTACACCATTTTATATGGGATAAGCCCAAATCTTCATGTCTTCTTGCTCATTTTCCACTTCTCTTACATATTTATTCATTTTTATTGAAGGTGGAAACCCTAAATTTGGTGTTATAAAAACTTATGGTTTTTAATTGGGGATTTGGTTTGTTTTATTAGGGACTAGGTGTATGAGGCATTCCCCTTCCTATTATGGGTGGTTTTAATCCAAAGTTATGATATTGGAACCAATTATGATGTTGTTTTCTCTATTTAATCTCATTTCCCATGACTTAACATTAAATTCTATATCACATTTGGTTTATGTTTTTTTAATTTTCAGTTATGTTATTTGTGGTTGATGATTGTCCCATGTTAGTTGTTTTCAATGGTTTGGTGTAGAAATTGGGCATATAATGTGACTTTTCCAAATTGGGGTGCCTTGAGAATACTCCAAATATTTGTTAAAAATGATCAAAGGGATTTTATTATTTAAAATGGATTTCGAAAGATATTTCAGAAATGATTTAATCTTGAGGAAAGTGTTTTATTAAAATGGGAATTTTTTTAATAAGGCTTGTGTAATGTATTTTGTTATAGTACACTTGTTATGTGACTATGTTTGGTATTTAGTAACACATGAGATAACTGGTGTGTGATAATGTGTTGTGAAAGAGATTCCATGGTTGGTTCAAGATTATATTTACGTTTTGAGCCTATTAATGAGTTTTTTTAAAGATATTTTGAGATATTTACCTATTGGTGTTAAGTCATACAGTTATCATGGGGGATATTATATGTTTATTAGTGAAAAATGGGAGTTTTAGAGGTGGTTCATGATTAAGGCATATAATTAGTGCTAAACATGTGGATAAGCCATGCATAGTAGTGAATTCTTGAAGTTTTTTATGTTTTTGGTCCTTTTTTATTTGGAGTTTCTTTTGATGTTGATGTTTCTTATTGATACCTATGATGGGAATTTATTTTAGTTTCTAAATCGGCTGAGACTCCCCCACCATGAACAGTTTATGAAACCTCTACCCTTATTTAATCATTCTGTTTACACAGCCTATGCAACCTATACCCTCATTTAATCAGTGAACTCAGGTCATTAATTCAAGCCTTTATTCTCACTAGCGTGTAAGAAATTGAATGATATATACCCATCCTCACATGATTTCTTACCTTAGATAGTTTCCAACATATGGAATATGAGCTTTTGAATTCATCAGTTAACCAGGATCATATATTTCATTTCCCCCAAGATGACTGTACTAATATAACTTTAGGGTTAATTAAATATGGTTCTCATTGTACATTGTATATTAGGTGTCATTCTTGGCCAACACTCACATTTATGAGGTTGGGGTTCTTTTTTACTAGCCATGCTGGCATGTGTAGACATCCATAAAATGTTAGATAAGTCACAAGTTTAATTCAGTAATGTTGTTATCATTGACATACTTTATTATTAATCTCAAATTTAAAAATAAATTTTTTTGTCTATACTTTATGAAATTAAATCTTTTCACAAGCCATGAACAACCTATTAGTGTAGAATCCTAAACTTTATTCACCCATGGGGTGCGCTTGACTTGGGGAAGTAATTGGGTAATGAAAGGTATGGCCATAGAGGTGCCAATAATGAGTTATTGAACATGAGTGAATGATATGGGATGCTTATAACACATAATGGGACCTGAGGAATTTGTCTCTTATAGACCTAATGAAAATGAATATAAATTAATTTTAATTTAATTTTTGAGTACTTGTTCATTACATTGTTTTAATAGTTCACTACATAGACTAGAAACTTCTTCATTTATCATTTACTTAAATATATTTTCTATTAAAGTTCAATCATATTGAATTGTTTATGACAAAATGACTTATATAAATTCTTTTTACAGAATGGAAAGAAGTTGTATGTAGGAAACCAATCGGATCTCAATCGATTTTCAAAACAATTTGGAGAGCTTTATAGATTTTGTATTTTATAATGATTCAGATAGTGGTCGCATACACTGCCCATGTTTCAATTGTGTTGGTAGACCTTGTTTGAGCCGTGAAGAAGTCAGCTACCACATAACCAAATATGGTTTTCAAGCAATCTACTTTGTGTGGTATCACAATGGGGAGAAAATTAAATCTCAAATTGGTGATGATTGAAATGGAAGTGCTGGAATGGAGAATTTTTTGATGATCGGTTTCTGTTTATTTGTCATCATGAAAAAGAAAGGATTTCGACTCAAGAATACTTTGATATGAGGACAGATGATGCATCTAGTGAAAATGATGATATTTCTAGGGTGAAAAAATTGAATGATGCTTCCACGACTCCAGTATATCGAAAATTCTATAAAATGAAAAAGCTGGAATTTTTAATTCGATTGTTTCATGGGGAAACTATGTATGGGATTTCTAATACAGCAATCGATTACATTCTTACCCTATTGAAGGATTTACTTCTAGATGATGCAGATATTCCCTCAAAACACTATATGGCATGGAAGTTAGTTGAGGAACTTGGATTTTCAAGAAACAAAATTCATGATTGCCCAAAATATTGCAGTTTATTCTGGAAGGAAACCGTTGAACGAAATGATTGTATAAAATGTGGCACGTCCCACTGGAAGTCAAAATATAATGGAACACCATCCCGTGTTCCACAGAAAGTAATGTGTCACTTTCCATTGATCCCCAGACTCCAGAATCTTTTTATGACGGATGACATATCAATAAAAATGATATGGCATAATACCAAGAGAAAGAAGACTAATGATGAGTTGGTTCATCCTGCAGATGGATTTTTATGGAAGAGATTTGATGCTCAACATCCTGATTTTACAGCTAACGTGCGTAATGTGAGGCTGGGTCTTTCATGCAACGGTTTTAATCTCTTTGGTCAGATGCTTACTTCACACAGCACATGTCCAGTTTTATACACATTTATAATCTTCCCCCATGGTTGTGTATGAAAAAACATTTCACTTTCATGAGTATACTCATATTTTCCTCTTCTGATCTCGGCATTGATATTGATGTATACATGCAACCTTTAATAAAAGAGTTGAAACTTCTTTGGGATATGGGTGTGCGCACATATGATGCATTTTAGAAAGACATATTTCATATGTGTGACGCGCTTATGTGGATGATCAATGATTTTCTAGATTATGCAATGATGTCTGGATGGAGCACGAAGGGAAAACTATTATGTCCTGTTTGTATGAAGAATACAAGATCCAGAAGACTGAAACATCGTTGTAGTTTTAGTTTTATGGGACATCAACGATTCTTTCCAATGGACCATCCATATAGAAATAATTGTTGAAGATTTGATAATACTATAGAGATTGATGATTCACCTCAGCATATGGCTTGAACTGATGTTCTTAATGAATTGAAAGATTTCAGTTTTTCATTCAGGAAGGGTCAAATGAAATATGGAAAGAGAAAGAATGTTTCCACTAAAACCTGTTAAAATTGGAGGAAGAGGAATATCTTTTTTGATTTTCCTTATTGGTCAACCAATTTGTTACATCATTTCTTAGACGTAATGCATATTGAAAATAATATATGCGAAATGTTGTTTTCAATTATTCTTAATGCCAAGGGGAAGACAAAAGATGATTTACGATCTCGGCGTGACTTGGTGGATTGGGGCATCAGACCAGAATTGCATCCTGTGCGTATTAGTGAAAATAAATGGAAACTTCCATGTGCTTCTTATGTGATGATACCTATGGAAAAAAAACAATTTCTGGAAGTATTAGAGACTATTAGAGTTCCTGATGGATATTCAAGCAACATATCTAAATGGGTCAATAGAAGAGATTTGAAGCTAAAATCTTTGAAGACTCATGATTATCACGTTCTTCTGCATGAGTTGCTTCCAATAGCAATCTGTCATCTTTTGTCCAATAATGTAAGGGTGATGGTTATTCGGTTGTGCCATTTGTTTAGAGATATTTTTGCTAAGAATTTTTCCAAGTATTTCTTGAAAAAAAATTGGATAGATGCCCCATTAATTTTGTGTGAGTTGGAGAAAATATTTCCTCCATCATTTTTCACATGCATGTTGCATCTGAATGTCCATATTCCCACTGAAATACTTCTCAGGGGACCTGTTTCTTTTCATTGGATGTATCCAACTGAAATAAATATGTACACATTAAAGTCTTATGTTCGAAACAGGAATCATCCCAAAGGTTATATCGTGAATGGTTACTTGGATCGAGAATGTATGGATTTCTTCTCAATGTATTTCTATGATCTTACTACAATAATGAACAGAACAATGATAAATAAAGAAGAGTAGTATGAGAAAATTGAACTCAATTTTCCATCAATTCCCCAAACAGGAGTAATTCCTGGATCATATACATTGAAGACATTAATCCATGAAGAGCGGGAGATGGCACGTCACACATTTTTGTTCAACTGTGATTTGTTCGATGACTATATCAGGTAACTAAATTAAATATGTACATCTTACATATATATATCTGTAAAACTATTCATATTTTTTATCTTCATGGAACATAAAACAATAATAAATAGAAAGAATCATTCTTTATCTTTGAGAAGAAGAGAGGCTTTGCATAGCAAAGAGTTTTCTGCTTGGTTAAAATTGAAGGTAAAAATATTACTATTTAAAATAATTAAATCAATATTTAATTAAGTTTAATAATCATTTATATTTCAGGTATTGAGTTTGTCTACTGACTCTGTCTCTGAGGAAATAAGAGCTTTGGCTTTTGGTCTTAATACCGTGGTTCGTGACTGTAAATCAATTATTATCAATGGGTACGAATTTATTATCATTGAACGAGAAAAGAACATGAGAACACAACATGATGGTGTTATGGCTACTGCCACAACATATTGTTATGCCAGTGCATCATATAGTATACCGCGATTTGAAAATGTGGGTTATTATGGAGATGTTGAGAAAATAATAATATTGGATTATTACTCTCATGGATGATTCATAATGATGAAATTCCATTGGTTTGATTCAATGACGAGACAGGGCACATTTATTGATGATTGTGGATTTTGAGTAATTAATATGAGTCGCACTCTTGCTACCGAAGAACCATATGTTTTGGCATCAATGGCTAAACAAGTTTTTTATATCAAAGACCAACTTCGACCTGAATTTTGTGTCATAGTTGAAGTAATTCCAAGACATATTTTTGATGATGGTGATGATCGAATTGACACTTTACCTGCTGCCATTAGAACCAATACATTTATTTCTTTTGATGACTTCAATAGCTCAATTGTCATAGTTTATTGTTAACCTGAAGTTGTGGTTGAAAATATATAGAATCATTCATCCATGTTCTCAATTCTTTTGGTTTACCTAGAGTTGGGTTGTTAAGTTTGGTACTATTCAAATTGATTTAGTATTGATCACAAATATGTTTTAGCTGACTTGACCGTTATGTGAATTTTCAATGTTTATTAGTTGTAGTTTTATTTGAATTGCATTTTCTAATTTGGAATTGAACTGTATTCAAACCTAGTCAAACAATATTTCTAACTTGGTGAACATTACAACTTGTATGATTTATTAAATCCATTCAAGATCTTCTAAAACAATTTATATCTAAATTACCAATGAATCCCCCTATTCCCTAATATATTTAGTTTTTTGGGTTACACATTATTTTTATTTTTCTAATTAATTACATATTCGTTTTCAAAAGCAGGAAATGCATCCAATTGAAGAGAGACGAAGGAAAAAAATAATGAAGAACAATCGTCGAATGGTGGAGCTGGGCGTTCCACCATTAGTGCCTGCAGTGAGTATTTTATTTCAAATATATATATTTAAAGAATATATAATGTAATGTGATTGATTTTTTTGTAAACATTTTTGTAGGATCCACCTATACGTCGACAGTTATTTGACGAGGAGCCTAGTACTGGTCCTAGTACTCAGGCCGGTGGTACGAGGGGGGTTCGTACCAGAGGTAGACGAGCAGCTCCGCATACCCGACTAGACCCTGCCCCTCCCACTGACATGTCATCCTTTCCACATTCTGATCATGTTGTGTCGTTAAGAACAAACGGGATATTTAGGCCTCCCATGTTTTCACCACCTTTTGCATCTTCTGACCCATCTTTTTCATATCCCATGATGATTCTCACTCCCCATCCATAATCCGGTCATACAGCTGTCCCATATTCTTTTCCTTCTACTTCTATCTCTCTGAGCTTCTATATTCCATCGTCTTTGACTCCTGTTCCACCACTGGGGGTTCCATCAGTTTCTGTGGATCCAGCGGCGCTCAGCGATCAGACTGCCACAGGTATATTTATAGAACCCTAAAAAAAATTTATACCAATATTTATTTTCATTATAAAATGTTTTGATAAAATATTTGTTTTTCTTTCATGATAGATACATCTACTGACAGGAGGTGGGGTGGGGGAATACATGCATTTTTGCGGTGTGGAACCACCGCACACAAGTAATGGTGGATTACAATGAAGACAACCAAATGGTTGAGAAAACAGGGTAGCAATGTCGGAGTTTTTTGGCAACGCTTACCAAATACTCCGACATTATTCCCATCATCACGCTATCATGGAGACAGTTTCCACATGAGGTCAAGGATAGAGCTTGGGTAGAGATATGGGTAAAAAAATCTTTTGTATTTAATTCCATAAATTATTTTTGTATTTATATAAATTAATATTTTGGTTTCAACTTCGATTTAATTTTCCCGATGGTGAGGGCTCAAAACCGGAACATCTAAAGGATTTAGGTGAGCTTTGGAGAGCCTAAAAGCATGAGTTGTATATTGGATGGTGTGCTAGAGTTGGAACTAAGTTAGAGGTGGTACCAGTCGTGGATGATTGTCCTATAGAGCAGTATCGGCAGATGATTACTCATTGGACGACTACTCAGTTTAAGGTATTAATTACATTTGAGGTATTTAAATAATAACTTTAATGTTTTTCATTAATATTATCCTTTGAATTATTGAATTTTATTTAGGAATCATCTGAAAAAAAATTAAAAAAAACATTGATGCAAAAAAATACCTCCACACACTGGGACGTACTACGATGCCAGATCATGAGAGGAAGCTGGTATGACAATTGTTTATAAGTTTTATTTACGACTTATAGTTTCTTTTGTTTCCTCAATTATTTAATCATTTTCTAAAGTTTTCATATAAATTTAGTTTTTAATTTCATTGTAGAGGAAAAAACTGAATATTGAAGGACATGTGCCTCGAGCGAAATTGTTTTGCTTGAGTATACGGAAAAAGGATGGAAGTGCTGTCAACAAACTGACTCAACAGTAGATTGTAAGTTTTAATCGATTGATTTTATATTTTAATATCTATTTTGTAACTTAATAATATATTTATATTTGTGACAGGCTTCTTTAGATCCCCTCAATGCCCAAGAACCAGACAATTTTGGGCCAACTGATCACTTACATCAGGTGTTGGGAGAAGAGCATTCTGGCAGAGTATGTTTCCGACCTAGGATAGCCCCGACGAAGTATTTCCCCTCCCAAGGTATGAGTTGTAGTGCCACCGAGCTGCAGAAAGTTAGGGAATCGGCAGAACAGGCTGAAAAAAGGTCCATAGAGATGGTAGAACAGTCTGCTAGGGAAAACAGTGCATTTATGAAATTTATTGAAGTTCTACATCCAACACTTCCACCAGAGGCCAGTCCAGCTTTTGATGAATATATGTCGTCAATACGTTCTATATATGGTGCACCAGGTGGAAGTTCTAGTGGTGTTCAAGACGATTTCCAACCTAACAATGATGATGGTGAGGAGTTTGATGAGGAAGAGGAGGGAGAGGAGGAGGGTGAGGCGAAGGAGGAGGGAGAGGCGGAGGGAAAGGGCGAGGAGGAGGGCGGGGACGACGATGAGGACAATGATGACCAGGAGGATGAGGGTGATGATAGTGATAGTGATATGGGACAAATTGATCTGTTACATTTTTTACTAATATTACTGAGATTTGATGTTTAATCTATTCTAGTTGTTGGTTTTATCTAGACCCGTAGTATAGTATTGGAGTTGATTTATTTTTATATATTGTCTGTTTTCATGGATGTTGATGTATTTTAGTGGTTGCGGTGTATCTTGAACATGTTTTTAGAGTTTTGTGTGTTTGGTAACTCCTCGAATAGCCCCCCGAACATCCCCTCAGACACCCCCCCCCCCCACCCACCCTCCTCCTTGGACACCAGACAGCCCGCCGGACAGCCCCCCAAACAGCACCCCCCCCCCTCACCCTCCTCCTTGGTCCCTGGATAGCCCCCCGGACACCCCTCGAACAGCCCCCCGGACAACCCCCGGACAGCCCCCCGAACAGCCCCCCGGACATCCCCCTGGACAGCCCCACGGACAGCCCCCTGGATAGCCCCTCCACCCTCCTCCCTAGACATCGAACAGCCCCCCAGACAGCCCCCCCCCCCAACCTCCTCCTTGGACTCCATACAGCCCCCCGGACATCCCCCCCACCCTCCTTCTTGGACCCCGGACAGCCCCCCCACCCTCCTCCTTGGACCCCAGACAGCCCCCCGGATAGCACCCCCACCCTTGTCCTTGGTCCCCAGACAACCCCCCAGACACCCCCCAGACAGCCCCCCGGATAGCCCCCCACCCTCCTCCTTGGACCCCGGACAACCCCCCGGACAGCCCCTCGAACACCCCCCCCCCCCACCCTCCTCTTTGGTCCTCGGACAGCCCCCCGGACACCCACCGGATAGCCCCCCGGAACCCCCCCCCCCCCCCCCCCACACCCTCCTCCCTGGACCCCCAAACAGCCCCCCCCCCCCACCCTCCTCCTTGATTTCACATGCCTTTTTTATTTCTCTTATCATGAAATGTTATTTAGTATTATTTCATTTTTGTATGTCTTGAATTATATGAATGTCTTGGTGAGCTTATTAGCTCATACTCATCAAATGCATGTGATGATATGCTTTAAATTGAATACAAATACTTGTTGTACATTCTCCATGTTATGTGAATTATGCCTTGTTTGATTTCGTTTACTTTTCAATTGTTAGGGTAAGACATGGGTTACATGTTAAGGACTCATGGATGGACTCGTCATGCTCAGGGAATTTAGACTTGAAATTCCAGGATGAATACTTTGGTTTCTAGGTGAGGGCTATCAGGATGGTTTCTATTACTCATGAGTGATATTGGCTCCTTGAAGATAAACTGAGGACATGTCTATTTTGCAATATGGTAATACCATGCCTCAGGTGATACCCGGTCCCCTATGTGAGATACTTGGCAAGCAAGGTCGCCTAAATCCAAGGCGCGGTGTGGCCAGGATTTTAAGTGAAAGAACAACTGGCATATGGAAAACAGACAGAACACATTCATATTCTGTTGATACTTTATCAAAACGATCCATGGGTCATATGTGACATGTACGAGGCAACCTAGGCTCAATCCGAGTCGCGGTGTGGTCGGGATCACTCTAAGTGTCTCTCTTTTGTTTAAAATGGAAAACATTTTAAGTACATAAAGAAAACTAACGAAACAGATTATGATTGTGTTGATACTTTAGCACAATGATCCATGGTTCATATGTGACATGTAAGAGTCAACCCTACCTCAATCTGAGACGCGTTGTGGCCGGCACCACTCAAAGTGTCTCTCTTTTGTTTCGAAAGGACATCATTTTAAGTGAAAACATCAACTGGCATACGGAAAACCAACCAAACACATTCAGATTGTTTTGATACTTTAGTACAATGATCCATTGGTCATTTGAGATGTGTAAGAGTTAACCATGTCTAAATCTGAGGCACGGTGTGGCTGGTACCACTTTAACTGTGTCTCTTTTGTTCAAAATGGACAGGATTATAAGTGAAAAGAACAACTGGCATATGGAAAACCGACCAAACGCATTCGGATTTTGTTGATACTTTATCACAATGATCCATGGGTCATATGTGATGTATACAAGCCAACCTGGACTCAATCCGAGTCACGGTGTGGCCGAGATCACTCTAAGTGTCTCTCTTTTGTTTAAAATGGACAACATTTTAAGTACATATGGAAAACTGACCAAACGCATTAGGTTTCCATTGAAACTTTAGGAGAACGATCCATGGATCGTATTTCACGTGTACAAGTCAACCTCACCTCAATCTGAGGCACGGTATGGCCGACACCACTCAAAGTGTCTCTCTTTTTTTTAAAATGGACTTCATTTTAAGAGAAAACAACAACTAGAATACGAAAAACTGACCAAAAGGATTCTGATTGTGTTGATACTTTAGCACAATGATACATGGGTTATATGTGACGTGTATAATTCAACCCCGCCTCAATATAAGGTGTGGTTTGGCTAGCACCATTCATAGTGTCTCTCTTTTGTTTAAAATGGACATCATTTTAAGAGAAAACAACAATTGACATACGAAAAACTGACCAAACACATTCAGAATGTGTTGATGCTTTAGGACAAAGATCCATGGGTCATATGTGACCTGTACGAGTCAAACCCACCTCAATCCAAGGCACGGTGTGTCTGGGATCACTCTAAGTGTCTCTCTTTTGTTTAAAATGGGCAACATTTTAAGTACATACGGAAAACTGACCAAATGGATTCTGATTGAGTTGATACTTTAGAAAAACGATCCATGGGTCATATGTGACGTGTATGAATCAACATCGCCTCAATCTAAGGTGTGGTGTGGCCGGAACCACTCAAAGTGTCTCTCTTTTGTTTCAAAAGGACATCATATTAAGTGAAAACATCAACTGGCATACGGAAAACCAACCAAACGCATTCGGATTGTTTTGATACTTTAGGAAAATGATCCATGGGTCATTTGAGACGTGTACAAGTCAACCCCATCTAAATCAGAGGCGTGATGTGGCCGGTACCACTCTAATTGTGTCTCTTTTGTTTAAAATTGACAGGATTATAAGTGAAAAGAACAACTGGCATACGGAAAACCGACCAAATGCATTCGTATTCTATTGATACTTTATTACAATGATCCATGGGTCATATATGACGTGTATGAGTCAACCTCGGCTCAATCCGAGTCGTGTTGTGGTCGGGATCACTCTAAGTGTCTCTATTTTGTTTAAAATGGACAACATTTTAAGTATATACAGAAAACTGACCAAACAGATTATGATAGTGTTGATAATTTAGCACAAAAATCCACAGGTCATATGTGAGGTGTACGAGTTAACCCCGCCTCAATCCGAGGCATGGTGTGGCTGGCACCACTCAAAGTGTCTCTCTTTTGTTTCAAAAGACATCATTTTAAGTGAAAACATCAAGTGGCATACGGAAAACCGACCAAATGCATTTGGATTGTGTTGATACTTTAGGACAATGATTCGTCGGTCATTTGAGACGTGTACGAGTCAACCACGTCTAAATCTGAGGCATGGTGTGGCCGGTACCACTCTAACTATGTCTCTTTTATTTAAAATGGACAGGATTATAAGTGAGAAGAACAAATTGCATATGAAAAACTAAACAAACGCATTCAGATTATATTGATACTTTATCACAACAATCCATGGGTCATATGTGACGTGTAAAAGCCAACTCGGGCTCAATCAGAGTCGCGGTGTTTCCGGGATTACTCTAAGTGTCTCTCTTTTGTTTAAAATGGAAAATATTTTAAGAACATATGGAAAACTGACCAAACGCATTCGTTTTCCATTTAAACTTTAGGAGAACAATACATGGGTCATATGTGACGTGTACGAGTCAACCTCACCTCAATCCGAGGTGTGGTGTGACCTACACCACTCAAAGTGTCTCTCTTTTGTTTAAAATGGACTTCATTTTAAGTGAAAACAACAAATAGCATACGAAAAACCGACCAAACGGATTTTGATTGTGTTGATACTTTAACAAAACAATCCATGGGTCATATGTGATGTGTACGAGTCAACCCCGCCTCTATTCGAGGCGTGGTGTGGCCGAAACCATTCATAGTGTCTCTATTTTGTTTAAAATGGACATCATTTTAAGATAAAACAACAACTGACATACGAAAAACAGACCAAACACATTCGTAATGTGTTGATGCTTTAGGAAAACGATCCATGGGTCATATGTGACTTTTATGAGTCAACCTCGCCTCAATCTGAGGCACGGTGTGGCCGGGATCACTCTAAGTGTCTCTCTTTTGTTTAAAATGGACAACATTTTAAGTACATACGGAAAACCAATAAAACGGATTCTGATTGAGTTGATACTTTATAACAACAATCCATGGGTCATATGTGATGTGTAATAATCAACCCCACCTCAATATAAGGCGCGGTGTGGCCGTAACCACTCAAAGTGTATCTCTTTTGTTTCAAAAGGACATCATTTTAAGTGAAAACATCAACTGGCATACTAAAAACCAACCAAACACATTAGGACTGTGTTGATAATTTAGGAAAATGATCCATGGATCATTTGAGACATGTATGAGTCAACCCCATCTAAATCTAAGGTGTAGTGTGGCCAGTACCACTTTAACTGTGTCTCTTTTGTTTAAAATGGACAGGATTATAAGTGAAAAGAACAACTGAAATACGGAAAATCGACCAAACACATTAGGATTCTATTTATACTTTATCACAATGATACATGGGTCATATTTGATGTGTATGAGTCAACCTCGGCTCAATCCGAGTCACGGTGTGGTCGGTATCACTCTAAGTGTCTCTCTTTTTTTAAAATGGACAACATTTTAAGTACATACAAAAAACTGACCAAACGGATTATGATTGTGTTGATACTTTAGAAAAATGATCTATGGGTCATATTTGACATGTAAGAGTCAACCCTTCCTCAATCTGAGGCACGGTGTGGCTGGCACCACTCAAAGTGTCTCTCTTTTGTTTCAAAATGACATCATTTTAAGTGAAAACATCAACTGGCATACGGAAAACCGACCAAACGCATTCGGATTGTGTTGATACTTTAGAAAAATGATACATGGGTCATTTTAGACATGTAAGAGTCAACCATGTCTAAATCTGAGGCGCAGTGTGGCCGGTACCACTCTAACTATGTCTCTTTTGTTTAAAATGGACAGGATTATAAGTGAAAAGAACAACTGGCATATGGAAAACCGACCAAACACATTCTGATTATGTTGATACTTTATCACAAAAATAAATGGTTCATATGTGATGTGTATGTGCCAACATGGGCTCAATCTGAGTCACAGTGTGGCTGGGGTCACTCTAAGTGTCTCTCTTTTGTTTAAAATGGACAACATTTTAAGTACATATAGAATACCAACCAAATGCATTCGGTTTCCGTTAAAACTTTAGGAGAACAATACATGGGTCATATGTGACGTGTATGAGTCAACCTCGCCTCAATATAAGGTTCGGTGTGGCCGACACCACTCAAAGTGTCTCTCTTTTTTAAAAAATGGACTTCATTTTTAGTGAAAACAACAAATAGCATACAGAAAACCGACCAAATGGATTCTGATTGTGTTGATACTTTAGCACAACAATCCATGGGTCATATGTGACGTGTACGAGTCAAACGCGCCTCAATCCAAGGTGTGGTGTGGCCGGCACCATTCATAGTGTCTCTCTTTTGTTTAAAATGGACGTCATTTTAAGTGAAAACAACAACTGACATACGAAAAACTAACCGAACGCATTCGGAATGTGTTGATGCTTTAGTTAAATGATCCATGGGTTATATGTGATGTGTACGAGTCAAACTCGCCTCAATCTAAGGCACAGTGTGTCTGGGATCACTCTAAGTGTCTCTCTTTTGTTTAAAATGAACAATATTTTAAGTACATACAGAAAACTGAGCAAACGGATTCTGATTGTGTTGATACTTCGGCACAACAATCCATGGGTCATATTTGATGTGTACGAATCAACCTCGCATCAATCTAAGTCACAGTGTGGCCGGAACCACTCAAAGTGTCTCTATTTTTTTTCTAAAGGACATCATTTTAAGTGAAAACATCAACTGGCATATGGAAAACTGACCAAACGCATTCGGATTGTATTGATACTTTAAGAAAATGATCCATGGGTCATTTGAGACGTGTAAGAGTCAACCCCGTCTAAATTCGAGGCGCAGTGTGGCCGGTACCACTCTAACTATGTCTCTTTTATTTAAAATGGACAGGATTATAAGTGAAAATAACAACTAGCATACAAAAAACTGACCAAAGGAATTCATAATCTATTGAAACTTTAGGAAAATGATTCATGGGTCATATGTGATGTGTACGAGTCAACCACACCTCAATCCGAGTCACTTTGTGGCCAAAACCACCCAAAGTGTCTCTCTTATGTTTAAAATGGACAACATTTTAAGTACATACATAAAACCAACCAAATGGATTCTGATTGTGTTTATACTTTATCACAATGATCCATGGGTCATTTTTGATGTGCACGAGTCAACACCACCTCAATCTGAGGTGCGGTTTGGCCGGCACCACTCAAAGTGTCTCTCTTTTGTTTCAAAAGGACACCATTTTAAGTGAAAGCATCAACTGGCATATGGAAAACTAACCAAGCGCTTTCGAATTGTGTTGATACTTTAGTAAAATGATCCATGAGTCATTTGATACATGTACGAGTCAACCTCATCTAAATCCGAGGCGCGGTGTGGCTGGTACCACTCTAATTGTGTTTCTTTTGTTTAAAATGGATAGGATTATAAGTGAAAAGAACAAATGGCATATGGAAAACCAACCAAACGCATTAGGATTCTGTTTATACTTTATCAAAATGATCCATGGGTCATATGTGACGTGTACGAGCCATCTTGGGCTCAATCCGAGTCGTTTTGTGTTCGGGATCACTCTAAGTGTCTCTCTTTTGTTTAAAATGGATAACATTTTAATCACATACGGAAAACTGACCAAACGCATTTGGTTTCTGTTGAAACTTTAGGAGAATGATCAATGGGTCATATGTGATGTGTAAGAGTCAACCTCTCCTCAATCTGAGATGCGGTGTGGCCAACTCCACTCAAAGTGTCTCTCTTTTGTTTAAAATGGACTTCATTTTAAGTGAAAACAACAACTAGCATACGGAAAACTGACCAAACGGATTCTGATTGTATTGATACTTTAGAACAATGATCCATGGGTCATATGTAACATGTATGAGTCAATCGTGCCTCAATATGAGGCGTGGTGTGGCCGGAACCATTCATAGTGTCTCTCTTTTGTTTAAAATGGATATCATTTTAAGTGAAAACAACAACTGGCATACGAAAAACCGACCAAATGCATTCAGAATGTGTTGATTCTTTAGGAAAACTATCCATGGGTCATATGTGACGTTTACGAGTCAACCACGCATCAATTTGATCCATGGTGTGGCCGGGATCACTCTAAGTGTCTCTCTTTTGTTTAAAATGGACAACATTTTAAGTACATAAGGAAAACTGACCAAACGGATTCTGATTATGTTGATACTTTAGGATAACGATCCATGGGTCATATGTGATGTGTATGAATCAACCCCGCCTCAATATGAGGTGCGGTGCGGCTTTCACCACTCAAAGTGTCTCTCTTTTGTTTCAAAAGGACATCATTTTAAGTGAAAACATCAACTGGCATACGGAAAACTGACCAAACGCATTCCGATTGTGTTTATACTTTATTAAAATGATCCATGAGTCATTTGAGATGTGTACGAGTCAACCCCATATAAATATGAGGCGCGGTGTGGCCGATACCACTCTAACTGTGTCTCTTTTGTTTAAAATGGACAGGATTATAAGTGAAAAGAACAAATGGCATAAGAAAAATTGACCAAACACATTCAAAATCTGTTGAAACTTTAGGACAACGATCCATGGGTCATATGTGACGTGTATGAGTCAATCGCGACTCAATCTGAGTCGGGGTGTGGCCGGCACCACACAAAAGTGTCTCTCTTATGTTTAAAATGGACAACACTTTAAGTACATACAGAAAACCGACCAAATGGATTCTGATTGTGTTGATACTTTATCACAACGATCCATGGGTCATTTGTGACGTGTACGATTCAACCCCACCTCAATCCAAGGCACGGTGTGTCCCACACCACTCAAATTATCTCTCTTTTGTTTCAAAAGGACATCATTTTAAGTGAAAACATCAACTGACATACAGAAAACTGACCAAACGCATTTGGATTGTGTTGATACTTTAAGAAAATGATCCATGGGTCATTTGAGACATGTACGAGTCAACCCCATCTAAATGCAAGGCACGGTGTGGCCGGTACCACTCTAACTGTGTCTCTTTTGTTTAAAATGGATGGGATTATAAGTAAAAAGAACAACTGGCATACGGAAAACTGACCAAACGCATTTGGATTCTATTTATACTTTATCAAAACAATCCATGGGTCATATGTGATGTGTAAGATCCAACCTGGGCTCAATCCGAGTCACGGTGTGGCCGGGATCACTCTAAGTGTCTCTCTTTTGTTTAAAATGGACAACATTTTAAGTACATATGGAAAACCAACCAAACGCATTTGGTTTCCATTGAAACTTTAGGGGAACGATCCATGGGTCATATGTGAAGTGTAAGAGTCAACCTAGCCTCAATATAAGGCATGGTGTGGCTGAAACCATTCGAAGGGTCTCTATTTTGTTTAAAATTGACTTTATTTTAAGTGAAAACAACTACTAGCATATGAAAAACCAACCAAACAGATTCTGATTGTGTTGATACTTTAGCACAACGATCCATGGGTCATATTTAGAGTGTAAGAGTCAACCTCTCCTCAATATGAGGTTCGGTGTGTCTAGCACCATTCCTAGTGTCTCTCTTTTGTTTAAAATGGACATCATTTTAACTGAAAACAACAACTGACATACGAAAAACTAACCAAACTCATTCGGAATGTGTTGATGCTTTAGGAAAATGATCCATTGGTTATATGTGACGTGTACGAGTCAATCTCGCCTCAATATGAGGAATGGTGTGGTCGGGATCACTCTAAGTGTCTCTATTTTGTTTAAAATGGACAACATTTTAAGTACATATAGAAAACTGACCAAACGGATTCTAATTGTGTTGATACTTTAGAAAAACGATCCATGGATCATATGTGATGTATACGAATCAACCTCGTCTCAATCTGAGGTGTGGTGTGGCCATCACCACTCAAAGTTTCTCTCTTTTGTTTCAAAAGGACATCATTTTAAGTGAAAACATCAACTGACATACGGAAAACCGACCAAACGCATTCATATTGTGTTGATACTTTAGTACAATGATCCATGGATCATTTGAGACGTGTACGAGTCAACCCCATCTAAATCTGAGCCACGGTGTGGCCGATACCACTCTAAATGTGTCTCTTTTGTTTAAAATGGACAGGATTATAAGTGAAAAGAACAACTAGCATACGAAAAACCAACCAAACGCATTTGGAATCTGTTGAAACTTTAAGAAAAAAATCCATGGGTCATATGTGACGTGTACGAGTCAACCGCGCCTCAATCCAAGTCGTAGTGTGGCTGGAACCACCCAAAGTGTCTCTCTTATGTTTAAAATGGACAACATTTTAAGGACATACAGAAAACCAACCAAACGGATTCTGATTGTGTTGATACTTTAGAACAAGGATCCATAGGTCATTTGTGACGTGTACGAGTCAACCCCGCCTCAATATGAGGCGCGGTGTGGCTGGAACCACTCAAAGTGTCTCTCTTTTATTTAAAAAGCACTTCATTTTAAGTGAAAACAACAACTGACATACGGAAAACCAACCAAACTCTTTCGGAATATGTTGATACTTTAGTACAACGATCCATGGGTCATTTATGACATGTACAAGTTAACCACGCTTCAATATGAGGCACAGTATGGCCAGTATCACTCCATGTGTATGTATTTTGTTTAAAATGGACATCATTTCTAGTACAAACATCTGGTATACGAAAAACTGATCAAATTATGAATTGAATTCCAGATTCCACATATAATTGTCATCTAAATTTTAAATTGAATTCTAAATGAATTATTTATGTTTATAATTACATTATGAATTCTAATTTAATTCTGGATGTGTATAGTTCTAGGATGCATTATATGTTAAATGTGTATGAATTTGTTCTGTATATGTGTGTGTTAGTTGGTTATTGCAGGTACAGTAATTTTATATGTATGTGTTAGTTGATTATTTCAGGTACAATAATTGGAAATGAGAGGTTATTGGAAAGGAGAGGGAATAGACACCCTGCTCTGTGCCTGCTATGCAAATTGCAGGCTTCTGTGCAATTTGCATAGCATAGGCTATGCCAACGGTTTCAAACCATTGGCATAGGATTCTCAGTATTTTTTTTACCAATGGTTCTCTATGAATCGTTGGTAAAAAAATCTTTCCCAATGGTTTAGAAACCGTTGGGAAAGAATCCATATGGTTGGTTGTCCCAACGGTTCAAGCCAAACTGTTGGGAAAAACTATCCCAACGATTGTGCCAAACCATTGGGATAGGTTCATTTTTCTAACCTATCCCAATGGTTCTATGAAAACCATTGGGAAAATATTTCCCAACGGCTTACTTACCAACGGTTTTCAGAACCGTTGGTATAAGATATACCAATGGTTATGCAGGCTTTCCCAACAGTTCAAAACCATTGGGAAATTGTCCATTTCTAGTAGTGATTCCCATAAAATGATTTCATCCAATAATGGTATTTATGTCATCAGGGTATAAATATATGATATCCTATAAATATAGTATTTGATGAATGTTTTAACCTAACTAAATGTGAAAATTTTGAAAATTTTGACACACTTGAGTTCCTTTACTGCTATATCATGATAAATTTCCATAAGTAATAAATTCATTTATCATCCCATAAAACAGGGATCTCAATGTGAAATATTCATTATGTAATAATCATACAATATAACAGTTGAATATAGCATTAATTTCAATTATTAGATCAATGGATCCAAATAAATATCAATATCATTACCTAGTTTTTTTGGTTCTAATATCAAAAGATACAACATAATGTATTTTTTATTAATGCATAAGCATGATAGAAATTTATAATTTACTAGTATAACTGGTCATGTATTGTGAGTACTACTTTGGGAACCAAAAGGATTCAGTCCATCTGTAGATAGTGCAAGATGAAGTTTTCTTGGATCATTTCAAAATTAAATATACTCATGATCAATTTTATTCCATATAGGAGATTCTAGTGGGTGATGAAGTATCCCATCATGATATCTTGTATCTACATGCCATGTAAATTTCTTTGTAGTATGCTCACTTCAATATTAGTGCCTAAACCTAGGAACGGTAAGAAAGTACCATAAAAATTTTGAAGGACTTAATCTATCTTTCTTGTATCAAGACACACCAAAATTTGGACATTTTCTATGTGAGTCATGGTCCTATAGAAATAGTATGCATTCCTTCGGATATACATGTATTATTTTAGAGATCATACCCATTAAACGTAGAATTTTTTTAGCATCACATGTTTTTCATGGAAGCTCGTTATCTTTTAGTTTCATATTATTCAAGAGAGAATTGAAAAGATGGTGTCACTCCATTTGTTTCCAGATTTTATATTATATAGCTTTATTACGACTGGTAATGTTTTATATTTAGTATAACTAGAATACAATGGCATCTTTACATTACTCTTTAACTTCTAAAATAGTTTAGATAGTCATGAAGTTCATATTCAACTATTATTATAATTTATTCAATATGATATTCATCATAATTTACACGTGTAATCATATCCTTGATACGATCTTCGTCATTTTTCACACTTATAGTCATATCATATGATCCCTTAAACATAATGTTATCACAATAACACTCTATGTTTAGTTCTTCTCCATGTTTAGTCCCACATTTATAACTTTGATCTATTTTGCAATGGATCAAGTGTTCTTCCAAATCCTATAGACTAATTAGCCTTGAATAAAAACAATATAAACACAAACAAAAGAATTTGAGAAGGTTCATATGCATGATATTTTGCAAACTTGATGAAAACTTTAAACCCATCCCAATACTATTTTGTCATATGATTGGGATACATCCATTTTTTATTCATATCCATCTTATTTGATTCACTAATATTCATATTTAAAAAAATAAATTAATGAACAAAAATCATGAAATTTATTGGAAAAAATCCATGTTTATGGTGCTTTTAGGTTGATTGTGTTTATTGAAAATCATTGATGTTGTCAATAAAGGATGGTTGTCAAAGGGGGTGTGAAGATTTGGCGTGAATGATAGAATTGATCACATGGATCATGAATGTTAGAACTAATCATTCATAGTGGGAATTCCAAAACTAATCACACAAAGTGTGAATGTTTAAATTGATCATGTGGAGCACAAATGTTAGAACTGATCATGTGAAGTTCTTGAAGACATTTTATGATTTTCATGTGGTCTCTCATTGAGATCAGGTAAAGCACCTGAAAAAACCACATGATTATTATTTGGTCACATGGTGAGATCATGTGAATCATATGAAGGAATAAAGTTATGAAATTACAGAGATATCTCACGATCATTCAAAATCACACAATTGAATGATTGTCATCAGATCACATGATGAGATCATGTAAAGTGATGGAAGATGATGGAACTAAATGCATGATTGTATTTGGATCTTGTGATGGGATCATGCGATGACCATGTGATTTTCAATTGATCATGTGATGGGATTAAGTGACATGATTTAGAAATGAAGGAGGTGATCACATGAATCATGTCAGGATGATTGTTAAGATAGTAGAATGGATAACTAATCTTGATTTGTAGAGTTAAGGTAGTGGATTTATGACTATAAATATTCCCTAATTCATCTATAAGAAATAAATAATTTTACATAAGTGATTTGATCTGAATAAAATTATTTCACATGATCTGAATAAGGTCTTGTGTTAGAATCACATGATCCACATAATCAGAAGAAGGTCTCGTGAAAGAGTCTTTCAGATATATATCACAAAGGAATCATGTGAAGTAAAGTATGTACAATGTGTGTGCACATAGGAATACCCCTTGATATCATATGATCCACGTAAATTTGAAATGTTCCCACACTATAGTAATGAGATCCACTTGAACTGAAGGACTCATGAAACGATATCTCAAAGGGGTCTCACGGTGGGGTCTCATAAAGGGATATCACATAGGGCTCTCACAGATGGGGTCTCAAGGAGGGGTCACAAGAAGGATTCTAGCATATAGGTCTTATGAAGGAGTCTTGTGCAGGGGTTACACACTCCAAGAAGAAAAGTATATTGTAATGGTGTTTTTCATCTCATTGATGAAACAAGAGGATAAAGACACACACAAGTGTGAATCAACTCGAATTGATTTTCAGAAGATTCTACTAGAGGATCAGTGCATTCAATTTATCAGAGAGATAAATGCTCATTAAAATTGGGAATGGTTTTAAATCAGAAGGGACAATGAGTATGCTCTGAACCGTGTAATAATATTGTGTTTTAGTAGAGCCGGTACATTAGTACATTGTCTTTCTAGGATTATTAGATGTATTCAAGTGAGGGTGAACCATGTAAAATTGTTTTTTCATGTTCATACATTTATTTCCATTTATTATATACCACTACATGGAAAGATAAGTTAGTTTTGTTTAATAACCAAACAAGATACAAGGAGATAGTTTTTTTAAAAAATTCATAACAAAATTCAACCCCCCCCCACACACACACACACATAAGAGTATTTAACCTATTTGTGATAATAATTGGTATCATAGAAAAGGTTTAAAGTTATAGTTTCTCTCTCAAAATAATCAATGGAAGTTGTTAATGACAAAGGGATTATGATCTTTTTTAGAAACAATTTTAATCTATGGAAAAATTGGATGGAGTATTATTTCTAATTGTTAGGTATGGATGTGTTTACATTGGAAATGGATGGTATTTATTCTATCTTGGATAATTGATATTTATCTAAATGAGACCAAAGATAATTAGATATTGATTCCATATGAATCTATTCCTTAAGAGGATATTTATCTAACACAATATATATGAAGTTGTTGTCATGTAATTCATCGCATTTCATGTGGGAAAAGCTAATAAATATCTATGGAGGTGATTCAAAAGTCTAATAAGATAAATTGTAGGTTATATGGAATAAATATGAGGAACTGATAATACACCCTAATGATTTTGTAGATAAATTATTTAAACATGTAAATGTTTTTAGGGAAGGAATGCTTGATCTCAGAGAAATTATAGAAGATTTAAGGATCTTTAAGTGCATGTTGAGAATAATTCCACCTAGGTTCAACATGAAAGTTTCTATACTGTAAGATAAATATCCAAATTATATGACATTGGATATATTACACAATAATATTGTCTCATATGATATGAAAATTTATGATAATGAGCCTATGGAAAAAATGGAATTCTAAAAAAGTGGCATTCAAAACCATGAAGAAGCTCACTATACAATATAGTTAGAAAGAAGATGTTGTGGATGGGGTTATGTAATTTATTTACTCAAAACTACAAAGGGGAAAAGAAAATTTTAAAAGTAAACTTCCACTTTCATGGTTTCATTGTGGAAAGGTTGTATATATTACAGTAAAGTGTCCCAAGAAGATTCAAGATGATGATGAGTATAATGATGGATCTCCCAAGAAGAATTCATAAACTAGTGTAAAAGGTATGAAAAATTCTAAGAAGAAATTATTTAGAAAGAACAATATTATTTTATAATAAAATGACAGTTATGAATAATCTAAGGATGAAGATATGGAATAATGTAAAGATCATGAAGAAGATACTATGGTGTTGGTTGTGGGTAATTCTCAGTCATGGGAAGAAATTTAGAATGATAAAGGATAATTATAAGGAAGTGTTGACCTTCGGGTTAAATTAAAAACTGGACATGATGAGATATATGTTTAGAGATATGAAACAAAGAAATACAATAGGGTGGTTCAGGATGCCAAACTCTATATATAGTAGTAGGAAGAAGAGAACCCCGAGGTGAAGAATGAAATTTAAAAGATCAAATCTATAAATCTAGATAGCTTATAGAAATTAGTCATGTTCAAACTCAAGGTTAAATATCAGACCATGAGTATCGATAGTCTAACTAACATAACAAAATATTGAGTCAAACATATTAAATAACTTAGGGAAGAAGTTTTTAGCCTATAAAGAAAGGTAAAGTATCAATAGAAAATCTTGAACCATAATATGATACCAAAAAATAAGGTCAGATAGGTGATATCAAAAAGAAAATTATAGTTCATAGGTCCAACAAAACAGTCAAATGATATATATATAATAAAATGACAGGTTATAATGACACAGATGTTGTGGGTATTGATCACTAACAAAAATCTATAATGGTTGATGTCAAACCATAATAACCCACTCCAAGGTTGAATATTGATTTGGGTATGAATCAAAGTCATAATATTTATATACCCCAAGGTAAAATAGGTGGTACAACAATGATTCACAAGGATACACCTCCTATATGGTGTTATTGTTGTGAAAATATTGGTCATTCCCAAAATTTATTTTCTATATCCAAGAGGTATCAATGTATGGAAGAGAAAAAAAATCATGCAAATAGATTTCATTATTCTAGGAATGAATTTGATGGTCATTATTTTTGGTGTGGAGGATTCAGATACATGTCTAGATATTTCTCTTCAATAATGTAGATGAATTTACTATAGAAGACACAAAGTGGTTATATGTAGTTTCTGAAGGGATGTTTTAATGTGATCAAAATTCAGAATAAATTTGAATATTTGAAAGATGATGTTGGACCATCAAACATTGATGAAGATCAATAATATCCATTAGAATCATGTATGAAGTCAAAGACATGGTTCAGAAAAAAAGAGTTGAGTGGATAGTGGTTACAGAGATTACCTTCAAAGAACCAAATCATACTATAATATGGATTTATTGATAGTATATAAACATCCCATAAGACTAGAAATAAGAATATGGAGACTAGAATAATTTATGACAATGAAGGTTTCATAAGATTTTGAAATAATGAAGGCTTGAAGATTATTATCTCAGGAAAATCCAATTTGGGGGGTAAAAACATGATGTGTGTAGATGTATTGGTTATTGAAGGTCTTAGTCATGAGATTATAAGTTTCATTCAACTGTGTAACTCATTTCATGATATAATATTTACTAATAATATATGTATCATCAAGGGAAGTGATGGTGGAATTTTTTTGTAAGAAAATCATATTAAGGGGGGTCTATATCTTTCTAGTGCAGAAGAAAACAATTTTTTTTTTGTCCAAGGAATAAGAGAACATGTTGTAGAATAGACATAGTAGTCTTCTAATCTAAAAATACTTGGATGATATGATGGAATGTGATACTTATTATGATCTCCCTATGTTATCATTTGATCATACTCATATGTGTGATGCTTGACATCAAGGGATAATTACTCAAAATACGTATAAGGTAAAAGACCAAAGGCCGATAAGAGTGATTAAACTTTTTCATATTGATGTATGTGGGCCTATTTTTCCAGATCTATTATGATAAAGAGATATTATATCCTTTTCATTTATGATTTCAGTATAATGGAATATAGTTCAATTATTACCCACAATTCTAAAGTGTTAGGTTGCATAACACATTATCAGATGAAATTTGAAAAGATGCTAGATCAAAAAATCTGGATGGTTCAAACTGATAATGGAACATAGTTCAAAAATATACAAGTGTAGTATTATCTCAAGAAAAATGGGATAAGACACCAAGTTTTAGCAATAAGACCTTCCCAAAAAAATTGATTGGTTGAGAGAAGAAACTAAATTATCAACAATATGTCTGAAATAATGCTTATCAAGAAATAAATTCCAAATAAATTTTGAAAAGAAGCAATGTTGGCATCAGTATACATTTATAAAAGATCCGTATTATTTATAAAGGAAGATAATAATCCATACAAGATGAATTTGACATTGAATTACTTTCAAGTCTTTGGAAGTAAATGTTTCATTCTAAATAAAGGAAAATACATAATGTTTGAATCCCATGGATATTAAGGGATATTTCTTAGTAACCCAAGAAAAATCAAATCATATAAATTCTTCAATAAGATACTAGGAAAATTAATTGATAGAAATGATTTTTTGAATTAGAAAATGAGGAAGATCTTAAAAAAATTAAATAATAGTCTCAGTAGGATATTGATGAAGAGGTTATAAGCTCAAGCCGAGTAAAAATACCTCAGTCAAACTCAAAAATATATTCAAATGGTGATCATAATAAACCTATATAGAAACCAAAGAGTTGAGTTGAAATTAATAGGAATAATATCATTGGAGAATAGACAACACCAATATATAAAAGGAGGATGAAGACTCTATAGTATGCATATTTCTTATCATAGGTAGAGTAATTGTTTTTTGAAGAAGATTCAAGATATAAGAATTGGGTTCAGGTGATGAATGAATATCATAACTAAATCAAAATGAATCAAATGTGGGATATTATTTCACGACCAGTTGACAAGAATGTCATTAGGACCAAATGGGTTTTCATAACAAGTTGAATATAGACTATATAATAATTCAAAACAAATCATGACTTTTTTGTAATGGGTTCTCCCATATTGAGGGTATTTATATTGACGAAACATTTTCACCAGTTGCAAGGCTATATATAATTCGGTTATTATTTTCTACATGAGTGAAAAGGAAATTAAAAGTTTTTCAAATGGATGTGAAGTCATCATTTATAAATGGGTTTCTAGAGGAAGAAGTATATATTGAATAGACATATGGTTTTCTCATTCATGGATATGAGAACAAAGCTTTTCAAATAAATAAGGATATATATGGGTTGAAGTAGGCACCAAGAGCATGGTATTCATGACATGATCAATATTTAAAGATGGTTGGTTTCCAGTGTGGTGGATTTGATTATAATATTACTATCAATAATAAGAGATATAAAATTATGATGGTTCTATTATATGTTCATGAAATAATATTTGGTGTATTAAATGAATCTGAGTGTAAATAGTTTTCAGAATTCATGAAATGAAAGTTCAAAATGTTAATGATTAGAGAACTAGAATTTTTCCTTGATTTACAAGTAATATAAGGAAGACACGACACAACTATTTCTCAATAAAAATATGCCAAGGAGGTTCAGAGAATATTTTGAATGGAAAATTCAAAAGAGAATCCAAATTTGGTTTCCACTCAAATGAAGTTTTCAAAGGATGATGGAGATAGAGCAGTCAATATCACATAATATAGATAGATCATTGATATTCTATTTTACTTAATAGTGACATGACCCAATATTATATTTACCATATTCCAGGTGGCACAATGTCAAATTAGTCCAAAATAAAGACACCTAAATGTAGTAAAAAATAATACTTCGATATATCAGAGGAATTGTGGATTTTGGTTTACTGTACAATGAAAAATATTAGAAAGAGTTATTGGATTTTACATATATAGATTAGGTTGGTTCAGTGGATGATAAAAATTCATTATTAGGTGGTGCATTATATCTTGGTGTATTATGTATTTCTTGGTTTAGAAAAAAACTAATTTATTTCATTGATCGCCATTGATGTCTAATACATCATGGAAACTCAAGCTTCCATGCAGTTACTATTGATGAAATGATATCTTGAAGATATCAGAGTTGAAGTAAAGTCTTTGATTAGAATCCATTGAGATAATTCAAGTGCTATAAATCTTTAAAAAATCCACTATATCACTCAATGATTAGGAACATTGAAATTAAATATCACTTTATCAAGGATAAATTAGAGAATATCCCTATGATGTTAGAGTATGTGCTTACTGATCTACAGGTTGTAGATATCCTGATGAAGGCCCTACTAAAAGAAGCATTTAATTTACATTGACTGGATATTGGAGTTCAGTCGAATCCCCATACTTGAATAGTGTGGATGTGGGTCCCCCTATCCCTAAGGTATGGTGTATTTACTAATGTACTGATATGTGTTCTTTAGCATGATTCATACCATAAAGGAGTGACCTTTGGGTTTATTAACAAAGGAGGAGAAAATTTATTAATCAAGAAAGGGGGATAAGTTGATAAGAAGATAAATAAACATGGAGAGTTTTAAATTTGATGAATCTAAAACCAGTTTTTCAATGAAGAATAATCATGAAAAGGAGTGGCCTATGGGTTCATGATATGGGAAACTAACAAGTGTTGATTATGACAAGATCACAAGGGCTGAGCTTGTTTAATCTTTTGGTCTCGACAAGTTTAACATATACAGTCTATAGAATAAATTGATTCATCGATGAACATTCTATAATACTATTATTTTTCATAAAGATATTGATTCATGTGGGATTATAGTATGTATTATGTAAGTCCTTGATCACTATTAGGGGATGCATTAAGAAAATGGTTTCCATGTGCATGACTTGTCAGTAAGTTGGTTCTTGAAGTTTATAAGTGTTTTCAATAAACCCAAAGGGAGATATTGATGGAAAAATCCTCTTGGTGGTAATTTTGAGTTGATTATGATTTTTGAAAATGCTTGATGTTTTTGAATAAGGCCATATGTTAAAGGAGGTGTGAAGAGTTGTCGTGAATTTCATAACTGATTACGTGGAGCAAAATGTCAGAAATGATCATGTAGAGCATGAATGTTAAAAATGATCATGTTGAGCATGAATATCAAAACCGATCATGTAAAGAGTTAATATTAGAGATGATAATGAGAATCACTTTAATATAACACATGATTGATAGATGATCTATCATTGAGGTCATGTGAAGAACTTGAAGACACTGTATGATTGTTAGTGGATCACACAAAGTGAATAAATGAAGAGAGTCTTAAAATGATGGAGATATACTGTGGTCATTTGAAAAAACATGATTGAATGATTGTCATAAGATAACACAATGGGATCATGTAAATCACTATAAGATAACGGAATTATCCACATGATTGTATTTGATATTGTGATAGGATCATGTTAATCCCTCATGATTGTTAATTGATCATGTGATGGGATCACATGAAATGCTTGCAACATGGAGTATGTGATCATGTGAAGTGATCACGTAAAGCATGAAAGTAAGATTGTTTAGGTAGTGGAATGGATGGATAATTGTGATTTTTACAGTTAAGGTGATGGATTTATGCCTATAAATACCCCTTAATATGGCCTTAAGAATTTTATAGGTTTGATTATGTGGTTTGATCTGAAGCAATGTATTTCACATGAGTTAAAGAAGATATTGCGCTGAAATCACACAATCTACATAATCTGAAGAAGGTCTCATGAAGGAGTCTTCCTGAGAGATCTCACAAAGAAATCAAGTGAATTGAATTATGTACAAGGCATGCATAGGAAGGCCCATTGATATCAAACTAAATATGTAACCTTAAAAGGGTTCACTTCAGAGTTATGTGATCCATGTGAATAGAAGAAGGACTCACAAAGGGATCTCATAGAGGGCTCTTGTGAAAGGATCTAATATAGGGGTCTCACATAGGGGTCTTACAGAGGGGTATCATAAATTATTCTCATAGTGGATTCTCACAAAGAGGTATTTTGAAGGAGTATTATGCAGGGGTTACACACTCAAAGAAGAAAAGTCTTGCACAAAGTTGTTTGTTATCTTTTTGATGAAATAAGAGCATACAGAAACACACATCTGTGAATCAACTTAGAATTGATTGTAAAAATATTCTACTAGAGGATCAGTGTATTCACTTCAGCGGAGAGAGAGAAGTGAGATTTAAAATTTTGAATGGTTGTAAACCATGAGGGACAATGAGTCCACTTTGAAACTTACAATAGAAGTTCATTTTATTTGATTTGGTACATCAGCACGTTGCCTTTATATACTCCTTGGAAGTAACCCACTAAGGGTAAACCAAGTAAAAATTTTGCATCTTGTTCATAATTTAATTACCATTTATTATATGCTATGATAAGGATATAGAGAAGAGTTTTCTTTAACAATGAATCAAGATCCATGGAGACAATTATGTTAATCTATCATACTCTGATTCACCCCCACCTCTTAGAGTATTTAACATAGTTGGTCTAACAATCTTAGAATCCTAAAAGTAAATTCTTTATATATACACACATATAGTCTTCATATTCGATATAGATTTTCATTGTGTCAACAACTTATTAGAACATGTTGTTCCCCATTTTATAGATTGTAATATTAATTGTATGATAATGATCATATTGAACTTATAAATTCAAAGGAATATCAAAATTTTAATGGTATTAGTGATGATTCTTAACAAGATATCATCTTACACAAGGGTAATAGGAAAATAAAAAAACTATGGTGGTTGAACAGTTATACGCTCCCCAAAAGAGGGAATAAGTATTGAAAAATTTGTAAAGAATCATTTAATCTATATAAAGTTGTTATTCTAATACAATAAGTGTTGAATGATGTGTATTGAATTTTTTTTTAGTGTTGGAAACCACTGAAGGAACGAAATGTATGATATTTATGAAGTTAGAAGGAATTGAATTAAATTTTCTTCAATTGAAAAACATAGAGATCAATAATGTTAACTCAAAAAATTACTATTGGTTATCATATATGATGAAACCGTGAAGGATAATGATGTTTTCGGTGAACAACATTAAAAAAAATATGTGTTAAAAAGTTATTTTATTTCTAGATAATCGATTTTTGATGAATATAAACATAAAAAACAAATTTTGAAGAGTATAATGATTTAAAATTACCACTAGACACTAAATGATGTCATCTTAGTCAAATATACATCACCTATTGGATTTTAAAAAACTTTTATTCGCTTCATTTGAGATGCATTATACATTGAAAATTTATTGGTTTCAACATTCATAGAGAATGTCATCATTTTTAGAAGAATTATTGAATTATATGCCAATTTCTTTGGGTAGTAGACTTATATATATCATGATAATGTTATTAAAATAAAATTATTTCATAATAAATTTTTAATTTGTAAATAAAATTATCTCAAACATGATTATCCAAACCTATAAGGCTGAAATTTTTGAAGAAAAAACAAAAACATCCACTATCAGACTTGGGAAATTAAAAACACCCAAACATGAGTATCCAAACCCTTTAGAAATCATGGACGAACAAAGAACTGTGAAGGAATTAGTTGCATCAAACCTAGGTAATCACAAACATCATGGTCTCGAACTTTTAGGCTATGTCAAGCCACTATGGTAATGGAACGGGTGTAGTATAGTACATGGGGAAAGAAGAACTAAAAATTGTGAAACAAACCATGATTGAATAAAGAGGAGTAGAAAGAATCAAACACCTTAGGTTTTGAGTGGGTTGATTAAAATAAGAAGTTCCTAGGGAAGAAATGGTAGAGGTAAAATTTATGATAGATTGAATGGCACGAAGGAGTCAGGCACTGTTACGGTTCAATTTATAAGATGAGGTTGAGTTTTATCAGCACTTTCCAAAAAGTGCTTAAAAATAATGATTTTATCAGTGATAAAATAATAAGCATTGATAAAACCTGTCTTTATCAATACTAAAATTTTTGGGATGATAAATATGGTTTTTATTAGTTATTATCATTTAGTTCTAATAAAACCCATATTTATCCGTTCATTTTTTAAGTGTCGATTAAAATTGTTTAAAATAAAATGAAAAACCATTAAGTGAATATATTTTAAGAATGAATAATTCATAAAGTAAAAAATAATAAAAATTATCAATGAATATATAGTCTTAAATGCATAAATGTTAAAAAGAGTAAAATTGAATAATTAAAAATGAATAAAATTCAAAAAATATTAAAAAAATGGATAAGTTTTTTTAATTATATAAATTATAAAATAAAATTAAAATAAATATATATTAAAATGAACATAAATAAATATTAAATATGTAAATCGGAACCATATTAAAAAATCTAGATGTTAATGCATAAATATGTATAAATAAATATAAAAATTGAATAAATTTAAAAAAAGTAAATAAAATACTTAACACTATAACTGAATAAATAATATCAAATGAATGAATGTTAAAAAATAGTGAAATTTAATAATTAAAAAATCTACAGATTATATAAATATTAAAAAAATGAATAAGTGTAATTAATTATATAGATTATTTATAAAAATAAAAATGAATATATGTTAAAAAGAAAATGAATACATATTAATTATAAAAATTACTCATACCATATTAAAAACAGTAAATGATAACGGATAAAAATGTATTATTAAATAAAAAAATGGATAAAACTACAATAATACTGAATATATAAATAAACTAATTATAAAAATTTCCAACACATTTAAAATGTTTAAACTAAATAAACCAAACTGAATAAATATTATTCATATAAATTTAAAACATATTAAAAATATTATAACATATTAAATAAATATGTATAAATAAATATTAGAAGTTGATTAAATTTCAAAAAATATAAATATTAATAAATATTAAAAATTAATAAATATTATTAACTGAAAGAATATTTAAAATGAATAAATAAAATTTAATAGATAAAAAACTATTTTGAAAAATGAATTCATAAGATTAATTGCATGAATTGTAAACACATACAAAAATGAAGAAAATATTAAAAAATATTTAAATAAATTAATTATATAAATTTCAAACATTTTAAAAATATTACAACTTAATTAATAAAATTGAATAAATATTAACAATTTAATTAAAAACATATTAAGAATATTCAAACTTAATAAATAATTATGTATAATTTTTAGGATTAGTTACATGAATTGTAAACACATAAAAAATGAAGAAAATATTAATAAATTAATTTAAATTAATTAATTATATAAAATTCCAACAATTTAAAAATATTAAAACTTAATAAATAAAATTGAATAAATGTTAATCATATAAATTAAAATAAATTTAAAAATATTAAAATTTAGTAAATAATTGTGTATAGATAAATATTAAAAAATGAATAAATTCCAAAAAATTAAAATATTATTATTATTATAAATAATAAAATAATATTAAAATAGAATAAATATAATTGAGTCAATTAAAGAAATATTTTAAAAATTGATTTTGTAACATTAATTATGTGAATTACATATACATAAAAATGAATAAAAATGAATAAATTGATAATATTAATTATATAAATAACAAAATTATTAAAAATTAATTATTTGGCTATAAAAAAATATTAATAAATAAATTAAATTCAATTAAGTTATATATGAACTGAAATATTCTAAATTAATAAACTAAAATAAATATGATTACATGATTTCATTGATCAAGTAAAACGCATGAAAAATTAGTTAAATAATATTTACTTTTAATGTATTAAAAATGAATTAAATAGAATAACATAATTAACTACATAAAAAATTAATGTTTAAATTAAAAACATGTTAAAAATATTAAAAATTAGTAAATAAATATATATAAATTTTAAAAAAATGAAGAATTTCTAAAAGTAATAAAAATTAATAATTATCAAAAATAAAAAAAATATTAAATGTAATGATATTAAAAATGATTAAATGAAATTAAATAAATTACAAAAAAAAATATTTTTAAAAATAATAATACATAACATTAATTACATGAATTACAAACACATAAGAAATAAATAAAAACGAATAAATAAATAATATTATTATTGTTAATCATTGATGTATGCACAACATTGATTGTATATAAAAATATAATTAATTATTAATGGGTGGAGAGTTTATCTCTCTACAATGGAGAGGTTATCTCTCCTAAATATTTCCCTCGCGATTGAAATTTGGTATAGACTATCTCAAATAGAGAAATCATTGGCCATATCTCAGATACAGAAATTGTTGGGCACTTTGAGATGTTTGCAGAAAGTGGTGTCAAAATCCTCAAGGAAAATCTGATGGCATGAATATGTAATAAATAGTCCATCAATTCATTAATAATGTAATAAATTATGGACCAATAAAATGTATTATCTAAATATTAATGTGGTACGTTATGATAAATATGATAATTTATTATATATGTATTTAATGAATTAAATTCAGTTGAATAATTTATTTATTACATTGATGGCAATCAATCTCCCTACATTAATACTTCTTTTCGACGGAGTAAATTGTAGGGGATTCTTGATGGTAGAACCCCCTATAAATATAATCCCCCTGCACTCGATAGATTAAGGAAAAGCATACACCATCTACATCCTTGTGTAGAGTGTAAAAGGCATTAGGTTTTAATTCCATCATTTCATGTTCTTACAATGGCTGGAGGTAAGTAAAATATTCCTTTTATTAAAGAAATTTTTCGATCATACAATCATAAATTCTCAAAAATTTATTACCTTGGTATCAGAGTGAGGATTATACCTTTGTCTTGTAATAAAACTTCTTACACCTTTTTTTTTGAAAAAAAAACTCTTATATTTTCAGATTTGGAAATAACACATTTCCTTGTCTATCATCATCCTCTTCATTTCTTCATTTTCAATTATTAACGATGTTTTACACATCCTTAATTCATTAGTTGTGATTTTTTTTGTAAATTTTCTTAAAATTAGGTTTTCCACAGCATTCTTAATTAAATAAAATTTACATATTCAGTAAAATCACATTAAATATTACATGTACTTATTGCAATTTCAGTAATCAAAATATATTTATATATCTTTATTTTCTTTAGAAAAATATTAAATTTTATTTTTATAATTTTCCTATATATATTATGAATATTAAAAACTTAATATTTTGACATATGGTTGAATTATCAAATAATAATTCAATAATTTATGAACTAAACTATCAATTGATAATTCTGTGATTTTTGTAAATTTTATTAAATTGGGTTTTGCCACAGAATTCCTAATTAGATAAAAATTAAATATTCATTTAATCACATTAAATAAAATAATAAATTTTTTCCCATGAGAATTTTTATTATATTTAATTAAATGAAATATTAAATTTAATTTTAATAATTTTCCCACAGGTATTATGAATATTAAAAATTTAATATTTTTTCATATGGTTTGTTTAAATTATGTAATTTGGACAAATAGGCATGTATTTAATTTACAGTTATGCCATCAAGATTTTCTGATATTCATTGTGACATTCTTGAATTAAAGGATAAAAACTATAAAACTTGGAAGGAGAGAATTATTCTTTATCTTGGATGTATGGAAATTGATTATGCTATTTGGAAAGACGAACCACATGCAACAAATAATGATAGCACACTAGATGATATATCACTTTATGAACATTGGGAGCGGTCAAACTATATTAGTAAGATGTTCATAAAAACTAAATTATGTGATAGCATTCAAGGTTGAGTTGATGGGAATAATTATGTTTATAATATGTTAAAATATATAGATGACTAGTCCATCTCTTCAGATAAAGCATTAGTAAGCACATCAATCATGAAGTTCTCACCTATGAGACTCACCACTATGAAAGGTTTGCGCGATCACATCATGCAAGTGATGGATATTGCGGCTCAGATTAAGAATCTTGAGGTTGATATATCCAAGAAATTTCTAGTGCATTATATTCTCAACACTCTTCTACATCAATATGGGCCATTTAAAATATCTTATAACACACATAAAGATAACTAGTCAATTAATGAATTAATGACTACATGTGTTCAAGAGGAGGAAAGGCTTGTGGTGGGAATGGGAGAAACCAATATGATGACAATGAACCAAAAACAAAAGGGTAATAAATTTCAATCTAATAAAAATGGGAAAGATAAATTTCTTCCTCAACAAAATATTAAGAAGAAATTCATTTGTTTATTCCGTAAAGAAAAAGGACACATAAAGAAATGTTTTCCTAAATTTTATAAATGGATTGAAAAGAAAGGTATTTCAATCTCATTCATTTGTTATGAATCAAATATGGTTGATACAATTTATAACACTTGGTGGATTGATTTTGGTTCTATAATCCATATTGTGAATACCTTGAAGGGTATGCAAAACCTAATGAAACCAGTGGACAGTGAGCTTAGCGTGTATTCAAGAAACAAGATGTGCTCACATGTGGAAGCCATGGGTACATGAGTTTTAGTGTTAACCACTGGGTTTACTTTGGTTTTGGAAAATAAATTTTATATTCCATGTTTCTCCAGAAATTTAATTTCAGTTTCAAAACTTGTACCATTGGGTTTTACATTCAGTTTTTGTAAAAGTAATTTTTCATTGATATATGTAAATGAAATCATTGGATATGGTACATTAAATGATGGTATTTCTCTATTTATTTGAAAAGTAAAATTGATAATGTAACATGCATGTTAATTCTAGCATTAAAATAAGTGTTATAAATGAAAAATATTATATGTTATGGAAAAAAAGATTAGTTCATATCTCAAAAGAAAGGATTCATAGATTAGTTAAGAATGAGGTACTTAGTACTCTTTATTTCATTGATTTTGAAACCTGTGTTGATTTCATTAAGGGAAATCAAACCAATAAATTAAAGAAAGGTGAAAATAGAAGTTCATTCGTATTAGAAATCCTGCATACAGACATATGTATCTCAGATATGGATTTACATTATCATAAATTCTTCATTTCAATCATTTATGACTATTCATGATAAATGTATCTATTTTCTTCACAATAAAAATGAAACACTCGACGCCTTTAAAATTTTTAAGACTAAAGCTGAGAAATAATGTGGTAAAAAAATTAAGATCATGAGGTAAGATCGAGGTGGAGAATATTATGGGAGATACAATGAGGATGGATAATTGCCTGGCCCATTTGAAAGGTTTCTTCAAGAAAATATAATAGTTTAACAATACACTATGCCAAGTTCACCAGAACAAAATGGTGTAGCTGAAAGAAGAAACCAAACATTAATAGACATGGTATGAATTATGCTTAGTAACTCTAAGCTACCTAAATTCTTGTGGGAGGATTCACTTAAAGTGTCATCATACATTTTAAATCAGGTTCCAACAAAGGTAGTTTCAAAAAACAATTTTTGAATTGTTTAAGGGTTGGAAACTGAGTTTGCAGAATGTACGCATTTGGGGATGTCCTTCAGAAGTGCATATTTATAATCCACATGAAAATAAGTTGGATCCTAGTACCCTTAGTGGATACTTCATTGGATATACTGAAAAGTTTTAAGGATATCATTTTTATTTTCCATCATTGAACACTATAATTGTGGAATCAAGAAATGAAAATTTTCTTGGAAATGACCTGATTAGTGGGAGTGATCTTATCAAAAAAATTACGATGGAGACCATTCAGAAGATAAAACCTCTAAATCGGGTGATAGATTGATAATTTTTCACAAAAAAACTCGTTTTTGAACAAATTTCATTCCACAAACTGCTGATTATCATCCTTTGGATCAAATAGTTCAAGAATCAGAAACCCTTGAACAATCAGCTGAACCAAAAATTCCTCAAGAAAATAATGGTGAAACATTGAGAAGATCGACAAGGATGAGAAATCCATCAATTCTTAATGATTATATAGTGTATCTACAAGAATATGACTGTAATATTGGAGACAAAAATGATCCTGAAACATATTCACATGCCATGAGTTGTGAGGAGTCAAATATGTGGTATGATGCCATGATGGGGGAGTTTAATTCCATAAAGAGTAATGATGTTTGGGACCTTGCTGAGTTTCCTTTTAGTTTAAAACCTATTGGATCTAAATGGGTTTTTAAAACCAAGAAAAATTCATCAAGCAGCATTGAAAGATACAAGGCCTAACTAGTTCCTAAAGGGTTCACTCAAAAAGAAGGGATTGATTACACTGACACATTTTTTCCAATATCCAAAAAGGATTCCTTATGCATTATGTTGAAATTAGTAGCTCATTTTGATTTTGAATTACAATATATGAATGTGAAAAATTCTTTTTGGAATGGTAATCTAGATGAGGAGGTATACTTGAAACAACCTAAAGTATTCCTCTCTAGTAATGGTGAGAATTTGGTGTTCAAGATCAAAATTTCTATCTATGGTTTAAAATAAGCATCCCGATAGTGGTATTTATGATTTCATAATGTAATTACTTCATTTGGTTTTGAATAAAATATTATGGATCAATGTATATACCATAAGGTCAGTGGGAGTAAAATATGTTTTCTTGTTTTATATGTAGATGACATTTTACTTGCCACTAATGATATATGAGGTTAAACAGTTTCTCTCCAAAAGTTTTGACATGAAAGATATGGGTGATGCATCACATGTCATTGGATTAAAGATTCATAGAGATAGGGTGAGAGGTATTATAGGATTGTCACAAGAAACCTATATTAATAAAGTATTAGACAGATTATAACACCCAGAGATTTTATGAAAAATATTATTTTTAATTTCATTAATGTCTTGTGTTGTACGCTACACCAAAAGGAGCTTGCACAACACGCATCCCTGACTTGGCTTGCATTACACGCAATAACGACCTTCCACGATAGCGTGTGTAGTACGCAATACTGAGTTTCACTAAACAATGATATGTTATATGAACTACCCGTTATGAATATTATCAACTACATTTTGAATTTTATAACATTATTATTCATCTTACACATTTTCTAGAACATGGTATGAGAACAAAATCAATTTTTCAAGTAAAATAAGTAATTTTCAAAAAATGTAGTTTTGTCGCCTTTTGATGGCGCACCCACTTTAAATCTTGTTTCTGACTTGTTTATAAGTTAAATTTGATAAAATAAAATTCTTCTTTGGAATCAGGATATAAAAATTTACTTTGGATAAATTTTTCATATTATTCTGATAACTTTCATATTTTAATGAATAGTAAAAACACGTTATATTTTAATTAAAAACAACTTTTTTCATCGCAATAATTTATATGGTTAGATTATATTTTTAATTGGTTTTAAAGTTTAATTATAATATATTTTTACCATTTAATCCAATGTTGGTCATTGGAATTAATTTCACTTTGAAATTGGATATAAACAAGTATCAATCTTTTGATAGTTATTGTTTCTTAAAAACACGCTATTTGTTTTGATAACGGGAATTAATTTTAAAATTAATTAATGTCACTTCTATGCTTTGAATTTGGAAAAATAGACATCAATTTTGAATTCGGAATATCAAATAATTATTAGGCTGAATTTTTGGTATTTTTCTGAAAAACTTCAATTTTTTATGAATAGTGAAACCACTTAGTGGTAGATAAAAAACTGACTTTTTCATTTAAATGAAATTTTACCACTTCTGTGAATTGAATTTCAAAAATCTGAGAGACACGGTTAATATCAAGGACTAAAATGTGGTTCAATGAGATGAAAATATTTTCTGGTGATTAGTAACTTTTTACTTTTTTTACCACGGTTAAAAGTAAATAGGGTAATTAAGGGAAAAAATGATATTATTATTACTCCAACACATGTCCTAATTCTATTGGATAAGTGAAATTCGATCAAAAACAACCTTAGGAATAAAATATGACCATTTAGGCCCACTTGTATTAGATTAGGACATTTATTATTAATTTATTTAAAGAAGGGTTAAAATAGTTAAAATCAAAGTTTAATAAGTAAATCATTTTTAATATAGGGTTATACATAAGATAAATTAGACTATAAGTATTCATTAGAAATATAAAAAGATTTCCTACATAATGGTATTTTATTTATAATTTTTAGACATTAAATAATTTAATTTATTTATGACACAAAGATGATGCAGTAATTATCTTATTAATGAAATATTGACATAATTGATGTTATAAATACCCAAATAAATGTAATTTGAGACTTTTTATGAATTAAAGTAGTTTATATGTTAATATGACGTGTTAGTATTTATTTAATTAACTTTTTTGAACTAATCACTCTGTTATGATTTTCACAAAAATCAATTACCAAATAGTGTCAAAATTGACATAAAATAGTTTTTAAAACAAATATTATATTATTAATTGTTATTATATTCCTAAAAATCTAAGGTTCGGCCAAGATACTTATATCATTATAGGTGTATCATTAATGTACCACTTGGGGTCTCTTGGATGTATATGGTAAGTTTATTAACTATATAATATAAAAATACAAAGTGACATGGTAAACGTCAATCTAATTAACTAAGAGTTAAAACTAAAATATAAGGTTAATATAATGATCTAAACTTGTCTAAATTCTATTGGATGAGATTATTTCTACCCATATCCGCCTTAGCTTTGAAATAAATCAATTTGGATCTATTAAAAACCGAATATGACTTTATAATAAAATAATATTTTTAGTTTTTTCAAAGGTGCCCCTCTCCTCCGTTAATAAAGGGCACCTCCTCCCTCTCCTCCTCACACCAATTTGAGCCTTCAAGCTCGGCCAACCCCTTCCCATTTCACTTCCCCACTTCCCTAGAAACATCCTAGAGGTCTTGGTCTTCTTCAAAGACCAATTTTAGTTCCCTAAGAGGAGGTCTCAAAGAGGCGCTTCAAAGAAGAGGTAATGTCCGTTACCGATTCTTTTAACTTTATTTATTCTTATACTTCTTCTTATTTAGTTGTTTCATTATGAAGTAATAACATAATTATCACTCATATACTGATATGTTATTATAAGTATTAAACAACCCTATATCACCATCTATCCATCCTATGGAAAACGAAATCACCACGCGTGCGTACGTACGGAATACCGTCTCCACGCCGTGGTGTAATCTATTTTCTACCACCACATTACTTGGATGGGTATAATGGTGTAAATAATGACTATATATTATTATTGATTCTTATATATTATACCATCCACTCCAATTCTATTCAATAATTATGGGAATGATATCATCGCTCGTGCGTACGTACGGACTACCGTCTCCACGACGGGATGAGATTCATTCTCCATGTTAACCATACATGAATGATCATAAAGTTTATATAATGAATAATAATGAAATATATGAAATAATAATGCTACTGGATTTATGTATATATATATGTATGTCATCTATTTGGTTTCATTCAATTCAATAAGGAAACGAAAATAGCATTCATGCGTACGTACGACCTACCGTCTCCATGAACGGTGTATTTCATTCCTTTTATCGATCTATAATATATATATGTATATGATGAATATATATTATATATAAATCATTTTTTACATTCTTGAATTATTTAAATCAGGATATAAGTAATAATATCAAGAACGAAAAGTCGAAACACATACGATAAATGAAATGATTTTACCCAAAACGCTGCTTTAACATGGAATTTACAAAAGAACGGGTAATATAAAGTAATAAGTGAAACATATATGATATCATAACAATGAATATGTTTCTGTAATAAGTCAATGACATTATTTAAATCATTATACAGGAGGTTTGGAAATGTACGAAGCATATCGGACCTAAGGTAAGGGATAATTTTGCAAATCTCATTTTTATCCGAGATTGCTTATTCGTAAGTATTTACTGGGGTTATTTATATCATCCATGTACATGTTTTATAAAAGTATTTTCATGTATTTTTAAAGTCCTTTTTACCCATTTTTGACTTTTACTACATGGTATTTAATGAATATTTCTTTTTTTTATGTTACGAGGTACTTTTTTGACTTTTCCGACAAAAGTATGAGGAGAATGTTACTTTTAACTTATACGGCGTGAACGGATTTTTACGGTTTCATAACGCCTCATTTTCATGAAGCTTACTCTACATGATTTTATGACTATTTTCAACAAAATACTTTTATTTTAAAATTGCATGGCATTTTTTTAAAAGAAAATGATTTTGACGAAGAAAGGATATTTTCCTCCAGAATTCATTTCAAATGTTTTATCAAAACCATTTTCCATCTAAGATGACATTATTTGATATGTGTATGTTTCAAGTTTAATGTCCCTATGATTTACATGGTTCACTTTTCTTATGATGAAATTTCCATTTGTTTTATATGGATTATTAAATGATGGGATGATGTTTATGAAACCCATTTTATTCTTTGGGTTATGATGAATGTTTTAAGTTTATTTTTTGGCACAAGTAAGAATTATTTCATTATGAGATGGGTGAGACCTATATCTCCCTCCAATGCATTGGGTAAAGATTTATATCTCATGAGATAGACATGGCTGGAACGGCAAGTTAAACCGGTTCAGTAATACAGGACTGGAACGAGGAGTGAACTCGATTCAGAAAGGGACTTTGTCCACTAAGATGGTCTTGGCAGCAATGCCTTGGGTACTATAGAAATCATATCATGTGCTTAATGGTTGCCACAATTACATGTTTTATTCCCATGCTAATTTATCATGATTAATGTTTCTTCATGATCTATGCCTTACGTACTGCCATGTTTTATGTCATTGCTCAAGATTTTGATGTTTAGATTTTATGCTCATGTTTTTTTACATTCAAATGTCTAAGGATTGTTTTATGTTATCTATGCTTACCCTTACTGAGCATTTGAGCTCACCCCTTTTATGTTTTCTTTTCCCCATGATATAAAGAAAGGGTTTAGGTAAGAAAAAAACTGGGGAAGATCTTTATGGGAGATGTTGAAGATCTTTCACCACGATTAGAAGATTATATTACGAGTTTCCAAAGACACTAAACTATTACGGTCCTTGTGTGTCGGTTTTTATTATGTATTAAGTATTCCGCAAAAGTAATGTAATGTCCATGTACGTCAAGATCCGGGCCTCTACAGTTGGTATCAGAGGAAAGGTTTAGTCAACCTTTGGAAACTAGGATGTGAAAACGTTAGTGAGATCCCTAGAGATATTTTTAAGGTATGTCTAGGGATGTCCCTAAGGATAAGTATACGTATAGGATATAGTCCTAGAACTAAGGTAACGATCTTAGAATTTAACCTAAGATGTTAGATATTGAGGGTACTCCCCCTTTATTATGTTGTTTTCCCTAGCATAATTTTTTCCTCTCACACTATTCTTTTTGGGTTTTAGACGATGGCTGGAACCCGAAGGAACCGTGTTGATCAATGCAATGATTGTCCTTCTGAACAAACAAATGTTATGGGAGATAGAGTGAAAAATACTATTGCTATACTTACACAAGCTATGAATCATTATGGACTTCCAAATGAGCAGAGAAGGGAACAATATTCTATTGAGTCTTTTATGAGGCAACGTCCACCTTATTTCAGTGGGTCTTCTGATCCACTTGTTGCTGAACAATGGATCAGTACCACTGAAAAGATATTTTCAGTTCTTCAATGTTCTGAACATGATAAATTCATCTTAGCAGTATATCGTTTGGAAGTAGAAGCTGATCAATGGTGGAATCTTCTCAAGAATACAAGGCCAAGAGATGAAATTGATTCCATGGAATGGGAAGAGTTCAAGAACTTATTTTTCAATAAGTACTTCCCTCGTATTCTTAGAACAAATATAGAGAAGGAGTTTCTTGAACTAAAGAAAAAGGATGATGAATCTGTTGGTGTATACGAAGCGAATTTTACAAGGCTTGCAAGGTATGCATCTGGCTTTATCATCTAACCTGAAAGTAAAGTTGATTGATTCTTCAGTGGCTTAAAACCAAATCTTCGAAGGGAATTAGCTATAAGAGACTTCAGTAGCTATGAAGAAATTGTGTGTTGTGCTATCAAGGTAGAAATGGAAGTTGGTGTTACTTATCCATCTCATGGTTTTGACAAGAAACGAAAGATGGAGTTCAAGGAGAAATCTCAGAATAATGGTGAAAAGAAGATGAATGCTTCCTTATGCTCAAAGTGTGTAAAGAATCATGGTGGAGATTGTCTTAAAGGGACTGGAAAATGTTTTAAGTGTGGAAAAGAAGGTCATCGAGCAGCTGAGTGTCGAAGTAATGGAAAAATGGTTGCTAATGATGTGAATAAAGAAAAGACTGCAGAGAACGCACCACCAACACTTCAATGCTTCAAGTGCAATAAAATGGGGCATTATGCTAATAAATTCCCTAATCCAAGGGTTAGTGATGATCGACATGAGCAACCACTTAAGGCAAAGGACAAAGGGAAGTCACATGTGATCACTATTGGTGATGTTGAATATGACAACAATGTGGTGGAATGATTAAGTGTTTATGTAATGGGATTCCAAAATAATGTTGTATATAGTATCGTGGAATATTGGAATATTTATGTATTGGTCTACTGTGGTTTTTAATAATTTTATGGTACCAGTAACCATGGAAAGAGATTGAGATATTTTTAGAAAAAAAGATGATATGCGCATAATGAAGGGATAAGGAGAAAATGAAATGTTTGACAGTATTCATGAGCTCATGACTGATATAAGGAAATAGTTATATCATGGTTTGAGTATATAGAATTTTGGGGTTTTGGTATGTGGAAAGAGTTAACTTTTGACAGCACTCATGTTTTCACTAAGATTCAATGGGTATTCATTTTTCAAGAGAATACATGAATAAGGCCTTCGAATGTTTGGAATGTGACCAACAAGACATATCTTATGATATATGGGGATCAACAATGGTATTAACATGCTTATGAACTCTCTGGTAATCATTTTCACTATAATATGAGATTGGACAACAGTATTTTGGATAAGCCTAAAGATTGGAATGGATTATGTTGGACATAAGTTAGTATTGTTTAAGGCTGGAACTTTTTCGATATTATTGATGGAAAGTTATAATAATGTATTTTTAGAAAAAAAAAAGGACAACCTGCAGGACGGGCGACAGCCCATCGCGTCGGACAAGGCTGTGGGAATCGAACCCACAACCGAAGTGCGACTAGCCTTTATTTCCTACCACTGGCCTACAGGAAGTCCCTGTTTAGTAGAAACTAGTTTTATTATATTAAGTAGTATGATATATGAAGTATAAGTCCATTTTAGGAACCATATATGATTAATCTCACTATAGATGGACTTATGTATTTTTGAAAACATTTATAACCTTTTGACCCATCATTATATCACATGATCTGCTAACACTTCACGAATGACAAATTCAACTTCATTTCTTTAAGAGATGAAGTGGAAATTGTCCAAAGAACGACCAACGGTGAGACTGTACCAAAATCACGAAAGTATTTCTTCTAATTCCAATTTCATCAACTTTAGGGAAATGATCTTGAAAACCAAAAATGTTGTCCTAGTGCCCTTATATCCGATGAATCAGATGGTACCTTATATCATCACAAATCTATGGCTTTGTGATTGATGGCTTTTTCATAGCCATGTTCTCTACCACTCTCCATCAGAACTTGATGGTTGGATTTTTCTTCCATATCCATATTTTCACCTATGTTCTCCTACGTGGAAACCGAGTGATGAGTTAATTTGGGTAACCGTTACATTTCATACTTTAGTTTTTAAAGCCAAGTTTTGGTATTCCTTTTTACGATGTGGGTTTCTATTAAATAAACTTTCGAGTAGTAAACCATTTATAACCCCGACGAATTTCGAGGGCGAAATTCATTTTAAGGGGGGTAGAATGTAACACCCCGAGATTTTATGAAAAATATTATTTTTAATTTCATTAATGTCTTGTGTTGTACACTACACCAAAAGGATCTTGCACAACATGCATCCCTAACTTGGCTTGCATTACACGCAATAACGACCTTCCACGATAGCGTGTGTTGTACGCAATACTGAGTTTCGCTAAACAACGATATGTTATATGAACTACCCGTTATGAATAGTATCAACTAAATTTTGAATTTTATAACATTATTATTCATCTTACAAATTTTCTAGAACATGGTATGAGAACAAAATCAATTTTTTGAGTAAAATAAGTAATTTTCAAAAAATGTAGTTTTGCCGCCTTTTGATGGCGCACCCACTTTAAATCTTGTTTTTTACTTGTCTATAAGTTCAATTTGACAAAATAAAATTCTTCTTTGGAATCAGGATATAAAAATTTACTTTGGATAAATTTTTCATATTATTCTGATAACTTTCATATTTTAATGAATAGTAAAAACACGCTATATTTTAATTAAAAATAACTTTTTTCATCGCAATAATTTATAGGGTTAGATTATATTTTTAATTGGTTTTAAAGTGTAATTAGAATATATTTTTACCATTTAATACAATGTTGGTCATTGGAATTAATTTCACTTTGAAATTGGATATAAACAAGTATTAATCTTTTGATAGTTATTGTTTCTTAAAAACATGCTATTTGTTTTGATAACGGGAATTAATTTTAAAATTAATTAATGCCACTTCTATGTTTTGAATTTGGAAAAATAGACATCAATTTTGAATTCGGAATATCAAATAATGCTTAGGCTGAATTTTTGGTATTTTTCTGAAAAACTTCAATTTTCGATGAATAGTGAAACCACTTAGTGGTGGATAAAAAAACTGACTTTTTCATTTAAATGAAATTTTACCACTTCTGTGAATTGAATTTCAAAAATACGAGAGACACGGTTAATATCAAGGACTAAAATTTGGTTCAATGAGATGAAAATATTTTTTGGTGAATAGTAACTTTTTACTTTTTTTTTACCACGGTTAAAAGTAAATAGGGTAATTAAGGATAAAAATGATATTATTATTACCCTAAAACATGTCCTAATTCTATTGGATAAGTTTAATTCAACCAAAAAAACCTTAGGAATAAAATATGACCATTTAGGCCCACTTGGATTAGATTAGGACATTTATTATTAATTTATTTAAAGAAGGGTTAAAATAGTTAAAATCAAAGTTTAATAAGTAAATAATTTTTAATATAGGGTTATACATAAGATAAATTCGACTATAAATATTCATCAGAAAGATAAAAATATTTCCTACATAATGGTATTTTATTTATAATTTTTAGACATTAAATAATTTAATTTATTTATGACACAAAGATGATGCAGTAATAATCTTATTAATGAAATATTGACATAATTGATGTTATAAATACCCAAATAAATGTAATTTTAGACTTTTTATGAATTAAAATAATTTTATATGTTAATATGACATATTAGTATTGATTTAATTAACTTTTTCTAACTAATCATTCTGTTATCATTTTCACAAAAATCAATTACCAAATAGTGTCAAAATTGACATAAAATAGTTTTTAAAACAAATATTATATTATTAATTGTTATTATATTCCTAAAAATCTAAGGTTCGGCCAAGATACTTATATCATTATAGGTGTATCATTAATGGACCACTTGGGGGTCACTTGGATGTATATGGTAAGTTTATTAACTATGTAATATAAAAATAGAAAGTGACATGGTAAATGTCAATCTAATTAACTAAGAGTTAAAACTAAAAGATAAGGTTAATATAATGACCTAAACTTGTCTAAATTCTATTTGAAGAGAGTATTTCGACCCATACCCACCTTATCTTAGAAATAAATCAATTTGGAGCTATTAAAAACCGAATATGACTTTATAATAAAATAATATTTTTAGTTTTTTCAAAGGTGCCCCTCTCCTCCCTTATAAAAGGGCACCTCCTCCCTCTCCTCCTCACACCAATTTGAGCCATCAAGCTCGGACAACCCCTGCCCATTTCACTTCCCCACTTCCCTAGAAACATCCTATAGGTCTTTATATTCTTCAAAGACCAATTTTAGTTCCCTAAGAGGAGGTCTCAAAGAGGCGCTTCAAAGAAGAGGTAATGTCCGTTACCGATTCTTTCAACTTTATTTCTTCTTCTACTTCTTCTTATTTAGTTGTTTCATTATGAAGTAATAACATCAGTATCACTCATATAATGATATGTTATTATAATTATTAAACAACCCTATATCACCATCTATCCATCCTACGGAAAATGAAATCACCGCGCGTGCGTACGTACAGAATACCGTCTCCACGCCGTGGTGTAATCTATTTTCTACCACCACCTTACTTGGATGGGTATAATGGTGTAAATAATGACTATATATGATTATTGATTCTGATATATTATACCATCCACTCCGATTCAATTCAATAATTATGGGAATGATATCATCACTCGTGCGTACGTACGGACTGCCGTCTCCACGACGCGATGAGATTCATTCTCCATGTTAACCATACATGAATGATCATAAAGTTTATGTAATGAATAATAATGAAATATATGAAATAATAATACTACTGGATTTATGTATATATATATTTATGTCATCTATTTGGTTTCATTCAATTCAATAAGGAAATGAAAACAGCATGCATGCGTACGTACGGCCTACCATCTCCATAAACGGTGTATTTCATTCCTTTTATCGATATATAATATATATATATATATGTATATTATGAATATATATTATATATAAATCATGTTTTACGTTCTAGAATTATGTAAATTAGGATATAAGTAATAATATCAAGAACAAAAAGTCGAAACACATACGATAAATGAAATGATTTTACCCAAAACGCTGCTTTAACATGGAATTTACAAAAGAACAGGTAATATAAAGTAATAAGTGAAACATATATGATATCATAACAATGAATATGATTCTGTAATAATTCAGTGACATTATTTAAATCATTATACAGGAGTTTCGGAAACGTATGAAGCATATCGGACCTAAGGTAAGGGATAATTTTGCAAATCTCATTTTTATCCGAGATTGCTTATTCGTAAGTATTTACTGGGGTTATTTATATCATCCATTTCCATGTTTTATAAAAGTGTTTTCATGTAGGTTTAAAGTCCTTTTTACCCATTTTTGACTTTTACTACATGGTATGTAAGGAATCTTTCTTTTGTTTACGTTACGAGGTACTTTTTTGACTTTTCTGACAAAAGTACGAGGAGAATGTTATTTTTAACTTATACGACGTGAACAGATTTTTACAGTTTCATAACGCCTCATTTTCATGAAGCTTACTCTACATGATTTTATGACTATTTTCAATAAAATACTTTTATTTTAAAATTTCATGGCATTTTTTTAAAAGAAAATGATTTTGACGAAGAAAGGATATTTTCCTCAAGAATTCATTTCAAATGTTTTATCAAAACCATTTTCCATCTAAGATGAAATTATTTGATATGTGTATATTTCAAGTTTAATTTAACTGTGATTTACATGGTTCACTTTTCTTATGATGAAATGTCCATTTGTTTTATATGGATTATGAAATGATGGGATGATGTTTATGAAACCCATTTTATTCTTTGGGTTATGATGAATGTTTTAAGTTTATTTTGTGGCACAAGTAATAATTATTTAATTATGAGATGGGTGGGACCTATATCTCCCTCCAATGCATTGGGTAAAGATTTATATCTCATGATATAGACATGGCTGGAACGGCAAGTTAAACCGGTTCAGTAATACAGGACTGGAATGAGGAGTGAACTCGATTCAGAAAGGGACTTTGTCCACTAAGATGGTCTTGGAAGCAATGCCTTTGCTACTATGGAAATCATATCATGTGCTTAATGGTTTCCACAATTACATGTTTTATTACCATGATAATTTATCATGATTAATGTTTCTTCATGATCTATGCCTTACGTACTGCCATGTTTTATGTCATTGCTCAAGATTTTTATGTTTAGATTTTATGCTCATGTTTTTTTTACATTCAAATGTCTAAGGATTGTTTTATGTTCTCTATGCTTACCCTTACTGAGCATTTGATCTCACCCCTTTTATGTTTTATTTTCCCCAGGATATAAAGAAAGGTTTTAGGTAAGAAAAAAAAAGGTGAAGATATTTATGGGAGATGTTGAAGATCTTTCACCATGATTATAAGATTATATTCTGAGTTTCCAAAGACACTAAACTATTACGGTCCTTGTGTGTCAGTTTTTTTTATGTATTAAGTATTCCGCAAAAGTAATGTAATGTCCATGTACGTCAAGCTTCGGGCCTCTATAGATATTTTGTATGAAAGACTGTTCGCCAATTATAGCACCCATTGTTAAGGGTGATAAATTCAGCATGAACCAAATCCCTAAAAATTATTTTGAATGAGAAAAAATGAAATACATCCTATTTTCTTTCGCTACTGGTAGTTTAATGTATGCTCAGGTCTGCACGAGGCCTGATATTGCATTCGTAATGGGAATGTTGGGGCGATATCAGAGTGATCCAGGTATAGACCACTTAAAGGTCGTGAAGAAGGTATTGAGATACCTCAAAGGAACTAAATACTACATGCTTATATATAAACACACTCACAATTTGGAAGGCATTAGATACTGAGATGCATATTTTTTCAGTTGTGTTTTTTCATGCAAATCAACTTCAGGATATGTCTCTATGATTCTTGGAGGAGCTGTGTAACGGCGAAGTGTCAAAAAAACACTAATAGAAACTTCTACTATAGAAGATGAGTTCATTTCATGTTTTTAGGCCACTTCCCATGGTGTATAGATAAAGAGTTTCATTTTGGTCCTTAAAGTTATGGATTCTATTTCAAGGCCTTTGATTATATATTGTGACAATTCGGTTATTGTATTTATGAATAAGAATAAAAAAAGTGGGAGTCAAAGTAAGCTCATTGACATCAAATACTTAGCCATAAGGGAACGTGTTAAAGACAAAAAGGTGTTCATTCAGCACATTAGCACTGAATTGATGATTGTAGATCCTTTGATTAAAGTAATGCCTCCATTTAAATTCAAGGATCATATAATATGTATGGGATTAAGTTATACATTATAAATTTGTTAAATTTTATTTGAAACTCTTTATCTTTAAGTATTTCTCTCTTCAGTTTAATTATACTAATAAAACACTATTTTTTTGAATATTTTATTGATAATAAATGACATAATTTCCTCACATTGTGCTAAATATATTCAATTATGAAATATTTGGGATTAGATCATTCATTTGAAAATTTGATGAAAAATCCAGTTTTACCCTTTTTAAATTCACTGTAGTATTTAGAGCATAAATATTGTTATGTAAAATATTTTTACTTAAAATTTTTTAATTGTGTTCCTGACTTAATGGGATACAAATTCTATTTAGGAAATGGGAGCTGGATCGTGCATCTGAGGGGAGTAAATGGGACATGAAGACAAAGATGGACTGAACTATCCAGATTGGACATCACTTCACCATTTGGGACGTATCTTCTTCATCTGGGCATAGATTGACCCCAAATTTTGAGAGAATCTCTGGGACATGATTTTTCACAACAAATACTGCTAAAAGGCCGTCCAATTCACACGTTTTGGAGTTCAAATATTCATTGAAAGTTGGATTAAAATATTTGGCCGAATTTCCCTTTCACATTTAATAAAGTTATGTAACCCTAGCCCTCACAAACTTCATTTAAAGAGAGTTTTCACTCTTTGGGAGGGCTGTTAGAGGATTTGGGAAGGTGTGTCCGAAAGGGTGTATCTTGGGAGCCTCTCACAACTCTTGTAATAAGTAAGCCTTTGTGTAAACCTCTCTTCCAAAAAGGCTCTCCTCTCACACCTCCTCTTTGTATTTCTTTTCTTTCATGTTTTTATCTTGAATTTTTCTTCAAATAATATTCGGTGTTCTTCCCTTTTATTCTTATTTAAATCTTAATAATTGGGTTGGAATCAAGAGTGGATACTATATTGGGTTCTACCCTTTCAATTCTTTGCTCATGCAAAACGTCTCCACGATGACCACACCACCCATGGTAGAGTAGTTTTTTAGTGATTGATTTATCTTCTACCCTCTTCATTAAATTATTTTGAATAATTGAGCTAATGTAATTAAATTAATGTGATCCATGAATTGTGTTTTTAAATTATTAGAAACTAAGCAAGCAATTGAACAATTAACACAAAAACATGCAAGGTCGAGATTTTGTGTAAATTGTGGGAGCGCGATCTTAATCTGTAATACAAGACCACACGGGATAAATTTGTAGAGTTCAAATATAATCCCTAAACACAATTAATCCTCATTTCCAGAATGGATATGTTCTCTAATTAACCACTGACCATAATCTATCCTTAGAACAACAATCAAATCAGGGTGTTGTGATTGCGTGTTCTGAAGCTAACCTAGGGTTTAAGTAATTTCATCTTTGTGGTTAAGTTAACTCTCGTAGAGTTTGAGGGTTAACAAATTAGAGAATCATAATTAAGTGGATATTTATTTAAATGATAATGATTAATAAGTAAATGAAGAGGTAGAGTTAGATCAATTATGCCTTTTAAAATATTTTCAAAAAAACATCTTCTCGTTGTGCTTCGTTAATCAACTTACATTTCAAAATTAAAAACAAAAAAAATACAGTCTTCTTCCAGAAAAATTCTTCTAGATTTATAAACTATAAACAACCCTCATCCTTTAAATTAGTGTTTTAATTCTATTCTATTTTATTTTTAGAATACCTTTAAGAAGTTTTTTTAACTTACTTCCTCCTTTGAGAAACGACATTGGTCAGCCACTCTGGTGCACCTAAGTACCCCAAAATCACACTAATCATTTGAGGGCGCCCACGATAGTGCTCTTTCATGTACACATTCATTACTTGAGAAATATTCTAGGGGCTACAGAATAAACCATACAGTTAAGTTTTGTTCATGTGGAGAATAAACCATGTGGTTAAGGTTTATTTATATAGTTATTTAAGGGTACATGATATATTGTGATACATGGAAGGGAATACTTGTTATTTAGATGAATAATTCTATGATCTATATATCATGTTTCTATTTAAAGATGGAGATTGAATTCATTCACATTAATTGGTTTGGACCAAGTGGGAGAATGTAATAAATGGTCAATAAATTCATTAATAATGTAATAAATTATAGGCCAATAAAAATACATTATCTAAATATTAATGTGGTGCATTATGATTAATAGGATAATTTATTATATATGTATTTAATGAATTAAATTCTGTTGAATAATTTATGTATTACATTGATGGAAATCAATCTCCCTACAATAATACTCCTTTTATATGGAGTAAATTGTGGTGAGTTCTTGATGGTATAACCCCCAATAAATATAAGCCCCCTATACTCAGCAGATTAAGGAAAAACATACACCATCTACATACCCATGAGTGTAGAAGGCATTCAGTTTTTAATTACACCATTTCCTATTTTTACGATGGCTAGAGGTAAGTAAAATTTTCCTTTTATTAAAGAAATTTTCAGATCATACAATCAAACATTCTCAAAAATCTTATAGAATCTTCATAAAGAAGAATATGGGATTTTCTCTGGTCCTGACCAGGAGGTTTATTTGGTTAGGTAGGATGTGATCTCATATTTACATCATGATCTGCGATGGAGGACCTCCTGCTCGGGGGGTTTTCAAAGAATGGGGAGGATTCTACACATAGCATACCACGCCTAGGTTTCAGGTGGCTCTACCTATTGGCATGTATGACGAGTAGGCCAACAAGAGAACATGGGGGTGACTGGCGAGTGGCATGGGGTGTTGGAGACAACCTCATCATGGAGTTAGTGATGATGTGAGTATCATGTTAGGGTCATCCTTGGGCATTGGAGGGTTTCATCCTCATAATGTGATCTCATATGGCATCGAGATGATGAGCTACCTCAGGATGCATTGACCTTGGACTGTGACATGGGTGAAACTGGTGATGGGTGATGGGAAATGTCTTAAAATGCAGCAACTTCATGGTGGAGTGACCTCAGATTGATGTGGGTGGAAGGTATTGGATCCCGATAGTGATTTTCTCACAATCAATACAGATGTTGACGATGACATGGGGAGTGGGATGGGGGAGACCTCTAGAGGTGATGTGAGGACCTTAGGTTGCGTGATTGGTGACTTTGGGATGTGGGTTCTTTTTGTTTTTTGCGGAATGTGCATAGGTTAGGCTATATGCATGTTGTTATTTTTTCAGGCACAACACTTGTTTATAGTAGGCTTACTTTGAGCCTCTAATGTTCAAATTGTCCATTAGATCGTATTTTAATGTGTCTTCTCTATGCGTAGGTGAGTATGATTAGGGGTCGTTGGTCTCAATTGTTCTGGACATTAGGCATCCTTCAATGTTTAATGGTACTGTGATCCATTTCATTAGTATGGGTTTCTCAAGTGGCTACCGATGACTTGGGTGTTTTGCATGATGATTGTCAACAGTATGGAATTCCCACATGTGTGATGGACCATGCTCATTTCATCTATCGGGTGAATGGGGTTCTGATGGGTTTGTTTGAACATGTTTGATGTTGAAGTGTTGGAACATGGGAGACTCATGGGTGGCGATGTTATGGGCACATCGATGCACTTGTGGTGGAGTTTAATGGACAACAACATGATGATGTATGGGCTTTGGGTGTGCATGGGTTTTCATGGGAGGAAGGTTCACGGTGGCTACATGGGATCTCACAGTGGGGCTTCAACCTAGTTTCCCATAAGGGCTTCGTAATAGGTCATGTATTTATGGGGGTCCTTGGGACTCTTTTATGATGGATCTCATGTTGGCCACTTTTGTGTTTGGGGGAAATTTTTGTGCCCCATCATTATTTCCTTGTAGTTTACTTTTTTAAATTAAATTTGGAGATCGTGGGCTAAAACTCATGGTCTGCACCACTTTGGAATATAATTAATTATTATCCTTTAGAATTTCTAATAATAATTAAAAATGTTATTATTTAATTAATTATATAAATTTTAAAAAATGTATAAATAACTACCAAAATTGAATGCATTAAAAAATATTAAATGAATATATATTAAAAATGAATGAATATTAAAAACTAATAAATTACATAAAATACAAAAAATGGAGAAATAATAAAAATGAATAAAAAATATTAAATCAATAAACATACATACATGTACACACATACATGCGCATAAACATGCATGTACATATACATATACACACATACACACACACATACATATACACATACTCATACACATAAACATGAACATACATACACAGATACAAATACACATATAGATACATATGCATATGCATATACATAAACATACATGTATGTATAAACGTACACATATATATATGTGCATGCATATACATACACATAAATGTGCATATATACACATACTACATACACATACACATACACTCAAACATACACATAAACATACATGTACACATAAATACACACACATCGACATGTGTGCATGCACACACACATACAGATACATGTATGTATATTTAAAATTATTTAATCTAAATATGAATATATAAATTAAAATAGGAAACACATATTGAAATTAATATATTCATTTATATATTTATATAATTTTTTAAATAAAATATTAATATATCATATTTATATTAATTATATTCATATTTTGTAATTAATTTATATAAATATACTATTAAAAAAATTTATTGGCCAATATAAATTTGATAATTTTATATATAAAAAATTATGAAAAGAATATTGATGATAGTTTTTTTTTAAAATTTATATAATTCATATTTATATATAATATTTACATATATATACTCATTGTAATATAAATATTATTTAAAAATAAATAAATATGTATATATAAATTAAATTATTCATTGTGACCTTTAATAGAACATTTTTCACAAAGTTAAAGGTTGAGATTTTATCAGTGATAAAAAACACTCAAAAAGGGTACCCTTTTATCAATTCTTTTTTAGCAGTGACAAAAGTTACCTTTATCAGTGCTTTTTGATAATAAATATGCCAAAAATATTTTATCCACTCATTTATAATATTAATATGGAAACAAATATCAATATTCACAAAAACTTTTAATGGGTGTGAAGATCATTTGAATGTTATTTCATTCTCCTTCATGACGATTACTTATTATAACCATGTTTCATCCTTAAAAATAATTATACCAATCACTTCATAAAGCAGCTTTAAGTAGTAATATTTCAAAATTCAATTAGTCGTATAAGAATTAAGTCCATTTTAATGTAATACTATAAATTATATTTCAAAGTAAACATAGAGTTATTTTCATGTTAAATAAAAAATAATGGTAAGAAATACTATAAAAGATAATAAACATAATTTCAAACACCCATAAAATACTTATTTTTAATATGTAAAATAAATATATTAAAAAATTAATTCATATTTCCCAACATTAGAATTTTAATAAAAATTTTAAAAATCAATTTTTATGAAATTCTATTTAATTTCATAATCATACTAAAGAAAACATCCAATATGACACCCTTCAAACTTCACTTATTGGGATTCCACCAAGGGATCCATTGTCTTTTGCTTTAGAATTTTCTAATCTATAACCAATATATTTCAACCCTTCCCAAATTCATTGTCTTAATGCCTTACCATTGATCATTATTTTCATGAATCCTCATAAACATCAAAACCACCAATATCACTATTCTTTCCTACTTTTTTAACTTTCTCTCATACATTTAATCAACATAAAACCTTTATCCCATTGTTCATTTATCCTGTATGTTGGAAAATACCACATTACATGATATATTCTCTGTCTCAAATTCATGTATTAAATAACATCATATTTTACCTCAAATAGATATTAAAATGGTAGAATATGAATTAAATTAAATGCAAAATGTATATATTAATATTCTATTCAATGGTATTGTTGGTTGGGGTGATGCAGATGTTCTTGAATGGGGGATATTTTGGTGGTTGATGACTCACAAATTTCACACCACAACATTTGATGATTTCCATGAAAATTGAGAAATATATTATTCCATATAAAGCATGAGTGATGAAAATGATGACAAAAACCTTTCCAAACATGTTTCACCTAAAACCAAAAAAAAATATTTTGATGATTACTAGTATATAAGTAGAACAGCATGGGCCTAAAGGATTGACCATATTACATGATAACATATGTGATTCCCAATATAACATAACTATAGTAGTGGTGTAATATAATTCTATAAGCCTCTATTTATTTCATTTAGAGACTTGAATTTCACTTAAATTTGTTATATATAAATGAAAAATATTCATCTGATAATTTTTATGGAAAAATTTGAGGAATATTCAATAAAAAATAATTACCATGTGAGAATAGAATTTCAAAGGGTCTATTTGAGATTTTTATTATTAGGATTTTAGGGAATGGATTCAAAACTTTAATAAGAACTATTAAGTATATAGAAAACTAGTTAGATACCAATGGAATAATAAAGATTTTATTTATATTCAATAATTTATTTAATGTTATTGGATTGAGTTATACATCATTATATGAGATGTTTTTAATATAAAATTAAATATATAGTGATGATACAGTCAAGGTAAATGTTTTTTTTTTATTAATTATCATCAATTGGAATTGATATATTCATTAAGGATCCCTTTTTTCACTCTTCTTATGAAAGTTTATGTGTGACCTCATAATATAAGTAAATTTGAAAGGGATTTTAGTAAAAAAAATTGTTAACATTAGAACTTTTTTTATTATATTATAAGGTTGATGATTGAAAATTTGAGAGACTTTAGAGACCAATGATTTTATTAAGAGTTAAAAATTGAAAATAATTGCCCAATACATAAAAAGTTGCCCTTTTTTAAAAGCTGAGGCTCAATGGCCCCTAAATATAAATAAATGCAACGTAAAAGAAAGAGATGGAGAAACAAGCAAGAAAAAAAGTACAAACAAACTTAAGTTGCTCGAGAGCGATTTCTCATGCTATGTTGAGAGACACCTCCACCTCAGCCATGAGGATGTCTTCCTCTCCTCCATGTTTTTACCTGCACCCATGGACCATCTCCATTATCTGAGAGTCCATCTTGAACATTGTCCCCCTTCTTCTCTACTTCATCAACCTGATCATTGCATTGAGTAATCTTCTCACTACTATCAGATGCAAGTAACTCAAAATAGTTATGATAAAAAAACATTTAAAAATTATTTACCATTACTAAGTTGTCTACCAAACAATATATCATGCAACCCATTCCCATTTGAATTGTCCAGAACAGTGGGAACAGGGGTGACTGCCTTAGTGCTCTGTTTAGAAGTTAAGAGGCAAGGATCCTTCGAAAGAATCTTCATTGATTGAGTACTACCAATTGTGTTTGAAAAAAAGTTGTTATATTTTCTATTTAACAGCTTTAGTAGCAACTGAAACTGGTTAAGTAGATGCCATCATGGTCTTCTTCTGATTGCAGAGATATTTTGATGCTCTTGGATCTTCAATATCCTTGAAATTAGTAGGATTTTCAGGAGAACAATCCACCTTCTTTGAAGGATTATTTTAATTCAAATGCAACAGCCCCCCCCCACACACGCATATTAGAGGAAGATGAAGACTCATATAGAACCAACTTATTACCAAAAGAGGCAAGAATATAAGAACATGCCTTTATTAAAGGAATTTTCATCCTTTATTTCCCTTTTTCAGGAGATGATACACACTAATTTATTGGAAGATTCCTTTTGGCATTTTTATTCCCTCCGAAGGAAACCTAATTCTTTACTTTCCCCTTTAGATTTTTAGATGAAATCATAGTTTGTTCTTTACAGAAGTTGAAATACACTTCTTTCTGGATCTCAATCTCTATGTCATCATGATTGTCTTGTGAGCCCTCATCCACATATTCTTCTAAATTTCACCTCATTAAGGCCTATTTAAATGAAACTTATTCAATAACCAAATTACAATCCTCTACCATATCAGCCCATGATTTGGGCTTAAGAAAAACCTAAGAAGTAGAAGCAGGGTAATCTTCACCTCGAAGAGAATAGGTAGGAATGATATTTAAATATTTTGTGCATTCATTGGCCAAGGGACCTAAGAAGTAGAAGCAGGGTAATCTTCACCTCGAAGAGAATAGGTAGGAATGATATTTAAATATTTTGTGCATTCATTGGCCAAGGGGGGGTTAACCAGATCCAGATATTGATCTCTGCAAGGTGGATCCTTAGAATTAACAAGGTTCAAATTGACGGGAAGGTTGGGAACTCCGTCAGTAGCAACCTGAGGATTGACCTCAGTATGATTGTTGAGTTTATCACCCTCATAGTTCCATTTCTTTCAACACTACTAGAGCCCATGGCCCTTAATCTGGCAATTGGAGTGGACCACCTCTTTCTTACATGAATTTTTCATATGTCCAACAATCTGACAGGAGTCACAAAAGGTGGAAAATTTTCAAATTCTATTTTGAGATTTATTTCATCATTCAGAGTAGATAGAACCACACTGTCAATCAAAGTGGAATTCAAATCAATCTTGACCAAAGCTCGAGCATAGTGACCAAAAATAGCCATTTCTTTAACATTATCCAACTGAATGGGTATGTCAATTGCTTATAAAATATCAAAGATTATTTATGTGTGCTATAAGACCCAACTTAGACCATGGATTTTAATCCATACCTGATCATAGGACTCTTTAAAGTCATTAATATCGAAGTTCAGATTCCACTCATGGATCCTCAACGTAACGGGTTTGAGATTATTAGAGCCTAAACTCTAGGCACGTCGTTTTTCCTCCACATAAGGGAAAAGAATATGAAAAAAAACATGTCCTTTAGAGATGCATTTGAAATCCAAAAAAACCCAGGTAGCAACCAAACATGAATCTAGATATAGAATCTTCCAGAGTTTCATACTTTTTGATAGAGAGACTCGTTCGATAAAAGAGTGTTTTCATAGTTTTATCTGTTCTGAAATAGCATTTTCTGATGTTGAAACTTGAGTAGTAGAGATTTTTTTAACAATGTGTTGTGAATCCTGGTTCTTGATCGAGATGAAGGATCCTCTAGAAAAAACAGAGAGTGAGGAGAATCCCTTAAACCCCTCTCATGAAATCTCCTTTATCTTCAAATATGAGTTTGTTCCCTTCCAATTCACATGCTGATTCGAGAAGTAAGAGTAAAGGTTCAAAAGTGACTATGTAATTCACTTCAATCAATGATTTTTTATATTGGAATTTTCTATAAAATGAATGAATTGATAATGAATATTTACCTTATAGTGAAGTAACGCTGAAATTGTTCTCTATAAATCATGAATAATTTAAAATAAGAAAAAAAATGTAAGGTGTGAGTGGCCATGTTGAGTAAATAAAGAAAGTATGACTAATATTTTGAATTATAAAATAATCAATTTAGTTTGAAGAGAGTGATTATTCTGTTTGTTATGATCGACCATGATTTCTACCATCCCAATATATAACAAGATATCACTTTATACATTAATGTGATACTGTTATGAATTAATGGTTCTCTGTTTCAATGTTGTTTCATATTCTAAAGATATTTATTGAAGATATAACCATGAAATAAAAAAGTGATGATATTGAGATTATCAAAGGATAATTATGAATATATTTGAATAATTAAATATATATAAATATTTTTATATTTGATTTAAAGAAAATAGTATCCTTTCAGAAGTAATATTGAATATTCTATGTGGAGGTATTTTGAATATAGATCTGGTAAAAAATTATTAAAATGATAAAATCTTGGTCAAAATGTATTCCTTTACTGATATATTAATAATTATTTCTTAATAGTTTGATATATTAATAATTAAATTACTGAGTTCAAAATTTATGAGTGATGAAATTTTGATAAGTTTATAAGTCGAATGAGAAGATCTAGTGTGGAAATTTAAATATATTTTTTGCATGAGTGTGGATTTGTGAAGAGAAACAATTTATTCAACATATAAAAAAACTTATAATTTGCTTCTAACTCACAATACATTAAAAATATTACCATTCAATAAATTTTGTGATATCTTGAATCAAAGTAAAGATCTTTTCCAAATTTTCAACAATCTTTGTAATATTAAGAGGTTTTTTTTTGACAACTCTTGTTTTTATGATGATTTTTTTCTTAATAACTGTATGTGAAACACCATCAAAATATATTATATTTTACAAAAAACCAATACTTCCAAATAATTATGGTAGAATCATCAAATATTGGATGGTTCATGTTAATAATAGATAAAAATGTGTATACCAGTAACTCACAATCAACAAATATAACCAAAACTTTAATCCAATTAGTTTAGCCCATTGGAAACATTAAGGTACCAAGAGAGGGTGGGTGAATCTAAGTGTTGTTACATTAAAAATATTTGTTAAATTTAATCCTCAAAATTCATTATGATCTTGAACCATGTGTTGGTAGGGTTATAAGAAGATCTCTTATTTATTCCATGATTTTTATTTTTATTAAGTATCATTCATGCACATCCCAACTCATATAAATAAACTATTAAGTAAATAGAGTATAGATAATTTTATATAGATCACCCCAACTAGGGGCTAATCCAAGTGATATGGAAAGATCACTGCAATGCCACACCATAATTTAAGACATCAATTTTCTAGTAAATTTTTGATGAGGACACTTTACACATACCATGTTCTTCTCATTACCTTAGCAAGGGGCACTCCTAATTATATTGAGATTCACTAATTTATTCCATACATATAATGATGTTTCTAAATTCTTTTTGGTTTTATATTTCCCAATATAAGAATCAATTATTCTTCTTATTTGATACATTTGATTGAGATTAAGTACTACTAAAAGGGAAATTTCAATTGTTTTAATTTTTTCATTATGGTTAGTGGAGATTTGGAGATCCCATAAAGATATTGGAGAAAAATAGGGAAAATGTGCCTATACCCAAACATTTTTTGGGATTTCAATTCATATAACAATAGATCTATCAATCTATTTGGGCTCAATCTTGGTGGATGAATCCCTAACTGTGTGGAATATAACTTTTCTTGAATAATAAAAAATTCAATTAATTCATTATTAGTCCTAAAAAGTGGCATCATTGGAGAGAATATTTATTGTTCATATTTATAAAGACAATTAAATTATTTAACCATATTTCTAACCACATAACTCAAATTATTATCAAATTTTTTATGGTGACATCTTGTCACGACTCACCCTTTCTAGGATTCAATATAAGATGGCAACAAGATAGAATGTGACCCCTAAAGTTCACCTTCAATAGACCATGAGTTGGCAACTAGCACCATGGGCATTGTTGGTCGGATTAGATTACTCAAGAGGGGGTGAATTGAGTATCTATAAAAATTTCTGATAGAATTGGTTCTTAAAAGAAATATCCCCCAACTAAAATATAATCAAAGTCAGTTTGAAGTGAATTTATAAATGTCCTAAATGTGCAATTAATTTCTCAGAAGATTTATTATTTCTCAGCTTTACCAATCTAAAGATTAGTCAAACTTTTGAAACTAATCTACTGATTCAAAATAGATATAAACACTTTCTAAACAAACTATCAAAGTTCAATTTAGTTTTATTTGAAATAAAATAAACACATATCAGATTAAACTAAAAGGAAAATACATAGTGGATAAAAAACAATTGGTTCGGTCTCAAGATGAGACTTAGTCCTCTCTACTTGGTGATCACCTGCCACCAAGCAGTTTATATTAATAAACTTTTTGATCCACACCCTGGATTGGGGTTCACAAAAGCACACAAGGCTATCCAGGTCACACTTGACCTCTACCACAGTTATTCATGGGAAAAGCAACAAACAGATCACACTTTATCTCTTACACTATTCTACGTGGGATACAAGAGTAAAAAGAGAGTGAGTGTGAGGATATTGAGTATCCTCCAGTTATGCACAGGAGACAGCGTGTGTGAAACAAACAGATGCACACACTACTCGAAAAAGTAAACACAAGATCACAACAGAGTTATAAATGAAGAATAGAGATTAGAAATCTATGTGTGTTATGCAGTGATGCTCTCGACTAGATTGAAGTAGAGAAAAAGATATTCGAGTCCTCTTCTGGAAGATGGCTTCAAAACAGAGTATCACAGCCTCTGTACTCTAGCTTCCAGGTGTGAAAAGTTCAACTCTTCGATGTTAGGATGTTTAGAGAAATTCAGAAGGTTCTTTCATGTCTTATTGAACTCCTTGTGTACTCTAGCTTTAAGTTCTTGGAAGTTTGAACACAACTTTTTGAGTTCTTCTATTTTCACTATTTAGCATATTCACCCGGTCTATCTCTCTTTTTCAAGGTTTAGATTGTAATCCTTTTATACTTCAAGGTCCAGCAGGCATGAAGATCTCCCCATGTGCATATACCTCATACTATCTATGGATAGTCCAGTAGACAACATTAAATAATGTCAGAAACATTAATTTACCTAAATATGACCATTAGAAATAAATTTGAATTAATAAATTTGAAACAGTATTTATGACTATCGGTGAGTCATAAGTATCGGTGACTCATTTTCATCGGTCTGTCGCCATCGGTCTGTTAGCATTGGTCTATAAGCATCTGTCTGTTAGCATCGTTCTATCAGCATCGGTGACTCCGAGTATCGGTGAGTTATTTCCATCGGTATTGGTGACTTAGTGTATCTGTGAGTCATTTTTGCTATTGGTCTGTCAGCATCGGTGAGTTGTCATCGGTGACTCATGTTGTACTATCGGTGAGTAGATCATTGGTGTGTTGTCCATTGTGTGTTGATCATCGGTGTGTCGTCCATCGGTGAGTCGATCATCGGTGTGTCGTCCATTGGTGAGTTGATCATCGGTGTGTCGTCCATCAGTGAGTCGATCATCAGTGTGTCATCTATCGGTGAGTTGATCATCGGCGTGTCATCCATCAATGACTTGATCATTGGTGTGTCATCCATCAGTGAGTCGATCATTGGCGTGTCGTCCATCGGTGAGTCTAATTGAACTAACAGTGCCAGGGACTGTGGGAAACTCATAAAGTGTCCTCCTTACATAGAACATAACCAGATTAAGTGATATCCATAAGTACATTTAAATATTCACTAGTAATCATATTGAAGCATAAATATAGTTTATTGACTTATTGAAATGTATTATACAGTATGACATAATTGATTTACTGAGAGATATTAAATGGAATGAAATAATAGAATCTGTAGATTGAAATTATTTGTGATTATAAAAACCACTATATCATAGAGGGTCCAACAATCTCCCCCTTTTTGATAATCACAAATTATGGCATACATGTGATGGTAAGGAATAATAATTACTTGACTCAACATACCTCACTGAATGTGATTGTTCAATATAACTAAAACTTTCCCTTATTTGTGTTTTTTAAAACAAAGCTCCCCCTCAATTATTAGATCAGAGGAAATATATGTATATAATAGATATTATGTTGAGTACATTCCATTAGGCCTATTCCAGAGTTTCTCCCCCTGGGAGTAGCAGCACTGTTGTGGTACTGTAGCAGCGGCGGTATTGTTGATCGGTGGGTACTGTAGCGGCGGTGGTACTGTACGGGTACTGTAGCAGTCGGGTTACTATTCATAGAATGGTAATTGGGCCAAAAAATTGGGCCTACGGGCTATGTAATGGGTTACAAGACCACTGGGCCTTCGGGCTATGTAATGGGTCTCCCTCTACCCAGTTAAAAGAGGTCTTTGCTTTGGTTTATTAATAAAAATGAGGCTTTGGCCCCAACGTTTTAAGAAAAATAGTAAAGACAAAAAAATATTTCCATTAAGGTTCAAAAGAGTATAATCAACAGAATAAAGATACAAATCCATATAAAATACACAATCCACCACTAAGGGTTTGACTTCTGAGGTGATTTTCCTTTATCCGAAGGATCAGGAGTAGGATCAGAAGGTTTTGGTTTAGCAGTGGGAAGAGGTGGTCTGATGACAACACCAGACAAGGCAACACATGTAGGGACATTTGATGCAAGGATAGGTCTCCTTTCTGACAACACATGGCTCTGAGGTTTCTCAATAATTAATGGTCGAATCTGGGAAAGATCCTAAGATACACTCATCTGAGTAAGAGTCCGAGAGGTAGTGCTAATGGAATCAGTAGGAGGAACCACAATTGCTTCAGCTTGAACATGAAGATACGGATTGAGGGGCTTGATGAAATCATTAATGATTTCACCACCATATTTTGTGGCCTTCTCAAAATCATCCTTATTCTCCAGGAATTTGTTTAGCAGAGGGGTAAACTCCTTCAATTGTGCCACTTGTTTCTTGAAGGCTTATGTTACTAGAGGAATTCTGAGATTTTTGGCTAAAAACTTGAAGCTATTGATGAGATCATACTTGGTATAGATCTTGGTAAAATACTTATCCACTTTCTCTCTAATCTCTTTCTGAGCAGCAGAGGCTTCATTTATGCACTGACTTACCATATTATAAACAAGATCTTTATTTCTATGTACCTTTGCAAGAGTTTCTTTGTCTGAATAACTCTGAAGATTCTTGAGTTATTCTCTTATCACAGCTTTGAGAGACTCCAAATCAGCAACAACACCTCTTTCACCTCTAGAACTAAATAGACCAGTGATCATTTTTTCAAGATCCTCTTTCAATTTATTCAAATCTACACTCAATAGATGTGTCACTAAGTTCCTAAGAGCTTCCATCACACCGCTGAAAGAGGTCTTGAAATCAGTGATTATAGAATTTAACTCATTGCTCATCTTTCTTACTTCTTCTCTCAGCAAATTATTATGTCTAATGATAGTTTTGGTTGTGGTAATGAGATTATATTGAATCTCTTGGATCACCATCCTTGAAATTTTTACAGCATCAGCATCCAAAATACTCATAGAAGTAGAGGATTCACTTCTGGATCCAACTAAGGCTCTCACTGACTCACAGATATCATTTTTGAATTGCTCTAAATCATCCTTAGTGACATAGTTACTAGGCACTGGCTGTGCTACTAGCTCAACTGCAGGAGGTGCAGCCGGTGAAGCAGGTGCAACTGGTTCTGCTTCAGCTTGAACTTGAGGAGCAAGAGGAGGTGTTGTTATTTCCTCATCTGAGTTATATTCCAATCCAAATAGAATGTATCCTGGATATTTATTCCACTCTCGAGTACAGGTCAAGTCTCTTGCCTCAACAGTGTCAATCCTGACTCTTCTTCCCTGAAGCTCAGGAACAATATCATCTTTATTTACTTCTCCATCCTGACCTCTAGAAAAAATAACATTTTCAGGCACAGGTACCAACTAAACTTGAGGTTCTGCATGTACTCTAGCCACTTCAACTTCTCCAGGAACTTCCTCCATCTAAGGCACCTGGTCCTCAACCTCTTCCTCATGGCCACCATCCATAATTTCATTCAACTCCTAAATGATTTCTTGATTTTCAACATCAGGATGGTGAGGTATGTCCTCATTACCAGCATCTCCATGATCAACAACCTCATGTTCAACAAGATCATCACCATCAACAGCTCCATGTAAAGATTCCTCACTAGATCTGTCAATCACTTGTTGAACCACTTTCAAAGAATCATTGGCATGCTCATCATCTCCCTCTTCATCATCATCATCATCATCATCGGGCTCCTCATCTGACTTACTTACATATCCTTCCACACCAGTGACCTCTGTCTCTTCCTCATCCTCATCGCCAAACAAAAATTCCCTTGAGGGTAAATCGAAAGGTGGACTAGCAGGTCCATAAGACATGTCTTTTGGGCTTTAAGCAATATCAGGATCACTCCTGTCATCAAAAGGATATCCTTCTTCCCTTGGCAACTCAGCTTCAGCTTCCTCGTCTGAATAGACAGCTTCCTCTCCTGGTTTTAGGCTTGGATCAACTTGATCCTTTGGTCTAGTAGAATGGTCAATCGGATTGAACTCCTCATACAGTCTTTTCTCATCTCCTACCCAGCATTTCTTCAATGGGTTCCATAAAATCTTCATTATCTTGCAAATCTCTTTCTGAAGGTAGAAACCACTACAGGCACTAATCATTTCATCTCTATCTTCCACACAGCCCAACTTCTTTAGCATTGCAGAGATCATCCTAGGATAGTACAAACATGTTTCTTTCTTGGAGGGTTTTATCATATCATAAATGTGCACCATTAGATACCTACAAAGATTCACCTTTATCCCATTTTTAATAGGTAAATCAGGAATACATTCGGATACTTCACAGTAAAGAAATCTCCCTTCCTTCGGAAGATTTGATGTTGAATAAACTTAAAAAGTAATCTTGCCTCTCCATAAAATTCACTGGCAGTAGCTCTCCTCAATTCTTCACTTCCAGTCAGCTCCCTCAAAGCATCTTTATATGAAAAAAAATCTGAGGAAGGAGGAATATTACCCTGATAATCAGCATAGACACCTTCATGAGGCATTTCCAAACATTCACCCCATTCCTTAGATGAAAAAGTTATCTCTTTTCCCTTTACTACAGACTTCATCTATGCTTATTCAGCTCCATCCAGAAATATCTTCAAGTTGAGATAAAACTCATGCACAAACTAGGGATAAAATGGTATTTCATTATTTGAGAACCAGTTTAGCCATCGTTGAGATTCAAGCACCCTCAGCAAGAGTGACCTTCTTGAAAAAATCCATTCTGCAAAAACTTCTTTCTCATCTATAACAACTCGGCTTCCCAAACTTGGCTTTGCAGTACCACTGGACTCACCCTTCTGACGCTTGGCTGATGGAGATTCACTCGGCTCTTCCATTGCACACTTTTTCCTTTCCATTGTGTGGGTTTGGATTCGAGGGGAGTTGAAAGGTCGTGGGTAGAGAAGTAGAGTGTCGAATATCATAAGGTTCAAAGGCAGAGAGGAAGGTGAAAGGTCGAGATGGATTGAAATTATTATATCATTTAGGGATTGTAAATCATAAAGCACAAAAATTGAAAAGTAGTAAAAAAGAACACAAAACTATGTCGTTTTACTTAAAACATACATAATTACAAAAGGGTCCTTAAAGGAATCGGTTTCATAGGATCGGTTTTACACGATCGGTTTCAAGTGATCGGTTTCACTGATCGGTTTCACAGATCGGTTTCACAAATCGGTTTTACAGATCGGTTTCATAGATCGGTTTCACAAATCGGTTTCATAGATCAGTTTCATAGATCGGTTTCATAGATCGGTTTCACAGATCGGTTTCACAGATCGGTTTCACAGATCGGTTTCATAGATCGGTTTGACGTATTTGTTTCATAGATCAGTTTCACAGATCGGTTTTACAGATCAATTTCATAGATCAGTTTCACATATCAGTTTCACATATCGGTTTCACAGATCAATAGATATTTTCAAAGGCAACAGAGTTTTGACAGGACTTTAGGGATTTATCATTCCTAGTTCATGTCTGAGGTAGTTCATTCTCTCAGAGTTTAAGGGTTTAGTGAATATGTCAGCAATTCGATGCTCAGTCCTGATAAACTCAAGAGTTATATCACCTTTTTGATAATGATCTCTAAAAAAGTGATGTCTTACATCAATATGTTATGTTATAGAATGAGAAATCAGATTCTTAGAAATGTTAATAGCACTTGTGTTGCCACAGTTTATGGGGATATGTCTGAACTGAAATCCATAGTCTAATAAGGTGTGTTTCATCCACAAAATTTGTGCACAGCAACTACCAACAACAATGTACTCTACTTCAGCAGTTGATAATGCAACTAAATTTTGTTTTTTACTGCACCACGATATTAGATACTTTCCCAAAAAGTGACATGTTCCATGGGTACTCTTTCTATTTAACTTACATCCACCAAAGTCAGCATCTGAATAACTGACTAAATTAAAAGGTTGTCCTTTAAGATAAAACAATCCTAAATTAGTTGTATACTTGAGGTATTTGAAAACTCTTTTAACAGCATTTAAATGTGACTCTTTTGGATTTGCTTGAAATCTTGAACACATACACACACTAAACATAATATCTGGCCTACTAGCGGTTAAGTACAGAAAACTCCCAATCATTCCTCTATATGCAGTTTGATCAACAGATTTTCCATTTTCATCAAGATCTAACTTACATGTAGAACTCATAGGGGTTTACTCTTAATGTTATCAAGGCCATATCTTTTTAAAATATCTTTAGTGTACTTATTTTGATTTAAAATAATACCTTCTTTATTTTGAAATATTTGAAATCCAAGAAAATATTTAAGTTCACCCATCAAACTCATTTCAAACTCACTTTGCATTATTTTTTTAAAAACATTACATAAAGAATTTTTAGAAGATCCAAAGATAATATCATCTACATATATTTGATCTATTAAAACTTATTTTGAAATTATTTTTATAAACAAAGTAGGATCTGCAAGTCCTTTTTTAAAGCCTTTTGAAATAAGAAAGTTACTTAATCTTTCATACCAAGCTCTTGGAGCTTGTTTCAAACCGTATAAAGCTTTAGATAATTTAAACACTTGATTTGGAAAATACGGATTTGTAAAACCTAGGGGTTGTTCAACAAAAACATCCTCAATTATATAACCATTTAAGAATTCACTTTTGACATCCATTTGGTAAAGTTTAAAATCCAAGTGTGCTGGATAGGAAAGTAAGATTCTTATGGATTCAAGCCTAGCTACTGGAAAAAGGGTTTCTTCATAATCAATTCCTTCTTGATTATATCCTTGTGCAACCAACCTATCTTTGTTTGTAACTATATTTCCAGCTTCATCCACTTTATTTCTAAACACCCATTTGGTTCCTATAGTCAAATTATCCTTTGGTCTATCTAAAAGTTTCCAAACTTTATTTCTTTCAAACTGGTTAACTTCTTCTTGCATGGCCATTACCCAAAATTCATCGTTAATTATATCATTGATATTTTTAGGTTCAATTTGTGACAAGATTGCTTGATGATCAACCTAGTTTCTCAAGGAAGCTCTAGTTTGTGTTCCTCTATCTAAATCTCCAACAACAGCATCTAAGGGATGATTTTTAAGGGTCCTAGTTGGTCTAGTAAAGGTAGGACTAGTTATTTCAGGTTCTTAATTTTGATCTGGTTCATTATGGCTAGGATCTTGAGAATTTCTAAAACTGGGAGTTTTCATAGATTCCTTCATATGATAATTTGAGGTTTTATTATTAATGTCCATATTGTACATATCCTCTTCAATATTTTCTAATGAGATATTAGACTCGTATGGATCTGTTTCATCAAACTTGACATGTACAAATTCCTCCACACATTTGGTTTTCTTATTAAATATTTTATAGGGTTTTCTTTATGTAGAATATCCAATAAATATTCCTTCATCACTTTTGGGGGAAATTTTGTCTAAATTGTCTTTAGTGTTCAAAATATAAACCTTACATCCAAACACTTTAAAATAACTTAATTTGGGTTTCCTATTGTTCCACAACTCGTAAGGAGTTTTCTTAAGGATGGGTCTAATTAAGACTCTATTTATTATGTAACAAGCTATATTAATAGATTCAGCCTAGAAATAAATCGATAGGTCATATTCATTAAGCATAGTTCAGGAAATTTCCTGTAGGGTTCTATTTCTTCTTTCTACCACACCATTTTGTTGAGGTGTCCTAGGGGTAGAGAAGTTATGATTATAGCCATTTTGTGAGCAAAAAGATTCAAAATCTTGATTCTCAAACTCACGACCATGATCACTTCTTAAGGATTTAATCTTAAATCCACTAAGATTTTCTACAGTCCTAGCATACTTGGTGAAGTGAGAACAAGATTTACTCTTATGAGATAAGAAAAAAGTCCAAGTATACCTAGAGAAATCATCTACAAGAACATAAAAATAGTGCTTCCCATTGAGACTCAAAACTCTAGATGGTCCAAACAAATCCATGTGAACCAACTCAAGAGGTTTAGAAGTAGTTACTTCTTTCTTTGGCTTGAAGGAGATTTTATGTTTCTTTCCTTTTTGACAAGGATTGCACACCATATTGTTTGGAAACTCTAATTTGGGTAGGTATTTAACTAAAACTTTTCTAGTTAACTTCTTAAGAGAGTGTATGTTGCAATATCCTAGTCTTCTGTGCCAAAGTCAAGACTCTTTGTGAAATGCATTTAGACAAGAAACATTTTGTGAGGTTAGTGTGTCTAGATTTATAGCATATACATTATCATTTCTAAGAGCAGTAAATACTAAGTTATTCTTGGCATCAAAACATGGCATGAATCATTTTTTAATTTTACATTAAATCCATCATCACACAATTGAGATATACTGAGGAGGTTATACTTTAATCCATCAACATAAAGTACTTTGGAAATTGAAATAGAGTTAGGGTTACCAATCTAGCATAGGCCGGTGATTTTTCCTTTACCAATGTCACCAAATGTGACATGTCCTCCATCAATCTTGATAATACTTTTAAAGATTTAATAGTCCCCTGTCATATGTCTTGAACACCCACTGTCCAAGTACCACAGATTTCTACAGGAGATTTTTAGGCAGTTTACCTACAAAAAAGTTCATCCAAGAAACGATTTTGGTGCCCATATTCATTTGGGACCACATACATTAGTAATATAAGCTTTATGAACCCATAATTGTATTATGGGCTTCCTATATGCATAAAATAGAGTGTTTGTAAAATAAAATCCGTTTAGTCCTGAAGAATTGGAGAGAGTTCTTGGAACTGAAACTTGCAATAAAATTCTGGTGTTTGAAGAAAGAAGCAGATTTTCCAAATTTGGTTACAAAATGTGGTTTGGATAAATTCCATTGACCTGGTTGATATCCTATACGAGAAGTATACTTAAGAGCTATTTGTTTACCAAGCATTTGCGTAAGGGTATTTTTCCCATTGGTAAACTTTTCTAATTCCTTATTCAATTTCTCATTAGACATTTTTAACTCATTGTTTTCCTTGAGTAGTTGAGCATTTTTCTCTTTTTTAGTTTTAAGTTCAGATTTAACAGTCACAGTAAGAGCATGTTGTTTCTTCAAAGATTTATACTTATCTTTTAACTCATTGCATATTTCTTCTAGCATGTTGCAATATTCAAATAATTCATCATTTTTCATATTCTCATACTCACTTTCTTTTTCAGAATAATAAGAATTATGTGTAGTAGAGTTTAAGGTTACCTTAGTTGTGTTTGTCATAAAACACATATTATCCATATCATCCTTCTCATTATGAGAAGAAGCATATTCACTTGAGGTGTCCTTAGAGGCACTCCAGGTGGCATTCATTGCTTTCTTATACTTTCTATCCTTATTTTCATACTTCTTCTTGTATTTCATCTTTGGACAGTCATCCTTAACATGTCCTTTGCTTTTACATTTGTAGCAAATTATCTCTTCTGATTTATCATTTTGTATCCAATCCTTCTTCCAATTTCCCTTGTTATCATACTTTCCTTTGTAATTTGGCTTTCTGAAAAACTTCTTTTTCCTATAAAATTTCTTGAATCTCTTGGCCAGCTGGGTTATTTCTTCATCACTATCTGAAGTTGATTTTTCACTACTGGAGATTTCAACAGAAGCTTGAACTTTCTCCTTGTCTTTACTTTTATAGGTATAGTCTTTAAGGCTACAGACTTTCATTTTGGTTCATCCACTTCTTGATTTACTGTCAATTCATCTTCATACATCATTAATTTTCCAATCAATTCCTTCACTGGTATCTTATCTATGTCGCATGATTCCCTAATAGATATAGATATCCCTCACCATTTCTCTGGTAAGCATCGCAGAATCCGTATAATATGATCTTTGGTTGTAACTTCTCTTCCTAAAGAAATCATGGTATTCAAAATTTCATTGAACCTAAGATACATATCAGAAATAGATTCATCAGGCTTCATTATGAAGTTGTCATATTTAATAGTATAAGTATTTAATCTCATTTCTTTAACATTAGATGTTCCCTCATGAGAAACAGAAAGAGTACCCCAAATCTCATGTGCAGTTTTACAAGCATAAATACGATTAAACTCTTCATCTCATAGTGCACAGTAGAGAGAATTCATTGCTTTACAATTATTGTTATAAGAAGTCTTGGTAGGTTCATCCCAAGTGTTTCTAGCAGTTTCAAGAATTGTATATTTACTTTCAATAGCAGTCCAAATTTCAAATCTCATGCTTTCTAGATGTATTTTCATTTTAAGCTTCCACTGAGAATAGTTGGTTCCATTAAAGAAAGGTGGTATATTGGTAGCAGCCCCTTCTAATCTATTATCCATGATATAAATTGTAAAAGAATTTCAAAGAGATAAAAATTTAGAAATAACAAAAAATTTAAGATCTTTGAAAAACAACTACAATCACAGTTGAACAGATTTAAAAATGGACGATAATTTTTAGAAACCTATGATACCAAATGTTGGTCAGAGTAGATTACTCAAGAGGGGGTGAATTGAGTATCAATAAAAATTTCTATTAGAATTAGTTCTTAAAAGAAATATCCCCCAATTAAAATATAATCAAAGTCAGTTTGTAGTGAATTTATAAATGTCATGAATGTTCAATTAATTTCTCAAAAGATTTATTAGTTCTCAGTTTTACCGATCTAAAGATTAGTCAAACTTTTGAAACTAATCTACTGATTCAAAATAGATATAAACACTTGATAAACTAACTATTAAAGTTCAATTTAGTTTTATTTGAAATGAAATAAATACAGATCAGATTAAACTAAAAGGCAAATACAATGCGGATAAAAAATAAGAGGTTCAGTCTCAAGCTGAGACTTAGTCCTCTCTACTTGGTGATCACCTGTCACTAAGCAGTTTATATTAATAAATTTTTTGATCCATACCCTGGATTGGGGTTCACAATAGCACACAAGGTTGTCCAGGTCACACTTGAACTCTACCATAGTTATTCGTGGGAAAAGCAACAAACAAATCACACTGGATCTCTTCCACTATTCGAAGTGGGATACAAGATTAAAAAGAGAGTGAGTGTGAGGATATTGAGTATCCTCAAGTTATGCACAGGAGACAGTGTGTGAAACAAAAAGATGCACACACTGCTCTAAAAAGTAAACACAAGATCACAACAGAGTTATAAACAAAGAATAGAGATTAGAAATCTTTGTGTTATTCAGTGAAGCTCTGGACTAGATTGAATTAAAGAAAAAGATATTTGAGTCCTCTTCTAGAAGATGGCTTCAGAACAGAGTATTGCAGCCTCTGTACTCTAGCTTCCAAGTGTGAAAAGTTCAGCTCTTTGATGTTAGGATGTTCAGAGAAATTCAGCAGGTTCTTGATTGTTTTATTGAACTCCTTGTGTACACTAGATTTGAGTACTTAGAAGTTTGAACACAACTTTTCGAGTTCTTCTGTTTTCACTATTTAGCATATTCGCCCGGTCTGTCTCTCTTTTGCATGATTTAGCTTGTAATCCTTTTATACTTCAAGGTCCAGTAGGCATGAAGATCTCCCCAAATGCATGTACCTCATGTGGTCTACGGATAGTCCTACAGACAACATTAAATAATGTCAGAAATATTAATTTTTCTAAATATGACTGTTAGAAATAAATTTGAATTAATAAATTTGAAATAGTATTTATGACTATCGGTGAGTCATAAGTATCGATGACTCATTTGCATCGGTATGTCGCCATCGGTCTATCAGCATCGGTCTGTAAGCATCAGTCTTTCAGCATCGGTCTGTCAGCATCAGTGACTCTGAGTATCGGTGAGTTATTTCCATCAGTATCAGTGACTTAGTGTATTCGTGAGTCGTTTGTGCTATCGGTCTGTCAGCATCGTTGAGTTGTCATCAGTGACTCACGTTGTACTATCGGTTAGTCGATCATCGGTGTGCCGTCCATCGGTGAGCCGATCATCGGTGTGTCGTCAATCGGTGAGCCGATCATCGGTGTGTCTTTCTTCGGTGAGTCGATCATCGGTGTGTCGTCCATTGGTGAGTCGATTTGAACTAACAGTGTCGGGGACTATGAGAAACTCATAAAGTGTCTGCCTTACACAGAACATAACCAGATTAAGTGATATCCATAAGGACATGTAAATATTCACTCGTAAGCATATTGAAGCATAAATATAGTTTATTAAGTTATTGAAATGTATTGTACAGTATGACATAATTGATTTACTTAAATATATTAAATGGCATGAAATAATAGAATCTGTAGATTGACATTATTTGTGGTTATGAAAACCATTGTATCATAGAGGGTCCAACAGGCATGTCATCAGACAGATATTAAAGGAATTATACTTTATTATGAAAACCCCTCAACATTTGTATAATATAAATGAAGAACCATCCATAATACATGAATAATTTTTTGTGATTTAGAGGGGAGTAATCATGTCAAAAATGAGTGGAAAGACATCAACCACAAACATTTTATGTTATAAGATATATCAATACATTTTAAATTATTAAACTAATTGAATAATGATATAACATTCCACTTATACACTAGTGTATCCAAGATCCTTAACATGAGATAGATATAGATCAATGAGATATAGCTAATGGAATCCTTTCTCCTAGATTATCCATGGGTTGTGTGAATCTCCCAACACTTGGGAAGTGTAGATTCCGGGCGCAGCGGAAGCGCGTTGGTGGGTTAGCCCAACTTTAATTTTAACGTTAAACAACGTTCAATCCGAGATCCGTCACGATATAAAACGCCAAATCTTCATAATAGAACGAAGAACGAAAAAGAAAAGAAGAGTCCCGGAACCCTTGAGATACGATCATCATATGTTGATTATAATTAATTTAATTAATTCATAAGAATTACCTCAATGGAATTCTTTCTTCGTTGGAGTCTCCGGTCACGATCCTGTGATCCGTCGTTGCATTGTAGAATCCAAGTACAGGATTCCTCTAGCGGTGATCCACACGTGCTCCACGTATCTCTAGACGTCGCCGAAGGGATCTCCGGGTGCTAGCGCGGAAGAGCCTTCGCTTGCGATGTCCGCCTTCAACCGCCTTGATCCGGTGGAGGATTTTTCTTTCGTAAATTGAAAGCGTTCTTGGTGGAAAGGGAATTCTCTATTGGCTTGAGAGTATTTCCAGATCCGTTGTGAACAACAAAATGGCTCTCCTCTATGAGAATAATGTAATTTGGGATTATAATACTTAGAATAATAAAATGAATTAATTGTCTGAAAGCATTTAATCATTTCATTTAATTTTTAGTAATACCCCATGTCTTAATAATGACAGTTGACCATCATTATTACTTGACATGCACCCAACATATTACATTTAATATCATTTAATTAAATAAACAATATTTTTCTCACAAATCCCGAAAAAAACAAACTACACGGCGTGTATATAAATATACACGGCGTGTACTTTTATTTTTCCATTTTATTTATTTCCTCCAGCATATTTATTAGACCTTGAGTAATGGCTATTTATTTCTTAAATAAATGTAACTGGATTACTCGCTAATAAATATATATATTATTTCGCCCACAATATATTCTCTCGAATAACTAGTGTCGAATAACTAGTGTCGAATAATTATTAAACCACGGTCGGGAATAATATTTATTTAACTTGTTAAATTAATATTTAACTGAGATACATGGACACACTTAGTGTGTGACCCTCTAGGCCTCTTTCTCAGTGGCATTAGGCGGAGCCTGCCTAAAGTCCAAGGTTAGCGTCTAGCAACACGCCAAGGCACCCATAGAGAAAGAAGTTAACGCCGCAATGACGTGTCACCTCCTACGAACGCTTACCGTGTAATATAATCTCTTTGTCTCGATATCTCCAATCAAACGGGTTGCATGCTAGTGCCATCAACCCATGTGCTCGACTATTCTTTCTTTGACTTCCCGGAATTGAACTCGCCCATACCTTACCATAGCCATGGATTTATTTAGGCTATATCAATTCCATCAAAGGGCCTGAGATATCTACTTCCGTTATGGAACAGAAGGGACAAATCCTTTCTCGCATTATCTATTAATGCAGTATTGCTCGTGACGCACCCAACGTATCCTACCTCGCTATGAACAGTGTGTTGTCACAGTTTTTGTCAATACATCTAAGTGCGCGAGTTATATTACCCATTAATAATAATCTTAAAGTCTAAGGACCAATACACTCGTCTGCAGATAGGAACATCCAATGACACTATGAAATGTGGATTTCCTACTGGCGGGTCTCGTTCTCATAATATCCTCCTGGATATTACCAAGGACGCACACCATGATAAGATGCCTCAAAGTTTTATGAGTAATCACCCCTAATGACCTGTATTATTTGTGTCCCTCAAATAATATCATCCGGCCATAGAACATATATTCAAGAATAGTGTTATGGCACTTCCGGGTTCTCATCATAGCAGGGATCCGCTATAACCCATTAATGCAACAGTTGCTCTTAGGACATTATCACATGCATTGTCACGCAGAAGAACAATCAAGATGTGATGAGGAATTTATTAATGAATAAAGTAAAAAGTAGTTGGTTCTAGGCCACCAACTCCAACAGACTCCCACTTGGACTAGAGCCAACTGCTAACAACCTTTAACCCGCTAGCTCTCACATGATATTCATGCTTCTGCTGAGATAGGCCTTTAGTCATGGGGTCCGCCACATTCTCTTCCGTGGACACTCTACTCACTATAACTTCACCCCTTTGATAGAAATCCCTCAAGAGGTGATACTTCCGGAGTATGTGCTTTGTTTGTTGATGTGACTTTGGTTCTTTTGCAAGAGCCACCGCTGCAGTATTATCACAATACAATGTAATGGGATCTTTACTGTTAGGCACCACATCAAGCTCCTGGACAAAGTTCTGAATCCAGAAGAATTCCTTGGCTGCATCAGAAGCCGCCATATACTCGGACTCCGCTGTAGAATCGGCGACAACTGGATGCTTTGAACTCTTCCAGCTCACAGCTCCTCCATTGAGATAGAAAACATATCCAGATTGCGACTTCAGATCATTCTGATCTGTCTGAAAACCAGCATCAGCATACCCTCTGATGATAAGCTCCTTGTCTCCTCCATACACCAGGAACATATCCTTAGTTCTTCTCAGATACTTAAGGATAGTCTTAACAGCAGTCCAATGCTATTCTCTTGGATCTACTTGATATCTTCCTACCATGCTCAGTGCATAGGCAACATCAAGCCTGGTACATAACATGGCATACATGATGGATCCTATAGCCGAAGCATATGGGATCTTACTCATCCTATCTTTCTCCTGTTGTGTCTAGGGACACATTTTCTTAGAAAGATGTAAGTCATGTGACACTGGAACCAATCCTCTCTTGGATTTTTTTCATACTAAATCTCTTTAGTATATGGTCAATGTATGTACCCTGACTTAGTCCAAGCAGCCTCTTGGATCTATCACGAATGATCTTGATCCCTAGAATGTAGGCTGTTTATCCTAAGTCCTTCATGGAGAAACACTTGTTCAACCAGTCCTTAACTGACTGTAAGGCTGGTACGCCGTTTTCAATAAGCAATATGTCATCAACATATACCACTAGGATGACGACCGCATTCCCATTAAATCGCTTATAAACACATGGCTCACATTCGTTCTTAATGAAACCAAATTCCTTTATGGCTTCATCAAATCGAATGTTCCATGACCTGGATGCTTGCTTCAATCCATAAATGGATTTCTGCAACTTCCAAACCCGTTTGGCTTCACATGGTGTCACAAACCCTTCTGGTTGTGTCATATAGACATCTTCCTGAAGGTTCCCGTTAAGGAATGTTGTTTTGACATCTATCTGCCAAATCTCATAATCATGGTAAGCTGCTATGGCAAGTATGATTCTTATGGATTTAAACATGGCAACTGGCGAGAAGGTTTCATCATAGTCAATTCCTTGACGCTGTTTGAATCCTTTAGCCACTAACCTTGCTTTATAGGTGCTAACTTGACCTTCCATGTCCAGCTTTCTTTTGAATACCCATTTGCATCCAACAGGCTTTACATCAACTAGCTCATCGACCAGAACCCAAACTTGGTTCTGATACATGGAATCCATCTCAGAATTCATAGCTTCTAGCCATCTTGCAGCTTATGAGCTTTCTGCTGCTTCCTTGCAGGAGAGAGGTTCATCATTGTCCAACAATAATGATTCACCATCCTCGGTGACTAGGAAACCAAATCTCTCTGGTTCTCTTACCTCTCTTGAGCTCCTACGCAGTACTTGTGTTTCTGGAACCTCTTCCACGGGGACCTGTGGAACTTGTTCTTGTACCAACTCTTGTGTATCTTGAGCATCAACTTCGTCGAATTCAATCTTGCTCCCACTATCCTTCTTGAGGATGTACTCCCTCTCAAGAAAGACGGCTTGTCTGGCGACAGTCACTTTCTTTTCTTGAGGGTTATATAGGTAATATCCTTTCGTTTCCTTGGGATATCCGATAAAGATACACTTCGTGCCCCGGGGTGCTAGTTTGTTGCCTGAGAAGGCCTTAACAAACGCCATGCATCCCCATACACATGTGTGCGACAAAGTGGGTTTCCTTCCATTCCATAACTCGGATGGAATTCCATTTTCCGCCTTAGTTGGTACTCGGTTTAATGTGTATGCTACAGTTTGTAATGCATATCCCCAAAAGGATAATGGAAGATCCGCATGACTCATCATCGACCTCACCATGTCCAACAAGGTGCGGTTCCTCCTTTTACTAACACCATTCCACTGTGGTGTATAAGGAGGAGTGAGCTGAGATAGAATCCCAGACTCCCGTAGAAGATCGATGAACTCTTGGTTCAGATATTCTCCACCTCGATCTGATCGAAGCTTCTTTATCTTCTTGCCAAGCTGATTCTCTACTTCATTCTTGAATTTCTTAAATTTCTCTAAGGCTTCTAAGTTATACCTCATTAAGTAGACATAGCCATATCTACTCAAATCATCAGTAAAAGTAATGAAGTAAGAATATCCGCCTCTAGCTTCTACTGGAAATGGTCCACATACATCAGTGTGTACCAATCCTAGAAGCTCTGTGGCCCTTTCACCTTGTCCACCAAAAGGCGGCTTGGTCATTTTTCCTTGTAAACAAGCATGACATCTATCAAGTGGTTTTAGCTTAGTAGAATCTAAATAGCCATCTTGGCAGAGCTTTTTCAAGCGCTTCTCGTTCACATGACCAAGGCGGTGATGCCATAACTGGGTGATGTATGAGTCATGTGAGTTTGTTTCGTTATCGATTGCCAACACTTAGTTTTCGTAATTTAATACATACAAACCATTATTCAAATGTGTCATACCATAACATATGTTGTTCTTATAAAAGAGACAACCCTTATTTCCAAACTTGAAAAATAAATCCATCCATATCCAAACAAGATACATAAATTATGTTCTTAGTAACACTAGGCACAAAATAACAGTTTTGTAAAACCAAAATCATGTCAGTTGGCAATGAGAGGTGATAGTCGTCAATAGCCAACGCAGCAAGCCTTGCGCCATTGGCAGCTCGAAGATCCACCTCTCCTCTGGAGATCTTTCTAAATCTACTTGGTTCCTGCATTTGAATACAGATGTGAGCCCCACAAGATGTATCTAATACCCAATGTGTAGAAATAGAAAGATTGCACTCGATAACGAACGCACCTTTAGCGTCCCCCCGCTTCTGGGTGCAGTTCCTCTTCCAGTGGTCCTGCTTGCCACATGCAAAACACACCGCCTCCCGTTCCTTGCCCTGCCTCTGGATCTTCCCCTTCTTGGAGGGACGGTGCTCGGGGGCTTCAGACCGTTTATAAGTCTTTGGCCTTTTTTCCTTGTCCTTCCTTTTCTTGTTCACCATAAGGATCGCGGGTTTGTCACACCCCATGTCCTTATCTACCTGGCGAATCAAGGTCAGAAGCTCCGATAGACTCTTCTCATTGCCGCTCATATTATAGTTGACAATGAAGCTAGAGAAGGTCTTGGGCAGTGATGGTAGGATGAGATCTGTACGCAACTCATCCGGGAATTTAATCCCTAAGATGTCCAGGCGTTCAATGTAGCCAATAAGCTTGACTACATGAGGCCCAGCTGGCGCAGACTCTCCAAGCTTCGTGGTAAACAAAGCATTGGAGATCTCATACCTCTCTTTTCTCACCTTCTCTTGGTAGAGATCTTTAAGGTGATACATCATGTTATACGCGTCCATGTTTTCATGTTGCTTCAAGAGCTCATTAGACATTGCCGATAGCATGAAACACTGGACATCTGTGGCATCATCCATGTGTTTCATGTAGAGAGATAATTCCTCATCACTAGCCTCTTTCTCAGGCGCAACTGGAATAGGCTCTTCCAGCACATACAATTTCCTTTCGTGGCGAAGGACGACACGTAAACGCCTCTGCCACTCTTGGAAATTGGTGTCGGTGAGAAGGTTTTCTTTTTCGAGTATGGTGCGCAACGATATGTTTGAAGTCATTTTCTTGTCGTTTCTACAAATTAAGATGGGCAAAGGTTTAGTACTTTATTACAAAAAATTGAGACAAATAAATTAATTAATACTTATTAGTCTCCCACTATTTTATCGAAATTCAATAGCCCTCACCATTGACTTCAGAATATTCTATTGCGTGAATATTCTAGTGGCAAGGATCCATATTGTCCTTCGCATTACCCCAACTAGGGTTGGTCAAGCAACTTGAAGGGTTTTAGGTAGGCATTCCAAATGCCAACTGCATTAACTCGCAGCTCCTTGATCCGCTGAGTGGACTCCCCAATCCTGAAATCCTTTTTGGATTTCTTCAACCTTTGCCTCTTGGTCACACCAAGTCCTGTTGCGGCAGTCAACCCTTGATGCGAACCAAGTCAAGTCAACCCAAAACCTTGAATTAGAATTCCCCAATAATTGAAAGCACCCCAACTAGGATTGGTCAAGCACTTTGAACTATGGTTCGATTCTAACCAAGATTATGGAAGGCTATGCTGACTTAATATTTATTTTGAGGGATTTTATCCTTATACGTAAATTGTCATTTTATTATCTTTGATTACATGCTTGTTAATATTAAGTGGGATATACTTAAGTGATTAACCATGTCTAAGATAATATTTACGTATAAGCCGGTTTTATTTTAGTTCCATCTTGCATGCTCGTTTAATTCATTAATTGTGTGATCGTGACAACACACCCACAATAAATAAGCCATGCAACTAACAGAAATAAAATAAATGGTATGATCATGAGCTTTTCTATTGGTTAGTTTATCTAGCGGTTGATAAACTAACCAAAGACCTAGGGGAGAAACACCTTGAACCTTTCAGGTTCGTGTTTACAGCTTTCCACCTGTCCACCTTTGTATCTCCTTGGATTGGTTTCACCTTGGCTCCTGACTTGAGCCGCCTCCACTAGCTTGGGAGCTCCATCCATTACATATGCATTTATCTCACACGCAGGTGAGGGGTAAAAGGGGTTTTTACATAAAAGAATCTTTGGGCGCGCAGGCCCTACATATTAATGAGGAGATGGCTCGCAGGCCAACAAATTTAATTTAAATAAATTTATTAAAAAAAATCATTCACATACAAAGGTCTCGGTCTAGCTCATGATCATCCATACATGCAACGATATTTACGCATAAATAAAACTAGCATTCAATTCTTTAATCGTTCTTGTTTAAGATAAATCACACTCGAATCAATTAATTATCTTTAATTAATCAATCCTTTTATCTTAAATCCTTTTTCTGAATTTCCTTGAGATTCTCATCCATCATAATTTTAAACAAATAAATTCATTTAAAATTATCCTTGTACGTAACTTGTACCTTGGAGGCAACCCGGTGAATTCCCATTTATTACGCAGATGTTAAATTAAACACACATATATATATATAACACATATCACGTGTTGTGCCTCAGCATTACGCCTGCACCATGGTACACATCTCAAGGGTTTGTATAATATAATAATAAATTTTAATAAATCTGCGTAATTTGGGTGAGTACACGGCGTGTAGTTCCGACTACACGGCGTGTACTTTTCTTCACCGTCCATCCGAAGTACATGCCCGGGGACAGGGCGTGTTAATGTACTTCGGAAATTTTTGGAGTACACAACGTGTACAGTGGGACACACGCCGTGTAGTTTCCGCGTTACACGGTTTCCAGCTGGGCAGGCCGTGTACGGAGTACACGGCCCAACCCTAACCCGAAGGGACTACACGCCGTGTTCATTGGACCACACAGCGTGTATTCCGGAAACTGTGTGCCACATGTTTCTGGTCAACACACGGTGTCTTAAATTCTTAGAAAGAATCCAATACACGGCCTGATTTGGCGGATCAGTCAACGCATTGAACCTAGACTACACGACGTGTACTTCCGAATACACGCCGTGTATTCTGGTGTTATACGGCCAGAAACGTTTGGCTCCTCCGGATGAGTTCCTCTATTTTATTTTAATCAAAATTAAAAGAAAAATTCGTTTCTGTGAGGTGAACGAGAAACGAGGGAGGAGGAACAGATCTCGATATTCAAATTTCCAGAACGATTAAACTTGAATTGAAATAACTAAATTATTAAATGTGTAAATTACCAACGAAAAACTAAATAATTATAATCAACGATATAACCTCGCTCTGATACCACTTGTAGGTTCCGGGCGCAGCGGAAGCGCGTTGGTGGGTTAGCCCAACTTTAATTTTAACGTTAAACAACGTTCAATCCGAGATCCGTCACGATATAAAACGCCGAATCTTCGGAATAGAATGAAGAACGAAAAAGAAAAGAAGAATCTCAGAACCCTTGAGATATGATCATCATATGTTGATTATAATTAATTTAATTAATTCATAAGAATTACCTCGATGGAATGCTTTCTTCGTTGGAGTCTCCGGTCACGATTCTATGATCCGTCGTTGCGTTGTAGAATCTAAGTACAGGATTCCTCTAGCGGTGATCCACATGTGCTCCACGTATCTCTAGACGTCGCCGAAGGGATCTCCGGGTGCTAGCGCGGAAGAGCCTTCGCTTGCGATGTCCGCCTTCAACCACCTTGATCCGGTGGAGGATCTTGCTTTCGTAACTTGAAAGCGTTCTTGGTGGAAAGGGAATTCTCTCTTGGCTTGAGAGTATTTCCAGATCTGTTGTGCACAACAAAATGGCTCTCCTCTATGAGAATAATGTAATTTGGGATTATAATACTTAGAATAATAAAATGAATTAATTGCCCGAAAGCATTTAATCATTTCATTTAATTCTTAGTAATACCCCCATGTCTTAATAATGACAGTTGACCATCATTATTACTTGACATGCACCCAACATATTACATTTAATATCATTTAATTAAATAAACAATATTTTTCTCACAAATCCCGAAAAAAAAACAAACTACACGGCGTGTATATAAATATACACGGCGTGTACTTTTATTTTTCCATTTTATTTATTTCCTCCAGCATATTTATTAGACCTTGAGTAATGGCTATTTATTTCTTAAAAAAATGTAACTGGATTACTCGCTAATAAATATATATATTATTTCGCCCACAATATATTCTCTCGAATAACTAGTGTCGAAATAAATGCGATCAGGCATCCTTAAATAATTATTAAACCACAGTCGGGAATAATATTTATTTAACTTGTTAAATTAATATTTAACTGAGATACATGGACACACTTAGTGTGTGACCCTCTAGGCCTCTTTCTCAGTGGCATTAGGCGGAGCCTGCCTAAAGTCCAAGGTTAGCGTCTAGCAACACGCCAAGGCACCCATAGAGAAAGAAGTTAACGTCGCAATGACGTGTCACCTCCTACGAACGCTTACCGTGTAATATAATCCTTTTGTCTCGATATCTCCAATCAAGCGGGTTGCATGCTAGTGTCATCAACCCATGTGCTCGATTATTCTTTCTTTGACTTCCCAGAATTGAACTCGCTCATACCTTACCATGGTCATGGATTTATTTAGGCTATATTAATTCCATCAAAGGGCCTGAGATATCTACTTTCATTATGGAACAGAATGGACAAATCCTTTCTCGCATTATCTATTAATGCAGTATTACTCGTGACGCACCCAACGTATCCTACCTCGCTGCGAACAGTGTGTCGTCACAGTTTTCGTCAATACATCTAAGTGTGCGAGTTGTAATACCCATTAATAATAATCTTAAAGTCTAAGGATCAATACACACGTCCGCAGATAAGAACATCCAATGATACTATGAAATGTGGATTTCCTACTGGTGGGTCTCGTTCTCATAATATCCTCCTGGATATTACCAAGGGCGCACACCATGAGAAGGTGCCTCAAAGTTTTATGAGTCCTCACCCCTAATGACCTGTATTATTTGTATCCCTCAAATAATATCATCCGGCCATAGAACATATATTCAAGAATAGTGTTATGGCACTTCCGGGTTCTCATCATAGCAGGGATCCGCTATGACCTATTAATGCAACAGCTGTTCTTAGGACATTATCACATGCATTGTCACGCAGAAAAACAATCAAGATGTGATAAGGAATTTATTAATGAATAAAGTACAAAGTAGTTGGTTCTAGGCCACCAACTCCAACAGGAAGGACTTCCTTCAAGCCATGGTTTGTTTGAACAATGAATAAATTTCATCTCTCTATGAAACCCAACTCATACTGATCATTGAATATCTTTATATCCCATCATATTGAATGATGGCCATCAATTAGAGATAACCCAAAGTCATACTTTGAGATGTAATTTTTCATTTCATGTCATTAATATATGTATCAAATATAAAAGAATGATAAAGTGGAGATTTCCTTCTTTAAAACATGATGTAATTTATGTTCTTAAACACCTTTAAGAATAATAAAAAAATCCATACATAAACCACCTTTCTCGTGATATCACATGTGATAGGCTCCAAGAGAGACCTTGTGTTTTTTCACTTTTTTGGATTTGTTAAACTCATTATATCTCAACATAATTTCTACCATATATTTATGTCACCATCTAATAAATTCTCTCGCTAAACTCCTTTAATAGGTAACATCTATGAAAAAATTTGTTTGAATAAAAGTGAGATAAACAGTAAAGGCACAACTTCCTTGAACATAATATTCAAACTTATTATATTCATACTATCCAAAGACACAATGTTAATTACTCTGTAATCTACTTAAAAAAACCTTTTAATTTTATCATCATCAACTTAGAACTTTTCCATTAAATATTTAATTTGAGATCATTTTGGAAACTAATTCAAATGTGACTCATTACATTAATATTTTTGTTTACAAACAAGACAAAAAATCTTTTAATATAGAAAGTGAATTTCACTTCAGATTAGACCGATATCATATTTTATTTATTATACTTTGACTTTATCTATGTCCAAACATACTCTCAATAACCTCACAAAAATATATTTTCTCCAAAATGAAAAATATATTTTCTCCAAAATGCATTTCTGAGACACAACTCCAATACATTAAAAAATAAGTTTTATTACCTTTGTGGGAATGTTAAACAAATTAAAAACTAAGAATGTTCAGGTCAACAACTTAGTTTGGGCGGCATCTTCAGGTGTGACGGTCAAAGGAACGTAGTAGGTCTACAGGGGGCGGTATCCCGAGCTAGTACATGATGATGGCCCGCGGGATTGCGATGGTTAAAGAAATGCTCAGGGTATGACGATGATGGATCCCTACTCCATTACGCAATTACGGCTCTCGACTTGAGATTAGTATGTTGTAAATGGGTATTATTACAGGAGGTTGATGGTTGTGGGGGATTTGGGGGAACTTTTTTAAACTGGGTTTTTAATTTTTTTTTTACAAAAAGTGATAGGGTTTAAAGTATTTTCAAAAATGGTTCTGGAGATGCCTGAACCTCGTTCACGCATCTCCCTTCGCTAGGATGCGTGAACGAGGTTTACGCTTCCTGTGTGAGGTTTTTGAGGGAAGAGTGGACAACATTCATTTTCCTCCATAATTTTTTTATTTATAAATATTACTAAATAAATATATATAAATAGATATCTAATTAAATATTAAAATAAATATTAATAATAACTAATAAAATTTAATTAAATTATAATTAAATATAAATAAATATTTACTAAAAATTAATCAATATTTATAAAACATGAATAAAGATTAATTAAATATCTATAAATATTAAAAAAAATTAAATATTCATAAATATTGATAATATGAATAAATATTCATAAATATTGATTAAACATTAAATAAATATTAATTAAACATTAAATAAATATTCCTAAGTGTTAATAAATATAAGTGAATGTAAACAAATATATATTAATATTAATTAATATAAATAAAAAACCAAATAGTAATAAAATATTAATTAATATTAAGTAATTATTCAAAAATATTAACTAAAATTAATAAATATTCATAAATGCTAAAAAAATATTAATAAAAATCACTGAATATTAACAAATCTTAATAAATATTAAATACATATTTATAAATATTAATTAAATATTAATCAAATATTAATAAATATTCATTAAATATTCATTAAAAGTAATCAAACTTTATTAAATATTCATAAATACTCATAAATACTAATAAATATTAATAAATATCAATAAATATAAATACATATTAATACATATTAATTAAATAATCAAAAATATAAATAAAATACTAACAAATATTAATAAATGGCAACAAAATATTTTTCAACATCTATAAATATATAAAATATTAATTAAAAATTATTAAATATTAATATACATTAAATAAATATTAAAAAATATTCATTAATATTAATTAAATATTAATGAATATTAATAAATATTAAATAAATATTCCTAATTTTTAATAATTTTTTTAACACGTTAAGTGTCAAGCCCTCTTTTATTAAGAATATATAAATATTAATTAAATATTAATGAATATAAATAAATATTAATTGAATATTAATAAATTTTAAATAAATATTAATAAATGTTAACAATTATTAATAAATAATAGTTATTCGTTAAATAATTATTAATAAATAAATGTAAATATTAATATTTATTAATATTTATTAATATTTAGTAATATTTAGTAATATTTATTAATATTTATGAATATTTAATTAATATTTAGTCATATTTAATGCTATTTATTTAATATTTATTAATATTTATTAATATATATTAACTATTTATTAATATTTATTTAATAATTATATATTATATATTGATATTAATACATATTTATATTTATTTATATTTATTTACTATCTATTAATATTTATTAATATTTATTAACATTTATTTATATTTATTTATATTTACTTATATATTATTTATTAATATTTATTTATATTTATTTACTATTTATTAATATTTATTTGTATTTATTTGTATTTATTTATATTTATTTATATTTATTTATTTATATTTATTTATATTTATTTATATTTATTTATATTTATTTATATTTATCTATATTTATTTATATTTATTTATATTTGTTTATATTTATTTATTTTTAGTAATATTTACTTATATATTATTTATTAATATTTATTTATATTTATTTACTATTTATTAATATTTAATTAATATTTATTTACATTTATTTAATATTTATTTATATTCTTACTATATGTTAATATTTATTTAATACTCATATATTATTTAATTAATATTTTTTTATTTACATATTAATATTTATTTATATTTATATAAATTTTAATATTTATATTTATTTAATATGTATTTAATGTTTATATTTATTTACTATTTATTTATATTTATTTTTATTTATTTTTATTTATTTTTATTTATTTATATTTATCTATCTTTATCTATATTTATCTATATTTATTTATATTTATTTATTTATTTATAAGTAATTGAAGTTTGGCTTAGTGGTAAGCACCCTGTAATCCTACATGAAAAATGGGGGTTCAAAACCCATTGAGTGCAAGGGCTGTAGCAGTACTGTAGCGGCAGTGGGGGGCACTATAGCAGCGGCGGGTGCTGTGTTGTACTGTAGCAGGCGGGTATTGTAGCAGTACTATTCACATGCCTTTGGGCCAAAAATTTGGGTCTACAGGCCATGTAATGGGCTAAATAACCACTGGACCTTCGGGCTATGTAATGGGTCTCCCTCTACCCAGTTAAAGAGGTCTTTGCTTTGCTTTAATAATAATTGAGACTTCGGCCACAACCTTTTAAAAAATATATATTTATTTATTTTTATTTTTATTTATTTATTTTTATTTTTATTTATTTATTTTTATTTTTATTTATTTACTATTTATTAATATTTATTTAATATTTATTTATATTTATTTATATTTATTTAACATTTATTTATATTTATTTAATATTTATTTATATTCTTATTATTTATTGATATTTATTTAATACTTATATATTATTTAATTAATATTTATTTATTTACATATTAATAATTTTTTATATTTATATAAATTTTAATATTTATATTTATTAAATATTTATTTAATGTTATTTAATTATATTTATTTATATTTATTTACTATTTATTAATATTTATTTACTATTTATTAATATTGATTTACTATTAAATTAATATTTATTATTTATTTATATTTATTTATATTTATTTATATTTATTTAATATTTATTTAATATTTTATTTAATATTTATTTATATTCTTAGTATTTACTAATATTTATTTAATACTTAAATGTTATTTAATTAATATTTATTTATTTACATATTAATATTTTTATATTTATATAAATTTTAATATTTATATTTATTTAATATTTATTTAATGTTTTTTAATTATATTTTTTTACTTTTTTTGAAATGGTTTTGGCTCTAAGACCCCTTTTATTGAAAGTAAAGGTCAAACAACAGAAAGACAAAGGAACAAGAAAGACAAAGACAACCCACAAAAATAAGAGATAGACATCAATGCATTCGAGAGCGGGTGCTCATACTATGGTGGGAGAGTTGACCGCCTCTCTTCCACGAGGATATCTCCCTCTCCTCCAAGTCTTGACATGCATCCAAGTGTTGGATTGGTGTTGCCCGATCCGGTTGGGCCGAATGCTTGTGGCCCGCAACTATCGCGGGTCGAGCTGACCGATCAACACCGACAGGTACTGTAGCAATGCTGACCACTGTAGCGGAGCTGACCGATCGACACCGACAGATACTGTAGCGGTGCGGACTTCGGGATCAACAGTACTGTAGCGCTTTTGACTTCCAGCTGGCAGACACTGTAGCACTTTTGACAAAGTGAGCTGCCAATCACTGTTGCAACGCGGACTACTATTCAGAACAGTGCGTCTTCTTCATATGTAGCCCATTTTCGGGCTAGGGTTTCTGATTGGAAATCGTCTGTAATTTTGTGCTCCCAAATCATAGTGAAATTCTGCCTCTCCCGTGGACGTAGGGATTTTTCCCGAACCACGTAAATCGCCGTGTTCATTGTTGTTGTTTTTCTTTCTTTCGTTTTCTCATTTTCTGTCGTTGTGTCTCCCGACGATTCCGCAACACCAAGGACCACCACCATCATATAAGAAATCGGCAATCTCATCAGCATTCATAAATTTAACATCAGTCTGATCATTATTTATATTCCCATGATCATCATTGTTAACTGAAGCTAGTAATTCAAATGAGTTGTGAGTACTCACCTTTCTATTTGCCTTTTGGTTCTGCAGGTGAGGTGTGACAGGATTTTCCCTAGCCATTTTGGTATTTTTAGTAACCTTAGTAGCCAAAACAGTAACCTGTGTTCCCTGATCAGTATCCATGGAGACCTGTCCAGGTTTCAATTGGGATCCAACAGCCTTTTGGGGTGAGGGAGAGGCTGTCACAGGTGTATCCATAGTACTTGGCTGGATAACCATCCCATCGGGTGTAGGAACTGGTGTTCTGTCTTGTTTAGCAGCCAAAAAACCAGGAATGTCTTTGGAAGTCCCAGCCTTGTCCAGCTCAGGTGCTCTAGTACTCTTATGCCCACCGAATGTTCTATCGGCTTTAATAGAGTCCTGTCCAGATTTCAATTGGGATCCGACAGCCTTTTGGGGTGAGGGAGAGGCTATCACAGGTGTATCCATAGTACTTGGCTGGATAACCATCCCATCGGGTGTAGGAACTGGTGTTCTGTCTTGTTTAGCAGCCAAAAAACCAAGAATGTCTTTGGAAGTCCCAGCCTTGTCCAGCTCAGGTGCTCTAGTACTCTTATGCCCACCGAATGTTCTATCGGCTTTAATAGAGTCCTGTCCAGATTTCAGATGAGAGTGATTATATGACTTAGTGACCATTCCAGCGGCCTTTCTGGATGAAACCGAAGGGCTCAACTAGATTTCCAGCCCATAGGGTGAAGAGGTAGGAGATATGTCCTCTTTGTCAGCCATCAAACCAGGAGGATGGGAGTTCCCAGCCTTGTTAGACAGCCTAATTATCCGAATGCTTTGGTGACCACTGGTAGCATCAACATGACCTATAGAAGGCTTTCCAATATAGGAGGAGGAAGAAACAATTTCAACAGAAATCATCTTGTCCCCTGAAAACAGAGAAGCAGTAGTGTGCTTTGGAGAAGAGAGTGGAGGGGTCATCTTCTCGGTTCCTTAAAGAGGAGCAGATTTGAAATGAGCAGTCACCACTTTTTTTGTCATTATACTTCTTTGAGATGGCAACATCCATCTTATGCTTGCCCTTTCTGCTTTTGGCATTCACCATAATCTGTTCTTTCCATAGATATAAATCAACCTCTTCCTGAGCAGAGTGTTCCAAGATAGCTTGGCTATCAACTGAAATGGCATCCTCTTCTTCCTCTATATCCCTTGCCAATACCTCTTTAAAAGAGATTACATTTAAGACCTTCTTTCCAGCATTGTGATCAGTAGGCAAGTATCTGCCGTCATTGGTAGCAGCCCATGATAGAAGGGAATTCCTATTATTGTGTGTAGAAAAAATAGGTTTGTCAGCCTCATTCACAATGCATTCATCCCTAAGAGCGGGGTCCCCAACATCATGACTTATGAGGTTTTTCAACAGACTCATCAACAAAGGATTCATTCTGTCCTACATTGTCATTATTCAAAGCAGTTGATACAAGACTATTCTTATATTCAGCGATGTTCTTACCCTGATCAGTGGCTTGGACCATTTCTTGCTTGAGTATCCTTCTACAGTGCTGCAGATCATGACCTTTGTTCTGACAGTTTGAACACCAAAGTTCTCTTCTACAATTGTTTTCTGAGTGCCCAATCATTTGACAAGAAACACAATATGGTGGAGTTTTTTCATACTTAATTCTAAGTCAAATATCATTATTCGGCATGGATAAAATCACTTTATCTATCAGGGTGACACTTAAATCAATTTCCACAAAAACTCATGCAAAATGTTCATAGCTTACGGCTTCAGTTGTGTGATCCATTCTAACAGGAACACCAATTGCAGAGGCTATGTCATACAGAATCTCAGCACGCCACAAAACCCCAGTTTAGGCCATGGATTTTTATCCAAACTTGAGCGCAAGTATCCTTAAAATCATTCAAGTTAAAATTTAATTTCCACTCATGCAGCCGAAGTGTACCTGGTTTAAGGTTGATGGAGCCAATACTCCAAGATCTTCCTTTGAAATCCGCTAAAGGAAAAAGAAGGTGGTAGAGCCCCCGACCAAGGGACACGCACTTGAACTCGTCAAAACCCCAAATAGAAGCTAGTCGGGAGGTAAGGTTCGTTAGTTTCCAGGGTTCCATACCTTTCATCAAAGTGATGCGAGCAATAATCGAGTGTTTGCATAGATCAAGCCTTGCTGAGATTGCATCATCTGATGTCGAAACATGGGCAGTTGATCCCTTCCGGATGATTCTGTGTGGACCACGATTCGCAAGAGGGATGAAGGATCCCCCCGAGAAACCTTCGAATGCTGAGAGATCTTTTAGGGTTTGTGCTTCACAATTATTCTTCCTATCTGTTGCAGCCAAACCTTGCGAGATACCATGGCGATTCGAAACAAACGTACGAAGATTTACACTATGCGGGTGGATTAGGGCAGGCGCGTCGTCGGGAGCCCACGGCAGCCTCCTATACGGTTCCTCCATCTCTATATGTTTTTTTTTTTTTTATAAAAGATAATATATTACTGATCAAGCAAACCAGACCTACAAAGTCAATCAGGAAACGAGTCCATCCAACAATGATCACCTCAAGATTTCTCAAAACAAGCCAAACAATAAGCTTCCATATTCCCTCCTAAAATTTGCATGCAGCAAAGCATTCGGTTAATGATCAGATCTTCCTCAAGGTAAGTCCATACGGTTGAGACGCGTCGTACTTTGAAGCTAGAGCGTTCACTACTTCAAGGCAGTTGGATTCCACCAAAACATTGGGCCAATTTTTTGAACGGGCAAAAATGATCCCATGTAGGATGGCAGAGGTCTCCGTCACCACAGGGCTCCATGAGAAAGGCACAACCCGACACTGAGATTCCACAATCTGGTCAAAACTATTATGAGCAATGAGTTCAATACCGACCCTGGAATTAGCGAAGACATCAACATCTGTATTGATCTTGAGGAAACCCTTAGGGGGGAGACCAACAAGGAGCCGGCTGCCGAGTGTTGCCCAAAAGAGGCACTGAATCGTTATTCTTCCAACCGTTCATCAATTCTCTAGCCCTATCCACCCAAAGACGATCATGGGTCACCTTCATTTGGAAAATGCGACCATTTCATCGAGTCCACACTAACCAAACAATTGTGCAGATCAACCCCACCACTCTCGGTTCAAGATAAGCCACCAATTTAACCAGATTTTGGACCAGCCCAATTGAAAAATCAAAGAACAAACCAAAATCTCGTTTTCAGGCCTTCCACACCCATTCCACCTCACGACAGGAAAGAATTGCATGCAAAGGGGGGATTCCACCTCCTGGAGGCAAAACAGACAGGTGTCATCCTCCGCCAAATGTCGTCGCACTAAAAAGTCACGGGTTGGGAGAACCCCAGAGCAAACCTGCCACCAAAAAAATTTCACCTTAGGGGGGGCAGTGAGCGCCCAAATAATCTTTCATCGATTATCAGGACAGTCCGGTGCCACTCCTTGGACCCGCATTTTGTAACCCGAGCGGACAGAATATCTGCCATGAGACTCCCAGGTCCAGTAAAGTTGGTCAATGCCCATCCCTGGTGTGAGAGGAATACTTAGGATAAGCTGACAGTCAACCTCATTAAACCAGCTGAAAAGCTTCCCACGATCCCAGTCCTCAAGCGAGTCATTGATCAGATCTCGTACCCTTGCATCTTCGAAACCAGGAACAATAGTCGAAGAGAGATTATGGTTAATGCCATTTGCCAGTCAAGAGTCCTTCCAAACATGAACATTATGTCCGTCAGCAATTCTCCAGATGCAGCCCATGTCAAGGAGGGCTTTTGTGCCCCAGATGCTTCTCCACAAAAAACTCGGCCTTGGCCCCAACTGGGCATGCAAGAAGTCAGAATGAAGGAAATATTTTGCTCACAGAACCTTTGAGAACAAGGCACATGGATGGGAGAGGAGGCGACATCCTTGCTTTGCCAGAAGAGCCTCGTTAAACCATTTGAGATTCCTAAAGCCAAGGACCCCACAAAATTTTGAAACGCACAGCTTCTCCCAAGACATCCAGTGTGAGTTATGTTTTCCCTCATAAGACCCCCACCAAAAATTGGTCAACCGGGAGTGGATCTGATCAATGAGAGTTTCCGGGAATTTAAATAGCGACATAGCATAAGAAGGGATTGCTTGGGCCACTGACTTCACGAGAACTTCCTTACCCGCCTTGGAAATCTTCTTACTAGACCAAAGACAAATCGGATTATCCACCCTATCCATAATTGAGGTGAACACTTGTTTCTTTGACCTACCAACAAGGGTCAGGAGGCCAAGGTACTTAGGATGCTTCTCAACCAGCAGAAAACCACACATTCTCTGCAGCTCCTCTCTCTTGACTTGTGGGATGCCTTTACTGAAAGATAAATCTGATTTCGAAGGATTAAGACGTTGCCCAGAATCCCTTTCATATAGATTGATGATATGCAACACTGAACTGCATTCTTGCAGGGTAGCATGAGAAAAAAGAAGGCTATCATCTGCAAAGAAGAGATGGGATATAGGGGGGAATTTCTACATACCTTAGCACCATGGATAATTCCTTGATCCGCCGCCTTCAAAAGGAGGTGAGAAAAAACATCAGCCATCAGAATGAAGAGATAAGGTGACAAGGGATCCCCTTGTCTCAAACCTCTCGACGGTTTAAAGCTCTCTGAAGGGGCCCCATTAATATTAATTATGTAGGAAACAGACGAAACACAATTCATGATATTAGAAACCCATCTCGTCCCAAAGCCTAACTTGGAGAGAACAAGTTCAAGAAAATGTCATTCAACTCTATCATAAGCTTTCATCATATCTAATTTCATTGCCATGATGCATCTCTTAGAAGAGGAACGAGTTTTCATAGAGTGGAAAACTTCAAAAGCGATGGAAGCATTATCAATAATGGATCTCTTTGGAACAAAAGCACTTTGGTTATTAGAAACAATCAACGGGAGGAAGTCCCTAAGTCTGGTAACCAAGATTTTGGAGAAAATTTTGTAAACCACATTGCACAGACTGATTGGCCGAAACTCTGAGACTTTCTAAGGGCACTGAGTTTTTAGGATAAGAGTAATAAGAGTTTCATTAAGGGATTCAAGAGATTCTCTACCTGCCCACACCTCCTTTAGCAGGGCCACAACATCAGGTCCAACGATATGCCAAAAGCGTTTAAAGAACAGAGCATGAAACCCACCAGGCCTCGGGGCCTTGGTAGAGTGAATAAGATGCAGAGCACCAAAAACTTCATCGTCAGAGATATCTCTTTCCAAATGACGATTCATATCTTCCGTAACCAACTTTGGGATGCATCTAGTCAGACTTTTAGGAGTGCTGATGCTTTCCGCTTCATAGAGTTTGTTGAAAAAATTCAGGATGATGGAGTGAATATCCTTGATATCATGAACAACTCTCATGTTGGGATCCTCCAGATGTGCGATATGATTTTTCTTTCTCCGTGCAGACGCTCTGTGGTGAAAGTAGTTGGTATTTTGATCGCCATCTCTGATGTGAGACTCTCTTGCCCGAAGAAACTAGAAACCCTACTTCTCCCTCAGCGCTGCATTAAGATTCTTTTCTACAATGGATATATTTTCAAGAACAGAGGCAGAACAAGGAGAAGAGTGGAGTCGCTTTAAGCAAGTCTCAGCCTCATTAATGTGTCTGTCAAAGTCTCCGAACCTCACTGAGCTCCACTTCTGTAAGCAAGACGCCGTATTGAGTATATTAGACATGATGCACCAATTCGGTCCCTCCCATGCCGCTTGGACCACCTTTTCACAGTTGTTGTCTTGGAGCCACATACTTTCAAATCGAAATGTCTGCACAGGCCTCCTCTTTTGCCCTTGAGAGAGTGCCGGCAAGATAATTGGACAATGGTCAGAAGAGACAGGGGGTAGGTGAACAATAGAGAAGGCATGAAAAAGAGAAGTTCACTCATCATTCCCAACAAATCTATCCAACCTTTCCGCAAGACGGTTCTCCATTGACCTACCCCGCCTCCAGGTGAACGGAGAGCCAGAAAACCCGAGGTCATGAAGAGAGTTCGACAAAAGAGAATTCCTAAACCCATCCATAGCAGCGCCACTCCTCACGCGTCCCCCTTCTTTTTCATGATGAAAAAGGACCTCATTGAAATCCCCCCCGATCAGAAGAGGGCCAGGTAAAGAGTTTCGTAGCTGATTTAAAAGGGCCCATAATTTGTGCTTATCATTCCCACCCAGCCACTCCATGCACACTCATCTACTCGTCCTTTGCCCCTATCACCCATCGGCCACTCCATGCACCCTCGTCCACTCGTCCTTCACCCCTGTCACCCCACCGCCCTCGCCTTCTCCTACCCCAACCTCACACTCGTCCCCTCTGACCCTCCGCGCTCGCCCTAGCCACCTCGGCTCCCGACTTCTATCCAACCTTCGGTCCTTCTTCTTCTCCCCGCGGCGCGCGACCCTCCCGACTCACACGCCTCCTACAGGTCCGCGCTCTCCCCCAGCCACCTCTGGCTCCTCCACGCTCGCCCCCAGCCGCCTACAGTCCCTCCGTGATCTAGCCCTCCACCTCTCGCCCCCTTCAGGTCCCCGCCGCCCTCATCTCATGCTCCCCGAGGAATTCTCGGTCTGGAAAAGCCTAAGAAACCGACCCCCTTTATCAGGACTTGTTTTAGTAGTGCTGATAAATTGGGGTCTTTATCAACACTTTTCTTACTAGCATTGATAAAGGGTATATTTCAAAAAAAAAATTCATTAAAAACAATATATTAATTATTAAATATAATATATATGTATTAAATATGTTTTAGATAAGTATAAATAGATATTTACACTTAATATATAAGATATTTAGTGAAATATGATTATAAATAATTAAAAATATATATTATTAATCAATAATTTTGCTAATTATTATCGACTAATAGTCATTTAACAACAATTTGAAGACACAAAAAATTAAAAAAATTAATAAAAGATATAAAATAAGTTAAAAACGTAACTCAAACTTCAAACGACCGTAACTTTTGATTTGGGTGTCCGTTTGAGCTCTACCACATATTAAATCAAATCCTGTGACGAGCTCTACGTGATGGTGAATCAAGGGAACCTTTTGTCACATTTTTTTAGGCAAAAAAAAACCAAGAAGGCCTCAAAAACTGAGTTTTTAGTTGGGATATCCAAATTTTTTAATATTCGATGGATTTTCAGCCTCACTTGAGGGTTTTTTTTCCTTTTTTAGTGGGGAATGAATTTATTCCCAGAGATTACATTCATATTGATATTATGGATTTGAAATATTATTGTTTTTCATAATATACTGTTATTTATAATGAAATATATAACAATATATACATTTTTTTATATATTCACACATAAAAATTTAATTTTATAAATAAATAATTAAACATATTTACATATAAAATATATTTCTCAATATATAAGGCTTTTCTAAATAAAAACTAATATCCATTTTATTTAAAATATAAATATGTGAATATTTATATACCTACATAATGCGTGTGTGTGTCTATTTGTGTGTGTTTGTATTAACAAAGTGAGATATATTATCTATATATTCTAACATATGTATATACATATTAATATATAATACATGTAAATATATATAAATATGTATAATTATACTTATAGATACAAATATATAATATATGTGTGTGGGGGGGGTGTTGTATATATGTATGTATATATTTATTTATTTATAAACACCAAAAAATATATTTTATAAATGTATTTAATACTGATCTTATAAATATATATTAATATACGAATCATATACGGATGAAATAATATAACTAAATATATATAAATAAATAGATATAAATATATATTAATATACGAATAAATATATAAATATATAAATATAACTATATATGTATATATGTGTGTGTGTATATATATATATATATTGAGCTAATTTTATGTCTTTAAATTTAGTCTTTCTCCTACCTCTTCTATTTTATGACTTTTGACATGAAATAAATGTCAAAACAATATTTAATAGTGATGAATGCAATTGAATCAGATTAAAACAATCCAATTTATAGATTGAGGTTATTCTTAATGTGTATTTATTTAATCTCACACTCCTATCTGAGATTTTAAGTCTATATAAATAAATTCAAATGAGATGGATTATATTTTTAGAATCTTTATTTCAAGAGATTTAAATAGACATATTATTTTTAATTTTTTGAATTCAAGATCGGAAGAGAATTTAGAGCGAGGTTTTATCATTATTTTTTATTAACATTTTACACACATCAAACAGTGAAGACAAAAATTTAAAATAATATACGATTATTTATATTAAAAATAAATGAGTCCAACGAGACTATGAATGGAACGATCCCATGTAAAAATTTAAAGATATTGACAAGAGAAATATTTATGAATTATACCGCCTCTCAGAATTTATTGGCCCATAATAAATGATTTTGATACTGAATGTTATATTTTTTAAATCCTTGTATCAAAAAAAATTTGACAATTTTTTTGAAAAAAAAGTCAAATCACTAATTGAATTGACGCTTGAACAACCCAGATTCCCAAATATAAAAACCCGACACCCCTTTAACTAAAAAAAATTAAAAAACCCCACCTGCTAAAATTGCCTCTCTAATATTTTAAGTCCATACAAATAAATTCAAATGAAATGGATTATATTTTTAGAATATTTATTTCAAGAGATTTCACTAGACATGTTATTTTTAATTTTTTTGAATTCAAGTTCGGAAGGCAATCTAGAGGGAGGTTTTATCATTATTTTCTATTAACATTTTACACACATCAAAGAGTGAAGAATAGAATTTAAAATAATATATGATTATTTATATTAAAAATAAATGAGTCCAACGAGACTATGAATGGAACAATCCCATGTAAAAATTTAAAGATATTAACGGGAGAAATTTTTATGAATTATACCATCTCTAAGAATTTTTTGGCCCATAATAAATGATTTTTATACTAAATTTTATATTTTTTAAATCCTTGTATCAAGAAAAATCTAAGAATTTATGATTTGTATCAATAGAACCAACAAAAATCTGTGATTTTTTAAAATCCTTGTATCAAGGAGAATTTAAAATTCATACCACCGAATGAATTGGCGGTTGACCAACCCAAATTCTCAACTATAAAAACCAGAGACCTGTTCCCCTTTAACTAAAAAAAAGTTAAAAAACCCCATCGACTAGAATTTTATACTTCGCTTCGATTCCTTCGTCAATGTCAATGTCTGCATCGACTGCCCCCATCGCCCCCAAGAGGAGCGACATTGACTTCCTGCCTAGAGAGTCCAGCGGCTTCAATGTCGACAAGTGTAGCTGCGATAGGGATATGAAGAAGGGTGGTGGCAGTTCCGCTGTCTTGCTTTGCCGGAGCCGGAGGGTAAGTGCGCGTTCTGAGAAGCTGAGATGGCGAACCCTACTCCGTGTGTGAATGAATATTCTCTTGATCCTCCTTCTGCTTCAAGGATTCCAGACGGTGAAGATGTTTCAATTACAGGTGGATTCGGTGGATAGGAAGTTTTTGAATGAAATTGAGGGTTTAAAGTAGGAGTTTAATAAGAAGATCGAGGAGATGAGCGTTGAATTGGTGAATGGGTGCCGAGGTTGGATTCTATGGGCAAAGGTCTGGAGAACTCTATGACCGAAATGAATAATAAAAGGATTACTTTGGATGATGAAATAGGTGCAACAAATATGGTTGTTGATGAGGATATTGAGAGGCATGCTGTAGACGGGGTTGGGATGGTTGATTATGCATTGGCATCTATTGGGGGCACAGTTGTTTTTCATTCAAAGCCCCAGATCACCAGGAATAGTGGTGCATGGTTTTTCTTTAAAAAATCAAAGGGGGTTTACAGTGACGCCGTGAAGATGCTGAAACCTAGATTTGGTGAGCCACCCAAGTGTTTTCCACTGAAAGGAAGTAGTGGGTTTGTCCAGATCAGGCTGAGGATGGCTATAGTTCCCAAGGCTATTACCTTGGAGCACGTGAGGGAGAGTGTAGCTTATGATAGGTCAAGTGCACCCAAGGAGTGCCGGATCTCGAGGTGGATGGAGGATCCCAACCCTAAGTCCTTGATCTCATGGTGGATCAAGGGTCCCTACCCCAAGTCCACGGATGGTCCGGATGGAAAGATCCCACTCGTTGAGTCCACTTATGACCTCCAAAAGAGCAATGCACATACCTTCAAGGTAGCGGAATCTGGTGACTCGGGCCTAGTGGACATGCTCTAGCTCGACATTGTGTCAAACCATGGGAACCCTAAGCACACCTGCATCTACCGGCTGTTAGTGCATGGCCGTGAACCAAGCCCCCTTCCACCTTGAACTGGCCACACCGCTCCCAGTATCTGCTTTTGGTTTTCAATTTTCTATTAGTCATTCAGGTCCAAGTGACCAGTTTTATATAGGTCTCCCTCCATTATTTCTCCTTTCATTTATCTCATTAAATTTCATTTCAAAAAAAAATCAAATAATGTGACTTCTTATGTTATGATGTGGATTCGTTGTATTGACATGAGCTTTTAAAAATTCTTATGATGGTAAAGATGTTTTATGATGACAACGTGAACAAATAATGTGTATCATAAATAAAAGAATTAGATAATGATTTTTTCTTGTGCTAAATTAAATATTAATAATTTAATGATTAAACTGTTTGAAACAAATAAAATTTATAAAAAATAAAACATGCATCTTATGATAATTGTATCAGTCCGACCTATACATGTGACCTAATAGTTGGTTAAAAACCCCTTTCATGCGATGATCATATCTCATATATAAAACATCATTACCTTAATGCACTACATCGAGTGAAATCTACCAATCCTCGGTCAAAACCCCCATAACCCCTCTCTAACTCAGCCAAAATTATAAAGAGGTAGAAAATAAATATAAAACCACAACGTAATGGGCTTAATGCTCACTGGGACTTCGGGAAATGTAATGGGTCTCCCTATACCCAGTTAAAGAGGTCTTTGCTTTGATTTAATAATAAATGAGGCTAAAAAAACCACAACGATTGCCTTTTTATCATTAATACAAAATTATATTCTATGGAATATGTATATGTGTATTTTGGTGATAAAAAAACTTATAACATTCTTATCCAATAGTTAAATTTGGAACCCCACTTAGTAGATATATGATGCATTTTTCCAAACCATGTAAACATTTTGTGCTAGATTTTTTTCTTTTTGTTTTCTACCTAATTTCCATAAGGCAAGTAACCAAAATGTACGTACAAATAAAAATTAAATCTAAAACTGAATCATGTTTTTTAAATACCGTGTTTTATAATATACCAAGAAAATTAAAGAATTTTCTGATAAAATTTTAGTAATATACATGGTTTTTAAAAGGTGAGGGTCATGCCCAATTTATTAAAGAAAATAAAATAAAGAGACAATATGAGGGGGAGAAATGACAGAAGCATGCTAAAACAAACTCAGGAACTCGACCAACTCAACTATCCTAACAATTTTTTATTATCATTTTTTAATTAATATATATTAAAGATTTCATGACCTATTTTAACTAATTTTTTTAGAAGTGTGAAAAATAATAATACATTTATGAAACATGAATAATTATTCAATGATTAAATCTATAAAGTTTTCCTATGTTTAGTGGAATACAATTTATAAAACAATATCAATTAATTATTACATCTAAAAAATATTTAATGATTCAATAAAAAAAAATTCATTCATTATAAAAATGTTGTGTCAATAACATGCATATTATTTTTAATGAAATCACATTATACATAATTTTTTCATTATTGAAAGACGCATACCTTTCTTATATTTATTGAAATCACAAAACAAGTAATTTTTTACTGAATTGAAGAACATATATCTCATTTATTTTTCATTCAATCACAAAATAAGTATTTTTATCTTAATTTCAAGGAATGATTCTTATTTATTTTTTAAGAAATATCATAACATATATTTTTTTCCCAATTGAAGAACTTAACTTCATCTTATTTTTCATGTAATTACAATTCAAATATTATGTGTTTAATTGAAGCATGTGTCATTTTTTATAGATTTTAAAATAATTTTTTGATTAAATGAAACACGTTGTTTTTTCTTTGACTGAAAATTTATTTTCTATTTGATTTTTGAAGCACCCGCAGGATAACCGTCCGAACGCCACACCAGTCGTCGAAGCCCGTCTGAGCCCATCATAGTCGCCGTAAACCTTAATCACCAAGTCGTCGTCATCGTCCCACAGCGAACCAGAAACCAAACCATCAAAGCTTAGCACATCGAACACATACCCATCAGACACGATATTGTTGTGAAAAACATTGATGACTGCCACAAAAACCATACATGAACATAAACTGAGTAATTTTTTATTTTGGGTTTTACGAAAAAAAATATTCAGGAAAGGGGATCAGGGTACCACTATTTTCAAAAATGGGTCTGGGATGTGTGAACGGCGTTCACACATCCTTCACTGACCAGCTGAAGGATGCGTGAACGGCGTTCACGCATTCGACCGAGAAAGTTTATAAAAGGAGCCCCCCCCCCCCTCAAAAACCATTGTTCTCCTCTGGTTTTTGTTGCGAAGCCCTGTGGAAATTCTTTCTCAAAAAATATTTGCTGCTTTTATTAAGGTAAAATTTCTATTTAACATTTTAATTGTTTTAATTGTGTTTATTTATTTCATTTGTATGTTTAATTGTGTGTATGATTTATTTATTTCATATGTTATGCATGATGTGTAATGTTTTGTATGATTTAATTTTCTAGATGTTGAATGTTTGTATGATTTAATTTTTTTAATGTATGTTGTCTGAATATTGAATGTTTTCTGTTATGTCTAAAGTGTTGAATGTTTAGGAAAAGTAATTTATGTTAGAGAAATTTATTTTAATGAATGGTTTTGATGTAAATGTAAATTATATTACTTTTATTTACTAGTAATAATATTTTTAATCAATAAAGTAGAAAATATATTGACTTATATTTTGAAAAGTAGAAGAATGGCCAAAAACATTACAATTTCATAAAATTTAAAATAAAAAAAGTGTTTATTATGTAAATCTCAATTATATCATTTATAATAAAATTTATTAAAATTTATTAATAATTATATATATATATACATGAAGTTAAATTTTTGGAAAAGAGGTGTAGTATTTAATATAGATTTCATTTAGTAATAGATAAAGTTATATAATATGGATAATATAATAATTATACCAAAAAACATGGTATGAGTGATGAATGATCTTGAGATGACCGACCATGCATAATTGAAATTTCATGTTTTATTTTGTGTATGTTGTTATTCAATTTGTAATAATTGCATTTTTTCCGCATTGATGACCTGCGAGTCATCTCTCAGTAAGTGTAAGGACCTGCGTGTCCGCTTAAAAAATTTTATGTATTTCATACCCTTAGACCCTCTCACATGCATGTGAGTAAATTTGTAATTAAAAGACAGACACCCCTGAAGAGGTGTCCCCGAACAGGCTTCCCCGAAGAGGTGTCCACGAAGAGGAATTCGAGAACTCGTTCGAGAAGTGGCATTGTTGTTTGGCAGGAGATTGGAGGTTGTTGAAATATTTGATAATAGAGACAAGAGTCCACCCATAGGTTGTGGTTAGTTTATCAGATAATGATAAACTAATCATAAGTCTCAAGATCAAGTCATGATTATATATTCATAAGTAATTAAAATTTATGAAACATTATATTAAATTTGCTTTTGTGCTAATATCATAATCACTATACCTTAACAGTGATAAATCAATACATAAAAAAGTCTCAAGATAATAAATTATTCAAAACCATATTAAATAATTTAAAATTTTAATGTTGTATATAATATTTTTTAAATTATTTTTTATAGGTAATTATGTCTGCTCAAATATTTTTCAATGGTGAGGTAATTTATACCGAGCAGGGTTTTAGCTACAGTGTGCCACCTGCCAAAGTTGTAAATCTCCATGGTTGTATGACATTGGATGCAGTTCGAAATAAGATTCATAGTCGGTTAAAACTGAGGGCTGAACAAGCAATCACTTCAATTAGATACCGACATCTTCAATATCCTGAGCGTCTGTGGCACAGCGAGTACCCTATATTCGATGATGAGGATTGGATGTAGGCTTCTCAGTTATTCAGAAAATAGTGTATTAATGGTTTTATGGATTTTTTTTTTTCATTTCTGATATTGATGTGGTGAAATAAATTACTACAGAACCATGATTTGTGAGCTCTGTAGAAGCTGGTCCTTCACAGTAGTCTTATTCATTGCCTCCTCCACATATGACTCCTATGGAAGAATGTTATGAGGAAGATGATCAAAATTTTGAAGGAAATGTAGATGACATCCCTTTGTGTGCTGATATAGTGCATGGAAGTTTATCTGAGGAAGAAGAATCTGGGGAGTCATCAGGAGATGATGTGGTTGGGAATGAACCTTCTTAGGTTCCTTTTAGAGATATGAATCCACTACATCCACCAGTTAGTGGTAATCAACCTTCAGTTTTGAGTTCCTTAGTTGGAGGAATGTCTTGTGAACAAAATTTTGATTGGGATTTCATTACACCAGCTTCTGAATTCCCTGGCATTATAGGGAATAGGCCTGCATCAAATGATAATGCCATATATGTTGGGCAGGAGTTCAAAAGTAAATAGGCCATAAAAAATGTGATAAAGCAATACCACATTGAGCGACATTTCACATTTGTGGTTGATGAGTCAAAGAAGACCAAATATCTCATTCGTTGTGAAAAATATGGGTCGGAATGTAAATTTCGATTAAGAGAAATATTTGATAAATATTATGGATGTTGGAAGATAACCAAATTAGAAGGCCCACACACTTGTCTGTATCCGATCTTGGCAAAAGATCACTCTTCCCTTGATGCAGAGTTTATATCTACTTTTATTTGTGAGATGATACGAACAAGTCAGGATGTTCCTGTTGCCCTTGTTCAAGAAATAATTCAACAGTTGTATAACTATAAGATATCATACAACAAATCTTGGAATGAAAAACAAAAATCCATTGTAAAAGTGTATGGTGATTGGGATGAGTCTTATGCGATGTTTCCATAGCTTATGGAATTGTTGTCTCTCAATAATCAGATTGTTTATCATTTGGACAGTGTTGAGTATGTATCCCAGAATCATCGAGTTGATCGGTCAAAGGTGAAGTTCAATAGGCTTTTTTGGGCATTCAGACCGTGCATTGTTGTGTTTCCCTATTGTAAACAATTTATTCAGGTAGATGGCACATCCCTTTTTAGAAAGTATACAGGTGTTCTACTCATTGCTGCCACATAGGATGGTAATCGATCTCCTCTGCCACTTGCTTTTTCTATTGTTGAAAAAGAAAATTTTGAATGCTGGAGCTGGTTCTTGGCATGTGTACGTGTTCATGTCATGCAAAAACAGGGCGTGTGTCTGATATCTGATCATCATCGAGCAATTATAGAGGCCGTGAGTAGTAATGGGGTTTCTTGGAATAAGCCGAATGCTTATCACCATTATTGCATTAGACATATTTTAAGTAACGTGCATAAAATTTTTAGAGATGAGGCCATAAAGAAGGCGATCCTCAAGTTGGGTATGGTTTTCTAAACTTGTTTTTTTAACAAAATTTAATATCTATTTTAATACATTATTATCTTATGGTTTCAGCATATGAACCCCAACAAGAAAGGTTTGATCGACGTCTTGAAGATATTTGAACAGTTAATGAGGAGGTATATGAATATATGATGCAAATTTCAAAGGAAAAATGGTCATTAGCACACGATGGTGGCTTGAGATATGGTCATATGACCACTAATATAGTGGAGTGCATAAATGGGGTCCTCAAGGGTGTGTGCAAACTCCCAATCACAGGGTTAGTGCAGGAGACATTTTTTAGATGTGTTCACTACTTTGTTTACCAGTCCCAAAAGGCCTACCAGAGGATGGAAAATGGAATAATTTTTACTCAGAATTTTCAAAGTGATATTGACCGGATATGGAATGAGGCTTCAAGATGGAATGTTATAGCCTTTGTCAGGGAAAAGAGGAGCTTTTGGGTAAGACAATGCTATGACCAGGGTACATGCACTAATGGTGGAGTGTTTGTCGTGATGTTGGACAACAGGTACTGTGATTGCGACAACTTTCAGGCATTGAGATATCTATGTGTACATGTTATTGCAGCTTGCACTTCAGTAAATATATCATGGGGGGCATATGTTGACCCGGTGTATCACATGAGCACTTTGGTTAACTGTTATAGTGCTGTTTGGATGCCTGTTGGTGACTTCCATTCTATCACATTGCCTGTTGATCAACCGACCATCGTCCCTGATATTTCCAGGTTTTCATAAGTTGGTTTTGGTTTCATTTATGATTTTTTCAATGTCTATCAGTTTTAAAATTATTGGCTTTATGCTACCAAGTTGCGGCCCCGAGGAAGACCAAAGTCAACTCACATCAGAAATGAGATGGATTGGCCTCAGCAACGAGGATGGAGAATATGATGCAGTATTTGTCACGCATAAGGACATACTCATAAGAGATGTCCCCAAGTGGTAGGACAGAGTTCCACATCTCGTCATCCATGATCGAGTCTATGTACCTGCCCCATTTTTGAGATGTTTGAATTTTGGTTTGTCACATTTTTGGATTTTATCATAAAGAATTTTATGATACTAAAACTATTAAAAAAATAAACACCAAACGAAAATGAATATATCATGCTTCCACATCTTCAATGCAGGTTTTTCATCACTGCTGCTTTATTTTCTACCTTATTTTTATTGTTGTAGTTTTTTTTAAAATAAAAGTTTACAATTTTTATTCAATTCACTATTAAAAAGTAATGATGATATAATGTATGCATATGATAGGTTTTCCATTGCTTACATATCAGGCTACTCATGTATCGTGGATGCTTTTAGAGGGACATCCTATGCCTCCCTTGAGTGTACGTAGATCTCACCATTTCCATCATACTGCACCACCTCTCACTATCATCCCCCATCTTCGTTGAGATAGATTCTATGGAGTAGCGATGTGTGACTTCACATTTCTTGATCATCAGCTCATTTCCGCACTTGTAGTGAGATAGAGGCCAAAGTCACATACTTTCCATTTCAGTGAGGGGGAGATGACTATTACGTTACAGGATGTGGCCATTATGTTGGGCCTCCCTATCGACGGACATGCTTTGACATGCCGAGTTCCATCAGATTTACCTGAGCTTGTTCATAGACTACTGGGCATAGAGGTCCAGGATGATGGCTAGACCATCGTCGGTGGTAGATTGCGGATGCCTTGGTTAGACCAGCACATCACACATTTACCAGATGATGCTGATGACATCACCGTGCTATGATTTTCACGCGCATATATTTTGAGGCTGATCGGTGGGACGCTTTTTGTTGACCACTCTACTACTTTTGTGCACCTGATGTATTTATCTTTTTTGGAGGATTTGAACCAGGTAGGCCGGTATAGCTGGGGGTCTTCCTACCTAGCATATACATATAGGGCCCTATGCAGTGCATGTCACATCGATAAGATGCAGATCATAGGATGCATGGTTCTTTTGCAGATGTGGGTATGGGAGTACATCCCTCGTTTAGCTCCACATGCTCGTGCGCCATTACTCATTGATATTGTAGAAGAGGCTCCACATGGACGTTGGTATGTTATTAATTCCTTCTAATATCTAACTTAATTGTATAATATTCTATTATGAAATGTAAAAATAAAAATGTTATCTACAGGTGGAGTCAGGCGCATCGACATTCAGATTCTCCCAGACATGATGTTCACGCCTACAGACTTATGTTAGACAGAATTCGACCATACGATGTAAGTGATTATTATTTATATTGTTAAATATTTAATCTTTACTGTACATCTATTCATTTATTAATTGATTATTCATTTTTTCTTTCAGATTACATGGATTCCATATACAGATGTAGTCCTTCAGAGTCTCCCGCCGTACTGTACAACGATGCTTGCTATAGGCTCCTGCAGGGTTCCACTGATTCATTTTCATATAGTCGAGTGGCATCAAACGGATAGGGTTATGAGGTAGTTTGGATTCCTTCAGCCAGTTCATGACCCGCCCAGTCAGTTGGATTCATTGCATTCCCTGAAGATTTCAGGGAAAAGGGATTTTGATTGGAGGAGCTACCATGCCAGATATGTTGCGTTATGGGACAGACGATGGGAGTCCCAGTTGCAAGGGGCAGAGACAGTACGTTTTCATTTAACGGATCAGATGGATTATGCAGGTTGGTACATCAGGTCCCCCATCAGATTTCTGACACGACACAGATGAGGCTTTCATGACTTGGTATGCATTCTTCCTTTCACTGTTCAACAGATTTTTTATTCATATTAGTTAACAATGGAATTTGTTTCACAAGATGCTCGTATTTATCATCTACTTCATATGTCTGATCCAGTGGAGGGAGCTACCTTTGACCAAGCATATTTTCACACCCTTGTGCGATAGATGCTACCGTCGATGGATGAGATTTATCATGGCATTTTCTTTGATCCACCACCTGCTGTGGAGGCTGCAGAGCCTACTGAGCCTCACATAGATGTACCTGGGGGTGACGACCCTGTTATGGATGTTGTTGTTTCATAGGAGGAGGCTTCCCAGCTTGCTCATCCACATGTTATTGTTCCACTGGAGGAGGGTGTTTAGCATGATCAGTCAGATGCTCCTCCAGCTTCTCAGGCACAACCACAGGTACTTACAGACGATGACTGGATTGAGTTCGATGTTTTATTGCAGCCACCTGCAGCAGAGCAGCCATCTACTTCCTATGTTGGTGAGAGTTCCAGCCAGCTTCCACTATCCTTAGATGTGGGCCAGGGTACAGGCGGTGAGACTGTACATCCACCGCCTGTCACACAAGAGGATGTGGAGGTGGCTGTCGATGAGGATGAGCAACGTACTCCAGAGCATAGACATAGACAGACATAGCGTGGGAGCATCCAGTATACGCCTGGTTATGGGATAGAGGATCATCCATGACAGAGGTGTAGATTAGGTTGATATTTGACTTATGATACATTTTGTATGTGTCTTACTATTATCAATTATAGACTTCTATTATTTTTTTAATAAGTGTCTTACTGTTATCAAATTATCTACCAATATATATATATGTATAATAAATAATATGATTAAATTAAATAATAAATATTAATTATATTAATAATTTCGAAATCAAATAGATTCTGGATTAAAAGATGCGTGAACTTGATGAAATATTGAAAAATATTATTGATCTCAATGATTTAAAATTAGATGTAAAATCCTAGAATATCATGGAACACGATTATTTGTTTACAAAAATTAAATTGCATGAAAAAGAATTTGAATGAATAATGGATATTTGTAAAGAGTATATGATTATGATTGAAGATCAGAATAACTAAAATATGAATTAGAAGTTCATTTGGCCAATTTTGAGAAGATACATATTCAGACTTTATAAAAGGAAACAATTTCTACTGGTACGCAATCTAAAGAGTGAGATTATTGAGTATGCATCTCAAAACTTAGTTTTACAGTAAGTAAAGGACGAATGAAAGAGGTAAAAGAGGATGATTAAACTATTACCCATTAAAATATAAAACATCACCATGCAATTCATCATAGGTCTTATAAATACTTACATTATAAATAATTCCATTCAGTTTATAGTTGATCAACTTACAATGCTTTCTTACTTCATTACTATTTGAGAGTATTTCACTCTATAAACATACCAATATATAAATAAAGAGGTAAGTTTACATGGATTAAATCTTTATATTATATCTAATAGAGACCCAAGTATCTCTATGATGTTTTTGGGAATTATTTAATATGCATTGGATACAAAAATGAGGTTTGAACTACTTACCACGCTTAAACTAATAGTAAGTCTAAAAGGATCATTCATAGGCTTGTAGATCAGCTAATATATTTCTTGATCCATTTCAAGGGATATTGTGATCGACAACATTTATTAGTGTAATTCATATATAATAACAGTTTCCACTTTAGAATACAAATGGAACCATATGAGGATCTTTATAGAAGTAGATGTATAACTACAACATGTTGAGATGATGTGAGTGAGTGAAATATGCTAAGATTATATCTTTCTCAATATATGTTAGAGAATACTCAAGCCATTATATTAAAAATTATTTAATGAATATCTATTATTCATGAATATTTATTAATAATTATTAACATTATTTCAATATTTTCTATTATTTAATTGATATTTATTAATATTTCTTAATTTTTACTTTAAGTGTATTAGTTTGTAATTACTAGTTATATATATGGAGAAACATTTGATCTCTCTGTGAGATACGTGAACCCCGTTCACACATCCCTCCTCTTGGGAGGATGCGTGAACGGGGTTCACGCATCTTCAGTGGGGGCTGGGATGCATGAACGCCCTTCATGCATCCTTCCACAACAAAGGATGCATGAACGACATTCATGCATCCCAAAACCATTTTTAAAAATACCAGAACCCTAATCCCCTTTCCTGAATTCTTTTTTTAGTAAAACCCAAAAAAAAATTACTCAAATAAACCAAACCAGAACGTAACTCAAAACGCGCAAAAAGCCTCGTCGTCCTCCAAACCCCACATCCCAAAACCCCTTTGAACCCACCACTCCGGATCCGACTAGGAGAGGTTTAGAGGCAGTAGAGGGATTTGAGGGATTAGAGGTCAGGGCAGTGCTTTGAACGGTCAGGTACTCCGAATGCCGGCACCATCAACCAAATTGAAACCAAAAGCCAAAAACAGGGGCGAACCGACTGAGGAGCACCCGAAAAGCGTCGACCGCTGAACCACATAGCCCAAAACCACTGAGTTATCAACACGCCAGATCCGACTCTGTTGGAATTTCCTCCAAACTTGAAGAGAGTGCCCTTGTTACGCATATACGCAAACCTGAAGAGAGTGACCTTGAATGGAGCACAAAGGGCAGAACATAGGATAGACTGGGTAGTGGACAGGCTGCGACCAGCTGAAGGAGTCCTTAACACGAAGGGAGATGTGATCCGGGGGAGGGGAGGAGATATCCATTTCAACGCAAATCCTGGCCTCCGACGCATCTTAACAACTCCACGTGCGATCATCTGTGTAGAGGAATCCCCCTAGTGAGTCACCAATAAACTTAAGGAGTCCGGTGTTCTGAAAGGGGAGTGGGAGCCCTGGGAGACTGAGCCAGACCGCCGTGATGGGTCTCTCCATCCCCTTGTGCGCATCCATCAACCAACGAGTAAGACTGAAATGCCATCTACTCGAAGACCTGGGGGCCCAACACCACGCCTAGACGAGGTCATCTTCCGAGCCGAGGACAACAGAAAGGCATTACAATGGATGACCGAGATCTTTAACGGGGAGGAGAGGCCCCATGAGTCAACCATCTGCTAGAAGACTGGGAGCGGAGGCTTCGCCGCACCAAAACAAGCCACTAGAGTCCAAAAGAGGCAGGACGCCGCCTCGGTAAAGGCCGACACAAGGATTTCCACCGACAGACACGAACCCTCGTGGGAGACCTCTGACGGAGGGGGGACACTGCTGGGAAGCAGGGATGCGGAAGGAGATGGGCCGGAGGGCAGAGGACGTCTCTGAAGGAGGGGTCGCGACTTAGGGAAGCACGGGAAGGGCTGGGGTCTGCTGGTAGCCGTGATACGGAAGGAAAACCGTGAGACGATCCAGGATCGAAGGGTGCCGGAGCTGACAAAACCGACCCCAAGCCGGCAGGGGCGGGACTAACAGTCGGGAGAATTTGAAAAATAGGCGGCGCGTGAGACGCGTTCTCCATTTCGCCAAAAAAATTCTAGGAGTTCAATTGCATCTTTTATGTTACATTCATTAAATAATCCAGAATAAAAGTATGGGTATACTTTCTAAATAAAAAGTATGAGGTGTTTAGAACTTTTTTTAGATGGAGTTCCATGGCAGAGAAAGATTTTGGCTATAAGGTTAAATTACTATATTAAAAAGGTATTGAGTACAGAACCAAGTATTTCTAGAGTTTTTTTTTGAGAAAGTGGATTTGGTTTGAGAATATTATGTTAAGGACTTTAGAAAATAATTGAGTTATGAATAGGATGAATAGGACATTGGTGGGAAAATTCTATGAATACGATAAATTCATGAAGGGTTACTTGAGGTGTTTTGGGCGGAATCTATGAACCGTACAGTTAACATAATCAATTGGAGTCCATCATTACCAATTGTACAACAAATTATAGAGATATGTTAGTCTAGAAATAAGGTTTATTTCAATAACCTCAAATTATTCAGTATGCTTGCCTATTTTCATTTTGTTTTTAAATAATGAGATAAAATAGGGGATAAGTCTTGATCATGTTACTTTTTTTTGTTATGGAAATGAAGAGTTTGGTTTTTGAATATGGAAAAATGACTCTTGAAAATTAATTAGAAATAGAAATATAATCTTTAATGAGTGGATCTTATAGAAGGATTAGAACTGAGAAGATAGTTATGATGAAATAAAAGTATCATTGGAATATAAGGGTCACTTAGATGGATATTCAAAAATTATGGATTCTCAAAAAAATCCAGTGATCATGGAAGTAACAGAAACACCAAAAAATCCATTGTAGTTATAGGAAGAAGAATGTTAAGTTCTAGTGATTTTTTCCACAACAAATGTACCATAGATTTTAGGTATGGTGATAGTTTTAACTAATTAATAATAACGGATGATAGTGATCTTGAGAGCTCATAAGTGGAGTGGAGTTTAAAGGACTCAAAATAGATGGAGTTATACATGAATGATGGAATTAATTTCCTCCATGTCTCCAGAACATGGGAGCTAGTGGAAATTCATGCTAGGAAGAAAGTATTACAAAAAAATGGGTTTATTGGTTGAAGGAATGGGTGGATGGTGGAAGGTGGTACAAGGATATGCTATTTGTGAAAGGGTTTTAGTAAACAAAAGGTGTAGATTTCTCAAAGATATTTTCACCAGTAGTTAAACATAAGACTATCTAAATGGTGATGAGTATGGTTACTTCAGAAGGACTTAATCTAGAGTAGTCAGACATAAATACAACATTCCTTCATGGGGATTTAGATAAAGAAATTTATTTGGATCATACAGATGGTTTCAAAGTTCAATGAAACTAGGGACTTGTGTGTAAAATCAAATGTAGTTTTTACAGTTTGAATCAAGCACTAGGGAATTAGAATAGGAATTTCAATGAATTTATGGAGTAGGAGAAGTTTATCTGGAGTGTTGTGGATACTTTTTGTTACCGGAATGAGTTTGGTGATATGAATTGGATCAATCTACTTCTATATGTCGATGAAATGTTGATTATAGGTTTGATAAAGGAAATGATTTACATTCTGAAAGTTTAGTTATCCTAAAGTTTTGAGATGAAGGATCCCAGTATGTTGAAGTGGATTTTAGGGATAAGGATCACGAGGAACCAAATTTTCATTACTTTATACCTAAAATAGGAAAACCACATTTGGAAGATATTGGAATGCTTCAGTATAATAAAAGAAAAAATAATTTCCACACCCTTTTTGGACACTATAAGCTTATAAAAGAGAAGTAATAATGAATTTAAGATGAGTTTAAGAACATGGTGAAGGTTATATATGCATCAACTTTCATAAGTTTGATGTGTGCCATGGTTTTTACTCATCCAGACATTACACAAGGAATGGATTTGTGTGTGGGTTTATATCGAACCTTATAAGGGAGTGCTGGTAGGCTATAAAATGGATCCTTTGGTACTTAAATATTTTTGAAATCATAGAACTTTAATTTGGAATATATGAATCATTGCAAGGTCTTAAGAACTCAAACATCAGTGAAGATTCAAAAACACTAAAGAGCACTTCTGGTTATGTGTTTACTTTTGGAAGAAAAGTGATGGGTTAGATGTTAAAGCTTCAACCGATGGTTCCACTCTCAATAAAGGAAGTAGATTAAGTCACATTTATGGAAGTGGGGAAGGATTTAATGTGGATTTAAGAGTTTTTAATGGATATTAGAGTAATTCTATAAGTTTGAAAATTATATTGTGACTCACATAATGAGATTCACTTGGCCATAAATATTATTTTTCATTCTTGAATAATGAACATTCAATTTAAGTATCACTTTATTTGAAAGTTATTGGATGACAGAGTGTTAGACCTACAAAAGATATAGGGAGCAGATAATCTAGTGGGAATGTTGATGAAAATTATTTCCAAGGAAGTACTGGGACAATGCTATGCCTTGATTGGACTTGGATGACAAAAAATTATGGTTAGGAAACTATGATGCTACTAAGATTTAATTCAATAAGTAAGGAAGTGTGTGGAAGCTAATGTAGGATGTAGTTGCAAGATTGGGAAAATGATCTCAGGTGGAATATTATTGGGATAAATACATGTGAGTTTCATTTTTTAGCTAAAGGATCTAAGACCACCAAAAGGAGAAAATATTTAGATCTAATTTTTTGATGTCAAAATGAGGATGATGGAAGTGGCAATGGTTGTACTTTGGGTCATCAGAATCAGGACGAAAATATAATCTAAAAATGTGCAATGGAAGAAAATCCATTGGATGATCCATCTTGGTATATATCTGGAAATATATTTGGAACATGGGAATAGTGTGTTGGATAAGTAGGTTAAAGTGGTGGTATCTTTTAAACAAACAAATATTCGTCTATAAATATTGGCTCGAGTGAGATCCATCCAATAAATATGGGAAAGTGGTGGAAACCGAAAGCATTGGATGGGAATTACAAAAAATGTTGGGTGTAATCAGATTATTATATACTGATAGAGCATTATAACCTTCCCTTTTCCTAGAATAAAAGTAAAGTATAATTCCCCAATGGAGTAAGATGAAATTTTGAACCACATAATCTCATGTTTTGTTCATGTTCCTTGTTTAATTTTGGATTGTTTCAATTTATATTTCTTATCTGAGTCTTCTAAAGGTACTATGTTTTTGTGAGGTGACATGTGTTCTCAATTTACATCCAAGTTCCAATTTTATTCATGTGGGGTTCATTCTAAATCTTTCATTTTTTTGTGATAAGTTTTAGTGGTGTGTCTTCTAATGGTTTACTAAAAAAATTTAAGACCCAACAAATGGAAGAGAAATTAGTGGAATAAAAATTATAACATGAGGAAACCGGTATTTTGAATTTGACCTTAGGTAAATTATCTATTTTCAATTATTAAAACCTCAGGGTGCCTCCCTAAATTATATTTGGGAAACTCATGTGAACTAAGGAAAAATAAGGATATGGGAACTGGTATTAAAATCTTCTTAAGTCAACAAAGCATGTGTGTGTGTGTGATTTTTCCATTAAATAATTGTTTTGGAGTCCTAATAGTCAGCTGCCTAAATTTTTATTTTAATATCCAACTATTTAACTTATTATTAGGGGATACCTTCTGTCTTGGGATGGTTTAGTTATAGGTTTAGTTTCACTCACCTAATAAGTTCTTTGCATAATACATGGTTGGGAAAATCCAATAAATTCTGGTTGATAAAGGAGGCAAAAAGGCTTGTGGAATTCTGAACTTGGATAAAGAAGGGCTAGATGATATATTTGAATTCCATATATGAAGTATAAAGTATGTGCGAAAATAATCAATAGAATGAGAAGCTTAGAGAATATGAATTAATGAAAGTGAAACATGCTAAAATTTTAATCTCACTTAATTCTATTATATTTATAATCCTATAACTAGGGATTTTTCTTGAGAGGAAGTGGGACCCTTTTTAACTTGAGATAAGGTTCCTCATTAAGTGTAGGGGAGTGATCACACCATAATTTTTAAAATTTTATTTTATAATTTTATATAATTTTCACTTTGTAATTATATTAATTCTGAATAAATTTGTTTAAATAAAATCTTTTAAGTTTATTATAAACATGATTTATAGTTGTGATTTTGTAATGATTTAATCATTTTAGAATTAATTTGAAAAAACATATACTAGAATATTTATTTTACATCAATTTTAAGTAATTTATAGAAAATGAATATAGCATGAGTGAACTTATAGAAAATGGAAGAAGATTGAAATTTGGAATAGGATTGGGGATGCATAGAAGTAATCGATATCATGTGTAAAAGTCATTGACATGGACAATGAAGAAGAAATTTTAGGAAGTATGTAATTTCTAATGTAAATACTCTTAAATTGGAAACATAAGATTCATTATTTGTTTTTTAAAGGTTATAAATCCCCTAGGGAAAAGTAACTCTGAAATGTAAGAGTCATCTCAGAGTCATAGTAGAAAAATAGAAAAGTATTAGAGTGTAAGAGTCATCACTTTGAAATGTAAGAGTCATTATTATTAAAACATAAGAGTTATTTTGAGGCATCAGGCTAGGAATTTGGCTAAGTCATCAACATGTAAAAGTAAAAAAATGTTGGTTCATAAGGGTCACCCCCATGAAACCCTGATGATCATAAAGCTAATCAGCCACAATTTGTAAGGGTCATTACTTTGATAAGGGATAAAACTTTTCATTTAATAAGATTCATTTAAAATACTCACTGAAAAAAATTCAAAGTAAAAGAATATTATGTGAAATTTTAAGAGACATTTTTCCCTTTTTAAGGGTTATTTTAAGTTACATAGTAGAATTTTCAAAAAAAATGGATTATGTGAAGGTAAATTTTCCCAGTATATGGATAACTTCTAATCCATCCAAAATTTAAGGTTTGGACACTTATATGAATTTTATTCTCAGTTGTAGTAGGAGAACCCTCATAGAATTTTGGGCATGGAGATCATCTCTGGTCCATGTGAAGCTCATTCGAGGCACTGGGAGATTAATGAAATATATTTTTACACTACTTGGATAAATTGGGAAAAAAGGGGATGTGAAATAATGGAAGGCTCATGATCCAAGGGAAGAATAGGAAATTTTATAACATCAAGGGAACACTATATTCAATCAAGCATGAAGAAGAAAATCATTCCATCTACATGGGGGGATCGAGCATTCCACATTCACATAAAGATCATCTTATCTTAATGAGAGTTCCAAAACATTAAAACTTAATAATAAAAGGAAGCACAACTCATCATCAAAAGGGTTTTTTATTGACTGGAGTTTTCTTTTCATTTATTTACTACTTGTAATTCCTCTAGTGGTGGCGCACTAGACCTGTAGTGGTCGAGCTAAGGAGACATCCCCCACCCCTTTGTTATATGAATTCTTGAAATTAATGGTAATTTATCTTCTATTTTATCTTACTATAATTATTTTAGTGTTGTATATGGTAGGATATTTCTATTATTTATTATGATTTGATTCTTCTTTATTCTCCTCATTTTAGTTTTCACACACAGGTACCCAATATTATCTTCATTTCTCATGTGATGGATGGAAGTATGGATTGATTCAAGAGTAATTGGAAGTTTCTAATTACTTATCTAGGTAATGTAAGAGAGTTCAATGATCATTTCACATCCTAATTTAAGCTGAACACACTGGGTGAGGAAAATTAGTTGAGGTTTTAGCTGGTTAGTGAAAGAGTAGGAGATTTCCATTTAAGTGAATTATGATTGATCAAGTTTGGTGAGGGAATATTTAAGGGGATACTACTATTCTCAAAAATATTTCAACACTCGTTTACTTTCATTAAATCAAAGACATTCTTTATTTTTTTCCTAACACAATTTGAACCCAAACACATAACAAAAAAGAGCACATTGAAAATGGTGCCTCTCTAGAAAAAACCTCACTTACACTATATTTCTTTTCTTAGGTATATATTTCTTTGACCCCTATACCATGAAACCATGGAATTTCAGAATTATTCTCTTGTATTATCATTATTTATAGGGAGGAGTAGTATTGTCCCTTGTTCTTGAGAGTGTTATTGAGAAGTTATCTCTAGGGCCTTTTGAGAATCTCTATGGATAATGTGTTGTGCACAAATATGACATCCAATAATATGATATAATTTGGATTATATACTTAGGGATAGAAAATTAGTAATTGTACATAGGACCTTAATTAATTCTTTATTATAGGAAAACCCCATGTCAATTATTATTATTATCATTATTATTATCATTATTATTATTATTATATTCCATGTCATGCACTAACCCATGAATATTTAAATATCATTTCTTAAATAAAAAAATCAATATTTATTTAAATAGTATTAAGTAAAATATATCATTTCCATTGGTCCCTTAACTCAACCCACCAATCCTCATGGACATTTATCAAAAATAAAATAATAAATATTTATTAAAATAAATAAATATCATTATATTATTCATTTAATAAATAAATACATATTATATTCACTAATTGGAAAATAAATATTTATTTAATATTTAACTCATATATATTTTTATCTCAAATAACAGGTGATGGAATTTATATGATCAATTAAACCTAGATAATTATTAAACAACAATACATGAATGATATTTATTAAAACTATCAAATTCAAATAGAATTTAACTGAGATTTTGGATACACTTAGTGTGTGAGCCTCTAGACCTCTTTCTAAGAGGAATTAGGTGAACTATCCTAAATTACAAGATTTGAATCTAGAAACATGTCAAGGAACCCATAAAGAAATAATTTGATGTCACAATGACAAAAACCTCATATGAACACTTACTGTGTAATATAATCATGTTGTCTCAATATCTCATCAAGAAGGTTTCATACTTGTGTCATCAACCTATATGATTGATATATATTTATTTGAATATATAAAATTAACTCATCAATAAACTTTCAAAACCAAATACTTAATCAAATGGTTCTATTTTAATCAAAGATTCTGAGATATCATCTTCCATAACTTAGAAGGGTAAAATGATTTCTTGACTTATTTTATCAATGTAATATCACTTATGGATTGCACAACATGTTTTACTTATCCATGAGGATATTTCATCATTATTTTTGAAAATAAATTAAAGTACACAATACATGATATACATTAATAATAATATCAAGTCTAAGACCAATACACACATACAAATATAGAAATTTATAATGACACATATAACATGTTTAATTCAAATTGATGGGTATGTGATAATAACCTCACTTCTTGGATATTATGAAGTAAAAAATTCATGAGAATAAGTCTCAATGTCTTATGACCCATCAAAACATGATTATAAAATGTCATTTTTGTCCTATTATATAGATTTAATCTACACCATGGGACTAATGTTTAAGAATATTATCATAATATCTATAGGTTCACATTATAGTAGGGAACTACTATAAACTTTTGATGTGATAGATACTCTAAATACATTATTATATTAATTTTACACATAAAAACAATCATCATGGGATAATATATTTGTTAATATTAAATTATTTGAATATATAGGTAATTAAAAGTAAAGAGTTGGTTGGTTATAAGGTTCAAACTCTAACAACTTTTAGTCTGCTATCTCTCATATGATATTAATTCTTTTATTAAGATAATGATTTAGTCAAATGGCCTTTCATATTATTTTCTAGGAAAATATTATCACTGTGAACTCACCCCTCAAAGAAAAATCCCTCAACAAGTGATATTCCCAATGTATATGCTTTTCCATTGATATTCCCTTGGATAATTTTATAGGACTATCAATGTAGTATTATAAAAATATAGTGTGATATTATCTTTACTTTTAGGAACCACATCAATCTCCTGGATAAATATTCATATCCAAATTAATTCTTTAGCTGCATCAGAATCCACAATATACTTGAAATCTATAGTAGAATTTGAAACCATATATTATTTAAAACTCTTCCATATCACAAATCCTCCATCAATGAAGAACACATTTCCCAAAAATGATTTTAGATCATTATGATCATTCTTGAAATTGGAATATGTGTATCTCCTAATAACCATTTCTTCAACTCTTCCATAAACCATGAATATATCCTTAATAATCCTTCAATATAATCTTTACAACCATCCAATGTGGCTATTAAGGGTCTTCTTGATATCTACTATAACGACCCAAAGTTTCATTAATGGAAAATCCCTCTTGATCCAGTTAAATGTTTCTTTATGAAAAATGTTTTTATAAGATGTCAACTTCTTTAGTTTTATGTTAATATTTGTGACCGTTACTTTTATAGCCGTTGAACAGTGATCACATGAGTAGTATAAATATATGGCTTTAACGAACCTAATTTTACTCAGACAAAGGAAGCGATGGCCTCATCCAGTAGAATTGCCCCATACGAAGCCCATTTGTCGGAGCTCGGAAAAGAGGTGGCGTCTTTGGGCTTCGCCCTTGACCAAGCCCAAGCTGAGCTTCATTATGTCAAGCTCGAACGTGATCGTCTACGGGAAAAGTGGAAGTTGATAGAGATTACCACTCGAGCGATGTTATCCGAGCCGCCCCAAGAGTCTGTCACCATCGCACAACTTACCCTTAGGTCTTTTGCGGCTATTTTAAGGGGTTATGTAACAAATAAGTAGTACCATGTTCATGTACATTATTTTTGTATATAATAATGAATATAATTTCTAGTCATTTTTGATACATTGTAAATAGTTTTTAAAGTACAAATGGTGTTTTTAGTTATTATTTAATTAAGAATTATATTTTATTAAACTAAAGGATTTTTGAATTAAATAATATTTTAATAAAATATTATTATTAATATTAAATTAATTTTTATTAAATATAAATGATCTTATAATTTTATGAATGCAATTAAAATTTTTATTAAGGTTTGAAAGCCATTTCTGTCAAAACCCGTGATTTTTTTTATAAATGTCGGTTTTTATTTTAAAAGTGAAAATTCACATATTTAGAAAATTATTTAGATAAAATAAATATTATTTTTGGAATCAGGACGTCTAAATTATCCAATGGTGAATTTTTCATAATTTTCTGAGACAGTCAAATTTTTGGGTAAAAATTAAATACCATTTAAATATATAATATGTTTTATGACATCATAATGACCCAATGGTGATGTAATAAAATACCATAATCCTTATGTTCGGCCAATATATGTTTTATCATTAAAATAATGAGCTTTTGGGTTTGTTTGACTTACTTTTCAAAGCATTAATGGAGCCCTCAAGACTTATTCAACACTTTGCCTTTTTAAATTAATTTCCATGGAAGTGTGACTCACCTCCACATAAGCAACCCTAATATTTTATTAAGTTAGGACCTTGGACTTGTAAAATATTGTTTTCCTCTTTCCTTTTCCAGAAACCATGGACAAATACCATGAGATGGTTTGTGGTTTGGATTATTTTAATATAAGGGGTCCCAAACCTAAATAATAAATAATTCTCTCACCTTTCCTATATAAACCCACCCAAGCTCCCACTTACTCATCACTCAAATCCCTTGGAGTTCGTCCAACCTCTGCCCTACTCTCTCTATAATCCTCTCAAGGTGACCCAATCTCCCAATAATCCTCTCACAAGCCTCTCTCTAGCCTTTGGAAGCACACTTCCAAGTAAGGGTTTTTTCTTCCTTTCTCTTTTTTTCAATTTTCTTTAAGTTGTATTGCCCTTTTAATTTCAATTATTAATGTTGGAGTATGGTTTTGCACCTCCCCCATACTTCCCTATTATTGTTTGAATGATTGGAGACCCCTTTATCTCTCATTAAATGCCTCCCATGTACACCCGTTACTATGCCGAAATTCCGAAAGGAACTTTTCTCTCCTCTTTTATATTCAAGAAATACTTTTGTATCATGAATCTAAATTCCATTACAATTGTTGGGACATGTATCTATATGACCTACTTACTGTACATTACATGTAAATATGATGAGGAAACCCTTTCTCTCTCATCAACTTTTTTTATGAATTCTTATGTCACGCCGTTACGCTGCCGAAATTGCACCGATTTTCTAAGCCAATGTCATTGTGTAGTGAATACCATGCCCATTTCTCCATCAAGGGTATTCACCTTTATGCACATTTACTTATTGATTGTAAAGTTTCATGTATGAATTCCACATTCCTTTATCGTGGAATAATTGATTATGTTTTATGAATCCATGTTTTATGATCCATGTGGCACACTTATGCATGAAATGAAATGTTTAAGAAGGGTGCGCCCTGATAGCGCTCCAATGCATTGGGTAAAGTATAGTATCATGATACGTAATGTGCAATGAGTGTTGAATCATTCTAATTCAAGTGCAATGAGGGTTTACTCGTGCTTCAAGTGCAATGAGGGTTTACTCATGCTCCATGTGCAATGAGCCTTGGCTCATGCTAATTCAATGTTAAGTGTTATTGTCACATTTCCATGTTATGATTATCATGATTTATCCTGCCTTTATGTTCATGTTTCTATTATGCTCTATTGATATGCCTATTGCCTAACATGTATTGTACTCCTCATGTTATTCCATGTGTACTCCCTTACTGGGCTTTATAGCTCACCCTTTTCTTATGCATATCCTCAGGTTATCCCATGCAATGCTAAGTACGAAGGAATGTAGTGGTCATGTAAAGGAAGTTTTCAATAAAGATGTTGTATTTTCATGTTTTATGTTTTTATGTAATGATCCTAAGCCCCAAAGACACTAAACCTCCCGATCTTCTTTGTTGTATCAAGTGAAGTTTTATGTAATAAAGCATGTTTAAGTTGTAATAAAAAGAAGGGTTGTCATAGTTGGTATCAAAGGATAGGTTTAGTTATTTTTGGGATTAGGAAAACCCTAGTAAAGCCTTAGATACAAGACTAAGTATAACAAAAACATCCCTATGTTTTGGTAAGTATTGAGTAAGTGGTTTATCAAGCAAATACATCCCTGTCTGGATACGAGTAGGTAGAGGCGGCTCTGGCACAGATGTATCCTAGGGGTAAAACCCGAAAACACCGCTTTGAGCTAGACTCGAATGGGAACTGGTGCACGACAACGGGACTTACTGCACTCTTGGTTACGACACTCCCGGGGGATATGCTTTGATAAATTCACAAGCTTAGTATGAACCCTTATTAAGGGAAAAATGCCCCTAAGAATATATGTTAGAAAGTATATCATGAAAAGCCTAGATTGAAGCCTATAGACTCATGAGTTAAGGAAATTAAAGTTTATTTATAAGTCATCAAATTTTTTCTTTGGATTACCCTTTATGTGTTACCCCTAACTTTCCTTTTATTCAAGCCAATGGCCGGTAATAGGAGAACTCAGGCTAACAACCGTTGTGAAGATCAGTGTGATGATTGTACTAATGAGATGCCCAATCCAATGGGAGCAGGAATCACGAACTTTGTCATGCTTCTCTCTCAGCTAACTCAAGTTTTGAATAGAAACACTGGTCAAGAGGAACGTTCAACCCCCCCTAAGAAATAACAAGTCACTATCGAGAGCTTCATGAGACAAAGGCCTCCTACTTTTAGTGGATCATCTGATCCCACGATCGCTGAACAATGGATCAACTCCATTGAAAAGATATTCTCCATCCTCCAATGTTCTGAACAAGAGAAGGTTCTCCTGGCGGCTTATCGTATAGAGGGTGAAGCTGATCAATGGTGGACGTTGATCAAAAATACTAAGCCTGAGGAGGAGATCGAGGCTTTGGAATGGAAGGAATTCCGGAAGATGTTTTTCGATAAATATTTTCCGCACACCCTCCATCTTAAGATGGAAAGGGACTTCCTTTACCTCAAGCAAAAAGATGAAGAATCTGTGGGAGCGTACGAGGAAAACTTCACAAGGCTTGCACGATACACTTCCGGCTTTGTTGTTACCCCCGAATGCAAGGTTGACCGCTTCTTTGGTGGGCTGAAGCCTAGCTTGAGGAAAGCATTAGCGATCCGTGACTTCGACAGCTATGAGGAAATTGTCCGATGTGCCCTCAAGGTTGAAATGGAAATCGGATAATCACAGGGGTATCATGGGGACAAGAAGCGTAAGGTGGAATTCAATGCTGGTGGTCCAATGGATAAATCCAATGGCGCTAAGAAGTTCCAGCACCCCACTTGCCAAAAGTGCGGAAAGAAGCACCCTGGAAATTGCCTTAAGGGGACGAGAAAATGCTTTAGGTGTGGAAGAGAAGGGAACCTAGCTATTAACTATCGGCAAGAAGGACCCGCGGCTGCGACGGAGGAGAGGAATGCTCTGTTCGAACCACAACGTGTTGTTCAATGCTATAAATGAAAAGAACCGGGTAATTTTTCAAATTAGTGCCCTAATCCAAGGGTTATCGGAGGCAACCAACAACCTCCAAGACAGCAAGTAAGATCTTTTTCCATCACTTCTGCCGAAGTGAACCTCGAAAACGAAGTGGTGACAGGTACGCTAGTTATTCATTCAAGAATAGCGAACGTACTTTTTGATTCAGGTTCTACGCATTCTTTTATATCTCGAAAGTTTAGTAGAACAATCCCAGCACCACCACAAATCCTGGAAGTAAAGATGTCGGTGAGTACGGAAAATGGGGCTATCATTGCATCCCATGAGTATAAGTCCTCCCCTATTATAATTTGTGGATTGAATTTCCCGACGAACCTCATTATACTCCCTTTGGTGGAATTTGATGCAATTCTTGGCATGGATTGGATTTCCTTATATAGAGCCAGCATAAATTGTCGGGAGAGGGAAATCACACTCCATATGGAGAATCGACCCCCGATTCTTTACAAGTGTCAGGAGGAAGATGAATCTCCTTTATCTCCATCATCTCAAGCATGGATATTACTGCCTTATGAGCACGCATATCTGGCTCAGATGATTGAGTCCAAGGAAGAAACCACCCTTGAAGAAATGCCTATTGTGAGGGAATTCGCTGAAGTATTTCCCGAGGAACTTCCTGGTCTTCCTCCAAGAAGAGATGTTGATTTCTCAATTGAACTTATACCTGGGGCACTACCAATATCCAAGACTCCATATAGAATGGCTGTTGTTAATCTTGAAGAGCTGAAGAAACAACTACAGGAGAATCTGGATAAAGGGTTTATACGCCCAAGTGCATCACCATGGGGTGAACCAGTCCTCTTCGTCAAGAAGAAGGATGAGTCAATGCGGCTTTGCATCGATTATCGTGAACTTAACAAAATCACGATAAAGAACAAGTATCCTCTCCCAAGAATCGATGACTTGTTTGATCAGCTGCGTGGAGCACAATACTTCTCCAAGGTGGACTTGCGGTCGGGATATTATCAAGGGTGAAGAAGGAAGATATCCCCAAGACTGCTTTTTGTACAAGGTACGGGCACTATGAATTCATAGTAATTCCTTCCAGACTCACCAATGCTCCAGAAATATTCATGGACTTGATGAATAGAGTCTTTAGAGATTACCTTGAAAAATTTGTGGTAGTCTTTATAGATGATATTCTAATATACTCCAAAACCAAGGAGGACCATGAGGAGCATTTAAAAACTGTACTAGAGACTTTGCGCAAAGAGAAGCTCTATGCAAAGTACAACAAGTGTGAGTTTTGGTTGAAGGAAGTCTCATTCTTGGGCCATATCATCACAAGAAATGGGATATCTGTGGACCCCTCCAAAATAGATGCAATTGAGGGATGGCCGAGGCCAACATCGGTAACTGATATCTGTAGCTTCTTGGGGTTAGCTGGATATTATCTACGATTTGTGAGGAATTTCTCATGATTTTCCAACCCTCTTACTAAGCTAACTCGAAAGGGAGTAAAGTTTTCTTGGAGTGATGAATGCGAAGAAAGCTTCAAGGAGTTGAAAAGGAGGCTTATCACTGCACCCGTGCTCACTTTACCCACAAGTGGGGAGCTCTTTGTGGTATTCAGTGATGCTTAGAAGAAGGGCTTAGGATGTGTGCTGATGCAGAATGATAAAGTGATATCCTATGCCTCAAGGCAGTTGAAAATCCATGAGCGAAACTATCCAACACATGATCTAGAGTTGGCGGCGGTGATCTTTGCCTTGAAAATCTGGCGGCATTATCTCTATGGAGAGAAATGTGAGATATATACTAACCACAAGAGTCTTAAATATATATTCACACAGAAAGAGCTTAATATGCACTAGAGAAGATGGATAGAGCTAATCAAGGATTATGACTGTTCAATACATTACCACCCTGGGAAGGCGAACAAGGTGGCGGATGCCCTAAGTAGAAAGGACCCATCGATTCTATCAATGATGAGAATTGAGAAGGATCCAATCTTCTTAGACTTGATGAAGATGTACGTTGGAATCATAAATAAGGGAACATCATCAATCCTTTCACAAATTATTGCTCAACCATATCTTTTGGAAAGGTTAAAGGATGCTCAAAAGGATGATGCGGGAATTCAAGAAAAATTGGAAGCTATCAAAAAGAGAAAATCCTCAGAGTTTAATGTTAATGAAGAAGGAATTGTGAGGTTTGGGAAAAGACTATGTGTTCCATCAAGTCTGGAGCTGAAGAAGGAACTTTTGGATGATGCACATAGTTCAAATTTCTCTATTCACCCAGGGAGCACAAAGATGTATCGAGATCTCCGAGAAAACTTTTGATGGGATAATATGAAGAAGGAGATCGTTGAATATACATCAAAGTGCCTGGTGTGTCAGCAAGTGAAGGCAGAGAGGTAGAAGTCTAAGGGGATGATGCAACCATTGCCCATACCAGAATGGAAATGGGAGAACATCACCATGGACTTTGTCACCAGACTTCCAAGGACATCCAAAGGCAACAATGCAATCTGGGTTGTTGTGGATCGTCTTATAAATACTGCACACTTCATTTCTATTCGAGAGGATTTCTCTTTGGATCAACTGGCACGAATATATATCAGGGATGTGGTACGGTTGCATGGAGTACCACTATCTATTGTGTCTGACTGAGATCCAAGATTCACCTCTAAGTTTTGGAAGAGTCTTCAACATGATCTGAATACTAAACTGAACTTCAGTACAACCTATCATCCTCAAACTGATGGCCAATCCGAGCGGACTATCCAAAAACTTGAGTACATGTTGAGAGCATGCTCAATGGACTTTAAAGGAGGATGGGATCAACATCTTCCTTTAGTTGAGTTCTCTTATAATAATAGTTTCCACTCGAGCATCCAAATGGCACCATATGAAGCCCTGTATGGGAAAATGTGTAGAACACCAGCATGTTGGGATGAGGTCGGTGAACGTAAGCTTCTTGGACCAGAAATGGTCGAAGAAATGGTGGAGAAGGTGAAAACCATTCAGCAGCATATCAAGGCAGCCAAAAGTCGACAGAAGAGTTATGCAGATAATCGTCGACGAGACCTTGAGTTTAAAGTCGGAGACATGGTGTTTTTACGCATATCTCCGTGGAAGAAGGTCATGAGGTTTGGAAAGAAAGGGAAGTTAAGTCCAAGGTACATCGGCCCCTTCGAGATTCTTGATCATATTGGGGCTGTGGCCTATCGACTAGCACTTCCACCTACTATGTCCAAGGTGCATGATGTCTTTCATGTATCCCTCTTAAGGAAGTACATACCAGACCCGTCACATGTACTCTTTTCCAAGGTGGTACAATTGGAAGATGATCTTTCTTATGAGGAGCAACCAGTGAAGATCTTAGATCGTAGAGAAAAAGTTCTACGAAATAAGACAATGCCCCTCGTCAAGGTGTTGTGGAGAAACCACAAGTTTGAAGAAGAAACTTGGGAGTCGGAGGATATGATGAATCTGAGTTACCCACATTTGTTTTAGTGTGGGAAAAGGAAAATTTCAAGGGCGAAATTTCTTAAGGGGGGAATATTGTAACGACCCAAAGTTTCATTAATGGAAAATCCCTCTTGATCTAGTTAAATGTTTCTTTATGAAAAATGTTTTTATAAGATGTCAACTTCTTTAGTTTTATGTTAAGATTTGTGACTGTTACTTTTATAGCCGTTGAACAGTGATCACATGAGTAGTATAAATATATGGCTTTAACGAACCCAATTTTACTCAGAAAAAGGAAGCGATGGCCTCATCCAGTAGAATTGCCCCATACGAAGCCCATTTGTCGGAGCTCAGAAAAGAGGTGGCATCTTTGGGCTTCGCCCTTGAACAAGCCCAAGCTGAGCTTCATTATGTCAAGCTCGAACGTGATCGTCTACGGGAAAAGTGGAAGTTGATAGAGATTACCACTCGAGCGATGTTATCCGAGCCACCCCAAGAGTCTGTCACCATCGCACACCTTACCCTTAGGTCTTTTGCGGCTATTTTAAGGGGTTATGTAACAAATAAGTAGTACCATGTTCATGTACATTATTTTTGTATATAATAATGAATATAATTTCTAGTCATTTTTGATACATTGTAAATAGATTTTAAAGTACAAATGGTGTTTTTAGTTATTATTTAATTAAGAATTATATTTTATTAAATTAAAGGATTTTTGAATTAAATAATATTTTAATAAAATATTATTATTAATATTAAATTAATTTTTATTAAATATAAATGATCTTATAATTTTATGAATGCAATTAAAATTTTTATTAAGGTTTGAAATCCATTTCTGTCAAAACCCGTGAATTTTTTTATAAATGTCGGTTTTTATTTTAAAAGTGAAAATTCACATATTTAGAAAATTATTTAGATAAAATAAATATTATTTTTGGAATCAGGACATCGAAATTATCCAACGGTGAATTTTTCATAATTTTCTGAGACAGTCAAATTTTTGGGTAAAAATTAAATACCATTTAAATATATAATGTATTTTATGACATCATAATGACCCAATGGTGATGTAATAAAATACCATAATCCTTATGTTCGGCCAATATATGTTTTATCACTAAAATAATGAGGTTTTGTGTTTGTTTGACTTACTTTTCAAAGCATTAATGGAGCCCTCAAGACTTATTCAACACTTTGCCTTTTTAAATTAATTTCCATGGAAGTGTGACTCACCTCCACATAAGCAACCCTAATATTTTATTAAGTTAGGACCTTGGCCTTGTAAAATATTGTTTTTCTCTTTCCTTTTCCAGAAACCATGGGCAAATACCATGGGATGGTTTGTGTTTTGGATTATTTTAATATAAGGGGTCCCAAACCTAAATAATAAATAATTCTCTCACCTTTCCTATATAAACCCACCCAAGCTCCCACTTCCTCCTCACTCAAAGCCCTTGTAGTTCTTCCAACCTCTGCCCTACTCTATCTATAATCCTCTCAAGGTGACCCAAGCTCCAAAGAAGCCTCTCACAAGCCTCTCTCTAGCCTTTGGAAGCACACTTCCAAGTAAGGGTTTTTTCTTCCTTTCTCTTTTTGTCAATTTTCTTTAAGTTGTATTGCCCTTTTAATTTCAATTATTAATGTTGGAGTATGGTTTCACACCTCCCCCATACTGCCCTATTATTTTTTTAATGATGGGATACCCCTTTCTCTCTCATTAAATGCCTCCCATATATACTCGTTACTATGTCGAAATTCTGAAAGGAACTTTTCTCTCCTCTTTTATATTCAAGCAATAATTTTGTATCATGAATCTAAACTCCATTACAATTGTTGGGACATGTATCTATATTACCTCCTTACTGTCCATTACATGTAAATATGATGAGGAAACCCTTTCTCTCTCATCAACGTTTTTTATGAATTCTTATGTCACGCCGTTACGCTGCCGAAATCTTACCGATTTTCTAAGCCAATGTCATTGTGTAGTGAATACCATGCCCATTTCTCCATCAAGGGTATTCACCTTTATGCACATTTACTTATTGATTTTAAAGTTTCATGTATGAATTCCACATTCCTTTATCGTGGAATAATTGATTATGTTTTATGAATCCATGTTTTATGATCCATGTGGCACACTTATGCATGAAATGAAATGTTTAAGAAGGGTGCGACCTGATAGCGCTCCAATGCATTGGGTAAAGTATAGTATCATGATACGTCATGTGCAATGAGTGTTGAATCATGCTAATTCAAGTGCAACGAGGGTTTACTCGTGTTTCAATTGCAATGAGGGTTTACTCATGCTCCATGTGCAATGAGCCTTGGCTCATGCTAATTCAATGTTAAGTGTTGTTGCCACATTTCCATGTTATGATTATCATGCTTTATACTACCTTTATGTTCATGTTTCTCTTATGCTCTATTGATATTACTATTGCCTAACATGTATTGTACTCCTCATGTTATTCCATGTGTACTCCCTTACTGGGCTTTATAGCTCACCCTTTTCTTATGCATGTCCTCAGGTTATCCCATGCAATGCTAAGTACGAAGGAATGTAGTGGTCATGTAAAGGAAGCTTTCAATAAAGATGTTGTATTTTCATGTTTTATGTTTTTATGTAATGATCCTAAGCCCCAAAGACACTAAACCTCTCGATCTTCTTTGTTGTATCAAGTGACGTTTTATGTAATAAAGCATGTTTAAGTTGTAATAAAAAGCAGGGTTGTCATATCTACCTACCATACTCAAGGCATAAGAAACAACAAGAATTTTATATAGAATAGTATACATGAAATATTATTTCATTGATATGTAAGGGACCTACTCATTCTTTATCTCCTATTTTTTATGAGGACACATTTTATTAAAGAGAGATGTATACCATGTGACACTAGTAATAATCACCTCTTAGATTCTTTCATATTTAATCTCTTAAATACTATGCCAATATATATATACCTTAACTTAGTTCAAGTAGTTTATTATATCTACAATGATTAATCTTGATCCTCGGAATGTAGGATGCTTCACCAAATTATTTTAAGAAGAAGAATTTTTTTAACCACATCTTAACTGACTATAATACTAGTATCACATTTCCATCAATAAAATATCACCAACATATAGTATCAGGAAAAAAATACACTCCCACTAAAACTCTTATAGACATAGGGATCACACTCATTATTTATAAAAACAAATTATTTTGGATTCATAAAAATGAATGTTCTATGATCTTGATGCTTTATTTAACCTATATATGTGTCTTTACAACTTTCATACCTTATTGGAATCCTTTGGATTCACAAACCCTTATGGTTGTGTCATATAAAAATCTTCCACAAGGTTCCCATTAAGGAAATCTATTTTCAAATCATTTAAAAAAAATTAATAAACATGGTAAGATACTATTGAAAGCATAATTATAATGAATTTCAATATAGAAACTTGTGAAAAGGTTTCATCATATTACATTCCTTATCATTTCCTAAATACTTTATCCAATAGTCATGCTTTATAGGTATTGAATTTACTATCCTTGTCCATCTTCTTCTTAAATACCCATTTTCACCCAATAAGATTTATATCAAGTGGAGGAACTACTAAAACCCATACTTGGTTCGGTTATATTGAATCCTTTTTAGAATTTATGGATTCTTACCACCTTTACACTTCTATATCACTCACAACTTCCTTGTAGGACAAATGTTCTTCATTATCAACTAATAATGTGTCTCCATACTCAATGAATTTAAAACTATATGTATCTAGTTATCTAACCTCTTTGTTTATCCTATGAAGTACTTATGTTTGTATAACAAATTCTTCCATGGATTTTTGTGGAATTTTTCCAGGTTCTAACTCTTATATATCTTTAACCTCAACATTATCAAAGTTGATCTTTTTCCCACCATCACATTTGAAGATGTGCTCCTTCTCAAGTAATATGGATTGTATTTTCACTATTACCATTTTTTTGAGGATTCATATAGATAATATCCACTTTTATCCTTGGGATGTCTTATAAAGATATGATTTGTTCCTTGGAGTGTAAGTTTGTTACCAGTGATTGCCTTAAAAAATTATCTACATCCCCACGCACATGTATATGACAAAATGGAATTTTTCCCACCCCATAACTGAAATAGAATTTTTTTATGCTTTTTTAAGCACTTGGTTTAGTGTGTATATTTTAGTTTGTAATTTATATCCCCAAAAGGATAGTGTAATAGTTTCATGAATCATCATCAATGTCACCATGTCCAATAAGGCGTGGTTACTCCTCTCACTTACACCATTCCACCACTACTAAAAAACACCTACAAACATGGGGCTATAGGCATGAGTAGCCTTCTCATGGTTGAAAGTCGGAATAAGTTCATGGATTAATTATTTTTATGGTCGTGGGTGGTATGCCTCTATGGGAATTGGTGGTCTTGGTCATAGTTTGTGTAAGAACAAGAACGAGATCTTTATTTAGTATTGGATGGCCATGGGAAATCCTACTTCCATGGGAATGAGAGATCATGGAAGTATAGGTATCATGTTCAAGGCCTACTTCCATGGTAATGGGAGCCCATGGCAGTAGGGGTCTCCTAGTAAAGGGTGCCTCCATGGTAACAGAAGCATGTGACATTAGTGGTGTCTTGACTGAGATCAGCGGGGATCCTCCTAGTGAGGGTATTTCCATGAGCATGGGTTCCTATGGTAGTAAGGGTTGAATGGATTATGGTATTGTTATTTCCATGGTAACCCATGGTATTAAGGGTGGAACGAGTGAGGTTAATTCCATAGGAACCTTGATTGTGGTTGTAGAGGCATACTTTCATGGGCAGAAGCACGTGGCAGTAGGACTTTACCCCATGGATCTAATTAAAAAATAATATAATTAATATAATAATTTAAATATATATATAAAAATTATAATATATGTTTGTATCTGTGTAAATAAAATTATAAGTAGTGTGGTGGTATAGGTGTTAGAGTTTAATGGTAGAAAACTAAGATTTAATGTCACTGGTGACAAGTTTTCTTAATTTTACAAGATTTACCGACACATGAAAGGTTCTTGTGGAAATAGATTCCACATGGACCAACCTAAAACCATGGTATATGAACATTGAGATAGGGTCCACGTCAATTTCCTTATGACCATGATCATAACACCTATAGTCATAGTCAAGGTGAAAAAATCCCCAGAGACTAGTGTCATGGCTCAATCAGCCATAAATATCACACCCATGGTCATATGCATTTTTTAAATTTGTGAATTATGGATTATAAGGATTATTTAATTGAGTTATCATCCCAATATCCCTTATAAAATAAATTAAATCTTGGTTAGGATACTCCTTTCCATGATTTTAGTATAGTTTCTTTATCTTCTTACCAAGATGATTATATAATTCATTTTTGAATTCATTAAATTTATCAAAGGAATTAGACTTATACCTCATTAAGTAGACAATTACTTATCAAATAAATCCATCGATCAAATTTAATAAGATTATCCACCTCTGTCTTCAACTAGAAAATATCCACACATGTATATATGAACTAATTCTAAAAGATTTGTGTCCATTTCACCCTTTCCATGAAATAGAGATTTTTCCATTTTTACTTGTAAAAAACATGACATATATCCAAGGGTTTTAGTTCAAAAGAATCTAAATATCCTATTGGAGTTGGTGGCCTAGAACCAACTAATTTTTACTTTATTAATTAATAAATACCTTATCACATCTTGATTGTTCTTCTGTGTGACAATGCATGTGATAATGTCCCAAGGATAGTTGTTGCATTAAAGAGTCATAGTGGATCCCTACTATGATGAGAACCCGGAAGTGCCATAACACTGTTCTTGAATATATGTTCTATGGCCGAATGATGTTATTTGAGGGACACAAATAATATAGTCCATTAGGGGTGAGGACTCATAAAACTTTGAGGCACCTTCTCATGTTGTGCGCCCTTGGTAATATCCAGAAGGATATTATGAGAACGAGACCCGCCAGTAGGAAATCCACATTTCATAGTGTCATTGGATGTTCCAATCTGCAGGCGTGTGTATTGGTTCTTATACTTTAATATTATTATTAATGGGTATTACAACTCGATCACTTAGATGTATTAACAAAAATTGTGACGACACACTGTTCGCAGCGAGGTAGGATACGTTGGGTGCGTCACGAGTAATACCGCATTAATAGATAATGCGGGAAAGGATTTGTACCTTCTGTTCCATAATAGAAGTATATATCTTAGGCCCTTTGATGGAATTGATATAGCCTAAGTAAATCCATGGCCATGGTAAGGAATGGGCAAGTTCAATTCCAGAAAGTCAAAGAAAGAATAAACGAGCACATGGGTTGATGGCATTAGCATGCAACCCGCTTGATTCAATATATCGTGACCAAGGGATTATATTACATGGTAAGCGTTCATATGAGGTGACACATCAATGCGATGTCAACTTATTTCTCTTGGGTTCCTTTACCCATTTCTAGACAGTAATCTTGGACTTCAGTTAATATTTATTTTCTATTTAATTAGTATGTATTACTTTTTAATTAATTTTTATTAATTTTTATTTTATTTTTTAGTTATATATCTATTTATATTTATATATATAGTAATATTAATAATTTAAATTTTTATGGAGGAAGAGTGAGCGGGGTTCACTCTTCCTTCAGAAAAATTGCATAGGAAGCATGAACCACATTCACGCTTCCTAGCGAGGGGAGATGCGCGAACAAAGTTCACACATATACGGACCCATTTTTGAAAATACCCCCAACCCTATCCCATTTTGAAAAAAATAGAAACCCAAATTAAAAAATTTGCCAGGATTTGGTGTTTCGTGGTTTGTCAGAACATGCAGGTTGATGGTCAGGTACGACAACTTTCAGAGAATGTACACAAAGATGACTTGAATGAATGTGAGGGTTGAAGGAATTCTCGGGGTTTGATGATGGTAAACATCTATGCCAGTACACGATGATGGCTCACTCATTGGAATATTCTTTGACATCAATGGATCAACCTGGGCCATGTACATGGTGTAACTCATCTAGGATGAGTTTTGAATCGTCTAATATTTTTCTACCTTAAACTTTTACCCGTTTATAATTTTCTCACAAAACAAGAGTCATCATCACTTTTATGTTTCTCAATAATCCTTAACATGTTTAGTTGATTGAGTAAACCTTTGTTGGATCCCTTCATATTATATTTTATAATGAATTTCTGAAACCATTCCATTAATGATTATAGAATTAAGTATGTGTCTTTATCAAAACTTAAAAATTCTCTAACCACTCTGATTCATTTATGTAACTTAAAATATTAGGCATGTGAGTGGAGAATGAATCTTATTCAGTCATTTTTCATATTAACACTTCTTATTAAACCTCCTACTTATCATACATATCATATTACTTATAGAGACTTTTCAAGTTGTTTATGTTCTTGATCTTATTGCTGCTAGAAGTAGTGAGGAAGACATTCAGAATAGTGATTGTACACATGTTGCAAAAGAAAAAAATATTTTTAGAGAGGATGAACATTCAGATGATGGAAATGGGCCATGGTTACAGGTCAAAACATGGCACAGAGGACGACATCCTCATGGTCAAGGTGGACGCATCTCACACAACAGTATGACTACCAGATCTTGTGGTACCTGATCTCTATTTGTCTTTTTGTGGTCTATTTTTGAACATATGTGGTCATGTTTTTTCCTCCTTGGTTTTCCTTTCTTTTAATAAAGAGTCCTTGAGACTCAACCTATTCAAAAAAAAGTATTAGACTGGGGATATTTAAAGAGTTATTAAAATGCTTATCATAAGCATCAATATTCATTTATTATACAGCTTCACCAGTTGGATGCTTAGGAAGGGGTTTATCTAACACATAGAACTTTCTCACTATCTTCAAAATGGTTATTATGTTCTTGTACCGCTTTAAGAAGTTTCTTCTAACATTAATATCTTTTTCATGAATTGATCACAATGTCAGGTTTGATGACGATGAAGTCATTTTATCTATAATAGAATTTTTTACCAGATAAGTATCATGTTTTACATTCATTTAGTAATGAATTTTATTAAATGTGATCTCACTAAAATAACGATCCATTTTTAATTGAACACAATATCCATTACTGGAACACAATCAATATTTCACTAAATAATGAATCAACCTTTTCATTTATCTTATTGCTTAGCTATTTATATAGAAAAACATGCTAATTATATCATATATGACTCTTGGATAATTTCATTATTATATAAAAATATTTAGTTGTTAAATTAATAATAATTAATTTTGATGGTGTTCAAGAACCAAAAGTCTACAAACTTAATAATCATGTCTTAAATTGATTTTTTTATATATGTTTTTTGAAATAAATAATTATTAAAATAAAGGTAGGATAAAAAAATTAAGTCTAATGAACAATGGTGGCAAGGGTCTTGCCTCCTTTGGCCTATTTTTGCCCAGGCCAAAGGCAGCAAGGTCGTTGCCACCTTTCCTAAAAAGTTTGGTGAAATGCGGTAAGGGTCTTTCTACCTTTGCAAAAATGAAAAAAAATAATTATTTTAAAAATACATGTTTCTATATTTAAAATTTATATTTATATATATATATTAAAATTTTTAGTAGAATTTAAATGGAATTTAATATCCAAAATTACTGCCATTAAAGAACCCTAGAATTCTAATAGAAACTCTCTATCATAGATCCCTTTTATAAAGGGATATGCCGTGAAAATCCTTCTGGATTTCTAATATGGGATCCAGGTCCTCCATTTCCTTCACCGAATTAATTATATATTTTTATTAACAATTAGAAATTAATTAATAATAAATATTAATTACTAATAAATAATAATAACAATACCTTAAATAACAATTAACTATTAACATTTACTTTTAAATATTAATGATTAAGTAATTAATATTAATAATATTAATAAAAAACTAATTAATTACTAATTAATTATTAATAATTAATTTTTTTTAATTAATTAGTAATTAAATAATATATAATTAATAATTAATAATATTATTGAAAAGTTTTTTCCAGAAGCAAAGCTCCTGACCTTTATTAAATGTAAGAAAAAGATAACAAGAGAATCAGATGGTGTCAAACAAAGAGACTTTCCCTTATCCAATAAACCAGTTTAGTAGTCATAATAAGAAGGATCATTCCCATAATCATAATCAAATTCTTTTACAGTTCCCAACCTGACTATGAGTTAGCTTGATTGAGAATCCTAAGGATCCCTACTTTGGACCTTTCCTGCTCCGGGGTGAGCATGACCTTTGAATCCTAGGAAGAAGATTCGGTAGGCACATTCCATAGTGGATTGGAATAATCCTTTCATGACCTTCTATTTAGAAGATCACTTTTTCCTCTACCAATGAAAACATACTTTAAAGAAATGCCATTGTCTGAAGTCTTGAGATGAGCAGTGTCGAATAACACCAACCACTGTTCTTTATCACTGCCACCATAAAAAATGTTACCCCACTTCCCAATTCCTGAGGTGTATAATAAATTCCGAATCTCCTGATGATAACCCACATCCTACTAAATATCATATTTCCTAGACCCATCATCATGTGGAGTATGCCTTCAGAAATCCATTTCCAGCGATTTCACCATGCGACCTTTCCCTACAGGTCGTGAAGAAGTGTCCTCGGGTACGACACAATGAACAAGATCCTCATTTGTAGACACTTGCAGCTACACATCTTATTGGGTGTCATACCTATGTGCTGCCCTTGCATTTCCATTCTATTAAAAGAAGAGGGACTAGTTCGGTCGGAGGAAGAGAAATTTACTAACCTCTTTCTATATTCAGTACTTGTGGGTCCATCACAAACATGTTCCTTGCCCCTGTCAAGAGGGGATTTATTATCACCAGTAAAAACTACATTATTATTCATTGTTAGTTTCACAACCCCCTCTTCACAAGGTGTACCCCTCCCGGGCCGGCAATGTGAGAAGGGAGATAATGACCCCCGAGTCCAGCCTCCAGTAGGCCCCAGGTTGGAAACTAGCACTGAGGGTATAATAAACACACATATGGGAGGCATTACCCTCTAAGAGAACACATGCGAAAGAGAGAGATAAGATGGACACCAACCAACTCCAACTCAGACTGAAATATAAATGAAAACCCAAGTTCACATATGTAATATCATGAAAAACTACTACAACTAGAAGGGGAAAACTGCAAGTAAACAAAAGAAAGTAAAAACAGCAGTAACCACAAGCCCGAACAGCTCTTGAAACCCCAAGCTAGTAGAAACCAGCTTGATCTCCAACCTACTTCAAGTGAATTGAAAAATAGTTTTTATAAACATAGGGTGAGTATAAAAGTATACTCAGTAGGATCCTCCCCAGAGCCTCTCATGAAAAAGTAAAGAAATAATGATAAATCACAATGAATAACAAGTGAAACTAACTCATCACCTAAACAGGTATACTAAGTTACCAGTCTCACCATGGATACTCTCACCAAGTAACGCATACAAGAGTATATAATATAATAAAGATTATCAAGGGTACCCCATTACTACTTCCCCACTAGTTTGCTACTTTTCCCCAATGTCGCACGTCTTAAGCATCTCTCTCCAAAAACGCTTGCCTACAGACACCTGGGCAAAGCACCACAATATGCACCTCATGCAACAAAACCACCATGTCCATCCAAGAAAGTAACCAGGTAGTTTTTGGGAGCCACCATAGCTCGTATAACGTGTATCATATGTCGGGTATTATACCTTAATCCATTACAGCCCATACACTGAGTAAGGATCCTCAAGACATCACATCCTATACACGTTACACCTTTAGTAGTCCATAGGATACTATATCTAGAATATATGTGTGTGAATAACCACAATCCATTACAGCCCTCTACACACATATAAGGGGAAAACTAACCACTGTGCCTACCCGCACAAGTAACTACCAAGAGAAGAGAGTGGGGCCAAAGGGGGTAGTCAGCCATCCATCCTCCCATCAGAATGTTGGAGAAAGCACCCCCAGGGCTCAGAATCCTCGGGGTGTTAGTTTCCCTAACTGACAGGGTGGATTAACGTATAGAAACACAAAAATTACAGAATATAATATATCTCACAACCACACTATGGGCATAACCTAGTCTTAGACTCAACTGCAGCTAACGTCTCTCGGACTCTCGGCTGCCACTTCTAATACTAGGTATCTTATAAGCACACAACCATTTAAAGAGATTTATTTCCATACTTCATTCCCTTTTTATTAGTTCCACTTTACATCAATTAATTCTTTAAACATTAATTAACCATTAAAAATTCCACATTAAATTTCATTAGCACCACACCCAAATTCCACTGTCCCTTTAAAATTTTAACCTCAAAATTTCGTTCTAGAAAGCTCCAACCCCATGGGTTAACATCATTTATTCAATTATTTATTTACAAAATTAATTTCTAATATTCTAAGGCATTCTAGAAAAACATTCTTTGCTACTAAACACAAGGGGGTTCAACACAGTGAGTAGATAACTACCCGTCAAGTCTTTGCCGCCTATAGCAAGAGCGTAGACCCATCCTCCCTTGAGAAGATAGACAAGGAAAGCACTTGGCATACCCCACGTGTCTTCGACCCTTTCGGAAGAAGGGTAAGAAATACCAACTGCTTTGAGTAGTGGGGAATGTAAAGTAGATAAAAAACTAATAAGAATCATCCAACATCCAAACATTCACATCCAACCTGTTCCATCATCCAGAGTGTCCTCCCCGATACCCACATGAATAAATTGATGCATCTCGCCTCTCTAGGTGTCAATTGATGCCACAAACAATAGGCCTCTCTTCCCACACATATCACAACAGCCATCTAGGCTCACATCACAACACAACCAGCAGGAAAAACAAACATCTTATTAATTGGGCTCTTGAACCTCAAACAAGAAAGAGGGTAACTCAGAACCCTACAAGTATTATCTTTTATTAAACAACAAGTTATTTAATCCATCTTGGATTAAATTATTTATTATTCGTAGGTTCCAACTTTGGGAAACCTAAATAGTAAGCTATCATAAATAATTAAACATGCTTACTGCACCAATTTTATTAACATCAAATTACAATAAGAGGAACCAGATTCATTTACATGCCTCTTTATCTTTATCCAAACAATTATCAATTAATTCCGGTTTTACGTTATTTACCAATTTCCATCAAGAATGAAAAGATAAACAAGAAATCTTTGATATCACACTATATAGAAAAATAAGAGGCAATATTATATGATCAATATCAATTTATTTGTCCAGTTCAAATATTTATTATGCCAATTCCATTGTGATCTAGTGGGATAAAACATGCTAACTATACAATTGAACATAAAAGAAAATAGAAACAATGAATCCCCTACCTCAAACAGTTATTGACGTTCTTTATACAAGAACAAGACACACAACGGGTTACGATTTCCTCCCCTGTGAAAAATGTATCCACCTGAGGATGCAGAGACAACACCACATCGGCCAACACCCAAGAAAATCCCAATAGGAACCTGGGGTAAAAATTTAATAAAAAGGGCAAGGAGAAAGAAGGAGATGAACTAGAAATAATGAAGATAGATCATACCTTATATCGAAGACTGATTGATATTTCTTGGTTGCATCAAAATAGATCAAAACAAATCCTAGTAGGAAATTTTGATTGTACAAATTCTATGGGAAGGAATGGGATGTTCGAGTGTCTCACACCCAAGAACAAGGAGGAAGAACTAGGGAGGAAGATATCTCGTCCCTTTAGAAGATTTAATGGAGCAATGGTTTAAGATACGCTGGGTTTTCCATTAAAGGAGGATCACATTAAACTATGCGGTTTGACCAAGTAAAAAAATCCCAAGCCTTAGGAGAAATTAATATAGGAGTTACGGCCTTTGAATCGGCCTTAGAGTCCTTAAAACAAGGCTTTAAATTCATTTTAAGTCAAAGGAAATGTTAAAGGGGAAAAATGTAGGAAGCTGGAAACACTGTTCACAAACTCAAAATTTGGAAAAGGAAAAACACTGTTCATGAACCTCACCATTCTAGAAACACTGTTCATGAACTCAAAATTTGGCAAAGGAAAAAGGTCACCATTGGAACCTCACCGTTCTGAAAACACTATTCATAAACTCAGAATTTGGAAAAGAAAAAAGGTCACCATTGCAACCTCACCATTTTGGAAACACTGTTCATGAACTCAAAATTTGGCAAAGGAAAAAGGTCATCGTTGGAACCTCACCATTCTGGAAACACTGTTCATGAAATCAAAATTTGGAAAAGGAAAAAGGTCACCGTTGGAACCTCACCATTGCACTATTCACAGAAGGTTACTGATGACACTGTTCACCTAGGGCTACCGATGCACTGTTCACATAAGGTCACCGATGACACTGTTCACATAAGGTCATCAATGTCACTGTTCACATAAGGTCACCATTGCACTATTCACATAAGGTTACTAATGACACTGTTCATAGAAGGTCACTGATGACACTGTTCACATAAGGTCACCGATGTCACTGTTAAGGTCACCGTTGCACTGTTCACATAAGGTTACTGATGACACTGTTCATAGAAGGTTACTGATGCACTGTTCACAAAGGTCTACCGTTGGAACTGTTCACCAATGGAACTGTTCATAGAAATGGAAATTTGGAAAAGTGTTGGGGATAAGTCACCTTGACCTCCCAAAACACCTCATACACCTGATTTTTGCAAAGGAATGGACCAGATAGGTCCAAGACATTACATCAGATACCTCTCAAAACATTCTCATCCTCAATAATTCAAAACCCACCTAAAGGGAAAATGAAACGGGGTCCGAACAACCACCCATCAAGATACGTCTCAAAAGAGAGCAAGCCGCAAGAAGCAGCAAAAGAAAAAAAATCCATATTATAAACACGAAAGGTCTATAACCACAAAGGCTACATCGATACATGAAAAGAGTTAAAACTTAAACAACTCTAGTTACTGAGCACGTATTTGTGAATCACGTTCCCAGGTACTCTCCTCCATGCCACCGTGTCACCACAAGACACGAACCAAGGGAATAGAATGCCCGTGCAACACCTTCTCTTTGCAGTCTTGGATCTCCATAGGTCGCTCCTCAAAGGTCGCATCATCATCAACATAAATCTCTGCACAATAGATGATGTGATAGTCATCATGAAGATAATGATGGAGATTTGATACATAGAAAACATCATGTATCTGACTCATTTGTGGGGGAAGTGCTACTCGATACGCCACAACTTCAACACGAGCTAACACCTTGAAAGGCCCAACAAACTGGGGAGAAAGATTACTCCCACAACCAAACATTCGCTTCCCATGACAGGGAGTTACCTTCAGAAACACATGATCCCCAACATAAAACTATAAGGGTCTCCTACTTTGATTGACATATGATTTCTGACGATATTTCACTGTCTTCATCCTCTCACGAATCACTTAAACCATCTCTGTCATATTCTACACTAGTTTTGGTATGAGAATTGCTGACTCTTCGACCCCAGTCCAGCACAACAGAGAACAGAAAGGTCATCCATACAAGGATTTAAATGGTGTCATACTGATGGTGGAGTGAAAACTATTATTGTAAGAAAACTCCACCAAGGGTAAGTGCCTCATCCACGAACCTCTAAAATCCAGGACACAAGAGCGTAACATGTCTTTAAGAGTCAGGATGGTTCACTATGTCTGACCATATGTTTGAGGATGAAAAGTAGTGTTAAGTCATAACTGAGAACCAAAATCATGTTGGAGACCTCTCCACACCCTAGGGGTAAAATTAGGATCTCGATTAGAAATGATCGTCCTTGGGACTCCATGAAGTCTCACCACCTCCTCCAGATACTACCTCAACAAAACTTCCACTGATCTTGACTCCTTGATTACTATGAAGTGGGCCAATTTTGTTAAATGATCCACTACCACCCAAATAACATCATGTACTCCCTGAGCTTGAGGTAAAACAGTAAAAAAGTCCATTGATATGTACACCCACTTCCACTGAGGAACATCTAACGGCTGAAGCAGACCACCAGGAACATGATGTTCGGCCTTCACTTTATGGAAGACCAAACATAAAGACAAAAACTCTGCAACTGCATGCTTTAGCCCAGGACACAAAAACTGGCTCCTCAAGGCTCAGTACATCTTTGTCACGCCAGGATGCACCACAAAAGGAGTACTATGGAACTCTCTGAGAACCGTATCATGCATCATCAAAGGAAAAAATATCCTTCCATGATACAACACTCGGTGTTGTTCATCCTCAGACCAACCATCAGGGGTCTCGCCACAAACAACTCGGTCTCTCCAGACCTCCACCTATAGATCCCCCAACTGGGACTCTTCCTCCTTCTGCACTAGAGATGACTGTACTGTCATCTGAAAAAGACAACCTCTACCCCCAACTTCTTCCATATCATGATGTAATGCTGACAGTTCTTCCATTACTCTCCAGGAGTCACCAAATTCATTCACTACATCACTACTTGACTTCTGACTCAGCGTATCGGCTACAACATTCTTCTTACCAGGTGTATACGAAGTTTTGAAGTCTTATTCCTGTATGAAATCCATATACCGATACTGTCTTAAGTTCAAGTCACACTGGTAGAATACACACCTCAGGATATTATGATCGGTGAAAACCACAAAGCGCTCACCAATGATGTAATGTCTCCACAAATTTATAGAAAACACCACAGATTCCAACTCAAGATCAGGGGTGGCATAGTTACATTTATGAGGATGCAACTACCAATACCCATAAGAAACAACTAATCTCTGTTGCATAAGGACACAACCTAACCCCAGATGCAAAGAATTATAGAAAAAATCAAGCTGAACTCCCTCTATTGGAAGACAAAGAACTAGAGCACTTACTAACTTATCCTTTAGATACTTGAAACCCACCTGAAACTGATCAGTCCATATAAACGCATGATCCTTCCTGGTCAAAGTTTTCAGAGGAGTCGCAACTCGAGAGAAATCAGCTACGAACCTCCTGTAGTAGCCTGTGGTACCAAGGAAACTTCTCACCTATGACACACTCTTGGGGGCTACCCAAGACACAACCACTTATATCTTCGATGGATCCATAGCTACTCCCTACTGGGAGACCACATTCCCTAAGAAACAGACTTCTAGAGCACAGAACTCATACTTCAACAACTTCCCAAACAACTTTTGTTGACGAAGAACTCTCAAAACGGAATGCAGATGCTCTGCATGCTCTTCTTTAGATGTAGAGCACACAAGGATGTCGTCGATGAAAATTACAACAAACTTGTCCAGGAACTCACAGAACACAAAATTCATTAATCCCATGAACACAACGGAAGCATTTGTCATGCCAAATGGCATTACAATGAACTCATAATGCCCATGACGAGAACAGAAAGCTGTCTTCGAGATATCTTCATCCTTCACATGCATATGATGATATCCTAACCGCAATTCAATCTTTGAGAACCAACTTTCACCCTTTAGTTGATCGAATAAATCATCAATCTGTGGAAGAAGATAGTGATTATTTATTGTCACTTTGTTCAAGCGATGATAATCAACATACAAATGCAAACTGTCGTCAGCCTTCTTCATAAACAAAACTGGTGCACCCCACGATGACACACTCAGACGAACAAAAATGCACTATAACAGACCATCATTCTGTATAAATAGCTCTCATAACTTAGAAGGGGCCATCTTATATAGAGACAAAGAGATAGGAGAGGCTCCTAGTTGTAGCTCGATCCCAAACTTGATCTCTCGTCGAGGGGGTAATGCTACAAACTCTTCTGGAAAGACATCAGGATACTCTTCTATGACCCTAGGAAATTCCAACTACTGAACCTATGAATAAATCAACATTATCTCATCCATCATGGATGATAAGGACGAAACACGGCTATGACCCATCCAATGGTCTCGCTCGCCAACTAATACCACTGGCTCTCCATCCGCATCGAAGAACACAACCTGCCTCCTGAAGCAATCCACAATATCCTACACCAAATACAACCAATCCATGTTAAGGATGAAATCATATGTTTGTATTCGTAAACATAGAAAATCTCCCCAAGAGAGGTGCTACCACAACACTAGCTCACAGTCTCTACATACTTCAAACAGGTCAGCTTAGCCTCCAACTAGCGTAGTTAACTCTAAGGGCACTGGAAGCCTATCTACCTCAAGTCCCAAAGCATGGACAAGGGTAGGTGATATGAAGGAGTGTGTCGCTCATGAATCAAACAAGGCATACACCAAGGTAGAAAAAAAATAAAAGGGTACCTCGAATGATGTCTGGCTCTCCTCGAGCTGGCAACGCTAAATAATAAAGCAGACCACAACCTCCTCCAAGACCTCTCTGATTCTGATAACGACCACCACCATAGCCGTGCTCTTCTCTATGAGGATGATAAGAATCACGAGGCTATCCTCTGCCTGCCCCATCTACCCTCTGCTGATCTAAATCTGGTGCAACCTACTGCTGCTTCCTCTTCTAGAACTACCTCAACAGAGGAACCTGGAGCGGAAAACCTGGTGCACGATGGCTATTCTGAAAGTTCGGGCACTATCGCTACTGATGACCTCAACTAATACAAGAAAAATAAGCACCTGATACCTTGGAATAGGCCTGATATCTACTGCCTCTAGAGAAACGAGATGCAGAGGGCTGTGAACTACCCCCGGTTGAACGTAAACTCTTCTTCCCTGAAAACCAGGAACCCTAAACCCCAACTCTACTTTGTGAGGAATCATGATGAATCCCCTATCATGATGATATGGTTCTAAACAAAGTACTCTCGATGACCTCTGCCCTTTCCAGCACCTCAGGATATGTCTTCAGCATAAATGGGGTGACCTAGCACTGGATCTTTGGATGCAAAGCCTCCTCAAAATGCCTTGCCCTAACCTCCTCAACTAGAAACAGATCTGAAGCATATCGTAAAAGGTTCCTAAAACAAATTCTGAACTCTCTCACACTGGAACTCCCCTGTTGAAGGGTAAGAAGATCCTGGAGACTAGATTCCTTCGCAGCTAAGGAAAAAAACTTGACTCTAAACTTGTCTCGGAACTCCTCCCATGAGATCGATGACTCATCGTGATCCCTGAGGAACAATAACCACCACTGCCTCCCTGCTTCATTGTAAGAACCCGAACCTTCCTTTCAGGTATGCTTTCCTTTTCTGGTCATTTTTGAGAAAATGAGTCTTTTTGGGAGGTTGTGCAGGGGCGCACGGTTTGTCAAACCATGCAGGCTAGCCGTGCGATATCCCTAGGTGAGATAGTGGGCTCCGCATGGGTAGTGCACGGTTTTCCCAAACTGTGCAAGCAAGTCGTGTGAAGTTCCTGGGTGAGATAGTGGCAACCGCATGGTTGGCGCATGGTTTTCCAAATCATGTGAGGTAACTGTGCGACCACTTAAAGTTTGGGTTTTTAAGTCCCGAGCCACTCAGGATTTTCCTTTCCTCCACCATTCCTCCTCCCACTCATGGCTCACGTGGGAGTTGCAATTTTTCAGAGGTTGGGGGAGCTCCTTGGCTCGTTTTGGAGGCAAATCGAAGGGGTTTCATGGAAGATCGAAGGTATTTCTCCTCGGCTAATTCCCTCTTTTGGTTCTTTGAGGTTTTGGTTAGGGTTAACTCTCTCTCCCTATCTTAAATTCCTAGATCTACAAGGGTTTCATGTAGATCTAGGCTTGTGTTGCCTTTATGTGTTAAAGGTTGACCTTGTTGATGTTAGGGAATGGTTTTTGAGGTGGTTTCGAGGAGGCGTCCAACCGGTTGGAGTGCATTTGGGCGAAGAGGTCATTTTCAACAAACCCTAAAAGGTAGGTGGTTTGTGCCTTTCCGTTGAAGTCTTTGAGTATTATGTGCAATTGTTCCAATACCCTTGAACGGAGTATTGCGTGTTTACTTTCTTATCCCTATTGTTTTTCTGCCTTGCTTGTATGCTTGAGTAGAGGCCAATTGTTGTGAATAGGTTGAATTACTACGCTTTGGATGTGTTGCCCATGCATTATTCTGTTTATGACCATTTGGTCCTGTTTAGCATTTTTGGCTGTTTTTCCTGTTTTCCCATGTCTTGAGATTGTAGGATGGAGTGTTGATTTCTGACATGATTGAAATTTTGTGGACTATTCATCCAAGTATCTTTGAGGTTTACTTTGGCCATATTGCATTATTATGCGTCGGATTACCCAGGACCATGAGAACCTGGAGTAGTAGACTATAAGGGGATAGACCGAGTGAGATTACTCAGAGAGTCTTTGAGCATTATAGACTATAAGGGGATAGACCGAGTGATCTTTCTCAGAGAGTCTTTGAGAAGTATAGACTATGAGGGGATAGACCGAGTGAGATTCCTCAGAGAGTCTTTGAACGACCTGAGCTATAAGGGGAATTGACTGAGTGAGCTTCCTCATAGAGTCCTAGACCTTGAGGCTATAAGAGGAATTAACGTGTGAGCTTCCTCAGAGAGTCCTTGACTACCTTATACTATGCAGGGAATGGACTATGTGAGCTTCCTCAGAGAGTCTTTCTTTACTTAGACTATATGGGAAATGACTGTGTGAGCTTCCTCAGAGAGACTTGTTTCACCTTTGACTATAAGGGGATTGACTGTGAGTGCTTCCCCAGAGAGTCTATTCTTAAGCTGAACCAGGGGGGTTAGACTGAGTGTGCTGCCTAGGGGGTTGCTTGTATCTGATAGGTAGGATCAGAGGGGATAGGCTGTGAGTACTTCCCAGGGGGTTACCTGTTGTGATTATCTTCTTTGTTTAGTTGTTTCTTGATATTTGGACTGTGGATTGTTTACTGTTGAGTACTTCCTGTTTACTGATTTCTGTACTTTACCTGCCATATATATTCACTGACTGTTAGGCACAAATCTTGTGGTGGTTTCCTACTAGGATTCGTCTCACACCCTGTTTGGGACATGCTTTTTGGCCCAAACAGACTATGTTGTTGTAGGTATAGATAAGGGAAAGTGTCGTTCTACTTTAGGTACTTGATTTCTGTGGAGCTAGAGAGCATGGGACCAGGATATGGCTTTCGATGCTAAGGAGTTTATCTGTTTTCTTTTTCACTTTCTTTTATGCTGTTGTATTCCAGCATTGTGACTTGTTTGGCTGTTTTCCTAGACATATATATACCATGAATCACTTTATATATATATGTGATTTAGTTTTTCATCATTTCATTATCTTCCACTGTGTTACTCTGCCAATGATGGCATAGTTTTCCCATTATCACACCCAAGGCCCTCGCTTTTAGTTGGCAGCCTCTGGCGTTTGGGGAATGCACTTGAGGCCATGTGACCAACCGAGTACGGGGTGCCACTGGGTGGATTCCGGAACCGGGACGTTACAAAGTGGTATCAAAGGCTTATTTTCTCTTGATTTACTATTTGGATCCTTTATCCAGGGATAGGAAGGAATAGGTACTTGGTATTAAGTTGTGCCCAGGAGTAGCTAACCCGTGTACAGGGAAAAGCCAATCTACCTCGTTGATGCAATTTTCTAGTTTTGCAAGTTATGGTTGCCTTTATTTTCACCGTTGGTGACTCACATGTTTTTTACTGGTTATTATTTAAGTTATTGAGGTTATATTTCTATTGTAACCTGATGAGATGAGGGTATTCCATCTCATGCATCATATAGGCACTTGCTAGAAATCACATGTCATGCATTTTTGCCATGTCATCTAGGATGCATTAGCAATTGCATGTTGTTATGATAGATGTTGTGTAGAATATGAATGATGTTGTGATAGATTCCTTGATAAAAATATATGCTTCTTGTTAGAGCATTGATTATGTAAGGTTTTGTTTGAATGAGCATGAAATTTTGGTTCTTGAGGTGTTATGGGCCCTCATGAACCGGAACTTGGTAGATCATTGACTTGTTTACCTTGTTTATAACTTGTGTAAGATGCTAAGCTTTGTTTAATGGGGGAGTATGGCACCTCACAGATCAGAATTTGGCGCTTTCAATGTTTGTTGTAGTGTTTTTATGGGTTCCAGAGTAGTTTTTGAGGCTTACTGTCCGAAAAAAAACCAAAATGCACACTGTGTAGTTTTGACTACACGACATGTGTTCTTCTATTCGGGAAGAAATAGTCTTTCTTAAGTACATGCCCTGTACTCTCTGTACACGTAGTGTAATCCTATGTTTCAGTCCCTATTAATACTGATCTAAGGTGTGCGCTTGACCTTGCAAAGTCATGCCACCGAGACATCCTTCGGCTGTCTGCCAATTACATGGTAGTGATCAGATGCCAGATACGGCTAATCAGGGACTTCCAGTGGATCCTCCTGTTGTGCCAGTCTTGGCACCAACATTTATACCTATTACTGGTGCTGATGCATAGTTTAGGGAAGGCTTCATGAGGATGATTCAGACCTTTTAGGGAGTTCCGCCTCCCACCCCATTGATGGATGATCTGATACAGGTTTTCTAGCAGTAGAATCCTCCCACCTTCTTAGGGGAAGGAGGACCTTAGGCTGTAGAGTTGTGGCTCGAAGACATGCTGACAATCTTAGAGCATCTCGAGGTACCTCCCTAGAGTAGGGAAAATCTCGTGACCTACATGCTCTGAGACTCCACCAAGAGGTGGCGGGATGTCATCTCTCAAGCGGGAAGCCACCAGAATATGGCTTGGGAGGAGTTTCAGCGTATTTTCTACGATTACTTCTACCCGGAAACCTTGAGAGCCGATCGAGCCCAGGAGTTTATGACTCTGGAGTAGGGTACTCTTTCTGTTATGGAGTACTCGTCTCGCTTTACTGAGCTTCAGTGTTTCATGCCTTTTCTAGGAGGCTATGAGTTGTTCTTTGTGCGAAAGTTTGAGGATGGTTTGAGGCATGACATCCGCTCACAGGTGAACATCTTCAGGTTGACTTCGATATCATCTATCGTCAACCAGGCACTGATCATTGAGTGCAATCTGAGGGATTCTGGAGAAGTGATCCAGGGCGGTTCAACATCCAGAGTCAGTGTTCCTCCTACTGATAGTAGGAAGTGCCATAGGGAGTCTGCTCGAGGAGATCAGAGTAGGCGGAATATATCTTCGGGCAGCCAGGTAGTATGCTACCAGTGCGGGAGGAGCGAGCATACTAGGCCTCAGTGCCAGAGATACCCGATGGAGTACCGATACTGTGGCAAGATGGGCCATCTTCAGCGTTTTTGTTAGATCTTCTCACCTACAGCTAGTGGTAGGGGTTCTTCTATGACCCCGCGTTCAGGAGATACATCGCCAGTTTCTCACCAGTCTGAGAACTGGAGTTCTTTCGGCCGTTCGGGTCGAGGTGGAGGTCGCGGCCATGGTAGTCAGTCACCAGGTTACTAGCGACAGCAGATTAGATCAGCTCAGAGTGGTCAGCCAGGGTCACAGGGCTATGGTAAAGGCCAAACTTTTGCGATGGAGCAGACCCATAAGGAGAAGGATATCAGACCTTCCACAGTTCGAGGTACGATCTTTGTAGCCTCAGTTTTATCTTTAGCTCTTTTCGATACTGGTGCTACGCATAGTTTTATCTCTATTGCTGTTGTGGAGAGCCTTGGGCTCTGCATATTTTCTTCTGCCGACATGTTAACACTAGACACACTGTTGGGAACGAGGACATCTAGCATACGTCAGTTCAGAGAGTGCCCTCTTGAGGTTGTGGGGTATCACTTCTTATGGGACCTCTATGTCCTAGAGATGACGAGCTATGATGTCATTCTTGGAATGGACTGGTTAGTTACCTTTTAGGCAGTTGTCGACTATTATCACCGCAGGGTGAGTTTTATATCACCAGAGGGAGGATCTTTTATTCATAGATGTGAGTGGGATGTCCAGGTGAGTCGACCAGGACCCGAGCATCATGGGCTAGGAGGAGTTACATCCCAGATTTCTAGTCTATATCTGGATGACCAGGGGACTTTATAGTTAGAATTTCCTTCAGTGGTGGATCGTTTTAGACATGTCTTTCTAGAGGACTTTTCAGGTTTTACTCTAGAGCGTTAGGTAGACTTTTCTATTGATCTCATGACAGGAGCGACACCGGCGTCCATTACTCCTTATAGGATAGCTACACCTGAGTTACAAGAGCTCAATAATCAGTTGGAGGAGTTGCAGGCAAAGGGTTTCATTTGACCCAGTACTTCTATTTGGGGTTTGCCTGTCATATTTGCGAAGAAGGTAGATGGTACCATCAGCCTTTGTGTGGACTATCGGAAGTTGAACCATTTGACGGTCAAGAACTGATATCCCTTTCCGAGGATCGATGATCTCTTTGATCATCTTTGAGGAGACCGAGTGTTCTCAAAGATTGACTTGAGATCTGGTTATCATCAATTTCATGTTAGACCATTTGATATACCTCTTACATCTTTCCGGAGCAGGTATGGTATATACGAGTATATGGTTATGTCGTTCAGTCTCACGAACACACCTGCAGTTTTCATGGAACTGATGAACCAAGTGTTCCATCCATACTTAGATTCCTTCATGGTGGTTTTTGTGGATGACATATTGGTGTAATCTCACATTCGACACGACTATGCTACCCGTCTTGAGATCATTCTAAGTACACTGACAGAGCATTAGTTATATGCTAAGATCTTGAAATGCCACTTTTGGATGGACCCGATTCACTTCTTGGGTCATGTTATCTCAGAGGCAGGAGTATCAGTAGACCCAGAGAAAGTGAGAGCAGTAGTTTACTAGGAACAGATGAAGAACGTCTTTGAGGTGCGGAGTTTTCTAGGGCTGGCTGGATACTACAAGCGTTTCATATAGGACTTTTCACGCCTAGCAGCACCACTGACAGGTCTGACCAAGAAAGGGGAAAAGTTATTATGGTCAGATTCTTGTGAGTTATCCTTTAAGGAGTTGAAAGGGAGGTTGACATCAGCACCGATACTAGTCTTTCCAGAGCCAGGAAAGAGCTATACCATTTATTGTGATGCTTCAAGTATCAGGCTGGGATCTGTACTTATGTAGGGAGAAGGAGTCGTTGCGTATGGGTCTCAGCAGTTGAGTCCACATGAGAGAAACTACCTGACACACAATCTAGAGTTGGAAGTCGTTGTTCATACCTTACGCTATTGGATACATTATCTTCTGGGAGAGAATTTTGTGGTTTTCACTGACCACAAAAGTCTCAAGTACATCTTCACTCAGCATGATCTGAATCTGAGACAGTGTAGGTGGGTTGAGTATCTTCAGTCCATTGACTTTGATCTTGCCTATACACCTGGAAAAGGCAATGCAGTGGCTGACGTGTTGAGCAGGAGAACTCAGATATAGGCAGTTTAGGAGGCCAGTAGTGAGTGGAAGCTTATGTCTCTATTCTCTGAGATGCATTTGAAGGTGCACGACAGACAGGGGTAGATTTTTCTATCTTTTTTAGTTTTTTACCTCTACTCTTATCGATCGGGTACGAATGAGGCAGCTATCAGACTCGGAAGGCCTAGTCCTTCAGAAGAGTGTGTCAGAAGGGGACCCTCTTCTTGGATGGATAGTAGGCAAGGATGAGATCTTGCATTTCTAGGGATGTGTATGGGTGCCAGTAGACATACGTGAGGAGATTATGCGGGACTTTCATTCCTCAGTTTGGGTAGTTCGTCCTGGCGTCACCAAGATGTATCGTGATCTACACCACCAGTATTGGTGGCCAGGTATGAAGAGAGATGTTGCTAGTTTTTTCACGAGGTGTTCCACTTTTCAGCAGGTGAAAGCGGAGCATCAGCGACCAACAGGCCTTTTGTAGCAGTTACCCATTCCAGAATGGAAGTGAAACGATGTTGTGATGGACTTCGTGACTGGTTTTCCGAGGTCTCCTAGAGGGAATGATGCTGTTTGGGTTGTCATCTAAAGGCTTACGAAGGTTTCTCACTTCTTGCTAATCAAGGAGACCTTCAGTGTTGATGAGTTGGGATGGTTGTACATCCAAGAGATTGTACGTCTACATGGAGTTCCACACTCCATTGTTTCAGATAGGGATGCGTGTTTTACTTCTCGGGTCTGGCAGGGGCTTCAGAAGGCTTTGGGTACACTAGTACTTTTGAGTACAACATACTATCCCCAGACAGATGGCAAGTCCGAGTGTACGATTTAGGTGCTTGAGGATATTCTCTGAGCTTGCATTATGGATTTTGGAGGTTCTTGGGAGAGACATATACCTCTAGTGGAGTTTGCCTACAATAATAGTTTTTAGGAGACTATTCAGATGGAACCTTATGAGGCTTTGTATGGTAGGCCATACCGATCACCCTTGTGTTGGTTGGAGGTAGGAGAGGTAGATATGCTGGGAACTCTTCTTGTCTAGGATACCATGGAACATATAGAGTTGATTCAGAATAAGATGGATACTACACATTCTTGCTAGAAGTCTTATGTTGATCAGCGGAGATGACCTCTGGAGTTAGAGGTTAGAGATCAGGTTTTTCTATGTGTCGCACCGAGGTTGGGGAACAGAAGGATCAGGAGACAGGGTAAGCTTTCGCTGAGGAATGTCAGGCCGTTTGAGGTGTTGGAGAGAGTTGGGCCGGTTGGATATTAGTTGCAGTTACCTCATAGGTACCTGGCTACACACGACATCTTCCATGTTTCACATCTTCGACGTTACTTTTCAGACCCGTCTCATGTCTTGAAACCTGAGGAGGTTGAGTTAGAGGTGGATGACTCATTCGAGGAGCATCCTATCTGGATTGTCGATCACGGTATGGAGGTTCTCTGTGGCTGGTCTGTTCCTTTGGTATGGGTGATATGGCAGCACGAGTGAGTACAGGATGAGACTTGGGAGAGGGAGGCTGATGTACAATCGTAGTGGCCGGAGTTGTTTGGGGTTTCTTCTTCTACACCGTGCTAGGGAAATTTGGGGAAAAATTTCTTTAAGGGGGGAAGTTTGTAAGAACCCAGACCTTCCTTTCAGGTACGATTTCCTTTTCTGGTCGTTTTTGAGAAAAAGAGGCTTTTCGGGAGGTTGTGCAGGGGTGCACGGTTGGCGCAGAGTTTGTCAAACCGTGCGGGCAAGCCGTGCGAAGTCCCTAGGTGAGATAGTGGGCTCCACATAGGCGGTGCACGGTTTTCCCAAACTGTGTGGGAAATCCATGTGAAGTTCCTGGGTGAGACAGTGGAAACCACACAGTTGGTGCACTGTTTTCCAAACTATGCGAGGTAACCGTGCGACCACTTAAAGTTTGGGTTTTTAAGTCCCAGGCCACTCAGGATTTTCCTTTCCACCACCATTCCTCCTCCCAATCGTGGCTCACATGGTAGTTGTGATTTTTCAGAGGTTGGGGGAGCTCCTTGGATCATTTTGGAGGAAAATTGAAGGGGTTTTGTGGTGGATCGAAGGCGGTTCTCCTTGGGTAAGTCCCTCTTTTGGTTCTTTGAGGTTTTGGTTATGGTTATCTCTCTCTCCCTCTCTTAAATTCCTAGATCTATAAGGGTTTCATGTAGATCTAGGGTTGTGTTGCCTTTGTGTGTGAAAGGTTGACCTTGTTGATGTTAGGGAAGGGTTTTTGAGGTGGTTTAGAGGAGGCGTCCAACCGGTTGGAGCGCATTTGGGCGAAGAGGTCATTTTCGCCAAACCCTAAAAGGTAGGTGGTTTGTGCCTTTCTGTTGAAGTCTTTGATTATTATGTGCAATTGTGCCAATACACTTGAATGTGGTATTTCGCGTTTACTATCTTAGCCCTATTGTTTTCTTGCCTTTCTTGTATGCTTGAGTAGAGGTAAATTGTTATGAATAGGGTGAATTACTATGCTTTGGATGTGTTGCCCATGCATTGTTCTGTTTACGACCGTTTGGTCCTGTTTAGCCTTTTTAGCCATTTTTCCTGTTTTCCCATGCCTTGAGATTGTAGGATGGAGTGTTGATTTCTGACATGCTTGAGATGTTGTGTACTGTTCATCCAAGTAGCTCTTAGGTTTACTTTGGCCCTATTTCATTATTATGCGTCGACTTACCCAGGGCCGTGAGAACCTGGAGTAGTAGACTATAAGGGGATAGACTGAGTGAGCTTCCTCAGAGAGTCTTTGAGAATTATAGACTATAAGGGGATAGACCAAGTGAGCTTCCTCAGAGAGTATTTGAGCAGTATAGACTATGAGGGGATAGACTGAGTGAGCTTCCTCAGAGAGCCTTTGAACGACCTGGGCTATAAGGGGAATTGACCGAGTGAGCTTCCTCAGAGAGTCCTAGACCTTGGGGTTATAAGAGGAATTGACATGTGAGATTCCTCAGAGAGTCCTTGACTAACTTAGACTATGCGGGGAATGGACTGTGTGAGCTTCCTGAGAGAGTCTTTCTTTACTTATACTATACGGGGAATGACCGTGTGAGCTTCCTCAGAGGGTCTTGTTTCACCTTTGACTATAAGGGGATTAACTGTGAGTGCTTCCCTAGAGAGTCTATGCTTAAGCTGAACCGGGGGGGGGGGGGGAGGGGTTAGACTGAGTGTGCTTCCCAGGGGGTTGCTTGTATATGATAGGTAGGACCAGAGGGGATAGGCTGCGAGTACTTCCCAGGGGGTTACCTGTTGTGATTATCTGCTTTGTTTAACTGTTGCTTGATATTTGGACTGTGGATTGTTTACTGCTGAGTACTTTTTACTGATTTCTATACTTTACCTGCCATATATATTCACTAACTGTTAGGCACAGATCTTATGGTGGTTACCTACTGGGATTCCTCTCACACCCTTTTTGGGCCATGCTTTTGGGCCCAAACAGACTGTTTTGTCACAGGTATAGATAAGGGAAAGCACCCTTCTAATTTAGGTACTTGATTGCTGTGGAGCTTGAGAGAATGGGACCAAGCTATGGCTTGCGATGCTGAGGAGTTTATCTATTTTCTTTTGTACTTTTGTTTATGCTGTTGTATTCCAGTATTGTGACTTGTTTGGCTATTTTCTTAGACATATATGTACCATACATCACTTTATATATATGTGTGCTCCATTTTTTCATCATTTCATTATCTTCCGCTGTGTTACTCTGCCAATGAGGGCATAGTTTCCCCATTATCACACCCAAGGACCTCACTTCTAGTCAGTAGCCTCTGACATTTGGGGAAATGCGCTTGAGGCCATGTGACCAATCGGGTACGGGGCACCTCTAGGTGGCTTCTGGAATCGGGACGTTACATCCATGCAGCATCATCACAACCAAGGACGCCTAGTGCTCCTTCTGAGCACAGATCGAACTGAAGCCTATCTCGACCTCCTCTAATTAGTCTTCTGTGACTACATCTGAAACAAATCCCTCGTACTTCTATAGACTCTGGCCCTGAAACTCTCAGAGTGTCCTCCTCCAAGTGTCATCGTCATCAACCTCTACCCTGTGGCGATCTGCTGGCACAACCTGCTGGACATCTTCTATGTGATCCTGACGAGGACATCGGCCTGGAGCCATACCTATAAAATAACAAATAGTTAGAGCTCCTAAACTTAGAATATGTAAGACTTGACATTAATTATTTAGTTTTTTTCTTTTATTCATTTTAGGTTAACCTTTCCCAAGGTCCACCCATTCAAACACAAGCACAAACAAGAATGATGCATGATCCTTTCCTAGGTATCTACCCTGTAGCTAGCACCACCTCATTTAGTAGCCATTGTAAACTTAAAGGTCCATACATCAGATCATAGGGGGACCTAAACACCTATGTCTCAGCCAGTCTCCAGTGTTTACATCACTTTATAAACTTGAATGACACTATTTCCCTACCAACCCATGCAACCTCACCTGTTCCTAATTCCAAAATCCATCATATCCCTAAACCAAGCCTCGAATACCACTCTGTCACAACCCCCTCCCCACAAGGTGTACCCCTCCTAGGATGGCAATGTGAGAAGGGAGATAATGACCCCTGAGTCCCGCCTCCAGTAGGCCCTAGGTTGGCAACTAGCACTGAGGGTATAATAAACACATAGATGGGAGGCATTACACTCTAAGAGAACACATGCGAAAGAGATAGATAAGATAGACACCAACCAAATCTAACTCAGAATTAAATATAAATGAAAACCCAAGTGCACATATGTAATGTCATGCAAAAATACTACAACTAGAAGGGGGAAACTGCAATTACCCAAAATAAAGTAAAAATAGTAAAAACCACACACTTAAACAGCTCCTACAACCCCAAGCTAGTAGAAATCAGCTTGATCTCCAACCTACTCCAAGTGACCTGAAAAATAATTTTTATATACATAGGGTGAGTATAACAGTATACTCAGTAGGATCCTCCCTGGAGCCTCTCGTGCAAAAGTAAAGAAATCATGCTAAAGCACAGTGAACAAAAAGTGAAACTAACTCGTCACCTAAACTTGTATACTAAGTTCCCAGCCTCACCATGGATACTCTCACCAAGTAACACGTACAAGAGTATATAATATAATAAATATTATCACGGGTACCCCGCTACTACTTCTCCACTGGTTTGCTGCTTTTCCCCAACGTCGCATGTCCTAAGCATCTCTCTCCAAAAAGGCTTGCCCGCAGACACCTGGGCGAAGCACCATAATATGCATCTCGTGCAACAAAACCACCACGTTCATGCAAGAAAGTAACTAGGTAGTTTCCGGGAGCCACCATAGCTCGTATAATGTGTATCATACGTCAGTTATTATACCTCAAGCCATTATAGCCTATACACCGAGTAAGGATCCTCAAGCCATCACAACCTATACACATTACACCTATAGTAGTCCATAAGATACTATATCCAAAATATATGTGTGTGAATAACCACAAGACATTATAGCCCTCTACACACATATATGGGAAAAACTAACCACTGTGCCTACCAGCACAAGTAACTACCAAGAGAAGAGAGCGGGGCTAAAGGGGGTAGTCAGCCATCCATCCTCCCACTGGAATGTTGGGGAAAACACCCCCCAGGGCTCAGAATCCCCATGGTGTCAGTTGAATTAAGTGAGAGGGTGGAGTAGCATATAAAAACACAAAAAGTACATAATATATTATATCTCACAACCACACTATGGGCATAACCTAGTATTAGACTCAACTACAGCTAACATCTCTCGGACTCTCAGTTGACACTTCTAAGACTAGGTATCTTATAAGCACACAACTATTTAAAGAGATTTATTGCCTTACTTCATTACCTTTTTATCAGTTCCACTTTACGTTAATTAATTTTTTAGACATTAATTAACCATTAACAATTACACATTAAATTTCATTAGAACCACACCCAAAGTCCATTATCCCTTTAAAATTGTAACCTCAAAATTTTGTTCCAGCAAGATCCAACCCCATGGGTTAACATCATTTATTCAATTATTTATTTACAAAATTAATTTCACATATTCCCAGGCATTCTATAAAAATATTCTATGCTACTAAACACAAGGGGGTTCTACATGGTGAGTAGATAACTACCCATCGAGTCTTTTCCGCTTATAGCAAGAGAGTAGACCCATCCTCCCTTAAGAATCTAGACATGGAAAGCACGTGGCATACCCCATGCGTCTTCTCCCCTTTTGGAAGAAGGGTAAGAAAGAACAACTTCCTTGAGTAGTGGGTAATGTAAAGCAGATAAAAAAATAATAAGAATCATCCAACATCCAAACATTCACATCTAACCCGTTCCATCATCCAGGGTTTCCTCCCCGACACCCACATTCATAAACTGATCCATCTTGCCACTCTTGGAGTCAACTGCTACCACAACCAATAGGCCTCCCTTCCCCCATATATCACAACAGCCATCTAGGCTCAAATCACAACACAAGAAGAAGGAAAAACAAACATCTTATCAATTGGGCTCTTGAACCTCAAACAAGAAAGAGGGTAACTCAGAACCCTACAAGTATTATCTTTTATCAAACAACCATTTCTTTAATCCATATTGGATTAACCGATTTATTATTCATATGTTCCAACTTTGGGAAACCTAAATAGTAAGCTATCACAAATAATTAAACATACTTACTTCACCAATTTTATTAACATCAAATTACAACAAGAGGTACCAAATTCATTTACATGCCTCTTTATCTTTAGCCAAACAATTATCAATTAATTCCGTCTTTACATTCTTTACCAATTTCCATCAAGAACGAAAAGCTAAACATGTAAGCTTTGATATCACACTATCTAGAAAAACAAGAGGCAATATCATACAATCGATATAAATTTATTTATCTAGTTCAAATATTTATTATGACAATTCCATTATGATCTAGTGGGATAAAACATGCTAACTCTACAGTTGCACATAAAAGAAAAGAGAAGCAATGAATCCCCTACCTCAAACAGTTCTTGATGTTCTTTATACAAGAACGAGCCACACAACGGGTTATGATCTTCTTCCTTGTGACAATTGTATCCACCCAAGGATACAGAGACATCACCACATCGGCCAACACCCAAGAAAATCCCATTAGGAACATGGGGTAAGAATTCAATAAAAAAGGAAAGGAGAAAGAAAGAGATGAACCAGAAATAATGAAGATCATACCTTATATCGAAGACTGATCGATATTTCTTGGTTGCATCAAAACAGAGTGAAATAAATCCTAGGAGGAAAGTATGATCACACAACTCCTATGGGAAGGAATGGGATGTTCGAGCGTCTCACACCAGAGAATAAGGAGGTAGAAATAGGGAGAAAGACATCTCGTCCCTTTAGAAGATTTAATGGAGCAGTAGTTTAAGATACGTTGGGTTTTCCATTAAAATAGGATTGCATTAAACCATGCGGTTTGACCAAGTAAAAACATCCTGATCCTTAGGAGAAATTAATATAGGAGTAACGACCTTTGAATTAGCTTTAGAGTCCTTAAAACAAGTCTTTAAATGCATTTTACGTCAAAGGAAACATTAAAGGGGTGAACTATAGGAAGATGGAACACTGTTCATGAACTTGAAATTTGGAAAAGGAAAAAACACTGTTCATGAACCTCACTATTGGAACCTCACCGTTCTGGAAACACTGTTCATGAACTCAAAATTTGGCAAAGGAAAAAGGTCACTATTGGAACCTCACCATTCTGGAAACACTATTCATGAACTCAAAATTTGGAAAATGAAAAAGGTCACTGTTGGATCTTCACCATTCTGGAAACACTGTTCATGAACTCAAAATTTGGAAAAGGAAAAAGTTCACTGTTGGAACCTCATTGTTGGAACCTCATTGTTGCACTGTTCACAAAAGGTTACCGATGACACTGTTCACCTAGGGCTACCGATGCACTGTTCACATAAGGTCACCGTTGTACTGTTCACATAAGGTAACTGATGACACTGTTCACAGAAGGTCATCGATGGCACTGTTCACATAAGGTCACCGATGTCACTATTCACATAAGGTCACTGTTGCACTGTGCACATAAGGTTACTGATGACACTGTTCACAGAAGATCACTGATGACACTGTTCACATATGGTCACCGATGTCACTATTCACATAAGGTCACAATTTCACTATTCATATAAGGTTACCAATGACACTATTCACATAAGGTTACCGATGCACTATTCACAACGGTCTACCGTTGGAACTTTTTACTGATGGAACTGTTCACAGAAATGGAAATTTGGAAAAGTGTTGGGGATAACTCACCTTGACCTCTCGAAACACCTCACACACATGATTTTCAAAAAGGAATGGACCAAAGAGGTCCAAGCCATTAAAATTTTCCTCCTCATTTTCTTCTTACCAGAATCCTTAAGATGTCCTTTAAAGCATAAATAGAGAAAACCATACTCTTATGAAAATTATACTTGACATGGCTAATAGTTTGACAATCTTGACAGAAATCAGGATGACTTTCATATTCCTCTTTTAGAGGAATATCATCATCCAATGTTGGAAGAACAATATTATGAATCAAGCATGAACTTAATTTATCCCCCTCTAGGACTCTATCATAATGACCAAATTTGGCCTCCCGAGTGGCTTTATCCATTTTGATCGGGATTTCTACAACATACACAATATCAAATAAAATCTTAGGATTCCAAAGGATCTAGTTAAGACTAATAATTTCAACCCAAACTTGAGCTCTAACATTTTAAATAGCAAATATATTGAACTAAAAATCCCATTCTTAAAAGAAAACCATAAATAGATTTAAGTAAATTGATCTAATCCCCCAAACCCTACGTTTTAACTCCTCAGATAGAAAAATGATTTGAAAAAACCCCGACCCATGGGAATACATCTCCATTTAGAAGAACCCCACATATAAGATAGATTCTGAATCAGAATATATGTTTTCCAAACAATTCTAGCAAGAAGAATGAACCTAAAATTGATGGAACACTCACATATCTTGAATCTCTCAAGAATAGCCTCATTGCTAGAAATTACATGGGCAATGTCACCTTTCTCCACAATTATCTATGGAGCAACATCCTTCAGATAAGTAAAATGTCTCTTATTATAGTCTCCTTCAATTACCACATGACCAAAATGAGAGCTCTCCCTAGATTCCATATTAAAACTAGATTGTCTTGCCCTTGCCGCCTCAATCTCTATCGTAGCACTAAGATGCCACGTCCCTCCCATCTCATCCTCTAAGACCACTATTGAATGGGCATTCACCTTAAATGTTTCGGTCATCCTAGATCAATGAGATTAGTTCAAAACTGCCATCACCTTCGCTGTCTGACATGCATCGTCCTTAATCTCCATTACTTCAATATGGGATAGATCGATCTGAGTCACCACTACCAAAGATCATCAAACATCATTCACATCAGCTTCCATCATAACATTCTGCTGAGTTCTTCTCATCTTAGCCACCCCGTCCAATGATCTATGAAGCCTCGATGAAGCCCAATGTTGCGACTCATCCTTCAAAGACACTTTCAAAACCAGATCGTGACTAAGGAAGTGAATTAATTCTATGAGGAGAAAGAAACCCTAAAATCCCTCAATGTCTCCATGGAAGACCTCCCACACTCGCATCATGCCCCCATAATAAATAATAATAACTAAATAATAAATAATAAAAAAATATAATTATATTTTATTAATTAGTAACTAAAGAATAATATTAAATATTTATTATTAATTAATATTAATTAGTAATTATTATTAATTAGAAAAAAATATTTAATTAAATGATAATAATTTAATAATAATTAATTAACCATTAGTATTTTAATAATTTAATTATTATTAATAATATTTAGTAACTAGATAATATTTTCAAATATTTATTACTAATTCTATAAAAATAATTATTCCTAATGATTAATTAATAAATAATAATTTTTTTAATTTTAACTTAATATTATTAATATGTAGTTAAATATTGTATGATTAATAATTAATTAATAACTACTAATTATATTATTATTTTTAATAATTAGTAACTAAATAATAATTTTAAGTATTTATTAGCAATTAATATTAATTAGAAATTAATATTTACTAGAAATTAATATTATTAAATACTGAATCATATTATTTAATTAATATATATTATTAATAAATATTTATTATTAATTAATATTAATTAACAACAATTAGTTAATTAATTAATAAAATTTTAATAAAAATTAATTAAAAATTAGTAATTTAATTTTTAATCATTATTATTAATATTTAGTAACTAAACAATAATTTTAAATGAATACATTGCCTTATTAGTATGTTTTTTTGTCTTTTGGTGCTGGTGTGTGCGCCACTTCTTTGAACTCATTTCTCTCTTGCTCTTATACTTTAATTTTTGTTTCTAATAAATTTTGACGATGTGAGTTTGGTCACCAACTCACACTTGCGCCTCTTTAAATTAATATTTATTATTTAAATAAGAATTAATTAGTTAATTAGTATTTACTATTAACAATATATAATTAAATATTTCTTAATTACTAATTAATTAATAACTATTATTTTTATTTTTATTTTTAATAATTAGTTACAAAATAATAATTTTAAATATTTAGTATTAATTAATATTAACTAGTAATTAATATTTATTATAAATTAACATTATTAATTTTTAAATCATATTATTTAATTAATATTTATTCATAATTAATATTTATTAGTAATTAATATTTATCAGTAAAAATTATTAATTTTCAACAACTAGTTAATTAATTAACACCAATTTAATAATAACTAATAAAAAATTAGCAGTTTAATCATTTAATCATTATTATTAATATTTAATAATTAAATAATAATTTTAAATACTTATTAGTAATTGTGTAATAAAAAATTATTAATATTGATTACTTAATTAATAAGTAATTAGTTAATTTGGAATTACTCTTATTAATAGGTAATTAAAGAAGGGATGGTGGCGCTGGTCTAAGAATTGCTATGCGAATGTGACGATGGCGTCTGGGGATCTCTTCATAAATAGTGATTCAAAACTTCCTTGGTTCCAGGCTTGTCTCTGGAGGCTAATCTCCGGTGTGGGCCCCGATTCCTAAAGAGTTTCCAAATAAATTTGAAGGGCCTTGAGTTCAGAATGGAAAACCATGTAAGATTTTAGATCAAGGGTGTGAAAGTCACTGATATCCCTTGGTCACTTTAAAAAGTTTCTCCTGTTGTATGATTCAATATAAAGGTTCAGTTGCTCATGTTGAGTCCAATCATGATGCTTTTTCAGAAATATTAACCATGGGGATGAGCTCCTTAATCACGCGGTTCATTCTTCCCAAAGGTATGAAGCCATGGTGAATGTGTGATTTGGATCGATAAATCTTGTTTCTTTTGGGGTTTTCGAATTGGAGATTCATCTCTTTAGGGTGAGGCTTCTTCCACTGCATTTTTCAATCATAGGATTTCAGGACTCATGTGTGGTGTACTGATTCTTTATTTCTAAAGCATGGGATGATTCATCTCCATGAATGGTCCATGGATTTCAGTGTGTTGTAGGACAAGAAGGCCTTTTCATAAGTATGGGTGAGGTTGTTTGGTATAAATTTAATTTTGTGGAATCTAAAAATTATACATGACATTGCATTTTCAATTAGGGTCCCAATCCATTTGGATAAGGAAACTGAACAAGTGAGGTATGGACACTTTATAAGGAAATTGGTTGAGATCGACCTTCACTTCAATATTGTTGATAATTTCATTTTCACTACACCTATTGATTATATTCATATCAATGCTAAATATGATAAATTTCAAGATTTTTTATTTGTCTATAAATATTCTGGTCACTTGGATCATAATCGTTGGAAGAAGCTTTGTGAATTCTGTTGTTCAAGTAGACACTTTTCATTGTAGTGAATTGTTAAAGCCAAAGGGAAGTGAGTCTTGAATCCTTCACAGCATGGGAATCCCTCTACTTTCCCCAGGAATCCCAAGGAGAAGCTAGTGGTGTCTAGGGATGATCATCCAAGCTTGAGTTTGAATGGCATGATGTCAACGAAAAAGGGTCAAACTTCTAGGGCCCAGGCAGGCGTTGAATTTGAGTTGCAAGTAGGTGCAGTTTCTGATTCACAGTTCATGAACACGGAAAAAAATCAATAGGAACTTATACAGTCCTCTTTGGTCCTATATGAAAATATAGATCAGGTTTTTAAGCAGGTTAAGGGACTCTCTTGGGTGGAAATTGCTGAGGAATATGTCTATATTCAGGCTGCTTCCTCTTTTAAGGATGTTATGGTCAAAGGAATTAGAAATTTCAACCATACATGTGATCCTACTATTGGGTTAGATTTTATTAGAATCACTAGGTTCATTTATAGGTCTCGAGAAGATAGTAATCCAAGGGTCCCTACTATTATTGATGTTTAGGCCACTACCCCAGTTATTGGATTGGATACAACCTAGTTTGATCCTATGGACTTAGTAGATGGAGACACATGTGGACAACCTGATAATCTAGGAGAGTATGGTAAATATAATGGTGAGTATGGAAAAATATGATTATGGTCAATCTGAAGGTGATATTTTAGCTCAATAGGAAGGTGGTTCTTTATTATTAGAGGAGAGGAACCTTCTTGCTTCAACTGATCGAAATAGAAAAAAGAAGTTGTATGATGCTTCCTTCCTACCCCTTTAGGTGGAATTTACAGTGGATACCCTTCCAGTCATGGAATGGTCTTTCCCATATCAATATTATGATCTCATGAAAACTGATTATGATAATTTTTTAAAGGCCTTGATCATGGATTGTGAAACCGAGAGGTTAAAAATTTATAAAACACCTCTAAAGGACAATAAGGGTGGTAGGTTCCCCTATGGTCTAATGGAAGAAACAAAAAAATAGTTTTATACCTTCTCCAAATTAGAGATGGATGTTTTAGATTTAGTGAGTATATCATTGTTTAGAAATTTCTATAAAAAATTGATGATTGTTGTCGATTGAATCCATAGCAGGATGTTCGAGTTCTTTCTTGGAAATACAATAGCTGTATTATTCCAAAAGATTCCTACGATTCATCATCGGATGATGAGATCATTCCACCTCAAAATTTAAAATCATGACATAGAGTTCAACATCCAATGGGTAGAGGTCAACATACCAAAAACTTGGGTTCTATAGGATGTGGCAGGAATTGATCTCTTGCTTCCTCTAGTGTGAGCTGATCGTACCACGATTCACTGTTTTATTTCACCCTTAAACTAATGTATTAAACTGGTTTTGTATTGTAAATTACAAGTATAATAACAAATTTAAATCCATTTTTAATTCAGTTATTTTGTGTTTAACACTGTTAAAAAAGGGAAATGTTATTTTTTTTGATAATTATATTGTAGGTGGAGGTGATTTGGAGGAATTATGATGAAGTCCAAGAAAAATGGGCCAATCTGCACATGATCCAAGAACACTAGTGGACTTAAACACAGGCTTATACTAAAAAAGTGCATTCAAATGAGATGAAACTTTGCGTACTGGTCCTAAATTTAATTATATTTATTTCATCTTAAGGAACTGAATCCCAATTCGTTCATTAAGATGCCCATACAAACTGATATGTTCAATAAAGTGGATCTGCACGGGGTCAAAACTTTGCCTCTATATTTTGGAAATATCTCTTATTATATTCCATATCTGGCCGCCATATTTAACATGGAGGTAGAAAATGTGTCAAAAAAAAACTCTTTAGTTTTTTCCTAAGTGATTTAAGACTTTCTGACCATCCAAAACCATGGACCAAGTGGATTTGTGAAATCAGGGTGCCCAAAACCACTTCCCACTTTGCCTATAAATTGGCACCATGGGCACCCCATTTGGGAGTCTGAACCAGAGGAAAGGTGATGCCATTTTGGAGTCCCAAAGGAGTCCTCCCACCAATATTTGAAGTTATGAAGGCTATGATAAGTTATACTTCAACATCTTCTTCTTCCTCCCCTCCCATGGGTTTCTAAACCCCTTGTGATCACCCGAGGAGAAACATGTTGTAAATCCCAAGTTTAATGTTGTAATATTTGAATGGTATTTTTAATTCCAGGTTTGTATGACATTTTTCTTCATCCAATGTTTTTATTTAATTGATTTATATACTAGTATGTTATACTCAAACTCAAATGATCTTGTTTGGGGGTACCCTTTCATGTGATGTTTTACACACCGTTCATCCCTTTTTCTTCCATCATTCAATTACGGTGTTTGTTTGGTTCATATTGGTAAATTGAACTCACATAAGCACTATCAAGGCCATGTACATTTATTTAATAATATCACAAATAAATAACATACAAACCTGGATAACACATCAAGTTCTTTGTGTGTTTCCTTGGTGAGTTTCGGTTATGAAGTCGAACACAAATCACCCAATCATCAGTGGTGTCCATTGAATCATTATGTGTTTTAGACTGAACCATAGGATTTATCCTAGTATAAACTCAGTAAAATTCTGGTTATAGGTGTTACAGACAAGGGATTAAAAGTTCATAACTCTATCTCATGAATCTATGAAGGATGAGCATCATGAGAGTACCCCGGGTTGATCACGTTTAATTAATCTTGTTTACTTCTACTTTGTTTTATCACTTTCATTTTATATTATCATATTTAATCATCAAACCCAAGTATTAAATCCCCCCATTTCCCTTTTTTAATTTCATAATTAGAACCAAATTTTGTAATTAATTATCTAAGGCCCCGTTGAGAGACGACATAGGGTTGCTGTTATACTGCAGAAATTCTAGTTAAAACTAAAAAAATAATTTGACGTGCTCCACAACGCGATCAAAGTTTGGCATTATTTCCAGGGATCCGAGATCATTTTTTTATTTATTTAATTTTATTTATTTATTTTACTTCTTAATTTTCACCCCTTTTAATACCCCACCCCCATTTGATTGTTTTTTTTTGTTTTTTTGTTTATATTTTTGGTTGTTTTTGTGTGTTCTTCCTCTCTCTCTCTTTTTCTTCTTCTTCTCCATATCTCTCTATAATTTTTTAGTATAACATTATATTTTATTTTCTCCTTTAATTTCTTAATTATTTTTATTTCATTCATATTCCATAAAAAAAATAAAAAACAACAACAACAACAAACAATCAATCAATAAAACTGGACATCATTATTGCATGACAAGATCTGGTAAAGAAACACTACTTAAATTAGACCCTGAAATTGAAAAATCACCCCATTCACAAATCAAGGCATCTAGAGAAGTTCAATCAAGTAATACTGAGGAACCCCTTTTTTAACCTCAAATGGATATAAACCAATCAAAAATCAAACCCAATCAAACCCAAGAAAACATGGCTGTAAATAATCAAACCTTAAAAGAGCTGACCACCCCAGATGTGGAGTACCAACCTGTGTACATCCAATATCCCAAGGAAGCAACCAACTTTGATCTGAGATCAGGCCTCATCCACCTTCTTCCTAAATTCCATGGTCTTCCCAGTGAGGACCCTCATAAACACCTTAAGGAGTTTCACATAGTGTGCTCCACCATGAAACCCCAAAATGTGTCTGAGGACTTAATTAAATTGAGGGCCTTCCCTTTCTCCCTTGATGGTGTAGCCAAAGACTGGTTGAACTATCTGCCTACCATAATTGGGGGCTAGAATGAACTTAAATGAATCTATCTAGAGAAGTTATTCCCTGCCTCCCAAACTGCATCAATTAGGAAAGAAATATGGGGAATTAGGTAATCACAATGAGAGAACCTCCATGAATACTAGGAGAGATTAAAAAGACTTTGCTCAAGCTGCCCCCACCACCAGATTAGTGAATAAATATTAATCCAATACTTATATGAGGGACTTATCACCATGGATCATGGAATGATTGATGCAACATCTAGTTGTGTCTTGGTTGATAAAACTCCTTCCGCTGCTCATGATTTAATAGCCAATATGGATCAAAATGCACAACAATTTGGTACATGAGAAATTGCACCAACCCAAGGAGTTCATGACTGCCCACAAATTCAAGATTCACCTGAGTCTTGTACAGCCGTGTTCCCAAGGTGTCCATTCCAACAAGCACCTCCCTTCAAGCAAGAACCATTCAGGACAAATCCAAACCCCGGGTGGCAAGCACAACCCCAGTACCAACAAGAAGGAAACTCAATCTACCCCAAGCAGAATTGGTATCAACAAGGCCAAGGTATGAAACCTTATTATCATTCAACTTCTCAAAACAATCATCCTATTCCTCCTAAATCTGAACCAATCCTCAAGGATATGGTAAAGAAAATGGAAACATATAACCTCCAATTCCAACAGACCACACAATCGGCAATTCAAGACCTACAAACTCAAGTGGGACAATTAGAGAACACCATTGGTGAGATTAAGATGCAAGGTTCTGGACAACTACCATCCTAACCCATTTCCAATCCAAAGGACAAGGGTAATGTATGTGCTGTTACACTTTGTAGTGGTAAAGAAGTTTCTCTTTCTAAGGATTATTCCCAATAGGTATGCCCCCCTAATGAAAAAACTATTTCTCCAAACATAAATGATTGTAATGAAGAAGAAAAAAAGGTAATAAAATTATCATTAATGATTCAAATGAACAATCCATTCCTCTTTCTTTCCCCCAAATACTCTCTAAATCTAAGAAGAATTTTGATAATGATATTGATAAAGAAACAATGGATACATTTAAAAAATTTCAAGTTAATATTCCATTGTTGGATGCAATTAAGAAAATTCCACGTTATGCCAAATTTTTCAAAGAACTCTACACCCATAGATGTAGGCTGAAGGGGAATGAAAGAGTCAACTTAGGAAGAAATGTTTTATCTTTGATTTAACCAGCAATGCCAACCAAATGCAAGGATCCAGGCACATTCACGATACCATGTACCATAGGGGAGACCTTATTTTCTGATGCTATGCTAGATTTAGGTGCTTCCATTAATGTAATTCCTCACTCCATTTATACTTCTCTACAATTTGGAGAGATTAAACCAACAAGAATTGTCATACAACTTGCCAATCGGAGTACTACTCATCCAACATGAGTGATTGAGGACGTCCTTGTAAGAGTTAAGAATCTCATCTTCCCTACTGATTTCTATATTCTTGAGATGGAAGATACCTGAACCCAAGGACACGCTCCTCTCATACTTGGGAGGCCATTCCTCAAAATAGAAAAGGTTATCATCAAAATTCACAATGGTACTCTTTTCATGGAGTTCGGAGGAGAAAAGGTAAGTTTTAACATCCTTGAGGCTATGAAACACCCCATTGAAGAGCACTCCATTCTTCCTGTCTATTTGATGGAAGTTCTCTCAAATGATGCACACTCACACAATTCTCTCCTCAAACCATACTCTGATTCATTTTCCTCTTATTCAACTTTGGATGATTTGAATTTTTATTCATGTTTTGAGAGTTGTGTGGGTTCTGAAAAGTGTAAATTTTGTTCTTTAATTGATGAGTGTGTTCATTCTGAGGTACCCATGACTGTCAATGATTCTGCAAATATCATTTTAATAGATTCTCTTTATTTAGAGAATAAACATGACCAGATAGATAGTTTAATAGACCTCACTCCCCCTAAATCCCCTACCTCAGTCCAAAAACCCCCGACGTTGGAATTAAAACCACTTCCATCTAATTTAAAATATGCCTATCTTGAGGGTGTTGACCAATTTCCCATCATTATTTCCAATAAACTCTCTCAACAACAGGAATCAAAACTGCTCAACCTTTTGAGAGAGTGTAAAAAGGCAATAGGATGAACATTGGATGATATTCCTAGGATTATCCCATCTATTTGTATGCACCATATACTTTTGGATGATGATTCTAAGCCCATGAGACAATCTTAATGCCAGTTGAATCCCACTCTCCATGAAGTGGTAAAATTGGAAGTTAGTAAATTACTTGATGTGGGGATCATTTATCTAATATCTGATAGTGAATGGGTTATCCTAGTGAAAATTGTGCCTAAAAAACAGGAATAAAAGTTGTGTCAAATGAAAGGAATGAATTGGTTCCAATACATGTGCAAAATAGTTGGCGAGTCTGTATTGACTACCATCGACTAAATCAAGCCACACAAAAGGAGCACTTTCCTCTATATTTCATTGACCAAATATTAGAACGATTATCTAGTAAGTACCATTATTGTTTCCTTTATGTCTACTTGGGTTATTTTAAAATCTATATAGCCCCTAAGGATTAATAAAATACAAAAATTACCTGCCCATTTGGCACATTTGCATATAGAAGGATGAATTTTGGTCTTTGTAATGCTTCTGGTACTTTTCAACATTATATGTTGAGTATTTTTTCTGAGTACCTAGAGAATTGCATGGAAGTTTTTATGGATTATTTCACAGTTTATAGAAATTACTTTGATAACTATTTGTCTCACCTATGTTCTATCCTTCGTAGTTGCATAGAAAAAGATCTTGTATTAAATTACAAGAAATGCCATTTCATGGTTGAAAGAGGGATAGTTCTTGGGCATGTTATTTAAAAAGAGGGAATTCAAATGGATAAATCAAAAATTAAATTAATTTCATCCCTTCCATATCCAAAATGTGTTTGTGAGGTGCGATATTTCTTCGGTCATACTAGTTTTTACCGCCAATTCATTAAAGAATTCAGTAAGATCTCACTTCCCTTGTCCTGATTATTGCAAAAGGATTCTAAATTTGTTTTTGATAAAAAATGTGAGGATGATTTCAATTCACTAAAAAGGAGTCTCACATCACCTCCCATCATCCAACTACCAAGGTGGGATCTCCCCTTTGAACTTATGTGTGATACCTCTAACTTTGCAGTTGAGACAGTTTTATCACAAAGGGTTGAGAAGGATCCTCATTTCATTGAATATGCCTCACATACCCTTGACCCAACCCAGAAAAACTACACAACCACTAAAAAATAACTTCTTTATATTGTTTTTGCCTTGGAAAAATTTTATTCATATCATATTGGGTCAAAAATCATTGTTTTCTCTGATCATGCTTCCCTTTGTTTCCTCCTAAAGAAACCTGAAGCCAAGACCCGCCTCATTCGGTGGATGATACTCCTCCAAGAGTTTGAACTTGATATTCATGACAAGAGAGGAGTGCAAATTGTGGTAGATGACCACATTAGTAGGATTTCCCCACCATTGGACCATCATGTTGACTCACCCCTCCCCATTAGAGAATTCTTCCCCCATAAGAACCTTTGTGATGTTATAGACCTTACCCCCTGGTATGCAGACATTGTAAATTTTCTAGTAACATCTAGGGTCCCCACTAATTTCATCACTACACAATCCCAGATACTTAAGCATGATTCTAGGTGGTACATTTGGTATGAACCATATTTGTGGAGAATTTTTGGTGACCAAGTAGTTCTTCGGTGTGTCCCTGACCATGAGTTTACCTTTGTTTTGACATTCTTCCACACTTTAGCCTGTGGGGGCCACTTTGGATCTCAACGTATAGCTCAAAAGGTCCTTGATTGAGGACTTTATTGGCCAACATTGTATAGATATGACCATCAGTTTTGTAAGTCATGTAGTCATTGTCAATTCACAGGGAATATATCCAAGAGGAATGAAATGCCCCAACAACCCGTGTTATTCTGTGAAATTTTTGATGCATGGGGAATTGACTTCATGGGGACTTTTCCAAATTCATTTGGATTTTTATGCATCTTATTGGATATTGACTATGTATCTAAATGGGTGGAAGAAAAAGCTACTAGGAACGATGACTCTCGAGTTTTTGTTGATTTTGTGAGGTCCTAGATTTTTAGTAGGTTTGGTTTGCTAAGATTCATCATTAGTGACCAAGGTTCACATTTTTTCAATCCCAACATGAAACATTTGTTTCATAAGTATGGGGTTGTTCATAAAGTCTCTACAACATATCACCCCCAAACTAATGGACAAGCAGAAATCTCAAATCGGGAAGTTAAGATAATCTTGGAAAAAATGATACAACCCAATAGGAAAGATTGGAGTTTACGCTTGGATGATGCACTTTTGGCATACCGTATAGCTTTTAAAACCCCAATCGGAATGTCACTATACAGAATTGTGTTTGGAAAGGCTTGTCACGTACTAGTGGAGGTAGAATACCGTGCATATTGGGCTGTTAGACAATGTAATATGAATCTTTTAGATGCAGGTGAGCATAGAAATATTCATATTCAAGAGTTGGAAGAAATTTGACATGATGCATATGAGAACTCACAGATCTATAAAGAGAAGACAAAGGTTATCCATGATAGCATGATTCATCAGTAGAAGTTTTATATTGGTGATAATGTTCTCATGTACAATTCTAGGATAAAGCTTTACCCAGTTAAGATTCATTCCCAATGGCTCAGTCCTTATACCGTTACTGATTTTTACCCTTTTGGTACCATATAGGTTTTTTATGAGAAGAGTGGACGAAGGATTACTGTAAATGGGTAGAGGATCAAATACTTCTATGAGGATTTTTTAAAGCATCTCATGGAGGAAATATAACTGATAGATGCCACATATGACACCACTTAGCAGGCTGTACCTTATCCCTACTTTCATTTACCTGTCTATTTATTTAAAATAATTTTATTGAGGACAATGTAACTTTTAGGTGTGGGGGAGGGTGAAATTTCATAGTTCAGATTAAACAAAAAAAAAACAAAATAAAAAAAACCCAAAAAAATGTGTTTTGATTTTTGATTTCATTTTCCTTATTTTGTGTTTTTAGATAAAAATTGATCTTAAAAAGAATATACAAAATCATTTTTCATGATTGAGTCAATTGTGTGGAAAATTCCATTATTTTTGGATTTTTTTCAAATGAATGTTGATATGGATTTTTTTTCTAGAATTTTTATTTTCAAATCATTCTTAGGTGTTTAATAGATTTTGAATCCCATTCCTCATTCGCACTGACCAATATTTTAATCCATTACCCGAGAGACATTATAAGACCTTTATTGCATATTCTTCCTTTTAATCACTTTTTTCAGAGTCTCAGGTCATGTAGATAAAATAGAACTTGCCTTGATTCTGTTTGAAGACATAAGATTCAAGTACGCTACATTCATGATAGAGGTAATCATTCATTGAAAATCCTTTGTACAATTATCCTCTATTTTTTATCACCTTTACATTTTATCCTTATTAATCCTTAGAGACCATTAAATGCCTATTAGGTAGCCACATTACAAGCTAATTTATCCATACCCACCCATCTATTGTGTATATTCTTGTTAATTTTCATCAAGTGTGGGTGAGAGGGTGTTTCCATGGGAATTTTGGGGAGAGAATCATTGTTATGGGTTGATATAAAGGGTGCCTACATTTTCTTTGGGAAATGGGTTCACAAGACATATTACATCATTGTTTTACACATGTTTCCCTCTTTATCTTCACAGAAAACTATATAAAAAAATTAGTTCTGTACATTGAAAAAAATAGAACAAAAGAAAAAATAGAGAAAAGAGGACGTTTACTCATTATTATTCACTTATTGGTTGTGACCCACAAAAATGGAAAATGAGGAGAGTGAGTTGGAGGTGATAAACTTTGTGAGGGGTTGAGTGTGTACATTCATTGTGAACACTTAATTAATTTTGACATATTTTGTACATAAGAGATTAAACACTCCTCTTCTACCTCAAATTTTTAAACATTAAATCCTACCAACCCTTGAACCTCAGAACAACCTATTCAAAGTCCTCTTGAGTAGTACCCTAGTTTCTGTCGGTAGAGAAATGAGAATATTGGAAAGCATATGGTAAGATCACATGAACTCTAGGAAAAGATCATAAATACACTTTATTATGTTCCTTGAGTGAAGATGGAAATTTTTTAGGTGAGGTAGGTTGCGACATGTTGCATGAGTGAACAAAGGAAGTTCAACAAATTTGAATGTGAGAAAAGAAAAATGATAGGAAAATTGATTCCATAAAAGCGACATGATGAATTTAATTTAAAAATAATCTTGGATGTTTTAACACCTTTAATTTAGGAATGGGACATTATTAGGATAATATAATTTTCCTAGGAGTGCAAATGTTTAGGTGCGGGGGTGTGATCATACCATGATTCACTGTTTTATTTCACCCTTATACCAATGTATTAAATTGGTTTTGTATTGAAAATTACAAGTATAATAAAAAAATTCACTCCATATTTTATTCAATTATTTTGTGTTTAACACTTTTAAAAAGTTCAATGTTACTTGTTTTGATAATTATATTATAGGTGGAGGTGATTTGGAGGACCTATGATGAAGTCCAAGAAAAATGGGCCAATCTATACATGATCCAAGCACACCAGTAGACTAAAAAACATGTTTCTACTAAAACCGTGCATTCAAAGGGGCTGAAAATTGGTTTACTGATCCTAAATTTAATTATCTCCATTTCATCTGAAGGAACCAAAGCCCAATTTGTTCATTAAAAGGCCCATACAAACTAATCTATTCAATAAAGTGGATCTACAAGAGGTCAAAACTTTGCCTCTATATTTTGGAAATATCTCTTATTATATTCCATACCTGGCCTCCATATTTGACATGGAGGTATACAAGGTGTCTCCCAGAAACTCTTTAGTTTTTTCCAAAGTGATTTAAGACTTTCTGACTAGCCAAAACCATGGACCAATTAGATTAGTGAAATTAGGGTGCCCAAAACCACTTCCCACTTTGCCTATAAATTGGCATCATGAGCACCCCATTTGGGAGTTCGAACCAGAGGAAATATTCTACCAATTTGGAGTCCCAAATGATTCCTCCCACCAATATTTTAAGTTCTTGAGGCTATGGTAAGTGCTACTTCAACATCTTCTTCTTCCTCCCCTCCCATGGGTTTCTAAACCCCTTGTGATCACCTGGGGAGGAACATATTGTAAATCCTGAGCTTAATGTTGTAATATTTGAATGGTATTTTTAATTCTAGGTTTGTATGTTGTTTTTATTAATTCACTAGTTTTATTTAATTGAGTTATATACTGGTATGTTATACTCAAACTCAAATGATCATGTTTGGGGGTACCCTTTCATGTGATGTTTTACACACTGTTCATCCCTTTTTCTTCCATCATTCAATTGCGGTGTTTGTGTGGTTCATATTGGTCAATTGAACTCACATAATCACTTTCAAGGCCATGTACATTTATTTCATGGTATCACAAATAAATAAAATACAAACCTGGACAACACATCTAGTTCTTCGTGTGTTTCCTTGGTGAGTTTCAGTTATGAAGTCGAACACAAATCACCCAATCATCGGCGATGTCTGGTGAATCATTGTGTTTTTTTTGACTGAACCCTAGGAGGTATCCTGGTATAAACTCAGTAACATTCTAGTTCTAGGTGTTACAAACTAGGGATTAAAAGGTCATAACTCTATCTCATGAAGCGATGAAGGATGAGCATCATGAGAGTACCCCTGGTTGATCGTGTTTAATTAATATTGTTTACTTCTACTTTGTTTTATCGCTTTCATTTTCTATTTTCATCTTTAATCATCAAACCCAAGTATTAAAAAACCCCCATTTCCATTTTTTTACTTTCATAATTAGAACCACATTTTGGAATTAATGATCTAAGGCTCTGTCAAGAGACAACCCAGGGTTGTTGCTATACTGCAGAAATTATAGTTAAAACTAAAAACTAATTTGACATGCTCAACAATGCGATCATGACAATCTCTTGCTTTGTTGTCCCCAGATTCCTTTTCTTTCTCATGTTTGAAATTTAAATTTTTTCTAATAAATTTTGAGGGTGTGGGTTGGCTTTCCAATTCACACTTGAACCTTTTAGAATATAATAATTAATTAAATATTATGTAATTACTAATTAATTAATAACTATTAACAATTAATTAGTAATGAATAATTAATTATTAAGTAATTAGTTACTAATTAATATTTTTTTAAAATATTATTAAAACTAATTAATTAATTATTAATATTTAATAATAAATGTTAATATTTAATTATTATTTTGGTATTATTATCATTTATTAGAAATTAATATTTATTTTTAATTAATTAATAATTTTTAATTAAAATATAACATCAATCATGCACTGAAAAGAGAGGATGTTTATCCCATGTTGGAAATCCTGAAATATTTTTAGGGAAACCCCCTTATAAAAGAGATCCATGTGAGAGGGTTTGTATCAAAATTTTGAATCTATTTAATGAAAATAATGCTAGATATTAAATAACAGTTAAACTCTGATGAAGATTTTTGATATATATATAAATAATACAAAAAAATTTAAATATACAAACATGTATATTTAAAATGAGTATTTTTTTCATTTTGTAAAATATGGAAAATTCTTTGTTAAACGTCTGGGAAAAGGTGGAAAGAACTTTTCCACCTTTTTTGCATTCATCTTAAAATTATTTTTAAGCTACCATTATTTAAATAATTATTAATTTCAAAAAACCTATTTAAAAAAACTCTCATAAATATATCATAATATTAATCTTTTTTTTCCTTATTAAATAACTATAATATTATTATTCATCATAAATATATGCATTATAAATACATACATTATATATATATATATATATTGTTTTGTTATATACTTACTATACTGTTTTCTTTCAATATTTGAATTCATTTGTTTCAAAAAAACTCATAAGAAAGCAATGTGTGACTTGAATGAAGGACATGTGAACTATGGATTTTTTATACATGCACTATTTATATAAGACTAGAAGTTCTCTTAGTTGAACATATTTTTTTATTCTGTTCATGGCTGTTATTATGCTATATTAATCCTTTTTTAGATTTTTAAGTATATCTATTCTATAGATTTAGAATATACCAATAAAACATGGAGCTCAAGTAGAAAGTATACATTTTATTGGGGTTCAATATCTAGGTTTAGTTTGAATCTATAATGTTCCAAAATCATCATTATTTTCTTAAAAATTAATTATTGTATTATTTTAAACCATTAAAATGGTATTTATAATCCTTTTTTTACATTCCTTTCATTTTAAATTATTTATTATATTAATGTTTTTTTTATTTTCAGTAAATTTTTAGATGTTTAGGCTTTTACGACCCCCTCCCCAAAAAATGTACCCCTCATAGGCCATCGATGTAAGAAGAGAGATAAATACCCCCAAGCCCTGCCTCCAGTAGGCCTCGGGTTGACGACTAGTACTGAGGCTATAATAAACACACAGATGAGAGGCATTACCCTATAAGAATACACATGAGAAAGAGAGAGATAGGGCAGACACAAACCAAATCCAACTCAGACTGAAATATAAAATAAACCCAAGTACATGTATGTAATGTCATGCAGGAACTACTATAACTGAAATGAAAAACTGCAAGTACCAAAGAAAAGTAAAAGAGCAGTGAACTTGAAGCCCGAACAACTCCTGCAAACCCCAATCTAGTAGTAACCAGACTAATCTTCAACCTTATCTAATTGACCTGAAAAAAAATAGTTTATATAATCTAGGGTGAGTATAACATTATACTCAGTAGGATCCTCTCCAGACATGCAAATTAAAGAAAGCATGCTAAAACACAGTGAATAAAAAGTTAAATTAACTCATCTCCTAAATAGGTATTCTAAGTTCCCAACCTCACCATGGATACTCTCACCAAGTATCCTATACAATAGTATATAATATAATAAAGAATATCAAGGGTACCCCACTACCACTCCCCCACTAGTTTTCCTCTTTTCCCCAACATCGCACATCCTGAGCATCTCTCTCCAAAAAGGCTGGCTTGAAGACACCTGGGTGAGCACCACGACATGCACCTCATCCAACATGAAGGCTTGCCTGCAGACACTTGGGAAAAGCACCACACCATCCAAAAAACCATAAGTAACCAGGTAGTTTCTAGGAGTTACCACTTCTCACATAACGTGTATCATACATCAGGTATTATACCTCAAGTCATTGCAGCCCAAACGTCGAGTAAGGATCCTCAAGTCATCACAACTTATACACGTTATACCTATAGTATTCCATAGGAAACTATATCCATAATAAGTGTGGGTGAAATAACCACAATCCATTACATCCCTATACACAAATATATGGTTAAAACTAACCATCGTTTATACTAGCACAATTAACTACCATGATAATAGAGCGAGGCCAAAGGGGGAAGTCATCCATCCATCCCCCCACCGGGATGTTGGGGAAAACACCCCCAGGGCTCAGAATCCCTAGGGTATCAGTCTCCCTAATCGATAGGGTGGGGTTACATATAGAAACATATAATTACATGATATAATATAGCTAAAAACCACACTATGGGAAAAACCTAGTCTTAGACTCAACTACAGCTAATGTCTCTCAAACTCCAAACTGCCACTGCTAAGACTAGATATCCTATCAGCACCCAACCATTTTAAGAGATTTATTAAATCATCTTGTCCCTTTTTATCAGTTTCACTTTACGTTAGTTAATTATTTAACCATTATTTAACCATTAAAAATTTCCCAATTACATTCTATTATCATCACAACCAAGTTCCATGCCCTCCAGGCATAACCAAACCAAGTCCACAACTTCTCATAAGTACAACCTTAGAACTACATCCTAGAAAGCTCTAACCCCATGGGTTAAACATAATTTATCCAAAAATTTATTAATAGAATTATCATTTTTTATATTTCTAGGAATTCTATAAAATAAATTCTAAGCTACCAAACACAAGGGGTTCAATACTATGAGTAGATGAACTACCCATCGAGTCTTTTCCACCTATAGCAGGAGAATAGACCCATCCATCCTCGATAATCTAAACATGGAAATCATGTGTCATACCCCATGCATCTTCACCTCTTTTAGAAGGAGGGTAAGCAACACTAGCTGGCTCAAGCAGTGGGAAAAGTAAAGTAGATAAACAAACAACAGATTAACAAGAATTGAACTTTCAAAACTATGGGAAAGCCCAGCTTCAACCCATTCCATCATCCCTAGTGTCATCCCCGACACCCAAAAGCATAAACTACTATATATAAACACTCCAGGCATCAACTTCTACCACAACCACTGGGCCTCCCTGCCCCCACATACCACAATAGCCTTCTAGGCTTAGCTATCCTAGGATCACACCACAACACAAGCACCAGGAAACAAACAACAAAGAAACTTGGCTCTTGGACATAACCCAATGCATCCAAACTTCACATGTACTGAGATATCATGAAACCACACATAAGGCACTTTGAATTTATAGAAAATGGGTAACTTAGACCTAACAAGGCATTATCTTTATCACACAACCAATTCTTTATTCCATCTTGAATTAACCGATTCATCAGCACTGATTCCAATTACATGAAACATAAAAAACTAGATATATCAAGATATCACAAATTAATTAGACAATTAATTTAACATACCTTTAAACAACAAGAATTAACATGCTTCAGGTTCATCAATCAATTCAATTAAACATGCTTACAGCATCAATTTGATTATCACCAAATTTCAACAGCAATAACCATATTCATTAACATTCATCTTTATATTTGTCTAATTAATTTATAATTAATTATGAATTTACATTCTATACCAATTTACATTAATAACAACATGTTAAAAAACAATTCATATATATCACACTATCTATAAAATCAAGAGGAAACAACATATGATTGATTCCAATTCTTTTAATCCAGTTCAAATATTTATTATATCAGTTTCATTATGATCCAGTGGGATAAAACATGATAAATCTACTAATGCATGTAAATAAAATAAAGAAGCCACAAATACCCCACCTCAAAAGGTTTCTGATGTTCTTTTCACAAGAATAGGCCAACACAAAGGATAACAATCACCTCTCCCGTAGCAACTGCATCCACCTAAGGACATCGCGACACAACTGCAACAACCAACACCCAAGAAAGATCTGTTAGAAACATGGATATCACATTCCATAAAAAGGAAAGGAGAAATAGGAGGAAACACATCAAGGAACCTAGAAGATTTGAGGTAGAATATACCCTATTCCAAAGATTGGTCGACACCTCCTTGTTACACCAAAACAGGGGGTGCGTATATAGAAACACTCCAGGGAAAACATGATCCAAGGCTACAACACCATGTATGACTCATACGGGAATAAAGGAAAGGTTCAAGCATATATCACTAGGGTAAAAGACATAAGAACAAGGGAGGAAGATATATCAACCCTTTTAAAAATCTAAACAAAGTAGCGGTTTAAGATATACTGGATTTTCCATTAAGATTGGATGTGTCAAAGATAACATGGTTTGACTGAGTATAGGCACCTGATCACTTAGGAAAATTTATATAGGAGTAAAGGGCTTTGAATTAACCTTAAAACCCTTAAAAAGGCATTGAATACATTTTACATCAAAGAAAATTTCAAAGGGGTGAAACTGTATGAAGTTGGAAACATTGTTCACGAGTCGACCCCACCATTAGAATGAGCTACTGTCACTGTTGGACGTATCTCTGTTGTCGTTGGGATGAGCTACCATCACCATTGGATGAGTCACTACCACCATTGGAATGAGCTACCATCACCGTTGTATGAGTCACCACCACTATTTGATGAGCCACCTCCATCGTTGGATGAGACACCGCCACTATTAGATGAGCTACGGTAATGACCTGCCAATTTCTCATTTGTCTTGAGAGCTCAACGAGTCATTACTTGGCCTTAAGCGACATCCCCAAGGCGCCAAAGGCTGGAAATAAATGCCGAAGGATTTCAAAACAAGTGGGGGATGATTTACCCTTTAGGAATATACCACAGAGACAACAAAAATAACCAAACAAATCTACTAAATGATGCATGATAAAAGAAAAGACAACTCAACCATTTATTTTATCAAAAACTAACCAAAAGTACCACAGTGGAAACCAATGCCAAAACATCAGAGTAGACAGCGGAAAAACAACTCAAAGACTATAAGACAACAACCCAACTCCATGCTCCACAAGCTCCAAGCTCCAACATCACAAACTGACCCAAGTATCACAAAGCAGTGCTCTAAAAATGTGACACTTTACCTTTTCCTACATCCCGGTACATGACATCTGCAAAAACACCAACGTTCCAAAGCAGGGGGTGAGTAATTAAACTCAGTAGGTTTTCCCCGATGACTTCCCAACCCATGCCTCTAGGATAAAACATGTTATCACATTTATATAAAACAATTTATATAAAAAGATTCCAAAAATAGTTCAAAATATAACAAGTTCCATGTCAAAACAATTTTTCCCACAAACCCATCTTTCTCAAGAAAAGAAATCAAGAAAAATTTCCAATTCCATTCACATTTCCATTTGGCACATTCGTTCCATTTCACCAATCCAGACAACCAACCATGCATGCAACCTGGACCTCCCTATACTCGCGAGTGGTGAGTTATCCTTCCATTAAGCCGTCACTTAGTGGAATACCTTGATGGGGGTACTTCACGACCTTATCCATCCCAACCTATTGATGGGGGGACTTCTCGCCCTTATCCATCCTAACCTTTTTATGGGGGTACTTCTCGCCCTTATCCATCCCAATGCATATGAACACACACCACAACCCATGCAATCCATGCCCAAAACCAAGTGTGTTCAAAACCTTTCAATAAAGCATCACCCTTTTATTGAAAACCATTTCATTCAAGCAGTAAAACCATAGCCAATTTAAAATCACCATTTTAAATTTACTTCAACAACCACTTTCCAAAAACACACAATTTTCATCACCTGTTACTAAAAAGGGGGTTTCAACCATTCTTTCACAGTAGATAAACAAACCATTTCAATCAAGGAAAACAAATTGAAACTAAGCCTTCAAGTTCTAAGAAAGAGGAATCGAGAGTGAAGCCACCTACCTCAACAAAAGGTGAAACCAAGCAACAGACGAAGAACTCTCAAGAGCACCAGGTCAAATCTCCAAGAATCCTCCTTAGATCTCTTCTCCTAACACAAAAAAGACCAAAAATCATCATATTTGGCATCCACACACTTACATCTACCCATAACGGGCGTAGATCTAAGAAACTGAGAGAAGACGAGAAGTAGATATAAGTAGATCTAAGAAACCATTCAAGAATGAAGGAGAATGATCACATACCTCAAGAATCCGGCTTCGATTCACCAAGAGAAGCCTTAGGATTACCTCTGGAATGATGGGAGAACCCTCTTTGACCTTAGGAGAACCAAAATCCCGAGTTAGGGCCTCTTAGGATCTTTAATGAGGGAATTAGAGGCCAAAAGAGTTAGATCCACAATTTAAGGATCTAATTTTAAGTGACCGCATGGTTAGTCCACACAGTTTGACAAACCGTGCGCTAACTGTGCCTTGGATACTGCCTCAGACACCCTTCTCGCACAGTTTGGCCATACGGTTAGACAAACCGTGCACCGACCATGCAGAAGCCACTGCCTCCAAGACCCACTGCGCACGGTTTGGCCGCACGGTTAGACAAACCGTGTGCCGACCGTGCGACTTTCCCCTTGCCTCCAAACATCATTCCAAGTTCTCCTGAATCTCCCATTAAACACCCTTAACTTTAAAACCATAAAAATCATCAAGAAAGGGTTACATACCAAAAACCAGGGGTACTACATTCTCCCCACCATTGGCCTTTCCATCCCCAGAAAGTAGAAAACCATCGCTTGATTGAAAGAGTTATGGACACTGCTCTTTCATTTATTTCTCGCATTCCCAAGTCTCTTCCTGAATCTGACCATGTTGCCACAAAACCCGCACTAGACTGATGCTTTTCCCATGAAAGAATTTATCCTGCCTATCCACAATCCACACCGGGATATGTACCAATGAAGCATCCAGCTCTAGGTCAACGTGATCCCATCTGATCACATGGCCAGGATCAGGTTGATACTTCTTTAACTGAGATACATGGAACACATTATGCATCGAACTGAACCATGGTGGTAATGCCAACCGATATGACACCTCTCAAACCCATTCCAGTATCTCAAAAGGTCCTATATATTGAAGATATAATTTTCCCAGCTTCCCAAAACGACGATGTCCAAGCCTTGGAGAGATTCTCAAAAAGACATGATCACCCAATACGAATGACAACGGTCTTCGACGGTGATCTACATAAGATTTATGATGACTCTAAGCCGTCTCTATACTCTTTCTAATCACTGAATCTTCTCCGTTGTTTCTTGGACAAGGCTCGACCCGAATAGTGAAGTTTCACCAGTTTCCACCTAGTATAATGGAGAATGACAAGGACTCCCATACAATGCTTCAAACGGAGCCATGTGTATCGAGGCATGATAACTGTTATTGTATGAGAACTCCACTAAGGGTATATTCTCCTCCCATGAGCCACAAAAGTCCATTACTCAATCTGGCAACATGTCTTCCAATGTTTGTATTGTTCGCTCAGATTTCCCATCTGTCTGAGGATGATACGCCGTACTCATCGTCAACTGAGTCCCCAGGGCTTGCTGTAATGATTTCCAGAAATGAGATGTGAACCTCGAATCTCTGTCTGAGACTATAGAAACTGGTACACCATGCCTCTTTACCACTTCTTGGATATAGATTTTTGAAAGATCTTCCACCGTATGAGTTTCACGAATCGGGATGAAATGAGACGACTTAGTTAGACGATCCACTATCACCCAAATGGCATCGTGTTTCCAGACCTTTCTTGGAAGACCTATAAAAAAATACATTTCTATCTGCTCCCATTTCTACACTGGGATAGGTAAAGACTATAACATGCCTGCTGGTCTCTGATTCTCTGCTTTAACCTGTTGACAAGTTAAGCATCGCGAGACGAACTCAGCCACCTTCCTTTTCATGCCGCTCCACCGAAATTGCACCTTTAGTGCCTTATACATCTTTTGTGTACCTGGATGTACAGCCCATCTCGAATGGTGGTAAGAATGAAGGAGTTGTTCCTGACAGACCATGGGTACAACCATCCGATCTCTGAAACACAAGACTGAACTCCCATCCAGCTTCCATCCCTCAATGGTCTCCCCACCATTGAGTTTTGAACTCATTACAACACAGTCTACATCAGATTCATGTGCCTACTTTACTATCTCCACCAAATCAGGAACAAGTGTAGTCGAAAATAAAATAGCAACATCATCTTGGTCTTCACATTCCACATGCATGTCCGCTAAGACCGACATCAACTTCCATTCATATGAAGCTTCCTTTTCCAACTGAGCATACGACTTCTTTCTTAATGCATCAGCCACTGAATTTCCCTTAACCAGTGTATACATTAAATCAAAGTCAAACATTTGAAGATACTCCATCCATATCCTCTGCCTCAGATTCAAATCTCGCTGTGAGAAAATGTGTTTCAAGATTTTGTGATCCGTAAACACAGTAAATTTCTCACCAAAGAGATAATGTCTCCATGTTTTCAAAGCTTGGACGACTGTAGCTAACTCCAAATCATGTGTTGGGTAATTTTTTTCCTGCAATATCAACTACCTTGAGCCATAAGCAACCACATGGTCTCCTTTCATCAGAACACAACCCAACCCTGTTACCGAAGCATCACAATACACCCTGTATCCTTTCCCTGATTCTAGAAAGATTAAGATAGGTTCTGATGTAAGGAAAACTTTCAACTCTTGAAAAGATCTCTGACATTCCTCAGTCCATTTAAATTCATTGTTCTTCTTTTTCAATGCTTTCATAGGCAAATATAGTCGTGAGAAGTCATGGAAAAAGCATCGGTAATAACTAGCTAGACCAAGAAAACTTTGTATTTCAAAGACATTCTTCGTTAATTGCCAAGAAAAAACAGCTTCTATCTTTTATGGATCCACTAAAACACCTTTCTCAGAAACAACATGGCCCAGAAAACGTACGTCTTGTATCCAAAAATCACACTTTGATAATTTGGCATAAAACTGATGGTCTCGCAAGATTTCCAACACTATCGCCAAGTGTTTCTCATGCTCATCCCTTGTTCTTGAATACACCAATATATCATCCACAAACACCACAACAAAAGAATCCAGATATTGCTGAAATATCTGATTCACAAAGACATGAAGACTTCTGGTGCATTCGTTAGACCGAAAGGCATGAATACATATTCGTAGTGGCCATATTTGCTTCTGAAAGCTGTCTTTGGAATATCCACCTTCCAAACTCACAATTGGTGATATCCTGATCACAAGTCAATCTTGGAGAACCAATGAGCTCCCCTTAATTGATCGAATAGATCATTAATGCATGGAAGTGGATATCTATTATTTATCGTAACTTGGTTAAGTTTACGATAATAAACACATAGCCGAAGAGTTCCATCTGCTTTATTTACAAACAAAACTGGTGCTGCCCATGGAGACAAGCTTGGCTGAATGAAACCCTTGCTTTCCAGCTCCTCTAACCGCACTTTCAATTCCTTTAACTCCGTTGGTGCCATCCTATAATATGGAAGTGAGATAGGACTAGTCCCCGGAAGGAGATCAATCGTAAACTCCACTTCTCTTACAGGTAGTAACCCTAAGAAGTTTTCAGAAAAAACATCAGGAAATTGATCCACCACAGATGGAAAACTATTTTTCTCACTCTTTTCCAATGATGCCAAAGTCAATGCTACGAATTTCTAAGAGATCATTCCCACCATTGGTTCCAAAAATCTCTTTACACCCTTCTTTACCATTCTCTATCCTCTGAAGAGATGCTCCATGCCGTCCTCAGTCGTGAAACTAACCGTTCTCCTATAATAGTCGATGTGAGCCTTAAACCTTGTCAACCAATCCATATCTAGGATTATATCATAGACATCCATCTCCAGCACAGAGAAATCCCATTTCAACTTAGCTCCATCAACAATTATAGCACATGCTCTACACACGAAGGCTTGACATTCTCTTTCACCAAGAGGAGTTTGCAGTTTCAAGATAGAAGGCATCATTTCCAATTTTAAGTTTAGCAAATCAGAAATACGAGAAGCAAGAAAGGAATGCGATGCTCCAGTATCAAACAACACTTGCATGAGGGTAGAATTCAAAAGAACCGTACCTCTCACCATAGATGGTCCAGCCTGATCATCGACCATCATTTTCTCAGCTCCATACAATTGTTTCATCGCTGCACTGTTCTCCTTATTGCCTTGCTGAGATTTCCCTAGTTGAGGGGTCATGGTATTCCTGGAATCACCATAACTAGATCTGTTCTATTGGCAAGACTGATTTTTCTGTCCTCGCCCTGTTAAAGCATAAGATTCTTGCGACACTTGAGAAGTGTCAGAACACCTGATCATGGAGCACTGCAACAATATCATTGAAGATGCCCCATCTTCTTGCAATTGTGGCATGCTCTCGGTGGTGCTGTACATTCTCATTTGATGTGATCAGTCGAACCACATTGAAAGAAACCAGCTTTTATCTAGGGTCATGGAGGAAGGTTGAATGATCCCGCCGTCTGGTTTTGATTCGCACTCCCACCTTGGAAGTAGGTGTTCCTCTTCCACTTGTTCCCAGCATTGGAGTTCCCACCCATTTCTATGGGTATCATCATGCCTCCTCCTATCGATCCTGAGATATCACGTTCAGCAACCATTGCTCTGTTCACCATCTCTGTATAATCCGTAATATAGAGCACCACAATCTTTGATCGAACTCCTGCCTTGGACCCGATTCGAAGATGCGTGCCTTCAAAGAATCACTTGACACAACCTTTGGTGCATAACAAACTAAATTCATAAACTTAGCCGCATATTCTATGACAGAGAGGCTCTCCTGTTTCAAGCTGAAGAAGTCCGTCATTTTCTGGATCTTGAACGTGTGAGGATAGAATTGTTTGTTAAATAATTCTTTAAAATCCTCCCATGTAAGTCCTTCATACAATTTAGCCTGCACCTCTAAATCCCACTACTGACGTGCAAGATCTTTGAGAATATACGTCTCCAGCTTTACTTTCAGCTCTACTGGTGTGCTAATGAAATTGAATATACGATTCATCCTACTTAGCCACACCTCCGCCTTCTCAGTTTCAGCATCACCCTAAAAGATGGGTGGATTCTTCTTCTAGAACTAGACAGAATGGTCTACATGCCTTGACTCATCCCTCCGATTCCCTGTGTCCACAGCCTGGAATGATTGAACGATACTCTGAACTAGATCTTGGTTCACACGTGGTTTAGGTGCAACCACATTCTCCGCAGCTTCTTCGGGTTGGTTTCTACTACGCCTAACATGTGCCATTTTCTATACAAACAATGCACGCCATTAGTCTCACTTCCTAGAAACTGAAGTCTTAGCATTTCAATTTCTATCACATCAACTATCACATCATTATTTTCCAACCATCCAACTTATCCACATGTTCAACCATTTTTGAAAACATCCCACATACTCTTTTAAAATCAATCCATTTTCAAAATACACCAAATACCCTATTTTCAAAGTCTTTCAGTTGAAAACAATTTCTGCATTTTTCAAAAATTGTCACCTTTCAAAAAATTCTTACTCATCCCTCACAATGAGATATGAAATCCTAGTGGGAAGTCATTCCTCTACAATGTATTTCATGCTCATCTCATTGGCTAAACCTATGACAATGAGATTTCCAACATTCTAGAAGTGTATCCAAAACACTTATGTACCCAACACCCTGGTAACTTGAATTTAAACATAAATGGGTTAACTACGTCCTTTTATGCTATATATTTCAAGTTCCAACAATCCTACTCCTGTCTAAGATGACCACCCAAGGAATAGACAAGAAGAAATTTCAACTTCAGGACCAAGAACATCTATGACCACTTGTTAGGAAAGTACCGAACAAGCTGATACCATTTGTAATGACCCGCCAAATTCTCATTTGGCTTGAGAGATCAACGAGTCATTACTTGGCCTTAAGCGACATCCCCAAGGTGCCAAAGGATGGAAATAAATGCCGAAGGGTTTCAAAAAAAGTGGGGGACGATTTACCCATTAGGAATATACCACATAGCAAAAAAACATAACCAAACAAATCTACTAAATGATGCATGATAAAAGCTAAGACAACTCAACCATTTATTTAATCAAAAACCAACCAAAAGTACCACAGCAGAAACCAACGCCAAAACATCAGAGTAGATAGCAGAAAGACAACTCAAAGACTACAAGACAACAACCCAACTCCATGCTCCACAAGCTTCAAGCTCCAACATCATGAACTATCCCAAGTATCATGAAGCATTACTCTAAACATGTGACACTTTACCTTTTCCGACGTCCCGGTACATGACATCTGCAAAAACACCAACGTGCCAAAGCAGGGGGTGAGTAATTAAACTCAGTAGGTTTTCCCCGATGACTTCCCAACCCATGCCTCTAGGATAAAACATGTTATCACATTTATATAAAACAATTTATATAAAACGATTCCAAAAATAGTTCACAATATAACAAGTTCCATGTCAAAACCATTTTCCCACAAACCTATCTTTCTCAAGAAAAGAAATTAAGCAAAATTTCCAATTCCATTCACATTTCCATTTGGCACATTCATTCCATTTTACCAATCCACACAACCAACCATGCATGAAACCTAGACCTCCCTATACTCATGAGTGGTGAGTTACCCTTCCACTAAGCCGTTAATTAGTGGACTGCCTTGATGGGGGTACTTCACAACCTTATCCATCCCAACCTACTGATGGGGGGACTTCTCACCCTTATCCATCCCAACCTTTTTTGGGGGGTACTTATCGCCCTTATCCACACCAATGCATATGAACACACACCACAACCCATGCAATCCATGCCCAAAACCAAGTGTGTTCAAAACCTTTCAATAAAGCATCACCCTTTTTTTGAAAAGCATTTCATTCAAGTAGTAAAACTATAGCCAATTTAAAATCACCATTTTAAATTTACTTTAACAACCACTTTAAAAAAACACACAATTTTCATCACCCGTTACTAAAAAGGGGGTTTCAACCATTCTTTCATAGTAGATAAACAATACATTTCAATCAAGGAAAAAATTGAAACTACGCCTTTAAAGTTCTAAGAAAGAGGAATCGAGAGTGAATCCACCTACCTCAACAAAAGGAGAAACCAAGAAATGGATGAAGAATACTCAAGAACACCAGGTCAAATATCCAAGAATCCTCCTTAGATATCTTCTCCTAATACAACCAAGACCAAAACTCATCATATTTGTCATCCACACACTTAGATCTACCCATAACGGGCATAGATCTAAGAAACTGAGAGAAAACGAGAAGTAGAACTAAGTTGATCTACGAAACCATTCAAGAAAGAAGGAGAATGATCACATACCTCAAGAATCCGGATTCGATTCGCCAAGAGAAGCCTTCTGATCGCTTCCGGAACAATGGGAGAACTCTCTTTGACCTTAGGAGAACCAAAATCCTGAGTTAAGGCTAGTTAGGAGCTTTAATGAGTCAATTAGAGGCAAAATGAGTTAGATCCACAATTTAAGGATCTAATTTTAAGTGACCGCATGGTTAGTCTGCACAGTTTGACAAACTGTGCGCTAACCGTGCATTGGCTACTACCTCGACCACCCTTCTCGCACGGTTTGGTCACACGGTTAGACAAACCGTGCGTCGACCGTGCGACTTCCCTTTTTCCTCCAAACATCATTCCAAGTTCTCCCGAATCACCCATTGAACACCCTTAACTTTAAAACCATGAAAAGCATCAAGAAAGGGTTAAATACCAGAAATCGAGGGTACTACAGCTACCACAACCATTATATGAGCTACTTCCATCGTTGGATGAGTCGCCGCCACCATTGGATGAGCTACAACCATTGTTGGATGAATCACTGCCACCATTGTAAGAGCTACCACCACCATTGTACGAGTCAATGACACCATTGGATGATCTACCACCACCGTTGGATGATTCACCACCACTTTTAAACGAGCTACCGCCACTATTAGACGAGCTACCATCCTGGAAACACTGTTTACAAACTAATAAAATTTGGAAAAGTGTTGGAATAAGCCACCTTGACCTCCCAGAACACTCCAAACACCAGATTTGGAAAAGTAATGGATTGGAGAGGTCCAAGACATTACATCAGATACCTCTCAAAACATTCTCGTCCTCAAGAATTCAAAACCAACCCAGAGAGAAAAAAAGGGTCTAAACAACCACCCTTCGGGATACCTCTCAAGGCTCTCTCCACTAAAAGAGATCAACTAATTCATAAAATGAACAACACAAAACCACACAAAAACTATAACCAGCTCCTAAACAATATCATGAGGGAGATACCTCTCAAAATATAGAAAACCATAATGAGAATGAAAATAAATCCATATCCTAGAAGAAAAGGTTTACAACCACTAACTGAATAGTGTTATAAGAAAGAGATAAACATCAAACATCTTGGGGTAATGAGCATGTATCTACAACTCACATTCCCACATACTCTACTCCACGCCACCCTACCACCACAAGACACAAACTAATGGTATAGCATGCTCACGCAAAACCTTCTCCTTATGGTCCTAAATCTCCACAGGCTAATCCATGAAGGTCGCATCATCATCAACATCTATCTCACCCCAATAGATGACATGAGATTCATCATGAAGATAATGGTGGAGCTACGGCACATGGAAAAAATCATGTATCCGGATCATCTGTGGGAGAAGTGTTACCTAATACGCCACAACTCCAACATGATCCAACACTTCAAAAGGCCTAACAAACCAGGGATAAATCATACTCCCATGACCAAACCTTACCTTCCCTTGATGGTGATTCACCTTCAGAAACATGTGATCCCAAAAATAAAACTCTAGAGGTATCCTCCTATGATTAATATAGGAATTCTGATGATCTTAAACTGACTTCATCCTATCAAAAATCACCTGAACCATCTCTATCATGTTTTATACTAGTTTTGGCCTGAGAATTGATGACTCTCTGAACCTAGTCTAACACAATAGAGAATATAAAGGTCAGCTATATAAGGATTCAAACAGTGCCATACCAATGGTGGAGTAAAAAATATTGTTGTAAGAAAACTTCACCAAGGGTAGGTGCCTCATCCATGAACCTCCAAAATCTAAGACACAATAGAACAATATGTCTTCTAGAGTCCGGATAGTTTTCTCTATCTGACCATCCATCTACGGATGGAAATTAGTGATAAGGCATAGCTAAGAACCAAAATATTGTTAGAGACCTCTCCACACCCTGGATTTAAAATAAGGATCTCGATTGGAAATGATCGTCCTATGGATTCTGTGGAGTCTCACCACCTCTTCCAGATACTACCTTGAAAAACTCTCCACTAAGTTCGACTCCTTGATTGATATAAAGTTGGATGATTTCATCAAATGATCCACTACCACCCATATAACATCATAGCCTCCCTAAGATCAAGGTAAACTGGTAACAAAGTCTATCGAGATGTCCTCACACTTCTTCTAAGGAACATTTAACAACTGGAGAAAACCACCAAGAACATGGTACTCATCCTTCACCTTCTAGTATACCAAGCATTGAGACACAAACTATGAAACTGCACGCTTCAACCTTGGCCACAAAAACTGACTCCTCAAAGCTCGGTACATCTTTGTCACACCAGGATGTAATGATAAGGGTGAATTATGGAAGTCCCTAAGAACCATCTCACATGACACCAAAGGAATGAAAAGCCTTCCCTGAAACAACATTCGGTGTTGTTCATCCTTGGACCAACCATTAGGGGTCTCATAAAAAACAACTCGGTCTCTCCAGACCTCCACCTCAAGATCCCCCAACTAGGATTCCTCCACCTACTACACCCTATATGACTACACCGTCATCTTAAAAAAGATAACCTTTTCCCCCAACTTCTCCCATATCCAGATGTAAGGCTGAAAGTTCTTCCATCACTCTCCAGGAATAACCTGATTCATGCACTGCATCTCTACGCGACTTCCTACTTAGCGCGTTAGCTACAACATTACCCTTTATAGGTGTATACAAAATTTTGAATTTGTAATCCTATAAGAACACCATCCACTGACACTAGCACAAGTTCAAGTTGCCCTGGGAGAAAATGTACCTCAAGCTATTATGATCACTGTAGACTAAAAAACGCTCTCCAATGAGGTAATTTCTTCACAATTTTAGGGTAAACACCACCGCTTCCAACTCAAGATCATGGGTGTAATAGTCACATTCATGGGGACACAATTACTGAGACCCATAAGAAATTATTGATATCTACTGCATAAAAACACAGCCTAACCCCAGATGTGAAGCATCACAAAAAACTTTGAATTGAACCCATTCTACTGGAAGACATAGAATTGGAGAATTTAAAAACTTCTTATTTAGATACTCAAAAGTTACCTGACATTGATCAATCCATATGAATTCTTGATCCTTTCTGGTCAATTCTATTAGTGGGGTTGCAACCTAAGAGAAATCATTTAATATCCTCCTATAATATCCTCTGAGACCAAGGAAACTTCGCACCTCTGCCACTATCTTGGAGGATTCCTAAGACACAACTACTTATACCTTCAACGAATCCATAGATACTTCCTTCTAGAACACAACATGCCCCAAGAAATAGACTTCTCGAGCCCAAAAATCACACTTCAACAACATCCCAAATAGCTGTTGTCGATGAAGAACTCCCAAAATGGAACGCAGATGCTCTACATGCTTCTTCTCAGACGTGGAGTACCCAAGGTTTTCATCGATGAAAACCACAACACACTTATCCATGAACTCATGAAACACAACATTTATCAACCTCATGAACATAACTGGAGCATTCATCACACTAGAAGATATCACAACGTACTCGTAATTCCCACGACAATAATGGAAAGTAGTCCTTGGGATATCCTCATCCTCCACATGCATCTAATGATATCTTGACTGCAAGTCAATCTTTGATAACCAAATTGAACCCTTCAGTTGATCAAAAAAATCATCAATCTGTGGAATTGGATAGAGGTTCTTCACTATAACTTTGTTTAATTGATGATAATCAACACACAACTGCATACTTCCATCATCCTTCTTCATGAACAAAACTGATGCACCCCACGGTGACACACTCAGACAAAAAAACCACATTGCAAAAAACCATTGAGCTTTATACATAGATATTGAAACTCAGAAGGTTCCATACTATATGAAGATATTGAGATAAGAGATACACCTGACTGCATCTCGATCCCAAACTTGATCTCTCATTGAGGGGGTAACGCTACAACCTCTTCTGGAAATACATCAGGGTACTCTTACATGATCCTATTAAACGTTGATAGTTGAACCTCTAATGAACTCAAAATCATCCCAACCATCAACTATGATAAGGATAGAACATTCCTATGACCCATTTAAGGGTCTTGGTCGCCAACAAAAACTTTTGGCACTCCATCATCATCGAAGAACACCACCTGCCTCTAGAAGAAATCCACAATATCCTGCACCAAATACAACCAATTCATACTGAGGATGACATAATATTGTTGTATTTATAAACATAGAAAATCTACCCAAGAGTGGTGCTACCCCATAACTATCTCACAGTCTCTACATACTTCAAACAAGTCAACTTGGCCTCCAACTGGCGTAGTCAACACCAAGGTCACTAGAAGCCTCTCTACATCAAGTCCCAAAGAATGGAAAATAGTAGGTGATATGAAGGAGTGTGTCTCTCCTGGATCAAACAATGCATACAACCAAGTATAAAATAAGCAAAGAGTACCTTGAACGATGTCTGGTTTTCCTGACACTGGCAATGCTAAAGCATGAAGCTAACCATGACCTGCTCCATGGCCTCTCTGACCCTGGTTACGACCACCAACATAATCACAGTCTTATCTCAGAGGATGGGGAGAATCCCAAGGCTATCCTCTTCCTACCCTATCTACTCTCTGTTGATCTGAGGCTGGTGAAAACTGATGTTGTTACCTCAACTGAAACTTCCTTAACAGAGGAACTTGAAGTGGAACAACTGGTGCACGCTGACTACTCTAGAAGTTCAGGCACTCTCGCTGCTGATGACCTCAGCCTATATAAAAAAAAGCATCTAATCCCTTGGAATAGGCCTGAGAGCCATTTTCCCCATAGAAACAAGGTATTGAGGGCTAAGACCTACCCCCGGCTGATCAAAAACTCTTATTCCCTAAAAACTGAGAACCCCATACCATAGCTCTGCTTTGTGAGGAATCTTGGTGACTCCCTTCTCGTGACGATCTGGTTCTGGATAAAATTCTATCAATGAACTCTTACCTCACCAAAATCTCAATATATATCTTCATCATAAATGGGGTGAATTAGCACTTGATCTCTGGATGAAAAGCCTCCTTGAAATGCCTCACCCTGACCTCTACATCTGGAAATAGGTCTGAAGCATATCGTAGAAAGTTCTTGAAACAGATCCTAAACTCTCACACACTGGATATTTCCTACTGAAGGGTAAGAAACTCTTGGAGACTGGCCACCTTCACAGTTGAAGAAAGAAACTCAGTACGAAACTACTCTTGGAACTTCTCGCATGATATTTACAACTACTCACATTCTCTGAGGAATAAGAACCACCGCTTCCTTGCTGCCCAATGTAGCATCATCACAACCAACGACACCCAATGCTCCTTCCGATCACGAATCAAACTGAAAGCTATCTTAACCTCCTCAAACTAGTCTTACATGATTGTATCTGAAATGAATCCCTCATACTTCTACATACTATGGTTCTAAAACTCTCGGAGTGTCCTCCTCTAAGTGTCATCACAATCAACCTCTTCTATGTGGTGATCTTCTCGTGCAACCTACTGAACATCTTCTGCGTGAACCTGATGAGTACATCATCCTGGATCCATAAAAAATAACAAACAATTAGAGATCTTAAACCTAGAATATGTAAGACTCAACATTAATTAATTATTTTATTTATTTATTTTAGGTTAACATATCCCAAGGTCTACCCATTCAAACCCAGGAGCAGAGAAGAATGATGCACGATCCATTCCTAGGTCTTTACCCAGCAACCAGTATCATCTCATTTTGTATCCATTTTAAACTTAATGGTTTGTGCATCAGACCATAGGGACCCCTAAATACCTATGTCACAGCCGGTCTCCAGTGTTTAAAACATTTTCTAAACTTTACTTCCACCATTTCCATACCAACCAATGAAAACTCAACTGTGTCTAACTCCAAACTCCATCACATCTCTTAACTAGACCTCTGATACCACTCTATCATGACCCCATCTCAAAAAGTGTACCCCTCCTAGGATGGAAAAGTTATAAGAGAGATAATGACCCTTGAGTCTCGCCTCCAGTAGGTTCTAGGTTGGTGACTAGCACCCAAGGTATAATAAACACATAGATGGGAGACATTACCCTCTAAGAATACACATGAAAAATAGAGAGATAAGACAGAAACCAACCAACTCCAACTCAGACTTAAATATAAAAGAAACCCAATTAAATGTATGTAATGTCATTTGAGAACTACTACAACTAAAGTGAAAAACTTCAAGTAACAAAAAAAAGTAAAACAACAGCAACCACGAAGCCCAAACAGCTCCTACAAACCCCAAGCTAGTAGTAACCAGCTTGATCTCCAACCTGCTCCAAGTTACTTGAAAAAAAAGTTTATATAATGTAGGGTGAGTATAATAGTATACTCAGTAGGATCCTCCCTAGAGCCTCTATTTCAAAGTAAAGAAATCATGCTAAAGTACAGTGAACAACAAGTGAAACTAACTCATCACCTAAACATGTATACTAAGTTCCAAACCTCACCATGACTACTCTCTCCAAGTATCGCATACAAGAGTATATAATATAATAAATAATATCAAGGGTACCCCACTACCACTTCCCCACTGGTTTGCCACTTTTCCTCAACATCGCACATCCTGAGCATCTCTCTCTAAAAATACTGGCCCAAAGACACCTGGGTGAGCACCAAAACATGCACCACATGCAACACAAAGGATTTCCCATAGACACCTGGGTGAAGCACCACCCCATCCACACAACTAGAAGTGACCAGGTAGTTTCTGGGATCCACTATAGCCCATATAACGTGTATCATACATTGGATATTATACTTCAAGCCATTACAACCCATTAAAACCCATACACCAAGTAAGGATCCTCAATCCATCGAAACCTATACACGATATACCTATAATAGTACATAGGAAACTATATCCAGAATATGTGTGTGTTAAATAACCACAAGCCATTACATCCCTCTACACACATATTTGGGTAAAACTAACCGTTGTGAATACCATCACAAGTAACTACTGAGAGAAGAGAGTAGGGACAAAGGGGGAAGTCATCCAACCATCCTCCCACTGAGATCTTAGAAAAAACACCCCTTGGGGATCAGAATCCCTGAGGTTTTAGTTTCCCTAACCAACAGGTTGAGGTGGAGTATAGAAACACAAAATTACATGATATAATATAGCTCACAACCACACTATGAAAAAAACCTATTCTAAGACTCAAATACAGCTAACATCTCTCAAACTCTCTACTACCACTGGAAAGACTAGATATCCTATCTTCACACAACCATTTAAAGAGACTTTTTAAATTATCTTTTCCCTTTTTATTAGTTTCACTTTACGTTAATTAATTCTTTGACCATTAACTAACCATTAACAATTTCCACATTACATTACATTAGCATCACAAAAAAGCTCCATGCCCTACAGGTATATCCAAACCAAGTCCACAACTTCTCATAAGTATAACCTTAGCACTACATCCCAGTAAGCTCCAACCCCATGGGTTCAATATCATTTATTCAAAAATTTATTAACAACATTATCATTTTATATATTTCTAGGAATTATATAAAAGCAATTCCAAGTTACCAAACACAAGGGGCTCAACACGATGAGTAGATGAACTACCCAGAGAGTCTTTGCCACCTATAGTAGGAGCGTAGACCCATCCATCCTCAAGAATATAAACATGGGAAGAATGTGGCATAACCCACACATGTTCGCTTCTTTTGGAATGAGGGCAAGTAAGACCAGCTGCCTCAAGAAGTGGGGAAAGTAAAGAAAATAAACAAACAATAGATTAACAAGAATTAAACTTTCACTACTATGGGAAAGCCCAGATTCAACCCATTCCATCATCCCCAGTGTCCTTACCTACATCCACATGCATAAATTGCTACATCTCTCCCCTCTAGGAGTCAAATGATGCCACAAACACTGGGCCTCCCTGCCCCCACATATCATAACATCCCTTCAGGTTCAGCTATCCCAGGCTCACACCATAACAAAAGTAGTAGGAAATAAAAAACAAAGAAACTGCGTTCTTAGACCTAAATCAAGGCATTCATCCTTCACACACAATGAGCTCTCATGGCTCCACACATAATGCACTTGGCCTTTACAGAAAATGGGTAACTCAAACCCAACAAGGCATTATCTTTATCACACAACCAATTATTTATTCCATCTTGAATGAACTGATTCATTAACATAGGTTCCAACTATGGGAAACCTAAACAATTAGCTATCTTAAGCTATCACAAATTAATTAACCAATTAATTTGACATGCCTTTAAAAAAAAGAATCAACATGCTTCAGGTTCATAAATCAATTCAATTAAACATGCTTACTACATCAATTTGATTATCATCAATTTCCAATAGCAACAACCAAATTCATTAACATGCCTCTTTATCTTTGGACAATTAATTTACATTCAATTCTGACTTTATGTTCTTTACCAATTTCCATTAAGAAAAATATTCTAAACAACAAGGAATAAATATCACACTATCTATAAAATCAAGAGGTAACAACATACAATCGATACCAATTCTTTTAATCTGGTTCAAATATTTATTATGTCAATTCCATTGTTATCTAGTGGGATAAAACATGATAACTCTACTACTACACATAAATAGAATAAAGAATACACAAATCCCCTACCTCAAAAGTTTTATGACATTCTCTGCATAATAACATGCTAACACAACGGATCATGATTACCTCTCCTGCTGCAACTACATCCACCCAAGGACGTCGAAGCACAAACGCAACAACCAACACCCAAGAAAGATCCATTAGAAACATTGAGATCACATTACATAACAAATTAAGGATAAATATGAGGAAATTGATAAAGGAACCCATAAGAGCAGAGGTAGAACATACCTTATGTCAAAGACTGATCGACACCTCCTAGTTGCACCAAAATAGGGGGTGCACATGCATCATTACTCTAGGGAAAACATGATCCAAGGATACAACACCACACATGACACCTATGGGAATGAAGGACATGTTCAAGTGTCTCACCCTAGGGGACAGGATGGAAAAACAAGGGAGGAAGATATCTCGACCCTTTTGAAAATCTAAACAAATCAGCGGGTTAAGATATGTTGGATATTCCATTAAGATTGTATCTGTTAAAGATCACATGGTTTGATTGAGTAAAGGCACCTGTTCACTTAGGAAAATTTAGATAGGAGTAAAGGGATTTGAATCGGCCTTAAAACCCTTAAAATTGGGCTTTAAACGTGTTTTACATCAAATAAAATGTCAAGGGGTAAAATTTTAGGGAGATAAAAACATTTTTTGTGAGTTTCTGCCCTCGTTGGAATGAGATACCATCATCGTTGGACGAGTCACTATTGTCATTGGGATGAGCTACCATCACTGTTGGAAGAGTTGCTACCATTGTTTTAATGAGCTACTGTCACCTTTGTACAAGTCACTGCCACCATTGGACGAGCTACCACCATCGTTGGATGAGTCACTATCACCATTGGATGAGCTACTGCCACTATTGGGTGAGCTACCACCACTGTTGGACAAGTCACCGCCACGGTTGGATGAGCCACTGCCATCGTTGGATGAGTCACCACCACTATTGGACGAGCTACCACCACCACTAGATGAGTCACTACCATCGTTGGAAGAGTTACCTCTACTGTTGGATGAGTCACCACCACTTTTGGATGAGCTACCACCACCATTGGACGAGCAACCATCATAGAAATAATTTTCACAAAACTGGAAAATCTGGAAAAGTGATGGAATAAGCCACCTTGACCTCCCAGAACACCCCAAACACTAGATTCGGCAAAGGAATGGACTAGAGAGGTTCCATAAATTACATAGGCTATTATTTAAATTTTATTTAGATTATTTTAATAGTTTATATTTTAAAATCTTTTAAAGTTTCCTACTTGAAGTTTAATAAGTTTTCTTATGTTTTATGTAGTCTACTTTGAATTATTATAAAATATAAATTGTGACTAAAATATAAATGAAAATTGAAAGAGTGATAAATATTTAAAAATGTTTGATAGTAAAAATAATTTATTAATTTTAATATACAAAAAATATACACATGAATGATTATAATAAATGTATGTGGTGAGGTTTCGTCCCAAATGGTGGTGTGAGAATGGTACACCTGTATCGAGATCACTGAACTCTGTATTGGGGTGGAGTTTGATGACCTGTAGAAGGATGATCCTCAGGCACATGAATGTCGACCATCACATGCTCTTCCTATGTCTCGGTGGGAGGAGGTGTCAACTGGATGTCGTCCAACACACCCGATTCTTCTCCCACTAGGGCAGTAGAAGTACCCAAAATCATCGTAGGGGGGAACCATATAGGATGTGAAGGATTAGGAACCTAATATGGAGAAAAATATGGATATCCAATCATGAAATATGGATCCCATACCAACTTATGCACATCCAAAATTGGATTAGGATCAACTATTAGAGGTCCGACCTCTACCAGTAGAATAGGTGAGGTCTCACGTGCATCACGATGAGGTATACTTCTTCGTCATCATGGATCCTCAGCATCAACAATCGCTGGAGGAGGTTACTAAGCATGAACCTCCACTCCCTAGGAAGGAACCTACACTCTCTAGGGTGGAAAATTGATTATGCTATCATTAACCCCATGATAAGCTGGAATCTACTGCAGTGCTACAACATGGATTGCTACTAGGCTAGTGACCCCCTCCTCCTATGGATCACTCATGTAGATAAGTTTCATTTCTTGAGTATGTTGTAAAGAGATTCAAAATGAATTAGAAAATATTACAGTAAACAAACTAATGGAAATTTATTGACTTACCATATCATTAATTCCTCTACCATGTTGAGTTAGATATAGTATATACTTTATTCTATAACATAGCTCATACTTGACCTTCTCTGAAAGATAGAATCACATAATAGGTACACCTTGGATATGAATCAATTATCATCTTCCCTAAAGGTTGGGATACTGGTCATGTCATTAGTGCCAGTACTCATTCGGTCCCACCTACAGCTTCAATCCATGAAGTTGTTGTGTCTTTATCGACAGAAATAGAATGAGATGAACATAGCCAAACTAGCGCATGACTTTATTATTCTGGTGGCACTCAATAATATGAATGTGAATGAGTGTCATTATATCCCTAGTATCATGAAGTATATTAGTGCAGTATGTAGGAAATTGGTCCAATAAATCCCAATACGGAATCCATGAAATTTGAAATGACATGTGTGATTTATCAAAAAATTTCCTTACTAAAAATAAAAAATGATGATGTTATGAAATTTTTTAGACAATTATATATTTTATATACTTACCTCATCGGGTATGAGACTATGTATCTTGAGATGGTATGAACCCAAATGGTGTTTTGGAGTGCTGAAGAATCTATGTTCCTGACTCCACCTATAAAATACAGCATAAAAACTGATATATAATAAGAAATCAAATTCAATAACTCCTACTAGCATCAGAAACCAATAGAGATGAGTGATCATACCAACATCCACATGGAGCATCATAAAGCACCTCTATAAGCATTGGGTGACTGGTAAGATCAAGTCAGAGTGAGGGGATTTTCTCCTATTCCCACATCTGAAGAAGATGATTCATCCCCCGATATCCATGTAGTTTGTGCGACATGTTGTGAATAATGATTTTTATGTGTAATCCAAGCATGAAGATCCTCAGTTGTATGTCCCGGCCCGATCAAAGTCTTCTAATATCCCTAGATAAATCATGTGCACATGTTCATCTAAGTGATCAGTGCACAATGTCCCTTCAATGATCCATAATATATAGGCAAAATCATGATGCGTGATAGTTTACTCATCAGCATCATCAGGTAAATGTGAAAAGTGTGTCTCAAGCCACCCCATATATATCAACCCACCATCTGTAGCAGCATGATTGGACAAAATGTTGATGCCTAGAAATATCTAAAAAAGATCAAGCCAGTATGTATGGGTTGGTCCAATAACGGCTTCCCCCTATATATGAAGATCAATAAGGACCGCCACATCCTCATGGGTGATGGTCATCTCTCCCTCATATAGGTGGAATGTGTGTGTATCTGGTCTTCACCTCTCTTGGAGGGCAGAAACCAGGTGATGATCAATGAATGTGAAATCAGATACCACAATTTCGTAGAAGCCATCACAGTGCAGGTATGGTATAATGGTGGCTGGAGGCAGTGTGTGATGATGATGGTGTGCTTAACTCACCCTAATTTATCGAACTAGATAACCCTCTAGCATGACATTGGAAACATGTGTATCCTGTTCGATGAGTAGTATAGTATCCTCCATATGTATGTAAAAAATAAAATAATTATTAAGTGTAGAATGTAAATATAACTTTATGGTCAGCAGAATATTATGATTGGTATAATATAAGACCGGACATGTTTATTCCCATTGTTTTATGAAGTTTTTTTACCAAAAGAAAAGGTAATGTCTTCATGTTTCTCAAAGCATATTTCTAAATTATTTTTGATATACATTTTTACGTAGTAAAGGGTATTTTGTAAAATATGGTTATATATATTTATATATATAAACATTTTTTCTTTATTATCAAAAAGTTTATTAGAAAATGGCAGGATTTTTAATTTATGTTTGATTTCTCACATGATGGTATGTTTTATGATTATTTGCCCACATGATTTCTTTATGGTTTATCCATGGATAGTTTGATTATGATTTCATGTAATCTCATATTCACATGTCATGTTTCTTTTAATGTGGATATAAAAGGATTATTGTTATTTGATAGTAAAAGTATCTATAAATGTTAGAAAATTCTACAAAATTAAGGATCTTATATTAACACCATGTAACTAATAATATGAGAAGATCACATTGGGGACAATACATCATTTTGTATGAGAGTGTGGACTCAATCTGACAATGTTAGGGAATCTTTTTTAGTTATGACCTTCTAGATGACATATGGTGCATCTCAAACTTTTCCCTTGTTCTTGAGGCCATTCCATATCATTATGTATCTTGCTAGACTTTGGTCTCCCTCGTTGATGCAACTAGTTGATGTCCGGTATCAATATTGATTGGTCTTCGGGAATTGGAAAATATCAAAACTCCCTAATACGTGTCCATGGTATAACATAACATTAAGAAATGGTGTCCAACTGGTACACTTGATCAATATATGCTTCCCATGATATGTTCAAAGAGGTACATACTATGATGGCATGTGTACATGGACATCGTAACGCCTAAAAGTTTCCACATTGACATTGCCTCCATTCAAGTAATACCACCATTTTTTCACTGATGCTATTTGTGATCGGGTCCAAACACTATTGAACTTCAAATCAAGAGTCTTCTTGGTGGAAATGAATACATGACGACCAAAAGTTTATTTAATGTAAATCTAAATCTCTCATTGAAAGTGACTTCCATACCTTATCCCCTTCTAAATCCTGCCTGAGGATAGCTTTTATCTATCAACGAAGTACTTCATGCAATGATAAAATTTCTTCTAAACTAGGGAGGTTATAGGTAACTTGTGAAGCCCCTTGAAGAATACATTTATGAACTCCACAATGTTTGTGGTCATGTGTTCATACTTATTTCCCCCTTCATATTCCAATGTTCATTTTTCATTTGGAATCCACATCATATAACCACACACTTCTTGATCATCCTTGCATATTTGTTCGGAAGATTATTTAAACCTCCATTGATCCAGATCATATGCTACACATAAGTGATCACATTTTACAAAACTTTATTTTATCTTTATGTTTAAATAGTAAAAAATAACAAATATATTACATAACAAACCTCATTATTACCTTCTTCATAGGTTTTTTATGGAATGTTTTCCCCACATTGCTAGAAATGTGTCTAATGTAGTACCGACGATGTGCATTTGGGGTATCCATTATTAAGATCCACATTAATTTATTCATTGATTTACTGATTCCAATTATATATCAAACATACACCTCAAATTCGGGTGAAATGGTTGCTAGTACATGCCAAAAACCAACTCCATGATTCATAGTTTTCCTTATCCACAATGTAAAAGGAAAGTAGAACAAGTGATCAGTTTCTATATTAGGTTTCCATAATAAACAATAAATCATTGTATTTTATATATAGAAACATTCAATCAATCTATATGAACTATTTTTTGAAACAAAATGTGGATATATTAGGGAGGAATGCCCAGAAAAACCGATGAAGTTGAAAACGATATGGGTCAAGTAGGTTATATTCATACACATGCTCATTCATATGAATATGAAAGGCAACATGGTCATTGTGTCTCAGTATGACTATAAATTGTGGCAACCCCTGATAAAATTCATCCCAATCACCAAAGACCTTCAAAATTGCCTTATATTTCACCATCCATGCCTTATTATATAAAATATTATAACTGAGTGATTTTTTTATCCTCTCTTTCACAAGGGATATAGGAACATCTTGGCAGGTCTTAATCATCTCGACAATAATGGATGACACAAATTCAGTATCTAATGAGGTATGATCTTGTGTCAGGTTTGGCTGAACACAAGTATGAGATACCTCAATCTTAGAGATTCTACAACCTTCAAATGAAATATCTAGAATCTCCCTCATGAAGAATCTACAATAATCCCCATACTTGTCACACTATATGATTTATTTTTTTATGTTATAATTCCTAAACAAAATATTTAAGTGCCTCTCAAAGTGAAATGTTTTTACTATGTTTTTTCAGTGCATCTTTCCTTATAAAATCCCTTCCAACATATAATGTTTTGTCTAAATCACTATACATATCCAATACAACTCTAGGAAACTCAATTTTAGGTGTGAGAACATTACAATCGAATTTAGGCACACATACCATTGCTTCTAACCATGATGTGAAGAGTAGTGGATGATTTATTGTGGGTAGAGGTTGTCGTACAACTGTTGGATTTCTAGAAACATCATCCCCAACATCTACTACTACCTTAGCATCAGAAATGTTGTATCTGTCTATTCCATCACTACAAAAATCCTCATCAGAATTTGGATTTACATATATATCTAGAAGATCATATAGTTTTTCCTCTTCCGCATCATATGGAATAAGCTCAATTTCTTAGGGGAAGCCTTATTTAACCACTCTAGTAAGTCTACATCTTTTTACAATTAGACATTTTTATTGTACAATAGAAACATAAACATACAACTCCATCATGTTACTATCTAAACACTAGGAAAATAAATTTATTACGTGGACCCATTGCACATCAGCAACCAATGGACAAGCTAGATGACACAATGTAGCTAGGAATTGAAAATATCTATATCTCATAGACTTGATCACTTGATTAGTTCCTAGAATTAGGGAACCATGAATTATATCTTGAATTTCACTTAGAGTTACACATTTAGACGTACTAATCACTATTTTTGGTTGCGTACTATAAGAAGATCCTTGCTCAATTTGAATAACATCCCCATAGTAGTAGACACAAAAAAACATGACTCTCTATATAAAAAAAGTTTTTTGATCAAGATTTTTATAGTGTAACTAATATTTAAAATGATGGTTGACCATACAATCTTTATTATAGTGAAATTTTATAACATATTTTTATACCCTAAAATATGATATTGATGTTTCATTATATAAAATTTTATTAGAAAATAATTCACATAATGTTTTGGAAACTAAGGTAAAATGAAGATAAAACATCAGATCAGTTTATTTATCATTGATAAACTGAAAATTATGATCATATAAAGTTAATTGGAGAAGAAAAAACACATTAAATAACACGTGGATTCTTTACAACAAACAAGAAATAACTTGTTAGTTTTCAACAGAACAGATATTGGATGAGATGAGTGTGACTTCAGAAGTGAGGTAAAATCTAGCTTATTTTCAATTGGTATCTTAATAACATTTCCAAAGGGTTGTACTTAACTTTTTAATTTTTAAAAGCTCTTAGAATTATAATAAAATATCTTAAATTTTATCTTAGATTTCATAAGAAGGACAAAATATTTTAAAAATTAAAAAGTTAAGTACATCTGTTTGGAAGATGTCATTAAGCTACCAATTTAAAATAAATTAGATTTTACCTCACTTTTGAATATAGGATCATATAATCCAAAATTTGTTCTATTTAAAAATTCCATGGTATTTCTTGCATGTTTTAAATCATTCATTTGTTATTTAATGTGTTTTTTTCTATATTCCACTTTATATGATCATAATTTTCATTTTATCATTGATAAATAAACTAATTTAGTGTTTTCACATATTTTTTTATCTTGGATTCCAAAGAATTCTATGAATACTATTGAAAATGAGGGTTGACCATATAATCTTTATGATAAAATTTTTTTAGAACATCTTCTTATATCCTAAAGTATGATACTAGTGTTTCATTATATAGTTTTTATTCATCTGAAAGGTATTTAAGTAGTTTATAAAGAAAATATGAATCATCTAAAAAATATCTATTGGGAGTGTTAAACAATGTGTGCAACAAGGCAAGTTGCAACAAGGCAAGTTGTCAGACAAGGATTTGATTTCTTAGATAACCACATAATCATTACGCTACAAAAATTTTAGAATATTTTATTATATACAAAAATATGACACTAATAATTACTTAAACATTATTTAATAATTTGTAATAATTAGATAATCATTTCTTAACCATTAGTTAAACATTGATTAAGCATTAGTTAATCATTTCTTAATAATTCTTTAATCATCACTTAATCACTCTTTAATCTTCCTTTAATCATTATTTAATCATTAATTAATTATTTTATAATCATTATTTAATTATTTTTTAATTATTACTTAATCAACAGTTAATCATCACTTAATTAATATTTAATCATTACTTGTTTATTCATTCCTTAATCAATCTTTAATCATTACATATTCATAGTTTAATCACAATTTAATCAATACTTAATCATTAGTTAATCATTACTAAATAATTATTTAAACATTCTATAATAATTACTTAAACATTACTTAATCTTAAATTCATTATGCCTTAATAATAATTTAATCATATGATATTCATTTGTTAATTATAATTAGCAAATCAATATATGTAATCATTTTATAATCCTAAGTTATTAATTAGTTAATATATATTTAATCATTACTAATAATTACTATTATTTATAAACTATATATAACTAACCGAACTACTTAGTAAATAACAGATTTAGAACTAACTAAAAAAAATCAATTAAATAAATAAATAATTTTAAATAAATAAGAAAAAATACCTCTAAATGATGCTTCTCAAAAAAAATGGGACTTCTTTTAGGACACCAGATCCAATTTTCATGAAGAATACTTATTCTAGAGAGAGAGACATTGTAATGTAGAGAGAAGAGTTAATTTTGAAGTAAGGAGCAGGGGATGCCTTTTATTGAGAGTTAAAGGAAAGGCAGTAGGGGGGATCCTATTGCCTAATGTAAAGGAAAAAGACACCCCCCCTTGGTTGCCTTTCGCTTTCTCTTTAGGAAAAAGGAGGCAAGCCCTAGCTGAATTTTATATGCCATCGATTTAGGGAAAAGTATAAGTGAGATATTCCACCTTTCAATAAATTGTAAAGGTAGATGAACCCATTCCGCCTTTCTGACATAAAAAATATTTTTAACACATACATTTAAAAAAACTAGAAAACACATAAAAAACATGATAAATGATAAGTTACGATTGATACAGTAGTGAAAAAATACCTTAAATTATTTATAAATTTTCAGCACATAATAAGTGGTTGGGATCATATAACATATTACTACTTCAATTATTAGTAAAAAGTATCATTTTATAAGCTATAAATAGGATTTATTAGTACAAAAAGTGCTAATGTTATAAGTGCCTCTAATAGTCGATGTCTTTAATCAGCACTAAAAAAGTGAAGATAAATAGGGCATGTTATCAAAACTAGTTGAGCACTGATAAAGGAGGACCTTGATCTATGCTAATTTTATCACTGATGAAGGATCATTTGATCAACACTAGAAATAACTATGATAAAAGTTATGTTGTAGATCTGTGGTGCTAAAATTACAACACACTACAATAAAAAATTAAAAATTTAATTGAAATTAAATTTTCACCACAAATATAAGAAAAAACACTATGTCATAGAAATTTCAAACATCATTTTGTACAGTTACATTAGTATGTAAAATTTATAACAAACATCAACATATTCAAAAACACTAATTTTTTGTTGTCTTTATCCCTCGAGCTCCTCTCAAAAGATCCTGATCATGATGTCGGTTGCCGAAAAAACAACCAAAGCTTGAGAAAAAGAGTGTACTAGTATAAAAAATTATTATGTTAGTAATACTATAATGAAATAAATTACAAATAAATATGAAACAATACATTCATAAAACATCACTTTTAAACTAAAAACATTCACTTCGAGTCATATCGATCACACCATGGGTTGTATTAATGTGTGGTTAATTTATACACCTCATAGGTAATTTATATATCATTACCCTAAAGTATTAAGAAAATATGAGATCATTTTCTTGATTTTAAGTATTGGACATGTGTTTTTAACTAAATTGTAAATTTTAAACTAAAAACATACAATTTAAATCATATTGGGAACGTTGTATGTCATATTAATGCATGGTTGATTCCTACATGTCACAAATGATTTAGGGATAATTTTCCTAAAGTATCTTGACAATACAAGTAAATTTTATCATTTTTAAGTATGTGACTTTTCTTTTGAACTAAAATGTAAATTTTAAAGAAAAAACACACACTTTGAATCATTCTGGTCACACCATGTTTTGGATTGATGTGCGGTTGATTCCTAAATGTAAAAAATGACTTAAGGAACATTTTTCAATTGTATTAAGATAATCAGAGTTTTTTCTTCTTGGTTTTTAGTGAGTGACACATGATTTTAACTAAAATGACATTTTAAAATTGAAAGCATGCACTTTGACTATACCAATAACATTGTGATTTGAATTGATTAGCGGTTGATTATTACACATTACAAATGACTTATGGATCATTTTCATAAAGTTTCGCGATAATCTATGCATGTTTTCTTATTTTTCAGTTAGTGACACTTGTTTTTAACTAAAATTTCATTTTTAAAATGAAAATGCACATTTCGATTCATACCGATCACACCATGTATCAGATTGAGGTATGCCTGGTTTCTATATTTCACTAATGACTTATGGATCTTTGTCTTATAGTATTAAAATAATATAATTTTTTTTCTCAGTTTTGAGTATGTTATGCATCTTTTTAACTAAAAAGTCATTTTTAAACTAAAACCACACATTTTGAGTCATAACGGTCACATCGTGTGTCATATTGGGGTGTGGGTGATTAAAATATGTAAAAAATAAATTATGAATTATTTTCCTAATGTATAAAAACAATATGAATGTGATTTCTTGGTTTTGAGTATGTCATGTGTCTTTTGAAATAAAATGTCAATTTTATATATATAGGAACATGCACTTTAAGTCATACTGGTCACAACATATGTCAGATTAATGTGAGTCTGATACCTATAATTCAAAATTGACATAAGGATCATTTTCATAAATTATAATGAAAATTAGAGTGTGTTTTCTTGGTTTTTAGTGCGTGACACACATTTTTACCTAAAACGTCTTTTTAAAATTGAAAACATGCACTTTGAGTCATAATAATAACATAATGTGTCTGATTGACATGTGAATGATTCATAAACATCAAAAATAACATTTAGATCATTTTCCTAAAGTATTAAGATAATCCCACTGCATTTAATTTGTTTTCAATGAGTGAAACATGTTTTTAACTAAAGTTTCATTTTTAAACTGAAAACATGTATTTCGAGTCATATCGGTTACAACGCATGTTATATTGAGGTACAAATAATTCATACACATAAAAAATGATTTTGGGATCACTATCCTAAAGTATATAATAAATATTAATGCGTTTTCTTGGTTTTGAGTATGTGATGTGTGTTTTGAACTAAAAATTCAATTTTAAATAAAAACATACACTTTGAGTCATACAGATCACACTATGCATTGGATTGAAATGTGATTGATTCCTACATATAAAAAATGACATAAGTATTTTTTTTCCTAAAGTATCAATACAATATGAGCATGTTAGATAGGTTTTCATTGATTGAATTTTTTTTAACTAAAATGTCATTTTAAACTGAATAAAATAACCTCGAGTCATACCAGTCACATTGTGTGTCGAATTGATATGCAGCTAATTAATACACATCAAAAATTACTTATGGATCATTTTACTAAAGTATCAAGATAATCCAAGCATGTTTTCCTTTTTTTTAGTGAGTGATACCTATTTTTAACTAAAATCTCATTTTTAAACTAAAACTACACATTTCGAGCCATACGAATCACACCGTGTATCAGATTGAGGTGTAGATAATTCCTAAATATCATAAATGAAATATGGAAAGTTTTCATAAATTATCATGAATATATGAAATTATTTTCTTAGTTTTCATTAAGTAATACACATTTTTAACTATAATGTCATTTTTAAACTGAAAACACACATTTCAAGTCTCACCGGTCACACCATGTATCAGATTGAGGTGTAGTTGATTTATACACATCACAATTAAATTATGGATCATTTTACTAAATAATCAAAACAATATGATTTTGTTTTATTAGTTTTGATTATGTCATTCATATTTTTAACTAAAATGAAAATTTTAAACTAAAACAACACATTTTGAGTCATATTGGTCACACTGTGTATCAGATTGAGGTGTGGATAATTAATACATGTCAAAAATAATATATGGATCATTTTCTAAAATTATTAGAACAATATGAGTGTATTTTCTTAGTTTTGATTATCTCACATATCTTTTGAACTAAAACGTGAATTTTAAATAAAAACACACACTTTGAGTCATACCAGTCACAATATATGTTAGATTAATGTTTGGTTGATTTATATACATAAAAATTGATTTAAAGATAATTTTTATAAATTATAAAGACAATTAAAGTGTGTTTTCTTGGTTTTTAGTGAGTGGAACACGTATTCATCTAAAATATCATTTTTAAATAAAAAACACATACTTTGATTCATAATTTTCACATCGTGTTTTAGATTGATGTGAAGATGATTCCTATACATCACAAATGACATATGGATAGTTTTCATGATGTATCAAGACAATCAAAGTGAATTTACTTTGATTTTAGTGAGTGAAACATATTTTAACTAAAATGTCACTTTTAAATTGATATATGCATTTTTTTGTCATACCGATCACACCGTGTAATGAATTTAGGTACTTTCCTGCCTGAATGGCCTAAATACCTTCATTTTTTATTCATTTTTTATAATCCCCCTTTTAAGGGTTGAAGGGGGACTCTATATAGATCGTAGGCTTTACGACATTATAGGACTTGAAGGTCTTAAAGGAATTAATACAGACTATGACTACTTGAAACCGCTCTTCCCTAGTGTCTACATCATGATCAACTCTCCACCTTTGTATGGTTGTTTGTCTAGATGTCTTGTACAGAGGTGCACATGCCTGGTACCGATGGAAAATTTCATACCCTCTCATTCTTAAAAATTCATTATCCCTGCTCTGGTGAATCCACCATTCTCTAAATCCTCTTCTATAGCATGTTCTTTATAGAATCTATCTAGATTGCATCTACACGTCTGGTGGTCTGAAGGCCTCGAGGTGGCCCAAAGGCCTTAAGGTGGCATGAAATCCTTATTGACCCAAATGTCTGGGTGGCTCCAAGTCCATAAGGAATCCATGCCCAAACCAGTGTCCTGAATGTGAATATTTCTAGCTACTATAGTACCAAATAGTACTTGCTACAATGCCCCAAAATTATGCCTCTGCCCGGATTCGAACTTGGGTCTCGTGGATTCATTTGGAGAGTCCTCACCAGCAGTATGAGGCTTGTTTTCATAATGAATTTAGGTATGACTAATTCCTACACATCAAAAATTACTTATGGATCATTTTCCCAATGTATAAAAAAATATGAATGCATTTTATCATTTTTGATCATGTGACATGTTTTTTGAACTAAAATTTCAATTTTAAATAAAAACATAAACTTTAGGTCATATGGGCCACACCATGCATTAGATTGATATGTGATTGATTCATACACATCAAAAATGACATAAATATCATTTTCCTAAGTTATCAAGATAATTCTAGAGTTTTAGTTATGATTTCAGTGAGTGACACCTGTTTTTAACTAAAATGTCATTTTTAAATAGAAAACAATCATTTCAAGTCATAACGGTTATATCATGTATCAGATTGAGGTAATACTGATTCCTACACATCAAAAATGACTTATGGATCATGATCCTAAGGAATCAAAACAACATTAATGTTTTTATTGGTTTTAGGTATGTCACATGTATTTTTAACTAAAATATCATTTTAAAATAAAAACACACACTTCAAGTCAGACTGATTACACTATGCGTTGGATTGAAATGATATTGATTCCTACACATCACAAAAGACTTACAGATTTTTTCCCTACATTAAAAAAACAATATGAATGTTTTTACTCAGTTTTGAGTATGTCATGTATCTTTTTAAATAAAATTTCATTTAAAACTGAAAGCACACACTTTGAGTCATACCGATCTTACCATGTATCAGATTGATGTGTAGATGATTCCTACACTTCAAAAATGACTTATGGATATTTCCCAAAATATTCAAGATAATACTAGTGTGTTTTCACATTTTTCATTGAGTGAAAAACATTTTTAACTAAAATTTCATTTTTAAATAGAAAAAAATCTTTTAGAGTCCTACCAGTCATTCCATGTATCATATTAAGTACACTTGATTCCTACATAAAAAAAATGACTTATGAATCATTGTCCTAAAGTATCAAAATAATCAGAATATTTATTTTTTTGGTTTTGAGTAAGTCATGAATATTTTTAACTAAAATGTCAATTTAAAATAAAAGAATGCACTTAAAGTCATTTGTAAATGAAAACAACAAAAAAATAAAAATAAAAATATAAAATAAAGAATTAATTGCTCTGTGAAGAGAAAAAATAGCACCTGAGTGCATTATCCTTGTCAGTGACTTGGTTGATAATTTTTTTCTCTGATTAGTATGTTCTCTTAATAGATCACAAAATGTTCAGAGAAAAACAAATTCTTGACAAAGAAATTTCTTCTTGATCTTTGTAAAATTAACTAAATAAGTATTAGATAAAAATGATAAGGAAATTGACTAAAATAAATTAGATAAAATGATGATAAAATTAACTAAACAAGAAGTAGGGAGTCATATCTTCACGATGTTTATATACATTCTGGTTCCATGTATTTAGCCCATTCATTTATAAAAAAATTATTTTCTATTTTGAATATGAGGACTATCAAAATTTCTGGTATTACAGTAAAAATATAAATAAACCAAGGATTAATAAATATTTTAAATGAAATTATAACTATCATCTGGAATACCTCTTCAAGGATACTATCTTGTTGATGAAATACAATATCTTTCATAAAATTTCAAACATAATAAACACAATCTTTTATATTAGTTTATTTCAAGAACTATATAAATATTAAAAAAATTACTTAATATTTTTTATATATGTTTTGATAGCGAAATCTTGTTATATATACCCTATTACTTATCAACTTATAGAAGTCAATAGGATTCTTATGCTCATGGACTATCCGCATGCCATTATTTTGACGTCATTATAGAAAAATTTACATTAAAACATAATATAAAATGTAAATATTGATGTTTATTTTCAAAATGTTGCATATAATATATTAAAAATTATTAAACATCGTCCTTTGTGGTCAATTTTTTGGGTATCCATTCATTGAATACAATTAATAAATTATTGGATTATCCATATTGATTCTAATGAGAAACCAATGCTACATAAAAAAAAGAAATAATAACTAATGAAAGGAATAAAAATATATTTTATATGGTTAAATTATAGATTTTTACCCTTGAATTGTGGTAATTAAGAAGATTTTTTCATTTGAAATTTTGTTTTCAAACATTGCAGCCAATGTATCTACTATTACTGAGTCTTCTTCTTCTTTCAATGATATTTTATATATAATTGATGTGAGAAATAATGAGTCCAAACATTTTTTCATTTGGTTTTACCTTATAATAATACTGATATATAAACCTACAAAAATATGAATAGTATTTAACTATAATTAACGTAGTAAATATTCTATTAGAAAAATAAATTATAAAAACCTACCTCGTGTATAAATTTAAAACTGAGAATCCTAGCCATTTATGCTTTATTATTTCATCTACATTCTCAAGACCAAGAAATTCTATAATAGCGTCTCTATACATTTGTTCTTAAAAATAAATTATAGTCGAACCACCATTTTTTAACGTTATATCCATTTGAACTTGTAATATTAGTAAATATAGAAGTTGAACTGGTAGGTAAGAGTTACTTTCTAAATGTCTTTTTAATTAATTGGTTGATCCTTTAGATTTTTTTGATTTGAAATTACATTTCCCCTTCACTTTCTCCATCTGTAATAAAATTAATCGATTAAGTCCTTTTTGATTAATTTTTAAAGGTTTTTCATAAATTATAAATTGGAAATTAATACCTACTTGTCGATATGTATTTTTACAAGATCAAATATCCATGTTATAGAAGTTCCAATAGCATGTTCAACTATGTGAACATCCATATCACCAAGGGGAATGGGTAGCTCAGTTATTGGCTCATGATTTATGTGAATCCTCACTCTCACTGAACCTTTTGGAAGTTATTTGTTGTGTAGAATATCTCCTTGAATATTATACATTTCAATCCTCACAACAAGGGGATGGTTTGGTGCTAATATCTATAAATCAAAATTATTTTCAACCTCTATAATATTATCATATAATGGTATTAGTATTTTCCTAATTCAAATTTCATAGTAACAATTATACTAAAATTGATTACCTCTAGTAAGGAAGACCATTGAGGGGAATTACTTGCCTCGAAGCTGGTGGTTCTTCAAGTAGCGGTTGTTGTTGAGTTTTTTCTTCTCTTTTATTTCTTCTCATAACATTATATAACAAAAAGTTTTTTCCATTGGACTTCACACCTCATTCAGGTGATATCCAGGTCTTGGAATCCTCGAATATCAGCCTGTTATACTATATAAAGTATTCCCACACCGCTTCATGGAATGCACTTGGCATATAAAAACCCACCTTCAAATAGTGGCAACCCATCTCGACACGATCTATCATGTTAAAGTACTCTGATTTTACTGCCTTTATTATTACTGACACTAGCCCTTTGCAATATAAAATTACACATATCATTCCATCCAAGTAAGTTTTATTCTTCCCAAACAACTCCATATTTGTAACCACATTTAACCTGTATATTATTATTTTTAGTTTTAAGTATGATAATGAACAAGACATGGGGTTCTTCCATGTATTAAATCCTAGTATATGGGAGTGGATACAAGTGGGGAAAGTATCATTCCCCTTTTATTCGACTCCATCACAATCTGGGATTTTTATATGATGAAATGTTCACTGGATACTCAATGGTGGACATCACATTATAACTTTTGATGGGTCAAGTGAGATCGTGAAGACAAGGGACTTGTATTGGGGCATGGGTGTAAACTAAGGTAGATTGTGTAGGTATCTTGTGAAACACCATGGGATGTTTGGATTTATCATTATAAAAATGATAAAAGCTAGTGTGACAGAAAAATTGGAAGAGTAAAAAAAACTCTTATTGGATCTCTAGGTATTGGATTATTTTGTTTAACATGATGTGTGGGGGTGTGGAAGAAAATTCTTTCATTTATAATTAATACCACCATCCTATGCACACCAAGGATTCCCATGCAATGCATGGATATGTAATTGAATGGCCATTTCAACAATCTCCCAATATAATCATGTTTATTAATTTCATGACCAGTGATATAGTCATGTAGATATGTCCCGATACAGTGAGACTATATATTATAGAATTCATGTTTTTTAATAGTGACTAGGAGATATATCATCTTGGATAATAAGAATGTGAGTCTTCATCAATTCTCAAGGGTAGAACCCAATAATTTAAAAGAATATTTGAGAGATGAAAGGTCATTTTCTCTTTTTTCTTTACTAGAAACTATCCTAATAAGCCTTATCATATTATAATTGAGAACTTAATGAAATTCATTATAAAATATATGTTACAATTGATACAGTATTTAAAAATACCTTTGAGTATTTATATTTTTTTTCTAGTGCATAATAAGTGGTTGAGATCATATTATATATTAATACTTCAACTATTATAAAAAATATATAATTTTATACACTCAATTCACTACATCTTCTTTAACAGTGTTATACCTATACATAATTAGTACTAAAAAATTGATAATGTTATAATAATGTTTATAAGTTAATGGATTTTATCAGTTCTAAAAAAAGTGAATATAAAGAGGTCCTTTATTGGCACTAGTTGAGCATTGAAAAAGGAGACCTTGATCTATGCTATTTTTAGCACTGATGAAGGACCATTTGATCAATGATAGAAATAATGATAATAAAAGTCATACTATAGCTAAGTTCTGATAAAATTAAAACACACTATAATAGAAAATAACAAATTTAATTGAAATTAAATCTTCATCATAAATATAAGAAAAAAACACCATATTACATACATTTCAAAAATTGATTTGTACAATTACAATGGTATATAAATTTTATCAAAAACATCAAAAAATTAAAAAAAATCAATGTTTTGTTGTCCTTATCCCTTGACCTCCTCTCAAAATATCCCAACCATGCTACCAGTTTTTGAACAAACCACCCCAAATCAAGCAAAAGAGTTCATCTGTAATAATTTAAAACACGTACTTTGATTCATATCATTCAAATCGTGTGTCAAATTTTTGTGTGACTAATTCCTACACATCAAATATGACATATTTATTATTTTTCTAATGTATCAAGAAAATCCAAGAAATTTTTCTTAGTTTTCAGTGAGTGATACACTTTTTTAACTAAAATGTCATTTTTAAACTGAAAGACGCATTTCAAGTCACATCGGTCACACCATATAATGAATTGAGATACAACTAATTCCTACACATCACAAATGAATTATAGATAATTGTATTAATGTATTAAAACAATCTAAATTGATTTTCTCATTTTTGAGTATGTGACATGTGTTTTGAACTAAAAAGATAATTTTAAATAAAAACATACACTTTTAGTAAAACTAAACACATCGTGAGTCTGATTGATGCGAGGTTGATTCCTACACATCAAAAATAAAATAAGGATCATTTTCCTAAATTATTAAGAAATATGAGCTTATTTGATCATTTTTTAGTGAGTGACACATGTTTATAACTAAAATGACATTTTTAAAATGAAAACACTCATTTCATGTCTTACCGGTTATATCATGTATTAGATTGAGGTATGAATAATTCTTACACATATAAAATGACTTATGGATAACTATCCTAAAGTATAAAAACAATATGTATGTGTTTTATCAGTTTTTTGTATGTCATGCTCCTTTTTAACTAAAATTACATTTTAAAATAAAAACACACACTTCGAGTCATATCAGTCACATAGTGTGTTTGATTTAAGTGAAATTGATTCCTATATGTCATAAAATACTTAAGGATTGTTTTCATAAATTATAAAAATAATATGAATGTGTTTACTAGTTTTTGAGTAGGTCACATAATTTTTTTACAAAAATTCAATTTAAAACTAAAAGAACACACTATGATTCATACTAGTCTTAAATTTTATTATATTGATGTTTGCATGATTTATACACATCATAAATTACTTATGGATCATTTCTATAAAGTATTATGATAATATGAGTGTGTATGATCAGATTTTAGTGAGTGACACATTTTTAAATAAAATTCCCTTTTAAAACAAAAAAACACATTTTGGGTCATACTGGTCACACCATGTAACAAATTAAGATAAAAAATATTCCAACATGTCAAAAATTACTTATGGATCATTTTCCTAAAGTATCAAAAAAATCTAAGTGTTTCTTTTTGGTTTTTGAGTATGTCACACGTCTCTTTAACAAAAGTGATAATTTAAACAAAAAATATGTACTTTGAGCCATTTGTAAATGGGAAAAACACACCACTAAACATAAACAAACCAAATAAATATTAAATAGATCTACAAAGAGAACAAATAGTACATGAGTGTATCATCATTGTTCATGACTTGGTCCATAATTTCCTTTTTTTCTAATCATTAGGCTCTATTAATAGTGCACAAAATGGTCAAACAAAAAGAAATTATAGACGAAGTAATTTCATCATGATATATATGAAAATTAACTAAATAAGTATTATATAAAAATGATAATGAAATTGACTAAAAAGTAGATAAAAAGATGATTAAATTAACTAAATAAGTAGTAGGAAGCCACCACTTCATGATTTCTGTATACATTCTGACACCATGTATTTTTCCAATTCATTTCCAAAAAAAATCTACTTATTATTTTGAATATATAGACTTTAAATAGTTCTAGTGTAATTGAAAAACTATAAATAAACAAAGTATTAATAAATTTTTAAGTGAAATTTTATTTATCATTGAGAATACCTCTTTAGGGATGCTAGTTTGTTGATGAAATATGTTATCTTTCATAAATTTTCAAGCGTAACAAACACAATCTTTTCCATTAGTTTTTTTGAAAACTACAAAAATATTCAAAAAATTATGCAATTTTTTATATATGTTTTGATAGTGAAATCTTATTATATATACCCTAATACTTATTCTCTTATAGAAGTATATTAGATTCTTGTGATCATGGACTGTCCTCGTGGCATTATTTTGAAAATATCATAACAAAATTTCCATTAAAACATAATATAAAATGTATATATTGAATTTTATTTGTAAAATGTTGTATATAGTGTATTAAAAATTGATATAAATTATCATGTTTGGTTGATTTGTTTGGGTATCCATGCATTGATCCCAAATAATAAATATTTTGAGTATCAAGATTGATTGAAATGAGAAACCAATATTGCCTAAAAAATATTAAGGAATAACTAATGAAAGGAATAAAAATTTATTTTATAGGATTAAATTGTGGAGTTTTAGCCCCAAATCATGGTAATTAAGAAGTTTTTTTTCATTTGTAATTTTTTTTCAAACATAGAGGATATTTTTTATACTATTACTAAGTATTCCTATTCTCCCAATGATATTTTTTATAGAAGTGATGTTAGGAATAATGAGTCCAAATTTTTTTCATAGGGTTTTCCCTTATAATAATAATGATATATATGTTGGATTTGGTACCCTAGAACCAACTTCTATATACTTTATGATAACTTGTATTCATGGTTTGAAATGTTAATAAACTAATTATCACATCATGATTTTTCTTCTGTGTAAAATTTTATGTGATAATGTCCCAATTGTAGCGGTCGTACTAAAATGTCATAGTAGTTCCCCGCTATGATGAGAACTTAGAAGTGCCATGACACTATTCTTAAATATATGTTCTATAGCTGGATGATATCATTTGAGGGACACAAATGATACAGGTTGTTAGGGGTGGAGATTCATAGGACTTTAATTCACCTTCTCATGGTGTAGTCCCTTGGTAATATCCAATGGGATATTATGAGAACGAGACCCACTAGTAGGAAATCCACATTTATATGTGTCATTGGATGTTCTTATTTGTGGATGTGTGTAATGGTTATTAGACTTTAATATTATTATTAATGAATATTATGATTCACGTACTTTGATGTATTGATGAAAATAATGAGAATAGATGTTCGCAGAGAGGTAGGATATGTTGGGCATGTCACGATTAATATTCCATTAATGAATAATGAAAGAAAGGATTTGTCCCTTATATTCTTTAACAAAAGTTGATATCTCAGGCCCTTTGATGTAAATGATATAGTCTAAATAAATCCATGGACATTGTGTTCTATAGTCAAGTTCAATTTCTAAAAATTCAAAGAAAGAAATTTCGAGCATATAGATCAATGGAACGAGCATGAAACCTACTTAATTTGAGATATCATGATAAAGGGATTATATTACACAGTAAGCATCTATATGAGGAAACATATCATTGAGACATTAACTTTTTTCTCTATGGATGCCTTGGCGTGTTGCTAGATGCTAACCTTGGACTTTATGATACTTCGCCTAATGCTACTGAGAAAGAGGCCTAGAGGGTCACACAATAAGTGCACCCAGAAGCTCAGTTAAATAATATATTAATATTTATTATTTAACAAGTTGAGTAAATATTATTCCTGCATGTCATTTAAGAATTATTCATGTTTTCTTGATCACATATATTTTGTCACTAGTTATTCTAGAGAATATAACGTGAGTAGAATATTTAATAAATATTTATTTTCTATTTAGTGAATATAATATTTATTTATTTATTGGTGAATAACGAAGTGATATTTATTTAATAAATAAATAGTCATTATTCAAGGCCTGTTAAATATTATTGAGGAATATAAGACCGAGTTAAATGGCCCAGTGAGAAAATAAAAAATATTGAATATTATTTAATTGAATAATATTTAATTTTAATTCTAAAGTTAAGAACATGTCGAGAAATAATAATAATAATAATAATATTTTAAATGGGGTTTTCTCTAGGATAAAATAAATAAATAATGGCACTCGTGTAATTATTTTATTTTAACCTTAGTGATATATAAACATAGTTATGTTATTTTTTAAATAATAAAAATCATTTTGTTGGTTGAGCACAATAATTTTGAAGAATCCTCTCAAGACCTAGATATCTATCTTATTTAAGAACACTCTAAAGAATGGAGAGAAATCCTCCTCCACCAGATCAAAGAAAATGCTTTGGAATCAGTTCTTGAAGTGATCAAAGGTGGACGATGCAAATATAAGGATCTTCGGTGATAGGTCCTGAAGATTCCATCGGTGATGTCTGGAGATTCACATAACATGTGTAGATCACCACTAGAGGGAATATACTCTTGATTCCTACAAAAAAATGATGGTACAACATAGATATATCACCAAATTCATCAGCGAATAAATAATTCCAACAAAGGTAATTCTTTAATTAATTAAATTAATTATAAATAATATGTGATAATCCTCCCTCTGGTTTCAATGTGATTTCTATTATTTGATTCTTTGATTTAATTCTATCGATCACTATGTTCAATGTTTTGTAAAATATCAGATTAATAATTGATCATGGAAAAAATAAAATTTGGGGACAGCCCATCACACGCTTCCATTGTGCATGGAACCTATAAGTTGTATCTGAGTGGTCACATAATTATTAATAATTATTTCAAGATAGTTGGTGATTTATTCATTGGTAATCTTGTCTTTCAATTCAATTTTAATATTTCTTTTAATCTGAATTGTAAGATATACTTCTTACTCCTTCATTTCACATAGATATAATTAAATCGATTAATTTTATGATTAAAAAAAATCAAGGATCTCATCCAGAGGTGCTAATGATTCTAGCCGGGTAACACAGGAGTAAAAACTGTGTAATTGGAATTACAAATCATGTACTTTTTTCAATGCATTGGGAATTTATTTAAAAATTAATTCAAACCATGTGCATTGATTACACACGGTGGATTAAATACCTTACACTGCGTGTTTACCGAGCAAGCCTGGTGCATCATCATCCGTATTACATGCCTTGTAGCCCACGTATATAGTGTGTAGTCCCTTTGAATCATAGGAAGGCCTTGTATTCCATACATGACCTACCTGACTAGTGACTATGTAACTCGAAGTTAACATGCCGTGTAGTCCATGATTCATGCCATGCACTCCAATTTCCAATGGTACGATCTACACATCGAGTCCCTAGGTGTGTACCTTGGATAGGCTATGAGAGATATATAGGCTGAGTAGCTCTCTTGTACACACTGTGTACTTATATCAAATTACATAGATTTAAAAATTTATCTATTGTATTATGTAAACCTTGAGACATGTTCTTGCGTGTGTTCATTAAGATGATAGGACATGCCATGTTATGGGTTTTAATATATATATATATATATATATATGTTTAATTAATATCTGTGTAATGTTTAGATCTTCATATCATGTATGAGTCATATTACATTTTTTACTCTACATGCATTGAAGCATAACATGTGACCGAAAAATCATACAGTTCTTGTAATCATTAAGTTGATACTACACATCGTGAAAGTACATGATAAGTTGTGTATATTGTATGTCACAAGAGTTAATAGTTTATAAGTCTAATACATGTTGGGTAGATTTTTATGGGTATTCATCGTGTTGCCTCCAAGGTACATTTATGTACCCAATTAATTTTAAATGAATTTATTTAACTTTTTTAAAATTATAATGGATGGTAATCTCAAGGAAATTTTGATGAGAATTAAGATAAAAGAATTAATTAATTAAAGATGATAATTAATTTATTTGAGTGTGATTTATCTTAAATAAAAAAATTATTAATTGAATGCTAGTTTTATTAAATGTTTAATTTGTTGCATGCATGTGTATGATCGGGAGAATAGACTGAACCTTTGTATGTGATAGGTTTCATTTAATTTATTATTAAAATAAATTGTTGTTCTACGTGTCTTATCTCCTCTTATTATGTAGGGCATGCATGCCCATGGTTTCTTTTATGTAAACACCTTTTCCCTCACCTGTGTTTGAGTAAAAGTCATATGTAAAGGATGGAGCCCCCAAGATAGTGGAGGTGGTTTAAGTTTGGAGTTAAGGAAAAACCTATCCAAGGAGATACATAGGTGGATAGGTGGAAAGATATAACACAAACATTAATCAATTCAAGGTGTTTTCCCCTAGTTTGGTGGTTAGTTTATCAATATCTAGATAAACAAACCATTAGTATAAGATTATGATCATACCAATTTATTATTTTATTTCTATCAAGTTGTATGGTTATTTTATTGTGGATGTTTTATCGCAATCTCATAATTTAATGAAATTAATGATCATGCAAGATAGAGCTAAAATAAATTAGCTTATTCATAAATATTATCTAATAGATGGTTAATCACTTAAGTATATACCATTAATATTAAAAATCATGTGACAAAGATAATAATTTGAAATTTACACATAAAGTATAAAATCCCTCAATAAAATATTATGTCATTATAGCCTTTCACTAGTACAGTTAAAATCAAACCATAGTTCAAAGTTCTTGACCAACCAAATTTAGGGTGATTTCAATTACCAGGAAATTCTAACTTGATTTTTTTGGTTAAATTAACTTTGTTCACATCAAGGGTTCACTGCCAAACTAGTACATAGTGTAAATGAGAGGAAAAGTTTGAGGAAATCTAAATTAATAGTTTTAGGATTGGGGAGTCCACTCAACAGATCAAGGAATTGTGAGTTAATGTAGTTGGAATTTGGAATGCCTACCTAAAACCATTCAAGTTTCTTGACCAACCAAAGTTTGGGTAATGAGAAGGGGAATAAGTATCCTTTCCACTATAATATCTAAGAAACGCGATAGTCTGAAGCCAATGGTGAGGGATATTGGGTTTCGATAAAATAGTAGGAGACTAATATATATATTATTTATTTATTTGTATAAATTTTATCAGATAAAGTAATAGAGTTAGACTTATATTATTTTTTAGAAATAATATTAAAATGAAATAAAAAATATCATTATGATCCATAATTGAGAAGAAAAAACTTCTCACTGGCACAAATTTCCAACAGTGGCAAAGGCACCAACGTTTCATCCTTTTCCATGAAAGGAAATTATATGTGCTGGAGTAACCTTTTCCAGTTTTTCTTAGTAATGAGGCAAGTAATGAAGAGATATCTCTCTATGAGAAACATCTAAATGATGCTACACATGTTCTCATATTTATTCAATCATCCATGTCCAATAAGATTTTTATGTAACATGAGGATATGGATGGCTATAGCTTGATATCTCACATTCGAGATCTCTATCAAGAATAAGGAAAGAAAAGTGAGGTATGAGATCTACAATTCACTGTTCACAACTAATCTTGGAGAGTCTACACTAGATGGGCCTCATTTAGTGAATTTTATTGTCTACATTGAATGCTCAGACATCTTAGGGATTAAATTTTCAGAAGAGTTGCATACAGATCTTATAATTTCATCACTTTCCAAGAGCTTATCTAGATTTATTGCTAATTACTATATGAGAAATAATGAGAAGATTCATTCAGAACTTATTACTTTGATTTTCTAAGTTGATAAGGACATGAAACATGATAAGCCCAAGGTCCTTATGGTGATTAAGAAAAGTAATAACAAGGAAAATGGGCCTAATACCTATAAATATTATAAAGATCTTGAGAACCATCCTTCCAAGAAGAGGAAAATCTAAAGATAGGAAAAGGAAAAGGAGGTAGTATGTTTTTAATGTGGAAAGTTAGGCCACTGGAAGTGGAAATTCACCTAGAATATAGGGGAAGCTAAAAGTGCATTCATTATCTAGTGTAATCTTTCCATATCTACACATTGGGTATTAGATACAGCTTGTGGTGCTCACTTTTGTATCCACATATATAGGAACCATGTATATTTTGAAATATTTATATAGGAGAGGTGGATCTGAGAGCTGTCAATAGTGAAAGGTCGACTACTCTGGAAATTTTTGACTACCACCTTTCATTGCCCATGGAAATGATTTTGGTTTTGAAAGAATGTTATTATGTACCTATGGTGATAAAGAACATAATTTTTGTATCATGCCTAGATATATATGAGTTTATTTTAATGTTTGGAAATAAAATTTGTTTCTTCTATATGGAAAATATATGTTATGGTATGAAATATTTAAATAATGGTCTTTAGGTATTAAATTACAAAAACCAAGTGTTGTAAATTGAAATCATGTTCACATGACTCATATAACACCTAGAATTGGCATCACCATCTTGGTCATATAAATAAGAAGCATTTGAAAAAGCTCTATCAAGATGGTTATTTAGACTCTTATGAGCTAAAACCACTTGATAGATATCATGCTTGTTTATAATGAAAAATGACCAAACCACCATTTAGTGGATAGAGTGAAAGGGCCATATATCTTCTAGGAATAGTACACACTGAAGTGTATGGACCATTTCTAGTAGAATCTAGAGGTGTATATTCTTACTTAATAACTTTTATTGATGACTTGAGTAGATATGGATATGTCTACATAATGTGGTATAAGTATGAGTCCTTTGATTAATTTAAAGAATTCAAGAATGAAGTAGAGAATCAATATGGTAATAATATAATAAATCTTTGATTAGATTGAGGTAGTGAATATCTTAACCAAGATTTCATTGAATTTTTAATGGAGTTTGGGATTCTATCTCAACTAACTCCTCTACTACTATAAATTTGTGTTTTTGTGCCAAGTAAGTAGGTGACTGACTTTGGTGGTTGCTAATGTGGAAATCTAAATGAGTGGGATTTTTCCTTCCCTGACACTGTATTCTCCAAATTCACCAATAAAACACCGTCAATGCCCCCTTTTCCCTTTTTGTTGTCCTGCCATACCTAGACACCCCCATCACCGCCCCTCATCACCCCCACCATAGCCGCCACTGAACTCCCATCACCCCCTAACATCCAACCACCAACTCTCAATACTAAAACACCACCTTAGCTACTCACTTCGGTTAGCGTTAATCTTCTATGGTCTACGAATGAAGCTTACAGGTCATTCCCTCATTACATCTATGTGCCTCATGTTCCCCAACACATCGTTGACACCAAAAACCAAGCGGTATAAAAGGGGAGTTTAAGTGTCCACCAGGGGTGGTTGCTATTGAGAAACACCACAAAATCTACTATGACTTCCAAATGAGTTCATATGGAGGTCTCTAAAGGGATTTAGTGACTGATTTTAGTGGTATTTAGAAGTAATATTTCTAGTAGTGCACCTTATACACTATAGTGGGATGGTGTTAGTGAAAGGAGGAACTGTACCCTGTTAAACATGGTAAGGTAGATGATGAGACGTGCATATTTTTCATTATGATTTTGGGGATATGCATTACAAACTGCAGCGTAAACATTAAACCAAGTTCCAACTAAAGAAAAAAAACAGAATCTCTATCGAGTTATGGAGTGGAAAGAAAACTGTTTTGTCTCACAAACCTATATGGGGTTGTAAGACATTTGTTAAGGCCCTATCAGGAAACAAAATAGAACCCCAGTGCACAAAGTGTATCTTTATATGGTATCCCAAGGAAATAAAGGGATAATACCTATACAACCCCTCATACAAGAAAGTTAATGTTTCTAGACAAACTGTCTTTCTTGAGAGAGATCACACCCTCAAAATAGATAGTGGGAGAAAGATTGACTTTTATGAAGTTGATGCTCAAGATACATAAGAGTTAGAGCAAGAAAAAGTCCCATATGTCCCCATTGAAGAAGTAGTTCCTAAAAAACAAGTACTATGTAAGACCATAATAGAGGTAAGAGAACAAGAGTGATATGGTTTTCTTGTCATAAAAGATGGTGAATCATTACTGGTTAACAATGATGAACCTATCTACTATAAGAAGGAAGTAGAGAGCTCAGAAGTTGAAAGATGCCAACAATCACTAAATTATAAAATGGATTCCATGTATCAAAACAATGTTTGGATTCTGGTCAATGTGCTATTTGATGTAAAGCACTTTGAGTGAAAATGGGGATTCAAGAAAAAACTGGGCATGGAAGGTAAAGTAAATACCTGTAAAGAAAGGCTGGTGTCTAAAGGGTTTAAACAACATCAAGGAATTGAATACGATGAAACATTTTTTCTAATTTCTATGTTTAAATACATCATAATTTTACTTGCTATAGTAGCTTACCATGACTATGAGATTTTGCAGATGGATGTAAAAACTGAATTCCTTAATGGGAACCTTCTAGAAGATGTCTATATGAAACAATCAGAAGGGTTTGTGACTCCATGTTATTCCAAGAATATTTTCAAGTTGAAGAGACTCATTTATGGATTGAAGTGATAATCCTAGTCATGGAACATTTGATTTGATGAATCCATGAAATAATTTGGTTTCATTAAGAACCAATGCGATCCATGTGTTTATAATAGGTTTAGTGGAAATGTGATCATTATCCTAGTAGTATATGTTGATGACATATTACTTATTAAAAATGACATACCAGTATTAATATCAGTTAAGGACTTGTTAAACAAGTGTTTCTCCATGAATTACTTAGGTTAAGTAGACTATATTCTAGGGATCAATTTCATTCATGATAGATCCATGAGGCTACTTGGACTAAGTCAAAGTACATATATTGAACAGATACTAAATATATTTTGTATAGAACAATACAATAGGGGATTAGTTCCAAGGTCACATGGTTTACATCTTTCTAAGAAACCATGTCCCCAGAAACAACAAGAGAAAGAGATAATGAGTAATATCTCATACGCTTTAGTGATAGGATCAATCATGTATGTCATGTTATGTACTAGACTTGATGTATCCTATGAATTGATCATGGTAGGCATATATCAAGCAGATCCAAGAGAACAACATTGGTATATTGTTAAGTATATCCTTAAGTATCTGAGAAGAACTATAGATATGTTCCTGGTGTATAGAGGAGATGAGGGTATGGTCATTATGGGTTATAGTGATGATAGTTTTTAGACAGATCAGAATGATATGATGTCGAAATCAGGATATGTTTTCAATCTCAACAGAGGATATGTGACCTGTAAGAGTTTAAAGAATCCAGTTTTCGCTGATTATACTATGTATTCTGAGTATACAATGACTTCTAATGCAACTAATAAATCCATTTTAATTCATATCTTTTTCTAGAATCTTGATGTGGTACCTATTATTAAAGACCCTATCACATTGTATTGTGATAATACTATAGCGGTGGATCTTGAAAAAGAGCCAAGGTCACACCAAAAGAAAAAGAATATACTATAGAAGTATCACCTCTAGAGGTATTTCTATCATAGGGGTGATGTTACAGTAATAAGAGTACCTATGGAAGAGAATGTCAAGGACCCCTTGACTAAAGGCATATCTTAGCAGAAGCATGTGTATCATGTGAGATTTTGCAGACTGAAGTTGTTAATAGTTTGATCTAGTGAAAGTGGGAGTCTATTGGAGTCAGTTCCCTAGAACCAACTTCTATGTACTTTATGATAACTTTTATTCATGGTTTTGAATATTAATAAACTACTTATCACATAATGATTATTCTTCTATATAAAATTGAATGTGATAATTTCCCAAGAGTAGTTGTCGCTCTAAAAGGTCATAGCAGTTCCCTACTATGATGAGAAACCGAAAGTGATATGAAATTATTATTAAATATATATTCTATAGCCAAATGAAATCATTTTAGGGACACAAATGATAGATCATATCAGGGGTGGAGACACATAGGAATTTGAGGCACCTTCTCATGGTGTACTCCCTTGGTAATATCTAGTAGGATATTATGAGAATGAGACCCGCCAGTAGAAAATACATATTTATATGTTTAATTTGATGTTCCTATCTATGGATGTGTGTATTGGTCCTTAGAGATTAATATTTTTATTAATTAATATTACGAGTCACGTACTTTGATGTATTGATGAAAATTGTGACAACAAATGTTTTCAATGAGGTAGGATATGTTTGGTGTGTCACAATTAATATTAAATTAATGAATAATGCGATAAAGGATTTTTACCTTATGTTCTTCAATATAATTTAATATATCAGTCCCTCTGATGGAAATTATATAGTCTAAATAAATCCATGTCCATTGTGTTCTATAGGAAAGTTCAATTTCTGGGAAGTCAAATAAATAGACATCGAGCATATAGGTTGATGGCACGAGCATGCAACCTACTTGATTTGAGATATCATGACAAAGGGATTATATTACACAATAAGAATCTATATGAGGTAACATGTCATTATGACATTAACTTATTTATCTACGGTGCCTTGGCATGTTTCTAGACGCTAACCTTGGACTTTAGGCTGCTTCACCAAATGCCACTGAAAAAGAGGAATAGAGGGTCACACACTAATTGTATCCAAAATATCTGTTAAATAATATATTATTATTTATTATTCAGCAAGTTGAATAAATATTATTCTAGAATGTGGTTTAATAATTATTCATGTTTTCTTGATCACATATATCCCATCACCAGTAATTCCAGATAATTTAATACGAGTGGAATATTTAATAAATATTTTTTTTTCTATTTAGTGAATATAATATTTATTTATTTATTAGTGAATAATTAAATGATAATTATTTAATAAATATATAGTTATTATTCAAGGCCTGATAAGTATTATAGAGGAATGGTGGATTGAGTTAAATGGTCTGGTGAGAAAATAATAAATATTGAAAATTATTTTATTAAATAATATTAAATTTTAATTTGCAAGTTAAGCACATGTTGTGAAATAATAATAATATTATTATTATTTGAAATGGAGCTTTTTCTTGAATAAAATAAATAATTAAGGGAACTCATGAAACTATTTTATTTTAACCCCAATGATATATAAACCCATTTATGTTATTTTCTCAATAATCCAATTCATTTTTTAGTAGTGAACAAAAATTTTGGAGAATCCTCTCAAGCCATGGAGAGCTCTATTCTACAAGAATGATCCGAAGAATAGAGAGTATTCCTCCTCCACCAGATCAAGAAGAATGATTTGGAAGCGGTTATTAAAGTGGTCAAAGGCGAATGATGAAAGCATAATGATCTTCCATGCTAGAACACAAAGATTCCTTTGGCAATGTCTGAAGATTCATAGAACACATGTGGATCACTGCTAGAGGAATATTCACTTGATTCCTACAATGAAATGATGGTTTAGTATATATCTATCACAATATTTATCAATGAATAAATAATTACAAAAAAGTTAATTATTTAATTAATTAAATTAATTATAAATAATATGTGATAATCCTCCCTCTGGTTTTAGCTTGATTTATATTATCTTATTCTTTGATTTAATTCCATTGATCACTACATTCAATGTTGTGTAAAATATTGGATTAATCATAAATCATGGAAAAATTAAAAGTTAGGCACCACCCATCACACGCTTCCACTGTGCCCAGAACCCAAAATGTATGCCTGTAAAAGATATGAATAGTATTTAACTATAATTAATATAGTTGATTATATCATGTCAAAATAAATTATGAAAACCTACCTCATGTATACATTTAAAACTCATAATCCTTTCCATTCATGCTTTAGGATTTCATTTACATTCTCAAGAACAAGATAGCCTATAATGGACTCTCCATAAATTTTTTCTTTATAATAAATTATAGTCATATCACCATATTTGACATTGTATATCTATTAACTTTTAATATTAGTAAATGAAAAAGTGGAACTGATAGTAAAGAGGTACTTTTTGAAGGTCCATTCGATTGATTGGTTTATCCTTTAGATTTTTTGGATTCGACCTTACATTTCCCCTGGCCTTTCTCCATCTATAATATCATTTATTGTTGTTGACATTTTTTCAATAATTGTTAAAGGGTTTGCATAAAAAATAAATTGGATAGGAATAACTTATTGTTGAAAATTATTTTTACAAGATCAAATGGCCATGATACAAAAGTTATAATAACAAGTTAAACCATTTGAACATCTAGATCATCAAGGAAAACAATTAGGTCACTGCTTGGATCATGATCTATATGAATCCCAACTCTCCCTAAAACTTTTGGAAGGGGTTTTTATAGAATGTCTCCTTAGATATTGTACATTATACCAGTCATAATAAGGCAATGGGTGGATTCTAATAGCTATAAATCATAATCATTTTCAACCTGTAGAATATCAGTATAAAATGGTATTAGTGTATTCCTAACTCACATTTTACAAAAAACAATTATGATAATATTGATTACCTTTGGTGAGGAAAAACTTTTAGGTAAATGGATTGCCGCAAATTGGTGGGGGGGTCTTCATGTAGTGGTTTTTGTTGTATTGTATCATCTCTTTTATGTCTTCCCACAACATTCTTTGACAACTCAAACAACCAATTAATTTTTATTTATAGAGCATCTATTCATTTCTGCATCTCATTAATTTTCTTATCATTACCCCTTATATATTTATTTTATCAAAATATGTTCAGGGTGAGACTTTAAAACTCATAACTCCGGCACCACCATATTGTTCTTTCTACTTCAAGGAAAATTAAAGTAGTCATTCATCAGGTATATCTAATGACAATTCTTATGTCTAAACTGGATAAAAAATATAGTAAAATATGTAATCATTGTTATGTAATACCAATTTAAATTAGATTTTTTTTATTATTTCATACTTTCATATTATTCTCATATTTTGTGTGTGTTTTCATCGATTAATATTTTATATTTATTTACACAAGCTTCCATCCATAGCACACGACATGGTATTGATGTTTCCTTGTATTTTGATTCATTAATCATCTTATAAACAAAGGAAAATAATTATATTATTGTTTCATGAAACATAAAATTATTACTATATTTTTAAAATATATACCATTTTTTCAAGTGAATCATACCCCATCCTTGATTTATGGTAGGGGTATGTTGGTTTTTCTTCATACTGGTTATTTTCATCACTTAGTAGCTATTTAATAAATTAATAGTTCCTAATCAAAGTGATAAATACATGAATTCTTAAGTAATTTATCACCAATCATAATTTACATATAAAGATGACTTCTCCCGATAATCAATAAACACATTCCAAGTTTCTTGGTGTATCATGTTTTCATGAATCTATGGTGGGTGAATGTTTACTTTCCTTTCAGTATCCCTGAGATAATACTTCGTAAGAATTTTATAAAATCCTCTATAAGCCTTTCCTATGACCATTAATACAAATTTCATTCAGTTTTCATATATTTAAATTTAATCTACAAGGGATAATCAAGATTAAATTAAGGTTTTATTTTTTTAGTAAAATAAAGAAACCATATCATAATGTTACCGAAACTCTTCCAAAATATGTGTAGTTATAAAACATCATGGAAAAGGAATTTTTTTAGAATTTATTATTATTATTTTTTAAGGAAAATAATGAAAAATATTTACAAAAATGTCAAAATAGAATAAGTGAAAGAATGATTTATTATCTTCCCCAAAACGACACTAATTTTAACATTCCTGGTGTAGGTCAGTACAAAAGATAATTTATTTTTCTAGTGCAACATAATTTCTTACCAGGGTAATCTCAGTTGAGGATATTTGCAGTCAATCAATTTCTAATTCCGATTCACCTTACTACTTATTTTTTGTTTTTTTATTATTTTATTAAAACAATGAGATTTTAGGTTTTTTGAGTTTTGTAAAAATAATGCAATGTAAAACTAAAACCTAAATTAAAATAAAATTGTAGATGAAATAAAGGTTAGGTAGAAAGGTTTTAGTCCTTAGGGTTTGGTTATTAAGGTTCAATATTCATTATTATTGATTAAACTTAGTTTTTTAATCCATCCCATAGTATATATATTGTTATTCCCAACCTTGAGAAATATTTTTAGTGTACCTAGGAAACCACTTTATCAAACAAAATTTTACTTCCTCTTGGTAAAAAATGGGAATCAATTTGAGATTCATGCATTGGTGGATGATTACCTTACTCATTCACTTCCCACTCATCCACCATAAATTTAATTAAAACATTTAAATAATCAAAACATAGAAATTTGGGAATGCCATGAAAAATCCCCCAAGGAAAAAACTCGAGTTAGTCACCTTCCATAAAAAAGTATAAGATATCATGATAGAGGATGTATAGAGAGAAAGAGAAATATTAATAAAGAGAGAAGAAAAGGGAAACTCTTAACTAAAATATAAAGATGCATTACATTGAAAATAAATTGAAAACAAATCAAAAATGGAAACATAATAAACTGTAGAATCCTAACAGTAGTATAGTGGAAGATTCTCTCTAACTTGTTATTTCTATTTCAATCCCTCTGACCTCTTATTTATTGGACTCAATTACATCCTCAGGCTCCATAAATGGTCCATTAATGGGTCTCAATATGATTCAGGTCATAAAAGGATCATTAAATCATTAATTGGAATTAATTACTTTAAATCTGTCTATTTTTTAGCCTAACCATCAATTTTATATCATAAATAGTGATTTTGTGGAATAAAATAAGAGAGAAAACACATTGGGAGAGGTTTACAAGTGAAATTGTTGGCTTAAAAATTTCAAGGGGGTTTCATGGTGTGACACATGTTTCAATTTCCCACAAATATTATTTTCTTTTATGATTTTCGTTTATGCCTTGAATTATTCATTTTTTATGCCGTAAGTTACTATATATGATGTAAATGAGTATTTTACAATATATTTTTCTCTGTTTTGGAATGTTTCTTTAGTTTTAAGCCTTATAGTTTTTCCTTTTCCTTTGGGATATTTTAGGACATCATTTTCATCCTAAATTATTCATCTTTAAGCTCATTTTCAAAAATTCTTTGTATCCTACCATAAAACATAAAAAAAATTGAATATCAGCATGAACAATAGGTTAATAAACATAAATAATAAATTTTATATCAAAATAAATGATTAAAATATGGATCTATTATGAAACCTATAAAATGTTATGTAAAATATAAAGGAGAGCCTACTCCCACTCTATAATAGTAATTGTAACAATATCTATTTTGTAAATTCATTCACCCACAAGTCATCAAGTGTGATGAGATTTTGGTTGAACAATGCTTTCCATGCTAGATAGGTAGTTGGTACGAAATTCAACATCTTCCTCAATAATACATTACATTGTAATACAAAATTCTAGTGGAATTAGATTTATGACTTACCCTTTCAAAAATATCTATATACAATTCAGTAGGGTACATCCATCTATAATGTACAAGACCACATATCCAAATTTCTCTAACCAAGTGAACAATCAAGTGAATCATCATATCAAAGAATTATAGTGGGAAGAACATATTTGATTCACATAATATGATAATAATTTACATTTCTATATTTTGAAATTTCATTGGGTTTATAACTTTACTACATATACCTTCAAAAAAAACAAGGCCAATTTAATGTATGACAAACATTCTTAGGAAGAATTCAATATAAAGCTACATGCATTATATCTTACATAAAAACATGATAGTCATGTGATTTTTTCCCCATTAACTTTAAATAAATTATTTACATGATATTATGGATATTTTATGAATACCCCTATAGAACCATTACATCATTAAGGATGTTAAAGAACAGATATCTCACTTTCTTAGAAAGAGTGTAAGTACCTGGAGAATAAAATTATGTCTTTCACCCTTTATAGGCACAAAATATTCATGTATCCCCATTTCAATCATGTACAACCTAGCCTTAATTTTATCCTTTTTTTGTTGGGTGCATTTATTAATGTGAAAATAACACTATCACTTACATTTTTTCCACATACATAAAATAAAGAAATTTATAATGTATAAACAATTTGAATATTATAATTCCAAAAAACTGATCTTTTTTCAATGATTTTTTATAATTTTTTTCAAATAAGGTTTACCAAAAGAGGTTTCCATATAATTTACATCCTAAAACATTTGATCATCTGTTAGTGGAGATGGTGTTGTACCTTCTTCTGAATTCTCATCAAATGATGTCATCTAAGATCAGTATTTATGGCATCAGGGTAGAAGTCTATGATTTCCTAGAAACATTGTATTTGATGAATATTTTAACATAACTAAGTATGTAGATTTTCACAAATGGGACACTCTTTGAGTTACTTTAATGCTACATCCTAAAAAATTTCCATAAAAGTAAGTTCATTTATCATCTAGTAAAACATGTCTCTCAATGTAAAATATTCATTTATATAAGAATCATACAATTAAACACCAAAATACTAAATTTATCTCCAATATTTTATCAATGGATCCAAATAAACTTCAATATCATTACCCTGGTGTTTTGGTCCTGATATAAGAAGATACAACAGAATGTATTTTTTCTTAATTCATAACCAAGGTACCAAGTTATAATTTACTAATCTAACTCACCATGTACTATGAGTACTTATTTTTAAACCAAAAGGATTCATTCCATCTATACATAGGGAAATATGAAGTTTTCTTAGATTGTTTCCAAATTCATGATACTCATGATCAATTTTCATCCACTGAGGAGACACTGCTAGGTGATAAAGTCTACCATATTTATATCTTGTATATACGTACCACATCAATTGATTTTTAGTATCCTCACTTCCCTATAGGTTCCTAATCATTGGAATTATTGAAATGTACCCTACAAATTTTGAATGATATGATTCATATTTCTTGTAACAAGACACACCAAACTTTGGGAAATTTTTAAGTGATTCATGGTCCTTGAGAAACAGTATAAAGTCATTTGGACATACATTTATTCTTTTAGAGATCATACCCATTAAACATAGGATTTTTTTAGCATCATATGTTTGACATGAAATTTAATTATCCTATAGTATCATATCATCCAAGAGATCAAGTAGTTTAGTAAAGCTAATGTCACTCCATTTGTCTATAGATTTTACATTATATAGCTTCAGTACAGATGAAAAAGTTGTATATTTAGTACAACTAGCATAAAATGGAATCATTTAATAACTCTTTAACTTTTTAAATAGTTTTGGAAAATCAAATGTTCATCTTAAACTATTATTATTTTTTTAACACTATATCCATCACTATTCACACATGTAATCATATCCTTGATATGATCTTCACTATTTTTCACACTTCTAATCATATCATATGATCCATAAAATATAGTGTTATCCCAGTCACATGATACATTTAGTTCTTCCCTATGTTTAGTCTAACATTTATAACTTCAATCTATTCCAAGATGGATCAAGTGTTCTTCTAACTCTTCTATTATAATTAGTCCAGAATAATAACAACATAAACATGGGCATAAGATTCGAGATGGGTTATATGCATGATATTTTTCAAACTTGATGAAATATTTCACCCTATCCTCATAATATTTTGTCAAATTATTGGAATCCATCCATTTTTTACACATATCTATCCTATTTTATTTCCTTAATATTCACATTTAAGAAAATAAATAAATTCACAGAAAGTATGAGATTTGTTGAAAAAAGTCACTCAAGATGGTTCTTTTGGATTGATTGTGTTTGTTAACAAGGTTTTATGTTGTTGATGAAGGATATTTTTCAAAGTAGATATAAATATTTGGTGTGAATTTCAGAACTGATCATGTGACGAGTGAATGTCAAAACTGATCACATATAGTGTGAATTTCAGAACTAATCACACAGATCATGAATGTTAAAAATTATCAGGTGGAGCAAGAGTAAAATAACTGGTCATGTGAATCACTTGAAGACACCACATGATTATCATAGGATCTCACATTGAGATCATGTGAATCACCCGAAGACACCACATGATTGGTAGTGAATCACACAGTGAGATCACATGAGGCATATGAAAGAAGAAAGGTTGGAAATAACAAACATATCTCACAATCATTCAAAATCACATGACTACATGATTTTCATTAGATCACAAGATGAGATCATGTGAAGTGTTGGAAGGAAATGGCACTAGCTGCATGATTTTATTTGGATCTTTTTATGGGATCTTGTGAATCCCACATGATTTTCAATTGATCATGTGATGGTATGATGTTACACGCGTGTGGTATGAAGCAGGTAATCATGCAAAGCGATCACATGAAGCATGCAATATGATTATTAAGGTAGTAGAGTGAATGACTAACCATAATTTATGGAGTTAAGGTAGTTTATTTATGCCTATATACCCACTAATAGATCCTTAATAAGTAAAGAAGTTTTATTAAGTGTTTTGGTCTGAATAAAAGTATTTCACCTAAGATGAAGAAGGAATTTCACTAAAATCAATCTTTCGAATCAGAATAAGGTCATGTGTAGAAGTATCATGGAGTGATATTATGAAGTAATCATGTGGATTGAACTATGAAAAAGGTGTGTTCACATAGGAATACCCATTAATAACACAAAAACTATATAATTTAAAAGTTTATTAAGCCAGTGTCATGTGATTATCTTGAACAGAAGAAGGAATCGTGAAGGGATCTCATGGAGGGATATCATGAAGGGATATCATTGAGGGGTCTCATGAAGTGGTTTCATGGAGGGTTGTCATAGAGGATTATCCTAGAGGATTCATATGGAGAGGTATTATGAAGGAGTATTTCATTGGGTTTACATGATCCAATAATAAAATTCTTTCATAAATGTGGTTATCATCTCTTTGATGAAAATAGAGCATAAAGGTACACACAAGTGTGAATCAACTTAGAATTTATTTCCAAATGATTCTACAGAAGTATATGTTCATTATCTTTAGCAGAGAGTGAAGCATGATTTTAAATTGTGAATAGTTTTAAACTAGTAGGGAAAGTGATTTCGATCTAAACATTGTAATAATAGTACACTTTAATGGGTTTGGTATATCGACACACTATCTTTGTATGCTCCTTGTACGTATCCAAGTGAGGGTGAACCAAGAAAAATTATTGTTCCCTATTCAACCTTTAATATCCATTTATTTTATGCTACGATAAGAAGATAAAAGAGGGTTTTTTTACAATAAAACAAAATCCAAGGAGAGACATTGATTTGAATGAGGAGATGGCGGTTCAAGGAGAGAAAGGGAAAAACCCTAAACCTAGTGATCTAAGGATCAGTGAGAAATAAATTTCTACTAAAATCCTAGTTTATAGGATGCATATATCCCTCATATTAACCACCCTGGGCACAAGGAGATTTTAACTCTTGAAAATAATAAATAAAATGTGGAAAACCAACATCCTACCGATGTCGTCGGTAAAAAAAATAATTTTAAGGAAGTTAAATAGGTTGTATCTGGCCTATCCTTCTCTTAATTTGATTCACCTCCTCATGTATGGGTGATCAAGAAAGTTAAAGTTTCCCATGTATCAGCTAATCAAGAAGCAGTTGAAGAAATGTTCAACTTATGTAAGTATTCAATCATTTCATGGGTCTTAATCCCAAAAGGTGAAAAAATATATAAATTTAATGAACTCACTAGAATAATTGTATAATTATGGGTATTTGATGAATTAAAGATGAAAATTATGGGGATAGGATATTATCATATCACCTTCCCTTCTAATGAATACAAGTCGTGGGCATAGATCATGGGGTCAGTTTCTCTAAAACCTAGTTTCTTATGTATAAAATAATGGTATAGGAATTTTAATCCCACCAATGTTTGGAATACAAATTAAAAAATATGGATACGTATATTTAGATTGAATTGGCTTCACTAGAACCGAAGGATTTTATGAGACATTTCCTCTTCTGTGGGAAATCCTAATTTATTGGACAAGCAAGTTGATAATTCCCAATTTGGATACTATGCTAGAGTAGTAGTGGAAGTTGACATGTCCACCACTTTGGTTGAAAAATTTGTCTTAAAAACAAGATAAGATAGCATGAATCTTGAAATAAAATATGAAATGAGGTCTAAATTCTATTTAAGATGCATGTATTTTGGTCATCTACTAGCTAATTGTACAGATACAATGAATGCAACTTTTTCAAGGCTAAAGGGTATGATGATGATGCATGTTGAAGGAGTAAGGGAAAGGACAATATAAACACCCACAATAACCAAATACTAACCAATCCTAGAGATTCTAGTGGGGATAATAAGGATATTATTGAACTTGACACAAACACCTCGATTGATGACTCCTCTGGTCACTCTGGGCAACAACTGAATGGGAAAAAGTGGAGTCACAAATTGAGAATGAGCCTCATGTAGATGGACCTCTAATATGTATAAAACCCCTTTATGGTGAGGAAAACATCCCTAACATGGATTCAAATGTCACTAAAGGACCAATAGAAATCACCTCAATTGAGGAACCCATGGAGCCTTTCTCAAATTAGTATCCTAGTACAATAACTGATTCTACCGAAGCACTTGCTGCGACAGAGTCCCATAGAAATGGCCAATATACTAATAATATCAATTCAGGACATGATGAAGGGGTATAGGATTTGTTGATTGACACTTTTAAGGAGACTATCAAGAGTGATGAATAATTTTTATCTAACCCTGAACATATTAGGAATGATACCCTACTAAATACACCTTCTCCCTTACTTGGAATGCCAAGTTAGATGGAATGGTTGAGACTCCCACCAATTTCAAATCTTTCATGGATGAACCCTTCTTTCATGTTCCTCATGTTAAGGATACCTAAATATCCTTTCATAGAGAGGGTATATCTAAGCACCTTTAATCCAGTAATAAGTTTACACCCCTCAATGGAACATTCTGGTCTGATGATACTAAAGAATCAAAAACATCTGAGCAGATGGAAAATATTCAATTTAATGAGGAGGTTCATATCATTTCTGGGTCATCTACACATATTGGCAAGGCTAGATTAATAGTTATGGAATCAAATTCAAGGCCAAGGAAGAAAATGGCTTGTGAAAAAAGTGAATGGACATAAGGATGTGTAAAAGGATGGAGGGCCCTGGATAAGGAGTAAGCCCATCCCCCCACAATAAATATTTTGTATTGTAATTTTCAAGGGATTTAGAACCCCCCAATGTCCAAGGACCTTAGAAATTTTATTATGGCCCAAAAAATAGTACTTATTGGTATCATAGAGACTAAGCTTATTTTTGAAAATTAGAGAGCCTTTAAATGGGCCTCTCTTGGATATAGTTTTGTCTCCCAATAACTCTATGACATTAACGTGGATCATATTTGGGTATTCAATCGTAAAAACCTTTAAATATCATCAGTTAGTACTAATTCTCAATGAATCACTATCACTCTTAACTTCTAGAGTTGCAGCCTCTTGACCTATTTTGTCCATGCCTCAACAGCATACATCGGGTGTAGGGATCTATGGAAGGAGCTAGAGGATATACCTAAAACTATATTCCATATATGGGTGATGTTGGGGATTTCAACACTTTCTTAAATCCTGAGGAAAAAACTATAATGAATTTTAAAGAGCTACATTAGTTGAATTTTATTCATTAATTGATCAATGTAATCTTGCTGAGGTGATAATTTTAGGTTCTCAGTTTACTTGGAGTAGATACACAATGAATGGAAGACAGGAAAGAAAGCTTGATAGATTCTTTTTATATGGATGATATGAGTAAAGCCACTGGTATTTATGGTCAAACCCTGCATAATCATCATTCTGATCATAATACAATCCTTTTTGAAATATCTAATCATAATGGAAGGTCAATCCCTCTACCATTTCACTTTAACAATGGATGGATCACTACCCCTGGATGTAGGGATACCGTCATGCAGTATTGTAAGGTGGATTATATTGGTATCCCACTTCACATCATTAATGAAAATTTAAGGAATTATGAAAGACTACTAAAATAATAGATCAATAACTCTTTTTCCAATTTTTACATAAAGATTAAGAGTGCTGAAGAGAATCTAGCAGGCTGCTAAATTAGAAACCAACATCAAATTAGTTATTCTAGGGAAGAAATACAAGCTATTTAAAGACTTGTTGACCTCCTAAATTTCAATGAAGGGATGGACTAGGATAAATTAAATTTCATATGGATGAAATAGTGTGATATAAAATCAAAAAAAAATCAAATATTTCAAAAAGAAAAGAAAGTAAGGGTAGGGTTTAAGGCCTTCAATATCATTGGGTGTCTTCACACATCTGAAAGTGAAATATCAAGTGAAGTGGTGACTTATTTCAAAGTCATCTAATTTGATGATGGGATTTATATCACTCATATGATGGTTGATAACATTTTACCTTTCATCTAGGAGCATGAAAATCAGTTCCTCACCATATCCCCTTTGAAGGAGGAGATTAAGGAATCCCTTTTCTCTCTTAACATGGTGAGTATTAAAGACCCAAATGGATTCACCAATAATTTTTTTCATGTTTTACTGGGATATCCTTTAGAATGAAATGGATACTATAATAATGGAATTATTCAGTCATTCTTATCTACCCTTTGGGATTAATTCTAACTTCATTGCTTTTATACCCAAGAAAGAAAATTCAATTGACATAAAAGATTTCCAGCCAGTTTCCCTTGGGAAAACTATTCCCAATTTCATTAGAAATATCTTAATGAGAATATTGGGATGGATCATTAAACAAAAAATTCCCCCAAATTAGTTTGGGTTTTTCTGATATAATCATTAAAAATTTCTTATTTATTGCTTTTGAAAGTATCAGCTTAATGAAAATAACTTCGAAGCATGGGAGCTTTTCCCTCAAGATCGACATCTCTAAGGATTTTGACACCATCAAATGGAGATTCATAATTGATGTCCTCTAAATTTATGGATTTTATAATAACTTCATCAAATTTATCTACATCATTATCAGCTCTGTATGACTGTCTATTTTGGTTAATGGGTCCTCTAGGGGATACTTTCAATGAACTAGGGGTGTTCGTCAAGGTGATCCACTTTCAAGGATCATGTTTTCTATTACTAAGGATTAAATGAGTATATTACTCAATGATCTCACTCACCTTGGGATTTATAAGAAAATAAAATCTGGCCAAGATACATTCATACCATCCTACTTAATCTATTATGAGAATATCCACCTCTTTGGATAGCCCTTAAAGAAGACCATCCTTGTTATCAAAACCTTCTTTAATCACTATGAAGAGGTGACCAGTCAGGCCATCAGCTGGAATAAGTCTTTTCTGATATTTGGAAATGGAATCCCTATTGGAAAAAAATATAATTTCTATAACTCTTTGATAGAGAAAGGGATCACTACCTTTTAATTACCTTGGAGTCCCCTTGTTTTTGGGAAAGGTCTAATGTCACTATATTGGAAGCATATATTTAGGAATTATCAATCAGATTGCTAGATGGAAGGGGAAGGACATGACACATGATGGTAGGGTATACCTCATTAAATTGGTCATCACTTCTAAATTTGTGTATTCCTTTTCTCTCTACAGATGGCCAGGAAGTCTGTTGAATAATAATTAGTGCATGATAAGGAACTTCGTATGGATAGTTTCAGTGAATTAATGGAATCTTATAATCATTTCTTGGATGGAATTTACTAATTCCTTTGATATGGGAGGTCTATGGATTAAGGATTTGAAAACCTTTAAGAATGGACTCATCAATAAATTCACATGGAACCTCTTAACTGTAAATGTCCCTTTTATTGATTTTCTATCATGCAGGTTTAAACAAAAACTATTAAATAGATACTCACATTACCTTACCTCAGCTATGTGGCCCACCCTTAGATACTCTTTCATTGATATCATGAAACAATCAAAATGGATAGTTAGTAGGGACCCTAATCTTAATTGATGGAATACCCCATGGATGAAAAGTCCAATTAATATCACCAATGTGACCTCCTCCACACTTCATATGACTATGGATGATCTTATGTATCAACCTACTTCCTTTTTTGACATCATATCCCCTAAAAATAGCCTATAAATATAGAATTATTCTTTTATGGATGACGACATCCTGATTTTTCAACCCAATAGGAATGGACACTTTAATGATAAATAATTCTACATGTTGCAATGTGATGGATCCAATAAACCACCAAAATGAAAGATTCAATAAAAGGCATCATTTTTTCATCCATAAAGGATTATAATCCTTTTGAGGATATAGAATAATCAACTACCTACACATGATCAACTAAAAAAGGTGGGACAAAAACTTGTCTTAGCATGTCATCTCTGCATGAGAGCTGAGGAAACTATACAACACGTTTTTTTGGATTGTATATATGCCAGGGATTTGTGGATTTATGTCAGCACTATTTTCTTCCTTAAACTTAATCTATGTAGGCATCTTGAGGATCTCATGTTATGTATTACCAAGATTCATAGGAGTGACCATGTTCATAACCTCCTTCTTGTGGCAACCGCCTCTGTTATCAACACCATCTGGTCTACCAGAAACCGGTGCATGTTCAACAATCAGATGACATTTGTGCATGCAGTTTCCATAGTTGTGTACAAGGACATTCACGCTACTATGGTTTTTAAATAGGTACCATGATCAACTATTTTTTTATCAGAATACACTCAGGATTCTAGGAGTTTTAGGGAAATCGTTGAAGCCTACTTCCTTGATATTAATTTGGTGTATCACATTGATATCCTCCTTCATAAAGGTTAATATTTATGGAGTATTTATTATATTTCCATAACATTTAACCTGCAAGAGTTTATTTTTTACCTACTATGGATTTATCAAAGGTTGTTCCCACCACTTCATCAAGAAAGGTACTTCTTGGGAAGATTATATTTAGACTATTATTTATGCAATTAAACATGTTGTCCATTACAATTGGATATCATTGTGGATTGAATCAGACTCACAAATTTTTGTTAATATACTTAAATCACAAACTAGGTATGTTCCATGGATAATTTTCTCTCACTAGGTTGTTTGTCTCAATCATGCCAGAAAACTCCACCTGTCTATCTCGCATGTCTACAGGGACACTAATCAAGTAGAATATTCTCTATCGAAGAAGGAAATTGTCGAACTTAGTACCATGTGGTCAGTCAGAATACATGATTATTGTTATAGGATGGTGGGTTATGATATGAGGGGTGTGATACATTCCTGATTTTGTAAAATCCCTTGTAATTCCTAACTTTGTACTTTTACTTTTTATTTAATAATTATAGGTAAGGCTTTCTCGAACCCTAGATCTTCTTAATATGATCCAAGGAGATATTTTTTTAATATTTCAAAACCTGATTCACCCCCCACCACCTTATCAGGGTATATAATCTAGTTAGGATAAAATTGGTATAATAGAAATGGTTTAATAGAATATTTTCTATCTCAAAAGAATAAGTGGGATTTGTTAATCACAAATGGATTCTGGTCTTCTATAGAAACAATTTTATGCTATGGAAAAATTATATGCAAAATTATTTTTGATTGTTTGTTATGGATGTGTTTACATCGTAAATGAATGATATTTTTGTTAGCATGGATAGTAGATATTTATCCAAATGAGGATGAAGGGAATTTTATAATGATTCCAGATGAACCTATTTATTAGGATGAGATTTATCTAAAATAATCTGTATGAAGGTGTTGTCATGTAAGTCATCGCATTTAATGTGTATAAAGTCACTAAATATCTTTGAGGTGATAGAAACGTATTAAAAGCTAAATTAAAGGTTATATGGAACAAATTTAAGGACCTGATAATGTACCCTAATGAGTCTATAGTTTTATTCTTTGACAAGGTAAATGTTATTGTGGAAGGAATTCATGGTATCAGAGAAATTTTCAAAGATGTAATGATAATTAAGTGAATATTGAGAATACTTTCACCTTAGTTCAACATGAATGTTTTTATACTAGAAGATAAAGATACAAAGGGACTAACATTGGATAGCTTACATAGTACTCTTGTAACATATGAGATGAGAAATGATTATAATGAGTTTATGGGAAAAGGGAAGCACAAGGAGTTGGAATTCAAATCTATGAAGAAGCTCAATATAAAAGACATTTAGGAAGAAATTGTTGTTTATGGGTTTATGTAATGTATTTCCATATAAATATAAAGGGGGAAAAGAATCTTTTAATTTAAAACTTCCTCTTGCATGATTTCATTGTGGAAAGGTTAGATATCTTGTAATAAAGTGTCCCAAGAAGTTTCAAGATGATAATGAGGATAATTATGAAACTACCAAGAATAATTTGTCTAATAGTGTGAAAGGTATGAAAATACTATGTGAAATTTATTTAGAAAGAATAATCTAATTTCATAATAAAATAATAGTTTAGAAGAATCTAAGGAAGAATATATGGAAGACTATAAAGATCATGAAGAAAATTCTATGGTGGTGGTTGTGAGTAATTTTTAATCAAGGGAAAAAAGCAACAATGATAAAGGATCATTTGAAGGAGGAGTTGACCTTCAGGTTTAATTAGAAGTTTCACATGAGGAAATATATTTTTGGAGATCTGAAATAAAGAAATATAATATATTGTTTCATGATTCCAAGATATATATATAGTATAATGAAGAAGAGAAGCCTGAGCATAAGGCTAAAATTAAAAATCTCATATCCAAAAATATAGATAACTCAGATAAATTAATCATATTTAAACTCAACATTGAAGAATAGACAATGGTTATTGATAGTTTAACTAACATATTAAAAGATTAAGTCAAAAATATCGAAGAACTGATGTGGGAATTTGTTGGCCTATGAAGAAAGGTAAAAGCTCAAGAGAAAATTTTGACCCCTGATATGATACCAGGAAAGCTGGCCACACAGGTGACAGAAAAGGGAAATTACAGTTTAAAGGTCCAGAAAAATAGTCAAAAGAATCTCTAGAGAAGAAGATGACACATCAGAATGACCTAGTTGGTATAGGAATTGATCAAAATTAGAAAGTAGTAATGGTTTATGTATGACCACAAGTTCCCACTATGAGGTTAAAGATTGATTTTGTTATGAATAAAAATGTGAAGATTCAGAGACCCTAAGGTAAAATTAGTGACACAAAAATGATGTACAAGGATACACCTCATATTTGGTATTATTACTATGGATGGATGGGAAATTACCAAAATGTATGTTCCATATACAAGAGGTATCGATGGGTGCAAGGGTAGAAGAGGCATCCAAACAGATTTCAGTATTCCATGAATGATTTTGATGGTAATCATTTATAGTGTGGAGGATTCAGACACATGGTCAAATATTACTCATAGAAAATGAAAAGTAATGTACTAAAGGATACCTGATGTGGTTTTATACATCATCTCAAAGGATATTTTAATGAGATGAAAATGTAGAATTAATTTTCACCTTTCTAAGATGACGTTGGACCATAATAATTTAAGGATTACCAATAATATCAATCAACATCATGTATGAATTCAAATATATGGGTCAACAAGAAAAGAGATGAGTAGGTAGATATAATGGATATTTCCTTAAAATTATCATTTCACACTAGGATATGGTTTATTGATAGTATATACACATCCCATATGAATGGAAATAAGCATCTAGTGATATGAATTAGGTACGAAAAGGAAGGTGTCATAATATTTAGAAATGATGAAGGCCTAAAGAATATTAGCTCAGGAAAAGACAATTTTGGGGGAAAATACGTGATACATGAAGATATATTGGTTATTGAAGGTCCGAGTCACAAGTTTTTAAGTTTCAGTCAACTATGGAACTTAATAAATTCAATATAATTTAACAGGAATTTATGTATCATCAAGGGAAAAGATGGTGAAATTTTTTTATAGGAAAAGCGTATGAAGGGGAATCTTTATCTTGTTAGTGGAGAAGAAAACATATGCTTTCTGTACAAAAAAGGTAAATGTTTGTAGAATAAAAATCATGGTCATATGAGATAAACATCCTTGGAAGATCTGGTGAAATGTGATGCAAATTCAGATCTCCCTAAGTTATAATGTGATCACACTCATACATATGATTCTTGACAATAAGGGAATATTACTCGAATAATGTATAAGACAAAATACCAATGGTTTAAAAGAATGATTAAACTTTTTTATATTGATTTATGTGGAACTATTTCACCAAAATCTATTAATATAAAGAAAATTAGAGTGTTTTTATTGGTTTTGAGTGAGTAATAAATGGTTTTAACTAAAATGTCATTTTTAAACTAAAAGTGTGCACATTGAATATACTGATCACACCATGTGTCAGATTGACATGTAAATGATTATTACACATTAAAAATGAATTATGGATCATTTTATTAAAGTATCAAGATAATTCGATCATGTTTTCTTAGTTTTTAGTGAGTGACACTTTTTTTAACTAAAATGTCTTTTTTAAACTGAAAATACACATTCTGAGTCATGCCGACCACACAATGTATCAAATTGAGGAATGGATGATTCCTACACATCACAAATGACTTATAAATAATTGTCCTATAGTATCAGAATAATATGAATTTTTATAATCAATTTTGAGTATGTTAAGAGTCTTTTTAACTGAAATATAATTTTTAAACTGAAACCACACATTTTGAGTCATAACGGTCACACCGTGTACCAGATTGAGGTGTGGATGAATCATAAACATCATAAATAACTTATGCATCATTGTCCTAATGTATCAAAAAAATATAAAATTGTTTCTTGGTTTTGAGTATGTCACACATCTTCTGAACTAAAATGTTAATTTTAAATAAAAACACATAGTTTATGTCATACCGGTCACACTGTGTGTCAGATTAACTTAAGGTTGATTTATACACATAAAAAATTAATTAAGGATCATTTTAATAAACTATCAAGAAAATTCAAGTGTGTTTTCTAGGTTTTTAGTGAGTGATAAATGTTTTTACCTAAAATGTCATCTTAAAATTAAAAACACACACTTTGAGTCATACAAGTCACATAATGTGTCTGATTGATATGTGACTAATTCCTACATGTAAAAATAACTTATTAATAATCTTCCTAAATTTTTAAGACAATCTAAGTGTGTTTTCTTTTTTCAGTGAGTGACAAATTTTTTTAACTAAGATTTCAATTTTAAACTAAAAACAATCATTTGAGTCATACCGATCGCATTGTATATTATATTGAAGTAAAGATAATTCCTACACATCAAAAATTAAATAGGGATAATTTTCCCAAAGTATCAAATAAGTATGAATTTTTATTTATTTATTTTGAGTATGTGATGTATGTTTTGAACTAAAATGTCATTTTTTAATAAAAACATCTAATTTTAGTCATACATGTCACATCGTGCATCATATTTATTGGAGGTTTATTCCTACACATTAAAAAATTAATTAAGAATCATTGTTCTAAAGTATCAAGTCAATCATAGCACACTATCAAGGATTTTAATGAGTGGTATGTTTTTTACTAAAATGAAATTTTAAAATAAAAACACTCCCTTTGAGTCATACCAATCACACTATGTGTCGGAATGATGTGCAACTAACTACTACACATCAAAGATGAAATATGGATCATTTTAATAAATTATCAGGATAATACAAGTATATTTTATTGGTTTTTATTGAGGTACATAAATTTTAAATAAAATTTCATTTTTAAACTGAAACTATACATTTCAAGTCATGCTGGTCACACCATGTTTCAGATTAAGGTGTGGATAATTCCTACATATAATAAACGAAATATGGATCATTTTTATAAATTATCAATAAAATATGAAAATATTTACTAAATTTTTAGTGAGTGGCATACATTTTTGAATAAAATGTAACTTTTAAACTAAAAACACACATTCTGAATCTTACTGGAAACACCATGTATCATATTGATGTACGACTAATTATTACACACCATAAATAAATTGTGGATCATTTTACTAAATTATCAAAATAATATGATTGTGTTTGATTAGTTTTGAGTATGTCATACATCATTTTAACTAAAATTTAATTTTTAAAACGAAATAGAACATTTTGAGTTATATCAATCACACTATGTATTAGATTGAGGTGAGGCTGATTTCAACATGTACCAAATCAGATATGGATAATTTTATTAAAGTATCAGAGTAATATGAGTGATTTTTCTTAGGTTTGATTATGTCACGTATCTTGTGAACTAAAATGTCAATTTTAAATTAAAAGAAAAATTAAGTCATTCCAGTAACAACATGCATCAGATTAATGTGTGGTTAATTTTTATACATAAAAAATGACTTAAGGATTTATTTCCTAAATTATCAAGAAAAATAAAGTTTGTTTTATAGGTTTTCAGTGTGTGAAACACATATTTAACTAAAATATCATTTTTTAAGTTGAAAACACACACTTTGATTCATATAAGTAACATCATGTGTCAGATTGACATGTTGTTTATTCCTACATGTAAAATAATTTTCCTTAAGTATCAAGATAATCCAATAGAATTTTTATGGTTTTCAGTGATTGACACATGTTTTTAACTAAAATTTCATTTTTAAAATGAAATACGTATTTTGAGTCATACCAGTCATTTTGTGTAATGAATTGAGTTACGAATGATTCCTACACATCACAAATGACTTTTGGATCATTTTACTAATGTATCAAAACAATATGAATTAATTTTCTTAGTTTTGGGTATGTGATGTGGGTTTTGAAAAAATGAAATTTTTAAATAAAAACATACACTTTGAGTCAAATTGGTCACACCGTGAGTCATATTGATGTGAGGTTGATTCTTACACATCATAAATGACATAAGGATCATTTTTATAAAGTATCAAGGCAATATGAGTGTATTTTATAAATTACTAGTGAGTGGCACATGTTATTAACTAAAATTTTATTTTTAAACTGAAGACACTCATTTATGTCATGCCAGTTATATCATGTATTATATTGAGGTACAACTAATTCATACACATCACAATTGACTTATGGATTATTTTCCTAAATAATCAAAACAATATGACTATTTCTTCTGGATTTTGGGTATATCACACATATTTTTAACTAAAACTATATTTTAAAATAAAAATACACATTTCAATTCATACCAATAACACCATGTGTTGGACTGAAGTGAGATTGATTCCTATATGTCAAAAAAGACATATGAATTATTGACCAAAATTAATAAAATTATCTAAATATGTATACTCAATTTTGAGTATTCCACACATATTTTTAACTAAAATGTCATTTAAAACTAAAATCACACACTTTGAGTCATATTTTGATTACCGTTTATCATATTTATTTGTGGATGATTCCTACACATCAAAAATTACTTATGGATTCTTTCCTAGAAGTGTCAAGAAAATCCAAGTGTGTTTTCTCACTTTTTATGAGTGATAGACGTTTTTAACTAAAATGTCCTTTTTAAAATGAAAACACTCATTTGGATTCATAATGGTCACAAATTGTATCATATTTAGGTAAAAATAATTCCAACATATCAAAAATGAAGTATGGATCATTGTCTTAAAGTATCAAAAAATATATAAATATTTATTCTTTGTTTTGAGTATTTCACAGGTATTTTTAACTAAAATGTCAATTTAAACTAAAAATATGCATTTTTAGCCCTTTTTAAATACAATAAACACACTATTGAATATAAATAGATTAAATAAAGAACAAATAACTTTGTGAAGATAACAAATAGCACCTGATTGCATCATTCTTATTGGTGACTTGTTCAATAATTTATTTTTCTCTAATCATTATGTTCTCTTAATAGAGTAGAAAATGGCTAAAGAAAAACGAATTATCAATGAAGCCATTTTTTCATGATCTTTTTGAAAATTAACTAAATAATTATTAGATAAAAATGATAACAAAAGTGAAAAAATAGATAAAATGGTGATGAAATTAACTAAATAAGTAGTAGGAAGTCACCTCATTATGAAGTCTATATATATTCTGACACCATGTATTTGACCCATTCATCTCTAAAAAAAATATTTCTTATTTTGAATATGAGTAAAAATGAACTTCATGTTAGTACTAGAAAAATATAAATAAACAAAGGATTAAAAAATATTTTAAATGAAATTTTAATTATCTTTGGGAATACCGCTTCAGGGATGATAACTTGTTGATGAAATATGACATATTTCATAAATTTATTGTAACACCCAGAGATTTTATGAGATATATTGTTTTTAATTTCTTTGATGTCTTCTATTATACAATACACTAAGATTAGCTTGTACTATACGCAAAACCGTATTAGATTGTAGTATACGCAACACTATTCTTGGCTCGTGTTACACACAAATTCAAGTTCGTTTTGTGGAAATTATTCTACGCAACAGTAAGTATAGATTTTGTTTAATGTATAAATGAAATAAGTTTTGATTATGTTATACGCAACACCAAACGGAGCTTTCACTACACGCAACCCTGACTTGGCTTGCATTACACGCAATCAAGACCTTCTTTGATAGTGTGTGTAGTACGCAATACCAAGTTTCACTAAACGAGATATTATTATAATATTGTTATGAACTAGCCATTATGAATAGTAATACCCACTTTTTGAAATTTTATAAATTTTATCTTTCAAAATGGACTTCATTTTTAGATTCGGAATATCAAAATTATCCTAGGGTGAATTTTTTGTATTTTTCTAAAAAAATTCAATTTTTGATGAATAGTGAAAACACTGGGTTACTATTTAAAAACCGACTTTTTATTTAAATAATAATTTATTTTATTTAAATTTATTTTAGGTAAAAGTTGATACATAATACCTATATAAGTTCAAGGTAATTCATTTGGGTCATTTTATAATAATTTTAGACATATAAAAATTTTATTTAACTTTTCACCATCTTTTACCCACCTCCTAGGAGAATTTGGAAATTCACATAAAACTTATTTTTACCGCTTCTATGATTGGAATTTTGAAAATCCAAGAGACACGGTTAATATCAAGGACTAAAATTTGGTTCAATGAGATGATAATAATTTTTGGTGAATAGTAACTTTTTACTTTTATTTACCACGGTTAAAAGTAAATAGGGTAATTAAGGGTAAACATGATATTATTATTACCATAACACATGTACTAATTCTATTGGATAAGTGTAATTAGACCAAAAAAAACCTTAGGAATAAAATATGACCATTTAGGTCCACTTGGATTAGATTAGGACAATTATTATTAATTTATTTAAAGAAGTGTTAAAATAGTTAAAATCAAAGTTTAATAACTAAATAATTTTTAATATAGGGTTATACATAAGATAAATTCGACTATAAATATTAATTAGAAAGATAAAAATATTTAATACATAATGGTATTTCATTTATAATTTTTAGACATTAAATAAGTTGATTTATTTATCACACAATGATGATGCAGTAATTACCTTATTAATGAAATATTAACATAATTGATGTTATAAATACACAAATAAATGTAATTTTAGACTTTTTATGAATTAAAATAATTTTCTAGGTTAATATGACATGTTAGTATTGATTTAAGTAACTTTTTTCTAACTAATCATGCTGTTATGATATTCAAAAAAATCAATTACCAAATAGTGTCAAAATTGACATAAAATAGTTTTTAAAACAAATATTATATTATTAATTGTTATTATATTCCTAAAAATCTAAGGTTCAGAAAATATACTTATATCATGATAGGTGTATCATTAAGGGACCACTTGGGGGGTCTCTTGGATTTATATGGTAAGTTTATTAACTATATAATATAAAAATACAAAGTGACATGGTAAATGTCAATCTAATTAACTAAGAGTTAAAACTAAAAGATAAGGTTAATATAATGACCCAAACCTATCTAAAATCTATTTTTTGAGAGGATTTTGACCCATAACCACCTTATATTTGAAATAAATCAATTTTGAGCTATTAAAAACCAAATATGACTTTATTATAAAATAATATTTTAAGTTTTTCCAAAGGTGCCCCTCTCCTCCCTTATAAAAAGGGAACCTCTTCCCTCTTCTCTTCACACCCTTTTGAGCCTTGAAGCTCGGACAAACCCTGCCCATTTATCTTCTCCACTTCCCTAGAAACATTCTGGAGGTTCTTTTCTTCTCAAAATACCAACTCTACTTCCTTAAGAGGAAGCTTAAAAGAGGTGCGTCGAAGAAGAGGTAATCTCTTCTTCTGATTTTCTCAAGTTTCTATCTTCTTCTACTTATTCTTATTTAGTTGTCTAATTATAAATTAATAACATAAGTATTACTTATATACTGATATGTTATTATAAATATGAAACAACCCTATTTCACCTTCTATCCGTCCTATGGAAAATGAAATCACCACGCGTGCGTACGTACGAAATACCGTCTCCACGCCGTGGTGTAATCTGTTTTCAACCACCACCTTACTTGGATGGGTATAATGGTGTAAATAAATAACTATATATGATTATTGTAAATTTATATTGATTCTAAAATATTTTACATACACTTCAATACAATTCCACGATCATGGAAAATGATATCATCACTCGTGCATACGTACGGACTACCGTCTCCACGACGCAATGAGATTCATTCTCCATGTTAACCATTCATGAATGATTATAAAGTATATATAATGAATAATAATGAAATATATGACATAATAATGATACTATATTTATTTATATATATATTTATGTCATCTACTTAATTCCATTCAATTCAATAAGGAAACTAAAACATCGTTCATGCGTACGTACGACCTACCGTCTCCATGAACGGTGTATTTCATTCCATTTATCGATCTATCATATATATTTATATGCTGAATATATATTATATATAAATCATGTTTTACATTCTGGAATTATTTAAATCAGGATATAAGTAATAATATCAAGAACAAAAAGTCAAAACTCGTACGATAAATGAAACGATTTTACCCAAAACTGTGCTTTAACATGGAATTTACAAAATAACGGGTAATATAAAGTCATAAGTGAACAATATATGATATAATAACAATAAATATGATTCTTTAATAAGTAAATGACATTATTTAAATCATTATACAGGAGGTTTGGAAATGTACGAAGCATATCAGACATAAGGTAAGGGATAATTATTCCAATCTCATTCTTATCTGAGATTGTTTATTCGTAAGTATGTACTAGGGTTATGTTTATTATCCATGTCCATATGTTCTCAAAATGTTTTCATAAAATGTTTACTTTTATTCCATATATTTTTAAATTCATTTTTACCCCTTTTTACTTTTACCACATCGTATGGAAGGAATCTTTCTTTTGTTTACCATTTGAGGTACTTTTTGACTTTTCCGGAAAAAGTACGAAAAGAATGTTTTTTTAATTTATATGGCATGAACGGATTTTTACGGTTTCATAAATCATTATTTTAAAGAATATTACTCTAAAATATTTCATGACTATTTTCAAAAAAATCCTTTTCTTTTAAAATTGAATGGTATTTTATGAAAATAAAATGATTTTAAAGAAGAAAGGATATTTTCCTCAAGAATTATTTTCAAGTGTTTTATCAAAACCATTTTCCATTTAAGATGAAATTATTTCATATGTGTATGTTTCAAGTATAATGTCTCTATGATTTACATTATTTAACTTCTCTTATGATATCCATTTGTTTTATATAGATTATGTTATGATGGAATGATGTTTATGAAACCCATTTTATTCGTTGGGTTATTATGAATGATGTATGTTTATTTTGTGGCACACGAAAGAATGATTTCAATATGAGATGGGTGGGACCTATATCTCCCTCCAATTCATTGGGTAAAGATTTATATCTCATGATATAGACATGGATGGAATGGTAAGTTAATCTGGTTTAGTGATACAAGACTGAAATGAGGAGTGAACTTGATTCAGAAAGGGACTTTGTCCACTAAGATGGTCTTGGTAGCAATGCCTCGGCTACTATGGAAATCATAACATGTTCTGAATGGTTTCCACAATTACATGATTTATTCCCATGCTATTTTATCAAGATTGATGTTCTATTATGATACATTCCTTACGTACTTCCAAGATTTTTGTCTTTGCTCAAGATTTTGATGTTTAAACATTATGTTCATGTTTTTAAGTTAAAATGTATATGGTTTGTTTTATTTTCTCCATGATTACCCTTACTGAGCATTTGAGCTCACCCTTTATATGTTTTATTTTCCCCAGGAATTCAAGAAAGGTTTTAAGTAAGAAAACCAAAAGGGGAAGATCTTTATGGGAGATGTTGAAGATCTTTCACCATGATTAGAAGATTATGTTCCGAGTTTCCAAAGACACTAAACTATTACGGTCCTTTGGTGTTTGTTTTTGTTATGTATTAAGTATTCCGAAAAAGTAATGTAATGTCCATGTATGTCAATCTTTGGGTCTCTATATTTACAATTATAATAACCATAATATTTTCCATTATTTTGTTTTTGGAACTATATAAATATTTAAAAAACTAAGTAATTTGTTTTTATATACGTTTTTATAGTGAAATATTATTATATATACCATAATAATTATCCACTTGTTGAATTCGATGAGATTATTATTCTCATGGAATGTCCTCATGTGATGAATTTGATGATATTATAGAAAAAGATTCCTTAAAACATAATATAAAATATATATCTTGAAGTTTATTTGTAAAAATTTTCATGTATTATGTTAAAAGTTGATAAACATCATCACATGTGGTCGATTTTTTAGGTATCCATGCATTGAATCCAAATAATAAATCGTTGGAGTATCCAGATTGATTAGAATCAGAAACTAATGTTTCCTAATGAAATTAAAAGGAATAAGTGATGAATAATATTAAAATATATTTGATACGATCAAATTATAGAGTTCTAAACTTGAATCATGGGAATTAATAAGAGTTTGTCCTTTTCAATTTTATTTTCCAAAATTTTGGCTAGTTTTTTCAATATTACAAATTATTTCTCTTCTCCTAATGATATTATTTATATAGAAGTGATGTGAGGACTAATGAGTCCAAATTTTTCTTCACTGGTTTTTCCCTTATAATAATACTGATATATATACCTAAAAAAATATGAATAGTATTTTATTATAATTAATATAGAAGATCAGATAATATAAAAATAATTTTTGAAAACCTACCTCATGTATACATTTAAAAGTGAGCCACTAAGACATTTGTGCTTGAGGATTTCATCTACCTTCTCAAGACTAAGAAAGTATATAATATCCTATCTATACATTTGTTATGGAAAATAAATGTCACGACCCGTCCTCGGGGCCCGTGCCGTGACTACCCCAAACCCGCCTTCCATAGGCCAGGGGCTGGCGACAAGCACCAAGGCGTAAATCCCGGTAAAAAGGGAAGGCATTGCCTTTGTAAAGTAAACAAGCACCACAGAGTAAGCAAGCAGAAGAAGTAAACACTAAGTAAAAACTGAGTACAACAGTAAGTACGGAAAGTAAGTGGGCCAGTATACAAACCCAAACTGAAAATTAAAGTACAACTGGAAGGGAAAACAACAACTGAAAAGTAAAGCCACAACGCCGAGCTGTCCACTGGAAATCCCACCTGAAGGGTGGGTACAGATAGCCTCCACTGCTCCTCAGGTCCAGCCGACCGCTCCGAGTACGTCCCGCCCAGTGGTCCACCTCCAGGTACCATCCTGCTCCGCAAGCCTCAACCACGATCAGCGTTGTCCGTCGTCTGCAACCAACACAACGTAGTGCGGGCATAGCCCGTTCAGGGGTGAGTATAAGATACTCAGTAGGGACCCTGAGACCCCCTAAGGTCTCCCAGAATCCACAAAGGATAAACCACAAAGGAAAGATACAATCACGAAGTAACATCCGACACTGCTTAGGTATATGCCCATACATAAACCTAAGTCATCAATTCTCGTTCGGCTCCAACATCCGAGCCCAAGTACAACCTATTCCACACAGGAAAGAAAAACGTAAATCCACACAGGATATCTCAACACAATCCACAAAGGAAAGCAAAACAGGATTCAGCTCACACAAGTATACTTCTTTGTATGATGATAGAAATGATCTGGTATTGCCACTGATTCACCAAAGTCATCGGACCCACAAAGGATAGATAGGTACTAACCCCCGCAATGACCCAAAAAGGATCTGACCCACACATGATCGATAGGTAACTAACCCCCGCAATGACCCACAAAGGATCTGACCCACACAGGATCGATAAGTAACTAACCCCCGCAAAGACCCACACAGGATCGGACCCACACAGGATCTGTAGGCGCTAGCCCACACAGGACCGTTGACCGCTGACCCACACAGGATCAAACCCACATAGGATTAGTAGCACTGACCCACAAAGGATCGCTGAGTGTTGTAGTCGTCGCCGTCGAATCCACTGAGGATCTCTGCACAGTCGTCGTCGTCGCAGTAGCACTCGCAGCCAGCTCTAGGGTTCCCGCACACAGCAAGCTCGTTCGGGAGGGCCCGATCCACGAGCCGAGAGGCTGATACATCAATTGACACATATTCCAGAGTTGATGTATCCAAAATTTCGGTATCGTCAATAGGAACTCAACGTCGCAGACGGTGCGTCAATCGGACGCCCGGTCGGAGAGTTATTGGCTTTTTTGTCCCAGGGGCCCGGTTGTTTCTTAAGGTAAAACCAACCCGACCGTACTCCACCTGCGTCCAAACCTCGGGCGGAGTATTCCAAAAGATCCTTCTCACTTAGAGGGATCCAACAAAGTTGACGGTACGTCAATCGGACGTCCGGAGCTCAAGATATGAGCGTTTCCGCTCCGAGGGCCAGGTTGGTTTCATGTACGAACCAACCCAGACAAACCCAAAGTATTCTGAAACCTTGAGTGCGATATACCGAAACAACCGTCTCGATCCAAGGATCGCATCTCCACTGACGGCACATTGATCGGAGGCCCGTAGCTCAAGTTATGAGCAAAAAACCGAAAAGGCCCGAAAAACGGGGGTATGAGCCCGGACCGACCCGGCCGGTGCGGCCCGGACCGACCTGGGCGCGACCCGGCTTGGCCGGCGCGGGCGCGTCCTGACCGCCGGGGTCGGCTCGGCCAGCTACGGCCGAGTGGCGCGGGGGTGCGCTGCCCCCGCGTGAAGGAAAGTCGCGGCCCCGCGTGGGGCCGCTCTGTGTCACCGGACGCGGCGCAAGGCCGCGTCCCTTCCTCCGTGGTCCCGCGCGGCCACGGGACCGGCCAGGCGCCACCCCGTCCTGGCGGTCGTCCGCTGCCGGCCGCCGCCTCCGGCCACCGGCGCCGCCGTGCAGGCAGGGCGCGCCGGAGGGGGGTTCCGCGGACCAGCGGACGTGCTTTGGTGGTCCGATTTGCCCGCGGTCTTCGCCAGTGCTCATCCCAGGACTCGTTCTTCACTGAAAAGCCTTCAAAATTAACTTATGGCCCCGTTTTTGATCGCCCGCTAATCCGTGCATAACAAACAAAAAGGGAAGTGGGTTCGGACTTGTTCGTTGGTCCGCACCCACCGCGTTAGCGGTTTTTAAAGTCTCACAACATTCGTAATTAAAAACCGGGGATATAAATCACAAAGATTTAAAATGAAACAACCCCTACCTCATCGTAGTCGTCGAACGTGCGTTCTTCGTGGGATTGACCATCGCGGAAGAAGAGGATCGTCGCGTCGTGGAAGGGCGTCGCGTCGTCGCGGTATACGGCGTCGCGTCGACGATCTCCGAGGGGTAAAGAAAACACATAGATTTAATTTCACGAATTAAATCCATGTCAAGGATAAAATCCATAAAGGAATTTAAAAGATTTGAAATCTCCTACCTCAAGCAGCTGATCGAAGATTTGACGCGGGGAAAGAATCGTCGCAGAAGAAGCGTTGGGGGAGGAGATTCGTCGGCGTCGCGGTACACGACATCACGTCGTCGATCTCTGAGGGTTCGGCGTTCTTCTTCGCCTTTCATCGAAGGCCAGAGTTCTTCGCATTCTTTGCGTTCTTCACGTTCTTCGCGAAGAAAGATGAAGATCTTCTAGCTTCAAAGATTTCTCCAAATCTTCTAAACAAGACACCCCTCAAAAGACAAGTGTTGGTCTTATATTATTAATATGCCAACAGTTGATTTCAAAGATAAGTAACGAACAAATTAATTCATAGAATTAATTGCAACGAACTAACCGCCCAATTAATAGGGGCATTAAGAATTTAGAAATCGTGTCAGTTGACTTTCATAAAGAGGAGTTTTCGCGGGTGCGTTTCTTAGAGGAAAAGAAACGGTGTGGCTCGTGCGGGCCCCATCTCACAAATATCCTACCAAGAGGGTAGGATATTTTGGGTTCCACCCTATCCTCTTCAAATCAGCTTAAGCAGCTTTAAGTGGATTTAATTGAAATAAAATAAAGTTGTTGCACGCTTTATTTTATTTTCTTCACTTAACCCCAAAAATTAAAAACCACACCCAAGCAAACGCAACTCCGGAAGAGGCGTTTCTAAGAAAGTACTGGTGCTGCGATTCCATCGGTGCCCTCAAAATTCAATTCCGAGCACCGGTTCAAAAGTTAGAAAAACCTGCTCGTTCATTCACGGAACGTACCCGAGCCGAAACTTCAGAAAATGATTTCGGGCACACCGAGCCTCGAAATCACGTGTCGTCAGAAACCTTGTTCTTGTAAAATTCCAAATAAAATTAAAAAAAAAATTCCTTGAATTTTACGGGTCTTTACATCACTCCCACCTAAGGGCTTTACGTCCTCATAAAGATACATCATAAACTAGGGAAACAAATGTGGGTACTTAGCACGCATCTGAGCCTCCCGCTCCCAAGTGCTCTCCTGGAGGTTCCCGTGCTGCCATCTGATGCGCACTAGAGGAATCGACCGTCCATGCAGGACCCGCTCCTTTCGATCCTCGATCTCCACTGGGATCTCCGTAAAATTCTCCCCATCATCAACGTCCATCTCCCCATGGTCAATGATGTGCGTCGGGTCGTGCACGTATCTCCTCAGCTGAGATACGTGGAAGACGTCGTGCACCTGATACAACTGAGGTGGTAGAGCCAGGCGATAAGCCACCTCGCCAATCCTACTGAGGACCTAGAAGGGTCCGATGAAGCGCGGAGACAACTTGCCGCCTCATCCAAATATCTGTAAACCACGTCGAGGTGAGACAAGTAAGAAGACGTGGTCGCCATCCTTGAACTCTAGTGGCCTCCGCCTCCTGTCAGTATAAGACTTCTGCTGGCTTTGAGATGTCCTCATCCGCTCCTGGATGACCTGGAACTTCTCTATCGTGGCCTGGACCATCTCTGGTCCCACAAGTGTTGACTCCCCAGGGTCTGTCCAGCACAAAGGAGATCAGCAAGGTCGGTCGTACAACGCCTCGTATGGTGCCATCCCGATGGTGGAGTGGTAGCTGTTGTTGTATGCAAACTCCACCAAGGGTAGGTGCTCCTCCCAGCTGCGACCAAAGTCGATGACACATGTGCGGAGCATGTCCTCAAGAGTCTGAATGGTCCTCTTCGTCTGACCATCCGTCTGAGGGTGAAAGGCAGTGCTCATACGTAGCCGCGTCCCGAACGCCTCCTGCAACCCCTTCCAAAGCCAGGAAGTAAAGCGAGCATCTCGATCGGAGATGATAGATGATGGCACACCGTGAAGTCGTACAATCTCCTGAACGTAGAGACGCCCCAAGCTCTCTACTGAGCCCTGCTCTCTGATGGGTAAGAAGTGAGCCGACTTGGTGAGTCGGTCGACAATCACCCAGATGGAGTCGTGACCTATGGAAGTGCGTGGAAGTCCAGTCACGAAGTTTATAGATATCCCGTCCCACTTCCACTCTGGGAACTCCAAGGGCTGTATCAAGCCTGCTGGTACCTGATGCTCTGCCTTCACCTGCTGGTAGGCGAGGCATCGAGAAACGAACTCTGCCACAGCCTTCTTCATGCCCAGCCACCAGTGCTGTCGTCTGAGATCTTGGTACATCTTCGCCACTCCTGGATGTACCGCTAAAGGAGAAGTGTGAAACTCACTTAGCACCTCCTCCCGTAAAGCAACTGGTACCAAGGTACGTCCTCTAAAAAGGACGTCGTGCTCTGCTCCAAAGGAGAAACCATCAGGTGCCTGACCTGAGGATATCTGTGCATGTCGCGTCTCACAGTCAGCATCCCCACGTTGTGACTCTCTGACCCGCTGTAATAGTGGAGGAGTGACTGTGAGTGACTGAAAGAAGGCTGCTCCATCTCTATCCACAAAGGATATCTGCAAAGCGGCTAGCTTCTCTGTCGCCTCCTCGAGTAGCTGAATGCCCGTCCTCCTGCTGAGAGCATCGGCTACCACGTTCCCCTTCCCAGGAGTATAGACTATCTCAAAGTCATAGTCCTGGAGGAACTTGAGCCACCGCCGTTGTCTCAGGTTCAGGTCCTTCTGAGAGAAGATATACCTGAGACTCTGATGGTCAGAAAAGACTATAAAGCGCTCGCCCATCAGATAGTGTCTCTATGTCTTCAGAGCGAAGACCACTGCTGCTAACTCCAGGTCATGGGTAGCGTAGTTCTGCTCATGCAGCCTCAACTGACATGATCCATAGGCGATCACCGCCCACTCCTGCATCAGGACACATCCGAGTCCAGTCCCTGATGCATCGCAGTAGACTACGTACCCTACTCCCTCCTCAGGAAAACTCAAGATAGGGGCGCTGGTCAATCTCTGTCTCAGCTCCTGGAAGCTCTGCTGACATCTGTCTGACCACACAAAGGGTTTCCCCTTCTTCGTCAAAGCTGAGAGTGGTGCCGCAACTCTGGAGAAGTCTGGCACAAATCTTCGATAGTATCCGGCTAGTCCTAAGAAACTCCGCACCTCCGTCACACTCCTGGGTGGCTCCCAAGCTAGCACTGCCTCGATCTTTGCCGGATCCACTGCAACTCCCACCTCAGAGATGACGTTTCCCAAGAAGTGGACCTCACGTATCCAGAACTGACACTTCGAGAGCTTTCCATAAAGCTGGTGCTCTCAGAGTGTGTCTAGGAGAACCTGTAAGTGGTGGGCGTGCTCCTCCTCAGTCGTCGAGTAAATCAAAATGTCGTCGATGAAGACCACGACAAATCAATCGAGGTACGGCTGAAAGATCCCATTAATGAGGCCCATGAACACTTCTGGAGCATTGGTTATGCCGAATGGCATAACCAAGAACTCATAGTGGCCATACCGACATCTGAACGCCGTCTTCTGCACGTCCTCGTCCCGAACTCTGAGCTGATGATAGCCTGACCTGAGGTCTATCTTTGAGAACCACCGTGCTCCCTTGAGCTGATCGAAGAGGTCATCAATCCTCGGTAACGTATACTTGTTCCTCACCGTCACCTAGTTCAGGCGACGATAGTCGACACAAAGTCGCAAGCTCCTGTCCGCCTTCTTGGTGAATAGTATTGGGGAAGCCCAGGGTGAAGCATTGGGTCAGATGAATCCCTTACCCTGCAAGTCCTCCAACTGTACCCGTAGCTCTCGAAGCTCAGCAGGGGCCATCCGATATGATGGAGTGGATATCGAGGTTTTCTCGGGGTACAGATCAATATGTATACCTCTCTGCGAGGAGGTAGCCCTGGAACATCGTCGGGAAAGATGTCCGCGTACTGATCCACCACTGCAGGAAAACTAGGACTCCACACGTCAACTGCTCCTAGGATGAGGCTAGCCAACTGATGAGTGATGGGTTTTCCTCTCCTCTGCGAGAGTCCATCCTTTGCTGCAAAGGCTCCCTTCTCGCCGGTGAAGGTGAACCTGCTCCCGTCGGTGCGTACACATCACACCTTGCACCTAATACAGTCAATATATGCATGGATTGTAGATAACCAATCCATGCCCAAGATGACGCCGTAAGGCCTCGACGCCGCTACAAGAAGATCCCAGCTGAAGCTCTCGCCTCCTAGAGTAATCTCACACTTCCGGCACCAGTGCGTAATCATCGAGTCTGCTTCCGTAGGAGTCTATAGCCGTAAGGATCGAGCCAACGGCTCCGTCGGAATCTCCGAGCTCCGAACAAGGGCAGCGGCTATGAAAGAGTGACTCACTCCTGTGTCTATAAGAACTGCAGAAAGGGTGGAATAGACATAGATAGTACCTTGAATCATCTTGGGCGCGCCGTGGTCATAGGACTCCGCTGCCTGGTGCTGTGTCTGTCTCTGACCGCCAGCTCCCTGTAGCCGAGGTGGACCTCCTGGTGGTGGTGGTGGTAGAGCCTCAAAGCGTCGCCCACCACCTGCTACTCGGCCAGCTCCTCTGCCTCGTCCGCCTCCTCCCTGCGGACCGCCACGATCGACCCTTTGCCTCTACCTGGGTGGCCCCTCAACCGTCTGCTGCTCCTCGGCACAGTGGGTTAGGCAGTCACGAGCCATGTGACTCTGTCCGCCGCATGTGTAGCACTGCCTGCCTCTCGAAAGACTGGCTCCGCACTATGTGCCCCGCACTGCTGAGCCAGGGTCCTGAGGTTGTCTACATGAGGGTCTGGTCTGCCTGGACCCATGAGTCATCCGTCGACTGCCTACTGCAGAAGACTCTGCTACGTTCCGCCCCGCGGTAGGTCTCGACACTGATAAAGGCTCAGTAAGAAAGCTCTCGATCAAAAGGGCTCGCTCCAGTACTCCTGCCTGAGTCGGAATGCTGAGGGAGATCAGCGACGCCCTGATCTCATGTCTCAAACCCTGATCAAAGGTCCGGGCCCGGAAGAATGGGTCACATACCATGTCTGTCGAGTAGCGCGAGAGATCGGTAAATCTCGCCGAGTACTGGGTGACCATCAAGCTACCCTGCCACAGCTGAAGAAGCTCCTGGATGCGCACCGCACGGAGGGTGGCTGGGAAGAACTCTGAGCGAAAGAGGCTCTCAAAGTCTGTCCAGAGAAGAGATGCCTCATCATGCACCTGGAGCATCAAGTTCCACCATCGGCCCGCTGCCGCGTGAAGTAGGCTTGCTACGAGGATCACCATGAGGTCTGCTGGTGTCCTCACTAACCGGAAAACTCACACCACTGCCTCCAGCCAGTCCTCGGCTACCTGGGGGTCCGTCTCCCCGCGGAACATGGGCGGTCGCTGGCACTGGAACTCATGCAGTGCACTAAGGCGACGTGCATCGTCAGCGGCTGGGGCTGGAAGCATCGATGGCTCGGCGGGTAGAGGTACCGTCGGTGCCTCAGCTGTCAAAGGCCCCTACACCGAAGCCTCGTCGCTCGGCGGGATGTCGTCACGCTCAACTCTCGGAACCCTAGATGGCTGCCGTCATGGGGCCATCCTGAAAATGAAACAGGTGCGCCACGGTCAAAACAGTATACCTGGTAAGCTCACACAAAGTAATCACAAAGAAAACTTGTAACACACATGCAATCAATGTTTTCGTGCATTAAGTCGGAAATCAGAAGTCAGGAACCTGGTGTACGGATACATCGGCCACCGCAACAACACTGGACTCCCTGGACTGATAACCACACTCAATACGCTTAACACTATTGCTTCACATAGAAGAAAGATCAGAGTCTGTGGTAGAACCGAACTCCTCTGATACCAATTTGTCACGACCCGTCCTCGGGGCCCGTGCCGTGACTACCCCAAGCCCGCCTTCCATAGGCCAGGGGCTGGCGACAAGCACCAAGGCGTAAATCCCGGTAAAAAGGGAAGGCATTGCCTTTGTAAAGTAAACAAGCACCACAGAGTAAGAAAGCAGAAGAAGTAAACACTAAGTAAAAACTGAGTACAACAGTAAGTGCGGAAAGTAAGTGGGCCAGTATACAAACCCAAACTGAAAAGTAAAGTACAACTAGAAGGGAAAACAGCAACTGAAGAGTAAAGCCACAACGTCGAGCTGTCCACTAGAAATCCCACCTGAAGGGTGGGTACAGATAGCCTCCACTGCTCCTCGGGTCCAGCCGACCGCTCCGAGTACGTCCCGCCCAGTGGTCCACCTCCAGGTACCGTCCTGCTCCGCAAGCCTCAACCACGATCAGCGTTGTCCTTCGTCTGCAACCAACACAACGTAGTGCGGGCATAGCCCGTGCAGGGGTGAGTATAAGCTACTCAGTAGGGACCCCGAGACCCCTGAAGGTCTCCCATAATCCACAAAGGATAAACCACATAGGAAAGATACAATCACAAAGTAACATCCGAAACTGCTTAGGTATATGCCCATACATATACCTAAGTCATCAATTCTCGTTCAGCTCCAACATCCGAGCCCAATTACAACCCAGTCCACACAGGAAAGCAAAATGTAAATCCACATAGGATAGCTCAACACAATCCACAAAGGAAAGAAAAACAGGATTCATCTCACACAAGTATACTTCTTTGTATGACGATAGAGATGATCAGGTATTTCCACGGATTCACCTAAGTCGTCGGACCCACAAAGGATCGATAGGTACTAACCCCCGCAATGACCCACAAAGGATCTGACCCACACAGGATCGATAGGTAACTAACCCCCGCAATGACCCACAAAGGATCTGACCCACACAGGATCGATAGGTAACTAACCCCCGCAAAGACCCACACAGGATCGGACCCACACAGGATCTGTAGGCGCTGGCCCACACCGGACCGCTGAGCGCTGACCCACATAGGATCGAACCCACACAGGATCGGTAGCACTGACCCACAAAGGATTGCTGAGTGCTGTAGTCGTCGCCGTCGAATCCACTGAGGATCTCTGCACAGTCGTCGTCGTCGCAGTAGCAGTCGCAGCCAGCTCTAGGGTTCTCACACACAGCAAGCTCGTTCGGGAGGGCCCGCTCCACGAGCCGAGAGGCTGATACATCAACTGACACATAGTCCAGAGTTGATGTATCCAAAAGTTCTGTATCGTCAATAGGAACTCAACGTTGCAGACGGTGCGTCAATCGGACGCCCGGTCTGAGAGTTATTGGCTTTTTCGTCCCAGGGGCCCGGTTGGTTTTTAAGGTAAAACCAACCAAACCATACTCCACCTACGTCCAAACCTCGGTCGGAGTATGCCAAAAGATACTTCTCACTTAGAGGGATCCAACAAAGTCGACGGTACGTCAATCGGACGTCCGGAGCTCAAGATATGAGCGTTTCCGCTCCGAGGGCCTGGTTAATTTCGTGTACGAACCAACCCGGACGAACCCAAAGTATTCCGAAACCTTGAGTGCAATATACCAAAACGACCGTCTAGATCCATGGATCACATCGCCACTGACGGCGCATCGATCGGAGGCCCGTAGCTCAAGTTATGAGCAAAAGACCGAAAAGGTCTGAAAAACGGGGGTATGGGCCCGGACCGACCCGGTCCAACCCCCCTGGGTCGACCCGACCCGAGTCTGGGTCCGAACCGGCCGGTGCGGCCCAGCTCGGCCAGGGTGGCCCGGCTCGGCCTGAGCGCGACCCGGCCCGACCGGCGCAGGCGCGGCCCGGCCGCCGGGGTTGGCTCGGCCAGCTACGGCCGAGCAGCGCGGGGGTGCGCTGCCCCCGCGTGAATGAAAGCTGCGGCCCCGCATGGGGCCGCTATGTGTCACCAGAAGCTGCGCAAGGCCGCGTCCCTTCCTCTGCGGTCCCGCGCGGCCGCGGGACCAGCCAGCGCCGTCGCGGCTTCAGCCGCGACGGGTCTTCCCGGCGGCACGCCGGGCGCCACCGCGTCCTGGTGGTCAGCCGCTGTCGGCCGCCGTGCCGGCGTGTCGCGCCGGCGGGGGGTTCTGTGGACCACCGGATGCGCTCCGGTGGTCTGATTTGCGCGCGGTCTTCGCCAGTGCTCGTCTCGGGACTCGTTCTTCACTGCAACGCCTTCAAAATTAACTTGCGGCCCCGTTTTTCATCGCCCGCTAATCTGCGCATAACAAACAAAAAGGGCGGTGGGTTCGAACTTGTTCGTTGGTCCGCACCCACCGCGTTAGCGGTTTTTAAAGTCTCACAACATTCGTAATTAACAACCGGGGATATAAATCACAAATATTTAAAATGAAACAACCCCTACCTCGGCATAGTCATCGAACGTGCGTTCTTCGTGGGATTGACCGTCGTGGAAGAAGAGGATCGTCGCGTCGCGGAAGGGCGTCGCGTCGTCGCGGTATACGGCGTCGCGTCGACGATCTCCGAGGGGTAAAGAAAACACACGGATTTAATTTCACGAATTAAATCCATGTCAAGGATAAAATCCACAAAGTAATTTAAAATATTTGAAATCTCCTACCTCAAGCAGTTGATCGAAGATTTGACGCGGGGAAAGAATCATCGCGGAAGAAGCGTCGGGGGAGGAGATTCGTCGGCGTCGCGGTACACGGCGTCGCATCGTCGATCTCCGAGGGTTCGGCGTTCTTCGTCACCTTTCGTCGAAGGCCAGCGTTCTTCGAGTTCTTCGCGTTCTTCACATTCTTTGCGTTCTTCACGTTCTTTGCGTTCTTCGCGAAGAAAGATGAAGATCTTCTAGCTTTAGAGATTTCTCCAAATCCTCTAAACAAGACACCCCTCAAAAGACAAGTGTTGGTCTTATTTTATTAATATACCAACAGTTGATTTCAAAGATAAGTAATGAACAAATTAATTCATAGAATTAATTGCAACGAACTAACCACCCAATTAATAGGGGCGTTAAGAATTTAGAAAACGCGTCAGTTGACTTTCATAAAGAGGAGTATTCGCGGGTGCGTTTCTTAGAGGAAAAGAAATGGCGGGGCTCATACGGGCCCCATCTCACAAATATCCTACCAATAGGGTAGGATATTTTGGGTTCCACCCTATCCGGTTCAACTCAGCTTAAGCAGCTTTAAGTGGCTTTAAGTGAAATAAAATAAAGTTGTTTCACGCTTTATTTTATTTTCTTCACTTAACCCCAAAAATTAAAAACCACATCCGAGCAAACGCAACTCTGGAAGATGTGTTTCTAAGTAAGTATCGGCACTGCGATTCCATCGGTGCCCTCAGAATTCGATTCCGAGCACCGGTTCAAAAGTTAGAAAAACCCGCTCGTTCGTTCACTGAACGTACCCGAGCCAAAACTTCGGAAAATGATTCTGGGCACACCGGGCCTTGGAATCACGTGCCGTCAGAAACTACGTTCTTGTAAAATTCCAAAGAAAGTTAAGAAAAAAAGTTCCTTGAATTTTATAGGTCTTTACAATAAATTATAGTTATACTGCAATTTTTGAACATTGTATCCATATGAACTTGTAATATTAGTAAATACAGAAGTTAAACTATAGGGGAAGAGGTACTTTCTGAAGTTATTTTAAATCAATTAGTTGATCCTTTTGACTATTTTGATTTTACCTTCCAATTACCCTTCCCTTTCTCCATCTTTAACAACATTAATAGATTTTTGAATATTTTCACTAATTATTAAAGGGTTTTCATAAAAAAAAATTAGAAAGGAATACCTCCTTATGGATATTTTTTTACACTATCAAATAGTTATGCTATAAATGTTCCAATAGAAAGTTCAACCAAATGAACATCCAGATCATCAAGGGGAATAGGTATCTCGATGCTCGGATTAGGAGCTATGTGAATCGCCACTCTCATTGAACCTTTGGGGTGATACTTGTACATTAGAATATCTCTTTGAATATTGTACATTTTACCCCTCTCAAAAATGTGATTGGTTGGTGATTATAGATATAAATCATAATCATTTTCAACCTATAGAATATTAGTACATAATGGTATTAGTGTCTACCTGATTCACATTTCATAGAAACAAATATGATAAAATTGATTACCAATGTTAAGGTAAATCTTGTAGGGGAATGAATTACCATAAAGCTAGGGGTCTTTATGTTGTGGTTATTATTGTGTTTTTTTTATATTTTATGTCTTCCCATAAAATTATATAACAACTCAGATTTCAAATTATGTTTTTTTAGAGTAGCTATTCATGCATGCATCTCATCCATTTTCTTATCTTTACCCCCCATATGTATTTTTTCTCAAAATATGTTTGGGATGAGACTCCAAAACCCACAACTCTGATGTGACTATATTGTTTTAGGTGATTTAAGGCCACTTAAAGTAGTTGTTCATCAGGTAAAGATGATGATGATTCTTGTGTCTCAATCGAATAAAAAATATAGGAAAATAATTAATCAATGTTATGTAATATCAATTAAATAATTTTTTTATTATTTCAGACTTACATATTCTTCCCATACTTTCTGTGTGCTTTCATCGATTAGTATTTCATCTTTATTTACATGAGCCTCAATATATAGAACATTACATGTGATGGAAGTTTATTTGGACTTTGATTCATCATTCTATATATAAACAAAGAATGTAATTATGTTTTTGTTTCATTCCACATAAATGCATTATTATAGATCTAAAGTATATACCATTTTTAACTGAATCATACCTCATCCTTGCTTTATGGTAGAGGAATATTGGTTTTGATGCATGCTAGTTAATTTTTTCACTTAATAGTTATTTCATAAATTTAAAATTCCTAATCTAAGTTATTAATACACATATTTTAATATAATGTATTACCAATCACAATTTTCCTAAAAGGATGCCTCCTCCAAATGACTAATAAATGGATTCAATATTTTTGGGTATATCATGTGTGTATATATCTATGGTGGGTGCATGTTTACTTTCCCTTAATAATCACTAAGATAATGCATCGTAATATTTTTTTAAAATCCTCTATGATCCATTCTTATAACCATTAATACAAATTTCATTTGGTATTAATCTAGAAGAAATGTAATCTACAAGGGATAATGAAGAGTAAATTAATTTTTTATTAATTTTTAGTAAATTAAATAAACTATATCATAATGTTACCTTAATATTTTTCCAAAATTAATTCCTTAACCATGGGGAAAACATTGTTCCACATAACCACATCAATCAAAATGTTCATTCGAGTGGTGATCCCAATATAAATAATGAAAATTGACTTATTGGTGTTAATAGGAATGTCACGTGCATTCCACCCAACCTCAATTTTGATATCTCTGCTAAGGCATTAATAATTTTTGTTAACACCATCATGTTGTGACGCTGCTATTTTTTTGTGACAATGGTTGTTCACTTTCAACCATTTACTCGGCTTCAACATTGTTAATGTGTTGTTCCTAAAGATTGGTATCATCATTATATGGAAAAAATTATTGTTCCTTTTCATTGGGAGTACCAACATGTTGATAAACCTATTTTCCCTCAGGATTGGGAGCATCAAAATGTGCATAAGTTAATATCTACATAAGTGGTTTAACATTTAATTTAGGTTGCGTAAATGAAATTGTGAAAAAATAATAATATGAGGTAACATAATGTATATTACAAAAAAAATATAATGTTATTAATGCACTCTCTTTTTTCTTTAATGGTTGAAGGGATTTAACCCCTCTATCAAGTATCCAAATCCCCTCATTGTGTTCTCCTCTAATATAAAAGACCCCATCTACATTAGGACCACCAAAAAATGATTGTCGCATCCCAATGAAGGAGTCATCCTTAGTTGAATTTATATCTAACCCTTAATTGGTTTTGGTCGATAATATAATAATGGACTAGTTTTTGTATTTAGGATATAGAATATAAAATACATGTACTATCAATGATACCATTATAAACAATTCATCTTTATACCCTTCCTTACTGAAATCTTCTTTTAGGAATCCCAATTCATCGATTTTAATTTCACTCATGTTATCAACCAAATTTCATTGAATAATCATAACTAGGAATGTGGTATAATCAAACTCTCATATTTATTTGATGATGCCAAAACTTGACATATTTGTATAAATTTTATTGTTTCCCTTGGTACCAGATGCATGAATCACTCCAGAAACAAGTGTAAATCCACTATTTTGTATGCTACAACATTCATCTAGTTCCTTTTTATAGAATGTTTATCCTTTAATTAATAACCATTATAAAATAATACATGTGCACTTGTTCTTCAGTCTAGCCATCAAAGTCATTCTAAAATTGAATTCAGATTTGCAGTTGACTACCTAAAAATATGTTCTCAAAACCATCTTATAAACTATTTAATATGAGTATTTGATATCCAGATTTCATCCATTGATGGATTAAAATTCCTAAGAATCACTTTGTGGGTTTTAATACAAATATCAATGATAGATCCATTACACATTAATTACAATATAAAATGCATTTTTTATGTTTATTAATTTATTAATCATGATAATATTTAATGCTTTATATATTTTATGGAAGGATACAAATATTGTTCAAAAAGTTGTTTAAATATGAAGAATTCAAGATGAAAATGATGTCCCACAACATAACATAATAAAAGAACCAACTCCAAGGATTCAAATAGAATAAACATGCCAAAATAGAGAAAAAGATACCAGAAAACACTCATTTACACTATTAATAGTAATTTATGATGTAAATATTAATATTTCAAGGCATAAATACAAATTGTAAATGAAAATAAGCTTACATGGAAATGTCCACATGTTTTATGTCATGATATATATGTTTCATGTCATGACGCCCCCTTGAATTTTTTGAGGACATAAATTCAGGCTATAAACCACTCCTCAAGTGCCTCCTTGATGATTTTACACCTTAAAATACCTATTTATGATATAAAACTGATGGAATAACATATAAATGTCCATATTTGACATAATTAATTCTAAATGATGCTTTAATGATCCTATTATGATTCAAATCGGCTTGAGACCCATAATGACCCAATTATGTCTCTGGAGGATATGATTGAGACTTATAAATAATAGGCTAGGGGGATTGAAAGAGAATCGACCAATCAAAGAGAATATTCCACTATGTTACTATTAGGGTTCTACTATTTATTAAAGTAACACATCTTAATAATTCAATTAAGTGTTTCCCTTTTCTTTTATTTTTCATCATCTTTCTCTTTATCCCTCGCCATATTCCACCATGATCTCTTACACATTGTGATAGAATGTGATTGAATCGAGGATTTTTCTTGAGGGAAGTTTCATAGTGTTCCCAAAATTATGTATTTTAATTATTTTAATATTTTAATTTAATTTGTGGTGAATGAGAGGGAAGTGAAGAAGTGTGAAAATCATCCCACATGAAATGAATCTCAAATTCATTTCAATTCTATACCAATAGGATGGGAAATTTGGGGTTCCAAGGAGGTTTACTAGGATTGATTAAAATCCCGCTCAAGGTAGGGAATAACAATCCATGTATAGTGGGATGGATTTTCAAATTTAATTTAATTATTAATAATTAATAATTAAGTAACCCATGTAACCAAACCATGAGGAATGAATACATTCTCCCTAACCTGCATTGTGTATGCATTTTTATTTTCATGTAGGTTTTAGTTTTTTATTACATTATTTTTCCAAAACCCAAAAATCCAAAATTTCATTGTTTTAATAAAATAATAAAAAATCAAAAAAAAAATTTAAATGTATTAGAATTAGATATTGATTGTCTGTGAAGCTCCTCAAGTGAGATGATCATGGTCAACCACTATGTTTTACTAGGAAAATAAATTTACTTTTGTACCACCCTAAAATAGGAACATAAAAACTTGTGCCATTCTGAGGGATATAAGTGTTCATTCTTTCACTTTTTCAATTTTCATATTATTCTAAATAATTTTCATTGATTTTATTAAATTAATAAAAATAAATTCTAAAAAAATCTTTTTCCATTCACAATACGGGCACTTTTGAAACATCATGGAAAAATAATTACATTATAATTTATTATATTATTTTTTTAAGAAAATAATAAAAATTATTTACAAAAAAATGGAATTAAAAAATTGAAAGAATGACCGCTTATCTCCCTAAAAACAATTCCATTTTTTACTCCCCTAACATTTAGTTGTACAAAATCTAATTTATTTTACTAGTTCAATATAATGGATGACCAAATTTTTCTCACTTAAGAAGATTTGTAGTAAATCCATCTCTAATTATAATTCACATAAACTAATTTTTTTGAATTTTATTTTATTAAAAGAATGAAGTTTTGGTTCTTTGGTTTTTGGAAAAAAATGCAATGAAAAACTAAAACCTAAATATAAATGAAAATCCAAAAAAAATGCATGTTTGGGAGATAGCTTTTAGTCTTTAGGGTTTGGTTACGTAGGTTCATTCATTATTCATTATTATTTATTAAATTTAATTTGACAATCTATCCCACTATAAATGGATTGTTATTCCCTACCTTGAGTATAATTTTTAGAATGCTTAGGAAACCTATTTAACACACCAAATTTGACTTTTTCTTGGTAGAAAATAGGAATCAATTTGATATTCATGTCGTGGTGGATGATTTCCAAACTCGTGTACTTACATATCATTCAACACCAATTAAATTAAAATATTTAAAGAATTAAAACACATAAATTTGTGAATTCCTTGAAAAATCCCCCAAGACCAAGCCTTGAGTTAGTCACTTTCCATTAAAAAGTGTAAGATATCATGTTAGAATATGGGTGTAGATAAAGATAGAAATATTAATAAAGAGAGAATAAAATAGAAACTCTTAATTAAAATATGAATATTTGTTACATTCAAAGAAAATTGAAAATAAATAAAAAAATCAAAACAAATAAACAACAAATTCCTAACAGCAGCACAACAAAAAATTCTCCTCGACTAGTAAATTATCTTTCAATCCCCCCTAGTATCTTATTTATAGGCATCAATCACATCCCTAGGATGCATAAATGGTTCATTAATAGGTTTTGAGTTGATTCAGGTCATAATGGGGTCATTAAAGAATCATTTTTCATTAATTACTTCAAATATGGCTGCTTTTGAGCCCAACAATTAGTTTTACGTCATAAATAGTGATTTTATAGCTTAAAATGATCGATACAACACCTAGGGATAGGTTTACGAGAAGCATTTACGGCATAAAAAATTTGAAGGGGGTATCACGGTGTGACACATGTGTCCATTTACCAGAAATATTCTTTTCCTTTATTATTTGTCCTTATGCCTTGAATTATTCTTTTTTTACATCGTAAATTACTATGTATGACATAAATGAGTGTTTTACAACATTTTTTGCTCCATTTTGGAATGTTTCATTAGTTTGAAGCCTTGGATTTTGTCCTTTTACTATGGGATATTGCAGGATATCATTTTTATCCTGATTTCAACATCTTTAAGGTAATTTTTTAAAATTCTTGGTATCCTACCATAAAATAAAAAAATAACTAAATATCATCATGATTAATTGGTTAATAAATATAAAATTTTCATTTTATATCATAATAAACATGTAAAATATGGATCCACCATGCAACCTCTAAAATGTAATGTAAAACATAAAGGTGTGTCTACTCACTCTCTATAATAGTAATTGGGAAAACATCTATTTTGGAAATTCCTTCACCCATAAGTCACCCACTATGATGAGATTTTTGTAGACCAATGATTTCAAGATCATATAGGTAGTTAGTACAGAATTCAAAGGCTTCCTCAATAATACATCACATTGTAATACAACATTCTGGTCAACTTTGATACTTGACACACCCTTTAAAAATCATTATATAGAGTTGAATGGGGGTATATACATATATAATGTAAAGGACCACATAGTCGTATCTCTCTAAATAATTTAACCATCAAGTGAACCATTATAACAAAGAATGACAGTGGTAAGAAATTCTCCAATTAACATAATCTGAAGATAATTTACTTGTCCATATTTAGAAATTTAATTGAATCTATAACTTTACTACATATACCATTAAAAAATAAATAGATCAATGTTAATTTATGACAAATTTTATTAGGGGAAATGGAACTTAAAGCTACATGAATTATATTTTCATCAAAACATGATATTCATGTGATTTCAGTCCCTTTAAATTTAAATCCTTCATCAACATCATATTCTTGATATTTCATGAATACCCCTATGACAACATTACATTATTTAGGAAGTTACAAAAATGATATCTATTTTTCTTTGAAAGAGTGAAAGCTGATAGAGGAAGAAAAGTCTATCTTTCACCCTTCACTGGCACAAAATCTTCTTGTATCCCCATTTCAATCATATCCAACCCAGCCCTGATTATTTACTTTATTTTTTGGGGTTCATTTAGTAATGTGTGAATGAAAATATCACATACATTTTTTCAAAATGCATGAAATCAATAAAATGTCTAACTTATAAACAATTCCAATACGGTAATTAAAAAAATGGCCTTTTTTTAACCTGTTTTTGTATAGTTTTTTGAAGAAGGTTTACCAAAAGTGGTGTTCATGTCTTTTATTTTCTCAAATATTTTATCACATGTTATTGAAGATGGTGTTGTACCTTCTTCTGAATTTCCATCAAATAATGTCTTCCTAGATTGGTATTTATGTCATCAGTGTAGAAATATATGATGTTCTAGAAACATTTCCTTTGATGAATGTTTCAACCTAAATGAGTGTGCACCTTTTCACAAATGGTACATGATTTAGTTACATTAATTCTATATCTATAAAAATTTCTACAAGTAGGAAATTCATTTATCATCCCATACAATTTGGATCTTAATGTGAAATATTCATTACTATAAGCATCATACAATGCAACAAAAAAATCCCACATTAATTTAAAATCTTCAATCAAGGGAGCAAAATGAACATAAACATCATTAACCTATTGTTTTGGGGCTGATATAAGTATAGGAAACATAATGTATTATAACTTAATATATATCTATGGAATAAAGTTTTAATTTATCAATATAACAATCCATGTACTATGAGTAATTATTTATAAACAAAAATGATTCAGTCTATTTATAGATAGCATATGATGAAGTTTTCTTGGATAATTTCCAAATTTAGGATACTCATGATCAATTATCTTCCACTAAGGAGAGTCTGATAGGTGATGATGTTTCTCATCATGATATCTTGTATCCTCATGCCATGTCAATTTCCTTATAGTATCCTCACTTCCATGTAGGCACCTAAATATTAGAATTATTAGAGTTTATAATAAATTTTATTAAGTTCTTGATTCATATTTCTTATATTGGTACACAAGACACCTTGGGATTTTTTTAAGAGATTCATGGTCCATGGGAAACTATATCAAGTCATTTGGATGGACATATATTATTTCAGAGATCATACCCATTGAATGTAAAATTTATTTAGAATCATATGTTTGGAATGAATGATCAATATCTTCTAGTATCATACCATTCAAGATAGAAAGTAGTTCAGTAAATCTGGTGCCACTCCATTCATTGCCTACTTTTTCATTATATAGATTCAGTACAACTAACAATGCTATATATTTAGTATAACTAGAAAACAATGGCATTTTTACATAACTCTTTAACTTATAAAATACTTTTGGAAAATCAAAAAGTTTATATTAAAATTTCTTTATCATTTCCTCAATATAATATTCATCATCATTCACACGTGTAATAATATCCTTGATATGATCTTCATCATTTTTCACACTTTTAATCATATTGTATGATACAAAAAACATAGTGTTATCCTAATCACTTTCTTTATTCAGTTATTCCCCGTGTTTAGTTCAATATTTATTACATTAATATATTATTTGACATATCAAGTGTTATTTAAACTCCTTAATACTAATTGGACTTGAAAAACAACAACATAAACATAGAAAAATGATTTGTTAAGGATCATATGCATGATCTTTTGCAAAACTTATGAACTATTTCATTACACACTCATACTATTTTTTCATATGATTGGAATCCATACATTTCGTATTCATATCTATCCAATTTTATTCAGTAATATTCATATTTAACAAAAATAAATAAATAAACAAAAAATATGAGCGTTTTTGGAAAAGATCCCTCTTGATGGTGCTTTTGGGTTGATTGTTTTTATTGAGAAGGTTTGATGTTGTTTAAGAAGGATGGTTGTCAAAGGTTGTGTGAAGAGTTACAATGAATTTCATAATTGATCACGTGAAGTGTGAATTTTAAAACTGATCAAATTGAGTAAAAGTGTGAGAACTAATCATATGAAGCGTGAATGTTAAAACTGATCACGAGGAGCGTGAATTTTAGAACTGATCATGTGAATATCTTGAAGACACCACATTATTTTAATAGGATCTCGCATTGAGATCATAACAATCACCTAAAGACACCACATTATTCTTAGTGGATCACATGGTGAGATCACATGAAGCAAAAAAAGGAATAATTTCATAAAATGACTGAAATATCTCATGATCATTCGAAATCATGTGAGTTCATGATTTTTATCAAATCACATGATGAGATGACATGATGTTCTAGAAGTCAATAGTTCTAGACACATGATTTTATTTTGGATATCATGATGGGATCATGAAAGTACCACATGATTTTGAATTTATCATGCAATAGGATCATGTTGCATGCTTACAACATGAAGCAGGGGAACACGTGAAGTGATAACACGAAGCATGTAAGGTCGGTTGTTAATATGGTGGAATGGAAAACTAACCAATATTTTTGGAGTTAAGGTAGTGGATTTATGCCTATAAACACCCCATAATACATCCTTAATAAGTATAGAAGTTTTCTTATATTGTTTGTTTGGAAGCAACTTATTTCACTTGAGATAAAGATAGTCTTATTCCAGAATCATGTGACCCATGTAATTAGTAGAAGGTCTCATAAAGGAGTCTCATAAAGAGATATTTCGAAGGAATCATGAAAATTAAAGTATTAACAAGGTGTGTTTACATTATCAAACCCATTTATATCACATGAACCACATAAATTTAAAGGGTCTCATGCCAAAGTCATGTGATCTGCTTAAATATAAGAAGGAATCATGAAGGGATCTCACGAAGGGGTCTTGTGGAGGGGTATCATGAAGGGATCTCTTGGAGGGGTCTCATGGGAGGGTCTCGTGGAGGAGTATCATAGAGGATACTCTTAGAGAGGTCTTGTTAAGGAGTCTTGTACATGGGTTAAACACTCTAAGAAGAAAATTCTTGTGAAAAGGTGGTTGTTATATATTTAATGAAACAAGAGAATAAAGACACAAACAAGTGTAAATAAACTCATAATCGATTGTAAAAAGATTATACTATAGGAGTAGTGCATTAAATTTAGTATAGAGAGATCAGTGTTATTTTAAATTATGAAATTTTATAAACCATGAGGGACTGTGAGTCTACTCTTAACCTTGTAACAATAGTGTGCTTTAGTTTATTTCATACATCAATAAATTTTTGTTATATTCTCCTTGGATATATCTAAGTAAATGTGAACCAAGTAAAAAAAATTCCAATAAATACTTTAATTTACATTTATTTTTTTTTCTATAAGGAGGATAGAGAAGATACTTTTTTTACAAATAAACAAGATCCAAGGAGAAAATTATTTTAATCTTTCATAACCAGATTCACTCCCCACCATTCTAATGGTAGTTAACCTAGTTGGGATAAAAATTAGTATCAAAGAAAAGTGTTAAAGTCAAAATTTCTCTCTAAGAATAAGAAATGAAAGTTGTTAATCCCAAAGTGATTGTGATATATGATGGGAAAAAAATCAGTTATGGAAAAATCAGATGAAGCATTATTTCTGATTGTTAGGTATGGATGTATTTACAGTAGAACTGCATTGTATTTCTACTAGCATGGGTGGTGGAACTATATCCAAATGAGACCGAATAGAATAGGATTATTATTCTAGTTGAATCTAATCCTTAGTTGGATATTTATCTAACACAATCTCTATGAATGTGATGTCATTTAAGTCATCAAATATCATGTGGGAAAAGCTACTAAATATCTATAAAAGTTATTCAAATTTCTGATAAGCTAAATTTTAGGTCCTGTAGAAAAAATATGATGACCTAATAATGTACCCCAATGAGCATTTAAATTCACTATATAACTAGTTAAATGTTTTTGTGAAATGTATACATGGTCTCAGATAAATTCTCAAAGATGTAAATATTGTTAATCACATCTTGAGAATACTTACACCTTGATTCAACATGAAAGTTTCTATACCATAAGATAAAGATACAAATGATCTGAATTTGGATAGCTTACATGGTAATCTTATTACATAAGATATGAGAAATAATGATAATGAGTCTATAGAAAAAGTGAAGTCTAAAGAAGCGGCATTCAAATCCATGAACAAGATCACTATATAAGATGGTCAGAAAGAAGACATTATGGATGGGGTTATTTCATTTATTTCCTCAAAAATAAAATGGGGAAAAGGGATGTTTAAATGTAAACATACTCTTAAATTATATCATTGTGGAAAGTTTGGAAATCTTGTAGTAAAGTGTCCCAAGAGGTTTTAATATAATTATGAGGATAATAATGAAACACCAAAGAATAAGTAGTCATCTAGTGTGAAAGGTTTGAAAATTAATAAGAAAAATTTGTCAAAAAGATGAATTTTATTTCATAAGAAAATGATAGCTCATAAGAATCTAAGGAAGAAGATATGGAAGACTGTAAATATCATGAAAAATATATTATAGTGAGGATTATGGGTAATATTCAGACAAGGAAAGAAAGCAATAATGATGAAGGATAATTCAAAGGAAGAGTTGACCTTTGAGACGAATTAGCAGTTGAACATAAGGTGATAGATGTTTTGAGAGTTTAAATAAAGAAATCCAAAAGGGTGGTTGATGATGCTAAAATCTATATACCATAGTAGGAAAAATAGAATCCCGAGATAAAGGTTGAAATTAAAAAGATCATATTTGAAAATCTAGATAACTCAGAAAAATTAATAAAGTTCAAACTGAAGGTTTAAGAATAGAATCTGGTGAAATGAATTGGATATGACAAGGAAGGTGTCATAAGATTTGTAAATTATGAATTACTGAAGATTATTAGCTTAGAAAAATCCAATTTTGTGGGAAAAGACATGATATGTGTAAATTTATTGTTTCTTGAAGGTCTTAGTCACAATTTTCTAAGTTTTAGTAAACTAAGTGACATGGGACATGCTATAAGATTTACCAAGAAGTTATATATCATCAAGGGAAAATATGGTGAAATTATTTTGCAAGTAAATTGTACAAAGGGGAATCAATATCCTGCCAATGAAGAAGAAAAAATGTGATTTCTATCTAAGGAATAAGAGAACTAGTTGGAGGATAAGCATCTTGGTTATCTGGGCTATACATCCTTGGATTATTCTACGTGATGTGATATTTCCTTAGATCTCCATAATTTATCTTATGATCATACATATATATGTGATTCTTAGAAACATATTAATATTACTTGGAATCTGTATAAGGAAAAATACCAAAGGTTGAAAAGAGTTCTTGACTTGTGTATATTGATGTATGTGGAACTATTTCACCAAGGGATATTAATATAAAGAGATATTATATCCTTTTAATTAATGATTTCAACAGAATGGAATGGGTTTTAATTATCACCCCCAAGTCTAAGGTGTTTTAGTTTCATAACATGTTATTAGAGGGAATTTTAAGAGATTCTTGATCAAGAAATCTAGAAGTTTTGAATAGATAATGGAATAGAGTTAAAAAATATACAAGTGGAGAATTATCTTGAGAAACATGGGATAAGGAATCACATTTTAGTAGTATGAAGTCCATAGAAAAATGGAGTGGCTGAGATAATAAACCATATTATCAAAAACATGGTCAGAATTATTCTTATCAAGAAAGACCTTCCAAATTAGTTCTGTAAATAAGTAGTGCTAACATCAATCTAAATTTCTAGCAGAGCCTTATTGTGTACATTGGAATAGGACACTCCATAGAAGCTATGGTATGGAAAGAAGTTGACATTGAATTACTTTCAATTATTTGGAAGTGAAATTTTCATTCTCAAAAAGGGAAAATAAAGAAATTTAAATCCCATGGAAATAAAGGAATATTTCTTGGTAACCTAAGAAAAAGAAAAGGATATAAATAATTAAATAAGTGGTTTAGAAAAGTAATTGATAAAAATGATTTTTTTGTAGTGGAAAATGAGCATAATCAGAAAAAAAAATTCATTAAAAATCCCAAGAGGATTGTGATGAATAGGTGAGAAACTAAAGGGGAGTAAAAATACCATATGTAGACAAATAAAAAGATTCATATGATGAGAAAAATAAACTTATATTAAAACAAAAGAGTTGGGAAGAAATCGATAGGTATAATATCATCAGGGATCAGATTAAAACAGTATAGATAAGGAGGATAAAGAATCTATGACAAGCATATTTCTTATCATAGGTAGATAAAAAGTATTTTTAATAATATTCAATTGATGATAATTGGGTTCAGGAGATGAATGAAGTGCTTAACTAAATCGAGATGAATCAAACATGGAGGTTGTTTTGTGATCAATAAACATTAATGTCATCAGGAAAAAATGGGTTTTTCGTAACAAGTTGAATGCAGATGGTACAATAATTAAAAAAAAATCATGACTTTTGTATAATCGATACTCTCATATTGAGGGTATTGATGTTGATTAAACATTTTCATCAGTTGAAAGGTTAAAGACAATTTATTTATTATTGTCCATAGGAGTGAAAAGAAAATTTAAAGTTTTCTAGATGGATATGAAGTTAGAATTTCTGAATGGGGTTCTGGAAGAAGAAGTATAAATTGAATAGGTAGATAGTTTTCCTATTCAATAAGATGAGAACTATTGGTTTGAGTGAGTAATATAAGAGGGGGTAAATTGAGTTCCCGATAAAATTTCTATTAAAATTACATTTAAAAATTAAATTCCCCAATTTATTAAAAACACACAGTTAATAAAAATAATAAAAATATATAATTTTATTTTTCAAAAAGGTTCTCAAAGTGGGATCAATACTTAGTTAAAACTTCTTTGAAATAACATTAAATTTGGAAACTAAATTACTTGATCAAACACTCTATATAAAAAATAGATTAATATTAACTATTAGAGTAAATGTTTTGATACTGATTTTAAAATAGATACAATTTTAAATCCATGAAATATAGAAAAAACTAATGAAACATGGTTGAATTAAAGCAAGGGGATCATTCTCAAGATGATAGTTAATCTAATCCACTTGGCAATCACCTACTTCCAATCATTTTATTGAATAATAAACTTGATCCACAACATGGATTGGGTTTTACAAACAATAGAACACAAGTTTTTTCAGTCATGAATACTCTTCTATAGTTTCATATGGAATAATAAATCATATACATGTCACAAACAACATATTACACAGTTTTCATGGGTATAAAAATGAATAAATTTGATAAATTTTATTAATCACTCTCTAGTTTGGTGCAGGAGGTAGTGTGTATATATAATTAGAGTAATCCAACAAAAATATCAAATATATAGCATAAACAAAAAGAGAAAATTAATAGAGATAGTAACGAATGAAGTTTCTTGATCTGAATAGATTCAACTATTCATAGGTCCTCAAATATATATTTGAAAGAACCTCGAACATGTTTCTTAGAATTTTTAGGAAAATGGAGTATAATTAAGGTCTAGAAAGTCCTTCTATTTTTAGTTTGTCTATGTACTGAATTGATTCAAGATTTAAAATTATGTAATATCTATGAATGTGTCACTTTTATTGGATCTATTATGTTCCACATGGATCCCACAATCCCACACACACATGAGGAGGGATTCTACATAATTTATACAATATCAAGTCCAATTATCCATTGGGTCCTGAATCCACATACTGGGAACAAAATCAAGAAGGTCTAAATTTGTCTTCAATGCATCCGTGGATTACTTCAAGGATAATGATTCTTAAATCCATGTCGATATTTATACATTTAATTCCTTAAACTAGTCGTTTGAGGAATTAAATTTGAATAATTCTAGACACCAATGGTAGTATAATGGAGATACTTCTATAAATGGTAGATCTATTCTATTGGTAGATTCTCACTAGAAACAGATCTATTCTAGAGGTATATCCTATCTGGTGGTAGATGAGTTCTGATGATATCTCATCTTGGTGGTAGAATCAGTGAATGATAGAAAAAGTTGGTGGTATATGTCTTCAATGGTATATCTGTTAGATATAAATATATCAGCGGAAGTTCTATAGTGGTAGATGTGTCAGTGGTAGATATTCAGTGGTAGTTTTTTCAATGGTATATCTTCAAAATTGATAGTAGATATACTAAATTTATGGTAGATCTTTTTGAACAAATAGTAGATCCACACTTTACCATGTTTTCTCACAATGTTACATAGAAAATGATTTACTATAATAAAACATTTAACTTGTTACAAACATAATAAACATGATTTTTGTTCATTAAAATAATGAGGTTCTAAAAATCTCCACCTTTTTATGATAAAAAATCATGGAATTTATAACAATGTATATAAAAACAAATACAAAAATAAGTATAGATAAATGTGATGAATATCTAGCTTAACATGTCAAATTATGAATGTGATAATTACCATCCTAAATATTATTCAATAGAATAATCCTCCTTTTTGGAATATCAAAATGATAAGGAAAAAAATAAAGGACAAGTAAAGATAGATCGAGGAACAACTGAAAATATTTATTAGATATAATAATCAAAGATTTTATTTTAAAAAATAATAAAATGGAAAAATTAAAATAACTATTAAAGACTAATTAGGATCTGAACTACTCTCATCTCAATGGGTATAAGAGACTTCTGGTTGTTTTCCTTTGCTAGTGACAAGAGGTATAAAAGTGTAAGTTGAGGGTGTAAAAGCATCTTGAGGAAGATATCAAATCATGACAAGCCTAAGAGGTTGAACAATATCAATTGGTTTTATGTCAAAAGGTTGAAAATGAGCAAGAAGGGGTTCTAAGAATGGTGGAGAAGTTAGAGCAGACATGGGTATAGCTTCAGGTTTTACTACTGTAGTCCTAGAGGCATACAAAAATAGATTTATCAAGTTAATAAAATATGTAATGATGTTGTGACCATGCTCCATTTCCATGAAGAAATCCTTCTTCACATCTATGAAAAGCTTGAGAAAAGGGGACAAAACCTTTATCTAATTCAATTTCTCTTTGAATTCCCTATTCACAAGAGGAATCCTTAGATTCTCAGCAAGAAACACAAAATTTTAATTGATCTCATTATTGGTATATTTTCTACAAAGGTAGTATTTAATGGATTTAGTGATAGTCTCTCTATCACTCCTATAATCATTCAAGAACTCTCTAACTACTCTATAAATATTCTCTCCATGTGAATTTATCTAATAAATCTATTTTGAGTGAGATGTAGACAGATTATCCATGATAGAATTCATCTATTCTCTAACAATGGATCAAATATCATCTGTATCAACCAAAGAAGCAGGAGATGGAGTACTATAAGTAGAAGCACTGACAATAGATAAAGACGCCAATATCTCAAGAAGTGATGTATGGACTTCATCAAATCTCTCCCTTATATCTTTAATGATGGATTTGAATTCCTCCATATCATTTTCCATATTTTCCTCTCAATATCATGTTTTTTCATTTTCATGATCATTTTAGGATAGATATAAGAGATCACTAACTAAAATATAGACTTGGAATTAGATTCACTTAGCTTGGTTCCTTGAGAAGGTGTGGATCTAAGAATCCTACTAATATCTGAAAGAATAATTACTCTAAAATCATCTAGATCATCCTTAGTAACATAATTAGAAGGTATAGGAGATGAAATACTCTCTTGTATAGGAAAGGTAGCCCCTATATTTCCAAATTTAGCAGTAGGAACATCAGAGGGAAAGGATTCCAACTATCCAGTCTCAGATAACTATTCTACTATATACCCCTTATGATATTTCCCATTGATAGGGAGAGAAAGTACACTATGATCAAGTGGAATGCCATGGTCATCATCACCATCATCATATTATGATTCTAATTTAGAATTCTCAATCCCTAGATGATAAGATACTGGTGATTTTCTTCTCTTAACAGGTGTTATATCCTCATATTTATCAAAACCAACATCTTCATCCTCAATCTCAAAAGATACTAGCTAAATTTTCCCACTTCATGAACCCTAACCTTATAAATCCATTTGAATATCTCTATGAATAGATCCTTTCCAAAAAAAATGTTTTGAGCATAATCTCTAAGTGAGTGATGTGACCACTCTCTTTCATCTACATTACCACCACCATTAGCATTAAATCCATTAGATCCATAATAAACTTCAACCACTTCTCTTAATCTCTTATAAGTACTCACAAATTGTTCTTCACCCGATACCTTAGTCTCCTCAATTTCTTCATCTTAAATTATAAAACTTTATTTAGTAGGAAGTCAAAGAGATAGACTAATATGTCCATACACAACTAAAAAATGAATTATTCTCAATGATTCATTTGCGATGAGATCCCATCGTAAATGAACCACTGTTGAAAATGGCATCGAAAAAATAGATTTTTTCAATAGCCCATCACAAAAAAATATTTAAGATGGGTTCATATCCAATAATAAATAAAATTTCTTAGTATATAAAAAAGATCTTTTGTGATGGGAATATTAACCCATCACATATACTTTTGTGTGACGAGACGATTCACCCGTCGCAAAAAAGTAAAAAAAATCGAAACAATATAAAAACAAACAATTTAAAACTGTAAATATATGAATTAATAAAATATTACATAAAATATGTTCATTCATATGTTTATCAAAATAAATGTGACCAAAAAAATATGTGAATCATTGAGGGGAGGGTCATCTAGAAGAGTTAGTGGAGAGAACTTCATCCCTAAACCCTGAGTCATCCATTGCATGTACTCCATCAAATACTCATGATGCTTCTCCTTACATTAAAAAAATACCATCTATCTATTACTTCTTATGATTAATAGATCTCTTCCTAATCCATACAGATGGTCTCTATAAGCTCACACTAACCTCACAACTACTCCTCACACTGCACTGTTGCTCTGATCCTTAGTTTCAATCAGATTTCCATCCCGTTTCTAAGAATTCGTGGCCTCATATGACTCATTCAATTTCAATGTAAAATTAAAATAGTTAAAATATCATTTTCAATTAATTTTAAAACTAAAAAATATATACTAACCACAATCTGACACTATCAACCACCCGTAATCTCTCAAGTGCCAGGATCTCTGTACACCCTATTATAAACATCGAACTCCATAATATCAAGATGTTCGACTGCCTATATGAGTATAAAATAAATATATTACATTTAAAGTTATATAAATTATTAAAAAATATATGTACCATATGTCGTCAATGCATAATGAATGTATGATTACAAGCTCAATGAGTCACATTCTTCCTGCCATAGTTCTACTGACCTAATGACAAATTTGGACATGGTTGGCACAAATTGATCATTTCTCATCATCTAAAGATTATAAATTCTAATATTTACACATTTTTAGTAATTTGTAATATATTTTATTAATTTATATTAAATTATACTAAAAATTAGCGGTAATTAGTGGTAATTAGAAATAATTACCCCTAATTACTGATAAATTTTAGTATAATTTAATATAAAATAATAAAACATATTAAAAATTACTAAAAAGCTTTAAATCATGTATTTTACAACATTTACGTGATGAAATCAATTTGTACTAACCAGGTCTAAATTTTTCATTGCTCGTCACCTGAAAATTAATGACCTATTTTATTTTCACTTTTCTAGTAATTTATACTAAAAAATACTAATATTTACTAAGTACTACTAATTTCCACTAATTATTAACAATTGAAACTAATTATCACTATTTATTACTAATTATTTCAAAAAAAATACTAATCATCTGAAATTTTTAATATTTATAGTGATTTATCACTATTTTTTACTAATTACCACTATTTTTTACTAATTACTAATATTTTTTTACTAATTATAGTGATTTAATGTTCATTTTTACTAATCTTTACTAAATACCTATAATTTTTACTAATTTTGACTCATTAACACTAATATTTGATAATTAAAGTGATTTACCATTAATTTTTATTAATTAATACTAATTTTCACTAATTATAGTGTTTTAACGTAAATTTGTACTAGTAATTTTTACTAATTTTTACTAATTACCACTAATTATTAATAATTAAATTAGTTTACCATTAATTTTTACTAATTACTTCTTATTTTTTACTTATAGCGGTTTACTACTAAATTTTAATAATTGTTAATAATTACAACTAATTTTTAATAATTAAAGTGATTTATTGATAATTGTTACTAATTACTGCTAATTATTACTATTTATAATGATTTAAAGTTCATGTTTTCTAATATTTACTAATTGTCACTAATTTTTAATAATTTTTACTAATTACCACTAATTTTTAATAATTATAGTGATTTACTATTAATTTTTCCTAATTATTGCTAATTTTCACTAATTATAGTGATTTAACATTTTTTTTTCTAATTTTCTATTATATTTTACAAATTTTTACTAATTATCACTAATTTTAATCAGTTATAGTAATTTACAGAAAAGTTTTACTAATTACAACAAATTTTTAATAATTATTGGGATTTACCAATAATTTTTACAAATTACCGCTAAGTTTTTATAATTACCATTAATTTTTACTAATTATAGTGATTTAATGATTATTTTTATTAATATTTACTAATTACCACTATTTTCTAATTTTTAGTAATTACCACTAATTTTAATAATTATAGTGATTTAGAACATATTTTTACTAATTATACTAATTTTACGTTACTTTTTACTAATTAATGTTACTTTACTACCAATTTTTACTAATTTTTAACAATCACCACTAATATTTAATAATTATAGCGATTTATAGTTAATTTTTACTAATTAATGCTAATTATTACTAATTATACTAGTTTACCAGTGATTTTCACAAATATTTACTAATCATCGCTAATTTTTACTAATTTTTAGTCATTAATAATAATTTTTACTAGTCACCTGTTAATTTTACTATTTTTTAGTCATTACCACTAATTTTTACTAATTATTGTTCTTTACCAATAATTTTTACTAATTACGGATTATTTTTACTAATTTTTAGTTATTACCATTAATTTAAAATAATTATAGCGATTTATCACTAATTTTTACTAATTACCATTAATTTTTACTAATTGTAGTGATTTAATGTTCTTGTTAACTAATGTTTACTAATTATCGCTAATTTTTAATAATTTATACTAATAACACTAATTTTTAAAAATTATAGTGATTTTTCATTAATTTTTACTAATTACTACTAATTTTTATTAATTATAGTGGGTTAACACTCATTTTTACAAATTATTATTTTTTATTAAAAATTAATCCAAATTATTATTACTTATTACTAAGATCTATAAACAATTATGAAGGTATTTTAATTAATAATATTTATTTATCAATTATGAGTAATTACTATTAATAACACCCACTCACTGATAATTAAAACTAATTATTATAAATTAAAACTATTTACTTTTAATTAAAAACATTACTACTAATTAAAAATAAATATTTCTAATTTAAAATAACTACTACTAATTATAAATAATTACTTCTAATTAACACTTATTACTACTAATTAATAATATTAAAACCTAATATAAAATAAAATTAATAAAATAAATATTAAAAACACTACATAAATACCTCAAAAATGAAGCTTTTGGGCGATGCAAACCTCAAAATTTTATTCCCAGTAAAAAATTAAACTTTTAATAGAGAAAAAGAAGAAAGTTGAGCAGGGGAGAGCTCAAATAGAGAATAAAGGGAAAAAATTCAGGGGGTATATGTAGGTTAGATTAGTAGTGGTGAAACTATTTTTGATGGGTACCATTGCAAATAGTTCCCACCATAAATAAATGAGACGATAGTTAAAATGTTATTTGTGATTGGTACTATCATAAATACTCACCTGCTGAAGGATTATTTGCGACATGAATCTTCTCTTGTCACAAATAACTTTAAATGACTAAGGGTATTTTCAACCATCATAGATACCCTTTCCCACATTGTGGTGGGAAGCTATGCCAAAAGTAGTTGTGATGGGTACCTTCTCACATCGCAAATAAGTGTTTATTTAATATTATTTGTGATGTGATTCGAATCTCGTCGCAAACGGTCTTCCGACATGGACTATTTACAACAGGTGACGAGCCCATCGTAAATACTGATTTCTTTTGTAGTGATAGGAAACAATTGGTATTTTGACCATATCAGGGACACTACCATCCTCTATTGAAAAAACCAATTCTTCTTCTCTAACTCTGGATTCTTCCTCCTCTACTTCCTCATCAGAGGAATAAACCACAACTTCATCTGACTCCAAACCAGGATGAGCAATGTTTTTATGTCTGGAGCGGTGCTGGATAGGGTTGAGATTCTCATATATCTTATCATTTTCAGCCACCCATTTCTTCAACCAAGGATTCCAAATTATTTTCATTCTTTTATTAGTAAACTATCTTAAAAAGATACCACCACAACTAATTAAATCCTCTTCATCTGTAGGCACAAGATCTTTAGATTCCAACATATCCAAAATAAACATAGGGTAAATCAAGGAATTATATATAGATGAGGACTTTCTCATATTCATCATGTTGGGCATCAAATATCTACAAAGATTTATCATATCTCCTCTTTTTATATGGAATAAGAAAAACACGTCCTGGTACCTCATGGTGCTAAAATCCTCTTTCCTGGGAAAAATCATGTGTAGGATAAATTTAAACAACAGTCGATATTTCCAATCAAGTTCTAAAATAGTGGGCCTTCTCACAACAACATTACCAGTCTACTCTAACATGGAATCCTCATATATGAAAAACTCACTATTACTTGGAATGGAACCTTGAAAATCATCATAAATACCTCTAGGAGGTACATTGATACATCTAGCCCATTATTTTGAAGAAAACATCACTTATTTTCTATCGATCATACTTTTAATAACATCTTTATTCTCACTAAAATCATACCATGCATGTCGATAAAACTAATGAACCAACCTATAATAGAAGGGTCAGTCATTCCTTGAAAACAATTCAGTCCATCCTTAAACCCGAATCACATTTAGCACTAACAATTAGCTCAAAAGTAACCACTCAACATTTATCTCCTTTTCAAACAACAACAACTTGATTTGAGAGTTGTGGGTACTTTGATTCAGTAGGATCAGTCTGACCAGATTCACCTCATGATTTCATCAAGGTACGTGACCCTTCAGAAGATGAAATTGAGGCATGTTTCACTCTCCCCATCTTAGCATTGGTTCGAAGGGAGAAGGGGGAATGCAAGGAAGGTTTTAGGTAGAGGGGGGAAAAGTAAGAAGAAAATTTTAAAGGATCCGCGAGCAAGAGGGTTCTCAAAATCTGATTAAAAGTCAATTTTATCATTTAGGGATTTATAATAATAAAATATAATAAAATGTCTATAAATAAATCTAATAAGAATTTAATTGCAGAAAACAAGAGGAGTATAAAACTCAAGTGGTAGATCTCTAACATTGGATCACCAATGGTAGATCACCAATGACCAATCACCAACATTAGATCACCAATAGTAGATCACTAATGGTATATCACCAAGGGTATATCACCAATGGTAGATCACGGATGGCAGATCATCAATGGTAGATCACCAACAGTAGATCACCAGCAATAGACCATCCATAAAAATAAAATCTAAAGATAAATAATTAATCACTGGTTATCATTCCTAGTTCATGTATGATATAGATTAATCTCTCAAAATTCAAAGGCTTCATAAATAGACCAGCAAGATGATGTTCAGTTCCAATGAATTCATGGGTTATGTCACCTTTTTGGAAATAAACTCTCAAAATGTGATGTCTTATATCAATATGTTTTTACTAGAGTGAGATACATGATTATTAAAAATATTTATCACACATGTATTATAAAAATTTATAGAGACATATTGAAATTGATATCCATAATCTAGTAAAGTGTGTTTCAACAACAAAATCTATGCACAATAACTTCTTGCAGTTATATACTTAACCACAGTAGTAGAATGTTCAACAAATTTTTTCTTTTTATTACTCCATGAAACTAGTGACATGTCTAAAATATGACATGTTCCAGAGGTTCTTTTTTTATCTAATTTAAAACCACCAAAATCATCATCAGAATAACTTACTAAATCAAATGTTGGTCCTCTATGATAAAATTTTCCTAAATTGGTTGTGTACTATAGGTATTTTAAAATAATTTTGAAAGCAATTAAATTTTACTATTTAGAATTAGTTTGAAAATGGGAACACCTACATACACTGAACATAATATTCAGTTAGCTAGCAGTTAAATATAGTAAACTTCCAATCATACCTATATAATTGGTTTGTTAAACTTATTTTTTGGTTTCATCAAGATCAATTATATAGGCTTTACTCATGGGAGTATCACTACTCTTTGTGTATCCATATAAATAAAATTAAAATATATCTGGTGTAATTTAATTTAAAATAACTCCATCTTTATTTTGAAAATTTTGAAAACCAGTAAATAATTTTAACTCACCCATCAAACTCATTTAAAATTCACTTTGTATCATTTTTGAAAAATTATTAAAAAAATAATTTCTAGATTACATGAAAATTATATCAACAAGATAATTTTTTACTATTAAAACATCTATTGAAAATCTGTTTATAAATCAAGTTGGTCCAACTATGAATTTTGAAAAACCTTTGTAAAATATAAATGATCTTATCCTATCGTAATAAACTCTAGGATCTTATTTTAAACCATATTAATATTTTTTTAATTTTAAAACATGATTTTGAAAATGAGGATTTTGAAATCCAAGGGGTTGTTTGACAATAATATCCTCAAATATATAAAAATTTAGGAATTCACTCTTAAAATACATCTGATATATTTTTAAATTCAAATGTGTTGCATAGGTGAGTGGTATTTTAATGGATTAAAGTCTAGATATTGGGTTAAAGGTTTCCTCATAGTCAATACTCACTTCTTGACAATATACTTGTGTAACCAATCAAGCATTGTTTATAACTATGGTCTCTGACTCATCAACTTTATTCCTAAATTCCCATTTAGTGCCAATGGTCAGAATGATTTTAGGCATATCCACTAGTTACAAAACTATATTTCTTTAAAATTGATTGAGTTTTTCTTGCATTCACATTACCCATAATTTATCATTAATTTCATCATTGATGTTCTTAGTTTCAAGCTATGAAAATAAAAATTTATGTTCAACTTGATTTCTAATAGAAGATCTAGTTTGTGTTCCCCTATCCAAGTCTCTAACTAAATAATCTAAGGAATGGTATCTATGAGTTATAACAATTATAGTAAAATAAGGGCTTGATATTTCGTTATCCTTTATAGGTTTGAATTTTGGTATTTTATCATAAATGGAAGACTTTTCTACTTATTTCACAAAATTTTTAGAAGGTTTGGAATTTATATTCAGATTAGACAAATCATCTTCAAGGTTTTCTAAATAAGTATTAGACTCATGTGGATATATTTAATCAAATTTTAAATGTATAGATTCCTCTATAGACTTTGTTCTTTTATTAAATATTCTATATGTCTTACCAATTGTTGAATATCCAATGAAAATTCCTTCATCACTCTTGGAAGAAATTTTTTAAGGTTTATCTTATGTACTAAGAATAAATACTTTGCAACCAAAAAAACTAAAGTAATTAACCATTCTTTTTCTTCCATTCCATTATTTATATGGGGTTTTCTTTTAAAGTTATAAAAACTCTATTGATTATAAATCTGACTATATTCATATCTTATACCTAAAAATAAATAGGTATATTATACTCATTGATCATGGTTCAAGAAATTTCTTGAAGGGTTTTATTTATTCTTTATACTACACTATTATGCTATGGCTTTTTAAGAGTATAATATTTATGATTATAGCTACATTGTGATCATAATGACTTAAAATCATGATTTTCAAACTCAAAGCCACGATCACTTCTTAAGATCTTAACTCTAATTCCACTAAGATTTTATATAGATTTATAATACTTAGAAAAATAGATATAAGATTCAATTTTGTAATCTATAAGGAATACCCAAGTTTATCTAGAAAAGTCATCTACTGGAAGAAAACACGGTGCTTCCCATTTAAACTAGAAACCTTAGAAGGTTTAAAAAAATCCATGTAAACCAAATTTATTAGTTGAGAATTTGAAACTTATTTCTTTTATTTGAAAGATATTTTGGGATGTTTCCCTTTTTGACAAGTGTTACAAATATTATCATTTGGGGATTCTCGTCTAGGTAGGTCCTTGACTAATATTTCCTAACAAACTTTCTAAGTGAATGAATATTGAAATGGACTAGTCTCCTATTCCAAATCCAAGACTCTTTGTGAAAGGAACTTAGACGGGAAATGTTTTGAGAAAACAATGAATCCAAATTAAAATCATATATATTTTAATTTCTTAAAGCAGTGAAAACTAATGAATTTTTAGAATCAAATTATTTTCTATCATCATTTTCAAACATAACATGGAAACCATTAACACACAACTATGAGATGCTAAGTAGATTATACTTTAATCCTTCTACAAATAATTTTTTTGAAATTATAATAGTGCTAGAGTTAGCTATTTGACCAAGTCCAATTATTTTTCCTTTGGAATTGTCACTGAAGATGAGATGCCCACCATTAACCTTGATTAGGTTCTTGAAACTTGAATAGTACACAATCATGTTTCTAGAGCATCCACTGTCCTGATACCATAAGTTGTTTCTATATATTTTAAAGTAGGTTTCCTATAAAATAGATTTAAACCAAAAATGACTTTGATACCCATGTTTTTCTGGGTCCTGAGATGTTAGTAATAAGAGATTTTGAAATCCATAATTGTTTAATAGGTTTATTTTAGGGTGATCGATGATTGTTAGAAATAAAAACATTATTGGTTCCATAATAATAGGAAGTATTCACTATATTTATTGAAGTATAACTTGAAATAAAATTAATCTTATTGATCTTTATCTATCCAGATTGGTATCCAATTTATGTGGTATACTTAAGTGCGGTTTTCTTTCCAAGAATATACCATAAGGATTAGGTCAAGCCCCTTTATTAAAAAAAGAAGAAAAAGACATCAGAAACCCCTTTTAAAACTGGGTAAGGGAAAACCCATTACATGCCCATGGGTCCAAAGGGATTAGCCCCCTGAAAGCAGAGAGGGATAACCCATTATATTCTCGAAGGTCAGAGATAAGTCAATGATCTGAGACCCAAGAGGGATAGAACCCAATACAAGTCTCTGATCCAAATGTCACATAGGAAAACCTTGGAAACCCTAAAAAACACTACCTTAAATTTTCCATTAGCTAGGTCTATCGCCGCCACCACAAACCCGCACAAGGTCGCCGCCGCAAATTTTTTTGAAATCAAACAGCCATAATCAAATCCATATTTGTGGACTGAGGCCATGAAGATCGGAAAACATCATATCATGATTCAACACATGCCGCTGGCTTTAAAGGGACCTCGGTTTGGGATTCATCAGATCTGAAAACGAAGCTTCTCCAGAACAGATCTTTTATTGTCTTAAGCGTTTGCATCGGCGCCTTCACCTCAATGGTGATATTTGGTAATTTGAGGCAACAAATCAGCAGCTACACGAGACAGGACGTCTGGCCGTCCGCCTGACCGCATCGCCCTACCGCCAATCACGCCACCGTCAGCCGCCATCACACCGCCATCACCCCACCGTCGCACCACCAGTTGAGAAGTCGCCCCTGCCTCCTTGTGTCTCCAACCCAGACCCCCCACTAAAGGAACTCGACCGCGCAAGAGTCGAGTACCAGAGATCTGGAAGAAACCGGACTGCCAACGCACCAGATCTCCAGATTTGGATCAAATCTGAAGCCGCAAGGCTGACCGTCCCTGCCCGAGTCCGAGCCTGAAGCCACCAATGAGATCCCACGCTGCTCGCAACGCCGCTGACCGAGACAAGACCACACCTTTATCGTAGCTCGGAGCCCTGCAGTGACTCACCACCGAGGAAGACACCGCCTATCACCAGCCGAAGAAGCTGAAGAAGCTGAAGCGTGAACCCCAAGGGATTGAAACCCTAATCGTTGAGAGCTCTCAGCTGAAGCCGAGATCCCCCCTTTCCAAGATCTAGGTTAAAGAACTTTTTTCATTTGTCAATTTTTTTAGATAATTTATTAAATGTTCATTTGATAATTTTAGTTCATTATTTTATGTTAGAAATTGATCAATTTTATGCTTCTCTATACTAAGATTTTATTTTAAGTGAGCAGACAAGTCATGTTTCTTCTTTAAATTTTTTTATTTATCTTTAAGTTCATTGAATGTTTTCTCCAATATATTACAGTATTGAAACATTTATTTACATAATTTTTTTATTAACTATTTCCATTTTTAGAAAATCTCAAATTAGAAAGAGGTGATGTAGAAAAAAATATTATATACATTAGATGTGTTTTTCATAAAACTCATAATGGCTCTATCATGATTTTTCTCTCTTCTTGAGTATGTATCAATTTAACTATCTTCTGAAGCACTCTAATATTCTTTCATACATTTCTTATAACTATTATCTATATCCTCAAAATTGTTCATGAAATTTAACTTAAGTCAGTAGGCTTTGATATGACCGTTTCTCTTCTATTTATAACATACTATTTCATTTTTGGTATCATCCTTTTTCCATAAATTTCTTTATTTACCTCTATTTTTATACTTTCCTTTGTATTTTAGTTTCTTAAAGAATTCACACATGATATATCTTATTTAATCTTTCATTTTTTCTTCAAGTCAGAAATCTTAAGGGATACAAACATCCTCATTGGTTCATTTTATTCTTCTCTATTCACTCTGAGTCCCTTTTCATACATCATGATCTTTACTATCAGCTATTTAATAGGCAAATTACTTATATTTCATGACTCTCAAATTGACACTAACATTCCTCCCCATCTATCTGGTAAATATCTCAATCAGTGCATCACATTTTCTTTATCACTAACTAGTTTCTAGAGTGAATGATTCATGCTCACTATCTCATTGAACCTGATATAAATTTTAGAAAATGATTCTTTAGGTTTCATTTTAAAGGTGTCATAGTTAATAATATATGTATTCAAATGCATTTATTTAACATTTGAAGTTCCTTAATGAGAAATATTCAATTTATCCAAAATCAAAAAAATAAGTGGTATAGGAAGAAATTTTATTAAACAATTCATCTCCAAAAGTAAAGTATAATGAATTCACAGCTTTACGGTTATTGTTATATAGTAATTTAGTATACTCCATTCATCTCTAGTAGTTTTAATTAGTCCATATTTATCCTCAATGACATTCCAAATTTCAGAAACCATGATTTCAATATGAATTTTCAGTTTAATAATCTATTGAGCATAATTGTACCATTAAAATAAGGAGGTCTATTAGTGGAAGTTCCCACTTATCTATTATTATCCATAATGATATAAATTTAAAATAAACCAAAAATTAAGAACTTTAAATTGAAACTAGATCATAGTAAAAGAATAATTTTAAAACCTTTTATACTAAATTTTGGTTGAAGTGAGTAACTCAAGATGGGGTAGAATAGAGCTCCCAATAAAAATTTCTGTTAAAATACAATTTAAAACTTAAATCCCCTAATTTCATAAAAAACACCCAGTTAATCAAAACCATTTAAATATATAATTTTATTTTTCAAATAGGTTCTCAAATCAGGATCAATGATCAGCAAGAACAATCTTTTAAATCAATTTAAATTTTATAACTAAAGTACTTAATTCAACACTCAATATAAAACATAGATTAAGATTAAATATCACAGTATTAGTTTTTTATTGATTATAAAACAGATATAGTTTAAAGAACATGAAATACTGAAATCAAAACTAAAAATATATAGTGGTGTTAAAACAAGGGGTTTGATCTCAAGCCAAGACATAATCTCCTCCACCTAGAAATCACCTATTACCAAGAAGTTTATTAAATAATAAACTTGATCCACAACCTAGATCAGGTTTTACAAATAATAGAAAACAAGGTTGTCTAGGTATAAATCCTCTTCCATAGTTGTATATTGGATTAAAAAACAACTATAGGTCACGTATGACCTCTTCCATGGTTTTTATAGTTATAAAAATGAATAAATTTGAGAAAGAGTGTTGGGAGCTCCTTAGTTTGGTACAAGAGATAGTGTGTATAGATAAACAAAGTAATTCAACACACAAATCTAATATAAAGTATAAACTAAAATATAAAATTAATAGAGATAGGAAAAAGTTATGTTTCTCAATCAAAAAAGATTTATATGCTCAGAGGTCCTGGAATTTTTCTTTGAAAGGAGCTTAAATAAGTTTCTCAGAATGTGTAGGAAAACAAAGTGTAGTGAAGGTGTAGAAATTCCATTTCTTTTCAGTTTGTCTATATCCCAAATTGATTCAGTGTATGAAACTATTTAATCACTATGAATGTGTTAATTTTATTATATATATTATACTCCACATGGATCCCATAATCCCCCCCACATACAAGTGGGGTGGGGGGGGGATTCTGTAGAATTTATATAGCTACTGGTCCAATTATACATTTGGCCCTGAATCCTCATATTAAGCACAAAACCTGGAAGGTATTACTTGGTGTTCAATAAATCCATGGTGTAGTTTAAGGATAATGATTCTTAAATCCCCATGGGGTAGTCTGCATTTAATTCCTTAAACTATATATTGGAATAATTAAATTTGAATAAGTTTGGACTGCAATAATAGGAGATTGGTGCTAGATCATTTAACAGTAGATCTATTTTTTGGAGTTGGTGCCCTAAAAACAACTTATGTGTACTTTATGGTAACTCATATTCATTTTTTGAATATTAATAAACTTTATATCATATCGGGATTGATCTTTTTCATAACATAGTATGTGATAATGTTCTGTGAGTATCCATCACGCTAAAAGGGAATAACAGTTCTCCGCTATAATGAGAACCCAGAAGTTCAATGACAGTATTCTTTTATATATATTCTATAGCTAGATGAAATCATTATAGGAACACAAATGATGTAGGATATTAGGGATAGAGACTCATAAGACTTTGAGTAACCTTCTCATGGTGTATTCCCTTTGGTAATATTGAGTGTGGGATATTATAACAATGAGACTTTCCAGTAGAAAATCCACATTTAAATGTTTCATTAGATGTTCATATCTACGATTGTGTGTATTTATCCTTATACTTTAATATTATTATTAATCAGTATTATAAGTCATGTACTTTGATGTATTGATGAAAACCATGATGACATATGTTCGCGTTGAGGTAGGATACATTGGGTGCATCATGAGAAATATTTCAATAATGAATAATGCAAGAAAGGATTTGTACCTTCTGGTCCCTAATAGAAGTTGATATCTTAGTCCCTTTTATAGAAATGATATATCCGAAATAAATCCATACACTTGGTGTTGTATAGGAAACTTTAATTTTCATAAAGTTAATGGAAGAGACATCGAGCACATGGGTTGATGGCATTGACATGTAATCTACTAGATTGGAGATAGCATGATAAAGGGATTATGTTATGAATTAAGAATCTTGATGAGGTATTATGTCATTTTCACATTAAATTATTTATTTAAGGGTTCCTTGGTGTGTTTATAGATACTAACCTTGGAATTTACACTTCTCCACCTAATGAAAATAGGAAAGAGGCATAGAGGGTCACCGACCAAGTGTATCTAGAATCCCGGTTAAATAATATATTGTTATTTATTATTTAACAAGTTGAATAAATATTATTCAAACACATGTTTTAATAATTATTCATGTTTTCTTGATCAAATATATTCCACCACCAATTATTCGAGAGAATATTATGTGAGAATAATATTTAATAAATATTTATTGTCTATTCAGTGAATATAATATTTATTTATTTACTGGTGAATAATGATGTGATGTTTATTTATTAAATAAATAAATAGTCATTATTCAAGGACTGATAAATATTATGGAGGAATGGAATATTGAGTTTAATGGTCTGGTGAGAAATAATATATATTGAATATTATTATAATAAATGATATTTATTTTAATTCACAAGTTTAGCACATATCGAGAAATAATAATAATATTATTATTATTATAGAAATGGGGTTCTGTTGGGATTATAGAAATAATAATGGTGATTGTGAAATTATTATTTTCAAACCCTAGTATTATTTAAACCCAATTATATAATTTTATTAAGAGAGTCAATTAATTTGTGTTGTGCACAATGAGATCTAAATAGAATTCTCTTAAATCCTATAGAGAGCTCCCTCTCCAAGAATGTTATCACGAACAAAGAGAGATACTCCTCCACCACCACTCTCAAGCCAACATATATTGAAGATAACCCTTCCATGAAGTGGTTCCTGGGAAATCAAAGGCGAATTACTCAATCATTAGGATCTTTTGTGCAAGCACTTAGATATTCCTACAGCAGTGTTTGGAGGTTTTTAGAAAACGTTTTGATAACCACTAGAGGGAATCTATTCTTGATTCCTACAAAGAAACTATGGTATGATGTAAAGACATTGTTAGATCCATCAATGAAGAAATAATTTCTCATAAAGGAATTATTTAATTTCTTAAATAAATTATAAATAATATGTGATGATCCTGTACTTTGGTTTGAGCATTTATCCATTTTCTATTTTTTGTATTCAATTAAATTGATCGTAGAATTCATCGCCATGTTAATATTGTATTAATCATCGATTATCACAAAATGAAAATTTTGGCAATCCCCGTATAATTCTTTTGTTGCATCAAAAACCTAAAAATAGTATTATAGAGGCCATATATTTATTTATAATTATTTAAATATTATTGATTGATTTACACACTTATCATCAGTTTTCAATTCCATTATAATAACACTTTAATGTAAATTTTGTGATCTACTTTCTTCCTCTCCATTTATCATAAATATAATCAAATCAATTAATTTTATGAACAAAATAGATTCAAAGATCTCATCTGGAGGTGCCAAAAAGTATGGCTGGATAACACAAGAGTACACACCATGTAACCCGGAGTTACACACCATGTACTAGTGTTTAATACACCATGAATTAATTTATAATTAATTTAAGCCATGTGAATTTGTTACATGTGGTGAATTTAATTATACACCACATGTTGGCCGGACCATCCTAGTGCATGGTTAGCTGGAGTACACACTATGTAACTTCCATACACGATGGGAAGTTCTTTAGTCATAAATGGGTCATGTATCCTCTTACATGACCTAACTGACTAGTGATCATGTAACTCATAGAACACACACTGTGCAGCTCATGTACATTCCATGTACTGCTATATTTTCTATGGCATGGTTACATTTCGAGTCCTTTGGCATGTATTGTGGATAGATGGTGATAAAAATGCACACCATGTAAACTACAATTTACATGTTGTGTACTTTTACCAAATTATGTATAAATAAAATAAAATTTATTATATTGTTTAAACTTTACCAATAGGTGTTTTGTGTGGTCATTAAGTTTATAGTACACACTTTGTGATGGGTTTTATATATAAATTTATAATTAATTTATATGTAATGTTTAAATCTGTATATCACGTATAAGTTGTATTACAGTTATCACTACTGGAAATTTAGTATATACCAATGGTTTAAAACCATTGGTAAATGTTGTATAACTGTTGGTAAAAATTATACCAACATTTTAGCCAACCGTTGTCAAGAAAATTGTGGGGATAGTCTTATACCAACGGGTTATGAAATAACTGTTGGGATAAGCCACCAGAAATCATATTATACTTCCCAACGGTTTGGAAACCGTTGCAATATATCTTTACCAACAGTTTCTTAGAACCATTGGTAAAGATGAACCAATAGGCCTTTACCAACGGTTTCTGAAAATCATTGGTAAAGATTGAGAATAACATACATTTACCAACAGTTGTAAACTATTGGTAAAGAATGGGTTTTTCAATTCTATACCAACGGTTTTGGAAACCATTGTTATAGATCCTGCAATTCACCCTGTCTAGAACTAAGCAACAGCTTCCCTCTGTGCATTTACCTACAGAATAATAAAAAATTCCATCTATGCATTTACCTACAGAATAACACAGAATTTAGAATACAAAATACCTATCATTCTATACCACTGGTCTATAAATGCAGTTCAGGTTTATAATGATCTCCCCCATTCAAAACCATAAAATATCATATTATGTATTATGATTGAATTTTACAATCTGTGTGTTGAGTTTCCTATAGACTATATCTTTATTATGGATCTATTATACAACCCCTAATTTGAGTTATTTCAAAATGGTATCACATGTTGATTTTATTAATGTACAACCTTTATGTCTTGGTTAATTCTCTCTTATTTTATATGTTATCCCATATAGGCATAAAGTAGATTAACCAAAGTCTCTTATGTAAGTTGTCAGTGAAACTTTCATTCTCTCAAAAGGTGATATAGGATGTAATTCTGATTAAAATAGGGATAAGATGGTATCTTTTAGAGAAGTTAAATGAAATGAGAATATCACAATATATTCTTTGTATTTATTATCAATAATGTGGAAAAATATACAAAATATTGGTATAAGATTTTTTTATTGGTATTGTAAAACAAATAAAAAGAGGGACATTAATGTTCTTATTGATTGGATTGTATTTATTATCAATGGTTTTGGCATGATATAGTATTGAGGAGTGAAATAATATATTGATGTCAAGGGGGGTAGGGGTTGTCCAGGGGGTTGGGGGTGCTGTCCAAGGGGGTAGGGGATGTCCACGGGGTGGGGTGTCCAGGGGGTAGGGGGTGTCTAGGAGGTTGGGGGGTTTGTCTAAGGGGGTAGGGTTTCTAGGGGTGGGGGGTCCAGGGGGTGGGGGAGTCCAGGGGTGGGGTGGTGTCTAGGGGGTGGGGCGATTCAGGGGGTTGGGGGGGCTGTCCAGGGGGTGGTTCAGGGGGTTGGGGGATGTCCAAGGGGGTAGGGGGTGTCCAGGGGGTGGGGTGGTGTCCAGGGGGTGGGGGGGAGGGGGCTATCCAGGGGGTAGGGTGGGCTATCCATGGGGGTGGGGGTGTCCAGGGGGTGGTGGTGTCCAGGTGGTGGGGTGGTGTCCAGGGGGTGGGGCCATCCAGGGGGTTGGGGGGCTGTCCAGGGGGTAGGGGTGTTTTCCATGGGGGTGGGGGTGTCCAGGGGTGGGGGGTGTCCAGGTGGTGGGGTGGTGTCTAGGGGGTGGGGGCCGTCCAGGGGGTTGGGGGCTTTCCAAGGGGGTAGGGGGTGTCTCAGGGGGTGGGGTGGTGTTCAGGGGGGGTTGTCTAGGGGGTAGGGGCCATCCAGGGGGTTGGGGGCTTTCCAGGGGGTAGGGAGTTATCCATGGAGGTGGGGGTGTCCAAGTGGTGGGGTGGTGTCCAGGGGGGTGGGGGGTGTCCAGGGGGTACGGGGTGTCCAGTGTGGTGTGAAGAATGTCCATGGGGGTGGCGGGGCTATCCAGGGGGTAGGGGTATCCAGGGGTGGGCATGCTATCCATGGGGGTGGCAGGGCTGTCTAGGGGGTAGGGGGTGTCCAGGGGTGGGTGGGCTATCTACGGGGGTGGCGGGGCTGTCCAGGGGGTACGGGGTGTCCAGGGGGGTGGGCAGGCTATCCACGGGAGTGGCGGGGCTGCCCAGGTGGGTAGGGGTGTCCGGGGGGTGGGCAGGCTGTCCACGGGGGTGGGTGGAATGTCCACAGGGGTGGGGGATTTCCAAGGGGTACAAGGTGTCTGGGGGTGGGTGGGGTTGTCCAGGTGGGGTATATGGTGTCCAGGGGGTGGGTGGGCTATCTGCAGGGGTGTCGGGACTGTCCATGGGGTAGGGGTGTCTAGGGGGGTGGGTGGGTTTTCCACAGGGGTGGGGGGCTGTCCACAGGGGGTGGGGCTGTCCAGGGGGGTGGGCGGGCTGTCCACAGGGGTGGCGGGGCTGTCCAGGGGGTATGGGGTGTCCAGGGGGTGGGTGGGCTGTCTACGGGGGTGGGGGGATGTCTAGGGGGTACGGGGTATCCAAAGGGTGGGTGGGACTTTCCATGGGGTACGAGGTATCCAGGGGTGGGCAGGTTGTCCACGGGGGTGGCGGGGCTGTCCAGGGGGGTAAGGGGTGCCCAGGGGGTGGGTGGGATGTCCATGGGGGTGGGGGGGATTTCCATAGGGGTAGGGGTGTCTAGGGGGTGGGCGGGCTGTCCATGGGGGTGGTGGGGCTATCGAGGGGGGTAGGGGTGTTCAAGGGGGTGGGCGAGATGTCTACGGGGGTGGGCGGGCTGTCTACGGGGGTGGGGGCTGTCCAGGGGGTGGGGTGCCCAGGGGGTGGGAGGGATGTCCACTGGGGTGGGAGGTCTGTCCACATGGGGGTTGGGGGTGTCCATAGGGGTTGGGGGTGTCCACGGGGGGTTGGGGTGTCCATGGGGGGGGGGGGGGGTCCACGGGGGGTTGGGGTGGGCGGACTGTCCATGGAAGTGGGGGACTGTACAGGGGGTGGGGGGCTGTCAACGGGGGTGGCGAGTCTATCCAAGGGGTAGGGGTGTCCATGGGGGTGGGCGGGGTTGTCCAGGGGGTACAGGTTGTCCAGGAGGTGGGCGGGCTGTCCACGGGGGTAGCGGGGCTATCTATGGGGTAGGGGTGTCCAGGGGGTGGGCAGGCTATCCATGGGGCCGGGGGAGTGTCCATGGGGGGAGGGGGTGTCCATGGGGGTGGGCGGGCTGTCCACAGTGGCGGGCGGGCTTTCCATGGGGGTGGGGGCTATCCGGGGGGTTCGGGGTGTCCAGGGGTTGGGTGGGGCTGTCTAGGGGGTACGAGGTGTCCAGGGGGTGGGCAGGCTGTCCACGGGAGTGGTGGGGTTGTCCAGGGGGTAGGGGGTGTCCAAATGGGTGGGTGGGATATCCACGAGGGTGGGGGATATCCATGGGGGGAGGGGCTATCCAGATGGTGGGTGGGCTGTCCACGGGGGTGGCGAGGCTGTCCAGGTGGGTATGGGGTGTCCAGGGGGTGGGTGGGCTGTCCATGGGGGTGGCAGTTCTATCCAGGGGGTATGAGGTGTCCAGGGGGGTGGTCAGGGCTATCCAGGGGGTACGGGGTGTCCATGGGGTGAGCGGGCTGTCCACAGGGGTTGCGAGGCTGTCTAGGGGGTAGGGGTATCTAGGGGGTGGGTGGGCTGTCCACGGGGGTGGAGGGGCTGTCTAGGGGAGGGGTGAATCAATCATAGGAAATCATCAAGTCAAGTTTTATTATTTATAGATAAAAAATAAAGATAATGTGACCTACCTAATCACACATATATTTAGGCACAACAAATCAATAAACATCAAAGGTCAGTAATATCATTCAAAAATGTAACAGATCAATCTGTCCCTCATCACCATCACTATCATCACCGTCATCATCAGCCTCACCCTCATCCTCATCGTCATCCCCATCATTATCCCCTCCCTGTTCAACACCCTCCTCCTTTCCCCCGTACTCATCCTCAGCCTCCTCATCGCCATCCTCCTCCACCTCGGCCTCCTCATTGCCATCCTCCTCCGCCTCGTCCTCCTCCTCTCCCTCCTCCTTCACCTCAGCCTCCTACTCGCCCTCCTCCTCCTCTGCCTCAGCCTCCTCCTTTCCATCGTCTCAACCACCAATAGAACTTCCACCTGGTGAACCATATATAGAAAACATCAATGAAATATATTCATCATAAGCTCTACTGACCTCTGGTGGAAGTGTTGAACGTAAAACTTCCATCAGTTTCATAAATGCAGTGTTTTCCCTAGCAGACTGTTCTACCATCTCTGTGGCCCTTTTTTCAGCATGTTATTATTATTCTTTAACCTACTAGAACTCGGTGTCACTAAAAATCGTACCTGAGGAGGTACAATGCCTCGTCGAAACTATACTCTTCCCAGGTCGGCAGCATACTCTACCAGGGTGCTCATCTCCCATCACCTAATGTAAGTGATCGTTTGGCCCAAAATTGTCAGGTTCCTGGGCATCAAGGTCCTCTAAAAATCTTGTTACAAATATAAATATATTATTAAGTTACAAAATAGAGATTAAATTTTTAAATCTATAAAATTAACCTTACAATCTGATGCTGATTCGATTCATTAACCGTACTTCCATCTTTCTTCCTTCTACTCGAGAAAAACAGTTTTGCTCGAGGCACATGTCCTTCTATATTCAATTTATGCCTCTAAAATGGCATTGAATTTAGGAAAAAATAATTAAAAATAGGATAAAAATAATTAATTTCATAACTAAAATTATATAACAACTTTATCAATTGAATAAATTATGGAGGAAGCAATAGAAATTGCAAGTCGTAAAGAAAAATTATAAACTGTCATACCTGCTTCCTCTCATGATCTGACATCGTAGTACATCCCAATGTGTGGAGGTATTTTTTAGCATCAATGTTTTTTTATTTCTTCTGGATGATTCCTAAATAAAATTCAATAATTATTATTAACAAAAAAACATGAAAATTTTCATTTAAATACATTTAATGTGATTAATACCTTAAACAGGCTAGTTGTCCAATGAGTAACCATCTGTCGATACTATTCTAATAGACAATCATCCATGACAGGGATTACCTCTAACTCTGTGCCAACTCTAGCACACCATCCAATATACAACTTGTGCTTATAATCTCTCCAAATCTCACATAAATCCTTTAGACGTGCTGGTCGTGCACCCTCACCATCGGGGAAATTAAACCGAAGCTGACACCAAAATATTAATTCATATAAATACAAAAAATAATATATTGCATTAAATGCAACAAATTTTTTTACCCATATCTCTGTCCAATATTTATCCTTGACTTTATTTGGAAATTGTCTCCATGAGAGCGGGATGACATGAATGATGTCAGAGTATTTGGAAAGCGTTTCCAAAAAACTCCAACATTGATGCCCTAATTTTTTAAGAATTTGACTATCTTCATTATAGTCTACCATAAACTGCATGTAGAGGTTCCACAATGCACGCATGCGTGTACGCCCTTGCCCTCGCCTCCTATCAGTAGATGTATTTGTTATGAAATAAAAAATAAATTTTATCAATACATGTTATAACGAAAATAAATAATGCTGTAAAAATTTGTTAGGGTTGTATAAGTATACCTGTGGTAGTCTGATCAATGGGCGCTGCTGGATCCGCAAAAACTGAAGGAACACCCTGTACAGGTGGAGTGGGTCTCAATGTATGCTCTGCAGGGACAGACTCTGGCAGAGCAGAAGTCAAAGAAGATAGAATATAAAAGCCCAGAGAGAAGGAAGCATAAGTAAAAGAATATGACAGGGATGAATGATTGAATGCTGGATGGGGAGTGGTAATCATCCTCAGATATGGTACATATGGGTGAGGAGGCTTATAAGTAAAGGGAGGTGAAAACATGAGAGGCCTAAATATCCCATGTGTCCCTAATGACACATCGGGATCAGAATATGGTATGGATGGTATGTTAGTGGGAGGGGCAAGGTCTAATATGGTACACCGACCAGATCGTCTAGCTCTCGTACCACCCCCCCTCATACGAACACCCTGAGTACTGGGACCACTACTTGGATGCTCATCAAATAACTGTTTCTCCATTGATTCCAATACATATGGTTCATAAAAAACTTGTTTTTTCATGGATTCCAATACATATGGTTCATCGGTAGCAAGAGTACGAGTCATATCAATTACTCAAAATCCAAAATCATCAATAAATGTGCCCTGCCTCGTCATCAAATCAAACCATTTTCATTTCATCATCATGACTCATCCATGAGAATAATAATCCAATATTATTATTTATTCAACGACTCCATAATAACCTATATTTTCAAATCACGGTCAACTATCTGATGCACTAGCATAACAGTTTGTTGTGGAAGTAACCATAACACCACCATGTTGTGTTTTTGTGTTATTTTCTCGTTCAGTGATAATAAATCTATACCCATTGATAACAATTGATTTACAGTCACGAATCACAGTATTAGGACCAAAATCCAAAGATCTTATTTCCTCAGAGACAGAGTCAACATGAAAACTCAATACCTGAAATATAAATGAATATTAAACTTAATTAAATATTGTTTTAATTATTTTAAATAGTAGTATTATTACCTTCAATTTTAACCAAGCAGAAAACTCTTTTCTATGCAAAGTCTCCCTCCTTATCAAAGATAAATAATGATGTTTTCTATTTATCATTGCTTTATGTTTCCTTTAGATAAAAATAGGAACAGTTTAATATATATATATATATATAATATATACATATTCTATTTACTTACAAGATGTAGTCATCGAACAAATCACAGTTGAAAAAAATTGTGCGATGTGCCATCTCCCGCTCTTCAAGGATTAATGTCGTCAATGTATATGATCCCGGAATTCATCCTGTTTGAGGAAGTGATGGAAAATGGGTTCAATTTTCTCATACTATTCTTCTTCGTTTCTCATTGGTCTGTTCATTCTTTTAGTAAGATAAGACAAATACATAGAGCAGAAATCCATACATTCTTGAGCCAAGTAACCATTCACGATAGAACCTTCGGGATAATTCCTATTACAGAAATAAGAATTTCATGTGTACATATTTCTTTCAGTTGGATACATCCAACAAAAAGAAATAGGTCCTTTGAGAAGTATTTCAGTTGGAATATGGATAGTCAGATGCAACACGCATGTGAAAAATGATGAAGGAAATATTTTCTCTTACTCAGACAAAATTAATGGGGCATCTGCCAACATTTTTTGCAAGAAAGACTTGGACAACTTCTTAGCACAAATATCTCTAAAAAAATGTCACAACCGAATAAAATCCACCCTTACATTATTGGACAAAATATGATGAATTTATATTGGAATCAACTCATGCAGAAGGATGTGATAATCATGAGTATTCAACGATTTTAGCTTCAACTCTCTTCTGTTGACCTGTTTAGATATGTTGCTTGAATAGCCATCAGGAACTTTAATAGTCTCTAGAACCTCCAGAAATTTCTTTTTTTCTGTAGGTGTCATCACATAAGAATCACATGTAACTCATTTATTTTCACTGATACGCACAGGATGCAATTCTGGTATGATGCCCCAATCCACCAAGTCACGTCAAGATCGTAAATCATCTTTTGTCTTTCCCTTAACATTTAGAAGAATCGAAAGCAACATTTCACATATATTTTTTTCAATGTGAATTACATCTAAGAAATTACGCAAAAAATTGGTTGACCAATAAGAAAAATCAAAGAAGATACTTCTCTTCTTCTAATTGTAACAGGTTTCAGTATAAACATTATTTCTCTTTCCAGATTTCATTTGACCCTTACCGAATTAAAAATTGAAATCTTTCAATTCATTAAGCACATCAGTTCCAGACATATGGTGAGGTGGATCATCGATCTTCATGGTATTGTCAAATCTTCGGTGATTATTTCTATGTGGATGGTACATTGGAAAGAATCGTCGATGTCCCATAAAACTGAAACTACAATGACATTTCAGTCTTCTGGATCATGTATTCTTCATAAAAATAGTACATGATAGTTTACCCTTCGTTCTCCATCCAAACATCATTTCATATTAATTAAAATCATTGATCGTCCACATAAGCACAACACGCATCTGAAATATGTCTTTAGAACATGCATCGTATGTGCACACACCCACATCCCAAAGAAGTTTAAACTCTATTATTAAAGGTTTCATGTATACATCTATATCATTACCGAGATCAGAAGGTCCAGATATGAGTATACTCATAAAAGTGAAAGGTTTTTTCATACACAACCATGGGGGAAGATTATAAATGTGTATAAAAACCATCCATGTGATGTGCGACGTAAACATCTACCCAAACAGATTAAAACCGTCACATGAAAGACCCAAACTCACATTACGCATGTCAGCTCCAAAATCAAGATACTGAGAATCAAATATCTGCCATGAACATCCATATGTAGGGTGAACCAACTCATCATTAGTCTTCTTTCTCTCAGTATCACTCCATCTCATTTTTATTGATATTTCATCATACATAAAAAGATTCTAGAGTCTGGGGATCAATGGAAAGTGCCACATTACTTTTTGTGGCACACAGGATGGAGTTCCATTAGCTTTTTGCTTCTAGTGGGATGTTTCACATTTTATACAATCATTTCATTCAGCAGTTTTCTCCTAGAATAAACTACAATCTTTCGGGAAAGCATGATTTTTTTTTCTTGAAAATACAAGTTCCTCAACTAACTGCCATGCCATATAGTGGTTTGAGGGAATATCTGCATCATATGGAAGTAATTCCTTCAAGAAGGTAATAATGTAATCGATGGAATTATTATAAATCCCATACATAGTTTTCCCATGAAACAATCGGATTAAAAATTACAATTTTTTCATTTTACCGCATTGTCGATATGCTGGATTCGTGGAAGCATCATTCAATTTTTTCACCCTGACAACATCATCATTTTCATTAGAATTATTATGCGTGCTCATATAGAAATCTTCTTGTGTCGGAATCCTTTATTTTTCATGATGACGAATAAATTTAAATCGGTCATATAACAAATTCTCTGATCCAGTCCTCTCATTTGGATCATCAGAAATTTGAGATTTTATTTTATCCCCATTGTGATACCACACATAGTGTTTTGCTTGAAAACCATATTTGGTTATGTGGTAGCTGACTTCTTCATGTCTCAAACAAGGTCTTCCAATACAATTGTAACAGGGGAAGTGTATGTGACCACTATCTGAAGCATTGTGAAATGAAGAATCTAAAAATATCTCCAAATTTTTTTGAAAATCATTTGAGATCCGATCAGTTTCATATATCCAAATTCTATCCATTCTGTAAAAAAAATTGTTATAAGTTATTTTGTCAAATTCAATTCAATAATATTGAAGTTTCATCAAAAATATATTTAAGTAAATGAGAATTTTCACTTTATATGAAACCATAACTGACATACTACTCTATATGAGAATCATAATATAAAAGACAAAAAAATACTATATTTATAACAAAATATATTTGAACAACTATACATGAGTGTACAAGAACATGTACACTTGTGGAAGAGAATTATTTAGGAGTTGATTAAATTTTAGATCGAAGAAATTTTATATTTTAGTAGATTATTTTAGTGATCACATACACTGCCTAAGGGGGTGGGGGTGTCTAGGGGGTGGGAGTGTCCAGGGGGTGGGGGGATATCCCAGGGGGTGGGGGATGTCCACAGGGGTCAGGGGTGTCCAGGGGGTGGGGGTGTATAGGGGGATGGGGGTGTCTTGGGGGTGGTGGGCGGGTGTCCAGGGGGGTAAGTGGGCTGTCCACGGGGGTGGGGGGCTGTCCAGGGGGCACAGGGTGTCTAGGGGGTGGGCGGGCTGTCCACGGGGGTGGCGGGGCTATCCAAGGGGGTCAGGGGTGTCCAGAGGGTGGGGGTTTTCTAGGGGTGGGGGCTATTCAGGGGGGTACGAGGTGTTTAGGGGGTGGGAGGGATGTCCATGGGGGTGGAGGGGTTGTCCAGGAGGTATGGGGTGTTCAGGGGGGTGGGCAGGCTATCCACGAGGGCGATGGGGCTGTCTAGGGAGGTACAGGGTGTCCAGGGGGTGGGCGGGCTGTCCATGGGGGTGGTGGGGCTATCCACAGGGTAGGGTTGGGTGGGTTGTTCACAGTGTTGGGGACTGTCCAAGGGTTAGGGGGTGTCCAGGGGGTGGGTGGGCTATCTTTGAGGGTAGTGGGGCTGTCCACGGGGGTGGCGGGGCTGTCTAGGGGGGTTGGGGTGTCTAGGGGGTGGTTGGACTATCCACGGGGGTGGGGGATGTCCACAGGGGTGGTGGGGATATCCACTAGGGTGGTGGGACTGTCTAGGGGAGTAGGGGTGTCTAGGGGGTGGGGTGGTGTCCAGAGGGGTTGGGGGATGTCTAGGGGGTTAGGGGGTGTCCACGAGGGTGGGGTGGTGTCCAGGGGGTGGGGGTGTCTGGGGGCTTAGGGGTGGGGGTTGTACAGGGGTTTAAGGTGGCTATCCAATGGGGTAGGGGTGTATAGGGGGTGAGGGTTTTCCAGGGTGGGGGGTGTCTAGGGGGTTGGGGACTGTCCAGGGGGTGGGGGCTGTCCAGGGGGTTGGGGGTGTTATCTAAGGGGGTAGGGGGTGTCCAGGGGGTGGGGGTGTCCAGGTAACATTGATAATCAAGTAGCATAATTTCATAACCCTATTAACCACTAATTACCACTGGAGATGGGTTCATGACTCACCTGTTCAACACAAACCTATCACTTTATAATTATCCACAAATATTAAGAAAAATAAAACACTCTAATATTTATTCCTAATGCCCAGAATAAAATAAGAACAATATAATTCAAGAAAGTTCACAACAACACCTCAGGTGCACCTCCACAGAATTCCAATACTATCAACTAGCAGTGAATAATTACATGCACATGACCATGCTATTTTGTTTTGTGATATATATATATCAGAGGGTAAATAATGTGTAGGCATGAACAAAATTGGTGAGTTCTTTGATGGTTATACTCTTTTATTATGGCTACCTTCATAAGATAGAAAATGATATAAATACCTTAATAATGCTTTATAACTACCTAATAAAATTGTGACATGAATTCCTAACACTCATTTTTAATTTAAAAAAATATTACAAGTGTATGACTGAACTTCTTAATGGAGTAGGAATAAATGATCATGTAGTAGAGTAAATTTGGGTTCTATCACCATTCACACATGAAAATGACCCCAAACCCACTCTAATGGTTTAGGTGGAAACGCCACTTCATTGAATGACTTATAGTTTGGGTATCATCATCTTAAAGTTAGAGTGATATTTCAAAGACAACATTTAGGGGTACATTCATAATTCATGAGTATCTTATCGTTCCTCTTAGGATAAAAAATTCTATAACTATATTTATGTATGATATAACAAATATGTTCAATTATTTTATTCTGAATTTCAATGTTTTTAATCCCACAAATGTGTTATTTAAAGGGCAATTGTCACATTTAATGTTTTAAGAACATTTTTGAGCTTAATCGGAAAAATGGCTTATTTTGGATTTAAACAGTTTTAATTTATTTTAATGATTCAGACATAACGTTTTTTTCACTGATCCAAATTGAAAAATTCTTCTTTTATAGGTTTCTATGTTTGATGGGATTTATTTTATCCTTCTGGATCCAAATCTCAATCCATCATTTAGAAGATCAAATGCAGCTCACAAGTCAGGCCTCAAAAACTGTGCACAGAATTGGATAATTTTATTCTTGGGACCATATATCATAAATGGATATATCATAAATGGACAAACCATTAGACCTGAAATTTTACATGGAGCTGGAAGAAATCCTTATTAACAAATTTCATTAAGATGGATGTGCTTTATTCTTTTATTTTCAAGGTCATTAATGCGTTGGAACTCAGTATATTAGAAGACAAAGAGTCTGTTTGGTAGAATTAAATATCCAGAGTACTTTGGCTATATCTATCTCCCCATGTGTCCAATGATTCTAATATTTTGTGGGTTGATAGAGTTGAGATACTGGAACAACTTTAAAGAAGGACCAATTCCCAAATTCTATCATTAAAGAGTCAATTAATGCGCCTACTTTTGGAGGAATATTTTTTTATCCAAAATTTCATCCCCTTTCCCTATAAAAGAATGTTTCCTTTTCATTTAAAAGGGTTGGAAACTTAGAAATAGCCTTTTTTTGCCATTTTATGTATTTTAGTTTTTTATTTTCTTTTACTTTCATTCTGTGATATCATTTCATATTTTTATTCAAGTGTTCTCCTTTCACTCTTATTCTTTCTCTCTTTTGTTTTCTCCCCCTGTTTTCTCTATCACTGTGAACTCTTATGCTCATGATCATGAGTAGCTAACCCGAGAAAGTTCCCGGGAGAGTAATATAGTGATTAAACCAAGTCCTTGAACATTCATGTCTTAATGTTTCTTATTTTCTTAGATTTAGACCGATGGGGATCTTAGTGGGTAAGGCGCCTTTGTGTCTCCACTTGCCACCCGAGGTTTAGCTTTCACTTCTGTAATATTTTCCCTCGATCGAGGAGGTGGATGTGTGATCTCTCGGTGATCGTTGAGAGTACCATATGTTCACAAACATATGAATAGGATGATTTTCATGCATATGATGGATCATGTTCATTAAGTAAATTCGAAACTAATAATGAGACGATGAAGGTTCACTCTGGGTGATGCTCTTGGGAATGTCTCCTTTCTGTCTTAACATCATTTTGTCTGCATTCATTATGTTGCATTGCATCTACATATTTACTTTTAGTTTTGAATTTTCAATTCCCAAATATCATTTCTGGTCATTTTATTTTATATATATAAAGTGAATTATAAGTAGTGAGTGATTGACTACAAAAGGCTCCTCAAGAGACCGGCCTAGGTCAGCCACTGTGCTGCACTTAGTATATAATTTTTGAGAGCGCGCACGACAATGCTTCATCAAATTGGCACCATTGTCGGGGAGCCAAATGGTCTTCACTCAATATTTTTATTCACATATTTTAAATTATTTTTCTTCCTTTCATTTAAAAAATAAAAAAATTATAAATTTCAAAAACACTAAAAAAATATGTGTTCATGATGAATGTCAACTCAAATTTTTATGCATGGACTGACCAATCACAAGTGCATGAAAATGTTAAACATGATCCTGAATCCCAAATTCAAGAACTTAAAAAAGAAATAAAAAAACGGAAGGGAAAATCTGAAATAGTTGAAGAATATATTCGTTCAATGGTGGAGCAACCCGAACCTAAACTAGAACCTGAACCAGAACGAGTGGTGGAAGATATTTCACCGATCATTTTTTATGTCGAAGAACCTGAGGAGGGTGAGAAGGAACTTCTAAAGGAATTAATCATATCATCCTGTACTCATCCTTTGCTCGAGGAGGTCCCTGATGTACACATGAAAGCTGATTTACTTATGGGAGATCAACAATTTTTGGAAGAATCTTGGAATCGCTTTGTTAAAGATAACCTGAAACTTGATCTTCCCATCATTTATATTGAACAATCAAAACCTTTTGACCTCTCTCTTGCTTTGGAAAATGATGAAGAAAATGCACCTACTGAGATGGATTTGACAATGGTCATGCAAGAAGAAATCAATTTCCAAGATGACTTACTTGAAAGGGAATATTTCTTGATTGATTCATCATGTTTTAATCTTATTCAAACTGAATTGTTTTTTGACTTCTCATTTCCTAAAATTTCTGATATATCACAAATGGATCAGGCCTTAGATGCTAATTATGAGACCACCCAAGTGGTGGTGATTGAGGAAGAAGAGTCAGAGAAGCTGGTGGTGGTGCGACTACCTCCTCTACAACAACTTTCATACCATTCGGAGGAGGACACCACGGAAGTTCATAGGGAGCACTCCTATTTTCTTTTCCCTCCCACTCCTGAACTAAAATTCTATCTATATTATTTATTAGGGGTTGGGAACTTTCTTATTTTCTTTGGGGTTCTCTATTCCTGGTGTTTATTGAGCACTCCTATTTTCTTTTCTTTGGGGTTCTCTATTCCTGGTGTTTATTGCTGCAAGTGCCTGACTAGGGGCAGTAAAAACCTAAAATCTGCTTGGGGGTCAAACCAAGAATTATACCTTTTCTATAACTTTTCTCTTTCATTTTATTTATTTTTCTTATGTGTTGTCATTTCTTTTGATTGTGTTTTAATTTTATTTTTCATGTTTTTTTTTTGAATTTTACTTGTTTTCCTTTTTCATTTTTTTGGTGTGGTTTTAGGAATCTTGAGCTGAATCAAATACTTTGGAAAATTCAAACCTTCTTGGTATTTTTGGAGCATTGTTTGATTTGATTATTTGAGGATTTAAATGATTTATTAATGGATTTTGTTTCTGATTTCTGATCTTTTCATTTGATGAAGTTTGGTTGATTGTGAAATTCATGTGCACTAGTGCTGTCCAAATTGAAAATCTTGCCCAACCCGAGAGGTTTCTAAACCTATTTGAAATATTCTTGCATTTATCTTTTTCTTGAGAGTATTAAGACATTTTTGTAATCCATAACTTGTTATTTTTCTCTCTTTCAAAGCTGTTAGAGTTCATGGAATGTGTCCAGTATTATTGAGGCATCACATTGAAAGCCCCTTTTTGCATTGAACTCTTATTTTGGACTACCTTTTCATCTGAACTTATTTAAGACCCTAGTAGCCATGAAATACCTTATTAGGACACCACATTACAAGCCATTTATCCCTTTCCAGCATACTCTAGAAGTTAAATTCATGATTATTGTTGAACTCAAGTGTGGGGGAGGGAGAAGATGGGTTGTATTTTTCTTTCCTGAAGAATCTTTTTGAGCTGAATTGAAAGTGTTTCCATATTTATTACTGCTTGGGGGGAAGAAATTTCATTATGGGAAGATGTATGGGTGGAAAAAATATCATTACATATATGGGCTGGTTGTTCACCAATATTTGAAGATTAAAATTTTCCTCTCTTTTCCTCAAAAACATGATTCTGAAGAGAAATCTAGATCTACATTCAAGCTGAAACAATGCTACAATTGGGGAAAAGAGGGATGAAATTCATTGATTCTAAAATCCAAAGTGTGAAATTCCCAAAATAAGAGGTTTTTTGTGGTGATTAATTTTTGAGCTGACTGAGGAGCACACCATTCTTGAGCAAAACTATTTTCATGCATTTACTTCACTTTAGAGCATAACCCTCCTCATTCTGCCTCAGATGTTTTTAAATTTTAAACCTTCCAAACCTCATCCTCAGAACAACCCATGAAAAATACCTCATTATTGACACATTTTTGACTCTTAAGTATAGATATTAGGAGGATAGAATGCCTATGGATATCACACATGTTTTGATAATGAGAAAAACTCCACATTGAAAATCCTTGAGTGAAGAGAGAAATATTTTTCCGGGGAGGTAGGTATGACATGCATGTGAGGATTAACATGAAATTTAATGGATTCATATTATTTTTTAGGAGTTCTGAAATTTTGATCCATGTATGAGGCATGATATTTTCTATGATATGATAATTGAGTTGTGTGGTTATTTATGCTTTGAGAAGTTTGTTTTAACCTTGGAATAAGATGATTACCCAGGAGTGAAATGTTTAAGTGTGGGGGATTTGATAGAACAAATATGTTCAATTATTTTATTCTGAATTTAATTTTTTTTAATCCCACCAATGTATTATTTAAAGGGAAATTGTCATATTTAATGTTTTAGGAACATTTTTTAGCTTAATTGAAAAAATGGCTTATTTTGGATTTAAACAGTTTTAATTTATTTTAATGATTTGGACATAACTTTTTCTTCATAGATCCAAATTGAAAATTATTCTTTTATAGGTTTATATGTTCGATGGGATTAATTTTATCCTTCTGGACCCAAAGCTCAATCCATCATCTAAAAGCTCAAATGCAGCTCACAATTCAGGCCTCAAAAATTGTGCAAAGAATTGGAGAATTTTATTATTGGGACCATATATCATAATTGGAAGAACCATTGGAGCTGCAATTTTACATGGATATGTAAGACATCCATATTAACAACTTTAAGTAAGATGTGAGCGCTTTATTCTTTCATTTTCAAGGTCATTAATGCGTTGGAAATAGGTATATTGGAAGACGAAGAGTCTGTTTGGAAGAATTAAATATCCGGAGTACTTTTGCTATATCTCTCTCCCCACATGTCCAATGATTCTAATATTTTTTGGGTATATGGAGGAGATATATAGAAACAACTTTAAATAAGTACCAATTCCCAAATTCTGTCATTAAGGAGTCCATTAATGTGCCTAATTTCGGAGGAATATTTTTGGATCCAAAATGCCATCCTCTTTCCCTATAAAAGAGTGTTTCCTTTTCATTTCAAAGGGTTGGAAACTTAGGAATGGCCTTTTTTGGATATTTTATGTAGTTTAGTTTTGTATTCTATTTTAATTTCATTCTGTAATATCATTTCATATTTTTATTCAAGTGTTCTCCTTTCACTCTTATTCTTTCTCTCTTTTGTTTTCTCCCCCCGTTTTCTCCATCACTGTGAACTCATATGCTCGTGATCATGAGTAGCTAACCTGAGGAAGTTCCCAGGGGAGTAATCCAGTGATGAACCCAAGTCCTTGAAAATTAATGTCTTAATGTTTCTTATTTTCTTAGAGTTAGACTGAGGGGGATCTTAGTGGGTAAGGATCCTTTGTGTCTCCACTTGCCACCCGAGGTTTATCTTTCACTTCTGCAATAATTTCCCTTGATCGAGGAGGTGGATGTGTGGTCTCTCGGCGATCGTTGAGAGTACCATATCTTCACAACAATATGCAGAGGAGGATGTTCATGCATACTATAGAGCATGTTTATTAAGTAAATTCGAAACTAATAATGAGACTATGAAGGTTCACTCTGGGTGATGCTCTCGGGAATGTCTCCTTCCTGTCTTAACATCATTTTGTATGCATTCATTTTGTTGCATTTCATCTACATATTTACTTTTAGTTTTGCATTTTCAATTATCAAATATCATTTCTGGTCATTTTAGTTTATATATATAAAGTGAATTATAAGTAGTGAATGTTTGACTGCAAAAGGCTCCTCAAGAGATCGACCTAGGTCAACCACTGTGCTGCACTTAGTATACGATTTTTGAGAGTGCAAACGACAACACTTCATCAATATATAACCAAAGAAATCATGTCAATAGACCTTAAATTTAAAATAAACCAAGGATAAAATAACTCAAGATCATATTGAACTCTTCAATATCAATCAAAATTATTCTATACAGATAAACCACAACAAAACCACAACCTAAAATGATATATTGCTTGTGTTCATAAGGGGATCATAATACAAAGTAAATTTCAGCAAAATAGAACGAAAAAATATAAAATAAATGAAGGCACACATACCAATTTAAAATGGAAGAACAAAAATTACTTGAATCGAAGATAGTTGCCCAGTTGGAAATTAGAGTTAGCAGCCTTGAAAGTAGGTTGGGAAGTAGGGTTCAAACCACAACCTAAAATGATATATGCCTTATGTTCATAAGGGGATCATAATACACACTACATTTCAGAAAAATGGAATGACAAAATCTAAAATAAATGAACTCACACATACCGATTTAAAGCGGAAGAACAAATCGTTGGGAAACCAGACCTGTTGTGTTGGGAAGTAGGGTTCACGTTGATATTTAGGGACAAATCTTTGAGATGGTCGAGGTTTAGGAAAAAATATTCAATATGGTGCATCAATCTCTCGTTTAGGTAAAAAATTTTGAGATATCTAGAGTTCGAGATCTCTAGAGGCGTCGATATTTGGGGATTTTCTTTCCCAATGGTTGTAAACCATTGGGAAAAAACTCTTCAAAAATATACCCAGAGGTTTGTTTAAACTGTTGGAAAAAATCTCTTAATCAGTACTATACCCAATGGTTTCCTTAAAACATTGGGAAAACAAAAAAACCATAATAATATACCAACAGTTCTACATAACCATTGGTATAGTAGCCTTTTCCCAATGGTTTTTTTAAACTGTTGTGAACATTGTGTTGGTATAGGTGGGATTTCCACCATTGTATCACACTGCATGCATTTAATCATAATATTCTATATTAATACCATGTGTTACATGTGTTTATTAATTTTAAAATACACACCCTAAAATTACATGATATTTTGTGAATTTCACATGTCACAAAAGTAAAAAATATACGATTATAATAAACATTGGGTATCTCAGATGGGTACTCATTGTATTGCCTCCAAGGTATTTTTTTACACAGTTAATATTAAATAAATTTATTTAATTTGTTTAAAATTATGATGGATGAGGATCTCATGAAAATTTCAATGAGAATTAAGGTAAAATAATGGATTAATTAAATAATATACTCAATTGATTCTAGCATGATTTATCTTAAATAATAATGATTATAATTGGGTGATAATTTTATTAAATTCCTAATTTTTTACATGTATGTGGATGATCATGAGCCTAGACAAGACCATTATATGTTGCTGGTTTCTTTAAATTTATTAATGATTAAAATATTTGGAATGTGTTTCATCCATCCTCTTATTATGTAATGGCTTGTGTGCTCGTGATTTATTTTATGTAAACCCCTTAACTAATCCTTTAGTTCCCTTACCTACATGTGAGTAAAATCCTATGTAATTGATGAATTGTAGGTTTTGGGTGCAGTGGAAGTGTGTGGATGGGTGTACCCAACTTTATTTTTTACCATTACAACGATCAATCTCAGACCCATCACGATGATAAATCTCTGAATCTTTGGAATAGAATGAAAAAAGAAAAGGAAAGAAGGAAGTCCTGGAACCATATAGAGTATCATCATATATTGTTTATAATTAATTTAATAAAAATATAATAATTACCTTGATGAAATTCTCTCTTCGTTGATGTTTTCGATCATGATACAATGTGATCTGTTGTTGCGTTGTAGAATCCAGGTGTAGGCTTCCTCTTGAGGTGATCCACATGTGATCCACGTATCTCTGGAAATTGTCGAAGGGATATCTGGGTACTAGCATGAAAGAGACTTTGATTGTGATGTCCGCCTTCGATCACCTTGAGAGTTGCTTCCAAAGCGCTCTCTTTGATCTGGTGGAGGAGGATATCTCTCGTAACTTGAGAGCATTCTTGGAGGAAAGTAATTCTCTCTTGGCTTGAGATCTTTCTCTAGATACATTGTGCACAACCAAAAATAATATCTAGGTCTTATGAGAATAGTGTAATTGGGATTTATATTACTTAGAATAATAAAATTAATTAATTACCCAAAGGAATTTATTCATTTCATTTAATTCTTAGTAAGACCTCTTGTCTAATAATAACATTTGACTATTATTATCACTTGACATGCACCCAGTGAATTACACCTAATATTATTTAATTAAATAAATAATATTATTTCTGAAAAATCCCTATAAAAACTACACGACATGTATATATTAATATACATTGTGTGTACTTTTGTTTTTCCATTTTCTTTATTTATTCCACCACATTTATTAGACCTTGAATAATGACTGTTTATTTCTTAAATAAATATCACTATATTACTTGATAATAAATATATTATTTCACCCACAATATATTCTATCAATTAACTAGTATCAAAATAAATTCGATTAGGTATCCTTGAATAATTATTAAACCACAATTGGGAATAATCTTTATTCAACTTGTTAAATGAATATTTAACTGAGATACTTGGACACACTTAGTGTGAGAACCTCTAGGAATCTTTCTTATTGGAATTAGTCAGAGCCTGACTAAAGTCCAAGGTTAACATCTAGCAACACGCTAAGGAACCCATAGATAAAGAAGTTAACACTGCAATGATGTTTCACTTCATACGAATTCTTACCGTGTAATGTAATCCATTTGTCTCGATATCTCAAATCAAGCGGGTTGTATGCTAGTGTCATCAACCCATGTTCTCGATTATTCTTTATTTGATTTCTCGGAATTGAACTCTCTCATTCCTCACCATGGACATGGATTTATTTAGGCTATATCAATTCCATCAAAGGGACTGAGATATCAACTTCTGTTATGGAATAGAAGGGACAAATCCTTTCTCACATTATCTATTAACGCAGTATTACTCATGACGCACCCAACATAACCTACCTTGCTGCAAACAGTGTGTCATCATAGTTTTTGTCAATATATCTAAGTCCAAAAGTTATAATACCCATTAAGAATAATCTTAAATTCTAAGGACCAATATACACTTCTGTAGATAGGAACATCCAATGACACTATGAAATGTGGATTTCCTACTAGTAGGTCTCATTCTCATAATATCCTCCTGTATATTACCAAGGGAAAACACCATGATAAGGTGCCTCAATATTTTATGAGTCCTCACCCCTAATGGCCTATATTATTTGTGTCCCTAAAATAACATCATTCGTCCATTAGAACATATATTCAATAATAATGTTATGGCACTTTCGAGTTCTCATCATAGTAGGAATCCACTATGACCCTTTAGTGCAACAGTTATCCTTAGGAAATTATTACATGAATTGTTATATAGAATAACAATCAAGATGTGATAAGGTATTTATTAATATTCAAATCCATGAATAAAATTTTATCATAAATTACAAAGTTGTTGGTTCTAGGCCACCAACTCCAACAGACTCCCACTTGGACTATAACCAACTGCTAAAAACCTTTAACCTTCTAGCTTTAACATGATATCCATGATTCTATTAAGATAGGACTTCAGTCATGGGGTCCACAACATTATCTTCCACGGACACTCTGCTCACTGCAAAGTCACCCCTCTAATAGAAATCCCTCAAGAGGTGATACTTTTAGAGAATGTTCTTTGTCTGTTGATGTGACCTTGGTTCTTTTTCAAGAGCCACTATTGCAGTATTATCACAATACAATGTGATAGGGTCTCTACTTATAGGCACCACATCAATCTTCTTGACAAAGTTCCAAATACATACGGCTTCCTTAGCTGCATCATAAGCCGCTATATATTCAGACTCTGCTGTAGAATCGGTGACAATTGGCTTCTTTGAACTCTTCTAGCTCACAACTCCTCTGTTGAGATAGAAAACATATCTTGATTGCAACTTAAGATCATTTTGGTCTGTCTAAAAACCAACATCAGGATACCCTCTAATGATAAGAGGAATATATCCTTAGTTCTTCTCAGATACTTAAGGATAGTCTTAATAGTAGTACAATGTTGTTCTCTTGGATCTTCTTGATATCTTCCTACCATGATTAGTTCATAGGAAACATCAATCCTAGTACATAACATGACATACATGATGGATACTATATCTGAAGTGTATGGGATCTTACTCATCCTATCTTTCTTTTATTGTGTTTGAGGACACATTCTCTTAGAAAGATGTAGGTCATGTGACATTGGAACTTATCCCCTCTTGGATTGTTCCATACTAAATCTCTTTAGTATATGGTCAATGTATGTACCCTAACTTAGTCTAAGAAGCCTCTTGGATCTATCACGAATGATCTTGATTGTAAGGACCTGACCCCAGTTGCCCAGAGTCGGTGCCTTATTTGATTACATTGGCACACAAACAAGGAATACGAATCCCGAAGGACCGAGTAGTTTAGTATTATTGGAAACAAGATACGTACATAAGTTTATCATTACAACTTGAAATGAAAAACAACATTGAAACTCCTTAGACAACTTCCATAACTCTTAGGTTATTTCAGCATGTCATTCATAATAGAATTCTTCTTGCCCTGAGAAAATGAAACATAATAAAGGGGTGAGATCAAATGCTCAGTTAGAGTAAGCAATACAACGGAAGATAATATAAACATTAGACATGGTGAATAATTGAAAACACATGCCTTTAATAATAAACTTGAACACATTATGGCAGGAATATGAGCTGAGTAAATAATGCCATAACAAAACATAATCATAGGTATTCTACTAGTCGAATAACCACCTGAAATATCAATAGATAAACTCATAATGATGGAATGCATAATGATGGACATTCTGAAACATTTTTTCAAGGCCTCGGCCAAGACGTCTAATGATTAAGGCCTCGGCCAAAATCCATATCACATTGGGAAAGGCCTTGGCCAATTCCTCATCTAGTTGTCTCATGAGACCTACCGATGCATCGAGGGGCTATAGCGGGCCCCACCCATCACATAATAAGTCCAATTCATTAATCATATGAGCAGGGATAAACATAAACAATAAATACATTCATATTGAAACTATCATATGAAATGTAACTATCTTTCCCCAGTCATTAAACATAAAACACTAACCATTCGGAATAATATGGTGAATGGTTTTAGGATAGATCAACAACAATAGAGTTAGTAATAAACCATTAAATCAAATATGGTTGATGAATTCATAAATTATTAAACCCAATAATACCATGGAATCAACAAGAGTTTTTAATTATATGAATACACTCTTATAAAATCATTAAGCATTTCTGGAGATAAATACTCTTATTTTGAAAAGAAGAGTTCTTTTGGAAAAATATTTGTATAATACCAGAAGTGAATTAAGATATTATTTTCATAATAAAATGAGTTATTTTATAAATATAATATTTTCCAAAAACATATTATATAATACCCTTGAAAATAGGTAAGAATTTGAGAAATTTCCTTGAATTGGGCTTGTAGTTTTGAAACAATTTTGAAAGTTCCTTTTAAAATGTGTAACTATCCATAAAATAAGGAAGGGTTATGGTTTCTAAACATATATATGATACTCATACAGAATATATGATGAGTACATAACAATACAAAATAATTTCATTGAGGTAATTAGACAATGAAAGTATCCCGAATGAAAATGGAAGTTCGGGTGGAAAAACTCTTACCTTAACTCCAAACGTGTTCCGCTCTTGTACTTAAGATCATGGAATATTAAATTATAATTGTTAATAACTTATTTCAGAACCTATTAGACATTTATTTAGTTTACCATAATTATGGTTAGTTCATTTATGTCTTTATTGGCTAGTTATTGTATTGAATTTCGTCATTCTGGAGTGTTCGTTTCCTTTATTTTCATATTCGGTTCACTTGCTTTTAAGTAATGAAGTGGAATGGATGTAAATCTCAAGAATTGAAATTAAATATTATTTATGAACATCCAGAATTTTTAATTTACATTTCTATCATTTGGTTACATGGAATGAGGATGAATCATTAGATGACCACCACTTCGATTATTCGGCGGTATTTGGAATATTATGAACTAGTTTTGTCATATAACTTAATTATATGTACATATTCTGGTTCCTAAATATTAATTATGTTATAACACATATATTATAGTCTTGTTCAACCATGAATATTGTTTCATGACCAATAATGAAGAAAAAATTGAAGAACGAAACTTCGTCGTCCACGAAGGTTATAAATCGGAACCTCATGGACGTCGATTTCGTTTATAAAAATAAAAGGGAGGGAGTAAGAATATTTATGATGGTTCTTCCATTAAAATGATATAAATACATTATATACATGTTACTGGAGTTATCATGGTCATTTGGACAGAGGAGGTGAGGAGAGGATAACAAAAGTAGATAAATTGAAATAAAATCAAATGAGAAAGAACGGTACTTTACCTCTTGAAATCGCCTCTTGAGAAACTCCTTAAGGGAAGAGGTTTTGGTCTTTTGGAAAGAATAAGAGCTTCTTGGTCATGGGGAGTGACTAGGAAAGGGTAATTGGGTAGAACTTTGAGGATATTCAAGGCTTATAGATGTGAAGAGAATAGGTAGTGGTGGGGGGTATTTATAGTGGAGGAGAGAGGTAAATTTTGAATATTTAATTCATTATTTTATTATTTATCTCAATACAACCAATAGTATTATTTCATGTGACCCCTAATATTAATAATGGAATGTGAGTTCGAACCAAGTGGCCTTACATCACATATGATGTCATAATTAGTGTATTTAACTGATAATTTGTATATACAGTATTTTATCGTATTTCACTATTCATAAAAAATTCTAGAATTTCAGAAAAATCCCAAAAATTAACCCCTACCATTTTTCGACATGTAGAATTCAACAGTGAAATCCATTTTTCAAAAATAATTTTCTAAATATTATTAATTTAATTTTTAAATAAGGTCATAGTTAATTTGAAAAATAACAATCTTGAAGTGCAATTAGTTTTATGTGACATTGAAAATTTAATTAAGATCCCATTATCATATTGCCTTAAGAAAATAAAATAATAATAATATTTACTATTCAAGGGGAGTATTACTATTCATATTACTATTCATAAGGGTATGTTATTATTCACCAAAAATCAAGTTTGTTCTATCAGACTCCAAATGACTTACTGAACACAACTCTAGATGACCATTTTTCGAAATTCAAAACATAAAAGAGGCAAAGTTGTTTTTATAAAATTGCATTCTATATTTATTTTCAAAACCTTGGGGTGTTACATTGATCCCTAAAATGTAGGCTGATTCACCAAAGTCCTTTATAGATAAACACTTTTTCAACCAGTCCTTAACTAACTATAATACTGGTATATCATTTCCAATAAGTAATATTTCGTCAACATATACTACTAGGTTAAAGACCGTATTCCCATTAACCCTCTTATAAACACATGGATCACATTCGTTCTTAATGAAACCAAATTTATTTATGGATTTATCAAATCGAATGTTCCATGTCCTAGATGCTTAATTTAATCCATAAATAGATTTCTACAACTTGAAAACTTATTTGGTTTCACCTGGTGTCACAAACCCTTTTGGTTGTTTCATATAGACATCTTTCTAAAGGTTCCCATTAAAGAATGATATTTTGATATCCATTTTCCAAAATCTCATAGTCATGATAAGTTGCTGTGAAAAGTATGATTCATATGGATTTAAACATGGAAACTGGAGAGAAGGTTTAGTCGTAGTCAATTCCCTTATGTTGTCTGAATCCTTTATCCACTACCCTTTCTTTATAGGCACTAACTTAACCTTCCATGTCCAGCTTTCTTTTGAATACCCATTTGCGTCCAATGGGATTTACATCAACTAGCTCATCGGCCAGAACCCAGACTTGGTTCTGATACATGGAATCCATCTCAGAATTCATATATTCTAGCCATCTTGCAGCTTCTGAGCGCTCTACTAATTCCTTGTAGGATAAAGGTTCATCATTGTATAGTACTAATGATTCACCATCCTCAGTGTCTAGGAAACCAAATCTCTTTGGTTATCTTACCTCTCTTGAGCTCCTACGTAGTACTTGTGTTTCTAAAACCTCTTCCATGGGGACCTATGGAACTTTTTTCCTGTACCAAATCCTATTTATCTTGAGTAACAACTTCATCAAATTAAATATTTCTCTCACTATCATTTTTGATGATGTTCTCCCTCTCAAGAAATACAACTTATATGGCGATAGTCCCTTTCTTTTCTGAAGGCTTATATAGGTAATATCCTTTCATTTCCTTGGTATATCCTATAAAGATACACCTCATGCCCCAGGGTTCTAGTTTATTGCTTGAGAAGGCATTAAAAACACCTCGCATCCCCATAAATGTGTGTGTGACAAATGGGGTTTCTTTCCATTCCATAACTCGGAGGGAACTCCATTTTCCACCTTATTTGTTACTCAGTTTAATGTGTATGTTGTAGTATGTAATGAATATCCCCAAAAGGATAATGGAAGATCTGCATAACTCATCATCAACCTCACCATGTCCAACAAGGTGTGGTTCTTTATTTCACTAACACCATTCCACTATGGTGTATATGGAGAAGTGAGTTGAGATAGAATCCCAGACTCCCGTAAAAGGTCGATGAACTTTTGGTTCAGATATTCTCCACCTCGATCCAATCGATGTTTCTTTATCTTCTTACCAATTTGATTCTATACTTCATTCTTGAATTCATTAAATTTCTCCAAGTACTTTGACTTATACCTCATTAAGCAGATATAGCCATATCTACTCAAACCATTAGTAAAAGTAATGAAGTAAGAAAATCCACCTCTAGATTCTAATAGAAATGGTCCACACACATCTGTGTGTACAAATCCTAGAAGCATTATGGACCTTTTACCCTATACACCGAAAGGTGGATTGGTCATTTTACCTTGTAAACAAGTGTGACATATATCAAGTGGTTTTAGATCAGTAGAGTCTAAATAACCATCTTGGTAGAGATTTGTCAAGCGCTTCTCATTTACATTACCAGGATGGTGATTCCACAACTAGGTGTTATATGAGTCATGTGAGTTTGTTTCTTTATTGATTTCCAATTATTTGTTTTCATAATTTAATACATACAAACCGTTATTTAAATGTTCCATACCATAACATGTGCTGTTCTTATAAAAGAAACAACCCTTATTTCCAAATTTTAAAATAAATCCATCCATATCCAAACATGATACAAAAATTATGTTTTTGGTAACACTAGTTACATAATAACAGTTATGTAAAACCAAAAGCATCCAAGTTATAAATGAGATATGGTAATCGCCAATGGCCAATGCAGCTAGCCTCACACCATTAGCAGCATGAAGATCCACCTCTCCTCTAGAAATCATTATAAATCTACTTGGTTACAATATTTGAATACATATGTGATCCCCACATTCTGTATCTAATACCCAATGTATAGAAATGTAAATATTACACTCAATAACAAATACACTTTTAGAATCCCCATGCTTCTGGGTGCAGTTTCTCTTCCAATGGCCTAGATTTCCATATGAAAAACATATTTCCTATTTTTCCTTTCCCTACCTCTAGATCTTCCCCTTCTTGGAGGGACGGTTCTTGGGGGATTCAGACCATTTATAAACCCTTGACCCCTTTGATTTGTCCTTACTCTTCCTATTCACCATAATGATTGTAGGTTTTTCATACCCTGTGTCCTTATTAACCTAGAGAATCAAGGTTAGAAGTTCTGATAGACTCTTCTCATAATTTCTCATGTTGTACTTAATAATAAATATAGATAAGGTCTTGGGTAGAGATGATAGGATGAGATCTATATGAAACTCATTCGGGAAATTAATCCCTAAGATGTTAAAGCGTTCAATGTAGCCAAAAATATTGACTACATGAGGCCCAGCTGGTGAAGACTCTCCAAGATTAGTTTTTAAAAAAGCCTTGGAGATCTCATATCTCTCTTGTCTTTCCTTCTCTTGATAGAGATCCTTAAGGTGAGACATCATGCTATATGCGTTCATTTTTTCATGTTTCTTCAAGAGCTCATTATATATGGCTGATAGCATGAAACATTGGACATCCTTTAGAATCATACAAATGTTTTATATAGAGGGATATTTCCTCATCATTGGCCTCATTTACAGGTGCAACTGGAATAAGCTCCTCCATCACATACAATTTCCTCTCGTGATAGGATGAAGCATAAACGCCTCTTCTATTCCTAGAAATTGGTGTCGGTGAAAAGGTTTTACTTATCAATTATGGTTAAAAATGATATTTTTGGTGTCATTTTTCTTGTTGTTTCAACAAATTAAGATGAGAAATTATTTAGTACTTTATCATGATATAATTGAGACAAATAAATAAATCAATACTTATTAGTCTCCCACTATTTTATATAAATCCAATATCCCTCACCATTGAATTCAGAATATTTTGTTTTTTGAATATTCTAGTGGAAGAGATCCATATTTCCCTTCACATTACCCCAACTAGGGTTGGTCAAGAAACTTTAAGGGTTTTAGGTAGGCATTCTAAATTCCAACTACATTAACTCGTGGTTCCTTATTCCACTAAGTGGACTCCCCAATCTTGAAATCCTTTTATTTTGGATTTCCTCAACCTTTTTCTATTGGTCATTCCAATTCCTTCTATAGCAGTTGTTTCGGTGCGGATGTGCGTCGGGTTACGCTGTTCCGCCAGGACGCGTTCGCGCGTGCACCCGTCAACCCGAGGGGATGGGCGCGCGGCTTGTGGTCCCGCAGTCCCGCTTTCCAAGGGCGGGCGGCGTTCGTCCCTTATTCAGGGGCGTCTGCTCCTTGATCGAAACCGGGATGATGGGATGTCGGCTCTTCCTTCCTTGGACGTCTCCTCGGAACTCGTCGCCTAATCCGGGTCTCCCTCATAGACTTAAGAATGTTCGTGAATCTCGTTCCCGGTGCCATATCTTCATGGACACCGGTTAATTACGCTGCTTCCGCCCGGACGCTCCAAGGAGTCTGGGCGGGGCAGCAACCTGCAGTGAGAAGGCCGGGTGGCTCTGGGTGCTGGGGGCGTGTCGTGACACTGCGGCTCTGCACGTCTGTCTTCCGTCCCTAATAGGGCTTCTCGAAGGCATGATGGCCCGAGGCATCCCGCACTGGGTGCGGGGAACTGTGTCACCTGAGGTTTTCCTCAGCTTCCCATGTTTAACACGGGGTATGCCGCGAGTTTAACGTCCAGCGGGGACGGTATCGGACCGATCAACACGAAAAGTGGATCAGATGACAGAACCCCTTGCGGGGAACCTCCGACGCTGGGGCCAGCGCATGGGCGGCTTCCCAAGTGATGTGGAGTGGAGAGAAGTGGCATGACCCCACCGGGATGTGGCGGCCCGGGTAAGGATCAGGATGGATGATGGAGTGAAGAGCTTGGACCCCGTAGGGGCTTCCTACGTACCGCACGTTAGCACGGATCAAAGTCAACGTAGTTCGGGTATACAGTTTAACGTCATGCTGGACGTCGGCAAGCCGACTCACGAAGAGGTCGAGGCCGCCGGGCGGAGGATTGAACCGAACCACCTCGCACAGAGGGGGATGGAACGGCCGGGTGGATCACAGTTTCACGTCATGCTGGACGATAAAAGGAGAAATGGAAAAAGGGGGGGGCTGTGGGGAGGCACCGTGGAGATACACACGGGCAGTCTCCCACAGGGGCGGATTCATAGGTGAATCGACGCAAGCGTGAACCCTGGAGGGGTCCACTGATGGACGAACCGACGTAAATACGACCGGGACGACCAGGTGGCGGGCTTGGACCTCAAGAAGGCTTCCTACGTACGCTGTTTAGAAGACAGGGATCAAAGTCCACGTAGTTCATTCTGTCAGGACTTACGCACTTGAGGCAGCCCGGATGCGACAAAACTCAGTTGGAAGGGACTTGGACCGAAAGCAGAAGACACCTCGATCCCAGTCACACCCTCTACTGGCTTCGGCAGTGGGGAGGCGCAATGGAGATACACATGTGCAGCCTCCCACGAGAAACTAGGGGTTTGTAATACCCTGCCCCCATAGGGAAAAGCCACTCCCATTAAATCGTCCCAAAAGCGGGACAATCCCGACATCCCTGCAGAGACGAGCGGGTGGGGGCCACGTCCAAACCGGGGGGAGACCCTGCGTGCGAAGCACGGGATCGGGTGATGCGGACGGTTTAACGTCTTGCCGGACGAAGTACAGTTTAACGTCGTGTGTTGAGGACGAAGCGGACGGTTTAACGTCTTTCCGGACGAAGCACAGTTTAACGTCATGTGTTGAGGACGAAACACTTGGCAGTTTAACGTCTTGCAGCGCGGACGATGGGGGCTAGGCAGTTTAACGTCGCGCAGCTTGGACGTATGCAGTTTAACGTCGTGCAGGACGTGGTGCGGTTTAGCGTCATGCAGGACGAATGCTGAACAGTTTAACGTCTTGTAGCTCGGACGTAGTGCAGTTTAGCGTCATGCTGGACGATAAAGCCGCCGGTAGGTCCGTGTCACTTCGCGCGAGCCTAGGGGGGGGCCGCACGGAAAGACGACGCACAGTGCGGGCACCTGCGATGAAGACCATCGGGCGCCACGCAGGCGGGTACCCTCAGGGGGTCAAGGGAGGCGACCCTGGCGGGTTGCGCGCAAAAGAGGAGCTTTGCGCGCAAATCCGCGGGTCGGCGCGCAAAATGGCGGGCTGGCGCGCAATTGGGCCAGCGCTTTGCGCGCGGATGATTGGGATTGCGCGCACCGGGCTTCGGGTAGCGCGCGGGGGCAACGGCTCATTCTCTAACGAATGGCCACTTTGAAAATGGGGGGTGCGCGCAATCGGGTCGGATTGCGCGCACCCGGGGGCAATTGCGCGCAAGAGGCTTCTTTTGCGCGCAAAGGCCTTCGGGTTGAAATTTATTCAAAGGAAATGAGCCAAGGGGATTGCGCGCGAAGGCGGACCCCAAGGCTCTATTGCGCGAAAGAAAGGAGGTTACCTGAAAATCGGCATTGCGCGCGGAAGGGGGTTGAATTGCGCGCGCGGGAGACCGTTCGACTTTCAGCAACCTTCAAAACGTCGGGGGTCGCCTTATATTTATAGGCAACCCCGGGCGCGAAATCCGGTCTCGGGCGCGCAATTCACTTCGCGGGCGCGGAATCCGGACCCGGCGCGCAAAGGAGCCGCGCAGGCCCCGGCGCGCAAAATAGCGCGCCGGCCCGGCGCATTGCGCGCATCCCGGGAGGATTGCGCGCCGCGGGTCAACTTTGCGCGCGAGCCTCTAAAATTTCGCACAAGTCCTCCGGGCCCTCCGGAACGTGCCTCTGACTCCAAATATCACTTCGCTTTCCGCATCCGGAGCTTCGTTTGGGAACAACGGACTTTTCCGGCGTCTACAAAAGCCCCCCCTCGGAATCTGGTCGGCGAGAGGTCACAACGATCGGGTTCCGAGGGAGACGCCGGAATGCCGAAGTCCTGGGCGGCGCGGGGCTTAGGCGCGCAAAAAGGGGCGCCGGGCGCGAAATTCGCCGCTGCGGTCGCGCAAAGCGCTTTCCACGCAGCGCGGACCCCGGCCTCGCCTATAAATAGGGGCACTGGGTCCCTCCGTGCCGTACACTGGCCTTCCGCGCGATAAGCATCTCTGCTCTCGTGCGTGAAATTGCCTTTTCCGGCGCGGAATTCGCCCGCTCGTCGCGCAAAACCGTCCGGATTTCGCCTGTCTTTGCGCGAAAACCCGGAACTTTGCGCGACAGTCTTCCCAATTGCGTGCCGCCCACTTGGATTGCGCGCCAACCTTCAAACTTCTCTACCAGCCTCGTCCGATCCCGCACGCTTCATCCCTTAACCCGCACGACTCCCGAAACTTCTGAGATGGCCGCGCACAGAGGAAATGAGGGGGATGCCGCCACTCGCAGGGCTGAGATGGCGACGAACGAGGAGGTTTACGGAGCCAAGGAGATTGTTTCCAACAATCAATCCTTGTTCGACTTACTGACGCCGGCCCAGAAGACATATCCACTGTCGGACAACCTGCCGCTCTGGAACTTCGGCATCCTAGATGAGGTTCCGGTGCCAAGGTTCGAGATTGATGCGCCGCGGACCTGGGTGACCCGGGAGGACGAGCTTCTCCGCTATAACATCACCAACAATGGGCATCCTGCCAGGGAGACCAGACACTTGGATGTCTATGTCCTGAACCCGAGGACGCGAACCATTGACGGGGGTGAGCCTACTGCGGAGAATTCTCCAGCCCTCTACTCGAGCACATATCGCCAGAGTGTCACTGACGACACCAAGGGCTGGCTGAAGGACTGGGACTTGCGGTCTGGGGGCAATTTCACCAGCGAGTGGGCCTGGGCGTTCTGGGTACGCCACACTTGCGATCACTTCGCAGAGGAGCTGCGGTACATCGGCCTGTTCGAGGCGGTGTGGACGTCGCAGTTCCACTTCTACCAGCAGTCCGAGCTCGGGCCGGAGCTGTTCACCCGATGGTCTCCGGATACCAACACCTTCCATCTTCACCATGGGGAGGTCGGCATCGGTCTCTGGGACATCCACTGCATCGGAGGTATCCCGCTGGAGGGCTACCAATACGATGAGTTCCTGCCACCGAAGAACACCTGGGAGGACAGGTCACGGACTCCCATCCTGACCTGGCATCTGCTTGACCTGGCTACGCAGCGGCTCGGGATCAAAGACTTCCAGAAGGACATAGCCTACAAGGAATGGTTCGGCCAGTTCTTGGAGCATGACCCGGCGGTCAAGATGCCAGGCAGGGGGAAGCGGTGCCCGACCGCAGCTCAGAGGAGCCGGAACGGGTCGTACTGGCGGGTCCTAGAGACGGGCGACTACCGCTCATGGGGGTACCGCGTCATCGAGGCCCGGGACCCAAATGTCCGGTATGCGGCGTTCCTGGCCGCCTTTCTGAGTGGGTGGCTCCTGCCAGTGCGGGACGCGAAAATGGGTGTTCGCCCGGCGACACTGGCGGTGGCGGGCGCTATGGCCGCCAACAAGAGATACAACCTCGGGGTCCCAGTGTTGGCGAGGCTGTATGCCATCCTGGGACGCATCTCACGAGGGGGGTCGCCACGAAGGATCTGTGGGCCCTTTCAGTTCTTCCACGGCTGGGTGGCTGCTCACCTCGGTGGGTACACGTTTCCGAACGCCATCATTCCTCCGGGCAACGGCCTGCGACCCTCCCTGCTGAACATCGCGGGGGTCACTCCGATGACCCTAAGTGAGGAGGGCGTGAGGATTCGGATTGGAAATCATGCCAATTTCAACTTCAGTCTGTTCCCCACTCCCGTCGGCCAGATGATCGACAATGGGCAGGGTCCGCTGGAGCAGCATGAATACTTCCTGAACATGCGGGGCGGGGTGCTCGTGGCTCGGATCGACGGGAAGGTGATCTGCGAGCCTTACGTGCCGACCCGGTTCGCCAGGCAGTTCGGGTGCCTTCAACGGATGCTGAAGAGGGTATTCACTGCTGTCCGGGAGGAGACGAACCCTGGCGTCCTTCGCCAGATGTGGCTGATGTTTGCCGCTTTCGGCTCTGGAGACGTCATCACTCTCCCTCCTACCGGAGTTGACGCAGGCTTGGCAACCGAGTACGCCGAACACTGGGCCATCGCGTACCCTGAGGGGCTTTTGCGGAAGCTAGTTCGGCGGCTCGAGGTTACCCGTGCGGAGACCGGGCGTCAAGGAAGGAGGCGAGGCGCCGCCACACGGGGGAGAACGGAGGCGCGCCAAGCAGCGGAGCCGGCGCGGGCAGGGACTTCGGCGGCGGGTACATCGCAGGCTGCCGCTACGACCTCAGCGCCCAGAGAGGGGGCGCGTGCGATGGTCGAAGAGCGGCCCGGGAAGCAGGTAAGGCGTCTGCTCGAACCCTCCCACGATGCAGTCTTCCCGGCGCTGTGGTCGGCCTGGATGACCCTGCGGCAGTCACTGGGGACCGACGCCATCTGGCGAAAGATTCTCAGAGAAGGAATCCATCTGCCAGAGGTCGGGCGCCTCCATATTGCCGACAGGGTGGACTTCAACCGGCAGTATGCGTATCTGACGGCCATGGACGAGTACGCGCGCCAACGTGGTCAGCGCGCGGAGCCATCCCTTCTGGTGAAGGTGATGCTCGGTCTCGAGCCCGCTCCGGAACAGATGCCGCCGGAAGAAGACGAAAGTAGCAACGACTCCGAAGAAGAGGAGGAAATGGGGGAGGATGAAGGCTCCGAGGGAAGATCCCATCAGGGGAGCCCACGGGAGAGCGGCGAGGTGGCCGGCTCTGACAACGTTGATGTCACTGAGCTCCTCGAGGTCCGCTTCTATCCCTACTCAATCTGCTTCATCCACTCTCTTATGCAGCTTCTAACCCATTTCTCCATCTTTCTCAGGAGCGCACGGATGTTGGTCAGGCATCCTCAGCGGGAGTAGGAGGGGCGCCAGCAGGACAAGGCGGGGGCCAGGCACCCATTACCGAACTGACAAGCGCGGAAGGGCCCCCTGCTGCAACTGTTCCTGCGGCGGCCGGGATAGCGGAAGATGACACTCTGACCTCCTGTAAGTCTCCTTACTTTACTGCTGGTGCCTGCCGTTGACGATCCGTGACTAACCATGGCATGCCCTGCGCAGTGACCTCAACACTGGAGGCTCATCGGGTTGCCGAACCCGGGCCATCTACGAGTGGACCAGTGGTGGACATGCCGCCTGCTCCGGAACAGACTTCCCAAACCGAGCCGGCCCCACCAACTGCTGATCAGGGGGCTGCGGACGCCGGCGGTGCTGACATCGGAGAGAGGTCGGGGGCTGACGAGGGTGTCAGCGCCGCTGGGGAGAGAGAAGAAGGTCGCCCGGATGTTGGGGAACCTATCCCTCGTGAGGACCTCCCAGGGGCGGACCCTGCAGCAGACCTGCTGGCTGCCTTCCCTTCCTACCGGCCTGCCGATCCCGAGGAGATGGACGACTCAAACACGGAGGCGGTCGAGGAGAGCCGGATAACGCGCCGTAGGGGGTGGAAGTGCATCCAGCGCTTCCTCAAGCGAGACCCATCGGAGTGGCTGGGGCGCATGGGATCACTTCAGACCTGGCTGCGCTTCCTGTGTGCCGGGGGAGCTGATGCTCAACGCCTCCATCTGACGGTCCGTGATTTCATGGCCGAAAAGATGCGCGAGAGCTGCCGGCGTGCCGACGTCACACAAAGTCGGGACATGTCGGAGAGCACGCGGGCGCTCCTCGCGGCGGAGCAGGAAGTCCGGCGCCTCGAAGGGCAGGCGGCAGAGAAGGAGGCCTTCGTCGCAACGTGTACCGAGCTTGTGGAGCAACTAGCAGCCCAGCTGGTTGACGCCCAGGTACAGCTGACGGAGGCGGGCCAACAGATGGTCACAATTCAGGTCGAGCGGGAGCGTGCACAGGCCAGAATCGACGAACTGCGTGCTGCGACCGCCGACGAGGAGAGGGCACGCAGAGAGCGAGAAGCAGCTCTGGAGGCCACCAGCCAAAGGGTAGCGGCATTAGAAAGACTCATTCAGCACGCTAATCCCTAAGGGCTTTGTTTTGCCATTCCCAAAACATTTGCTTCCGCTACTTTGATCCATCTGTATGAATCAATATATTTATCTGCATCTTTTGGTTTAATATGCTCAACCACAATTCACTGTCTTGCGGGAGTGTTAACCAAGCATCAGGCATCCATAATTGGGCCTGGATTTCTGGAGAAAAGAGGGAGGTCATTCCTAGGAAAGGAGACCTCAGACCTAATCAATGTACCATTCCCCCAACCTGTTCCAACACACGAGCGGGACAACGCTAGGGGCGTTGAGATTTTATCCGAACATAGGGAAATGAGAAAGGGTGAATCGCGTGTCCCGAATCCGGACATCCACAACGGTCGGCCTTCCAGGAAATGCCCAAGACGGTAGGCGGACAGTGGATCGACCATAACAACTGCAATAGACGGACCGAAAAAGGCCATCATTCATATTGCAGGAGGCGGACCACATGTCATCATGAATACCGCTTTGGGGTTCCTTCAGACACAAGGGTGGAAAATCCAGATCAACAGGGCATGCGAAGCGTGGGGCGAAGTGACGATTTGTTCGGACAGAATCCAACGCTCTCAAAATTGCGCCACCGTGGGGGGAGCGTATTAGGCGGACGCACTAATCTGGCCGTGAGTCACCTCAATTCTCAGACAGCACCTCTCTGACGAGGAAACCGTCGCTTCCCATCCTTGCGATGGGGCATCCCGAGCTGAATCAGGGAGAATATCACAACTGCACCACTCTACCCGAAGTCAGGCCAGACGGCCGGCGACGAGGAGGGGCGGGACTTAACGATCCCTGAGGCTGGACCCGAGTCGGAATGCCCGGGCGTTCCTACGTACTCCATCAGGCTGGAGATCAAGCCACACGTAGTTCTGAGAGTGCAGTTTAACGTCATGCAGGACGTAGAACCCCATTTGGGGAGATCTTAGTTTAGGGTCGTAGAGCTCGGACCATAGGGGTAGATCATAGTTTAAGGTCTTAGAGCTCGGACCGTAAGGGGGGATCTTAGTTTAAGGTCTTAGAGCTCGGACCATGGGGCTAGATCTTAGTTTAAGGTCTTAGAGCTCGGACCATAAGGAGGGATCTTAGTTTAAGGTCTTAGAGCTCGGACCATAAGGGGAGATCTTAGTTTAAGGTCTTAGAGCTCGGACCATAGGGGGAGATCTTAGTTTAAGGTCTTAGAGCTCGGACCATAAAGAGAGATCTTAGTTTAAGGTCTTAGAGCTCGGACCATAAAGAGAGATCTTAGTTTAAGGTCTTAGAGCTCGGACCATAAAGACCTCAAAGTACGCCGCATCTGGTCATATCCCCTGGATATGCGAAGATGCACTGAGGGATAGTGTCAAGAGTGTCGAGGTTTTGCCTGGTCAGAATGGGAGGTGGGAAATGTGAATCATGCGGCCATTCACTCAAGGACTGGGGGCACCGGAGTAACGATATGGGAGTACTGCCGACCGTGGCAGAAAAGCAGCATCAATATCGCACTAACCGTTGGTGGAATGAGGCAGAAAACGAGCATCGACCGCTCAATCGCAGGATTCATATCGATTTGCTGCCCGAGGCCATTGGGGGTACCGGCCCGAGTCGGTGGGAGAGCACTGAGGCATTGTGTCCGAACCGTTCACGGGGGCTCCACCCAGGGCGTAGACGATGGGTCCGAATGAAAGGGAGCACGAAGCCTGAAAAGCGGAGGAAACCTGACCAAGCGGATCCTAACCCTCCTGGCAATAAACCAGAGTACTCTTGACACCGGTGGACCACTGCAAGGGGTTGGGGAACACGCCTTGAGGGTGACCTGAAGGCGGCGGATTCCCCAGAGAAGGGGGAATCTCTAAGAGGTGGGGGGCTGGACCCGAAGTTTCAAACATCCGGGCGTTCCTACGTATCCCATAAGGATGGGAATCAAGCCGCACGTAGTTCTTGAAGCGCGGTGCAACACAATCGGGCACCAGCGCGGGGAAGAGTGCGGGTCTGACCCTCGCACACAAAAGGAGCGGCATTTGATATTTCTTGTTTGTCCTTAGAGATGAATGGTTTTTCGTGCGGCGACATGCCTGTGATTGAGAAATCTCTGGCGTCGCCACAATGATCAAGCCATGGAAGGCATTGATGAATGGCGTGGTTATTAACCAGCGCCCAACATGAGTGCCCCCTGAGGGGAACATCACGATGCAGTGCCGTTTCTCGTCGGGCGGCCAAGACGATCACAGTTTATGGTCGTGTGGTAGGACCAGACAACACAGTTTAAGGTCGTGTGGTTCGGACCATGGAGGAATCCGCTTATCGCGGTACGGCGGACACGGCGGAGGTGGGAGCATACCCAGCCCTGCGGTCACGCACGATTCCAGGAGAAGAGTCTTGGGATAGGGGCCTGCGTATGTCCATCACCCGAGGGGCAGAGATGCTAGCCTCCAGACATACTGGGCCCAGAACGCAATTGTTCGGGCGACTCCTCCCTCCTTATGGGGACGAGGGTCCAGCTACGCATGGCCCTTTGGGAGAACATCCGCATATATTCTTGGTGCTCAGATCATGGGAGCCTCGAACGACATCATTACCTTGGTTGGTCTGCCTAACGTGCAGAGGTGTACTGAAGGTCAGTATGAAAAGAGTGTCAAGATTCCACTACAACGCATAAAGGCGGAGTGTGATGAGGACTGCGCAATCCAATGTTCAGAGCCTGAAAGAGCTGACATGGCGATCGAGGATGTTGCTGACGCATTCGCAACACAACATCCGATCGCGTCAGCCTAAGACGGGGCAAGCAAACGAGCATCAACCGCTCAATCGCAGGATTAATATCGATTTGCGGCCCAAGACCCGCCGGTAAATCGACCCGGAGCGGTAGGAGAGCACTGAGGCATCGTACCCAAGCCGCTAACGAGGATCCCTTTGAGTGAAGGCTCGAACAAGAGGAAGCGCGAGGCCTGACAAGCAACACAGGACTTGTCGGGATTGAATCTGACACTACGAGTCATAGACCGAAGTACCCAAAACATGTTAACAGATCTCCGGAAAGGGTCGGAGGACTCACCCTGAGAGCAACCAGAAGAGGGCAGATTCCCGTGATCAACCAAGGAACGGGGCTGGACCTGAAACACAAGCGTTCAGGCGGTCCTACGTATCCCATAAGGATGGGAATCAAGCCGCACGTAGTTCTTGAGAGGCAGTTTAACGTCATGCAGGACGATGAGGGGTGTGAGGTAATCCCACACACGGGGGAGGCGTATGGCGCGGCCAGTAGACCGACGTGAATGAGGACATAATCCCCCGCTCACGCGATACGCCTCGCACAAAAAAGAAGGGGAACTTGGGCCAGAGGCCCAACGCGGGATAGAGATTCCCGGGAAATGGGGCTGGGCCTGAAACATGAATGTCCAGGCGGTCCTACGTATCCCATGAGGATGGGAATCAAACCATACGTAGTTCTTGAAAGGCAGTTTAACGTCATGCAGGACGATGAGGGAAAAAGAAGGGGGGAGCAGAAGGCATCCCCAAACGTGGGGGGGGCGTACAGCGTGACGAGCAAACCGACGTGAATGAGGGCATAGCCCCGCACTCACACCATACGCCGCACACCCGGGGGCAACTGGGCCAAGGGCCCGAGATGGGATGGAAATTCCCGAAGGATGGGGCTGGGCCTGAAACATGAAGGTTCAGGCGGTCCTACGTATCCCATAAGGATGGGAATCAAGCCGCACGTAGTTCTTGAGGGGCAGTTTTACGTCATGCAGGACGAATGCTGAACAGTTTAACGTCTTGTAGCTCGGACGTAGTGCAGTTTAGCGTCATGCAGGACGAAGCACTTGGCAGTTTAACGTCTTGCAGCGCGGACGAATGCTGAACAGTTTAACGTCTTGTAGCCTGGACGAATGCAGTTTAACGTCGTGCAGGACGTGGTGCAGTTTAACGTCATGCAGGACGAAGTGCAGTTTAGCGTCATGCGGGACGAATGAACACTCAGGCAAAGTATTGCTTGAGGAACCTAGCGTTGGTGGGAGGAGTGACACGCTCACCATCCATAGTCGCTAGGGAGTACGCGCCATTGGGATAGACCTTGTGGACAACAAACGGTCCCTCCCACTTGGGCTCCAACTTGGGTGGCTTCCTGCTGGGGATCATCGGTGCTCTTAGGGCTAGCACTAGATCACCCTGCAGGAAGGAGCGGAGGCGAACCTTCTTATTGAAAGCTCGAGCCATTCTGCTTTGATGCCTCTCCAAGTTGTGCAAAGCGCGAAGTCTATTCTCATCCAGTGCTTCCAACTCGACTAGACGGGCTTCAGCAACTCTGTCCGGCACTTGCTGGTCGTAGACCGCAGTGCGCAAGGACGGTAACTGGATCTCGATGGGCAGGACGGCCTCAGCTCCATACACCAGGGAATAAGGGGTCATCTGGGTGGAATTGCGAGTCGTCGTCCGATAAGCCCAGAGGGCGTTGGGGAGCTTGTCCGGCCAACTCTTCTTGTTCTGACCAACCATCTTTTGCAGAATGTTAGAGAGAGTTTTGTTGAACGCCTCGATCTGTCCATTTGCCTGCGCATGATAGCGAGATGTATGGTTCGAGCGAATGTTATACTTGGCGTACAACTTCTTCAACTCGGATGCTCGGAAATTGGTTCCGTTATCCGTGAGGATAGCGTGAGGCACTCCAAATCGATAGACGATGTTGGAGGTCACGAAGTCAGCGATCGAACAGGATTTGACCTCTCTGAGCGGAATCGCTTCTGCCCATTTGGAGAAGAAGTCTGTGGCGGTCAGAATGAACCGGCACTGGCGAGTTGTCGCCGGCGGGTAAGGTCCCACAACGTCCAGTCCCCAGACTGCAAAGGGCCAGGAATACCTTGTGGTATGGAGAGGCTCCGGCGGCCGATGCACAAAGTTCGCATGAACCTGGCACGCATGGCACCTCCTGGCATACTCGATGTAGTCATGGATCATAGAGGGCCAGAAGTATCCCAACCTCCGAATCTGGTGGGACAGCTTCGGCCCAGTCTGGTGGGCGCCGCATGAACCAGCATGAACCTCTTGCATGACTCGTGGGATCTCAACTCCCTGAAGGCAACGGAGGAGAACACCATCAAATCCGCGTTTGTAGAGGATCTGCTCCAGGCCGGGACTGCTCTGGAGGACGAACTGCGATGCGCGGGGTCGAACTCGCTCGCGCTCGGCCCGATCCGATGGAAGAATGCCATGTTGGAGGTACTCAACCAAAGGCGTCCTCCAATCTGGGGCTGATCCGACTGTCATATCTGGGGTACTCGGGGCTCCGGGCATAGGGGCAACCGTGGTGAGGTTACTTACCAACGGGCCGCGATCTTCTTCCGGGATAACGGGAGCGATGAGCCTGCGGCGCGTCACGCGGACGATCAGGTTGTCCTGTTCAGGCTCCGCAAGTGACGCAGCGAGGCTGGCCAAAGCATCTGCTCGACCGTTCTGCGACCGGGGAACATGGACAATTTCCGGCCGAGAAGGGAACTGGGCCATCAGAAGGAGGGTGCACTCCAACAATGGCACAAGTTCCGGCTTCCTGACAACGTAGTCGCCATTGATCTGCTTAACGACCAGCTCGGAGTCCCCTTTCACACACAGACGGGGCACGTCGATCTCGAGAGCCAACTCGAGGCCGGTGATGAGGGCATGGTATTCCGCCTCATTGTTGGTACAACCCTCTGACAACAGGAAAGAGTATGGCAGCACGGCTCGCTCCGGGGTAATGAAGACGATACCCAAGCCCACTCTGTTGAGCTTAGGATTATCGAGTCTTCTACCGGTGGGGCTCCGGGAGGCACCGTCAAAGTGCATCTGCCAGCATGGATCGGCTCGATCAACCGAGAGAATGGTCTCATCAGGAAAGCCTAGATCCAGCGGCTGATCCGCGGAGGTCGGGTGAGCTGCCAGAAAGTCTGCCAATGCTTGACCTTTGATGGCCTTCTGAGACACATACCTGATGTCGAACTGCTGGAGAATCACAGCCCACCGCGCTAGACGGCCAGTCAACATAGGTCGACTCAGGATATATTTCAACGGGTCTACCCGAGAAACCAACTGTACCTCATGGTGCTGCAAGTAGTGCCGTAATTTCTGTACGGCAAATACGAGTGCCAGGCAGCTCTTCTCGATGGGGTAATACCTAACTTCCGCATCGAGGAGCATGCGACTGAGGTAATAGAGGCTATTCTCCGTTCCCTCGTTGTTCTTCTGGGCGAGAAGGGCACCCAGGGACCGTTCCAGGGCGGTCACATAGAGGACCAGCGGCTTCCCGGATACAGGCGGCATCAGAACCGGAGGTTGAAGCAGGTACTGCTTGATCTCCTCGAAAGCGGTCTGACACTCTTTATCCCATACATAGGTGGCACCTTTCTTCATGAGCCGAGAAAAGGGCTTACACTTTCCGGCCAGATTCGCGATGAATCGGCGTATATAGGCTAAGTGGCCTTGGAACCCTTGCAGTTCCCGGACGGTACCTGGGGGAGGCATCTGGCTAATCGCCCTGATTTTCTCTGGGTCGATCTCAATACCCCGGTATCTTACCACAAATCCAAGGAACTTTCCGGAGGTGACCCCAAAGGCACACTTCAACGGGTTCATCTTCAGGCAGCGAGACCGGAGGAAGCTGAACACTTTCTCAAGATCTTTGAGATGGTCCTGACGCTGGCGCGATTTGACCACCAAGTCGTCGACGTAGCATTCCACCAGTGTGCCGAGGATTGGCTTGAATATGCGGTGCATCGCCCGTTGATAGGTGGCACCTGCATTCTTCACGCCGAAAGGCATGACCCGGTAGCAAAAGGTACCTTGGGGGGCCCTGAAGGCAGTGAACTCCTCATCCTCAGGGGCCATCCGAATTTGGTTGTATCCGGAGTATCCATCCATGAAGGAGAGGGCTTGGAACCCTGCCGTGGCATCAATCAACAGCTCTGTCACTGGAAGGGGGAAATCATCCTTCGGACAGTGGCGGTTGAGATCGCGGAAGTCGATGCAGACTCTAATCTGCCCGTTCTTCTTCCTGACCGGCACAATGTTGGCCAGCCATTTGGGGTACTGAACTTCCCTCACGAAGTTGGCTTTGATAAGATTGTCAACTTCGGCCTCAACCATGGCACCGTGGGATGGGTGCATCTTCCTGGGAGGCTGCTTGAACCCGCGATGGTTCGCCGGGAGACCAAGGCGGTGGACGGCTACCTGAGGATCTAGCCCCGACATCTCGTCATAGCCCCAAGCGAACACATCACGGTGCTGCCTGAGAAAGTCCACGTACTGCTGCCGCTCCTCAGAGGGCATGGCGGCACTGACCAATGTGGGTCTTGGATCGGTCTCGGTTCCAAGGTTCACCTGTATTAACTCATCGACCGTGGCGGGGATGCCCTCCTCAAAGGCTGGGGGTGCATCTTCCACGTCCTCTCCACTCGGGGAGGGATCGTCCACGGGAGAGACTGCGTTGGCAACTGCATTGGGGCTACCAGATCCTGCTGGGCCACTGGTGCTGGCACGGGCGGTCGCGGTCATCTCATTAGGAGACTCGCGGGCCGTTGAGACCATGGCCACGTCCAACCGTTGAATCGGGAGGACGTAAGCGTCATCCAGACTTTCCCAGGGATCACTTGCAACAGCGACAGGCTCAACCTCACCTGCCAGGATCTGCTTATCCTTGCTCTTGTAATAGTCCGCGTCCAGATAGCGGGCTTCACATGAGGCAAAAGGAGAGGCATCTCCTTGAAGCACGCCTACTCGACCATTAAGGGAGTATTTGAGGCATTGGTGGTATGACGAGGGAACCGCCGCGTGAAGGTGAAGCCATGGCCTGCCCATCAATGCGTTATACGCAGTGTCCTGAGAGACTACCATGAATTCGGTGTTGGCAACCAAGTCACCGAACTGGGTCTTCAAACGTATCTTGCCGACCGGGGTTTGCTCGGTGCGGTCGTACCCCTGGATCCTGAGGTCGGAGGGAATCAAGTCATCCTCAGACAACCCCAATCTCCGGAGCGTCCGAGTTGGAATCAGGTTAATCCCGGACCCCGTGTCGACAAGACAGCGCCGGACTTCAAGGCCATTGAACTGGCCAGTGACATACAGCGGACGAATGTGTCCCTATATAGGAGGGTCTTCATCCTTACCAGAGAACGAGATAACTGCCTGACATTCGGCGTCCTCGATCGTTTCGGCGTGAAAGGCCTCTGCAGCCGCAACCTCTGTCTCAAACTGGAGGGGGCTTTTCAGGGCTTCAGCGAGTGCCTCGCGCATCTCAGATGACATGCGCAGAGCCTCAAGGATGGAGAGCCTTGCTGGGATGTCGGCCAAGTGCTTCAGGACATCATACTTTTTGGCCAAGCGCGAGCCCCTGGCTGCAGGAGGTTGCTCTGCGGTTGGTGGCATGACGGGCCTTGCCGGTTGGATCGGCGGCCGACTGGTACTTGGCGCATCTTGCTGTTCACTGGTCACAGTCCGGGAAATGGTCACCGTACTGGAGTCAGGAGGCCGGGATGGACTTGTGGCAGGGCGGAGCTGGTCGCGACGCGGCTGAGGCGGTTCTGCCTGGTCCCACACCACAAACAGTGGCGGAGGCGAATCCGTCATCCCCGGATGGGGGGGCTGCGCGCGCTGAGCTCGATTTTGAGCCTGCTGCCTAGTCTCAGTGGCGTGCACGGCCTAGCTGGAGGCACCAGCAGCTGTGCCCCGGCGACTCCTGCTGCTGCGGTTCTTCCGACGGTGGCGACGACCGGGGACACTAGGGAGGTCCACCTGGTGTTCTTCAACGTCGGGAACCGAAAAGGGATTTACCAGCTCGAAGGTATTAACCGAAGCGTACCCAATACCGTCATCGGACGAATCATCCATCACCGGGCGGATCCGAGGAGGGACCCCCATCTCCGGGGGCATGAAATCGCCGAGAGTGCGGGATAGTGGCGGAACAGGCGGGGCGCGCTCTTCCTTCTTGCGCTGCCGCCGTTTGCTCCTCTTGGAAGAGGCAGGCTGGGACGACGATGCCGAAGCAGCACCCGCAGGTTCTGGGGGCTCAGGCTGATTCAAGCGCGCACGGATGATTCCATGGGCGCGAATGGTCATCTTGCGGGCCATCCAGTTATTGTACTTCTGGGATCCGCGGTCGGAGACCAGCTGCCATTCGTCCTCGTTGCCATTATCGTCATCTGATCCCACGAACACGCCCGCCACTTGTGCTGGAGCTGGGCCCAACCTGATTACATTGTTGTTAATCTGGTCTTGGAGCCAATCCTTAAACACATAGCACCGCTGGATGGTGTGCCCCAGGGCCCGATGGTAGGGGCAGTAGCGGGGGTTATTCGTAAGATGTGCCTCCTCTGGCTTCCAACACTCAGGCAGTCGCACAATCCTCTGCTCCAGGGCGCTCCGGAAATAACCGGGGACCTGATCCTCATGGAATGAGTAAGTCAGGTGTCGCGGGCCCCTGGGAGCGTGGTCTTGACGAGGGGCTGGAGGGGCCTGCCGAGGAGGTGGACCCTGATTATCTCGCCTGGGTTGCGGCGGTACATTACGCGGAGGGGCCGGCCGGTTCTGAGGCTGCCGCTGCTGGGCCGGGAACTGAGCCCGTGGAGGTGGATTCCTGTGAGGCTGTGGAGCTGGCCTCGCCGGCAGCAGCTCCAACGGCCTGGGGGCCTCTATCTGGGCAACAGCAGCGGGCTCAGCCCTACTGACTCTCCTTGCAGGAATCATAGGAGGCAGCGGGTGTGTCTGGCTGGCCTGTTGCAGGGCTTCCTCAAGACGTTGAGCTTTGTCTGAGAAGTCCCTGAACCCTCCGGGGTAATTTTGAGTGATCAGGGAAGGGACCAGCTCGGTCTTGACGTTCCCGACGCACATTGTCAGCAACTGCTCTTGAGTCAATGGCATGTCAAGGGAATACGTGAGACCCTTCCATCGGGCGACGAAGTCCGCGACTCGCTCATCAGGCCTCTGCTTGCACTTGAAGAGGTCTGCGATACTTGTCTTCCGGGTCGTGGAACTGAACTGGTAGAGGAACTGTCTACGGAGGTCCTCCCAGCTGGTTACCGACCCGACGGGGAGCTGGCTGTACCAGACAAATGCTGGCCCTTCCAGTGTCTGAACAAAGCAGCGAAGCTTAGCGGCCTCCTGCTGCGTCGGAGTCCCCAACATAGGCCCGCACCTCGAGTTGAAGTGGGCTAAATGCTGTGGCGGATCTCCAGTCCCGTTGAAGGGGGCGAAAGTGGGATTCCCGAATCCCGGAGGCGCCGGCATGTCATCCACCCATGCTGGGTAGGGCTTGCCGTCCGGTGGGATCGCCACCTGCCGAGTCTCCAAGGCTTCCAAGCGGGCAATGAGTGCCGCCATCGGATTGTCCGGACATGGGTTCCAGTCCTGGCGAGTATCTCTAACCACGAGCGCATTGCATGGCCCTTCAATCGGGTCGTCGACCGGGTCGTCGAACTCGGCAGCTCGTGGGATGGCGGGCGGAGCGGCCCTTGGGGCAGCGGGAGGAATCCGAGCGGGATCTCTCAGGTAGTCACGCCGCTCGGGAGGGTGTGGAGAAACATACCGCGCCCTCTTGCCATAGGCAATGGCCTCTCTCCTGTCGGCGAACACGGCGTAATCACGGTTGCCCGGGAGAGTCTCGTCGAGGAGCGGTTGTTCCGGTCCCTGCTGTCCTGGCCTAGGATCACCGTAGTCAGGCCGCCGTTCTGCAGCGCGCTCGGCGAGGAGCTGGTCAACCAGCTTCTTCTGTTCGGCGAGCTGCTGACGTAGCGTAGCCTTCTCGGGATCCTCCTCTGCCCTCTGCATGGAGGCAGATGGGTCGGCGGGCCTTATAGCCTCGCTGTGCTCTTTTCCTTTGCTGACGTTTCGGCTCAACGTCAGTGCTTCAGTGGGTGCGGGGAGCCCCAGGAGGTTTCTCTGATGACGAGTAACTCTCACTGATGGATCTGACGACGGCTTGTCTTCGGGGGGGAAGCCCCCGTCGAGAAGTTCCAAGTCGTTCCCCTCTCCCGACAGGTCAGCCATATTGACTGTTTCTGTCCCTGGGGATATACCCTCAGGGCCACCCAGCGAATCGGGCTGTCGGCGAATCACACTGAAGCATAGGGCAGCGTACTGCCCCCATCCACGGATATACACGTGGGGAGTGGCTTCCTCGATAACTTTGCGGAGTACTTGAAAACACTCAACGCATCGTTGTTGGAGGGCCTCGTGGTGCTCAAATGACCCGAGGTGCCGAACCGCGGGGAGCATGGCCAGGTCAATTTGACAGCACTGCTCACCAATATCCTCCAGGTGCGCTTGACTCCCGGGGTATGGCATTTGTAGGCGGTGAAGACAGGAGCGAGTCTCCCGGAGAGTTCGGCGGAAGCATTCGAACTCATCCGGGGTGAGCGATTCGGGTGCATCAAAGTCCGGTCCTGCGACTGGCCAAAACTTCTCAGGGAAGTGGCCCTCTGCAAGGACGGTCCAGAAGCTCCACGACTCAAACTCGGGACCCAGATCTCCTTGGTCCTCTTCCATGGCTGGGAACGGATGGGGAACTGGTAGTGGTGCCGAGGCGGGCCGCCGGGCCGACGGGCTGGCCGACGGTGAATACGGCGAACAGGCCGATTGGCCTCCATATCCCGGGCCTCCCTCTGAGGGTGGCGGTGCCCTGGCTACCACATCACGATAGGACGGGCCGGCGAGCGAACATCCTGCCGTAGCATCGGTGCTCGTCGAGGGCGCACTAGATCGTGGTTCGACCGTCAGTCCCCAGAAAAAGTCTCCGGCTTCTCTGATCGAGACGGAAGGCACTTCCGGAGGGGCCGGTACCAACCGCAAGCTTGATCCTTGGGGGTCTACCAGGCCCTCGCTACTCTGGATATACCTTCGGAGAGAAGCGGGGATCACATCGATCTCGCTCTCGGGGAGCACGAGGCTGACGTGCCGCATTCCTACCCCTGCCTTTGACCGGCGGGATTGGGGAAGGGGCTCTGTCGCCGAATCGTACTCCGCCTCTGAGTCAGAGAAGCAAACCGGTCGGATCTCCGTCCGGAATTCCGTAACATTCTTCCCTCGGCGTCGACGCCTTGCCTTCCTGCCCCTGGGTGGTTCTTCGGGGCAGGGCTGATCTCTGTCCTGGCGTCCTCCGGCCGCACTGGTGCTGGGGCCAAGAGGACTGGGAACCAAGGTGCGAGGGGCACCGGGACAGATATCAAAGGGGACGCGGGGAGAGATGATTCTGGGCAGGACTCCGGGCCGGGATCAGAAGGTGGGATGACCCATGCCTCCTGGATCGGCCACACAGAGTAGATCCTGCCGGTGAATAGCGCTACCGCGAGGTGGTCCGCGGTGGCTACTGCCAGTGCCAGCAACCGGGAGAGTCGACCCAACCTGCCTTTGGGGCGGTCGGGACCTCGATCCAGGTCGGGCATAGGAGTTCCCCTGCTCAGGATGCGCAGAGGCCTGGCGACTGGAGCCAGCAGTGGCTTGGGCCAATGCGGCCGCTGTTGCTAGATCCCCAAGGTGGGCATCCTCTTCCGCTCGTGCCCGACGTTGGCGTCGAGACAGACTAGTCGGGATGAGCGGCGCGGGCAGGTGGAGAGCCCGCTCTTTGACTGGAGAGGCCTGGCGGCGGTGTCGCCGTGGCCTGGCGGGAGTCCTTACCGTAGATCCCTGGAGCGAATCCCGGATAGGGTGATCCCGGGCCTCTTCCACCTCATCCGCGTAGGGAAGGGAACTGTCAGAGTGCTCCGGGGATAAGCTCCCGAAGCGGTTGGACGTTGAGGTAGGCAGCGGTGCCTCCCTGCGCGGCCCTCGGGGGCGGCGGTGGTGGCGAGGCACAGCCTCCTCAAGGTCTAGGCGAGCCATTTCCCTAGTGGGGATGACTCCCTCTTCCTCGTATCTCCGCACCAGGGTGTTGATCACCCTTCTCTGGATGACCTCCGAGGGGGAGAGAGGGCGTGGTCGTCCCGCAATTGCGGCTGCTGGGACGGCTGTGGAACGGGCGGGACCGCGCAGAGTAGTCGCGTCGGTGTTTCCCCTATCCCTGCGCCAGTGGGCGGGTGGCGATCGGGCACTGGATCGGGCGACCTGATTTCTGAAAGCAGGGAGAATGACCCATTAACACTGACAGGAAAAAGGAATCGACAACCAACCATTAGCGCCACGACGCCTTCCGTGGGGGGAACCCAGGCCCTCGACGTTGCGAGACGGAGTGCCCGATGTCCCTTCCCCAGCCCCTGGCGGGTAAGACTGAATGCTTGGCCGGGCAACACGCCGGTCTTCCAACACCTCTGAAAGCCATCGGTCTTCGTATCGAGGAGAAGAGATTCACGTCGGGTTCACCATTTTTCTGTTTCGGTGTGGATGTGCGTCGGGTTACGCTGTTCTGCCAGGACGCGTTCGCGCGTGCACCCGTCAACCCGAGGGGATGGGCGCGCGGCTTGTGGTCCCGCAGTCCCGCTTTCCAAGGGCGGGCGGCGTTCGTCCCTTATTCAGGGGCGTCTGCTCCTTGATCGAAACCGGGATGATGGGATGTCGGATCTTCCTTCCTTGGACGTCTCCTCGGAACTCATCGCCTAATCCGGGTCTCCCTCATAGACTTAAGAATGTTCGTGAATCTCGTTCCCGGCGCCATATCTTCATGGACACCGGTTAATTACGCTGCTTCCGCCCGGACGCTCCAAGGAGTCTGGGCGGGGCAACAACCTACAGTGAGAAGGCCGGGTGGCTCTGGGTGCTGGGGGCGTGTCGTGACACTGCGGCTCTGCACGTCTGTCTTCCGTCCCTAATAGGGCTTCTCGAAGGCATGATGGCCCGAGGCATCCCGCACTGGGTGCGGGGAACTGTGTCACCTGAGGTTTTCCTCAGCTACCCATGTTTAACACGGGGTATGCCGCGAGTTTAACGTCCAGCGGGGACGGCATCGGACCGATCAACACGAAAAGTGGATCAGATGACAGAACCCCTTGCGGGGAACCTCCGACGCTGGGGCCAGCGCATGGGCGGCTTCCCAAGTGATGTGGAGTGGAGAGAAGTGGCATGACCCCACCGGGATGTGGCGGCCCGGGTAAGGATCAGGATGGATGATGGAGTGAAGAGCTTGGACCCCGTAGGGGCTTCCTACGTACCGCGCGTTAGCACGGATCAAAGTCAACGTAGTTCGGGTATACAGTTTAACGTCATGCTGGACGTCGGCAAGCCGACTCACGAAGAGGTCGAGGCCGCCGGGCGGAGGATTGAACCGAACCACCTCGCACAGAGGGGGATGGAACGGCCGGGTGGATCACAGTTTCACGTCATGCTGGACGATAAAAGGAGAAATGGAAAAAGGGGGGGGGGGCTGTGGGGAGGCACCGTGGAGATACACACGGGCAGTCTCCCACAGGGGCGGATTCATAGGTGAATCGACGCAAGCGTGAACCCTGGAGGGGTCCACTGATGGAAGAACCGACGTAAATACGACCGGGACGACCAGGTGGCGGGCTTGGACCTCAAGAAGGCTTCCTACGTACCCTGTTTAGAAGACAGGGATCAAAGTCCACGTAGTTCATTCTGTCAGGACTTACGCACTTGAGGCAGCCCGGATGCGACAAAACTCAGTTGGAAGGGACTTGGACCGAAAGCAGAAGACACCTCGATCCCAGTCACACCCTCTACTGGCTTCGGCAGTGGGGAGGCGCAATGGAGATACACATGTGCAGCCTCCCACGAGAAACTAGGGGTTTGTAATACCCTGCCCCCGTAGGGAAAAGCCACTCCCATTAAATCGTCCCAAAAGCGGGACAATCCCGACATCCCTGCAGAGACGAGCGGGTGGGGGCCACGTCCAAACCGGGGGGAGACCCTGCGTGCGAAGCACGGGATCGGGTGATGCGGACGGTTTAACGTCTTGCCGGACGAAGTACAGTTTAACGTCGTGTGTTGAGGACGAAGCGGACGGTTTAACGTCTTGCCGGACGAAGCACAGTTTAACGTCATGTGTTGAGGACGAAACACTTGGCAGTTTAACGTCTTGCAGCGCGGACGATGGGGGCTAGGCAGTTTAACGTCGCGCAGCTTGGACGTATGCAGTTTAACGTCGTGCAGGACGTGGTGCGGTTTAGCGTCATGCAGGACGAATGCTGAACAGTTTAACGTCTTGTAGCTCGGACGTAGTGCAGTTTAGCGTCATGCTGGACGATAAAGCCGCCGGTAGGTCCGTGTCACTTCGCGCGAGCCTAGGGGGGGCCGCACGGAAAGACGACGCACAGTGCGGGCACCTGCGATGAAGACCATCGGGCGCCACGCAGGCGGGTACCCTCAGGGGGTCAAGGGAGGCGACCCTGGCGGGTTGCGCGCAAAAGAGGAGCTTTGCGCGCAAATCCGCGGGTCGGCGCGCAAAATGGCGGGCTGGCGCGCAATTGGGCCAGCGCTTTGCACGCGGATGATTGGGATTGCGCGCACCGGGCTTCGGGTAGCGCGCGGGGGCAACGACTCATTCTCTAACGAATGGCCACTTTGAAAATGGGGGGTGCGCGCAATCGGGTCGGATTGCGCGCACCCGGGGGCAATTGCGCGCAAGAGGCTTCTTTTGCGCGCAAAGGCCTTCGGGTTGAAATTTATTCAAAGGAAATGAGCCAAGGGGATTGCGCGCGAAGGCGGACCCCAAGGCTCTATTGCGCGAAAGAAAGGAGGTTACCTGAAAATCGGCATTGCGCGCGGAAGGGGGTTGAATTGCGCGCGCGGGAGACCGTTCGACTTTCAGCAACCTTCAAAACGTCGGGGGTCGCCTTATATTTATAGGCAACCCCGGGCGCGGAATCCGGTCTCGGGCGCGCAATTCGCTTCGCGGGCACGGAATCCGGACCCGGCGCGCAAAGGAGCCGTGCAGGCCCCGGCGCGCAAAATAGCGCGCCGGCCCGGCGCATTGCGCGCATCCTGGGAGGATTGCGCGCCGCGGGTCAACTTTGCGCGCGAGCCTCTGAAATTTCGCGCAAGTCCTCCGGGCCCTCCGAAACGTGCCTCTGACTCCAAATATCACTTCGCTTTCCGCATCCGGAGCTTCGTTTGGGAACAACGGACTTTTCCGGCGTCTACAGCAGTCAACACTTGATGTGAACCAATTCAAGTCAACCCAAAACCTCGAATTAAAACTTCTCGATAATTAAAAGCACCCCAACTAGGGTTGGTCAAGCACTTTGAACTATGGTTTGATTCTAACCAAGATTCTGGAAGGCTATACCGACTTAATATTTCCTTGAGGGATTTTATACTTATATGTAAATTCATAATATATTATCTTTATTACATTATTGTTAATATTAAGTGGGGTATACTTAAGTGATTAACCATATCTAAGATAATATTTAGACATAATTCGGTCTTATTTTAGTTCCATATTACATGCTTGTTTAATTAATTAATTAATTATGTGATTGTGAAAACACACCCATAATAAATAAACCATGAAACTAAAAGAAATAAAATATATATCATGATCACGATCTTGTTCTATTGGTTAGTTTATCTAGAGGTTGATAAACTAACCCAATTCCTAGTGAAGAAAACACCTTGAACCTTTTGGGTTTGTGTTTAAAGCTTTCCACCTGTCCACTTTTGTATCTCTTTGGATTTGTTTCGCCTTGGATCCTAACTTGATTAACCTCCACTAGATTGAGAGCTTCATCCATTATATATGCTTTTATCTCACATTTAGGTGAGGGGTAAAATGGGGTTTTACATAAAAGAAACATTGGGCACACAGACCCTATATATTAATAAGGAGAAGGATAACAGGCCAACAAATTTTAATTTAAATAACTAATTAAAATAAACCATCCACATACAAAGGTCTTGGTCTATCTCATGATCAACCATACATGCAACAATATTTACGCATAAATAAAACTATCATTCAATTATTTAATCATTCTTGTTTAAGATAAATCACGCTCGAATCAATTAATTATCATATTTAATTAGTCAATCCTTTTATCTTAAACCCTTTTCTGAATTTCCTTGAGATTCTCATCCATCAAAATTTTAAACAAATAAATTCATTTAAAGTTATCTTTTTACATAACTTGTACCTTGGAGGAAACTCGGTTAATTCCCATTAATAACTACCCAATGAGTAGAAATGAACATTACACAGATGTTAAATTAAACACATATATATAAAACACTTATCACGTGTTGTGCCCCAACTTTACGCCCACACCATGGTATACGTCTTAAGGGTTTGTATAATATAATAATAAATTTTAATAAATCTATATAATTTGGATGAGTACATGGTATGTAGTTCCTACTACACGGAATGCACTATTGTTCATCATATATCCGAAGTACATGCTCGGGGATACAGTGTGTAGATTTTCTTTGAAAATATTCGGAGTACACGACGTGTCCAGTGGGCCACACACCATGTATTATCCACGTTTCACGATCTCTAGTTAGTAAAGACGTGTATGGAGTACACGGTTTAACCCTAACCCAAAGGGACTACACATCATGTTCAGTGGGCCACATGTCATGTAATCCGGAAACTATGTGCCACCTGTTCCTGGTCAACACACATAGTCATTAAGACTAAGAAAAAATCCAATGACATGGCTTGGATTGGTGGACCAGTACTGATGAATTGAACTTTGAATATACAATGTGTTAGTCCAACTACATGTTGTGTGTTCTGGTGTTGTATGGCTAGGAACCTTTGGCACCTTCAGATGAGATCATCTATTTTATTTTAATCAAAATTAAAATAAAGGATCATTTCTGTAAGGTGAATGAGAAATAAAAGAGGAGGAACCGATCTTGAGATTTATATTTACAGAATGATTAACTTGAATTGAAATAACTAAATTATTAAATGTATAAATCATCAATGGAAAACTAAATAATTATAATCAATGATATGAACCCTATGATACCACTTGTAGGTTCCGAGCATAGAGTAAGTGCATGAATGGGTGTACCCAACTTTAATTTTTACTATTAACAATGATCAATATGAGATCTATCACAATGATAAAATTTCAGATCATCAGAATGGAATGAAGAAGTAAAAGTAAATAGGTAAGTCCTAGAACCATATATAGGATCATCATATGTTGGTTATAATTAATTTAATTAAAATAAAATAATTACCTTGATGGAATTATCTCTTTATTGATGTTTCTAGTCATGATCAAATGTGATTTGTCGTTACGTTGTAGAAGCCAAGTGTAGTCTTCCTCTAGCGGTGATCCACACATGCTCCATGTATCTCTGGACATCGTCAAAGGGATCTATGGTTTTCAGCATGGAAGAGCCTTCACTTGCGATATATTTATTTGATCACCTTGAGAGCCTCTTCCAAAGCACTCTCCTTGATCTGGTGGAGAAGGATCTCTCTCGTAACTTGATATCATTCTTGGAGGAAATAAATTCTATCTTGGCTTGAGATATTTCTCCAGATCCATTTTGAATGACCCCAAACGATGGATAGGTCTTATGAGAACAATGTAATTGAAATTTATATTACTTAGAATAATAAAATGAATTAATTACCCAAATGAATTTATTCATTTCATTTAATTCTTAGTAATACCTCATGTCTAATAATAACATTTGACTATTATTATCACTTGACATGTGCTAAGAAAATTACACCTATTATTATTTAATTAAATAAATAATATTATTTCTCACAAATCCCCAGAAAAACTATATGGCATGTATATATTAATATAAACAGTGTGTAATTTTGTTTTTCCATTTTCTTTATTTCCTCCACCAAATTTATTAGACCTTGAATAATGAATATTTATTTATTAAATAAATATCACTTCATTACTCACTAATAAATATATTATTTCACCCACAATATATTCTCTAGAATAAATAGTGTCGAAATAAATGTGATCAAGTATCCCTGAATAATTATTAAACCATAATCGGGAATAATATTTATTTAACTTGTTAAATGAATATTTAACTAAGATAATCCTACACACATAATGTGTGACCCTCTAGGCCTCTTTCTTAGTGGTATTATGTGGAACCTACCTAAAGTCCAAGGTTAGCATCTAGAAACACCCCAAGGAATCCATAGAGAAAGAAGTTAATGTTGTAATGATGTGTCACCTCATATGAACTCTTATCGTGTAATGTAATCCCTTTGTCTCAATATCTCGAATCAAGCGGGTTTCATGTTAGTGCCATCAACCCATGTGCTTGATTATTATTTCTTTGACTTCCTGAAATTGAACTCACCCATTTCTTACCATGGCCATGGATTTATTTAGGCTATATCAATTCCATCAAAGGGCCTGAGATATCAACTTCCATTGTGGAACAGAAGAGACAAATAATTTCTTGCATTATCTATTAATGTAGTATTACTCATGACTCACTAAACATATCCTACCCTACTGCGAACAGTGTGTCATCACAATTTTTTTCAATACATCTAAGTGTGCGAGTTGTAATACCCATTAATAATAATATTAAAGTATAAGAACCAATACACACATCCACATATAGGAACATCCAATGACACTATGAAATGTGTATTTTCTACTGGCGGGTCTCGTTCTCATAATATCCTCATGGATATTACCAAGGGTGAACACCATAAGAAGGTGCCTTAAAGTTTTATGATTCCTCACCCCTAATGTCTTGTATTATTTGTGTCCCTCAAATAACATTATCCAACCATAGAACATATATTCAAGAATAATGTTATGTCACTTCTAGGTTCTAATCATAGTAGGGATTTGCTATGACCTTTTAGTGAAACATCTATACTTAGGACATTATCACATGCATTGTCATATAGAAGAATAATCAAGATGTGATAAGGTATTTATTAATATTCAAATCTATGAATACAAGTTTATCATAAAGTAAAAAGTAGTTGGTTCTAGGCCACCAACTCCAACATGAATCTCTTAATATAGTGGAGGAGATTCATTTTTGGGGATGAGGCAAAACCAATCCAAGATATATACATAGGTGGATAAGTGGTATGCTACAACACGAACCATAATTAGTTCAAGGTGGTTTTCCCCTTGGTCTATGGTTAATTTATCATCTGCTAGATAAAAAAACCATTAGTAAAAGCTCATGATCATACCACTTTATTATATTATTTCTATCAATTTGAATATTTATTTCATTATGTATGTTTTTTCATGATCATATAAATTAATTAATTAACAAGAATGAAAGATATAACTAAAATCAATATGTCTTAATCATAAATATTATATAGGATATGGTTAATTACTTAAGTAAATCCACTTAATATTAAAAACTATGTAATAAAGATAATAATTGTAAATTTATGTATAAAGTTAAAATACCTCAATTATATATATAATGTTGGTATATCCTTCCACTAATTCAGTTAAAATCAAAAAATAGTTCAAAGTTCTTGACCAACCAAAGTTAGGGTGCTTTTAATTATTCGGAAATTCTAACTTTATGTTTTGGGTTGAATTAACTTAGTTTACATAAAGGGTTGACTGCCAAAGAATGACTTGGTGTAACCAAGAGAAAAATGTTGAGGAAATCAAATTTAATTATTTTAAGACTGGGGAGTCCACTCAACGGATCAAGAAACTGAGAGTTAATACCATTGGAATTTGGAATACCCCACCTAAAACCCTTAAAATTTCTCGATCGACCAAAGGTGGGCAAATGGGAAGGAGAATATGGATCCTTTAGACTAGAATTGCCAACAGATAGGGTATTATGAATCCAATGTGAGGGCTATTGAGTTTCGATAAAATAGTGGGAGATTAATAAATATAATATTTATTTATTTGTGTAAATTTTATTAGATAAATTACTAAAACTCTGGTCATCTTATTTATAGAAATAACAATAAAATGACTTCCAACATATCACTATAATCCATAATTGAGAAGGATAACCTTATCACCAAAAAAATTACATGACGTGAAAAGGTTCTTACACGATATCTTATTCCATGAAAGAAAATTGTATGTGCTGGAAGAACCCATTCCTAATGCACCTGGTAAAGAGGCTAGTGGTGAAGATTTATCTATCTATGAGATACATTTGAAAAATTCCACATATGTTCAATGTTTAATGCTATAATCCATAAAAAAATGGCCTTTTCAAGTAACATGAGGACATATATGCGTATAATATGATGTATCAACTAAGATATCCCTATCAAGAGAGAGAATGACAAGAGATATAAGAGATCTCTAATGCTCTATTTACAACTAATTTTGGAGAGTCGGCACCAGTTGGTCCCAATGTAGTCAAGCTTATTAGCTACATTGAACTCTTAGACATCTTAGGGATTAAATTTCCAGACGAATTGTTCACAGATCTAATAATTTCATCACTACCCAAGTATTTCTCTAGTTTTATTATAAATTATAACATAAGTAATAATGAGAAGTGTCTTCTAGAACTTATTACTATGATTCACCAAATTGATAAGGACATGGGGTGTGACAAACCCCCTGTCCTTATAGTGAATAGGAAAAAGAAGAACAAGGTGAAGGGGCCCAAGATTCACATCAAGTTTAAACCTCCCAAGAACCATCCTTAAAATAATAGAAAGATCTATAGGTGGGGAAAGGAAAAGGAGGAAGGACATTTTTCATGCGGAAGAAAGTCCACTAGAAGAAGAACTTCACCTAGAAGTAAGGGGAAGCTAATGGTGTGTTCATTATTGAGTATAATATTTCAATATCTACACATTGGGTATTAGATATAGCTTTTTGTGATCACATATGTATCAAAATATAGGAACAAAGTAGATTTCAAAATATTGCTAGAGGAGAGGTGGATTTGTGAGATACCAATAGTGTGAGGCTAGCTGTTCTAGCCATTGGAGACTATCACCTTTAATTTCCAACAACAATGATATTGGTTTTCATATATTTTTAGTATGTACCAATTGTTACCAAGAAGATAATTTCTGTATCATTCCAAGATAAATATGTTTTTGTTTTCATGTTTTGAAATATATGTTTTTTCTTTTATAAAGACAAAATATGTTATGGTATATCACATTTAAATAATGATCTTTATGTACTTAATAATAAAAACCAAGTATTGAAAATAGATAATGAATCATGTTCAAATGAATCATATAACACCAAGATATGGAATCATCATCTTGGTCATGTAAACAAGAAGTGTTTGACAAAGCTCTATCAAAATGGTTATTTAGATGCTTTTGAGATAAAACCACTTGTATGATTGTATGTATATTTACAAGAAAAAATGTCCAAACCACCATTTAGTGGATAGGGTGAAAGGGCTATAGAGATTCTAGTATTGGTACACACTAATGTCTGTAGACCATTTCTACTAGAACATAGAAGTGGGTATTCTTACTTCATAACATTTACTGATGATTTGAGTAGATATATTTATGTCTACTTCATGAGGTATAAGTTTGAGTCCTTTAATAAATTAAAATAATTTAATAATGAAGTTGAGAATCAACATGGAAAGAACATAAAGAATATTTGATCATATCGAAGTGGTGAATATCTTAACCAAAAGTTTATTGACCCTTTATGAGGGTTTGGGATTCTATCTCAACTGAATTCACCTTACACACCATAATATAATGGTGTTCTTTAAAAGAATAACCATACCTTTTAAAACATGGTAAGGTCTATCATGATCCATACATATCTTTCATTATACATTTGGTGATATGAATTAAAAACTATGTAACACACATTAAAGAGAGTTCCAGCTAAAGAGGAAAATGAAATTCCCTTTTTTTTATAGAGTGGAAAGAAACTTGTTTTATTTATTACATGTGTAATGGGTTGAAAAGAATTTCTTAAGTCCTTTTATGGAAACAAACTAACACCATAGGGCACAAGGTGTGCTTTAAAGGGTATCCTAAGAAAATAAAGGGATACTACCCATAAAACCCCTCATACAAGAATGTGATTGTTTCCAGGAAATACATATTTCTTGAGAGGGATAACATCCTAAAAAAGGATAGTGGTATAAAGATTAAATTCAATAAAGTTAATGCTTAGGATATAAAAGAATTGTTTTAGGAATAGATTTTTTAGGTCCTAGTAGAAGAAGTAGTTCCTAAAACAAAAGTACTGTATAGGATAACTAGAGAAGTAAGAGAACGAGAGAGATATGATTTTCTAATCACTGAAGATATTGGCTCATTATTGGTTGAAAATGATGAACCTATCTTCTAAAAATAGGTATTAAAGATCTTATAAGCTGCAATATAGAGACAATCAATGAATTATGGAATGTAATCCATGTATCAATACTAAATTTGGGTTTAGATCAATGTGACATTTGATATAAAGCTCATAGGGTGAAAATGGGTATTCAATAGAAAATTAGACATGGAAGGTAAGGTAAATACCTATAAAGAAATACTAGTGGATAAAGGGTTTAAACAATGTCAAGGAATTTACTACAATGAATCATTTTTACTAGTTTCCATGTTTAAATCCATCAGCATTATACTTTCTATAACAACATACCATGACTATGAAATTTGGTAGATGGATTTAAAAACAATTTTCCTTAATGGGAACATTCAGGAATATGTATGCATGATATAAACAAAAGGGTTTGTGACTCTAGGTGATTCCAAAAATATTTGAAAGTTGTAGTGACCTACATATTGATTGAACCAAGCATCCAGGTCATGGAAAATTTAATTTGATGAAGTGATAAAATAATTTTGTTTCATTAATAATGAATGTGATCCATGTCTTTACAATAGGTTTAGTATAAATATAGTCATTATCCTAGTAGTATATGTCGATTACATATTACTTATTGGAAATGACATACCAGTCTAACCCTTTTTTAAGGATTAGTTAAACGAATTTTTCTTCATGAAGGAATTAAGTGAAGAAACCTATATTCTAGGGATCAAGATCATTCGTGATATGTCTAAGAGGTTTCTTAGACTAATTCAAATTACATACATTGAAGAAATATTAAAGAAATTTATTATGGAATAATATAAGTGTGGATTGGTTCCAGTGTCACATAGTATACATATTTATAAGAAAATGAATCCTCTAACATAGTAAGAGAAATAGATAATGTGTAATATCACATACACTTTAGAGATAAGTTCAATCATGAATGCCATGTTATGTACTACAGTTGATATTTCTTAAGCATTGAGTATGATAGGTAGATATCAATCTGATATAGGGAAACATCATTAGTATACTATTAAGGTTATCATTAATTATCTGAGAAGAACTAAGGATATGTTCCAAGTGTATAGAGGAACCAAGGAGATAACCATTATGGGTTATACTTATGATAGTTTTGTCACGACCCGACCTCGGGGCCCGTGCCGTGACTACCCCAAGCCCGCCTTCCATAGGCCAGGGGCTGGCGACTAGCACCAAGGCGTAAAATCCCAGTAAACAGGGAAGGCATTGCCTTTATAAGTAACAACCACACAGAGTCAGCAAGCGGAAAGTAAAGTGCAGAAAAGTAAAGGGGCCGGAAATACAAGCCCAACTGTAAAGTACAACTGAAAAAGTAAAGTACAGCAACTGAAGAAAAGACGGCGGCCTCGTGTCGTCCACTGGCAATCCCACCTGAAGGGTGGGTACAGATAGCCTCCAGGCTCCTCGGGTCCCACGTCCGCTCCGAGCACGTCCCGCCCAGTGGTCCACCTCCAGGTACCGTCCTGCTCCACGCCCCAACCGTGATCAGCGCTGTCCGTCGTCTGCAACCAACACAACAAGGTGCGGGCATAGCCCGTGCAGGGGTGAGTACAAGCTACTCAGTAAGGACCCCGAGACCCCCGAAGGTCTCCCGAAATCCACAAAGGATATAGCACAAAAGAAAGATGCATTCACGAAGTAACATCTGACTCGACTTAGGTATATGCCCATACATATACCTAAGTCCCCAATTCTAGCTCTGCTCACGAGCTCAAGAACAACTCAATCCACAAAGGAAAGCAAGACTCAAATCCACAAGGAGAGTAAACAGTAAATCCACATAGGATAGTTCAACACAATCCACAAAGGAGAGTAACATAAGATTCAGCTCAACCAGGTATACTTTTTCAGATGACGTCAAAGACGATCACTGATCCATCTAAGTCGTCGGACCCACGAAGGATCGATAGGTACTAACCCCCGCAAAAGACCCACATAGGATCGGGCTCACACAGAACCTGTAGGCAGTGGCTCACACAGAACCGGTAGTAAGAACCCACATAGGATCGGGCTCACACAGAACCTGTAGCACTGATCCACGTAGGATCGCTGAGTGCAGTAGTCGACGCAGTCCACTGAGGATCTCTGCACAGTCGTCGCCGCAGTCCACGAAGGATCTCTGCTCTGCCGTCGTCGCAGTCCACGGAGGATCTCTGCTCTGCCGTCGTCGCAGTCCACGGAGGATCTCTGCTCTGCCGTCGTCGCAGTCCATGGAGGATCTCTGCTCTGCCGTCGTCGCAGTCCACGGAGGATCTCTGCTCTATCGTCGAAGTCACAGCCAGCGCTAGGGTTCCCGCACATAGCGAGCTCGTTAGGAGGGTCCGCTCCACGAGCCGAGAGGCTGATACATCAACTGACACGTAGTCCGAAGTTGATGTATCCAAAAGTTCCGTATCGACAACAGGATCTCAACGCGACAGACGGCGCGTCAATCGGACGCCCGGTCTGAGAGTTATTGGCATTTTCGTCCCAGGGGCCCGGTTGGTTTTTAGGGCAAAACCAACCCGACCGTACTCCACCTGTATCCGATCCTCGGGCGGAGTACGCCAAAAGTTCCGTCTCACTTAGAGGAAACTACCACAGCTGACGGTACGTCGATCGGACGTCCGTAGCTCAAGTTATGAGCGTTTCCGCTCCGAGGGCCCGGTTGGTTTCGTGTACGAACCAACCCGGCCGAACCCAAAGTCTTCCGAAACCTTGATTATAATATACCGAAACGACCGTCTCGATCCAAGGATCGCGTAGCCGCTGACGGTTCGTCAATCGGAGGTCCCAGGCCCAAGATATGGGCGAAAGACCGAAGAGGGCTCAAAACGGGGGTTCCGGGCCCAGGGCGACCCGGCCCGAACCCCCCCTGGGGTCGGCCGCACCGGGTCGGCCCGAACCGGGTCGGCCCGACCCGGCCCGACCCGGCTAGGCCGGGTCCGGTCCGGCCTGGGCGCGGCCCGGCCGACCGGACCGGCCGGCTCGGCTTCGGCCGCGCGGCCGAAGGAGGGCGCCGCGGGCTTGACCCACGGCTCAAGCGAAACGCGGCCCCGCGGGGGGGGGGGGGGGGGGGGGGCGCCTGCCACGCGGACGCGGCCGGGCCGCCGCGTCCGTTCCCGGTTCCGCGCGGCCGCGGAACCGGCCGCCGCCGCCGCGGCGGACTTCCTCCACGGCGGCGCGCCGGGCGCCGCCGCCTTCCGCGGGCCGCCGGAGACGCTCCGGTGGCCCGATTCCTTTCCCGTCTGCGCCGTTGTTCCTCCCGGGACGCTTCCTTCACTGCGAAATCAACAAATGGCCCTTGCGTCGTGCTTTTGCCGTCGCCCGCCAAATCCGCACAAAAAAGGAAGATCGGCGGAGGGTTGCCGGGTCTTGTTCGTTAGACCCGCACCCTCCGCGTTAGTCATAAACCACGGGAGGAAAAATCAACAACAATTTTAAATAAATTAAAATTGTCGGAGATCATGTTCTTCATTTTAAAAGAATAAACACGAGAAACAAGATAAAATAATCCAACATCCCTTACCTTGTCGTCGTCGTCGGACGAGAGGTCGTCGCGGAATCGCTTGTCGCGGAAGAAGGAGATCGTCGCGTCGTCGCGGTATCCGGCGTCGCGTCGCCAATCTCCGGATCAAGAACAAACGGATTTAATTAATTAAATCCGTTGTTATTGAAATTAAAAAAAGGAGAATTCAAACGATTCGTTTCTCACCTTAGTTGCCGAACGAAGATCGGCCGCGGAAGAAGAGGCGTCGCCGAAGAACGTCGCGGGTAGGGCTCGTCGACGTCGCAGATCACGGCGTGCGTCGTCGAATTCCGGTCATCGGAGTTCTTCGCGTTCTTCGCGTTCTTCGCGTTCTTCGCGTTCTTCGCGGGGAGATGAAGGAACGAAGATTCTCTCAAATCCTTTCCAAGGATTTTTAGGTTGGTCTTATTTTATAACAATGCCAACACACGAAACCGGTTAAGAAACGATCCATCAATTCGAAAGAAACGACCCATTTAATTCACGAAAGAAACAGCCCATTTAATTCACGAAATAAACCGCCCAATTAAATGGTCTGTTAAGAATTAAAGAAAACGCGTCGGTTGACTTTTCAGTTACTTTGACGGGTTTTCACAGGTGCGTTACTTAGCGAAAGAAACGGCGGGGCTCGTGCGGGCCCTGCCTCACAAATATCCTACCAAGGGGTAGGATATTTCTGGATAGCATCCTATCCAGTTCAACTCAGCTCAAGCCGCCTTTAAGTGACTTCAAGTGGCTTCCAAGCAGCTTAAGTGAAATAAAATAAAGTTGTCGCACAAACATTATTTTATTTCTGACTTAAAGCCGCAAAATTTAAAAACCACGTCTGAGAAAACGCAACTCCGGAAGAGGCGTTTATAAGCAAATACCGGCGCTGCGATTTCATCGGTGCCCTCAGAATTCGATTCCGGGCACCGGTTCAAAAGATAGAAAAACCCGCTCGTCCGTTCACTGAACGTACCCGAGCCAAACTTCGGAAAATGATTCCGGGCACACCGGGCCTCGGAATCAGGTGCCGTCTGAAGCTGCGCTCTTGTAAAATTCCAAAGAAAATTAAGAAAAAAATTTCCTTGAAATTTGCGGGTCTTTACATTACTCCCACCTCAGGGCTTTACGTCCCCGTAAAGTTACATCAAAAACTAGGGGAACAAATGGGGGTACTGAGCACGCATCTGAGCCTCCCGCTCCCAAGTGCTCTCCTGGAGGTTCCCGTGCTGCCATCTGACGCGCACAAGAGGAATCGACCGCCCACGTAGGACCCGCTCCTGTCGATCCTCGATCTCCACTGGGACCTCCGCAAAAGTCGCCCCATCGTCCACGTCCAGCTCCCCAAAGTCGATGATGTGCGTCGGGTCGTGCACGTATCTCCTCAGTTGAGACACGTGAAAGACGTCGTGCACCCGGTGCAACTGAGGTGGTAGAGCCAGGCGATAAGCCACCTCTCCTATCCTGCTGAGGACCTGGAAAGGCCCGATGAAGCGTGGAGACAACTTGCCGCCTCGGCCAAATCTCCGTAAACCACGTCGAGGTGAGACACGCAAAAAGATGTGGTCGCCATCCTCGAACTCGAGTGGCCTCCCCCTCCTGTCAGCATATGACTTCTGCCGGCTCTGAGCTGTCCTCATCCTCTCCTGGATGATCTGGACCTTCTCTGTCGTGGCTCGGACCATCTCTGGTCCCACGAGTGCTGACTCCCCAGGGTCTGTCCAGCACAACGGTGATCTGCAGGGTCTTCCGTACAACGCCTCGTATGGTGCCATCCCGATGGTGGAGTGGTAGCTGTTGTTGTACGCGAACTCCACCAAGGGTAGGTGGTCCTCCCAGCTGCGACCAAAGTCGAGAACACATGCACGGAGCATGTCCTCGAGTGTCTGTATGGTCCTCTCCGTCTGACCATCCGTCTGAGGGTGGAAGGCTGTGCTCAGATGGAGCCGCGTCCCGAACGCCTCCTGCAACCCCTTCCAAAGCCGGGAAGTGAAACGAGCATCTCGATCGGAGACGATAGACGATGGCACACCGTGAAGCCGTACGATCTCCTGGACGTAAAGACGTCCCAAGCTCTCCACTGAGCCCTACTCTCTGATGGGTAAGAAGTGTGCCGACTTGGTGAGTCGGTCGACAATCACCCAAATGGAGTCGTGACCTCTGGAAGTGCGTGGAAGTCCAGTCACGAAGTCCATAGATATGTCATCCCACTTCCACTCCGGGACCTCCAAGGGCTGTACCAAGCCTGCTGGTACCTGATGCTCTACCTTCACCTGCTGGCAGGTGAGGCATCGTGAAACGAACTCAGCCACAGCTTTCTTCATGCCCGGCCACCAGTGCTGTCGTCTGAGATCCTGGTACATCTTCGCCACTCCGGGATGCACCGCCAAGGGAGAAGTGTGAAACTCTCTCAGCACCTCCTCTCGTAAAGCGACTGGTACGAAGGTACGTCCTCTGAAAAGGATGTCGTGCTCTGCTCCAAGGTAGAAGCCATCAGGCGCCTGACCTGAGGATATCAGTGCACGCCGGGTCTCACAGTCAGCGTCCCCACGCTAAGCCTCTCTGACCCGCTGTAGAAGTGGAGGAGAGACTGTGAGAGACTGAAGAAAGGCTGCTCCGTCTCTATCCACGAAGGATATCTGCAAGGAGGCTAGCTGCTCCGTCGCCTCCTCAAGTAGTTGAATGCCCGTCCTCCTGCTGAGGGCATCGGCTACCACGTTCCCCTTCCCAGGAGTATAGACTATCTCAAAGTCATAGTCCTGGAGGAACTCAAGCCATCTCCGCTGTCTCAGGTTCAGGTCCTTCTGAGAGAAGATATACCTGAGACTCTGGTGGTCAGAAAAGACTGTGAAGCGCTCGCCCATCAGATAGTGCCGCCAAGTCTTCAGAGCGAAGACCACTGCTGCCAACTCCAGGTCATGAGTGGCGTAGTTCTGCTCATGCGGCCTCAACTGACGTGATCCGTAGGCGATCACAGCCCGCTCCTGCATCAGGACGCACCCGAGTCCAGTCCCTGATGCATCGCAGTAAACTACGTACCCAACTCCCTCCTCAGGCAACCTCAAGATAGGTGCGCTGGTCAATCTCTGTCTCAGCTCCTGGAAGCTCTGCTGACATCTGTCTGACCACACGAAGGGTTTCCCCTTCTTCGTCAACGCTGAGAGTGGTGCCGCAACTCTGGAGAAGTCCGGCACAAATCTCCGATAGTATCCCGCTAGGCCCAAGAAGCTCCGCACCTCTGTCACGCTCCTGGGTGGCTCCCAAGCTAGTACTGCCTCGATCTTCGCGGGATCCACTGCAACTCCCGCCTCAGAGATGACGTGCCCCAAGAAATGGACCTCACGTAACCAGAACTGGCATTTTGAGAGCTTGCCATAAATCTGGTGCTCTCGGAGTGTGTCTAGCACAACTCGCAGGTGGTAGGCATGCTCCTCCTCAGTAGTCGAGTATACCAAAATGTCGTCAATGAAGACCACGACAAATCGGTCGAGGTATGGCTGGAAGATCCTGTTCATGAGGCTCATGAACACTGCTGGAGCATTGGTTACGCCGAACGGCATAACCAAGAACTCATAATGGCCATACCGACACCTGAAGGCCGTCTTCTGCACGTCCTCGTCTCGAACTCTGAGCTGATGATAGCCTGACCGGAGGTCTATCTTCGAGAACCACCGGGCTCCCTTGAGCTGATCGAAGAGGTCATCAATCCGTGGCAGCGGATACTTGTTCCTCACTGTCACCTGGTTCAGGCGACGATAGTCGACACATAGTCGCAAGCTCCCGTCCGCCTTCTTGGCGAACAAAATCGGGGAAGCCCAGGGTGAAACACTGGGTCAGATAAACCCCTTGCTCTGCAAGTCCTCCAACTGTACCCGCAGCTCCCGAAGCTCGGCGGGGGCCATCCGATATGCTGGAGTAGATATCGGGGCTGTCCCGGGGTACAAGTCGATGTAAAAGTCTACCTCTCTACGAGGAGGTAGCCCTGGAACGTCGTCGGGGAAGACGTCCACGTACTGGTCCACCACTGCAGGAAAAGCTGGACTCCGCACGTCCACTGCTCCTAGGATGAGGCTAGCCAACTGATGAGAGATAGGCTGCACTCTCCTCCGCGGAAGTCCATCCTGTGCTGCAAAGGTTCCCTTCTCGCCGGTGAAGGTAAACCTGCTCCCGTCGGTGCGAACACATCGCACCTTGCGCCTAAAACAGTCGATCTGGGCATGAACCGTGGATAGCCAATCCATGCCCAAGATGACGTCGTAAGGCCTCGACACCATTACAAGGAGATCCCAGCCGAAGCTCTCGCCTCCTAGAGTAAGCTCACACTGCCGGCACCAGTGCGTAATCGTCGAGTCTACTCCCGTAGGAGTCTCTAGCCGTAAGGATCAAGCCAACGGCTCAGTCGGAATCTCCGAGCTCCGAACAAGGGCAGAGGCTATGAAAGAGTGACTCGCTCCTGTGTCTATAAGTACTGCAGCAAGGGTGGAATAGACACAGATCGTACCTCGAATCATCTCTGGCATGTCGGGGTCGTAGGCCTCCACTGCCTGGAGCTGGGCCTGTCCCTGCCCGCCAGCTCCCTGTGGTCGAGGTGGCCCTCCTGGTGGTGGTGGGGGTAGAGCCTGGAAGCGTCGCCCACCACCCGCTGCTCGGCCAGCTCCTCTGCCTCGTCCGCCTCCTCCCTGCGGACCGCCACGGTCGACCCTCTGCCTCTGCCTGGGTGGCCCCTCCACCGTCTGCTGCTCCTCTGGTCGGCGAGTCGGGCAGTCACGAGCCATGTGACCCTGCCCGCCGCAGGAGTAGCACAGCCTGCCTCTCGGAAGGCTGGCACTCCGCTGTGTGCCCCGTACTGCTGAGCCGGTGTCCTGAGGCCGTCTGCGTGGGGGTCTGGTCTGCCTGGACCCGAGAGTCATCCGTCGGCTACCTGCTGCCGAAGACTCAGCTACCTGCCGCCCTGCGCTAGGTCTCGCTGCTGAAGAAGGCTCTGCCAGGAAGCTCTCGATCAGGAGGGCTCGCTCCAGCACTCCCGCCTGGGTCGGAATGCTGAGGGAGATCAGCGACGCCCGAATCTCCTGTCGCAAGCCCTGCTCGAAGGTCCGGGCCCGGAAGAAGGGGTCCCGTACCATGTCGGTCGAGTAGCGGGATAGGTCAGTGAACCTCGCCGCGTACTGAGCGACCGTCATGCTGCCCTGGCGCAGCTGGAGAAGCTCCTGGATGCGCACCGCTCAGAGGGTGGCCGGGACGAACTCAGAGCGGAAGAGGCTCTCGAAGTCCGCCCAGAGCAAGGATGTCTCATCGTGAACCTGGAGCATCAGGCTCCACCATCGTCCTGCCGCTGCCTGCAGGAGGCTCGCTGCGAGAATCACCATGAGATCCGCTGGTGTCCTCACTAGCCTAAAGATCCGTACCACCGCCTCTAGCCAGTCCTCGGCGGCCTGGGGGTCCGCCTCACCGCGAAACCTGGGCGGTCGCTGGCTCTGAAACTCATGCAGTGCCCTGAGGCGACGTGCATCGTCAGCGTCTGGTACTGGCAGCATCGGTGGCTCGGCGGGTAAAGCTACCGCCGGTGCCACTGCTGGCAAAGGGCCCTGCACCGAGGCCTCGTCGCTCGGTGGGCTGCCGTCGCGCCCTACACTCGGAACCCTAGCTGGCTGTCGTCGCGGGGCCATCCTGAAAAGGAGAACAAGAGCACCACAGTCAGAACAGTATACCTGGTGAGCTGGCACAAGTAATCACAAGGAAAACTTGAGACTTTCATAAAGCAGATCAGTATACCCGGTGAGCTGACATAAGTAATCACAAAGAAAACTTGAAACACACACGCAATCAATGTTTTCGTGCATTAAGTCGGAAATCAGGAGTCAGGGTCCTGGTGTATGGATACGTCGGCCGCCGCACCAACACTGGGCTCCCTGAACTGATAACCACACTCAATACACTAAACACTATTGCTTCATATAGAAAGAAAAGACGATCAGAGTCTGCGGTAGAACCGACCGCCTCTGATACCAATTTGTCATGACCCGACCTCGGGGCCCGTGCCGTGACTACCCCAAGCCCGCCTTCCATAGGCCAGGGGCTGGCGACTAGCACCAAGGCGTAAAATCCCAGTAAACAGGGAAGGCATTGCCTTTATAAGTAACAACCACACAGAGTCAGCAAGCGGAAAGTAAAGTGCAGAAAAGTAAAGGGGCCGGAAATACAAGCCCAACTGTAAAGTACAACAGAAAAAGTAAAGTACAGCAACTGAAGAAAAGACGGCGGCCTCGTGTCGTCCACTGGCAATCCCACCTGAAGGGTGGGTACAGATAGCCTCCAGGCTCCTCGGGTCCCACGTCCGCTCCGAGCACGTCCCGCCCAGTGGTCCACCTCCAGGTACCGTCCTGCTCCACGCCCCAACCGTGATCAGCGCTGTCCGTCGTCTGCAACCAACACAACAAGGTGCGGGCATAGCCCGTGCAGGGGTGAGTACAAGCTACTCAGTAAGGACCCCGAGACCCCCGAAGGTCTCCCGAAATCCACAAAGGATATAGCACAAAAGAAAGATGCATTCACGAAGTAACATCTGACTCGACTTAGGTATATGCCCATACATATACCTAAGTCCCCAATTCTAGCTCTGCTCACGAGCTCAAGAACAACTCAATCCACAAAGGAAAGCAAGACTCAAATCCACAAGGAGAGTAAACAGTAAATCCACATAGGATAGTTCAACACAATCCACAAAGGAGAGTAACATAAGATTCAGCTCAACCAGGTATACTTTTTCAGATGACGTCAAAGACGATCACTGATCCATCTAAGTCGTCGGACCCACGAAGGATCGATAGGTACTAACCCCCGCAAAAGACCCACATAGGATCGGGCTCACACAGAACCTGTAGGCAGTGGCTCACACAGAACCGGTAGTAAGAACCCACATAGGATCGGGCTCACACAGAACCTGTAGCACTGATCCACGTAGGATCGCTGAGTGCAGTAGTCGACGCAGTCCACTGAGGATCTCTGCACAGTCGTCGCCGCAGTCCACGAAGGATCTCTGCTCTGCCGTCGTCGCAGTCCACGGAGGATCTCTGCTCTGCCGTCGTCGCAGTCCACGGAGGATCTCTGCTCTGCCGTCGTCGCAGTCCATGGAGGATCTCTGCTCTGCCGTCGTCGCAGTCCACGGAGGATCTCTGCTCTATCGTCGAAGTCACAGCCAGCGCTAGGGTTCCCGCACATAGCGAGCTCGTTAGGAGGGTCCGCTCCACGAGCCGAGAGGCTGATACATCAACTGACACGTAGTCCGAAGTTGATGTATCCAAAAGTTCCGTATCGACAACAGGATCTCAACGCGACAGACGGCGCGTCAATCGGACGCCCGGTCTGAGAGTTATTGGCATTTTCGTCCCAGGGGCCCGGTTGGTTTTTAGGGCAAAACCAACCCGACCGTACTCCACCTGTATCCGATCCTCGGGCGGAGTACGCCAAAAGTTCCGTCTCACTTAGAGGAAACTACCACAGCTGACGGTACGTCGATCGGACGTCCGTAGCTCAAGTTATGAGCGTTTCCGCTCCGAGGGCCCGGTTGGTTTCGTGTACGAACCAACCCGGCCGAACCCAAAGTCTTCCGAAACCTTGATTATAATATACCGAAACGACCGTCTCGATCCAAGGATCGCGTAGCCGCTGACGGTTCGTCAATCGGAGGTCCCAGGCCCAAGATATGGGCGAAAGACCGAAGAGGGCTCAAAACGGGGGTTCCGGGCCCAGGGCGACCCGGCCCGAACCCCCCCTGGGGTCGGCCGCACCGGGTCGGCCCGAACCGGGTCGGCCCGACCCGGCCCGACCCGGCTAGGCCGGGTCCGGTCCGGCCTGGGCGCGGCCCGGCCGACCGGACCGGCCGGCTCGGCTTCGGCCGCGCGGCCGAAGGAGGGCGCCGCGGGCTTGACCCACGGCTCAAGCGAAACGCGGCCCCGCGGGGGGGGGGGGGGGGGGGGGGGGCGCCTGCCACGCGGACGCGGCCGGGCCGCCGCGTCCGTTCCCGGTTCCGCGCGGCCGCGGAACCGGCCGCCGCCGCCGCGGCGGACTTCCTCCACGGCGGCGCGCCGGGCGCCGCCGCCTTCCGCGGGCCGCCGGAGACGCTCCGGTGGCCCGATTCCTTTCCCGTCTGCGCCGTTGTTCCTCCCGGGACGCTTCCTTCACTGCGAAATCAACAAATGGCCCTTGCGTCGTGCTTTTGCCGTCGCCCGCCAAATCCGCACAAAAAAGGAAGATCGGCGGAGGGTTGCCGGGTCTTGTTCGTTAGACCCGCACCCTCCGCGTTAGTCATAAACCACGGGAGGAAAAATCAACAACAATTTTAAATAAATTAAAATTGTCGGAGATCATGTTCTTCATTTTAAAAGAATAAACACGAGAAACAAGATAAAATAATCCAACATCCCTTACCTTGTCGTCGTCGTCGGACGAGAGGTCGTCGCGGAATCGCTTGTCGCGGAAGAAGGAGATCGTCGCGTCGTCGCGGTATCCGGCGTCGCGTCGCCAATCTCCGGATCAAGAACAAACGGATTTAATTAATTAAATCCGTTGTTATTGAAATTAAAAAAAGGAGAATTCAAACGATTCGTTTCTCACCTTAGTTGCCGAACGAAGATCGGCCGCGGAAGAAGAGGCGTCGCCGAAGAACGTCGCGGGTAGGGCTCGTCGACGTCGCAGATCACGGCGTGCGTCGTCGAATTCCGGTCATCGGAGTTCTTCGCGTTCTTCGCGTTCTTCGCGTTCTTCGCGTTCTTCGCGGGGAGATGAAGGAACGAAGATTCTCTCAAATCCTTTCCAAGGATTTTTAGGTTGGTCTTATTTTATAACAATGCCAACACACGAAACCGGTTAAGAAACGATCCATCAATTCGAAAGAAACGACCCATTTAATTCACGAAAGAAACAGCCCATTTAATTCACGAAATAAACCGCCCAATTAAATGGTCTGTTAAGAATTAAAGAAAACGCGTCGGTTGACTTTTCAGTTACTTTGACGGGTTTTCACAGGTGCGTTACTTAGCGAAAGAAACGGCGGGGCTCGTGCGGGCCCTGCCTCACAAATATCCTACCAAGGGGTAGGATATTTCTGGATAGCATCCTATCCAGTTCAACTCAGCTCAAGCCGCCTTTAAGTGACTTCAAGTGGCTTCCAAGCAGCTTAAGTGAAATAAAATAAAGTTGTCGCACAAACATTATTTTATTTCTGACTTAAAGCCGCAAAATTTAAAAACCACGTCTGAGAAAACGCAACTCCGGAAGAGGCGTTTATAAGCAAATACCGGCGCTGCGATTTCATCGGTGCCCTCAGAATTCGATTCCGGGCACCGGTTCAAAAGATAGAAAAACCCGCTCGTCCGTTCACTGAACGTACCCGAGCCAAACTTCGGAAAATGATTCCGGGCACACCGGGCCTCGGAATCAGGTGCCGTCTGAAGCTGCGCTCTTGTAAAATTCCAAAGAAAATTAAGAAAAAAATTTCCTTGAAATTTGCGGGTCTTTACATTACTCCCACCTCAGGGCTTTACGTCCCCGTAAAGTTACATCAAAAACTAGGGGAACAAATGGGGGTACTGAGCACGCATCTGAGCCTCCCGCTCCCAAGTGCTCTCCTGGAGGTTCCCGTGCTGCCATCTGACGCGCACAAGAGGAATCGACCGCCCACGTAGGACCCGCTCCTGTCGATCCTCGATCTCCACTGGGACCTCCGCAAAAGTCGCCCCATCGTCCACGTCCAGCTCCCCAAAGTCGATGATGTGCGTCGGGTCGTGCACGTATCTCCTCAGTTGAGACACGTGAAAGACGTCGTGCACCCGGTGCAACTGAGGTGGTAGAGCCAGGCGATAAGCCACCTCTCCTATCCTGCTGAGGACCTGGAAAGGCCCGATGAAGCGTGGAGACAACTTGCCGCCTCGGCCAAATCTCCGTAAACCACGTCGAGGTGAGACACGCAAAAAGATGTGGTCGCCATCCTCGAACTCGAGTGGCCTCCCCCTCCTGTCAGCATATGACTTCTGCCGGCTCTGAGCTGTCCTCATCCTCTCCTGGATGATCTGGACCTTCTCTGTCGTGGCTCGGACCATCTCTGGTCCCACGAGTGCTGACTCCCCAGGGTCTGTCCAGCACAACGGTGATCTGCAGGGTCTTCCGTACAACGCCTCGTATGGTGCCATCCCGATGGTGGAGTGGTAGCTGTTGTTGTACGCGAACTCCACCAAGGGTAGGTGGTCCTCCCAGCTGCGACCAAAGTCGAGAACACATGCACGGAGCATGTCCTCGAGTGTCTGTATGGTCCTCTCCGTCTGACCATCCGTCTGAGGGTGGAAGGCTGTGCTCAGATGGAGCCGCGTCCCGAACGCCTCCTGCAACCCCTTCCAAAGCCGGGAAGTGAAACGAGCATCTCGATCGGAGACGATAGACGATGGCACACCATGAAGCCGTACGATCTCCTGGACGTAAAGACGTCCCAAGCTCTCCACTGAGCCCTACTCTCTGATGGGTAAGAAGTGTGCCGACTTGGTGAGTCGGTCGACAATCACCCAAATGGAGTCGTGACCTCTGGAAGTGCGTGGAAGTCCAGTCACGAAGTCCATAGATATGTCATCCCACTTCCACTCCGGGACCTCCAAGGGCTGTACCAAGCCTGCTGGTACCTGATGCTCTACCTTCACCTGCTGGCAGGTGAGGCATCGTGAAACGAACTCAGCCACAGCTTTCTTCATGCCCGGCCACCAGTGCTGTCGTCTGAGATCCTGGTACATCTTCGCCACTCCGGGATGCACCGCCAAGGGAGAAGTGTGAAACTCTCTCAGCACCTCCTCTCGTAAAGCGACTGGTACGAAGGTACGTCCTCTGAAAAGGATGTCGTGCTCTGCTCCAAGGTAGAAGCCATCAGGCGCCTGACCTGAGGATATCAGTGCACGCCGGGTCTCACAGTCAGCGTCCCCACGCTAAGCCTCTCTGACCCGCTGTAGAAGTGGAGGAGAGACTGTGAGAGACTGAAGAAAGGCTGCTCCGTCTCTATCCACGAAGGATATCTGCAAGGAGGCTAGCTGCTCCGTCGCCTCCTCAAGTAGCTGAATGCCCGTCCTCCTGCTGAGGGCATCGGCTACCACGTTCCCCTTCCCAGGAGTATAGACTATCTCAAAGTCATAGTCCTGGAGGAACTCAAGCCATCTCCGCTGTCTCAGGTTCAGGTCCTTCTGAGAGAAGATATACCTGAGACTCTGGTGGTCAGAAAAGACTGTGAAGCGCTCGCCCATCAGATAGTGCCGCCAAGTCTTCAGAGCGAAGACCACTGCTGCCAACTCCAGGTCATGAGTGGCGTAGTTCTGCTCATGCGGCCTCAACTGACGTGATCCGTAGGCGATCACAGCCCGCTCCTGCATCAGGACGCACCCGAGTCCAGTCCCTGATGCATCGCAGTAAACTACGTACCCAACTCCCTCCTCAGGCAACCTCAAGATAGGTGCGCTGGTCAATCTCTGTCTCAGCTCCTGGAAGCTCTGCTGACATCTGTCTGACCACACGAAGGGTTTCCCCTTCTTCGTCAACGCTGAGAGTGGTGCCGCAACTCTGGAGAAGTCCGGCACAAATCTCCGATAGTATCCCGCTAGGCCCAAGAAGCTCCGCACCTCTGTCACGCTCCTGGGTGGCTCCCAAGCTAGTACTGCCTCGATCTTCGCGGGATCCACTGCAACTCCCGCCTCAGAGATGACGTGCCCCAAGAAATGGACCTCACGTAACCAGAACTGGCATTTTGAGAGCTTGCCATAAAGCTGGTGCTCTCGGAGTGTGTCTAGCACAACTCGCAGGTGGTAGGCATGCTCCTCCTCAGTAGTCGAGTATACCAAAATGTCGTCAATGAAGACCACGACAAATCGGTCGAGGTATGGCTGGAAGATCCTGTTCATGAGGCTCATGAACACTGCTGGAGCATTGGTTACGCCGAACGGCATAACCAAGAACTCATAATGGCCATACCGACACCTGAAGGCCGTCTTCTGCACGTCCTCGTCTCGAACTCTGAGCTGATGATAGCCTGACCGGAGGTCTATCTTCGAGAACCACCGGGCTCCCTTGAGCTGATCGAAGAGGTCATCAATCCGTGGCAGCGGATACTTGTTCCTCACTGTCACCTGGTTCAGGCGACGATAGTCGACACATAGTCGCAAGCTCCCGTCCGCCTTCTTGGCGAACAAAATCGGGGAAGCCCAGGGTGAAACACTGGGTCAGATAAACCCCTTGCTCTGCAAGTCCTCCAACTGTACCCGCAGCTCCCGAAGCTCGGCGGGGGCCATCCGATATGCTGGAGTAGATATCGGGGCTGTCCCGGGGTACAAGTCGATGTAAAAGTCTACCTCTCTACGAGGAGGTAGCCCTGGAACGTCGTCGGGGAAGACGTCCACGTACTGGTCCACCACTGCAGGAAAAGCTGGACTCCGCACGTCCACTGCTCCTAGGATGAGGCTAGCCAACTGATGAGAGATAGGCTGCACTCTCCTCCGCGGAAGTCCATCCTGTGCTGCAAAGGTTCCCTTCTCGCCGGTGAAGGTAAACCTGCTCCCGTCGGTGCGAACACATCGCACCTTGCGCCTAAAACAGTCGATCTGGGCATGAACCGTGGATAGCCAATCCATGCCCAAGATGACGTCGTAAGGCCTCAACACCATTACAAGGAGATCCCAGCCGAAGCTCTCGCCTCCTAGAGTAAGCTCACACTGCCGGCACCAGTGCGTAATCGTCGAGTCTACTCCCGTAGGAGTCTCTAGCCGTAAGGATCGAGCCAACGGCTCAGTCGGAATCTCCGAGCTCCGAACAAGGGCAGAGGCTATGAAAGAGTGACTCGCTCCTGTGTCTATAAGTACTGCAGCAAGGGTGGAATAGACACAGATCGTACCTCGAATCATCTCTGGCATGTCGGGGTCGTAGGCCTCCACTGCCTGGAGCTGGGCCTGTCCCTGCCCGCCAGCTCCCTGTGGTCGAGGTGGCCCTCCTGGTGGTGGTGGGGGTAGAGCCTGGAAGCGTCGCCCACCACCCGCTGCTCGGCCAGCTCCTCTGCCTCGTCCGCCTCCTCCCTGCAGACCGCCACGGTCGACCCTCTGCCTCTGCCTGGGTGGCCCCTCCACCGTCTGCTGCTCCTCTGGTCGGCGAGTCGGGCAGTCACGAGCCATGTGACCCTGCCCGCCGCAGGAGTAGCACAGCCTGCCTCTCGGAAGGCTGGCACTCCGCTGTGTGCCCCGTACTGCTGAGCCGGTGTCCTGAGGCCGTCTGCGTGGGGGTCTGGTCTGCCTGGACCCGAGAGTCATCCGTCGGCTACCTGCTGCCGAAGACTCAGCTACCTGCCGCCCTGCGCTAGGTCTCGCTGCTGAAGAAGGCTCTGCCAGGAAGCTCTCGATCAGGAGGGCTCGCTCCAGCACTCCCGCCTGGGTCGGAATGCTGAGGGAGATCAGCGACGCCCGAATCTCCTGTCGCAAGCCCTGCTCGAAGGTCCGGGCCCGGAAGAAGGGGTCCCGTACCATGTCGGTCGAGTAGCGGGATAGGTCAGTGAACCTCGCCGCGTACTGAGCGACCGTCATGCTGCCCTGGCGCAGCTGGAGAAGCTCCTGGATGCGCACCGCTCAGAGGGTGGCCGGGACGAACTCAGAGCGGAAGAGGCTCTCGAAGTCCGCCCAGAGCAAGGATGTCTCATCGTGAACCTGGAGCATCAGGCTCCACCATCGTCCTGCCGCTGCCTGCAGGAGGCTCGCTGCGAGAATCACCATGAGATCCGCTGGTGTCCTCACTAGCCTAAAGATCCGTACCACCGCCTCTAGCCAGTCCTCGGCGGCCTGGGGGTCCGCCTCACCGCGAAACCTGGGCGGTCGCTGGCTCTGAAACTCATGCAGTGCCCTGAGGCGACGTGCATCGTCAGCGTCTGGTACTGGCAGCATCGGTGGCTCGGCGGGTAAAGCTACCGCCGGTGCCACTGCTGGCAAAGGGCCCTGCACCGAGGCCTCGTCGCTCGGTGGGCTGCCGTCGCGCCCTACACTCGGAACCCTAGCTGGCTGTCGTCGCGGGGCCATCCTGAAAAGGAGAACAAGAGCACCACAGTCAGAACAGTATACCTGGTGAGCTGGCACAAGTAATCACAAGGAAAACTTGAGACTTTCATAAAGCAGATCAGTATACCCGGTGAGCTGACATAAGTAATCACAAAGAAAACTTGAAACACACACGCAATCAATGTTTTCGTGCATTAAGTCGGAAATCAGGAGTCAGGGTCCTGGTGTATGGATACGTCGGCCGCCGCACCAACACTGGGCTCCCTGAACTGATAACCACACTCAATACACTAAACATTATTGCTTCATATAGAAAGAAAAGACGATCAGAGTCTGCGGTAGAACCGACCGCCTCTGATACCAATTTGTCATGACCCGACCTCGGGGCCCGTGCCGTGACTATCCCAAGCCCGCCTTCCATAGGCCAGGGGCTGGCGACTAGCACCAAGGCGTAAAATCCCAGTAAACAGGGAAGGCATTGCCTTTATAAGTAACAACCACACAGAGTCAGCAAGCGGAAAGTAAAGTGCAGAAAAGTAAAGGGGCCGGAAATACAAGCCCAACTGTAAAGTACAACAGAAAAAGTAAAGTACAGCAACTGAAGAAAAGACGGCGGCCTCGTGTCGTCCACTGGAAATCCCACCTGAAGGGTGGGTACAGATAGCCTCCAGGCTCCTCGGGTCCCACGTCCGCTCCGAGCACGTCCCGCCCAGTGGTCCACCTCCAGGTACCGTCCTGCTCTACGCCCCAACCGTGATCAGCGCTGTCCGTCGTCTGCAACCAACACAACAAGGTGCGGGCATAGCCCGTGCAGGGGTGAGTACAAGCTACTCAGTAAGGACCCCGAGACCCCCGAAGGTCTCCCGAAATCCACAAAGGATATAGCACAAAAGAAAGATGCATTCACGAAGTAACATCTGACTCGACTTAGGTATATGCCCATACATATACCTAAGTCCCCAATTCTAGCTCTGCTCACGAGCTCAAGAACAACTCAATCCACAAAGGAAAGCAAGACTCAAATCCACAAGGAGAGTAAATAGTAAATCCACATAGGATAGTTCAACACAATCCACAAAGGAGAGTAACATAAGATTCAGCTCAACCAGGTATACTTTTTCAGATGACGTCAAAGACGATCACTGATCCATCTAAGTCGTCGGACCCACGAAGGATCGATAGGTACTAACCCCCGCAAAAGACCCACGTAGGATCGGGCTCACACAGAACCTGTAGGCAGTGGCTCACACAGAACCGGTAGTAAGGACCCACATAGGATCGGGCTCACACAGAACCTGTAGCACTGATCCACGTAGGATCGCTGAGTGCAGTAGTCGACGCAGTCCACTGAGGATCTCTGCACAGTCGTCGCCGCAGTCCACGAAGGATCTCTGCTCTGCCGTCGTCACAGTCCACGGAGGATCTCTGCTCTGCCGTCGTCGCAGTCCACGGAGGATCTCTGCTCTGCCGTCGTCGCAGTCCACGGAGGATCTCTCCTCTGCCGTCGTCGCAGTCCACGGAGGATCTCTGCTCTGTCGTCGAAGTCACAGCCAGCGCTAGGGTTCCCGCACATAGCGAGCTCGTTAGGAGGGTCCGCTCCACGAGCCGAGAGGCTGATACATCAACTGACACGTAGTCCGAAGTTGATGTATCCAAAAGTTCCGTATCGACAACAGGATCTCAACGCGACAGACGGCGCGTCAATCGGACGCCCGGTCTGAGAGTTATTGGCATTTTCGTCCCAGGGGCCCGGTTGGTTTTTAGGGCAAAACCAACCCGACCGTACTCCGCCTGTATCCGATCCTCGGGCGGAGTATGCCAAAAGTTACGTCTCACTTAGAAGAAACTACCACAGCTGACGGTACGTCGATCGGACGTCCGTAGCTCAAGTTATGAGCGTTTCCGCTCCGAGGGCCCGGTTGGTTTCGTGTACGAACCAACCCGGCCGAACCCAAAGTCTTCCGAAACCTTGAGTATAATATACCGAAACGACCGTCTCGATCCAAGGATCGCGTAGCCGCTGACGGTTCGTCAATCGGAGGTCCCAGGCCCAAGATATGGGCGAAAGACCGAAGAGGGCCCAAAACGGGGGTTCCGGGCCCGGGGCGACCCGGCCCGAACCCCCCCCCCCCTGGGGTCGGCCGCACCGGGTCTGCCCGAACCGGGTCGGCCCGACCCGGCCCGACCCGGCTAGGCCGGGTCCGGTCCGGCCTGGGCGCGGCCCGGCCGACCAGACCGGCCGGCTCGGCTTCGGCCGAGCGGCCGAAGGAGGGCGCCGCGGGCTTGACCCGCGGCTCAAGCGAAACGCGGCCCCGCGGGGGGGGGGGGGGGGGGGGGGGGGGGGGGGCGCCTGCCACGCGGACGCGGCCGGGCCGCCGCGTCCGTTCCCGGTTCCGCGCGGCCGCGGAACCGGCCGCCGCCGCCGCGGCTTCAGCCGCGGCGGACTTCCTCCACGGCGGCGCGCCGGGCGCCGCCGCCTCCGGTCACCGGCGCCGCCGCGCCGGCGACCCGCGCCGCCGCCGCCTTCCGCGGGCCGCCGGAGACGCTCCGGTGGCCCGATTCCTTTCCCGTCTGCGCCGTTGTTCCTCCCGGGACGCTTCCTTCACTGCGAAATCAACAAATGGCCCTTGCGTCGTGCTTTTGCCGTCGCCCGCCAAATCCGCACAAAAAAAGGAAGATCGGCGGAGGGTTGCCGGGTCTTGTTCGTTAGACCCGCACCCTCCGCGTTAGTCATAAACCACGGGAGGAAAAATCAACAACAATTTTAAATAAATTAAAATTGTCGGAGATCATGTTCTTCATTTTAAAAGAATAAACACGAGAAACAAGATAAAATAATCCAACATCCCTTACCTTGTCGTCGTCGTCGGACGAGAGGTCGTCGCGGAATCGCTTGTCGCGGAAGAAGGAGATCGTCGCGTCGTCGCGGTATCCGGCGTCGCGTCGCCAATCTCCGGATCAAGAACAAACAGATTTAATTAATTAAATCCGTTGTTATTGAAATTAAAAAAAGGAGAATTCAAACGATTCGTTTCTCACCTTAGTTGCCGAACGAAGATCGGCCGCGGAAGAAGAGGCGTCGCCGAAGAACGTCGCGGGTAGGGCTCGTCGACGTCGCAGATCACGGCGTGCGTCGTCGAATTCCGGTCGCCGGCGTTCTTCGCGTTCTTCGCGTTCTTCGCGTTCTTCGCGTTCTTCGCGGGGAGATGAAGGAACGAAGATTCTCTCAAATCCTTTCCAAGGATTTTTAGGTTGGTCTTATTTTATAAACATGCCAACACACGAAACCGGTTAAGAAACGATCCATCAATTCGAAAGAAACGACCCATTTAATTCACGAAAGAAACAGCCCATTTAATTCACGAAATAAACCGCCCAATTAAATGGTCTGTTAAGAATTAAAGAAAACGCGTCGGTTGACTTTTCAGTTACTTTGACGGGTTTTCGCGGGTGCATTACATAGCGAAAGAAACGGCGGGGCTCGTGCGGGCCCTGCCTCACAAATATCCTACCAAGGGGTAGGATATTTCTGGATAGCATCCTATCCAGTTCAACTCAGCTCAAGCCGCCTTTAAGTGACTTCAAGTGGCTTCCAAGCAGCTTAAGTGAAATAAAATAAAGTTGTCGCACAAACATTATTTTATTTCTGACTTAAAGCCGCAAAATTTAAAAACCACGTCTGAGCAAACGCAACTCCGGAAGAGGCGTTTCTAAGCAAATACCGGCGCTGCGATTTCATCGGTGCCCTCAGAATTCGATTCCGGGCACCGGTTCAAAAGATAGAAAAACCCGCTCGTCCGTTCACTGAACGTACCCGAGCCAAACTTCGGAAAATGATTCCGGGCACACCGGGCCTCGGAATCAGGTGCCGTCTGAAGCTGCGCTCTTGTAAAATTCCAAAGAAAATTAAGAAAAAAATTTCCTTGAAATTTGCGGGTCTTTACAAGTTTTCAAACAAATCATAATGATCTGAAGTCAAAGTTGAGATATATTTTCTATCTCAACATAGGAGCTCTAAGCTAGAATAGTTCAAAGAATCTAGTTGTTGCTGATTCTATAGTGGATTTTGAGAATATTGAGGATTCTAATGCTACCAAGGAATTAATTTTGTAACACCCCAAGCTTCTACGGTACGCTTCTCTTTGAATAATGCAATAGCAGGTGTTGTACGCAACATCGAGTTCTAACACACACCACAACCGATCAAACTAGCCGTTATGAATCGTAATACCTACTTTTTAAAATTTTAGAAATTTTATCTCTCAAAATGGACTTCATTTTTAGATTCAGAGTATCAAATTTAGCCTAAGGTGAAATTTTGGTACTTTTCGGATAACTTTAATATTTTGATGAATAGTGAAAATTACTAAATTTTAATTAAAAACAACTTTTTTAATCAAAATAATTAATAGTGATAAATTATGAATTTGAGTGGTTTAAAATTATATTTAGATTATATTTTTACCATTTAATACAATTTTGTTCATTGGACATAATTTCACAATTAAACCGAACATAAACAAGTATCAATCTTTTGATAGTTATTATATCTTAAAAACACGCTTTTTGTTTTGACAGCGGGAATTAATTTTAAATTAATTTCTGCCACTTCTGTGTTTTGAATTTGAAAAAAAGGATTCCATATTTGGAATTAGGATGTTCAAATTGTGTAAATAGGTAACTTTTATTTTTAGACATTTTGAATAATTACTTCGGTAAATATTTTATTTATCATGGTTAAAGGGTAAATCCGGTAAATAAGGGTTAAAAAATAATATTATAATAATAACAAACTACCCTAAACGTGTTCTAACCTTATTGGTTGATACATGTACGACCATGAGAATCTTTGGGTCGATTTTGGGACCCCATGGTGCCACTTGTAAGTGATAGGGACACTTTATTTTAATTAAGTTAAAATGAATACAAAAATGACACAAGAATATATCTTTTAGAAAAACAATTTTTACATAGGGTTATATATGTTGGATTTTCGAATATAAATATCCATTAGAAATATAAAAAGATTTCCTACATAATGGTATTTTATTTATAATTTTTAGACATTAAATAATTTAATTTATTTATGACACAATGGTGATGCAGTAATTACCATAATAGTGAAAAATTAAAATGATTGATATTGTAGATACCCAAATAAATATAATTTGAGACTTTTTATGAATTACAATAATTTTATAAGTGAATATTACATGTTAGGAATAATTTAATTAACTGTTTTAGAAGTAATAATTCTGTTATGATTTTTACAAAAATCAATTATTGAATAGTGTCAAAATTGACATAAAAGAGTTTTTAAAACAAATATTATATTATTAATTGATATTAAATTCCTAAAAATATAAAGTTCGGCCAAGAGACTTATATCATGATATTTGTATCATTAATGGACCACTTGGGGGTCTCTAGGATGTATATAGTAAGTTTATTAACCATATAATATAAAAATACAAAGAGACATTGTAAAAGTGAAACTAATTAACTAAGAGTTAATACTTAATGATAAGGTTAATATAGTAACCCAAACCTGTCTAAATTATATTGGTTGAGTTTTTTTCGAACCATACCCAACTTAAAATTTAAATAATCCACTTTGGAGCCATTAGAGGCCAAATATTAATTTATTATAAAATAATATTTCTAGCTTTTCCAAAGGTGCCCCTCACCCCTCTTATAAAAGGGCACTCCCCCTTCTCATTAATTCACACCTTCAAAGCCTTTTGGCTCGGCAAAACTCTACCCAAATACTCTCTCAACTTCCCTCATTTCATCCTAGAGGCCTTCCTTTAGTCATAAATCCAACCTAAGAGCCCTTTTGATCAAATCAAAAGGAAGAACCCGAAGAAGAGGTAATGATTTCACCACCCTTTTCCAAGTTTCTTTCTTCTTCCACTTCTTCCTTCTTTGTTATTACCATTATAAAATAATAACTCCAGTATCTTATATATAATGTGATGTTATTATAAATATGGTACAACCATATTCATTATTCTATCCATCCTTTGAATAACATGTCACCATACGTGCGTACGTACGGCTTACCGTCGCCACGTCGTGGTGTAATTGTTATTCAATAAATTATTATTTGGATGGGTATAATAATGATGTGTAACTCATGTAAATAATAAATATAACATGATAATGATTATGTATATATGATATACCATCCAATTATATATTATTTTAATATTAAAAGAATGATATTGTCGCTCGTGCGTATGTACGGACTATCGTCTCCACGAACGCGATGAGATTCATTCTCCATCATATCCATTCAAGTATAATTATCATTTGATGAATAATAATAGTATCTAAGGATTTGATATCATTCTGGATATGATTAAGATACAACCTATCCATGACAAACATAACTTACGTAACAAAACATATAAAAGAAAACGAGTAAGTTAACACCCAAAACAACGATAATACTAAGATATTATTAACAAATCAATGTTAAAAGATCATATATGATATCATATTAATGTATATGATTAATGTATAATTTAATAACAATTATTTCACCATTATATATAAGGTTAACCTACCCCAACCAAGGAAAAGTACAAGGTAAGGGTTATTTCACAATCTCTTCATTATCCGATGTTGTTTATACGTAATAATCTACTGGGATCTCTTTATCATCCACATCCATGTTTCTTAAAAATGTATTTCAAAACATTTTTACTATTTACAAGAATATGGTTTAAATAAATTTATACCCTTGTTTGAATTTTTATAAGAGGTTTATAAAGGAATCTTTCCGTCATTTTCCAAACAAGGTTCTTTTTAACCTTTTCGGCAGAATTAAGGTAAGAATGTTTTTTTAACTTATACGGCAGGTGCAGCTATTTTCCGCTGTTATAAAATCGTCGAAGCTTCCCTTACAAGATTATAAGAATATTTTCAAAGAAAATGTTTTCTTTTATAAATATATGACTCTTAAATGATTTCAAAATAGAAAGATATATTTCTCTAAAAAGAGTTTTGATTTCATCTATGTCAACATCCTTTGATGGATTTTACGCTTATTTGAAGTTGATTTATTATGATACAAAACTTTTGTATTGTATTGAAGGTTTTGTGATATGTTTGACTGTGGATGTGTTATTTTTATACCATTCATGGTTTATGGATGAAGTATTTACATTTCGTATGCTAGTTTTATTACGAATGTTTATGTTATGTTTAAACCTTTTCATATGGGAATGCATTGGACTTAATAAGTGACCGGTGGAGCCTGCTATAGCTCCTTGATGCATCGGTAGGTCTCATGAGACAAACTAGTGTCTTGGCACAAGGCCTTGGAAAAATATTATTTGTAGTCTTGGAACGAGGCCTTGGCTATGTGGTTATGGTAGTCTGGCATTATGCATTTCATCATTATGAAAGTGGTTATTGATATTACATGTGATTATTAGATTAGTAGAATATCCATGTGAATAAGTAAATGGAATTATTTCATTTTTTCCATACTATGTTGAAGTTCAAGTTTAAAAGGCTTTTGTTTTAGTTATACATTGCCTTAAATGTTTATTCTTATTATGAAAGTTTCCGCTATAATGTTATCCTTACTGGGAATTTGAGCTCACCCCTTTCAATGTTTTATTTTTCCCAGGATGTGAAGAAGTAATTTATGAATGACCTACAGGGATAGTATGTAGGGATATGAGTGTGGACTATGAAGAAAAGATGTTGTTGTAGTTTTCAATTTTATGATGTAATGTAAGACTTAAGAATATATCTAGTGTTTCCAAGGCTACTAAACTAATCGGTATTTCGAGATTTGATCTTTCTTGTGATCATGCCAATGTTACGTAATAATGCACCGACTCTGGGTAACTGGGGTCGGGGCATTATAGTTGGTATCAGAGGAAGTTTAGTACAAACTTTGGAAGCTAGATTTAGATAAACTCTAATTAGAGCACATAGACCTAAGATGGACTTTGAGGATTAGTATATAAGAACTTCCTAGAATTTTGGTATTGTAGAGATTTTGTGATTTTTCCGAGCAATACATCCCTGTCTGGATACAAGCAGGTAGAGGCGGCTCTAGAAGAGATGTACTTAGGGGTAAAACCTGAAAGCACCGATTTGAGCTAGACTCGAACGGGAACTGGTGCATGACAACAGACCTTGCTGCACTCTTGGTTACGACACTCTCATGGGATATGCTTAGGATAATTCTCATTTTCTTTACAAACCATTATGAAGGGTTTATGAGTATATACTTTCTCAAAGGAGACATTTTTATGATTAAGGATTATATCCATAAACTATTTAATTTATGTTAAGTGTTTTATAAGTATGGAATTCTGTATTTTGATTCATAAACTGATCTAGTTTATGCCATTGTTTAGAAATGGCGCCTAGTGGAAGAAATGGAAACCATATCAATGCACGCACTCTATGTAGGGATTTCCCTCCTGCTCAAGATAATTATAGTGGAGCTGGTGATGCAACTGGTTCCGATCAGCTAATCACCATACTGGGACAACTCACTCAGGTTATGAATAATAACCTTACCCGTATGAAGCACACTGATCCACAGCATGGGGGATCAATGTTAGATCGATTCATGAGGAAATAACCACCAATGTTCAATGGGAGTACAAATCCCTTAGTAGCTGAGCAATGGATAAATTACCTAGAGAAAATATTTCAGGCTTTGGGGAGTAGTGAAAGGGAAAAAGTTATCATGGCAGTTTACCACCTCACTGGAGATGATGATCAATGGTGGTCATTGATTCAAAACATGAAGGAAGATGATGAAGTATCAAATATGGAATGAAGGGAGTTCAAAGATCTGTTTTTAGAAAAATACTTTCCTCGTGACCATCGAGCAGATATGGAAAGGCAATTTCTGAGTCTGAGACAAAAGGAGGATGAGAATGTCGCAAAGTATGAGGCTAACTTTACAAGGTTAGAAAGGTATGCTGGAGATTATATGCGTAACCCAAGAAGTAAGATTGATCATTTATTTGATGGGTTAAAACCATTTCTCCGTCAAGCATTAGTCTCACAATCCTTCCTGTCGTACGAAGACATTGTCTCATGTGCTATCAAGACAGAAAATGAATTCTCCAAGTCTTATGACTTTAAAGCAAAGCAAGAGAAGAAGAGATATGCTGATCAATCTGGGAATGGAAATAAGGGGAATAAGGGAAAGGTTGAATATACATCCTGTGGTAAATGTGGGAAGAAACACCCCGGTACTTGCTTGAAGGGAACGAGAGTCTGTTACAAGTGTGGTGAAAAAGGCCACCAAGCTCGTGATTGCAAAGGGAAGAAGGAAGCTACCGATGTTTAGTGCTACAATTGCAGGGAGATGGGACATTATGCAAATGAATGTCCTAAGCGTCAGGGGAACTTACCTCATAAAAGGCCAAGGGATCAAGGCCAAGCTTATGCTATCACTACTGCTAAGGTAGAAGCTCCGAAAGACATGGTGGCAGGTAATTTAATGGTTTCCTCAAGTTTAGCAAATGCATTATTTGATTCTGGATCATCACATTGTTTTATATATTCCCAGTTTTATAAGAGAATTAGATATTTCCAATTTGATTTAACAAGGGAGTTGTTAGTTAAAACTCATAAGGGAAGTATCATTGCAACAAAGTTTTGTGAATCAGTCCCCATTAGAGCACATAAATGTTCTTTATCTGCTGATCTCATTGTCATAACTATGATTGAGTTTGATATAATACTCGGTATGGATTAGATTTCGGACTATGATGCGAAGATTTATTGTAAGAAGAAGGAGGTTACGATTTTTGATGATGATGATAAGGAACACCTTATCTTTAGAGCAGAATCGTCACCACCTAATTCTTATCTAGATCCACCCCCAATAGCTCAGCTAAATTCAATTATTGGGGTGGAAGAAAATGAAATGACTGTGGATGAGGAAAGGAATGTTCAAATAGAGGATGTACCTGTTGTGAAAGAATATGTAGATGTATTTTCGGAAGATTTACCTGGACATCCTCCAGAATGAGAAGTTGAGTTTTCCATTGATTTAATTCCTGGATCAAGGCCTATATCGAAGACCCTTTATAGAATGGCCACTGTAGAATTATTTGAACTAAATAAACAACTTGAGGAATTGATTAATAAGGGATTTATTCACCCTAGTGTTTCTCCATGGGGAGCCCCTGTTCTTTTTGTTAAAAATAAAGATGGATCTATGAGGTTATGTATCGACTATAGGGAGATCAATGCTATAACAATAAAGAACAAGTATCCCCTACCTCGCATTGATGATTTATTTGACCAACTGTATGGAGCTCAATACTTTTCAAAGATTGACCTTCAATCTGGATACCATCAGTTGTGTGTAAAGAAGGAAGACATTCCGAAGACAGCATTTCGAACCAGGTACGGGCATTATGAGTTTACTATAATGCCTTTTGGATTGACTAATGCACCCTCTGTATTCATGGATCTGATGAATAGAGTTTTCAAGGAGTATCTCGATGAATTTTTGGTGGTATTTATTTATGATATCATCATATAATCTAAAAGCTACGAAGATCATGAAAGTCACTTGCGCATTATCTTGAAGACTCTGAGAAGACATGAATTATATGGGAAGTTTAGCAAGTGTGAATTCTGGCTTCATAAGATTTATTTTCTTGGCCATATTGTCTCTAAAGATGGAATCTCTGTTGATCCTTCTAAGACCAAGGCAATCCAAGAATGGCCAGCACCTACGAGTATAACTGAGGTGTGCAGTTTTATTGGTTTGGCAGGTTATTATCGACGTTTCGTCCAGAATTTTGCCCGATTGGCTAACCCATTAACGAAGATCACACGTAAAGGGGTTAAATTTGTTTGGACAAAAGAGTGTGAAGAATGTTTCGAAGAACTGAAGAGAATATTAGTCAATGCTCCTATATTGACTCTACCATCGAGGAATGATGGGTTCTTTATTTATAGTGATGCATCGAAGAAAGGACTTGGTTGTGTCCTTATACAGAATGATAGGGTTATTGCCTATGCATCATGACAGTTGAAAATTCCTGAGCAAAACTATCCTACACTTGATCTCGAGTTAGCAGCTATGATCTTTGCTTTGAAGATATGGAGGCACTACCTCTATGGTAAAAAATGTGAGATTTATACTGATCAAAAGAGTTTGAAGTATATTTTCTCACAAAAAGAACTCAACATGAGGCAAAGGAGATGGCTTGAATTACTCAAGGATTATGATTGCATGATACACTACCACCCGGGGAAGGAAAACAAGGTGGAAGATGCTTTGAGTAGAAAATACCATGGAGTTTTGAACAATATGAGAATTAAAAGGGATCCAATTTTCATGGATCTAGTGAAGATGGACATGGGAATAACCAGGGAAGGTGAAACATCAATGCTTTTTCAAATGATTGCCAAACCATATTTACTAGAAAGGATTAAGAGTTCTCAGACCGATGATGAAGAATTTCAAAAGAAGATTAAAGCTGTGAATGATGGGAGATTGAGAGACTTTGTGTATGAAGATGGAATTTTGAAATTAGGGAAGAGACTTTGTGTTCCCGATATACCTAATCTAAAAAGGGAATTTCTGGATGATGCTCATAGTTCCAATTTCCTTATACACCCTGGGAGCACCAAAATGTATAGAGATTTGAAGGAACATTTTTGGTGGGACAACATGAAGAGGGAGATCGCTGATTTTGTGTCAAGATGTATGGTTTGTCAACAAGTGAAAGCTGGAAGGCAACAGCTTGGAGGAGTCATGCAACCTCTTCCCATACCGGAGTGGAAATGGGACAATATTACGATGGACTTTGTCATGGGGCTACCAAATACTCCTAGAAGGAACAATGCAATATGGGTCATTGTTGATCGTCTTACTAAGTCAGCACATTTTCTTGCTATAAGAGAAGATCTACCACTGGAACATCTAGAAAGACTATATATTGATGAAGTTGTGAGACTTCATGGTGTACCCCTATCGATTGTTTCTGATCGTGATCCCCGTTTTACTTCAAGATTCTGGAAAAGTCTTCAGAAAGCCTTGGATACTGAACTTCATTTGAGCACTGCCTACCACCCTCAAACGGATGGACAATCAAAATGAACTATTCAAACCTTATAAGACATGTTGATATCTTTCTCACTTGACTTTCAGGGTATGTGGGATCAATATTTACCTATGGTTGAATTTTCCTATAACAATAGCTTCCATTCGAGTATTCAGATGGCACCATATGAAGCGTTATACGGAAAGAGATGTCGCACACCAACCTGTTGGGATGATGTTGGTGAAAGAAAACTTGTAGGCCCAGAACTGGTGGAGGAAACGATGGAAAAGGTGAAGGTAATCCAAAATCACATCAAAGAAGCTCAAAGTAGGCAGAAGAGCTATGCTGATAATCGAAGGAAGGATTTGGAATTTCAATTCGATGATCATGTTTTCCTGAAGGTATCTCCATGGAAGGGAGTCATACGTTTTGGTAAGAAAGGTAAATTGAGTCCCCGGTACATCGGACCTTTCGAAATTCTAGAACGAATTGGGGTTGTAGCTTACCGATTGGCAATGCCGCCAAGTCTCTCCAAAGTTCACGATGTGTCCCACGTATCTCTATTGAGGAAATACATGCCTGACCCAACGCATGTACTCACCTATGAGGAATTAGAACTGGAACCCGATCTGTCTTATTGCGAAGATCCTGTCAATATTCTTGATACGAGAGAACAAGTACTGAGAAACCGGACGACACGTCTAGTAAAAGTTTTGTGGAGAAACCATAAGATGGAAGAGGCAATGTGGGAACCCGAGGAACTTATGATGAAGAACCACCCGATTCTTTTCATTCGGTAGTATTCTAGAAATTTCGAGGACGAAATTATTTGAAGGAGGGGAGAATGTAACACCCCAAACTTCTACGGTACGCTTCTCTTTGAATAATGAAATAGCGTGTGTTGTACGAAACATCGAGTTCTAACACACACCACAACCGATCAAACTAGCCGTTATGAATAGTAATACCTACTTTTTAAAATTTTAGAAATTTTATCTCTCAAAATGGACTTCATTTTTGGATTTGGAGTATCTAATTTAGCCTAAGGTGAAATTTTGGTACTTTTCAGATAACTTTAATATTTTGATGAATAGTGAAAATTACTAAATTTTAATTAAAAAAAACTTTTTTAATCAAAATAATTAATAGTGATAAATTATAAATTTGAGTGGTTTTAAAGTATATTTAGAGTATATTTTTACCATTTAATACAATGTTGGTCATTGGACATAATTTCACAATTAAACCAAACATAAACAAGTATCAATCTTTTGATAGTTATTATATCTTAAAAACACGCTTTTTGTTTTGACAACGGGAATTAATTTTAAATTAATTTCTGCCACTTCTGTGTTTTGAATTTGGAAAAATGGATTCCATATTTGGAATCAGGATTTTCAAATTGTGTAAATAGGTAACTTTTATTTTTAGACATTTTGAATAATTACTTCGGTAAATATTTTATTTACCATGGTTAAAGGGTAAATCCGGTAAATAAGGGTTAAAAAATAATATTATAATAATAACAAATTACCATAAAACATGTCCTAACCTTATTGGTTGATACATGTCCGACCATGGGAATCTTTGGGTCGATTTTGGGACCCCATGGTGCCACTTGTAAGTGATAGGGACACTTTATTTTAATTAAGTTAAAATGAATACAAAAATGACACAAGCATATATCTTTTAGAAAAAAAAATTTTACATAGGGTTATATATGTTGGATTTTCGACTATAAATATTACTTAGAAAGATAAAAATATTTCCTACATAATGGTATTTATTTTTAGTTTTTAGAAATTAAATAATTTAATTTATTTATGACACAATGGTGATGCAGTAATTACCATAATAGTGAAAAATTAAAATGATTGATATTGTAGATACCCAAATAAATATAGTTTGAGACTATTTATGAATTAAACTAATTTTCTAGGTTAATATGACATGTTAGGAATGATTTAATTAACTTTTTTCGAAGTAATCATTCTTTTATGATTTTTACAAAAAATCAAGTATTGAATAGTGTCAAAATTGACATAAAAGAGTTTTTAAAAAACTATTATATTATTAATTGATATTAAATTACTAAAGATCTAATGTTTTGGCAAAGAGACTTATATCATGATAGGTGTATCAATAATGGACCACTTGGGGGTCTCTTTAATGTATATAATAAGTTTATTAACCATATAATATAAAAATACAAAGAGACATTGTAAAAGTGAAACTAATTAACTAAGAGTTAATACTTAATGATAAGGTTAATATAGTAACCCAAACCTGTCTAAATTCTATTGGTTGAGTTTTTTTCGACCCATACCCACCTTAAAATTTAAATAATCCACTTTGGAGCCATTAAAAACTGAATATGAATTTATTATAAAATAATATTTCTAGCTTTTCCAAAGGTGCCCCTCACCCCTCTTATAAAAGGGCACTCCCCCTTCTCATTAATTCACACCTTAAAAGCCTTTTGGCTCGGCCAAACTCTTCCCAATTACTCTATAAACTTCCCTAAATTCATACTAGAGGCCTTCCTTTAGTCAGAAAGCCAACCTAAGAGCCCTTTTGATCAAATAAAAAGGAAGAACCCGAAGAAGAGGTAATGATTTCACCACCCTTTTCCAAGTTCCTTTCTTCTTCCACTTCTTCCTTCTTTGTTATTACCATTATAAAATAATAACTCCAGTATATTATATATACTGTGATGTTATTATAAATATGGTACAACCATATTCAGTATTCTATCCATCTTTTGAATAACATGTCACCATACGTACGTACGTACGGCTTATCGTCTCCACGTCATGGTGTAATTGTTATTCAATAAATTATTATTTGGATGGGTATAATAATGATGTGTAACTCATTTGAATAATAAATATAACATGATAATGATTATTTATATATGATATACCATCCAATTATATATTGTTTTAATATCAAAATAATGATATTGTCGCTCGTGCGTATGTACGGACTACCGTCTCCACGAACGCGATGAGATTCATTCTCCATCGTATCCATTCAAGTATAATTATCATTTGATGATTAATAATAGTATCTAAAGACTTTATATCATTCTGGATATGATTAAGATACAACCTATCTATGACAAACACAGCTTACGTAACAAAACATATAAAAGAAAACGAGTAAGTTAACACCTGAAACAACGATAATACTAAGATATTATTAACAAATCAATGTTAAAAGATCATATATGATATCATATTAATGTATATTATTCTTGTATAATTTAATAACAATTATTTCACCATTATACATGATTTTAACCTACCCCAACCAAGGAAAAGTACAAGGTAAGGGTTATTTCACAATCTCTTCATTATCCGTGGTTGTTTATACGTAATAATCTACTGGGATCTCTTTATCATCCACATCCATGTTTCTTAAAAATGTATTTCAAAACAATTTTACTATTTACAAGAATATGGGTTAAAGACATTTATACCCTTGTTTTACTTTTTATAATAGGTTTATAAAGGAATCTTTCCGTCATTTTCCAAACAAGGTGCTTTTTAACCTTTTCGGCAGAATTAAGGTAAGAATATTTTTTTAACTTATACGGTGGCTGGAGCTATTTTCCGCCGTTATAAAATCGTCGAAGCTTCCCTTACAAGCTTATAAGAATATTTTCAAATAAAATGTTTTATTTTATAAATATATGACTCTTAAATGATTTCAAAATAGAAAGAGATATTTCTCTAAAAAGAGTTTTGATTTCATCTATGTCAACATCCTTTGATGGATTTTACGCTTATTTGAAGTTGATTTATTATGATACAAAACTTCTATATTTTTTTTAAGGTTTTGTGATATGTTTGACTGTGGATGTGTTATTTTTATACCATTCATGGTTTATGGATGAAGTATTTACATTTCGTATGCTAGTTTTATTACGAATGTTTATGTTATGTTTAAACCTTTTCATATGGGAATGCATTTGACTTAATAAGTGACGGGTGGAGCTCGCTATAGCTCCTCGATTCATCAGTAGGTCTCATGAGACAAACTAGTGTCTTGGCACAAGGCCTTGGAAAAATCTTATTTGTAGTCTTGGCACGAGGCCTTGGCTATGTGGTTGTGATAGTCTGGAATTATGCATTCCATCATTATGAAAGTGGTTATTGATATTACATGTGATTATTCGATTAGTAGAATATCCATGTGAATAAGTAAATGGAATTATTTCATTTTTTCCATACTATGTTGAAGTTCAAGTTTAAAAGGCTTTTGTTTTAGTTATACACTGCCTTAAATGTTTATTCTTATTATCAAAGTTTCCGCTATAATATTATCCTTACTGGGAATTTGAGCTCACCCCTTTAAATGTTTTATTTTTCCCAGGATGTGAAGAAGTAATTTATGAATGACCTGCAGGGATATTATGTGGGGATATGAGTGTGGACTATGAAGAAAATATGTTGTTGTAGTTTTCATTTTTATGATATAATGTAAGACTTATGAATATATCTAGTGTTTCCAAGGCTACTAAACTAATCGGCCTTTCAAGATTTGATCTTTCTTGTGATCATGACAATGTTACGTAATAATGCACCGACTCTGGGTAACTGGGGTCGGGGCATTACAAATTTGGGTACAATTTTTTTTTCAGGATCTTGATGTGGTACCTAGAATTAAATACCTAATCACGTCTTATTATAATAATACTACAGTAGTGGATCTTGTAAAAGATCCAAGGTTACATGAACGGATAAAGCACATACTCTAGAAGAATCACCTCTTAATGGATTTTTATCATAGGGATGAAGTTACAGTAATTAGAGTTCCTAAAAAATAAAATGTGGTAGACCCCTTGACCAAAGGAATATCTTAGCAGAATCATGAGTATCATTTTAGAGTAAAAGAACTAATGGTTTTTAGGAGTTGGCTCTGGTGGAAGTGGGATTATGTTGGAGTTGGTTCCCTAGAACAAACTTCTATGTACTTTATGATAACCGGTATTCATTATTCTGAATATTAATAAACTCCTTATCATAACATGATTCTTATTATGTGTAAGATAGTATGTGATAATTTTCTAAGAGTACCTGTCACACTAAAAGGTCATAACAGTTCCCCACTATGATGAGAACCCATAAGTACCATGATAGTATTCTTAAATATATGTTATATAGTTAGATGAAATAATTTTAGGGACACAAATGATATATGATATTAGTGATAGAGACTCATAGGACTTTGAGGAACCTTCTCATAGTGTATACCCTTGGTAATATCTAGTGTAGGATATTATGAGAATGAGACCCACTAGTGGGAAATTCATGTTATTATATTTCATTGGATTTTCCTATCTTTGGATGTTTCTATTAATCCATATAATTTAATATTATTTTTAATGAGTGTTATAAGTTGTGTACTTTGATGTATTGATGAAAAACATGACAACATATGTTCGTAGTGAGGTTGGATATGTTGGGTTAGTCATGAGTAATAATTCATTAGTAAATAGAATGAGGAAGGATATGTCCCTTCTTTTGTTTAATAGAATTTTATATCCCAAGCCCTTTAATGAAAATTATATATCCTAAATAATTCCATGTTGATGGTGTTCTATATGTAAGTTTGATTTATGGAAATTCAAAGATAGATACATTGAGTATTTAGGTTAATAGCACAAGTATGAAACCTACTTGATTATATATATCATGATAAATGGATTGTATTACATAGTAAGAATTTGTATGAGGTATTATGTCATTACAGTATTAACTTCTTTCTCGTTAGGTTTCATGGTGTGTTTCTAAGAACTAACCTTGGACTTTAGGCTGCTTCGCCTAATGCTACTGAGAAAGAGGACAAGAGAGCTACACACTAAGTGTATCCAAAATCTTAGTTAAATAATATATTATTATTTATTATTTAACAAGTTGAATAAATATTATTCCCACACATGGTTTAATAATTTTTAAATTTTACTTGATCACATATATTCCCTCACCAGTTATTCAAGAGAATATTATGTGATAAGAATATTTAATAAATATTTATTTTATATAGATTGAATATAATATTTAATTATTTATTAGTTAATAATTTTATGATATATATTTATTAAATAAATAATCATCATCTAGGGCCTGATAAATATTATGGAGAAATGAAGGATCGATTTTAATGGTTTAGTGAGAAATTATATATATTTAATTTTGTTTTGAATAAATAATATCTAATTTAATTTGAGAGTTTAGTGCATGATTCATGCTCAAATTTACCCAAGAGATGAAGGTAGAACGGTCCTTGTAGTCTATATTGGGTTGTCGAATCCACTGAGACCTAAGAAGATACCTAAGACACACAACCTATGAGGTGGATTTTTGGCTATGAAGTAGCCAAATTGGTTTTGATTTTGGATGGTTTTAAATAACACTAATAAACCTAAGTTAATTCAATTAAATGAAAATGGGTTGATCTTAAGATTATGCTAGGGGTGGATTGAATGAATTTTACTTCTTTAGACAATTTCGGTTTAATTAATTTTTGATGAATCCATTCTTCAAAATAACACTACCTTCATCATTTTCTGGTTTGATGTAACTAAACTAAATTAATAATCCCCTACACACTTAGAGAACAAAATTCATGATGTCTCCAAGATATATGGTCATTTTAGTAATTGGATTTAGCTTCCTCAAACACAGTGAAGATGAAGAGTGGAAATAACTGAAGAATGGAAGTCTTAAATTAGTTAACCAATTAACAACAATTCGATCATAAAATAACATTCAATCCAGCCTTTTCATCTTCCTAAGATCAAACCATTAAAGGGTTATCCTTCCATTGATGTTATACTCTCAATGGTGGGCGGAATATGGCTTACAAGAATTAGATTGAAGAAATTAAAACCGCGGTAATAACAAGCACTCCTCCGTGTGTGTGAATGAAATTCACACCTATGTGTGAACTAATTCAGCACAACAAAGATTTATCTCTATGCTTTGTGATTATAAAGTTTTAATTAAAGAAATGGGAAGAATATAAGAGGAATATGTTGATTAATAACAAAGAAGTACAAAAAGGAAACTTACATGGAAATTGAAATGCGATTACAAACACAAAGTGGCAGCATAACATTACAATTAAACCAAACACACAAGATCCTTAAATCCTCCAACAACACTGCCTTAAATAGGAATTTTTGAGCCCTTGGGTAGATCCTCCAATAGTACAAGTCATCTAACTTGAGTATGGTAGGTCTAGGGTGGTGGAAAGTTTGTGGAAAGAAGACTTTCCACCCTTGACCCGAAAAGGCATCCAGCTTGCATCCACCAAAAATAGGTGCATGAAACACCTTCTATATGGCCGAATTTTGGTAGGACATGGAAGAATTAAATTAATATCCGGATTTCCCCTAACATCCTGTAAAATCTCATCCCAAAAGGAGTTATTTTTTTCTATATATGTTTTAATTGGTGGGCTGTTTTTCTGGGCCGCAGATTCTGGCCCAGATTTTGATATACTATTTTGGCCGCCTAAATAACAATCATGGAGTCAGAATTAGCATTGGATCCTGAAGAATGATTTGTTACTATATATTTCTTCTAGAATCCCATGAATTTTGGGCTTCATTGGGCCTGTATTGTGGGACCCATATTCTCATCAGTGAGATGGTGTCCAATCTGCCTTCTCCAGAATTGTTTCTTTTCATCACCAAATATCTCCATCATCCTTTATGAATCATCCATTGATCCCTTAATGAAAAATGTTTAAATTTAAGTTAATATCCATTTAACAAAATATCAAATTAAAATATTGATAATTACATTCCTTAGAATCAGATGACTCATTGGGCCTAAATTGGTGTACATTAGGCATGAAGTACACAAATGATGAGAATGGATGTTCAAAATCAAAATCCACTAACTGAGGCCCATAAGATCAAAAATGAAAATTTAGTACCATTAAAATTTAATTAACATATGTGTTTTTATTGGATAATCAGTGCATTCCAATAAATAATAATAATAATAATATTATTATTATTATATAAATGAGGTTCTGAAGGGATTACATAAATAGTAAGGGCTCATGTTCAATTATTATTTTCTATACCAAGAATTTTATAAACCCAATTATATTATTTTCTTATAAGAGAAAATTCATTTCTGTTGTGAACAAAGAGACTAGGAGATAATCATCTCAAATCCCAAGAGATATCCCTCGCCAAGAATGATCTCAAGAATATAGAGCGATCCTCCTCCACCAACACTCTCAAATCAAGGGAGATCGACGAGAACCCTTTCTCAAAGTGGTTCTCAGGGAGATCAAAGTCGAATGATGAAAATTTTAGGATCTTACATGATAGCACCTAGAGACTCCTATGGATATTTTAAATGGTTTTTGGAAAATGTTTGGATCACTTTTGGAGGGAATATATTCTTTATTCCTACAAAACAATAAATGTGTGGGGTAGAGATGTTTTCAGATTCATCAATGAAAAAATAATTTTTCACAAGGTAATTATTTTGTTGCTTAAATTAATTATTAATAATATGTTATGATCCTATAATTTTTTTTCAATGTTTATCCATTTTCTATATTATTTGATTCAATTTTTTTTATCACAATGTTAATTTTCATGTAAATATTTGATTAATCATCGATCATGATAAAAATAAAAGTTGTGTAAGCCCTATCTGGTGCTTATGCTACACCCAGAACTATCACTATTCTAGTAGTATATTCTCTCTCATTATATATCTATTCTATAAATAGATTATCTCAGGTGGTAGATGATTTTTTGCGGTAGCTCATCCTAGCGGTAGCTTCAGTGAACAATAACATAAGATAGAAGTAGCACAATCCACCGGTAGATGTGATGATGGTAGATGTATTTAGTGATAGTTCTTTCAAAGGAATATCTGTTAGTTTTAGATATTTAGTGCTATATCTATCAGTGTTAGATCTTAAAAAAATTATATTTTAATGGTAGATCTTCAGAATTGATGTTAGATCGCTTGAACTGATGGTAGATCTTCTTGAACTAATTGTAGATCGACACTTTACCACATTTGTTCAAAAAGTTACTTAGAAGATCATTTACTATCATAAAACATTGAACTTGTAAGAAATATAATTAACATGATTTGTGATCATTAAAATAATGGGTTGAAAATAAGAAAAAAATTGGTTGGTTTAAGAGGGATCTATATGGGTTCAAAAAGGTACCGAGAGCATGGTATTCATGACTTGGTCAATATTTGGAGAAGCTTGGTTTCTAGAGTGGTGGAGTCAATTGGATTCTTTATGATAATAATGAGATAAATAAAAGTATGATTATGATAGTTTATTTCGATGAAATAATATTTGGTGGATCAAACTAAGAATGGTGTAAACGTTTTTTAGAATTCATGAAAAGATAATTCGAAAGGTCAATGATTAGAAAGAAAACATTTTTCCTTGGTTTATAGGTAACATAATGAGGAAATGGGACATTTATTTCTCAGTCAAAGTATGTCAATGAGGTTTTGAGAAGATTTTTAATGGAAAATTAGAAATATATAATAATTCTGGTTTCCACTCGAATGAATTCATCAAAGGAAAATGAAGGAAAATCATTCACTATCATAGAATACAAATACATCATTGGTAGTCTGTTGTACTTAAGAGTGACCCGACCAGATATCTTTTTTCCACATGCCAGGAAGAATAGTATCAAAGTAATCCAAAATAAATACACATAATTTTAGTAAAAATAATACTTCAGTATATCAAAATAATGATGGATTTTGGTTTACTGTACAATGAAAAGTCTCATATATAGTTATTGGGTTATATATATATATATTCCTGGTTCAATGGATGGTTGAAATTCAATAGTAGGTGGTGCATTCTATCTTGGTGGATTTTATATATCTTGGATGAGAAATAAATATGATTTCATTTCACTAAGAATCTTAGAAGCTAAATAAATCATGAATAGTAAACATTTCACGTAGTTAATATGGATGAAATAATAGCTTGAAGATATGGTAGTTGAAGTGAAGTCTTCGATCAAAATCCTTTGTGATAATTAAAGTTCTATAAATCATAACAAAAATAGTCTGTCACCCAAGGACAAAGAACATTGAAATTAAATATCACTTTATCAAGGAGAAACTAGAGTATAACCTTGTGAAGTTGGAGTATGTTCCTACTGAACTATAGGTTGTAGACATCCTGATGAAGGCCCTACCCAAAGAATAATTTGAATTAAATTGACTAGATCTTGGAGTTCAGTCGACTACCCACACTTAAATAGTGTAGATTTGGGTCCACCTCTCCCTAATGTATGGTGATTTTCTCTATGTACTGATATGTGTTATTTACCATGTTACAAATCATAAAGGAGTGACCTTTGGGTTAATTGAAAAAGATGGAGAAGTTGGTAGGGGAGCAATAGAATATAGGTATTTTTAAATATGATGAGGATAAAACTAGTCATTTAATGCAGAATAATCATGATAGTGAGTTAGATTTTATGTTCACAATGTAATCAGTTAACATGTTCCAGTTATGACATGATCTCAAGGGTTAATATTGTTTTGTCTTTTGGTTCTTGGAGTTTATAAGTGTTTTCAAAAAACACAAATGGGGATATTGTTGGAAAGAATTTCTATTGAGGGTACTTTTGGGTTGATTGTGTTTGTTAACAAGGTTTGGTATTATTGAAAAATGATGGTTGTAAATGTAGGAATGAAGATATTGCATGAATGTAAGAACTAATCGTGTAGAGTGTGAATGTCAGAACTGATCATGCGGAGCGTGAATGCTAGAACTGATCACGCGGAGCGTGAATGTCAGAACTGATCATGAAAAACACTTTAAGACACCACATGATTATAAATGGATCACACATTTAGAACATTTTAAGAACTTGAATACATCACATGATTGGCATTGGATCACGTAGTGAGATAACACAAAGCGCATGAAGGAAGAAAGGTTGGAAATGAAGGATATATCTCATAGTCATTTAAAATCACACGACTTCATTATTGTTATCATATCACCTAATGAGATCATATGACGCACTTGAAGACAATGATTATGGACCTAGGATTGTATTTGGATCTCACCATGGGATCACATGAAGCCCATGTTATTTTCATTTGATCATGCGATGGGATCACATGGCACGTTTGAGACATGAAGAAAGTGATCACGTGAAGCGATCACGTGAAGCATGTAAGGCCTATTGTTAAGGTGGTTTAATTGATGGAAAACAATGATGTGAGGATTTAATTTGATGTATTTATGCCTATAAACACCCCCTAATCCATCCTTAGGAAGTATAGAAGTTTTATTAAGTGGTTTGATCTAAAGTAAAGTATTTTTCATGATATGAAGAAGATATTTCACTAGAATCATGTGATCCACATAATCAGAATAAGTTCTTATAAAGGAGTCTCAGGGAGAGATATCGTGAAGGAATTATGTTATGTGAAGTATGAAAAAGTTATTCATGCATAATAAGACCCATTTATATCAAATGAACATTGTAACCTTAAAAGGGTCTCTCTTCAGAGTCACAAGATCCATGTGAATAGAAGAATTAATCATGAAGGGATCTCACGAAGGGGCCCCATAGAGGTGTCTCATGAAGGGGTCTCATAGAGGAGTCTCATTGAGAGGTCTTATTGTGGAGTCTTACATAGGGGTTGTACACTCCAAGATGAAAAGTCTTGTGCAAAGTTTGTTTTTATGTATTTGATGAAAAAAGAACATAAAGAAACACACAAGTATGAATCAACTCAGAATTGATTATTAGAAGATTATATTGGATGATTAGTTTGTTCACTTTAGTAGAGAGAGAGAAGTGAGATTTCAAATTGTGAATGGTTGTAAACCAATAGGGATAATGAATATACTTTGAACCCTATAATAATAATTCACTTTAGTGGATTTGGTACATCAATAGATTTCCTTTATAATCTCCTTGGATGTAGCCCAGTGATTGTGAAAAAAGTATAATTGTTTTTTCCTATGCATACATTAATTAACATTTATTATGTGCTATGATAAAGATAGAGAAGATACTATTGTTTAACAATGAAACAATATCCAAGGAGGAAGTTTTTTTATTATGCCATACCCTAATTCACCCCCACCTCTCTTGGTATTTAACCTAGTTGGGATAACAAGAATAGAACCCTAAAATAATATTATTTTTATATAAACACATATAGTCATCATATTTGATATAAATTTTCATTGCATCAACAACATGTTAAAATATGTTATTTTTCCCTTTGGTATATTGTAATATTAATTGAAAGTTAATTATCATATTGGACAACTAAAGTTGAGGGAATATCAAAATGTGAATGTTATTAGTGACGATTCCTAACAAGTTATCATTTTACAAAAGGGTAATAGGAAAAGAAACAACCTATGGTGGTTAAATGGTTATACATTCCCAAAAAGAGATAATAAGTATTGTAAATTTATAAAAGAATAATTTTAGCAACATGAATCTATTTTTCTAAGATAATAAGATCTGAATGATGCATATTGAGATTTTTTTGTAGTATTATAAATCATTAAAGGAAGTTAATGTATGATATTTAAAAATTTATAAAAAATATAATTAAATTTTCATCTATTGGAAAATAAAGAGATCAAAAAATTTTACCCAACAAATTATTAATGGTTTTTAGATATGATGAAAATGTGAAGGATAATGATGTTTGTGCTAAAAACCCTTAAAAAAATTATGTGTTAAAAAATTATTTTATTTTTATATAATCAATTTATAGTGACTATGACCATCTAAATAAAATATTGATCTGTATAATGATTTAAAATTGGCATAAGACACTACATGATGTCCACTTAGTCAAGTATACAACATTTATTGGATTAAAAAACTTTTATATAATTTATTTGAGATGAATTGTACATTGAAAATTTATTTTTTTCAAAATTCGTGTAAAACATCATCATTTTTAAAATGATCATTTCATTATAAGAAAATTTATTTGGGTAGTAGACTTCCATATGTCATGATCATTTTATTAAAATAAAATTATTTTATAGAAAATTTTCTATTAATAAGTAACCTAATAAAAAACATGAGTATACAAACCCTTAAGGATGAAATTTGTGAAGAAAAACCAAAAACATCCACTACTAAACTTGAATAATGAAAAACATCCCAACATGAGTATCCAAACCCTTTGTAAATCATGGTCAAAAAAAGAACCATGAAGGAATTAGCTACATTAAACCTGGGTAATCACAAACTTCATGGTCTTGATCTTTTAGTATAGGTCAAGCCACTGCAGTAGGGGAATGGGGGTAGTATAGTACACAGGGAAAGAAGAACTAAAAATGGTGAGGTAGTGAAAGATAATATAAATAGGAGTATAAATAATCACATAACTTTGGTCTTGAGAGGTTAGATTTGTCCAAGTAACTTGAGGGGGAGAGGTGACAGAGGACAAATTCTGTGAGAGAATGAATGGAACAAAGGATTCAGGTTCTGTTACAGTTGAATTTATAAGATTGAGAATAGTTTTATCAGCACTTTTCAAAAAGTGATGAAAAATATGGGTTTTATCAGCACTAAAATAGTAAATACTGATAAAACCTATCTTCATCAGTGCTAGAATTTTATTAATGATAAATATACTTTTTATCAGTGTTTATTATTTAGCATCGATAAAATATATATTTATCAGTGCTTTTTTTGAACGCCGATAAAAACTGTTCCAAATAAAATAAAAAAACAATAAACTAATATATATTAAAAATGAATACCCAGAATGGCACAAACCATGGATTAAAATCCATTGTCTGAAAAATTTTATTATAAAAAGAGAGAGTACACAAGAAAGAAGAATCGGGTTTTTTAAAGCATAATATCGGAACCACCAATGAAAAAAGATCAATCAACAGTCACCTTCTTTTATGTCTACCATGCCTTCCTCGGGATCCACCCTAACCTCTCTAGTGTCTACCTCTCTTATACTACTTAATATCTTTCCAAGTGTCAACTATATCATCTATGAATGATGAATCATCCTCCACCTCATGAGAGTCAATGGATCCAGTGAAATCATTCTTTAATATCAAAAGAGATCAATATTGATTTATGTCATCACCCTTGAAATGAAATATGATCATTTCCTTGACATTATAAATGTCTAAGGATTGTCCTTCAAATCAAAAAACGTCCACAGATATTTCCAAATTCCTTATAGAAGGTCTCCCTGGTATTAGATATATCTAAAATATCAATCAAATAAATTTTGTTTATACTGGGACCAGAAACCAGTGGGGCACTGATACCCTCCTCCATTGTCTTCTTCCCTTCCAATCCACCAATCACAAGAATTCTAGTGGCATCCTCAAGACCATCCATTTTCTTTTCATTGTTTCTATAATCTGCCCAGGAAAGGCTTGTCTAGGAACAAGTGGAGTAGATCATAATTTTCTAGAATTGGATAGCTAAAAACCCTCTTTATCCATAGGGATAGGAGTCCCTTGAATTTTGGTATCAGCAACATTAGAAATTGGTTGTTGAGAATCTTATTTAGAAGATGAAGCAAGAGTTGGAGTAGCTAGAAAAGTAGGTTCAGCCTGGGAAGGAGGGTACTCTTTCCCCATCTTGGCCACCTGCTATCTAGCTTCCACTGTGTTAATCATTTTTCTGCTCCCTTAAGGGGTCCTCTTTACTTCAGAGAAATAGGTGAAGTAAACATCTTCTTTTTACCTTTACAAAGGCTAGAGGCAAGCAAAAAAAAATTCTTTACTAAGCTAAATATCCACAGAGTCCTATAGAGATTGTTCAAGGTCTGACTAACTATGGGTCTCCCCCCCCCCCACAATCCACTACTTCCTCATCAGCATAATTATCCCATGAATTCAGATTCTCCTGGATTAGTGGACTCCCTTACTCTATATAAACAACCATCCTCTAAAAAATGTATTTCAGACACTGAGCTCCAGAGTCCTTTATAGAAGTAGTATGACTAACAAGAGTCTCATCACTCTGAGGTTCTAGATGGTTGGCCAAGCCCAAACCTTACCTCAAAATAGTAGCATAAGATCCATTTATATCAGTTGTGTTCTTCTTCCCCTCTAGGGTAAAAGTCACGGGAGCATCATTCCTTTTTTTACCAGACTACTTGAGATTAGAAGAAGCTTCTTGCATTCCCATCGGTCTTCTTCACTCTTTTTTCAAGTTTCTTCATAGACCACAATTCATACATTTCATGATTCTTCGACAAGCTTCACTTTGAAGCCCAACTGAATTACACTCCTCAAAAAGGAATGTAACATTTTAATGATCCACTCTAAGATTAATATCATCACTATGAGTATAGATAATTACCTTGTCAATGTGAGTTGAACTGAAATCTATTTCAACCAAGATTCTGGCATAGTAACCAAATCTTACCAATTCAGTCTCCTTGTCAAGACGGATGGGTATGCTTGTTGATGCTGCAATATCATGGAGTATTTTTGAGTGCCATAATATCCAATTGAGACCATAGAGATTAATCCAGAACTGCAAAAACGTATTCTTGACATTGGCCAGATTAAAATCATATGACCACTCCTGAACACGGAATAGTCTAGGATTCAAAAATAACAATCCAATCCTCCAAGGCTTTTGTTTAAGATCCTTATAAGGAAATATATAGTGATTGAATCCATGTCTAAGAAAGATATAATTTAAATTAGAAAAACCCCATAAGTCAAAGATTCTACATACCAAGTCATCCTAGCACAATGAATTTTCACCATGAGGATGGAAAAGCCTTCCGATGATTGATTTCTTGCACATCGCCAATCTTTCAGAGACCACATTAGAATTCACATCAACGTGGACTATAGATCTTTTCTTGACAATTGTTCTGATGATTGAATCTCTGTAGGAAGCGAAGGGATGGGAAACATATTTCAAAAATATTAAAAAAATGAATAAGTGTTATTATTTATATTGATTATTTAAAAAATTAAAAATGAATTTATGTTAAAAAGTAATAGAATACATATTAATTATATAAATTACACGTATCATATTAAAAACATTAAATGGTAATGAATAAATATACATAAATAAATATAAAAAATGGATAAAATTACAAAAAAATATTAAACCTATAAATAAATTAATTATATAAATTTAAACCATATTAAAAATGTTAAAATTAAATAAAAAATGAATAAATGTGATTCATAAAAATTATAAAAATATTGAAAATATTAAAACATAGTAAATAAATATGTATAAATAAAAATTATAAATTGATTAAATTCCAAAAAATATAAGAATTAATAATATTAAGAATGAATAAATATTATTAACTGAAAGTATATTAAAATGAATAAATAAAATTTAATAGATAACAAAACTATTTAAAAAATGACTTCATAAGATTAGTTACATGAATTGTAAACACATAAAAAATGAAGAAAATGTTAAAAAATTCATTTAAATAAATTAACTACATAAATCTAAAACATTTTTAAAATATTACAACTTAAGAAATAAAATTTAATGAATAGTAATCATTTAATTAAAAACATATTAAGAATATTAAAACTTAGTAAATAATTATGTATAATTCGTATGGTTAATTACATTCATTATAAACACGTGCAAAAATGAATAAAATATTAAATGCATTTAAATAAATAAATTATATAAATTTTAAACATTTTAAAAATATTACAACTTAATAAATAAAATTGAATAAATATTAATCATATAAATTAAGAAAATATTAAGAATATTAAAACATAGAAAAATAATTATGTATAAATAAATTAAAAAATGAATAAATTCCAAAAATTAAAAAACAATTAATATTAAAAATGAATAAATAATATTAAATAAAATAATATTAGAATATAAAAAAATAAAATTGAATCAATTAAAAAAATATTTCAAAAAGTGAATTTATAACATTAATTATGTGAATTGAAGACTCATAAAAAATAAATAAAAATGAATAGATAGATAATATTAATAATATAAATAACAAATTTTTTAAAAATTAATTATATTGACTAAACAAAAAATATATATAATTCAATTCAATTAAATTAAATTTTATACAAAGATATATATTTAGAATGAATAAATTAAAATAAATATTATTGCATGATTTGATTGATTAAGTAAATAATATGAAAATTTAGTTAAATAATATCCACTTTTAATTTATTAAAATATGAATTTAATATAATAACATAATTAACTACATAAATAGTTAATGATTAAATTAAAAACATACTGAAAACATTAAAACTTAGTAAATAAATATGTATCAATTTTAAAAATGAATAAATTCCAAAAAATATGAAAAATTAATAACTTTCAAGAAATGAAAAGGAAATATATTAAATGAAATAATATTAAAAATGAATAAATGGAATTAAATAAATTAAAAAAATATTTAAAAAATAATAATTCATACCATTAATTACATGAATTAAAAACATAAAATTGAATAAAAATAAATAAATTATTATTATTATTACTATTGTTATTTATTAATGCATGCACTGTATTGATTGTATATAGAAATTATAAATAATTATTAACCTTTTGAATTTTTAATAATAATTAAAAATACTATTATTTAATTAAATATATAAATATTTAAAAATATATAAATAACTACCAAAAATGAATGTATTACAAAAATATTTAATGAATATATATTAAAAATGAATGAACATTTAAAATGAATAAATTATAGAAAATGCTAAATATGGAGAAATTTTAAAAATGAATAAATAATATTAAATCAATAAACATACATACATGTGCATACATACATATGCATAGACATACACGTACAAATACATACACATGCACACACATACGCATACACATACACATACATGTAAACATACACATACATATCGATACACATACACTGACTGAATGGCCCGAAGGCCTAAATTTTTATTGATTTTGGATAAAACCCCCTTTTAAGGGTAAAGGGGAAAAACCAAGACATCACGGACAAAGGGACATTAACAAAATTCAAAAAACATGTGGGTTGTAACCGATCACAGGACTACGTAGAAGTACCCCCTCCCAGCATCAATGTCGATAAGGCACGCTTCCACCAGAGCATGGCTGCTCAGCAAGATGTCCCATGCAAAAAATGCACAGGCCCGGTACCGATGGCAGCGCCATACCCTCTCAATCATCCAAATCTGAATAGCCATGTACTGAGAAAGCGACCAGCTCTATCCTCATCCGGAGAAATTCCAAGTAGAATGTGTGGATGTCCCAACATTCAGCAATCATGAGACCATAATATCATAATACCCACGTCAGCAACTTCGCATGCCCGCATACTGATCATCCTTCACCTACTTCCACACTTTCAGCATAAAAAACAATCAGTCAAACAAGAACACATCATCCTGATGGCTGCTTTTAAGGAAACAGAACCACCGCAATATTCAAATACTGGAGAGAATCGGCTTGATCAATAGCTCAATGATCCATTCGAACCAAAGCATTCCTTCAGTATCACCACTCAAAAGAGACTGAAACATCACAAATGAAACAGATGACTTGCAGGTCTGAGGAAAATCAAAAAATGAACAATAACGGCCAGAAAGCGCTGGAGCAGTAGCCAAATCCTCAGCCTCCCTTGTTGACAGCAACTCGTACACCGAAGCCGAAGAAACCCCACCCCCATCAACGAGAAATCCACCGACATCCTAGCCGCGAAACCCGAAGTGGAAGACATACCCAGGATCGCAAAGTCGAACCACTGTCACCTAGGACTGAGTGGCCAGAATTTGCGCTGAGGTAGCATCACCGAAGAAGAGATCCAGGACGATTTGACCAAGAAATGCTGCCCCGGGCATGGATCCGGTCAAATCTGAACCGTAGAAAAACCTTCGCCGGAGTCCAAGACGTGTGAACCAGGGAAGCGAAAGAAACTGTCGATGGGGACAGAGATCATCGACGAAACGGTGCTGCAAACCCTTTCCACACTTCTGGCATCAAAGATCCAAAACTAACAGAAGATTCACGAAGACCACCAAATGACAGACCTACAAAAAGAAAATAAAACAAGAGAAGAGGGAAGGGGGAGGTGACGTCAGCCTTCCAGAACAAAGCCACAAGCTCGAGGCCTCCCCCCTCCAGATCAACGCTGAGGGTAAACCCTAGTTCGAAATGGGAGGGAGAGAGCCGCCGCTCCGAGGCTCCACCCACCCCGATACACATACGCGTACACATACATAGACACACATACACATATCCATACCCATACACATACACATACACATATGTGTGGAGAGACACATACATACAATTCCATACACGTGCATACAGATACATACAGATACATATGCATACATACACATACAACATAAGCATACATATACATACACATACACATACACTCATACATACAAAGAGACATACATGTACACACACACAAAGACACACGCGCGCACGCACACATACAAATACATGTACATATATTTTAAATTATTTAATATGAATACAAATATAGAAATTCAAATATGAATCACATATTTAAATAAATATATTCATTTATATATTTATATAATTTTTTAAATAAAATATTAATATATACTATTTATATTAATTATATACACATTTTGTAACTAATTTATATAAATATATTAATAATCATTTTTATTGACTAATATAAATTTGATAATTATATATATATATATATATAATTAAAAAAATAAGATCGATAATATTTGTTTATTAAAAGTTATATAAATTATATTTATATATTATATTTAGTTATATACATATACTTATCGTAATAAAAAAATTATTTGAAAATATATAAATATGTATATATAAATTAAAAAATTCATTGTGACCTTTAGTAGTGAATTTTTAAAGATATTAAAGGTGGAGATTTTAGTAACAATAAAAAAACTGATAAATTGATATCTTTATCAGTGCTAAAAAAGAGCTGACAAAGGGTACCTGTAATGGACCAGACCTATTCTGTCCACTAATTTGCTGAAATCTGGTGTTATGGGTGTTCTGGGAGGTCAAGGTGACTTATTCCCAACACTTTTCCAAATTTCTACTTCATTGACAGTGTTTCCAAAATAGTAAGCAATTTCCAACATCTGCCTTTTTCCTTTGCCAAATTTCTATTTCATGAACAGCATTTCCAGAACAGGTGGCTATTTCCAACAACAGTCTTTTTTCCATTGCCAAATTTCTAGTTCATGAACAGTGTTTCTAAAACAGTAGGTTATTTCCAATAGTAGCCTTCCAACAACAACTTTTTTCCTTTGCCAAATTTCTAGTTCATGAACAGTTTTTCCAGAATAGTAGGTTATTTCCAATAGCAGCCTTCCAACAATAGCCTTTTTTCTTTTCCAAATTTCTAGTTCATGAACAGTGTTTCTAAAATAGTAGGCTATTTCCAACAGTAACCTTCCAATAGTATCCTTTTTCCTTTGCCAAATTTCTAGTTCATGAACAGTAATTCTAGACCAGTGAGCTATTTACAACAGCAGCCTTTTTCCTTTTCCAAATTTCTAGTTCATGAATAGTGTTTTCAACTCTCTACAGTTTCGCCCCTTTGATGTTTCCTTTGACGTAAAATGCACTTAAAGCCTCTTTTTAAGGACTTTAAGTCTGATTCAAAGGCCATAACTCCTATATTAATTTTCCTAAGGCTCAGGATGTCTTTACTTGGTCAAACTGTGTGGTTTAATGTGGTCCACTTTTAATGGAAAATCCAGCGTATTTTAAATCGATGCTCCATTAAATCTTCTAAAGGGACAATATATCTTCCTCCCTTTTTCTTCCTCCTTGTTCTCTGGTGTGAGATGCGTGAACCTTTTCTTCCTTCCCATAGGAGTTGTACGATCAAACTTTCCTCCTTGGATTGGTTCCCCTTAAAGTTTCTTCCTGCTGTATGTGCACCCCCTGTTTTGGTGTAAGCAGTAAGTGTCGATCCTGCATTGATATAAGGTATGATCTACCTCTATTCTTGTGTTTTCTTCGATCCTTCTACTCTTGTTTCTCCTTTCCATTCTATGTCATGTGATCTCCATGCTTTTAATGGAGTTTACTCGCTGTCGAATGGTGTGGTTGTGTCGCGGCATCCTCGGGTGGGTGCAGTTGTCACGGGGGGGGGGGGGAGATCGTAATCCATTGTGTATATCATCCTTGTATAAAGAACATCAAGAACCGTTTGAGGTAGGGGATTCATTGCTTCTCTATTCTTTTATGTGAAAATGTAGAGTTATCATGTTTTATCCCACTGGATCACAATGGAATTGGAATATTAAATCTTTGAACCGAATAAATAAATTGATATCGATCGTATGTTATTACCTCTTATTTTTATAGATAGTGTGATATCTATTCTTTCTATGTTTATATTTTTATTCTTGATGGAGATTGGTAATGAACATAAATCTGGAATTAATTGATAATTTTTTAGATAAAGATAAAGAGTCATGTAAATGAATCTGGTTATTATTGTTGTAATTTGATGTTAATCAAATTGATGCATTAAGAATGTTTAATTAGTTTGTTATATCTTACTGTTTAGGTTACCCATAGCTGGATCCTAAAAATAATAAATCAGTTAATTCTAGATGGATTAAAGATCCGGATGTTTGATAAAAAGATAATTCCTCATAGGGTTCTGAGTTACCCTCTTACTTGTAAAGGCTAAGAGCCTTATTCTTGGAGCTGTGAGAGCTCATTGTGTTTGAAGGTTGGATGCCTTGATTAAGGTCCAAGAGAACATTGATATGATTTTTTTTTCCTTCTACTTGTGTTGTGATGTGAGCCTTGAAGGATGTTGTGATATGTGGGGGTAGGGAGGTCTATTGGTTGTGACATCAGTTGACGCCTAGAGTAGTAAGATGCATCGGTTTATGCATGTGGGTGTTGGGGATTACACCGGGTATGATGAAACAGGTTGGATGTGAATGTTTGGATCCTTGCTGATTCTTATTGGTTTTTTTTCTTCTTTACTTTCCCCACTGCTCAAGGTAGCTGGTTTTCTTACTCTCCTTCCAAAATGGGTGATGACACGTAGGGTATTCCATGTGCTTTTTGTGTTTGGATTCCCAAGGGAGGATGGGTCTACGCTCTTGATATAGGTGTAAAATACTCAATGGGTAGTTCACATACTCACCGTGTTGATCCCCTTGTGTTTAGTAGCTTAGAATGTTTTTCTAAAATGCCTGGGAATATGGGAAAGTAATTTTTCTAATAAATGATTGAATAAATGATGTTAACCCATGGGGTTGGAGCATGCTGGGATGCAACAATGAGGTTGAAATTTTTTCTTAAAGGAACAGTGGACTTTGGGTGTGATGCTAATGAAATATAATGTGGAAATTGTTAATGGTTAATTAATGTTTAAAGAATTAATTAACGTAAAGTGTAACTGATAAAAATGGTAATGAAGTAATGTAATAATTCTCTTTAAATGGTTGTTTTCTTATAGGATACCTAGTCTAAGAAGTGGAATTCGGGAGTCTGAGAGACGTTATCTACAGTTGAGTCAAATACTAGGTCAGGCCCATAGTGTGGTTGTGAGATATAATATATTCTGTACTATTTTTGTTTCTATATTCTACTCCACTCCGTCAGTTAGGGTAACTGACACCCCAGGGATTCTGAGCCCTGTGGGGTGTTTTCCCCAATATTCTGGTGGGAGTATGGATAGTTGACTACCCCCTTTGGCACCGCTCTCTTCTCTTGGTAGTTACTTGTGTTGGATGGAACAATGGTTAGTTTTCCCCATATATGTGTGTAGAGGGATGTAATGGCTTATGGTTATTCACACATGTATATTCTAGATATAGTTTCCTATGGACTACTATAGGTGTAACAATTATAGATTGTGATGGCTTGAGGATCCTTACTCGGTGTATGGGTTGTAATGGATTGAGGTATAATGCCCGACGTATGATACATGTTATGAAAGATGTGGTGGCTCCCGTAAACTACCTGGTTACTTTTCTTTCATGGACATGGTGGTTTTATTTCACGAGGTGCATGTTGTGGTGCTTCACCCAGGTGTTTGTGGGCAATCCTTTTTTGGAGAGAGATGGATTAGGATGTGAAACATTGGGGAAAAGCGAAAAACTAGTGGGGAAGTAGTAGCGGGGTACCCTTGATATTCTTTATTATATTATATAATCTTGTATGCGATACTTGGTGAGAGTAGCCATGGTGAATTTGGGAACTTAGTATACCTATTTAGGTGACGAGTTAGTTTCACTTGTTGTTCACTGTGTTTTAGCATGCTTTCTTTACTTTTTCATGAGAAGCTCTGGGGATAATCCTACTGAGTATACTGTTATACTCACCCTATGTATATATAAACTATTTTTCAGATCACTTGGATTAGGTTGGAGACCAAGCTGGTTTCTACTAGCTTGGGGTTTATAGGAGCTATTTGGGTTTGTGGTTGCTGTTGTTTTTACTTTCCTTTGGTACTTGCAGTTTTCCCCTTTTAGTTGTAGTAGTTTTTCATGACATCACATATGTGTACTTGGGATTTAATTTACATTGTTGTCTGTGTTGGAGTTGATTGGTTTTTGTATTATCTCTCTCTTCTAAATGTGTTCTCTTAGAGGGTGATGCCTCTCATTTGTGTGTTCACTATACCATCGATGTTAGTCGCCAACCCGGGGCCTACTGGAGGTGGGACTCGGGGGTTATTATCTCTCTTATCACATTGTCAGCCCAGGAGGGGTACACCTTGTGGGGATGGGTTGTGACAGAGTGGTATCAAAGGTTTGGTTGAGGGATAGGATGGAGTTTGGTGTTAGGAACATGTGAGGTTGCATGGGTTGGTAGGGAAATGGTGACAGTCAAGTTTAGAAAGCGATGTAAACACTTGATACCGGCTGAGACATAGGTGTTTAGGGCCCCCTATGATCTGATGCACGGACCTTTAAGTTTATAATGGAAACAAAACGAGGTGATACTAGTTGCTGGGTAGAGACCTAGGAAAGGATCGCGCATCATTCTTCTTTGTTCATGTACTTGAATGGGTAAACCATGGGATAGGTTAATCTAAAATGAATAAAATAAAACAATTAATTAATTAATGTTGAGTCTTCCATATTCCAGGTTTAGGAACTCTAACTATTTTTTCTTTTGTAGGTATGGATCCAGGTCAACGTTCTCATCAGGTTCTCATAGAATATGTCCAGCAGGCTGTGCCAGCAAATCGCTGCAGGGTAGAGGTTGACGACGATGACACTTGGAGGAGGACACTCTGAGAGTTTCTGCACCAGAGTCTGTATAAGTATGAGGGCTCCATTTCATATACAGTCATAGAAGACTGGTTGTAGGAGGTTAAGATAGGATTCAGTTCGATCTGTGCTCGGAAGGAGCACTGGGTGTCCTTTGTTGTTATGATTCTTTGTGGAGCAGTGAGGCAGTGGTGGTTCTTGTTCCTCGGGGATCGTTAGGAGTCGGTGATCTCATGGGAGGAGTTCCGAGACAAGTTTAGAGTCGAGTTTCTTTCTTCGGCCACCAATGCGTCCAGTCTCCAAGAGCTTCTTACCCTTCGACAGGGGAGCTCCAGTGTATGAGAGTTTAGAATCCATTTCAGGAACCTTTTATAATATGCTTCAGACCTGTTTCCAGATGAGGAGGCCAAGGTGAGGCATTTCAAGGAGGCTTTGCGTCCATAGATCCAGCGTCAGGTCACCCCATTTATGATAAAGACAGATCTTGATGTGCTAGCGAGGTTAGAGGTCATCAAGGGGACATTGGCCAGAACTGGATTGTCACGAGAGGGGAGTCATAATGATTCCTCATGAAGCAGAGCTATGGTCTGGGCTTCCCGGTTTTCAAGACAGAAGAGTTTCCGGTTAGATGGGGGTAGGTCCCATCACTCAGCATCTCATTTCTCTGGGGTCAGCAGCTCTTAGGCCTATGTCAAGGGATCAGGCTCTTGTTTTTCTTTTGGTGGTTGAGGTCATCAGTAGAGAGAGTGCCTGACCTTTCAAAGCAGTCATCGTGCACTAGGTGTTCTGTTCCAGGTTCCTCTGTTGAGGCAGTTCCAGCCGAGGCAACAACAACATGTTGCACCAACTTTGGATCAGTATAGGGTAGATGGGGCAGGCAGAGGACATGACCGTGATGCTACCCGTCATCATAGATCAGAGTACGACCATGGTGGTGGTCGTCATCAGGGTTAGAGAGGCTATGGAGGAGGTCGTGGTCAACTTTATTCTTGTCGTTGCCATTTCCAGGAGAGTCGGACGTTGTTCGAGGTACCCTTTTCTTATTTTCTACTTTGGTGTATGCCTTGTTTGGTTTAGGAAAAACACACTCCTTCATATCACCTACTATTTTCCATGCTTTGGGACTTGAGGTAGAGAGGCTTCCAGTGCCCTTGGCATTGACTACACCAGTTGGAGGTCGAGCCGACTTGTTTGAAGTATGTAGAGGCTGTGACCTAGTGCTGGGGCAGCACTACTCTTGGGTAGATTTCCTATGTTTATAGATACAACCATATGATGTCATCCTCAGCATGGATTATTTGTATTCGGTGTAGCCTATCATGGATTGCTTCAAGCGGCAGGTTGTGTTCTTCGATGCGGATGGAGAGCCAATGGTGTTTGTTGGTGAGCGAGACCCTCAGATGGGTCAGAGGCGTGTTCCATCCTTATCATCCTTGATTGCTGAGATGATGCTGAGTTCTTCAGAGGTTTAGCAGTTGGCATTTCCTAGGGTTGTAGAAGAGTACCCTGATGTCTTTCCAGAATAGGTTGTAGCATTACCCCCTCGACGAGAGATTGATTTTGGGATCGAGCTATAACCATAAGTGTTTACTATCTCTATGTATCTATATAGGATGGACCCTTCTAAGTTACGAGAGATACATATACATCTTGATGGTCTATTACAGTGTAGTTTCATTTGACAAAGTGTGTCACCATGGGGTGCACCGTTTTTTCCGTGAAGAAGGCTGACAGAAGTTTGCATTTGTGTATCGATTATCCTCACTTAAACAAAGTGATAGTGAAGAATCGTTATCCTCTTCCATTGATTGATGATTTATTAGATCAAATAAAGGGTGAAAGTTGGTTATCAAATATTGAATTGTGTTCAGGATATCATCAGATGCGTGTGAAGGATGAGGATATCTCGAAAACTGCAATCCGTTGTCATCATGGGCATTACGGGTTCGTTGTAATGCCATTTAGTGTGATGAATGCTCTAGATGTGTTCATAGGATTGATAAACATGGTGTTCCTTGAGTTCCTGGATAAGTTCTTGGTGGTTTTCATTGATGACATCCTTGTGTAATCTATGTCTGAGGAGGAGCATGTATAGCATCTACACACCGTTTTAGGAGTTCTTCTTCAACATCAGTTGTTTGGGAAGTTTTTGAAGTGTGATTTTTGGGCTCGAGAAGTCTGTTTCTTGGGGAATGTTTTGTCTCATCTGGGATTAGTTGTGGATCCATCGAAGATAGAAGTATTTGTGTCTTGGAAAGCCCCCAAGACAGTGGAAGAGGTGTGAATTTTCCTTGGTATTACAGGCTACTATAGGAGGTTTGTAGCTGATTTTTCTCAGGTTGTGACTCCTCTGACAGCATTTACTAGGAAGGATTAGGCATTCATATGGACTAATCAGTGTCAGGAAGATTTTGAGTATCTAAAGGAGAAGTTATTAAGTGATCCATCTCTTTGTCTTATGACAAAGGGAGTTCAGTTTGATGTTTTCTGTGATACTTCGTATATGGGGTTAGGCTTTGTTTTGATGCAGTAGAGGTTAGTTATTTCTTATGGGTCTCGGTAGTTACGTCCTCATGAACATAACTATGCCACCCATGATATTGAGTTTCCACTCATGGTGTTTTCTCTGAATTTGTGGATACATTACCTCATTGGTGAGTGCTTTTTGGTTTTCAATGATCATAATATTCTAAGGTATGTTTTCTCCCATTGTGTGTTGAACTTACGGCAGCATCGATGGATGGATTTCTTACAGGAATACAACTTTGAAATATCATATACCCATAAAAGGGGAATGTTGTAGCAGATGCGTAGAGACGGAATTCACGTAGTGATGCAGTGCGTGAATTTGGTGATTCTTGGAGAGTTATGGAAGAACTTTCAGCATTACATCTCGATATGGTAGAAGTTTGGGGCATAGGTTGCCTTTTCTAGATGATGTTGCAGTCATCTCTGGTGCAGCAGGTGGAAGAGTCCCAATTAGGGTATCTTGAGGTGGAGGTCTGGAGAGACCGAGTTATTTGTGGCGAGGCCCTTGATGGTTGTTCTGAGGATGAACAAAACCATGTGTTGTATCATGGAAGGCCATATTTTTCACCTTTTTTATGGACAGAGGTTGTTCAGGCAGGTGTTCTTGGGCCGGAGGTGGTGCAGAGTACCACAGAGAATGTTCATCTTGTGCATGAGAGGATGAAGATAGCTCAGGACCGGAAGAAGTCATATGTCGATCGTAGGAAGAGGCCTTTAGAGTTTGAGGTCAGGGACTATGTGTTCTTAAAGGTTTCCCCTCATCATGGGCAGTGAAGGTTCGGTCATGAGAGTAAGCTTTCTCCTCGATTTTTTGGTCCTTTTAAGGTTTTGGATCATGTTGGAGTCATGGAATATCAGATAGAACTTCCCCCATAGATGAGTCGGATACATGATGATTTCCATGTATCACAACTTCGTCGTTATCTTCATGATGACTCACACATCATCAATTGGAGCGAGATCGCTGTTGTTGATGATGCGACCTTCAAGGAGTGGCCGGTAGATATCCAAGACCCCAAGGAGAAGATGTTGTGTGGGTGTTCTATTCCCTTGTTTCATGTCTTGTGGTGACACGGTGGCGTCGAGGAGAGTACATGGGAGCGGGATCCCAGATGCGTGTCCAGTACCCAGAGCTATTTTAAGTTGTTGTGCTGAGAATTTCGTTGATGTTTTCATTTCTATACCTTTGATGTGATGATATTCTTTACATTTTTGGATATGTAATGATTATTCCATTGTTCTTGGATGTCGAGGTTTTGTTCCAACTTTCAAATAACTCGGGATGGTTTTCCCCTGAGAGGTATCTTACGGGGTGGTTGATCAGACCCCTCTTTTCTTATGGGTAGGTTTTGAATTCTCAGGGATGAGAATGTTTTGAGAGGTATATAATTTAATGGCCCGGACTTCTATGGTCCATTACTTTGTTGAAATTTGGTGTTAGAGGTGTTCTGGGAGGTCAAGGTGAATTATTCCCAACACTTTACCAAATTTCTATTTCATGAAAAGTGTTTCTAGAACAGTAGGCTATTTCCAACAGCAACCTTCCAACAGTATCCTTCCAATAGCAGCCTTTTTCCTTTTCCAAATTTCTAGTTTAGGAATAATGTTTCTATAATAGTAGGATATTTTAAATAGTATCCTTCCAACAACAGCCTTCTAACAACAACCTTTTTCCTTTGCCAAATTTCTAGTTTATGAATAGTGTTTCCAGAACAGTAGGCCATTTCCAACAGTAGCCTTCCAACAGAAACCTTCCAATAACAACCTTTTTCTTTTGCCAAATTTTTATTTTATGAACAGTGTTTCTAGAGTATTAGGCTATTTCCAACAGTAGCCTTTTTCCTTTTCCAAATTTCTAGTTCATGAACCGTGTTTCCAGAAAAGTAGGTTATTTCCAACAACATCCTTTTTTTTCAAATTTCTAGTTCATGAACAGTGTTTCCAGAACAGTAGGCTATTTCCAACAGCAACCTTCCAACAACATCCTTTTTCCTTTTCCAAATTTCTAGTTCATGAATAGTGTTTCTAGCTCTCTACAGTTTCGCCCCTTTAACATTTCCATTGACGTAAAATGAACTTAAAGCCTTGTTTTAAAAAATCTAAGGCCGATTCAAATTCCATAACTCCTATATTAATTTTTCTAAGGCTTGGGATGTCTTTACTTGGTCAAACCATGTAGTTTAATGGGATCCACTTTTAATGGAAAATCCAGCATATCTTAAACCACTGCTCCGTTAAATCTTCTAAAGGGACGAGATATCTTCCTCCCTTGTTCTTCCTCCTTGTTCTATGGTGCGAGATGCTCGAACCTTTCCTTCCTTCCTATAGAAGTTTTGCAATCAAACTTTAATCCTTGGATTGGTTCCCCTTGAAGTTTCTTCCTACTACATGTGCACCCCCTGTTTTGGTTTAAGTATCAAGTGTCGATCCTTCATTGATATAAGGTATGATCTATCTCTATTATTGTGTTTTCTTCGATACTTCTCCACCTGTTTATTCTTTCCATGCTATGGCATGTGATCTCCATGCTTCTAATGGATTTTTCTTGCTATCGGATGGTGCGGTTGTGCCGCGATGTCCTCGGGTGGGTGCAGTTGTCACGGGGAAGGAGATTGTAATATGTTGTGTGGATCGTCCTCATATAAAGAACATCAAGAACCATTTGAGGTAGGAGATTTGTTTCTTCTCTATTATTTTATGTGAAAATGTGGAGTTGGCAGGTTTTAGCCCAATGGATCACAATGGAATTGGCATATTAAATCTTTGAAGAGGATAAATAAATTGATATCGATTGTATGTTATTGCCTCTTGTTTTTCTAGATAGTGTGATATTTATGCTTGCTTTGTTTATATTTTTATTCTTGATGGAAATTGTTAATGAATGTAAAGTTGGAATTAATTGATAATTGTTTGGATAAAGATAAAGAGGCATGTAAATGAATCTGGTTGTTGTTGTTGTAATTTGATGCTAATCAAATTGATGTAGTAATCATGCTTAATCAGTTTGTGACATCTTACTGTTTAGGTTACCCATAGTTGGAACCTACAAATAATAAATCGGTTAATTCTAGATGGATTAAAGAAATGGTTGTTTGATAAAAAGATAATGCCTCGTAGGGTTATGAGTTACCCTCTTGCTTGTAAAGGCCAAGAGCCTTATGCTTGGAGCTGTGAGAGCTCATTGTGTTTGAAGGTTGGATGCCTTGTTTAAGGGACAAGAGCCCAATTGATATGATGTTTGTTTTACTGCTTCTTGTGTTGTGATGTGAGCCTGGAAGGATTTTGTGATATGTGGGGGCAGGGATGCCTATTGGTTGTGGAAATAGTTGAAGCCTAGAGTGGCAAGATGCATCAATTTATGCATGTGGGTGTTGGGGAGTACACTGGGTATGATAAAACAGGTTGGATGTGAAATTTTGGATTCTTGTTGATTCTTATTGGTTTTTCATCTTCTTTACTTTACCCACTGCTCGAGGCAGCTGGTTTGCTTACCCTTTTTTCAAAAGGGGCGAAGACATGCGGGGTATGCCACGTGATTTTTGTGTTTAGCTTCTCGAGAGAGTATGGGTCTATGCTCTTGCTATAGGTAGAAAATAATCGACGAGTAGTTCACCTACTCACCATGTTGATCCCCTTGTGTTTAGTATCTTAGAATGTTTTTCTAGAATGCTTGGGAATATGAGAAATTAATGCTGTTAATAAATGATTGAATAAATGATGTTAACCCATGGGGTTGGAGCTTGCTGGGATGCAATGCTGAGGTTGTAATTTTTTTTAAAGGAACGGTGGACTTTGGGTGTGATTTTAATGAAATATAATGTGGAAATTGTTAATAGTTAGTTAACGTTTAAATAATTAATGAACATAAAGTGTAACTAATAAAAAAGGGAATGAAGTAATGTAATAAAGCTCTTTAAATGGTTGTGTGCTTATAAGATACCTAGTCTTAGAAGTGGCAATCGGGAGTCCGAGAGACGTTAGTTGCAGTTGAGTCTAAGAATAGGTCATGACCATAGTGTGGTTGTAAGCTATAGTATATTCTATAATTTTTGTGTTTCTATACGCTACTCCACCCCTTCAGTTAGGGCAACTAACACCCTGGGGATTCTGAGCCCTGGGGGTGTTTTCCCCAACATTATGGTGGGAGGATGGATGGATTACTACACCATTTGGCCCTGCTCTCTTCTCTTGGTAGTTACTTGTGCTGGAAGGCACAATGATTAGTTTTCCCCATATATGTGTGTAGAGGGTTGTAATGGCTTGTGGTTCTTCACACACATATATTCTGGATATAGTTTCCTATGGACTACTATAGGTGTAACGTGTATAGGTTGTGATGGCTTGAGGATCCTTACTCAGTGTATAGGTTGTAATAGCTTGAGGTATAATGTCTGACGTATGATACACGTTATGCAAGCTATGGTGGCTCTCAGAAACTACCTGGTTACTTTTCTTGTGTGGATGTGGTGGCTTTGTTGCATGAGGTGTATGTTGTGGTGCTTCGTCCAGGTGTCTGCGGGCAAGCCTTTTTGGGAGAGAGATGGCTTAGGACGTGTGACATTGGGGAAAAGCAGAAAACTGATGGGGAAGTTGTAGCGGGGTACCCTTTATATTATTTATTATATTATATACTCTTGTATGCGATACATGGTGAGAGTAGCCATGGTGAGGTTGAGAACTTAGTATACCTGTTTAGGTGACGAGTTAGTTTCACTTGTTTTTCATTGTGCTTTAGCATGCTTTCTTTACTTTTGCACGAGAGGCTCGGGGGAGTATCCTACTGAGTATATTGTTATACTCACCCTATGTATATATAAACTATTTTTTAGGTCACTTGGAGCAGGTTGGAGATCAAGATGGTTTCTACTAGCTTGGGGTTGCAGGAGCTGTTCGGGCTTGTGGTTACTGTTGTTTTTACTTTCCTTTGGTACTTGAAGTTTTCCCCTTCTAATTGTAGTAGTTTTACATGACATTACATATGTGTACTTGGGATTTTTTTTATATTGTTGTCTGAGTTGGAGTTAGTTGGTGTCTGTCTTATCTCTCTCTTTCGCATGTGTTCTCTTAAAGGGTAATGCCTCCCATTTGTGTGTTCACTATACCCTCGGTGTTAGTCGCCAACCCGGGGCCTACTAGAGGCAGGACTCGGGGGGTCATTATCTCCCTTCTCACATTGTCATCCCATGAGGGGTACACCTTGTGGGGAGGGGGTCATGACAACACCCTTTTATGAGTACTTTTCTAACACTGATAAAAGTTACATTTATAAGTGATTTTTGCTGATAATTATGCTGAAAATATTTTATCCATTCATTTACAATATAAATATGGATACAAATATCAATATTCACTAAATTTTCGAATGGATGTGAAGATCATTTGAATATTATTTCATTTTCCTTTATAATGATTACTTATTGACAATATGTTTCATCATTGAATAAAATTATACTAATCACTTCTTAAATGAGTTTTAAGTAGCAATATTTCAAAATTCAATTATTCATATAAGAATTAGGTCCATTTTAATGTAATATTATAAATTATATTTCAAAGAAAACATAGATTTATTTTCATGTTAAATAAAAAATAATCGTAATATATAATTTTAAAGAAAATAAACATAATTTCAAACACCTCTAAAATACTTATTTTAATGTATAAAACAAATCTATTAAAAATTGAATGCATATTTCCCAACATTATAATTTCAATAAAATATTTAAAGATCAACTTTTATGGCATTCTATTAAATTTTTTAATCATACTTGAAAAAACATCCAATATGACACCTTTCAACCTTCACTTATTGGGATTCCACCAAGGGATCCATTATCATTTTCTTTGGAATTTTCTAATATACCACCAAATGATTTCATCCCTTTCCAAAATTCATTGTCATAATGCCTCTCCATTGATCATTATTTACATGAAGCCCTGTAAACATCAAAACCACCATTATCACTATGCTTTCCTAGTTTTTCAACTTTTTCTGCTACATTTAATCAACATAAAAACCTTAGTCCACTTTTCATTTATCCATTATGTTGAAAAATCCCGCATTACATGATATATTTTATGTCTAAAATTCACATATTAAATAGCATCATATTTTACCTCAAATATATATTAAAATGGGAGAATATGGATTGGATTAAATACAAAAATAATATTCATATTCTATCCAATGGGCATTTTGGGTAGGGTGATGTAGATATTTTGAATGGGGGATATTTTGTTTGTTGATGACTGGCAAGTTTCGCACCCCAACATTTGATGATTTCCATAATAATTGAGAAATTTATTATTCCATATAGATCGTGAGTGATGAAAATGATGACAATAACCATACCAAACATGTTTCACCTAAATCCATAAAATAACAATTTGATGATTACCTGTATATAAGTAGAACAGTATGACCCTCTAGTATTGACCATATAACATGATAACATATATGATTCCCAATATTACCTGACTATTGTTATGGTATCAGATAATTATAGAAGCCTCTAGTTCTTTCATTTAGAGACTTGTATTTCACTTAAAAATTTTGTATATAAATGGAAAAATATTTCTCTTATGATTTTTATGGAAAAAAAATCTTGAATATTCAAGTTAAAATAATTACCATATGAGACTAGAATTTCAAAGGGTCAATTAAAGATTTTTATTATTAGGATTTTGGGGGATTGATTCAAAACATTAATGATAACTATGAAGTGTCTAAATAACAAGTTGGGTACCAGTGGAATATTGATGATTTTATTTTTAGTCGATAATGTATTTAAAGTTATTGGATTGAGTGATAAATCATTACATGAGAAGTTTTTTATATAAAATAAAAGATCTAGTGATAAAACAATCAAAGTGAATGTTTATGGTTATTACTTATCGTCGATTGGAATTGATATATTCATTAAGGTTGCCTTTAATCACATGGAATATTAATTTTTATGTGTGACCACATCAAATGTAGAAATTTTTAAGGGATTTTAAAAAAATATTTTGTTAAGATGAGAACATATTTATTATCATTTTCAAAGGTTAATGAATGAAAATTTGAGAGGCTTTGAAGACCAATGATTCGATTAAGAGTTAAAAATTAAAAATAATTTTGCAATACATCACAAGTGACCATGTAGTTCACTTAAACTAATGATTTTTTTACATTGAAATTGGCCATAGAATGAACTAATTGATCATGAATATTTATCTTAAAGTGAAGTGACACTAAAATTGTTCTCCATAAATCATGAATAACTAAAAATAAGAAGAAAAAAATGAAAGGATCAAGTGACCATGTTGAGTAAATAAAGTTAGCATGACAAATATTTTGAATTAAAAAATCAATAATGCGGTTCAAAGAGAGTGATTGTTATGTTCCTTATGATCAACCGTGATCTCTACCATTCCAATTTAAAATGAGAATTCACTTTATACATTAATGTGATACCTCTACGAAGTAATGATTCTCTATTTCAATGTTGTTTCATATTCTAAAGAGATTTATTGAAGATATAACCCTGAAATACAGAAGTGGTGATGTGGGGATTATTAGAGGATCATTATGAAGAGATTTGAAGAATGAAATAGATATAAATATTTTTATATGTGAGTCAATGAAATGAGTATCTTTTCATAAGTAATATTTAATATTATATGTGGAGATCTTTTGAATAAATATTTAGTAAAAATTTATTGAAATGATAAAATCTTGGTCAAAATCTTTTACTTTACTAATATATTAATAATTATTGGTTACTAGTTTGATATATTAATAATTAAAATATTGAGGTCAAAATGTATGACTGATGAAATCTTGATAGGGTTGCCAGTCGTATGAGAAGATCTATTGTTGAAATTTAAAGATTATTTTCTTGAGTGTAGATTTGTGAAGAGGAAAATTTTGTTCCGGATATTAAAAAAACTTATAGGTTGTTTCTAATTCTCAACATATAAAAAATATTATCATTTAATCAATTTTGTGATATCTTGAATCAAAGTGAAGATAATTTTCAAGTTTTCAACAATCTTTGTAAGCATAAGATATTTGTTTTCATGAAAACACTTGTATTTTTTATGAAGTTTTTTTAATAACATTATCTAAAACACTATAAAAATATATTAAATTTTACAATAAACCAATACTTCAAAATAATTTTGGTAGAATCATCAAATAACTTATGGTTCATGTTAGTAATATATAAAAATATGTATACCAGTAACTCACAATCAATAAATATATCCAACACTCTAATCCAACTAATTTGGCCGATTGGAAACATTAATGTACGAAGTGTGGTTGGGTGAATCTAGTTGTTGTTACTTTAAAAATATTTTGTAAATTTAATCCTCATAATTTATTTTGATCTTGACCGATGTGCTGGTAGGGTTACAAAGAGATATCTTATTTTTTCAACGACTTATTATTTCTTTAAGGCTCATTCATGCACATCCCAACTCATATAAATAAACTGTTTAAATAGAGAATACAAAATTTTACATAGCTCACCCCAATTAGGAGCTAATCCAAAGCATATGGAAAGATCATTGCAATTCAATGCCATAATTTTAGACATCAGTTTTCTAGTACATGTTTGAGTACTCTTTAAACATAACATGCGCTTCTCATTTCCTTAGCAAGGGTCACTCATAGTTATATTGTGATTCAATAATTTAATCCATACATAAAATGATGTTTCTAACCTCTTTTTGGTTTTAATTTCCCAATATAAGAATCAATTATTCTTCTTATTTGCTGCATGTGATTGAGGTTAAATACCACTAAAAGGAAAGTACCATTTTTTTTAAAAAAAAAATCATTATAAGTGGTGGAGATTTGGAGATCTGATAATGATATTGAAGAAAAATGGGAAAAAAGTTCTGGGTTTCGATTCATATAACAATAGATTATTCAATCTATTTGGGCACAATATTGGGGGTGAATCCCTAACTACGTGGTTTATAACTTTTGTTGAATAATAGGATATGAAATTCATTCATTTATAAGTGGAATCATTAGTGTGTTTATTGTTCATACTTATAAGGGAACTTCAATTATTTAACCATATTTCCAACCATAGAACTCAAATTACTATCAGATTTTGTACGGTGACATCCGTTCATGGCTCACCCTTTCTGGGACTCCATCTAAGAAAATAAAAAAAACGCGAGTGAGAGTTCGTGAGCCAACCCACACCCCCTCCACGTTTATTATAAAAATAAATAAAGTGCGCATACAAAGGGATGAAATACACATTAGACGGCGAGGATGCCAACATGAACAAAAATCCAGAAGAACAAAAGTTCAGAAAATGACCACACTCTGTACAAAAGAAATCATTATTAGTGCCTATTTCCCTTTCCAAGGCCCACCCTGGATTACAGGGTGACGACCTCTCTTCCATTTCATAAGGTGTCAATGGTGCTGCTCATCTGTACCCAAGGATGGGCACCCCTCAGTGGAAGCGCCTTACTCTATATCAGAAGCCTCATGTGCATGCATATCCTGCTTTGGTTCATTAAAAACAAATTTCAGCTCTGATGGGAAAGACCCGGCATCCATTTGAATCATCATCTCTTCAACCAGTTCCACAGAACTTTCACCCTGCCTAGAAGTTACATGCTTATTAGAGAAAGGGGTTATCTCACCTAGGTTCTTCATATGACAATCCTCCAGAATATCGGCTTCATTAGATATCTGGCTGGAGATCCATGTATCATCCCTGGCATCTTTTTCTTTCAATTCTGTATCCTCAATAGCAGCCATTTCTCTAGCCAGCATAGATGTTAAGACAACCACTACAACATGAGGGGTCGACTTTCCCTTATGGCCTGATTTACAGGCATTTATCATTACACTCATTTTAAAATCGTTCAAACTTTGATGTATTGATGGAGTCCAGCATTTTAAAGAAGTTGGGAGCCAATTTCCCATTACCTCCTTTCCAATCAGGCGAGGCCTTATGATCCTCAACAGCCGCGACCTGCCTCATGTGACTACCATCTTCCAACCCTGTGACAGTGCAGGTATACTCTTCATTTGTGATAATCTCCCTATTGGTTGGAAGGGTTCTCTCAGCCTCCTAAATAGTAGTGTCCACAGCCTTAAGAAAGCTATCATTTCTTCATGGAAAAAAAAATCACAGTTTGATCTTTACAAGAATGCACAGAGAAAGAATCATTCCTCTGTTTTACAGTGAAGGATCCCACATTGGCAAGGGTTTTTTTACCCCTCCAACCACCAAAACTCATAAATTTCTCTTCATAAAAATCTTCATCAACAATACTTTCGTCATTTCCTAGAGATAACTCATCCCCATCATTAGTACTAAGATTATTATCATTCTTCCCCATGGCTGCCTCCACTTTCCTGTTTTGATCCACCCTCATTTCCAACCCAGATTGCATCTCAATTGCAAGTTTCTCCTTACAGTCCAAGGAACTAGCCACAACTTCATTAAAAGAGGAAGGGCCTGGACAGACCTCAGTGATCTTTTCAGCAATCAATTTTGGAGAATTCCTCAAAACATCATATGTAACAACTTCATCATCCTAGACATCAAATAAAAGCATTTTGAACTTAAAATTCTCAACAGAGTGCCCAGACTTCTTACAATTGGAGAAACGCATAAATTTTCTACATTCTAAGACTAAGTGCCCAATGTTGCAACACTTTTTACAGAATGTAGGCTTCCTCTCGAACTCAATAGAGAGTTCCAACCTTATGTCAGTGGCAAAAATAATGACAGACTCAACAAGATTCGAGTAGAGATCAATCTCAACAAGGACTCTAGTGAAGTGCCCATATTGAGCAAGATCGGTGTGACAGTCGACTTTTATTGGATGACCAACAGTAGAGGATATATCCCAAAGCAGTTGAGGGTAAGAAAAAAACCAAGGGAGATAATGGATTGGAATCCAAACCAGAGTTACTGAATTCATCATCGAAGCAGGGTTGAAAAAGGGGACCCAATCTTAGATCTGTAATATGCCTAGTTTATGAGAGGAAAATTCTAAACCTCATTCCCTTGATTTGAGCTCAGATGAAGGAAACACAATATGAAAAAAACCCTTCCTGCGGTAATCTTCCAACTGCCAAAACCCCATATATGGAGTAACCAATATCGCAACTCCTCAATCTTCTAGGTGTTATCCTTGCCCAGAAAAGTCAAACGATCTAGAATCGCGTGGTTTCGTTCCTTAAGACTCTCTGCTATCAACTTTCGATCGGTTTCAAAAAAATATAGAGATCCATTTTTCGGGATTCTGGAGGAAGAATCTGTAGACCTAGAATCCATGAAAAACCTGGTATTTCTCACCTTTGCAGCAAAAGAGTATTGGCCAATATCTGGAACTACTTGATTATATAGGGCACCAATCGCCCATGGAATTTCTTGGGGAGCTCCAGCATCATCACATACCTCCATCTAAGATAACAAACAGTTAGTCAGTGTCCCCAAAATCCACATTCAATAGTCCATGAGTTAGCGCTAGCACGATGGGTGTATGAAGCGGTAGTTCTGCGCCACATGAAGTTGAACTTTGAGATGAATTGGAAAACACCTATGGATCTTTAATTTTCGGTCTAAATCTTTACTTTGGACCTATTTTAGATGCCTAATGAATTAGTAAATGTTCTGAGGGTGTCTGGGGCTTGTTCGGAGCCCAGAACCCGTCCTTTTGAAAAAACAAACTCTTTGTGCGGTTTTTAGAGTAAACTGTGTGGGATTTCCGCACGGTTTGGCAAACCGTGTGGATGGAGTTTTTTTTTGGACAGAGCCATCTCGCACGATTGACGCATGACTGTGCGTCCTAACCGTGCGAGCGCCCCTTTTTCTCAGGTACTTGTGCATGGCTTGCGCACGGTTTGATCAAACCGTGCAGAGCATATGATTTCGGGCAGAACCGTTCCGCACAGTTTGCGCACGATTTGAAAAACCGTGCAGACAAACCGTATGCTGGGTAATTTTCTGGGTAATTTTTTCAGTTTTTCCCTTAATGATCTATTAAGTTGCCCCTTCTTCCCTAATATGAGTTTATGCGGGATTGACCTATTTCTCTCTCATTTTGGGGCTTTTTGAAGATCTAAACTTGGAATCAAGATATCTCCTTTTTCCGACATCTGATTGAGCTTTCGTTCATCACGTTGTATGCGCAACGATAAGTACTCGAGTCCTTTTTAGTCGTTCTTCTTCTCTTTCGCTCTCGACCTAGTATCGCCATGTGAGCGTTTTTCACCTTTTCTTAGATCTACTCCGATCCGAGGCAAATCAAGGGCCAATACGGGAGGAGAAGGATCATATAACCATAAGGTGGGAGATCTATAACCTATCCCTAAAGTTCGTTGATTTTGGAATGTTCATGAAGGGCCCACCGGTTTCGTTGGAAGTCGTTTCTTAAATTTGCATGCTATGGTTATACTTGTTAGAAACGTATGGTTATGCTCTTTCCAAATATATGATTAGTTGTTAGTAGTTACACCCACAACTCAATCCGTCTCATGTCGAAGGTTATGTCATAGTTGGGTTTTTAGTGTTTTGACGTATTTGAGCCACTGTTCGGGTGTACCCTTGCTTGACCTTCCTAAAGGTGAGCCTTCCTATAATAAATGGTTTGTTGTTTAATGAGGATTGCATAGTGGCATGTACCATGTATACTCACCACTTGATCCGCCTAAGGTAAGTCCTTCAAATGATTATTAAATGTGAAATGTGGAATGACAAATATACTAAGTATATAACTTGGTCTTATTAAAAGAGATTAGATAAAGGTTACACCTCCGTAGCACCCCTTTCCATGTTGATGGAATGTAGCAAAGTGAACCTCAATAATTGAATATGCCTTAATGGTTAACTAAGACTTGATTAAATGGTTGCAACGCTACTTGGCCTGTCCACACTAATGAAAGACAAGACTTAGACCAATAAATAATTGGTTTCAACTCTATTTGACCTATCCACACTAATGGAAGGAAAAACTTGAATCAAATGAATTACTACATGATTACAATATCAAATAGGAATGGACTGACTCGAGCTCGCCTTGGATTCTGAGAGGATAATACCTTGGGTCTTGGGAACCCCATTCCGATTCAAGGATGCGGTTTTCTTAGGTTGATACCCACCTAGACTTCGGTTCTTGTCTATTCCTTGGATGTCCGGTATACTATAGTAGGGTCCCTTTCATTATTACAGGATATCTCGGATACACTCTTTGGATCCAGCATTGACTAGTCGGTGCCATGGTGAAAGCCCATAGGGCCCTGTCTCTGCTTAGCCATGTTTTACCTTGGTCGATCACCTTGGACTCGGTAGATGCCTTATTGTGGAATGTCTTGGATTATGCTCATTGGATTGCACTCTTACCCCTTAGTTAGACTCAGATACTACTGAGTTAGCATTCCGTGAGATTTAAGTTACCTTGGTTTTTACCCTGGAACTACCTCACTGGATATCATTTTTCAGGTTGCCTTGTGATGTCTTGGGACCTTCACTACTTATACTATCACGAGGTGATGTCAGTGCTGGTTATGCCTCACGTGACCTATTAAAATTAAATGGTAATTGCTTAATGATAAGCCTAAATGTTATATATATTTTTCTGTCACTTTTCCACTATTTTTTATTCATATACTGGATAATGCACGAGGTAGATGTCCAATTTTGCAAGAAATAGAGCTTCGTAAGATTCCAAGGAAGAAAGGCAGAAAAGGTGCAAAAATGGAAAGTACACATCATGATGGCCAAGTTCACATCGTGTACTTAATAATCACATCATGCACTAAGCCCTGACGCCTAATTCGTGACCAACCACGAAGACTGAAGAAATTGTCAGCTCACGTCGAGAGTCCCTCCTACACATCGTAACACTAGTCAAACTGGATGCCGAGAAAGCCGTGGGGATTCAATACAAAAAGCCAGTTGGCCATGGGTTACACGTCGTAAACCACCTGTACACGACGTGACCATGGTCAAACTTCATAAATCCACAGAAGACCCGTGTGCCATGATGGAGATCCTGGTCGAAGTAACACGGATCAAGGGTTCACGACGTGACTATCCAGTACACGTCGTGACCATTTTCACCTATATAAGGAACATCCCGACAGCACATTTGAGACATTCTTGGATTAGCTCTCTCTACCTTTTAGACTCCTTTCTTGATTTCTTATTTCTTACCTCTTTAAACACCTTAGTTCTTTATAATTCATTTACATTTTGCAATCGAAGAGCCGTGGATTCCATTTTCTTCAATGCCTTCAATTCCCACATTGCTTCATTTCCTTTTTGTTTCAAGTAAGTTTTTTTTTTAAATTTTTCTTGCATGTTTTTAAATTCCATTAGCATAGTCATGATTTCCTTTACCCCTTTTATTACTTTAATTACCACCATGAGTAACTAAACGCATCGGGGTAGGGATTAAGGTTCAATGTATCTACATGCTCAATTAGACCTCTAGTTCTAAACTTGGAAAACCTAAATGGATTAGTAATTAGGATATAAACCAAAAGCCAAACCACATTTGTGCGACTGTACCGTGACCATCAGACAGTCAAAAAAATGAACCTATCCCAATTGAAGTAAACTTTGACTATGACCATTAGCTTAGGGAAATTTCTACAATATAAGCTGAACGAAATACATCTAGTACTGTAGCTAGCCTCCTGACCATGAAATAGTTACATCCTAGGAAGAACTAGAAGACTGAACCAAAGTTGACTAGCGACTACCACTTTCTTCGTAGACTAAGCACTTAGGACCTTTCCAATATTAGAATTAGGATCACATTTATCTAGATACTCGGACTTGATCCCGTCCACTCTTTTATCACTTGAAGTCAAACCCAAAATTAGTTAGACACTGCCCAAACTTTAGTCAAGCTAGTAAGGACTCCTACAAAGGATTCAAGATCAGATTTCTTTTCTCTACAAGAACAAAAACCTCCTCGTGGGATCAACCTTGGACTTCTAACATACTACACTCTGATAGTTAGTAAAGTTTAGGACACATATAAATTTCTAATTTGACTCGCGCCCTAAGGAATTAATGACACCTTTTGGGAAACCAATCCAATTTTGGCGCCATTTCCAGGGAGGAAATGCTGTTTCTTCATTATTAGGACTCTGGTATAGATCTAGGATTACCTTTCCCACACCTCTTCCTTTGTTTCTAGATGCCCTTGCATCTTTTCATTTTTTTCTCGTTTACCCCATGCATGTACCAATGTCCTTTGACTCGTTCAAGGAATCTTGAAGCAAAATCTCTTTTGTCCTTCAATCCTGAGATCAAAAGAAATCTCTCTTATCTCCGTCAGTAAACAATGGCTGAGCAAGTCAACCACCCTGTAGGACCTAACCCGCCAAACCCCAACCATCAAATCATCTTGAGAGAGCACCCAATAATGAACTAGAAGAAAACGGTCATGGAATATGGCTTGCCATCAATCCAAGGCGTGACTCCTATTATTGTTCATCCCCCTGTCCAAGCCCACACATTTGAGATAAAACCTAGACTCATTCATATGATTCATAACATGGGGAAATTTAGCGGTCTTCAGAGCAAAGATCCACATGAACATATTGCCAAATTCCTAGAAGTCTGTGACACCTTTCGCAACCAGGGAGTTTCGTCTAATGAAATAAGACTCTGCGTCTTCCCATTCTCCTTACGAGACAGATCCAAGGACTGGATAAAGAGTCAAGCTCTCGAGTCAATTACGAATTGGGATGAACTAGAAAAGAAGTTTCTGGACAAGTACTTTCCACCCATCTGGACTTGGAAGCTCCGTATGGACATTCAAAATTTCAACCAAATTGATGGAGAGTCTGCTTGGGAAGCATGGGATTTCTGTAAAGAATTAATGAGGAAGTTTCCACCTCATAGACTGGATATGTGGATACAAATCCAAACTTTATATCAAGGACTCGAACCAACGACACAGAATGTTGTCGATGCATTCGCTGATGTAGGTATCATGTTCAAGACTCCCGAAGCTGGAAGATTAATTCTAGATGAAGGCTATCATAATTTCAGTATGTGGAAGAGTTATTTTGGACCATCACGACATAGAATCCACCAAATTGATGATACCATAAGTCTAGCAGCGCAAGTGGAAGTTCTCACTAAAATGTTAGAAACATTTCAGATACCAACTACTCAACCCCCTCCACTCTTATCATGGAATTACAATCACGAGAGATGTGTGGTGGCCCACATCTATATCAAGACTACAAAGCTGGATATGAAGATCCACAACAAGATTGTAATTACATTAATTACAATCGACCAAACCAGGCATTTCATTAGTAACAATATTATCAACAGAGGCCTGCTCAGTAACAACCTCAGAACAATCAAGGTTATTTCCCACCAAGAAGTGGAAAAACCCAATTTAGAGCTCAAGGATCACCATGATACCCTTCGATGAACCCTGTAACAAGACCACAAGATCAACAACAACTATTCTCTCAAATAGCACAAAAATTTCATCCACCTCAACCAAGACCTCATCAATCACCTATGCAAAGCAATATAGAAATCCTCATAGCATCATTTGTTCAAAAGTATGATCAAAGAATGATGACCCATGAGACAGATATGCAAAACCAGAGAGCAGCTCTGAGGAACCTTGAAGTGAAAATGGGTCAAATCTCAAAGAACTTATCTGAGAGATTACCAGGTACTCTACCTAGTAACACTGAGACATACCCACAATAGGAAGATAAGGTAGTAGTGCTGAGGAGCGGAAATATTATAGACTTGCAACAACCCAAAGAAGTAAGGACATAAGAAGAAGATATGAGAAAACAACTAGTACCTGATGAAAAATTCAATCCCACCTTACATCATGAAGAAGTACCAACTGAGAAAGAACATATATCTGAGTAGTATAAGGAACCTATGTATGTTTCCCCACCTCCATATATAATACCCCAAGATTTCATAGTATGTTATCTCTTCAAAGTAATTCAATAACTTGCGCTACATGCAACACTGAGTTCGAGTGTACCATGACTTACCAAACTAGCCGTTCAAAAAGCGGTTATGAATAATATTAACTGAATTTAAAATTTTATATACTCCATATAATTTTATAATCCATATTATGTGTTTCTTAGATAGAATATAAGAACAAATTCATTTTTTTAGATAAAAGAAGTATTTTTCAAAAAATGTAATTTTACCGCCTTTTAATAGAGAACCCCTTTTAAAACCAATATTTGAAACTTTTATATATTAAATTTAATGAAATTAAATTCTTCTTTAGAAGTGGGACATAAAATTTTAGTTTGGATATATTTTTGGTACTTTTCTGATAACTTTCATATTTTGAGGAATAATAAAAAATACTAAATTTTAATTAAAAACAACTTTTTTAATCAAAATAATTTATAGTTTTAAATTATAAATTTGAATGGATTTTAAGTATAATTAGATTATATTTTTATAATTTAATATAATTTAGGTCATTGGATGTAATTTCACATTTAAACTGGACATAAACAAGTGTCAATCTTTTGATAGTTATTATTTTTTTAAAACACGCTTTTTGTTTTGACAATGAGAATTAATTTTAAATTAATTTCTGCCACTTCTGTGTTTTGAATTTTTAAAAATGGATTCCATATTTGTAATCAGGAGGTCCAAATTGTTCAAATAGTTAAATTTTATTTTTAGACATTATGAATAATTACTTCGGTAAATATTTTATTTACCATGGTTAAAGGGGTAAATCCAGTAAATAAGGGTAAAAAATAATATTATAATAATATTAAATTACCCTTACATGTGTCCTAACCCTATTGAATGATACATGTACGAACATGGGAATCCTTGAGTCGATTTTGAGACCCCATGAAGCCACTTGAGAGTGATAATGACACTTTATATTAATTAATTTAAAGTAAAGACAAAAATGACATAAACATATATCTTTTAGTAAAAAAATTCTTACATGGGGTTATATAAGTTAAATCTTCAAATATAAATATTTATATGAAAGATAAAAATATTTCCTACATCATGGTATTTTTTTATAATTTTGATCCATCAAATAAATAAAATTATTTATGACACAATAATGGTGCAGTTTTTACCTCATTAATGAATGATTTAAATAAATGAGATTATAAAAATTAAAAAAATATCCAAAACCTGTCCTATTTTTATTGGATGATTTTATTTAGAACATGAGTCATATTATCTTCCAATTTAATGAGTTTTGGACCTTTATAAACTGAAAATAATTATATAATAAAATAATATTTTCAAACATTCCTAAAGAGTCCCTCCTCCCCCTTATAAAAAGCCCTCACCTCTAACACATTTCTCACACCTCTCAAGCCCCTTGGATCAACCAAAATCTACCCAATTAATCTCCCTAAATCCTTATATTCTTCTTATAAGCCTTACCTTAGGCATAAGGAACTTTAAATAAGCCTTTTTGTTCAAACCAAAGGGAGTTACCCGATTTTAAGGTAACGTCTTCTCTTAAGTTATTTTCTTTTATTTTACTTCTCCAACCCACTAAACTCTATTTATTACTTTATTTTATAACAAAAACAGTATCCTCAATATACTAGGTTGTTTTTATGAGAATTATTATAACTAAACATACACACACCTCTATCTAATGGGTATAGAACATAATGTTTATGTGGACGACGAACTACTGCCTCACGAAACAATGATTATTCAATCTTCAAATACCACCTCTTATGGTGGTCATTATGATGGAACTGTAATTATATATTATATTTATGATATTTATTTTATCTATAATCTTATGTAATTCTATTTTATATCTTACCTTTATTCTTTTAATGTTGTATATATATGATAATTTCATTTGAGGAAGTGTGGACTACCGCCCCTCAAAGTGATACAACTCGTTCATACCATACATGGAATGTATAAAGGATGGTGTTAATGAACTTATGTAATGTATATAAAATATTATATTATACTTGAATAATAATATACCTATGTATCATTTGGTTTTATTTCCTTTTAAAATAAAAAAAATGAAATGGAAGTAGCGTTCATGCATACGTACGGATTACTATCTCCACGAACGCGATGAAATCCATTCACCATCGTAACCATTCAAGAATAATTTTATTTTTATTATTAAAAATAATTTTTAAGAACTTAATATCATTATAGATATTAATCAAATACATCCTATCCATAACAAACATGGCTGACGTAACAAAACATATAAAGGAAAACGAATCAGTAAACACCCGAAACAATGATACTACTAAAATATTATTAACAAAGAAATTTTATAAGATCATATATGATATCATATTTATGTATGTGGTTCTTTTATAATTTAATAAAAATTATTTAACTATTATACTGGAGGTTAACGTACTTTTTACCAAGGAAAAGTACAAGGTAAGGGTTAATTCCTCAATCTCATTATTATCTGAGATTGTTTATGTGTAAGTATCTTCTGGGACATATTTATTATCCATGTCCATGTTTCATAAAATACATTTAAAAATGAGTCTTTTAAGGTACTATTTAACTAAAACATCATTTTAAATGTTTTAAATATTTATTCTTCTAAATCTTTCTCATTAATATCCATGTTTTCAAAATGGTTTTAAGGATTTATTTATATAGACATGATTGTTTTAAAATGTTAATTCCTTTCAAAAGTTTCAAAGTGGTATGGGAAACTTTGATTCAAAAATATATTTTAAATGACTTCCTTTATAAATGTGTGACTTTTAAATGATTTTATGAAAAAGGGGTATTTCACTCAGAGAGTTCTACTGATCATTTTCAACTATATCATCATCCTTTACTGAATATTATTATTTATTGAGGTTGATTTATTATAATAAAATATTTTTTATGCTGGTTTTAATACAAATGTTTATGTTATGTTTAAACAATTTCATATGAGGGATGTAGTGGACTTAGTAAGTGACAGGTGGAGTCCTCTATAGCTCCTCGAGGAATCAGTTGGTCTCATGAGACAAATTAGTGTCTTGGCACAAGGCCTTGATTTTTTTTATTTGTAGTCTTGGCATGAGGACTTGACTATGTGACAATGATGTACGGCGTTAGGCATTCTCTCATTATGAAATTAGTTATTACATGTGATTATTCAACTAGTAGAATATCCATGTGCATGTTTATATGGTAATGTATGATTTATTTTTTCCATATTATGTTCAAGTTTATGTTTAAAAGACTGTTTATTTTATTACACACATTTCCTTAAAAGTTTATAGCTCCTGCTAAATTAGTTACCCTTACCGAGCATATGATATCACCCCTTTATTATGTTTTATTTTCATAGGATTCCAAGATGTGTATTATAATTGATATGCAGGGTTAAGCTAAGGGAATAATGGCGTTCTTAAAGGATTATTTATGTTGTGTTGTATGTTATAAAGTGTAATGTAACATTCATGCATGTAATCTATTTTCCAAGACTCCTAAACTGATTGGTCCTTCAGGACTTGATTCCTTGAAATCATGCCAATATATTAAAATAATGCACCAACTCTGGGTAACTAGGGTCGGAGCGTTACAGTTGGTATCAAATTAAGTTTAGCAATAACCTTAGAAACTAGATTTTGAAAAACCTTGATTAGAGAACATTACCCTAATATAGACTTTGAGGATTAGTATAGAAGAACTTCCTAGAATTTTGGTAATGTAGATATTTTTTGTGTTTTCCAAGTAATACATCTCTATCTGGATACGAGCAGGTGGAGAAAACACTAACATAGATGTACCTAGGATTGAAAACTCCGACAAGGTGTTTCGGGCTTGACCCGGGGTATCCTGGTACACAACAATGAGCCTTGTTGCACTCTTGGTTATGACACTCCCGGGGGATATACTTAGGATAGTTCACATTTTCTTTACAAACAATTATGAAGGATTTATGAGTAAATATGCTAGCAATGAAACCATTTTTATAATTATGAGACTAGATATTCAATTAATGTTGATGATTTTTCTAGTTTTTGGATTAAACATTATGATATGATCTAACCTAGTGTATTTCATCATTTAGAAATGGAACCCAATAGAAGTAATGAGAACTCCAGCAATATGCATGATCCAAAGAGTAAGAAGGATCATATTTTCATAGTATTAAGCCAATATTTAGAAGGGAAATAGTCTCCCACATATTCTCATCATATGAATAAATAATATCATGTGTTAATAAGATAATTAAATAATTCTCTGAGTCCTATGGATTTGAAGGGAAGTAAGAGAAGAAAATAATGGTAAAGAGAAAGATGGATAAAGGAAAGAGGGGAAAGAAATATTTTCCCATATGTGATAACTGTGGAAAGAATCACCTTGGTAAATTATTGAAGGGAATGTGAGTTTGTTATAAGTGTGGAGAAAAAGGACACCAAGTATGTGATTGCAAGGGTAAGAAAAAGGTTTCAAATGTACAATGCTTCATCTGCAAGGAGTTGGGACACTACGTGAATCAATGTCCAAATCATCAGAGTATGCCCCAAATGATGCTATTGGATAATAATAAAGTTATGAAACTACCACAGATAAAGATGAATGACTAGTGTTCTTATTTAATTATTAAAGAATTATGTCATTTGAGTGTTGTATCGATGATGTACTGGTTATATGAATTATGGAAATAAATAAGGATTGTACTAAAATAATATTTCATTAAGGATTTGAGATTGTATGGTACTAAGAATAGTGAATCAATATCAAGTTAATATTTTTGGGATAACAAATAGTTGAAGGAAATATAAACCTTAATATGGTTCTGATACTGAGGTAGTGATTTTGGAATAAGATATGATTGATTTAGATAAATTATATTCGATATTCTTGACTACTTTGAAACTAATTAATTGTTTGTTTATTCCATTGTTGTTGGAGATTAGAAGATTTTTGGATATAAAGAGTATATAAAGTATTCTATAAGGAATAATGGACCATGAATATAATCAATAAGGTTTTATGGTAATTCAGTGTGTTACCGTGTTTTAAAAGAATATACGATGAAGGTATTCACATGTTATTACATGGAAACAAAGATCTTTATTATGTCTAACTTCTTTATAAATTTTGGACTGTGAGTTTGGACAGAATTATTTTGGATAAGTCTAAAGGTTAGAATAAATTAAGTTTGATATTGGATAATATTGTTATGGTTAAATCATTTCTTAAGATTATTTTTATATTGTTATAAAAAAGACAACCTGGAGGTCAGATGATAACCCGTCGCATCCGGCATGGTCGCGAGACTTGAACCCACAACCGAATGGTGACAAGGGTGCATCACCTACCACTGGCCTACCTGATGTCCTAGTTTGTATAATGTAGTTTTTTTAAATAGTTTTAAGAATGAATTATAAATTCATTATTTTTGGAACCCTATACGATTAGGTTTAATATAATATTTTTGAGTTCTATTATCATTTAGAGAGAAAGGTGAGTTTGTGGTAGAAATTAGTTAATGGATGGAACTCTACTTGTCAAATATTTTTTTCTATGAAGAAATTAATTCTTAAACTTTAGGGAAGAGATCTTAAAACCAAAAATATGTTATCCTAAAACCTTATGATATTTTAAATCATCATAGATTGATGGATTTGAGGCCCTTAATTTTACACTTATTTGTAATTGACGAACTCAATCACTCCCTATAAATATTTACATTTTCCCTCCAATTATGTGTCTCTAATTTCCACTAATGTTCTTATAATCAAGATCATAATTTGGCGGTGACTTTTTCATTTTCCTTTTCCTCTTATTAAGACTAAATTTTATTAACCCAATTTCCGATGTGAGTTTTCCACAAAGGTATTTTTCTATTTTTAACCTTTTATTTTTGAAGAACAATTTCAAATTGCAAGGAAGAAATATATTTAAGGAGAGGAGAATATAACACCCCAAGATTTCATAGTATGTTATCTCTTCAAAGTAATTCAATAACTTGCGCTACACGCAACACCGAGTTCGAACGCACCACGACTTACCAAAATAGCCGTTCAAAAAGCGGATATGAATAGTATTAAATGAATTTTGAATTTTATATACTCCATATAATTTTAGAATCCATATTATGTGTTTATTAGACATAATATAAGAACAAATTCATTTTTTTTCAGATAAAAGAAGTATTTTTCAAAAAATGCAATTTTACTGCCTTTTAATGGTGAACCCTTTTTAAAAACAATATTTGAAACTTTTATATATTCAATTTAATGAAATTAAATTCTTATTTAGAATCGGGACATAAAAATTTAGTTTGGATAATTTTTTGGTATTTTTCTAATAACTTTCATATTTTGATGAATTGTGAAAAATACTAAATTTTAATTAAAAACAAATTTTTTAATAGATTTAATTTATAGTGTTAAATTATACATTTGAATGGTTTTTAAGTATCATTAGATTATATTTTTATAATTTAATATAATTTAGGTCATTGGATGTAATTTCATATTTAAACTGGACATAAGTAAGTGTCAATCTTTTGATAGTTATTATTTCTTAAAAACACACTTTTTGTTTTGACAACATGAATTAATTTTAAATTAATTTCTGCCACTTATGTGTTTTGAATTTGGGAAAATGGATTCCATATTTTTAATAAAGAGTTCAAAATTGTGTAAATAGGTAAATTTTATTTTTATACATTATGAATAATTACTTCGGTAAATATTTTATTTACCATGGTTAAAGGGGTAAATCCGATAAATAAGGGTAAAAAATAATATTATAATAATATTAAATTACCTTAACACATGTCGTAACCCTATTTAATGATACATGTTCGACCATGGTCATCCTTGGGTCGATTTTGGGACCCCATGGAGCCACTTCAGAGTGATAATGACACTTTATATCAATTAATTTAAAGTAAAGACAAAATTGACATAAACATATATATTTTAGTAAAACAATTCTTAAATAGGGTTATATAAGTTAAATCTTCAACTATAAATATTCATTTTAAAGCTAAAAATATTTCCTACATCATGATATTTTTTTTATAATTTTTAGACATCAAATAAATAAAATTATTTATGACACAATAATGATGGAGTGTTTACCTCATTAATGAATGATTTAAATAAATGAGATTATAAAAATTAAAACAATATCCAAAACCTATCCAATTCTTATTGGATGATTTTATTTAGAACTTTAGTCATATTATCTTCGAATTTAATGAGTTTTTTACCTTTATAAACCGAAAATAATTATATAATAAAATAATATTTTCAAACATTCCTAAAGAGCCCCTCCTCCCCCTTATAAAAAGTCCTCACCTCTAAACCATTTCTCACACCTCTCAAGCCCCTTGTCTCATCCAAAATCTGACCAATTAATCTATCTACATCCCTATATTCCTCTTATAATCCATACCTTAGGAATAAGGCACTTCAAGGAAGCCTTTTGGTTCAAACCAAAGGGAGTTACTCGATTTAAAGGTAACATCTCCTCTTAAGTTCTTTTCTTTTATTTTACTTCTCCAACCCCCTAAAATCTCTTTATTCCTTTATTTTATAACAAAACCAGTATCCTAAATATACTAGGTTGTTTTTATGAGAAGTATTCTTACTACACTTACACACATCTCCATCTAATGGGTATAGAACATAATGTTTCTGTGGACGATGGACTACTGCCTCACGAAATGATGATTGTTCAATTTTCTACTACCACCTCTTATAGTGGCCATTATGATGAAACTGTAATTATATATGATATTTATGATATTTATTTTATCTATAACCTTCTGTAAATATATTTTATAGCATACCTTTATTCTTTTTATGTTGTATATATACAATAATTTCATTTAAGGAAGTGCAGACTACTGCCCCCTCAAAGTGATATGACTCATTCATACCATACATAGAATGTATAAAGGATGGTGTTAATGAAATTACATAATATATATAAAATATTATATTATACTGAAATAATAATATACCTATGTATAATTTGGTTTTCTTTCCTTTTAAAATAAAAAAAATAAAATGGAAGTAGCATTCGTGCGTACGTACGGATTACCGTCTCCACGAACGTGATGAGATTCATTCCCCATCATAACCATTCAAGAATAATATCCATAAAAAACATGGATTAAGTAACAAAACATATAAAGGAAAAAAAATCAGTTAACACCCAAAACAATGATACTACTAAAATATTATTAACAAAGCAATATTAGAAGATCATATATGATATCATATTTATGTATATGGTTCTTGTATAATTTAATAACAATTATTTAACTATTATATAGGAGGTTAACGTACCCTCGACTAAGGAAAAGTACAAGTTAAGGGTTAATTCCTCAATCTCATTATTATCCGAGATTGTTTATATGTAAGTATTTTCTAGGAAATATTTATTATCCATGTCCATGTTTCATAAAATACATTTCAAAATGATTATTTTAAGGTACTCTTTAACTAAAACATCATTTTAAATGTTTTAAATATTTATTATTCTAAATCTTTCTCATTAATGTCCATGTTTTCAAAATGGTTTTAAGGATTTATTTATACGGACATGATTGTTTTAAAATGTTAATTACCTTAAAAAGTTTCAAAGTGGTATGGGAAAATTTTATTTAAAAATATATTTTAAATGAATTCCTTTATAAATGTGTGACTTTTAAATGATTTCATGGAAATGGGTATTTTACTCAAAGAGTTTTACTGATCATTTTCAACTACATCTTCATCCTTTACTGAATATTATTATTGATTGTGGATGATTTATTATAATAAAATCTTCCATATTGTATTGAATGAGTTATGATATGTTTTACTGTGGATGTGTTATTTTTATACCATTCATGGTTTATGGCTAAAGTATTGACATTTATTATGCTAGTTTTAATATGAATGTTTATGTTATGTTTCAACATTTTCATATGAGGAATGCAGTGGACTTAATAAGTAATGGGTGGAGCCCACTATAGATCCTCGGTGCATCGGTAGGTCTCATGAGACAAATTAGTGTCTTGGAACAAGGCCTTGAAAAAAAATTTATTTGTATTCTTGGCATGAGGCCTTGAATATATAGTAATGATGTACGACATTATTCATTCCCTAATTATGAAATTAGTTATTACATGTGATTATTATACTACTAGAATATTCTTGTGCATGTTTATATGGTAATGTATGATTTATTTTTTCCATATTGTGTTCAAGTTTATGTTTAAAAGGTTTTTGTTTTTTATTACACATCTTGCCTTAAAAGTTTATAGCTTTCTCTAAATTATTTACCCTTAATGAGTATCTGAGCTCACCCCTTTCTTATGTTTTATTTTCCCAGGATTCTAAGATGTGTATTATGATTGATATGCAGGGTTAAGATAAGGAAATAATGGAATTCTAAAAGTATTATTTATGTTGTTTTGTATGTTATAAAGTGTAATGTAACATTCATGTATGTAATCTATTTTCCAAGACTACTAAACCGATCGGTCCTTCGGGACTTGATTCTTTGAAATCATGCCAATGTATTAAAATAATGCACCAACTCTAGGTAATTGGGGTCGGGGCATTACACCATACTATATACCTCTTCCCTATCTAAATAGAGAGAGACAAATTATTCATGAGGCACAATACAAGAAGTTCCTGTATATGTTCAAGAAATTACATATCAACATCCCTTTTTTAGAAGCTATTTCCCAGATGCCCATTTATGCCAAATTCGTAAAATAGATTTTATCAAAAAAAGAAAAATAGAAGACCTAGGAGTCATCTCTTTAAATGAAGAATGCTATATCGTTTTACAACAAAAACTTCCACTGAAGATGAGAGACCCGGACAACTTCTTAATCTATTGTGAAATAGGCACATGCAAATTTGGAAGAGAACTATGTGATCTTGGAGAAACCATTAAACTCATGATAATGAGTACTTTTCAAAATCTAGGACTCAAAGAGCTCAAAGAAACAAGAGTGGGTTGGAAATTAGCTGACCGCTCAGTTAAGTACCCCCCGAAGCATTCTAGAAGATGTACTGGTAAAAGTCAGTAAGTTCATTTTCCCAGCTGATTTCTTGGTTTTGGACATGGAAGTAGATGGCGATATCCCTATTATACTTGGAAGAACATTCCTAGCTATAAGAAAGGCACTGATTGATGTGAACCAAGGACATCTCATATTCAGAGTAGGAGAAGAACACGTTGTGTTCAAACTAATTAGAGCTGTGCAACACTCAGATGACACTATGAACTATCATGCCATTTCTCTCACCTAAAATGTAGAAGAATATATGGCCATCAAGGAAGAAAGTGGTGGCTCTCTTATATAAGAATAAGGAGACTGTGACTTAAAGGAATTCAACTTTATTGAACCACTCACCAGAGATGTTTTTCCATCATTTACCCCATCCATCATCCACCCTCCTAAATTAGACCTAAAACCACCTCCCAGTACTTTAAAGTACTCATTTATAGGGGAAAATTCCTCCTTTCCCTTTATAGTCAACTCTGAACTATCCCAGGATCAAGAATAAAAATTGGTTTATATCCTCAAATGACACAAGAAATCTATCTCCTGGGGAGCAGCAGACATTAAAGGGATCAATCCCGCTGAGTTCACTCACATAATCTTACTCGAAAAGGATGCAAAACCAAAATGGAAACCTTATAGGTGACTCACACCACCCATGGAGGAAGTTATCAAGAAAGTGGTGATGAAACTCATGGATGTGGAAATAATATTTCCTATATCAGATAGTACATGAGAAAGCCCCATCCAAGTCATTCCCAATAAAGAAGGACTCACAATAACAAGAACAGATGACAATGAACTTATTTCAACACGCACCATCACTGGATGGAGATTTTGCGTGTATTATATATGTTTAAACTCATCCACAAGAAAAAACCATTTACCTTACCTTTTATGGACCAAATGTTAGAAAGACTAGTAGGTCATGATTTCTATTTCTTCCTAGATGGCAATTCAGGATATAATCAAATTGCAGTCGACCCCACTGACTGGCCAAAAACCACCTTCACCTTTCCTTTTGGAACCTTTTCATACAGATGCATGTCCTTCGGTATGTGTAATGATATAGCAACTTTACAAAGATGTACGAAAAACATCTTTCATGATATGGATGAATAATTTCTCAAAATTTTCATGAACTATTTCTCAGTTTATGGAAGATCATTCGATGTCTGTCTCAACAATCTAGAACTAGTTCTTCAACGCTGTGAAGAAAAATGTTTGGTGCTGAATTGGGAAAAATGTCACTTCATGGTATAAGGAGGAATCGTAATCGGCCATAACATCTCCAAAAAAGAAATCAAATTAGATCCAACAAATATTAAAGTTATCAAATATCTACCTGATCCATCCAATGTTAAGGGTATCAAAAGTTTCCTTGGGCATGATGAATTCTAAAGATGCTTCATAAAAGATTTTGCTAAATTTGCACGTCCTTTGACACACTTATTTTGAAAATATATTCCTTTTAAATTCAATCAAAAATACTGATAATATTTTGATACTTTGAAAAATAGCCTCATGACATATCCAATCATCATTGTACTAAACTGGGAAAAATATTTTGAACTTATATGCGATGCCAATGACCTTGCTGTAGGAGCTATTGTGGGAAAATGTACAAATAACATATTTTGCCCAATTTATTATGCAATTCACACCTTAAATGAAGTTAAAATTAATTATACGACCACAGAGAAGGATCTACTAGCCGTCGTGCATGCCTTTGAAAAATTCGGCTCTTACCTTGTTCTATTAAAAGTTATTGTTCATACGAATCATGCTGCCCTTTGGTACTTGATGACCAAGAAAGATGAAAAACCAAGGTTAATACGCTGGATTTTCTTACTACAAGAATTCGGTACAATAATCAAAGATATGAAGGGAAAAAAAATTTCATTGCAGATCACCTCTCTAGACTATCTCTTACTATTATCAAATACAATAAGGCTGATATTGAGGTAGATTTTTCAGATGATACCATATTTAATATCCAGACCCATCCTTGGTTCTCTGACATAGCCGATTTTCTTGCAACAAGATTCCTCCCTCAAGAGTTATCTTATCAACAATGGAAAAATTTGCTTTCGGATTCCAAACACTACTTTTGGGATGAACCTCTACTTTTCAAGCGATGTGATGATGGCATTTTAAGACATTGCATTCCAGAAGAAGAGGCACAAAATTTAATCAGAATGTGCCACACTTCACCAACTGGCAGACATCACGGGCCTGAGTGCACAATGGATAAGATTCTAAAAAGTGTATTTTTCTAGCCCTAATTACATCAAGACACCATAAGATTCTATCTCCACTATGACAGATTCTAAAGGACATGAAATATCAGTAAAAGAAATGAAATTCCACAAAAACCCATGCTAGAAGTTTAAGTTTTCGATGTCTGAGGCATCGAATTAATGGGACCATTCCCCACATCACATGGAAAGAAATAAATTCTGGTTATAGTGGAATACATGTCTAAATGGGTTGAATCTGAAGCAATAACTCATGAAACTTCAAACATGGTAATAAATTTCCTTTAGAAAAATGTGTTTGCACGTTTTAGATTTCCATGAATTCTTATTAGAAATCGCGGAACACATTTCTTCAATCAACCAGTGAGAAAAATGCTTCAAGGATATGGGATCCACTACAATACTAGAACCCCCTATCACCCACAAATCAGTGATAAAGTATAACTATCAAATAGGGAGGTAAAGAAGATCCTAGAAAAAATAGTGAAGAAAAACAGAAATGATTGGAGTCAGAAACTGGATGAGGAATTATGGGCATATAGAATGGATTATAAAACACCCATCAGCACCACCCCATTTTGACTGGTTTATGGAAAATGATGTCATCTTCCAGTGGAGCTAGATCACTGTTCATTTTGGGCCATAAAAAAACTAAATTTGGAGTTAGAAAAGGCTGCAGAGAAGCAATTATTACAATTAACCACGTTGAAAAAATTGAAGAAAGAAACATACAATAACGCACAAATTTACATGGAAAAAACAAAAAAATGGCATGACCGATGGATTGCAAGACACACCTTCATCCTAGGGAATAAGGTTCTGCTATTCAACTCAAGATTGAAACTTTTCCCAGGAAATCTAAAATCAGGATGGTCTGGTCCTTATGATGTTATCCAAGTGTTTCTGTATGAAGCGATTAAAATTCAACGAGATGGAGATACACCGTTCAAATTAAATGGTCAATGGTTGAATATTTTTCAAGAACCATTCCATGAGGGCTATTTCTTCAACTTCACGTTCAAATAAACTCTAAGGAAGGCTGGATGATGACTTTAAAGTTAGTGCTTTATGGGAGGCAACCCATAGTTGTTTTTGAGTTTTGTTTGAGTCTTGGATTTTTCAGTGTTTCATTACATTAATTTGTACAAACTTTCATTAAATAAATAAAATGGTTATCGTTATTCCTTATTTTTACACCTACCTATTTTTTAGCTATTCAAATTTTTAAACCTATGGATTAATATTTTTTCTATAGTGCAAGATTTTTATAGTAACATATTTTGTAGGTGCATCAAAACTTCAATGTTAAGATAGCTTAGACACCCCCATGGCATACCAATTCATCTCAAGAAGCTCTCAATTTCCTATTTTTAAATTCTTTTATCACTTCCATGTCAATTAAATTATCAAAAATCACTACCACACCACTCCCACCCATTATTTTATCGACAGTGGGGATACTGTCTCCTTTTTCGTGTGTGTGTGTGGGGGGGGGAGGGGGGGATTTCTCATATTTTCACTGAGATTCCCTTGAATTTTTGTTTGTTCCAACTATTCTAGAAGATATTTTTTAAATTGATAAGCATGCTGAAAATTTGAAAACCATTATTCCCATATAAATTAAAGATAAAGTTAAAAAGAAAAATGTTAAGAACCATATTTCACCCCTGCTTATAATTTTGGAATGATTGTTGATCTTAAAAGTTTAATTCAAATTCAAAATATTTGAAATCATGATTAATTGAATCACGACTTAAGATTTATTCCCTTTGTAATTTCTAGTTTTTATTTTTATTCTTATTACCTGAGAGGATTCTAAGCCTTCAATCTCATTTTCTTTTTTGAGCATATTTCTTGAGAGATACTTAGGACATGTAAACCTAATAGAACTTGCACAGAGATCTTATCAAAACAATGGCTGAATAAGTGTAATTTTAAAATTATTGAGGCGGCCTTTGATATCCATTTTACCTGAGACCCACTTGACATCTATCCTTCGTTTATCCCATAGTTTCCATGAATGACCTTTTAGAAGAATAACCATTTCAAGCTTATTTCCCTTCCTACCCTGCTCCTTGCACAATGCTTAAATATTGTTTTCAAACAAGTTCGGGGGAGGAATTAAGACAGTATACTATGCTTTCACTTTTATAGATGTACGATGTTCTCACCTGACTACTAGGTTGTAATCCATATACCTTTTTGTTTTATCTCATTCGTATTCTATTACTTTGAAAAATTTAAAAGAAAAAAACAAAATTGATATGGGTTGTGTACTAGGAGGGTCAAAAATCACCATTTTCTAGAAAAATGAATCCCTAGAAGGATCATATGTGGTTAGGTGATAGATGTGAGATCTATCCTAGGCATAACTTATGAAAAATAAAATTCAAAAGAAAAAAAATAAAGGAACAAAATCGTATCTTTACCTACTTACTTGCAATGCATATGGATCCAACCTAAGATGATAGAGTATGGACCTGACTCGCTAAATGGAGGAATTTTTTCACACTTATCTTATTACATTTTCATTGTACTTCAGAGATTACCCTCCTTTTGAGACTGATTTTCACATTCTACCTACCTACCTATAGCCTCAAAGTCATCAAAACCTTGTTGATAAAAGTCCTCAATATTATTTTTATACTTGAATTTACACAGTGGAGATGATAGACCCAGTGCAATCCTATGGTTAGGAACATGGACTCAGGGTATAATCATACCATACTTACATTTTACCCTGAGTGATGAGAGAAAATCATGGTGAGGTAAATTGCAATTGGGCATATAACTTAAGGAACAGTTAAAATATTATGATTAAAAGAATATAATTTTTTTTGAAAATATGAACTATGAGGAATGACTAATTTACTATACAGGATTAAAACTAGAACTTGAAAAATTTTCTGCTTACACTTAATTTAATTACATGAAGATAATGCACATTTCTTGCTTTGAAAATTTCTTATCCTTTTGAAATCTTTGTTGAGATACTTTTCTTGAGGACAAGAAATGATTCAAGTGTGGAGGGATTTGATAAGCCTAAATTTTTTATATATATTTCTATCACTTTTCCATTGTTTTTTATTCATATAATGGATAATGCATGTGGTAGATGTCCAATTTTATAGGAAACAGAGCTTCAAAATATTCCATGGAAGAAAGGAATAAAAGCTGCAAAAAATGGTCAAGTACACGTCGTGATGGCCAAGTTCACATCGTGTACTTGATAATCATAGCATGCATCAAGCCATGAAGCCTAAGTCGTGACCAACCACGAAGACTTAAGAAATTTTTAGCTCACGTCGGGAGTCCCTCCTACACATCATGACACCAGTCAAACCAGACGCTGAGAAAGCCACGAGGATTCAATACAAAAATCTAGCTAGCCATGGGTTACATGTCGCGAACCACCTGTACATGATGTGACCATGGTCAAAATTCATAAATCTGTGGAAGACCCGCACGCCACGCTGGATATCCTAGTTGAAGTAATGTGAATCAAGTGTTCACGACGTGACTATCTAGTACACATCGTGACTATTTTCACCTATATAAGGAACAACCCAACAATACATTTGAGACATTATTGGATTATATCTCTCTCCCTTTTAAACTTATTTCGAGATTTATTATTTCTTACCTCTTTAAAAACCTTAGTTCTTTTCAATTTATTTACAGTTTTCAATAGAAGAGCCGTGGATTGCCTTTTCTTCAATGCCTTCAATTCCCATATTGCTTCATTTACATTTTGTTTCAAGTAAGTTTTTTTAATTTTTTCTTGCATGTTTTTAAATTCCATTAGCATAGTCATGATTTCCTTTACCCCTTTTATTGCTTTAATTATCACCATGAGTAGATAAACACATCGAGATAGGGATAAAGGTTCAATGTATCTAAATGCTTAATTAGATCTCTAGTTCTAAACTTGGAAAACCTAAATGGATTAGTAATTAGGATATAAAACAATAGTAAAACCTCATTTGTGTGACTGTACCATGACCATCGGATATTCAAGCAAACGAACCTATCCTAATTGAAGTAAACTATAACTATGACCATTATATTAGGGAACTTTATGCAAAAGAAGCTGAACATAATGAATCTAGGACTGTAGCTAGCCTCTTGACCATGGAATAGTTATATCCTAGGTAGAACTAGAATACCGCACTAAGGTTGACTAGTGACTATCGCTTTCTTCACAGACTAATCACTTGGGACCTTTCCAAGATTAGAACTAGGATCACCTTTATCTAGATACTCAAACTTGATCCCGAACCCTCTTTAATCACTTGAAGTCAAACCCAAAATTAGTTATAAACCACCCAAACTTTAGTTAAGCTAGTAAGGACTCCTAAAAATGATTCAAGATCACATTTCTTTCCCCCAAAAGAACAAAACCCTCCTTTTGGGATCGACCCCAAACTTCTACCATACTACACCCTGGTAGTTAGTAATGTTTGGGATAGATATAAATTTCTAATTTTACTTGCGCCCTAAAGAATTAATGAAACCTTTTGGGTGGACAATCAATTAATTAATGAACTAGTTACATGTTCAGACACCATCCAAGGGCCAAAGAAGGTACTTGGGTATTTAGTTATATTGTACCACTTTATTTTCTTATATATCCATGCATGCGCACTGCTATATTCCATTACATAGGCCAGATGTTATAGACACCATTGGTGGTGGCCACTGAGATTTATCTCACACCCTCTCTAGGAGCCGTTTGGTGCCTGAAGTAGATTACATGGTTGTAGGTGTTGACAAAGGGAGGCATAAAACTTCTGACACTTGATTTCATGCTGATAGGACATAACTTGATAGCAGATAACTGAGTAGGATCTCAGGATACTTGGAGTTGAATTTTTTTTCCTTTTACCTTATAGAACATGTTATGTCTATTGTCTTGTATCTATGTTTTCCAATTCTCTAGTAGATATGACATTACATCATCATCTCTTCAGTTGATACAATTATGGTTATTCTTTTTTATCTATTGAATCAGTTTGCTTCTACTGTTTATTTATATTGCTTATACTATTTACTATTCATTCTATTCCTTCCACTGTGGTACACTTCACTAATGAGGGTATATTCTTCCCACGAACACACCCTAGGCCTTCATTACTAGTCGACATCCTCTAGCATTTGGGAAGATTATCTTGAGCCCATATGGCCCACCGGGCTCAGGGCACCTGTTAAGTGGCATCCGGGTCTAGGTCGTCACAAAGTGGTATCAGAGGTGGTTTCTTTTCTTGCATTACTATTTGGATACAATAAACTGGAGAACAGAAATGCTTGGGACTTGGTTATAAGTCATTCTTGGGAATCATGAACCCATTTTTGGGGTAAAATCCAAGTTACCCAAAATGCAATTATTGTTCTATTCTTCCTATTACAGTTGATATTATTTCACCATTGGGTGAAACACATGCTATGTGGTGTTGTTGATTATTACTCTATTTGAGAATTTATTTCATCCTTAGACTAATTATATGAGGGTAAGAATCATTGCTTCATGGATCATTACAGGAACCTAGAATTCACATGTCATGCATATTTCCATGCCATATAGGTGAATTTCACTACTTTACATTGCTTGATATGTTTGTGATTGTTGAGTGATACTATGATAGATTCTTGTACATGTATTAATTTGGATTCAATTGAGTGATTTCCTGTCTCAATTAATGAGGTGTATAGGCCCTCATGGGTTGGGATGATTAATTTACTGAGTCGAGACATTTTGTTATAAAGAAATGAGTGTCGTTTCTGGTGATAGGTGTATGGGAACTGATTCATCAGAAATGGATGCCCATTATAAAGTAAATCCTGAGAACTAAAATGAATTGGTTGCATATCTTTATCCCACCTGTCATGTTTATGAAAGTTAAAGGTGTGAACCTAGAAATTAACTACAAAATGACATGAAACTTATACTTGAGCACTTACCATTACCTATTTGTCTAAGTGGGTAGTTTGGGTAGTATGCCTTAGGTAGCAAGTTTTTTTACATTCAGCTTCAGTTAGTGATGCTATCTACTTGCTTCTAAGCTTGTTATGAGGTGTGTGATTGAAATTTATAGACCAATTCCTCCATGACGTCCTCGTGTTGTTCTCTAGGAGGGTGGTGATGACTATGCTCCAAACATGGTGGGCCTTGAGCTGCCAGTCTTACTTCCAGGAGTGCCACTTGAGGCACCGCCTACTGTACTTGATCCGGGCACTTACGACCAAGTCTGTGATAGTTTCTTACGTCTGATGCATTCAATGCAAGGTGATCCATGGGTTTCACCTACAATGGCTGATCTGATCTGCGAGTTCCAGCAGCATCATCTTCCTACTTTTTTAGGGGATGGTGGTTCTCAGGATACCGAGTCTTGGATAGAGGACATACTATCTATCTTTGATCATCTAGAAATTCCACCAGAGTGGAGAGTCAATCTTGATACATACATGCTTCGAGATTCATCCAATCGTTGGTGGGATGTGGTTACCCAGTCCGGACATCATCAGGGCATGTTATGGGTTGATTTCCATACTATATTCTATGATCAATTCTTTCCTTAGGCATTGAGAGATAATAGATCCAAAAATTTCATGCATCTCGAGTAGGGTTCTATGTTAGTTATGGAATATTCAACACGTTTCACTGATTTACATCTCTTTGAACTGCTTCTACCCGGTGATGAGATTTCGTGTGCTAGACATTTTGAGGATGGGATTCTGTACGCCATCTGAACTCAGGTGAATGTATTTTTCCTTCCTAAATTTTTTGTAATAGTTGATTAGACCCTTATCCCTGAGCGTAAATTGAGATACAACACAAGTACTGGGTTTAAAGGACCAGTGCCATGTTAGGGTATTTTCAGTGGCAGGAAACATTCCTTGAGGTTTTCCATCAGGGAAGTGGAAGACATAGTATCAAGTTTGATAGCTCTGCGGTGTGTCATAAGTGTGGAAAACTAGATCATAAGAATCCCCAATGTGATAGAGACCCTATAGAGTGCCGAGCTTGTGGCCGTATGAGGCATCTTCAGCGTTTCTGCAAGACCTTTCCACCAGATTTTAGTTGAAAAGGATCAGCATCTGCTCCACCTTCAAGAGTAATTTATTTTGTGATGCGTCAGGCAGGGAGTTGGAATAACACCAAAAGGTCTGGATGAGGAGGAGTTCGTGGCCATGGTAGTTCAACCCCCTGATCACCAGAAGCACCATCATAGTAGTCATGATCATGGTAGTCTATCTGTTTCACATGGTCGTGGATCAGGTCAGTTGCATTATTTATAGAAGATACATGAGGATCAGGCTACGTGACTATCTACAGTACGGGGTACTATTCTAGTAGCCTCTACTATTGTATCTGCTTTGTTTGATACAAGTGCTTAAAACTCTTTTATTTCTGTATCAATCATAGAAAGTATCAGACTAGAGATACAATATCACTATGGTGTAATGACCCTGAATACACTGTTGGGAATACAGATAGAGGGAATACACCAGTGTATGGATTGTCCCCTTGAGGTAGGAAGTTACCCTTTCCTATAGAATCTATTTGTTCTCGAGACAACAAGCTTTAATGTCATTCTTGGGATGGACTGGTTAGTCCACTATCACACCTTTGTAGACTTCTATCGCCATAGGGTTTCATTTACATCACCATATGGTAGCAGTTATCTTTTCAAAGTTGAGTAGGATGTTCAGGCTGGGAGACCTAGACCGAAGCATCATGGGCTATGTGAGGTGACCACCTAGATTGAAAATCTTTTCATGGGGGATTAGGGTTTTCTTTAAACTGATTTCCCTGTAGTAGTTGATCATTTCAGGGAAGTCTTTCATGATGACTTTTTTGTCTTACCTCCTAGGAGAGAGGTAGAGTTTATAATAGATCTTGTTCTGGGAGAAGCTCCAATGTTCATTCCTCCATACAGTATGGAACCTATTGATCTTTAGGAGCTCAAGAAGCAGATAGAGGACCTAGAGTCCAAAGTCTTTATATGGCCTAGTACATCCTCTTGGGGTTTACCCATGCTTTTTACTAAGAAGGTGGATGTAACTATTTGTCTATGCATGGATTAAAAAAGGTTGAACTAGATTATGGTCAAGAACTGGTATCCAATTCATCAAATAGATGATATCTTTGATCAGCTCCAAGGAGAAAAGTTTTTCTCTAAGATCAACCTGAGATCGGGTTATCATTAGGTGTGAGTCAGACCATCATACATACCTCGCACATCTTTCCGCAGGAAGAATGGTCAGTATGAGTACCTTGTTATGCCATTCGGTCTTATGAACACTCCTTCTATTTTTATGTCTTTTATGAATAAGATTTACACCCCTATTTGGACTCTTTTGTCATGTTATTTTTGGATGAAATCTTGGTGTGTTCTCTCACTCATAACGACCATGCCAAAAATCTTGAGATTATTTTGAGTACACTGATAGAGCATTATCTTTATACCAAGCTTGATAAGTGTGACTTATAGATTGACAAGGTCCACTTCTTGGGTCATATTATTTCAGAATTAAGAGTATTTGTTGACCTTGAAAAGGTTAGTGTTGTATTTTCTTGAGAGCATCCCAAAAATGTGTTTGATATTAGGAGTTTTTTAGGGCTCACTGGATATTACAAACATTTAATACAGGACTTCTCATGTCTTTCTTCACCTCCTATCGGTCTTACAAAGAAGGGTGTTAAGTTTCTGTGGTCAGAACCATGCAATAAATCCTTTCAAGAGCTGAAAGGGAGGCATGTCTCGTCACCGATTCTGATTCTTCTAGAACCTAGTAAAGGTTATACCATCTTCTATGATGCATCAAGCATTGTTCTAGGATAATTGTTGATGCAATAATGCAAATTCGTTGTGTACGGATCTTGGTAGTTGAGGCCTCATGAGAGAAATTACCCGATACACGACCTCGAGCTAGTAGCAGTTGTCCATGAATTATGTTGCTGGAGACATTATCTGATGGGTGAGCACTTTGTGGTGTATACAGATCAAAAAATCCCCAATTATATCTTTTCTCAGTGTGAATTGAACCTCAGACTGTGGAGATGGGTCAAATATCTGTAATCCTTTGATTTTGAGCTTTCCTATATGCATGGAAAGGAAAATGTGGTTGCTGATCCACTGAGTTGGAAAACTCAAACATAAGATGTATAGAATTCCAATGATTAATAGAAGTTAATATCCCTCTTTTCTAAACTTAATTTAGAGTTTCATGATAGTCACAAATAGTCTTACCTCTCAGCATTAATAGTTACTTATTCCCTTCTTGAGAAGGTGAAAAGTAGGTAGTTTTCAGATCCTGAAGGTTTGGTTATCTATGAGAGTATATCAGGAGATAACCCACCTCGAGATTGGTCTATGGATAGAGACAACATCCTGTGTCTACATGGACGTATCTGGGTTTCTATAGATATGAAAGAGGAGTTTATGAAAGAGTCCCACACTTTGCAGTGGGCAGTTTATCCAAGCATCTCAAAGATGTATCAAGATATGTGATGCTAGTATTGGTGGAATGGAATGAAACATCAGATTGTAGGCTTCATCACTAGGTGTTCCACCTGTCAGTAGGTGAAGGTGGAGCACCAGAAACCTCCAGGCTTGTTACAACTTCTTCTAGTCCTAGAATGGAAATGAGAAGATGTTTTTATGGATTTCTTAGTCGACTTAACCAGGTCGCTGAGGGGTAGTGATGCTATTTGGGTATTCATTGACCGACTTACAAAATCATCCCACTTTATTCTTATACGGGATACTTTCTCAGTTGATGAGTTGGGAAGACTATATGTCCATGAGATCATACGACTACATGGGGTTCCACATGATGCCGTTTTATATAGGGATACTTGTTTCACTTCACGGTTTTGGTAATGTTTGAAGAAATCTATGGGGACTCAGGTGATTTTAAGCACAACTTATCACCCTTAGACTGATGGAAAATCAGAATGGAAAATATAGGTTCTATAGAATATGATCTGAGCATGTGTCCTTGATTTCGGTGGTTCTTGGGGGAATCATATCCCTCTATTCGAGTTCTCTTATAATAATAGTTTTTAGGTGATGATTCAGATGGATCCTTTTGAGGCCTTGTATGGAAGGACATTCCGTTCACCCTTATGCTAGCTTGAGACAGGTGAGGCAGCCCTACTAGGTCCTTATCTCGTTCAGGAGACTTCAGAACAGGTTCAGCTGATCAGAAAGAATACGACAACTGCTCAGTCGAGACAGAAATCTTATGTCATTCACCATAGAAGAGGTTGGGGATCATGTTTTCCTTTGGGTATCACCCAAGATAGGGCATAATTAGTTAATAAAGTAGGGAAAGATGTCACCTCATTATGTCAGGCCGTTTGAGATTCTAGAGAGATTCGAGCCTGTAGCTTATCAGTTGTTACTACCTCAGAGGTACCGTGCCATGGACAACATCTTTCATGTATCACAACTTTCCCAATATCATGTTGACCCATCTCATACCTTTTATCCTGAGGAGGTTGAGTTAGATGCCGATGCTACTTTTGAGGAATATCCAGTACGCATCGTTGACCGAAGCACAAAGGTTCTCTGAGGCAAGTCTGTCCCCCTCGCATGGGTGCTATGGCAGCACGACTAAGTAAAGGATGAGACTTGGGAGAGGGAAGCCGACATATCTGCCCAATGACTAGATTTGTTCTTAGAAAGTGTTTCTTTACCCTTAAAAGGAGAACTCGAGGGTGACTTCTTTTAAGGGGGAAGACTATAAGAACCCAATTTTTCACTTAGGTATAGATCCTTTAATTTTTGGTATAAATCTTTACTTTGGACCTATTTTGGATACCTAATGAGTTAGTAAAGGTTCTGAGGGTGTACGAGGCTTGTTCAGAGCCTATAAACCATTATTTTGGAGAAAATAGACTCTTCGCATGGTTTAGAGTAAACCATGTGTATAGAGTTTTTTCAGATAGAGACACCTCACATAGATGGCACATAGTCGTGCATCTTAACCATGTGAGCGCCCATTTTTCCTAGGTACCTGTGCATGGCTTGCACACTATTTGATCAAACTGTGTAGAGGATGTGATTTTAGGTAGAATTGTTGTGCACGGTTTGACAAACCATGTGGAAAAACAGTGCACATTCTAATTTTCGGGGTAAATTTTCTAGTTTTTCCCTTAATGATATATTAATCCACCCCTTCTTCCCTAATCCAAGTTTATACAGGATTGACCTATTTCTCTCTCATTTTGGGGATTTTTGACGATCTAAAATTGGAATCAAGAGATCTCCTTCATTCGACATCCGATCAAGCTTCTGTTCATCACGTTGGATGTGCAATGGTAAGTACTCGAGTCCCCTTTAGCCATTCTTCTTCTCTTTCTCTCTCGACCTAGATATCGCCATGTGAGATTTTTCACCTTTTTTTAGATCTACTTTGATATGATGAAAATCAAGGGACGATACCAAAGGAGAAGGATCATACAACCCTAAGGTGGGTGGTCTATAACTTATCCCTAAAGTCCATTGATTTTGGAATGTTTGTGTGGGGACCACTGGTTTTTTTGGAAGTTGTTTCTTAAATTTACATTCCATGATTATACTTGTTAAAATTTTATGGTTATGCTCTTTCCAAATATGTGATTAGTTTTTAGTTGTTACAACCACAAATCAATCTTCCTCATGTCAAAGGTTATGACATAGTTGGGTTTTTAGTGTTTTGACATGTTTGGGCCACAGTTCGAGTGTGCCCTTTACTGACCTTCCTAAAGGCCATCCATCCTATAATAAATGGTTTGTTGTTTAATGATGATTTCATAGTGGCATGTACCATGTATTCTCACCACTTGACCTGCTTAAGGTAAGTGCTTCAAATGATTATTAAATTTGAAATGTGGAATGGAAAGTATACTAAGTATATAACTTGTCCTCATTAAAAGAGATTAAATAAAGGTTACATGTCCATAGCACCCCTTTCCATGTTGATGGAAGGTAGAAGAGTGAACCTCAATAATTGAATATGCCTTAATGGTTAACTAAGAATTGACTAAATGGTTGCAACACTACTTGGCCTATCCACAATAATGGAAGACAAGGATTGGACCAATAAATAAATGGTTTAAACTCTACTTGACCTATCCACACTAATAGAAGGAAAGAATCAAACCAAATGAATTACTACATGATTACAATATCAATAGGAATGGACTGACTTGAGCTCACCTTGGATTCTGAGAGGAGAGTACCTTGGGTCTCAAGAACCCCATTCCGATTCAAGGATGTGATTTGCTTAGGTTGATACCCACCTAGACTTCGGTTTTTGTCTATTAGTTGTATGCCTGGTATACTACCATATGGTCCCTTTCATTATTACAGGATACCTCAAATACACTCATTGGATCCAACATTGACTAGTAGGTATGGTGAAAGCCCATAGGGACTTATCTCTTCTTAGCCCTGTTTTACCTTGGTCGATCACCTTGGACTCAGTAGGTGCCTTATTGTGGAATTCCTTGTATTACACTCTTTGGATTACACTCTTAACCCTTAGCTAGACTCAGATACTATTGAGTTAACATTCTATCAGATTTATGTTACCTTGGGTTTTACCCTGGCACTCCCTCACTAGATATAATTTTTCAGGTTGCCTTGTGATGTCTTGGGAACTTCACTACTTCTACTATCACGAGGTGATGTTAGTTCTGGATATGCCTCACATGACCTATTAACATTAAATGGAAATTGATTAATTAATGAACTAGTTACATGTTTAGACACCAGCCGAGGGATGAAGCAGGTACTTGGGTATTTAGTTATATTGTACTACTTGATTTACTTATATATGCATGCCTGCACACTGCTATATTCCTTTACACGGGTCAGATGTTATAGACACTGTTGGTGGTGGCCCACTGAAATTTATCTCACACCCTTTTAGGGAACCGTTTGGTACCCAAAGTAGATTTAATGGTGGAAGGTGTTGACAAAGGGAATCATACAACTTCCAACACTTGATTGTGTCTTGATAGGATGGAGCTTGATAGTAGATGACTGAATAGGATCTCAGGATTCTTAGAGCAGCCTTTGTTTTCTTTTACCTTGTGGAACATGTTATGACTATTGTCTTGTATCCATGTTTTCTAGTTTTTTTGGTGACATGAAATTACATCATCATCACTTTAGTTGATAGAGTTATGCTTATTCTCGTTTATTTATTGAATCAGTTTGCTTCTGCTGTTTATTTATATTGCTTCCACTATTTACTATTCATTCTATTCCTTCCACTGTGCTACACTCTGATAATGAGGGCACAATATTCCCATGGACACACCCCAGGCCCTCGCTGCTAGTTGACATCCTCTGGCATTTGGGAAGATGCGCTTGAGGCCATGTGGCCCACCGGGCTTGGGGCACCCGTTAAGTGGCATCCTGGTCCGAGTCGTCACACGAACCCTTTCTGAATCAGATTTTGCGGTTTCCAAACCTGAAACATATTTAAAATTATCTATTTATCAATAAATTTATAAAAATGTAAATGTAAATAAATATATATTAATACATATTTATAATTATTTAAAAATATTTATAAATAAATAAATATTTTTTTAATATATAAATATTAAATATATTTACAGATATATTTTAAATTTATATATAAATATATTTTAATAATGATATAATTATAAATATTTTTATATTTATATAATTATAAATATTTATTTATAAAGATAGAATTATAATTTTGTAATTATAAATTTATTTATTTTTTAAATATGTATTTACATAAATAAATTCATATTTATAAATATATATTTATAATTACATATATATTTAAAATTATATACATATCTAATTATATTTTTATATATATATTTTAAAATTATATATATTTATTATTGTAAATATATATTTATATAAATAATTTTTTATTTATATATATTTAAAATTATATTTATAAATACATAATTACAATGATTCAAATTTATATATATATATATATATATATTTAAATTATATATAGTAATTTATAATTGAGTATATATATATATATTTATAAATTTATTTATAATTGTAATTATATATATTTATATATATCTTTATTTATAATTGTAAATATATATTTAGATATAATTATTTGATAGTGTGGATTGGGGAGTTTCTGTGCGATGGAAACTCTAATGTTTTAGAAGGTTAGGGTTACTCGTTCATGGTGATATAACATTATCTCGAATATGTCATTCTGGAAAGAGATGAGGACACTAGAGGAAATCAATGATCGGTTGTGACAATTGGGGTATGAAAAAACTGATCTTGTATATTTGGTTTTTTTGGCTGGGCTGATTGAGTCGACTAGATCCACTAAGATTAATTGAGATCGGAGGAATGTGAAGAGGTCATCTGAGATGAACAAGGATTAGTTGTATGTGGTGGTGGCGTCTAGAGTGAACAAATCTTGATAGATGATGATGGATGAGGCAGACAACACTCACCAACCTTCTATTCTTGTTGTCTCTCAGTGTGGGATTGAAGGGACCCAAGTCGTAGGTGGGAAATTGAGTAAATCCCTTATTGAAGGTATGTTTCTGATTAGCCTCTATTGGTGGTGTTTAATGGTTCCTCTGTAGATAGTATCCTCAAGAAACAATCATAGACCCATGTCAATGCTAATTGTGAAGCCTTATAGAAACACCTAGCTTGGGGTGAGAGCTTGCTAATTGCTGGGGGTGTTCTACCCAAATGTCATGAATAATGGAGGCTTGATGATCTTGTTCATAACACTTCCTTTATGTGGGTATTTTCTTATTATAATCACATTTCATTAGTTATAGGTTTCGTTCACCGATTGTTTTAATCAGATGAATCCAAAATCCATGAGTGGTCCTCTGGTTCATTACTTTTGAATCCCGGAACACTCCATCTCCATAAATGTATTTTGGATTTTAATGTGTCAAGGGACAAGAATGTTATTTAATAGGTATGGATCAGGTTTCACAACCGCAACTGGATCTTATAGCATCCAAAAATCATGCATGATATTGCAGCTACCATTGGAATTTTGATTCACCTGGATAAGGAGACATAAAACATTAGGTTTATCCATGTTGTGAAAATTCTGTTTGAAATTGATTTGAGTTCCACTCTATTTTGACAATGAGACTCTTAAAACTACTAATAATGATATACATGTGACTATTGAGTATGATAATTGTCTTGAGTTCTGTAAAAATTTAAAATATGTTGGTCATTTGGATGATAAATACATGAGTACAGATAGTGAATTTTGTGGTTTGAAGGGGCATCCTTCAAAGGACAGTGATTTTAATGGTAAAATAAATTCATCTAGGCCGTATGGGGGGTCATTAACCATAAATACTAGGAAGCATATGGTGGAATTTCTGGATAAGAATCCTTGAAACCAAGGGGCTGCAGTGTACAAGAACAAATATATGGTGGTGGATCAGGATTAGGAAGTGACTTCAGTGGATGATACTAGCTCATTATCCAATAATGAATAGAAGGATGGGAACAAGAATGATTCTAAAAATGGCCACTGTAGGTACTGGGGGTTACATGTCCTCTACTTTTGTTCTCAAGCATGTCACTCCTAGGGGGTCTAGACTTTAAAGAGATGGTGTGGGGCTAGGATAGAGCAGACATAGTTTGAGAATGTTCTCAGTGAGCCTGGTGCTAGAAATGAGGAAACAGATTTCAAGAGCAGTGATGGTGTTTCTATGGGTGTTAAATTGATTCAGCATAGTCTTCCATCTGAACCTGTTTAGTAGGTTGGAAGCTCTAAGTTTATTTTCATGCAATTCACTGGTCGGGATTGGAGGCACACCGGCGAGGCAGTACAGTCTTCAGAGGCTGTTGGTGTTGTTCCTGAGTGTTCTCCTTCACCAATTAATGAGAAAGGCTATATTTTCAACCACCAGTCACAGAATTTTCAGAGAATGTTCTACGGGATAACGGGTTTGGGAAATATGATGTTTAGTAGTGCATGGATTATTTTTAGGAGATTCATAATTTCTTCAGATCTTCATGAATTTCTGGTAAATTAGGTAATGTTTCAAATGATGTAAGTGACAAGGAGAAGCATATGGTTTTCTTGGACACCACTCATCTTCGATCTAAGTGCAGTGATGATTATGTTTCTTTTAAGGATGTTGTTTTAAATGGAAAGTGAAATAGGGTTAGTAGTGATGTTTTTTCTCTGGTTACTCTAAAAATAAGGTCTCAGAAGGATTATTCAAATCTTCTTCGGAATGCGTCTATCAGGTCATCTTCCAAGGCATCAAAGATCCAACTCACTCCAAAGCAGGAAAGATCCAAGGAAAGGATCCATGAGATCCTCAATCAAGTAAATTCACAAACAGAGTGGGAAACTACTACTGATAATGATTCTGATTATGATTATGGAAATGATAATGATTTTCTTAATCTGTAGTTTTCTTATCTGGATGAGGGCATATCTCTTTGCATGACTCCATCCATTTTCTTACTTGCCTGTTATCTTTTTCTTCCACCTTTAATAAATGGATACGAGTTTTTTCTTCTGGCTATACCTTTCTCATAAATATATATTTATATAAATAAATTCATATTTATAAATATATATTTAAAATTATATTTATAAATACATAATTACAATTCTTTAAATATATTTATAAATTTATATTTAAAAATATGATATTATTTATAATTATATTTATAAATGTATTTATAATTATATAATTATAAATAAATATTTATAATTATATAATTATAAATAAATATTTATAATTGAATTTAAAATATTTTTAAACATATAATAAATTGTTAACAACAACATTAATAATAATAATTATATTTTTTATATTACTAATTTAATTACTATATATTTTTAATTATATTATGAACCACTTTATTAATATTTTTGACATTATTATACATATTTATTAATGTAATTATTGTAAATATTTAATAATATAGTTAATATTTATTAATAATGTAATTAATAACATTTAATAATAACATAATTAATAATGCTTCATTATAATGTAATTCAAAATTTAATACTTATTATGAAATATGACCATAAATTTTTTAAACTGTATACGTAATGGTTTTAAAAGCTAAAGTTTGTGTCATGTAAATTAGTTTTATTTACTATATTTTTTAAATTTTTTATTTTTTGATAATTTATTATATGTTTAGAGACTGTGACCAATTTTATTTAGATAGTATGTATACTTTATAATGTACAGGCTTTCAACATTACCTAAATGAAAAATAATAATCTTACAAATATGTGACTTTGAAAGTCTATAAATTGTATAATACAAATACAATTTAAATGAAATCTTTAATATTGATTATACATATAAAAAATAATTGATTTTTTTTTGTAAAAACAGTTAATAAAAAATAATTTTAAAGGCACAAAACATTATTGTTTCAAAACATAACATTTGTACTTAACAATATTTTTGATATTCCTTTCACTAGTGGAAATAAAATATATACCAACATAATAAATGAAATGATTTGCACACCAATGGGATTTTCTACCATTGTAACATGAAAGGGTACTAAGGCAATTCCAATGAAGAGAACTAGGTCTGCTGCTAAGTTGGAAGAAGATGATGAACAATTTTTTACCATTTCATGTAAAACTCGACACATAGGGTTTGGAGGATTTTTAGCCCCTATAAATGATAGAATCATATGTTGTTATATGGGAAATAAATGTAAAAAAATTTAATATCTTTCCAAAAGATCAAAAATTTATTCAATATGACATGTATATCAAGAGATATCATAAAAATATTGAAATATATAAACTATAACTTAAAAAAATGTAATTAAAATGTTTTAGAAATTAGCTCTCTTTTTAAGGAATCTAAATGACATTTTTATAATATCATACAGTTGAATAAAATGTATAAAAACTTATTATATTTTGAACACAATAATAATATTTTGATTCTGAAGTATATATAAAGATATATATTTGAAAAAATATATTTTGAATTCCAAAAATTCCATAATTTAAAAAATGTTTCATAAACAATGGGATTTTTGTACACTACTTAAATGAAAAATTCAGACATAAATTTAGTTAAATGAAACGTAGAAAAATATATTGGATATCCAACGGAAAAAGTTTCATGAGAATACAATCTATATAACTCAAGTTATAATTAAATAATGAAATAAAACTAGTAAGCATTTTGAAATGAAATTATTCTTGAAACCAAGAGAATGCAGCAAGTTTGGGATAAAATGCAACTATGTTAGAGATTTATTTAGACTTTGATGTAGTTGAATAACTAAAGATATACTTATTATCTTTCATATAAAACTAAAATTATAAAATTAAAAATACTAAAACTCATGATATAATAAAAATATAGAGATCTAGTTAGAAATGATTTTCATATAAAATAGTAAGAGGGTTTTAGATTATTCAAAAAAATTAACTAACATGAAATCAAACATAACAAAAATAAATGCATGCACATGCACAAAAACCTTTTTTACACATGCACTTATTTCACTTAAAAGTACTCCATCACAAAAATACATGTATGCACATGAAAAAACTCCTTTTTTCCATAAGAACTTATTTCACTGGATTTGTCCTGATACAATAATCATACATCCCATGGAATTTATGCGTTTTTATAGTGGATGGGAGCCATATCATCTTAGATCATAAGCACACGAGTCTTCATCAACCCTCAAGGCTAGAACACAAAAATTTAAAAGAATATTTGAGAGATGAAAGGTCATTTTCCATTTTTAATTTAATAGAAACTATCCTAATAAGACCCATTATATTTTTATTAACAACTTGATGAAGTTCATGAAAAATGATAAGTTACAATTGACATAATAGTGAAAAAATATCTTAGAGTATTTACATTTTTTTATGTTCATACTAAGTTGTTGGGATCATATGATATATTAATACTTCAATTATCAGTAAAAATATAATTTTATACACTATATACACCACATATTAATCAATTGTTCTATAAATATACTTCATTAGTACTAGAATAGTTTTGATGTTATAAGTTCCATAAAAAGTCGACTAATTTTATCATTGCTAAAAAAGTGCACATAAAGCGGGGTCCTTTACCAACACTAGCCAATAAATGATAAAGGGAGTCCTTGATCTATGTTATTTTTAGTGCTGATGAAGGACCATTTGATCAGTTCTAGAAATAAAGATGATAAAAGTCATGTTTTGGATGTGTGTTGCTAAAATTATAGCACACTATAACACCAAATACAAAATTTAATTGAAATTAAATTTTCATAAAAATATAAGAAAAAAAATCAATATTATATACATTTAAAACATTGGTTTTCACAATTACATTGGTATGTACAATTTATCACAAACATCAAAAAATTCAAAAACATCAATGTTTTGTTGTCTAGCACTTAACCTCCTCTAAAAAGAGCCCGATCATGCTGTCAATTGCTGAACAGACAAGCACAACTTGAGAAAAAGGGTGCACCGATATAAAAAATATTCTTATATTAGTAAAATTATAATCAAATAAATTTAAAATAAATATTAAACAATACATTAATAAAAAAAAAATTTTAAACTGAAAACATTCACAATAAGTATATAGGAACACCATGTGTTGTATTGATGTGCGGTTAATTTCTACACCTGAAAAATGATTTATAAATCATTATACTAGATTATTAATTAAATTTAATAGGATTTTCTATTTTTATGTATGTGACAAGTGTTTTTAACTGAAGTGTCAATTTTAAACTAAAAACATACACTTTGAGTCATGTCTGGCACATCGTATGTCATATCAATGTATGGTTGATTTCTACATATGAAAAATGATTTATAGTTTAGTTTTCTAAAGTATAAATACAATATGTTTGGATTTAATCATTTTTAAGTGTGTGACTCATGTTTTGAACTAAAATTCCAATTTTAAATAAAAATGCACACTTTGAATCATTTTGGTCACACCATGTGTGAGATTGACGTGTGGTTGAATTCTACATGTAAAAAATGAATTAAAGAACATTTTTCCAGTGTATCAAGATAATAAGAGTGTGTTTTCATGGTTTTTAGTGAGTGAAAAATGTTTTTAACTAATATGTCATTTTTAAACTAAAATCATGCACTTTGACTATACCGATCACACTTGGTGTTAGATTAATGTTCAGATGATTCTTAAACATTAAAAATGACATATGGATCATTTTCTTAAAGTATCATTCCAATCAGAGTATGTTTTATTGGTTTTTATTGAGTGACACACATTTTTAACTAAATTTTTATTTTTAAATAGAAAATACACATTTCGAGTCATACCGATCACACCAAGTATCATATTGAGGTATGGTTAATTCTTACACGTCACAAATGACATATGGATTATTGTCATATAGTATCAAAATAATAGAAATTTTTTCTCGATTTTGAGTATGTTATGAATCTTTTTAACTAAAATTTCATTTTAAAAAAAGCCCATACATTTTGAGTCATAACAATCACATCGTGTATCAGATTAAGGCGTGGATGATTCATACATGTCACAAATAACTTATGGATCTTTTTTCAAAAGTATCAAATCTATCTAAATGTGTTTTCTCAGTTTTGAGCATGTCATGTGTATTTTAAATTAAAATTTCAATTTTAAATAAAAACACATACTTTAAGTCATACTGGTCACAACTCATGTCAGATTAATGTGAGGTTGATTCCTCCACATCATAATTTACTTAAAGATCATTTTACTAAAGTATCAAGATATTTCTAGGGTGTTGACATAGGTCTTTACCTAAAATGTCATTTTAAAATTTAAAACACACACTATGAGTCATACTAGTCACATCATGTGTCTGATTTATGTGTGACTGATTCCTATAAGTCAAAAATAACTTATGGATCATTTTTCTAAAGTATTAAGACAATCCAAGTGTTTTTTATTTTATTTTAGTGAGTGATTCATATTTTTAACTAATACTTCATTTTTAAACAGAAAAATGAATTTTTAGTCATACTGGTCACACCGTATATTAGATTGAGGTACATATAATTCTTATAGTTCACAAATGACTTAGGGATCATTGTATTAATGTGTTAAATAAATCTGGACCTATTTTATTATTTTTTGTGTATGTGATGTGTGTTTTGAATTTAGATTTCAATTTTAAATAAAAACTATAAGGACCCAGCCTTAAACCTTAATTAATCTTGAGTTATTACAAGATTACACATTGAGAATCTTTTCAGGTTTAGAGTTTTAGAGAATTAGATCATGAAACTTGCATTACATTCCACATTTAAACAAAGTGGTTACATAAAAGACAGTATTCATTCTTCCCATCAACAGAAACATATTTAAAATAAAACTTGGATTCTTTCTTGACACATCCTTGACACTATCATCACATCATGTACCTTTTCCTTGACCTGTGAAAAACATTTCAAAAACTTGGGATGAGCATAAAAAGCTCAGTAAGGGTTATAAAAATATGGAAAGGAAACATGAGTTCATATATACATAAGAATGAAATCATACTTTACCCATAAAACATAGGCACTTTAACACACCTCATCAAATCATGAATAAATCATAGAAATCATAAGACATAAAAGGTAACTTGAGGCATTCATAACATTCTTACGTAGGGAGTAACCCTCTTGGTTACGTTTGGAATACCCACCACAGTATATTCCCTAAATCTCTTCAGAGAAACCTTAACATTTCACTCCTTTGTATTACCCAATGAATTGGAGAGCTATATCGGGCTCACCCGCTCTTAGTTTATCACGGAACCACCCGTCTTCATAACAATGCCAAGAACCATAACATAATCATACCGTATAATACATGCATAAAGGAAACATAAAATTTCCACATTTCAATCACAAGATATCAATAAAACACATTGATATTAAAAAAAATTATGAAAACCATTTTAAATACCAAAATAAAATAAAATTAAAACATGGTATTTATTTTTCTTTTAAAAATAAGGTATGGCTTGTAGAGGAAGCCGAAACTCAAATAATGGTCACGGCGGCGGAGAAGTCGTTGTCGCCGCATACGTATGACAAAAACATTCCCTTTTGTCATTTTGTAAAATGCTTCATATAAAAAGATTCCTTTTGGATAAACATAAAAGTCAAAGGGGTTTATACACCGTATAAAAGAAGGTTGTGTATAAAACAAAATATGCCTCAATGAATGAAGATTGAGACGAAGTCCCTTACAAAGACGGTATCCTTGGTTTAAGGATAAATAAATTACATAATTATGTGTGACAAATGAATACACCAAATATAAGTGGATATTAAGTGTAAAATAATCAAAGGTCATTCACACATATTCAAATGATGAAATATTCAATAACTACATGTTGAACCCAAAGAAATCGAAATTGGGTTAAGAAGTTCCCTTGACAGCCTAACGACGTCACATCAAAATGAGTTGATGAGAGATAAAAAAAGGGTATCTCATCACTTGGAAATAAAATTTACATCAATAATGATATATGAGAACATATCCCAACATAAAAATATGTAAATTAAAAGACCCAACAAAAGAAGTCTTTTAAAAAGAGGAGGGTGAAAGGTTCCCTTACCGACATGGGTATCTTTCGAAACATACACCTCGTGAAAAAAGGACAATACAACATTGATGTAAATACTCATAAAAGAAATTATATTACAAAATGAGTAAAATAATGGAAATTACATACACCACTCAAAGGAAATTGTGGCAAATGTAGCATAAATCTCACGGGAATAAAAGTGAGATGAAAAATCCCTTACGAAAACTCGGCATCCTAACGACGCCACTTAAAACTTCCAAAAATGGATTGATGAGATCAAATAGGGTCTCTCATAATATTAACATAAAGTTTACAGAAATATGAATATAAAAGAACAACCCCCCAACATAACAAAGAAGAGCTTAAAAGAAGTTACATAAAAGAGAGTACTTAAAAAGAAAGAGAGAGGATAGATCTCTTATGAAAATTCGGCAGCCTAACGGCGCCACTCAAAACTTCCAAAATGGATTGATGAGAGAGAATAGGGTCTCTCATCATATGAACATAAAAATTACAGTAAGATTAATATAAAAGAACATCCCAATCACAATAAATATGAGCTTAGAAGGAATGACATAAAAGAGTGTACTTAAAAAGAAAGAGAGGAGTAGGATCCCTTACCTCAAGTCCAACTTGTCTTGTTCGTTTATTTATATTCCTGAATAATAAACTTTAGTCAATTAATAATTGCCTAAGTACCTCATTTAGAGATTATTATTCAGTTCATATCACATATTATAATGTTATAATAATTGTTTAATAATGTTAGTTCATATCAGACGTTTTTGCCGATGTTTGGTACATGAGTCAAAAATGAATTTGTTTGAAAAAAGATTGCCCATGTAGTTATAAGTAAATAATTTCCAGAATATTATTAATGATTAAAATATCATATATATCCAGTAAATATTAATTTTATACTATTACATATCATTTGGAGATAAAAAACGAAAAGCACCGTCCATGGAGACGGTAGGCCGTACGTACGCATGAACGCTACTTTCATTTTTTGTCATATTAATGGAATTAAAACAAAATGAGAGAGATATATATATGTTATAATTCCAAAATTATATCCATAATTTAGATGTAATATATTAAATATATATCCATTATATATATGTACTTATAATATTACATAACATTTTGAGATAAGAAATGAAATGTACCGTTCATGGAGACGGTAAGCCGTACGTACGCATTAAGGCTACTTCCATTTCTATTTCATATTTAATGGAATTAAAACATAATTATACATAATAGTATTTTAATTCCAGTATTGTATCATATATAATATCATTAAATATATCCTTTATACGTACCACATATGGTATTAACGAATCAAATCACTTTGAGGGGGCGGTAGTCCGCACTTCCTTAAATGAAGATATCACGTTTACCCGTAATGGAAACCATAAAGGTACGTCATAAATGAAAAATACATAAGCTTAAGTAAAACATAAACATATTAGATATCATATATAAATATAGTGTCATCTTAATGGCCACCTTTTAATGTGTTAGAAGAATGTTGAACAATCATCGTTTCGGGAGGCAGAAATTCGCCATCCACGGAAACAGTATGTTCTTTAACCATTAGATGTAGGTGTGTATAAGTGTAGCTCGAATCCTTATTATAAAAACATCCTAGTATATTGAAGATACTGGATTTGTTACAAAATAAATGAATAAAAAGAGTTTAGAGGGTTGGAGAAGCAAAATAAAACAAAAGGACACAAGTGAAGACATTACCTTAAAATCGGGTAACTCCCTTTGGTTTGAGCTCAAAGGCTTCCTTGGGAAGACTTCTGCCCAAAGCGAGGCTTCAAGGAGTAAGAGAGGGAAGTGGAGAGACAAAATGGGCAGGGTTTGGCCGAGCCAAAAGCTTTGGGAGTGTGGGTATGGAGGTAGAGGTGGGGGCCTTTTATAAGAGGAGAGGAGGGGCACTCTTGTAAAGTTACAAAAGGTTACTTTATTTTCAAAAGCGTTTCGGATTTTAAAGGTCCCACATTGATGTATTTCAAGTATAAGTTGATAAGGGTTCGAAATACACTCATACAATAGGTTTTGGACATGTTTAGGTCTTAGATATTACATTATATTTCCATTTTATTTAAATTGTTAAATAATGAGGTCATCGCTGCATCATCATGATATCATAAATAATTTAATTTATTTAATGTCTAAAAATTATACAAAAAATACTATGATGTAGGAAATCTTTTTATCTTTCCAATTACTATTTATAGTCAAACACATGACTTGTATAACCCCATGTAAAAATTGTTTTAGTAAAACATCTCATGTTTGTGTCATTTTTACTTTAACATTAAATAAAAAGATATTTATGTCATTTTCCAACCAAAGTGGCTCCATGGGGTCCCCAAGTTGACCCATGGATTTTATTGGTCGGCCATGACACATCCAATGAGGGTAGGACATGTGTCTAGGTCATTTCATTTTATTAAAATATTATTCTTACCATAAACTACACTAATTACCTCTAATCGCGATTAAAAACTTAATAAGTTACTATTCACCAAAAAATTATTTTTATCCCATTGAACCATATTTTACTTCTTAATGACAACCATGTATGTCGGATTTTTTAAATTCAAAACACAAAGATGGAAAAATTTCATTTAAACGGAAAAATCAGTTTTTATAAGTACCACTTAGTGGTTTCACTATTCATCAAAAATTGAAGTTTTTCAGAAAAATCCCAAAAATTCACCCTAAGATATATTTGATATTCTGAATTCAAAAATGAAGTCTATTTTACAAAATTCAAAACATATAAGTCACATTAATTAATTTAATAATTAATTCCCGCTGTCAGAGCAAATAGCGTGTTTTTATGAAATAATAAGTATCAAAAGATTGACACTAGTTTAAGTCTGATTTCAAAGTGAAATTAATTCCAACGACCACTATTGGATTTAATGGTAAAAATATATTCTAATTTAACTTTAAAACCAATTCAAAAGATAATCTAATCATATAAATAAATTATATTAAAAAGAGGTTTTGAATTAAAATACAACATTTTACACTATTCATTAAAAAATGAACTTTATCGGAAAGATACCAAAAATTTACACAAAGTAAATTTTGATGTCCCAATTCTTAAGAACAGTTTCATTTGGTACAATAGAATGTATAAGAGTGAACAAAACTATATTTAATGACGGTTCTCCATCAAAAGGCGATAAGTGAACATTTAGTGAAAACTAGGGCATATACGCCTAAAATTGAATTATTTCTGTATTTTAAGCCTTTATCTTTTATTGGATAAATGTAAAAACATTTAAAAACATATATAATCATATTTTAGTTATTTATATCCATTTATGCCAATATAACAGCTACATGTTAACTACCATTTAAAATAATATTATTTTATTATTAGAGTGCAACGTAAGATTCCCAAGAAACTCGTTGTTGCGTGTTGGGTACGCCATTGAGCATAGCGTCCCCTTTAAAGTCATATTAATATTTTATTCACAAATATGGATAAATATGAAAATGTAATATTCTTTATTTACATGGGGTGTTACAAAAACATACAATTTGAGTTGTACGGGTCACACCATGCATAAGATTGACATGTAGTTGATTCCTACACATAAAAAATGAATTAATTATCATTTTCCTAAAGTATCAATAAAATATGAGCATTTTAGCTAGGTTTTCAGTGAGTGACATATTTTTAACTAAAATGTCATTTTATACTAAAATCATAGACTTTGAGTCATACCGGTCACATTGTGTGTTAGATTAATACAGGACTAATAAACCTCAAAAATGACTTATGAATCATTTTACTAAAATATCAAGAAAATCTGAGCAATTTTCCTAATTTTTCTGTGAGTGACACATATTTATAGCTAAAATGTAATTTTAAAATTGTAACTACACATTTTGAGTCAAACTGGTCACACCGTGAATCAGATTGAGGTGCAACTAATTATTACATATCATAAATGAAATATGGATCATTTTACTAAAGTATCAATAAAATAAAAGAATATTTTCTTATTTTTCATATAGTGACATACATTTCTAACTGAAAACAGAAATTTCAAGTCTTAGAAGTCACACTATGTATTGGATTGAGGTACAAATGATTCTTACACATCAAAAATGAATTATGGATCTTTTTCCTAAAGAATCAAAAAAATATGACTGTGTTTTCTCAGTTTTGAGTATTTAATGCATATTTTTAACTAAAATGTCATTTTTATACTGAAACAACACATTTTGAGTCACACTGGTCACACCATGTATTATATTTAAGTGAAACTAATTCCGATATATTGCAAATCACATATGAATAATTTTTATAAAGTATCATAAAAATCTGATTATGTTTCCTCAGTTTTGAGTATGTCACACATCTTTTGAACTAAAATGTTAATTTTAAATAAAAACACACACTTTGATTCATACTAGTCACATTGTGTATTAGATTAATGTGTGATTTATTCCTATACATAAAAATGAAATAAGTATTATTTTATTAATGTATTAAGACAATTAAAGATTGTTTTCTTAGTTTTTAGTGAGTGACACACGTATTTAACTAAAATATCATTTTTAAATTAAAAACACGCACTTTGATTTATACTAGTCACATAGTGTGTCATATTGATGTGTGGATCATCCCTATACGCCCAAAATGAATTATGGATCATTTTTTAAAGTACCAAGATAACCCAAGAACAATTTCATGGTTTTCTGTTAGTGACACATTTTTAACTAAAATTTCATTTTAAACTAAAAGATGAATTTTGAGTCATATCGGTCACTCTGTGTAACAAATTGAGGTAAAAATTATTCCTACACATAAAAAATGACTCATGGATTATTTTCCTAATGTATCAAAACAATATAAATTAATTTTATCAGTTTTGGGTTTGTGATGTGTGTTTTAAACTAAAATGAAAACATTAAATAAAAACATACAATTTGTGTGAAACCATTCACACCATGAGTTATATTTATGTGAGTTTGATTCATATATGTCAAAAATGATTTATGTATCATTTTACTGAAGTATTAAGAAAATTAGAGTGTGTTTTATAGTTTTTAGTGGGTGACACATGTTTTTAATTTTATTTTTAAACTAAAAACACTCATTTAAAGTCATACCAGTTATATTGGGTATTATATTGATGTGTGACTGGTCCCTACACATCAAAAATAATTTATGGATCATTATCATAAAGTATCAAAATAATCTGAATGTGTTTTCAAGGTTTTGGGTATATCACATGTCTTTTTAACTAAAATGTTATTTTAAAATAAAATCACACACTTTGATTAATACCGATCACATTTTATGTTGGATTGAAGTGATATTGATTTATAAATGTTAAAAAATATTAATGGATTATTTTAAAAAATTAAAAAAATAATCTGAATGTGTTTACTCAGTTTTGAGTTTGTTAGACATCTTTTAAAGTAAAATGTAATTTAAAACTAAAAACACACACATTAAGTCATATTGATCTTACCATGTATCAGAATGATGTGTGAATGATTCCTACACATCAAAAATCACTTATGGATCATTTCCATAAAGTATCAAGACAATATGAGTGTGTTTTATTAGTTTTTTATGAGTGAAACATGTTTTTAACTAAATGTCATTTTTAAACCAAAAACACTCATTTGGGATCATACCGGTCACACCATGTATCATATTGAAGTAAAAATTATTATTATATATGAAAAATTAGTTATATAACATTTTTCTAAAGTATAAAAAAATATGAATATGTATTCTTAGTTTTGATTATGTCTCACATCTTTTTAACTAAAATGTAAATTTAAACTGAAAACATGTAGTTTTAGTCATTTTTAATTTGAAAAAACACACTACTAAACATAAAAAAAATCAAATAAATAATAAATATTCCTATTAATGGAACAAATAGTACCAGAGTGTGTCATCCTTGTTGGTGACTTGGTCGATAATTTATTTTTTATCTGATCATTATGTTATCTTAATAGAGCACAAAATGGTGAGAGAAAATAAAATTCTTGATGAAGTCATTTCTTCATGATATTTGTGAAAATTAACTAAATAATTATTAGATAAAAATAAAAACAAAATTAACTAAACAAAATAGATAAAATAACGATAAAAATAATTAAATAATTAGCAGGAAGTCACCTCTCTATGATATCGATATACATTATAACACCATGTATTTGGACCATTCATTTCTAAAAAAATCTATTTACAGTTTTGAATATTATGAATTTGGACTATCCTAGTATCATTATAAAAATATAAATAAACAAAGGATAAATAAATATTTTAAATTAAATTGTAATTACCATTGGGAATACCTCTTCAGGGATGCTATTTTGTTGATGACATATGATATCATTCATAAATTTTCAAAAATAATCACCACAATCCTTTCCATTAGTGTGTTTTGGTCACTATAGAAATATTCAAATAATTAAGTAATTTGTTTTGATATATGTTTTGATAGTGAAATATTTTTATATATACCTGAATACTTGTACAATTTCAAATTTGATAGGATTCTTGTGCTCATGCACTATCTTCATATCATTATTTTGAAGATATGATAATGAAATTTCATTAAAACATAATATAGAATGTATATCTTGAAGTTTATTTGTAAATTTTTTCTTGTAGTGTATTTAAAATTGATAAGAATCATCATGTGTGGTCATTTTTTTGGGTATACATGCATTGAATCCAAGTAATAAATCATTAGAGTATCTAGATTGATTAAAATGAGAAAACGATGTTTCCAAACAAAATAAAAAGGAATAGCTAATGAAAGGAAATAAAATATATTTTATATGATTAAATTATATATTTTTACCCCTAAATCATGGAAATGAAGAAAATTTTGTTATTAGTAATGTTTTTTGCAAACACTACAGCCATGTTTTCTTCTATTATTGAGTATTCATCTTCTCCCAATGATATTTTTGGTATAAAAGTTTTGCGAGGAATAATGATTCGTAATTTTTGTTCACATGGTTTTCCCTTATAATAATATTGATATATATTCCTAAAAAAACATGAATAATATTTTACAATAATTAACATATTAGATCAGCTATTGGACAAAAAAATTATGAAAACCTACCACATGTATATATTTACAACTGAGACTCCTAGCCATTCTTACTTAAAGATTTCATCTACATTATCAAGACTACAGAAGTATATAATAACCTCTCCATACATCTTTTCATAAAAATAAATTATAGCCGCATCACCATCTTTGAACGTTGTATTTTTATAAACTTATAATATTAGTAAATGAAAAAGTTGAACTAATGAGGAAGAGGTAATTTTTGAAGGACTTTTCAATTGATTGGTTGATCCTTTATATTGTTTTTTATTTAACCTTCCACTCAACTTTCCTATTCTCCATCTATAATAACATTAATCAGTTTAGGACATTTTTCAATAAATTTTAAAGGTTATTCATAAAAAATAATTTATAAAGGAATACCTCCTTTTCAATATATATTTTCATAAGATCAAATATCTATGCTACGAAAGTTCTAATAGAAAGTTAAACTATGTGAACATCCTAATCATCAAGGGGAATAGGTAGCTTAGTTCTCAGATCATGAGCTATGTGAATCCCCACTCTCATTTAACCTTTTTGTAGTCATTTTTTGTGTAGAATATATCCTTGGATAATGTACATTATACCCCTTAAAACAAGGAAATGGGTGAGTTTTGATAGTTATAAATAAAAATTATTTTCAACTTATAGAATATCAGTACAGAAAGGTATTAGTGTCCATATGATTAACATTTTACATAAATAATTATGATAAAATTGATTACCTCTGGTAGGGTATAACTTTGAGGGGAATGGTTTACCTCGATGCCAGGGGGATCTTCTTGTAGTGGTTTTTATTGTTCCATTTCTTATATTTTATGTCTTCCCATAAAATTATTTAACAAATTAAACTTCCAATTATATTTTTTTTCTAGAGAATCTATTCATGTCTGCATCTCATAAATTTTATTATATTTACCCCATGTGTATTTATTTTCTCAAAATACGTTTAGGTTGAGACTCAAAAACCAACAACTCTATTGTAACCATAATGCTTTGGCTGCTTCAAGGCCATTGAATTTAGTTGTTCATCGAGTATAACTGATGATAAATCTTGTGTCTAAACCAGATAAAATATATAAGAAAATAAGTAATAATTTTTATGTAATACCAATTCAAAGAATTTTTTTCATACATAAATATAATTCTCATACTTTTTGTGTGGTTTCATCGATTAGTATTTTATCTTTATTTACATGAGCCTCCATACATGACATAAGACATGGGATGGAATCTCCTTTAAATTTTGGTTCATCAATCTGCATAGAAATAATGGAATAAAATTTTGTTGTTGTTTCATGCCATATAAAATTATTACTCTATATTTGAAATATATACCTTTTTTTTCAAGTGAAGAATACACCATCCTTAATTTATGATAGGGGTATGTTGGTTTTGCTTCATGCTGGTTATTTTCAGCACTCAGTAGTTATTTCATTAATTAATAATTCCAAATACAATTGATTAATACACTTATTGTCAAGTAATGTATTACCAATACCAATTTATTTGAAATTTTTTCTCTTCTAAATGACTAATAAATGCATTCCATATTTCTTAGTTTATCATGTATGAATATATATATGGTGGGTTCAGTTTAATTTCTATTAAGTATCCCTAATATAATTCATCATAAGAGTTGTTTGAAAGCCTCTATGAGCCTTTCCTTTGACCATTAATAAAAATTTCATTCAGTATTCATGTAGTATAAATGTAACCCAGAAGGGATAATGATGATTAGTTTTTTTAGTAAAATATATAAACTATATCATAATTTTACCCTACTCTCTTCCCAAAATTACTACCTTAATCATGAGAACAAAATTGTTCCCCTTAACTACATCAATTGACATGTTTATTTGACCAGTGAGACCAATATAACTAATTAAAACTAACTTATTGGGTTTAATAGGCTGGTCAAGTGCATTCTATTCAACCTAAAATTTGATTCCACTACTCACTTCCTTAATAATTTTTGTTAATGCCATCATGCTATGACACTAATATTTTTTATAGGACATATATTGTTCACTTTATACCATTTCATCAACTTCAACATCATTAATATAATATTAATAAAAATTGGTACCATAGGTATATGGAGAAACTTATTATTCTTTTTCAGTGGGAGCATTAACATGTTGAGAAATCTATTTTTTCATAAGATTGGGAGTATCAAAATGCATAGAATCCAATATCTATAGAACTGGTTGAACATTTAATTTAGATTACCTAAATACAATAGTGAAAAAATAATAATATGTGGTAATTAAATGTATATTAAAAAAATATAACATGATTACTGCACTCCCTTTTTTTATTTAAAGGTTAAAGGGATTTTAACCCTTTATCAAGTATTTAAATCCCCTCATTGTGGTCTCCTTTGAAATAAAATAGACCATCAACATTGGGACCACTGGAAAATGATTATCACATCCCAATAAAGGGGTTATCCTCATTTAAATTTATATATAACCCTTCAGTGCTTTTGGTTAATAACATAACAATTGATTACCTTCTATTTATGGGATTTGGAAAGTAAAATACACATACTGCTAGTGATTTCATTATAAATAGTTTATCCTTATACCCTTCCTTACTGAAATCCACTTTCATGAATCTCAATTCATCAATTTTAATTAAACTCATGTGATCAACCCACTTGAATTGAATAATCAGTACTTAGAATGTTTTATAATCCAACTACTATATTTTTTTATGATAAAAATGTATGACATATTTTCATAAATTGGTTTTTTTCCTTTGGTACGAGACACATGCATCAATTCAGCAACAAGTGTAAATCCACTATTGTCAATACCCCCACCTCAGTTGCCTGTAGCCAATGCCTTATTTCATTACATTGGCATGATTATAAGAATATTGTATCCTGAAGTAATGAATAGTTTAGTATATTTTAAAAACCATATACTTACACAAGTTCAACATTACAACTTGAAAGAAAATAAAATATAAAAATTCCTTTGACAACATCCATAACTCCTAGGTTATCTCAGAATGTCATTCATAATATACCTCTTCATTTCCTAGGAAAATGAAACATAAGAAAGGGTTGATCTCAAATTCTCAGTAAGGGTAATAAACACAGTGAAAGATATCATAAAAATAAACATTAGGCATGTTGAATAACTAAAAACACATGCCTTTAAAAATAAACTTGAACACATTATGGGAGGAATAATAACTGAATAAATAATGACATAATAAAGAATAATCATGGGTATTATACTATTTGAATAACCATTTGAAATTTAAATCACTAGTTTCATAATTAGGGAATGCATAATGTCAGACATCATATCCATACTGTCAAGGCCTCATACTAAGACCATAAATAACCATTTTGTCAAGGCCTCATGCCAAGACCGTAGTTTGTCTCATGAGACCTACCAATACATCAAGGGGATATAGTAGGAAAAACCCATCACTTACTAAGTAAAATTAATTCCTCATATGAATGAGGATAAAAAAAAATATACACTCATATTAAAACTAACATATGAAATGTAAATAACTTTCCCTGAACATTAAGCATAAACACTAACCATTCAGAGTGAATTGGTGATTGGTTTTAAGACAACACATCCAAATTCAAAATAATCATAAACCATTAAATTAAATATGGTATATGATATCATAAAATATCAATCCCAATAATACATAATAATCAACAAGAGTGTTGAAATAGATGAAGATACTCTTATAAAATCATCGAGTAATTCTTGAGATAAATACTCATTTACTTTGAAAAGAAGAGTTCTTTTGAAAAAAAATATTTGTATAAAACCAGAATTGAAGTAAGATATTATTTTAATAATAAAATTATTTATTTTAGAAAGATAATGGTTTCTAAAAATAAATTATAGAGTGACCTTGAAAATAGGTAGGAATTTGAGAAATTCCCTTGAATCGAGCTTGTATTTCGGGAAGAATCTTTGAAAGATTCATTTAAAACATATAACTCCCCATAAATGAAATTAGGATTCTGGTTAGTACAAATATATAGAACATTAAAACAGAATTTTTGAAGAGTACATATGAATAAATAATAATTTAATTGAGGTAATTAGAGAATAAGAGTAATCCTAATGAAAATGGAGTTTTAGGTAGAAAACCCTTACCTTAAGTCCGATGATGTTCTTCACTTGATCTTAGTGTCATGGATAACAAAATTAAATTAAATTAATTAATATGTAAATAACCTTTTATTTATTTTATATATTTATTATAACCTTATTAATTTCATTCATGACCTTCTTGATGGGTTTAAGAGGTTCAATTTTATTGTTTGGGAGCATTTTCTTCCTTGATATTCATGATCAGTTTACTTATATTCATGTAAGGATAAAAATGTAAGATGTGAATGGTTGTCCAGAATAGAAGTTTTATTTTATTTTTTAACATCCATAAGATTACATGGTTATAAAATTCATTCGGTTATTGGGAGGGAAGATGAATAATTATATAAAACTTTAGTGATAATTTTTTGGGTTAATTAGCGGGTTTTGATCACAAAAAACTAATATAAATTAATATCATGTGTAAAAAAAGATTCCAGAACCTTAAATAAGTTATAATACATATATTATAGTCCGGTTCAACCATTAAAGTGGTTTTATGACCAGAATTGAATATGGTAATAGAAATTGTGTATATCAGTTTTTCGAAATTCAAATCACAGAAGTGGAAAAATTATGTTTATTGGCTAGGTTATTACAAAGTTTTTTTTAGAGAATTAGTGTTTCATGCATTAAATATTAAATTTATTTACAAATATTGAGGGTGTTACATTTCCCTCTCCTTACCAAATTTTCATCCTCAAAATTCATAGAATGTTTCCTCATAAAAAGATTTGGGTAGGTCTTCATCATAAGCTCCTTAGGATCCCATGTTGCCTCTTCGATTTTATGATTTTTCCAAAGTATCATTACGAGTTGAGTTGTGAAATTACTCAACACTTATTCTTTAGTGTCCATAATCCGGATACTCTCTTCATAGTAAGATAGGTCAGATTCCAATTCTATACCTTTCAAAGTGAGGACATGTGTTGGGTCTAAAATGTACTTTCTCAATAACAAGACATAGAACACATTGTGTACTTTAGACAGGAAAGGTGGAATAAGCAAATGATATTAAATAGCTATAATTTTCTCTAGGATTTCAAAATAACCAATGTACTAAGGTCTAAATTTTCCTTTCTTCCCAAATCTTATAACACCCTTCTATAGAGACACCTTCAAGAAAACATGATCTACTGCTTGAAATTCCAAATCATTCCTTTGATTATCAACATAGACATTTTTCCTACTTTGAGCTGCTTTATTATGGGTTTGAATAGTCTTTACCTTTGCTGTTGTTTCCTTCACAAGCTCCGATCCCACAATCATCCTTTCACTGACTTCATCCCAACATGTTGGTGTACGACATCTATTTCTATACAATGCTTCATATGGTGCCATTTTAATTATATAATGGAAACTATTATTGTAAGAAAACTCCACCAAAGGTAAATAATGACCCCACATACCTTGAAAATAAATTGAGCACGATCTCAATGTGTCTTATAAAGTTTGGATAGTTTTTTTTGATTACCCATCAGTTTGAGGGTGATAAGTAGTACTCAAATAAAGCATAGTATCCAAATATTTCTGAAGACTTTTCCATAATTTTGATGTAAATCAAGGATTTTGATCAGAAACTATTGAAAGAGGTTCTCCATTAAGTCTTACAAATTCACTGATATAGAGTTGTGTAAGGTGATCTATTGGAAAATTATACCTTATGGTGAGGAAATGTATAGATTTGGTAAGTCGATCCACAATTACCCATATTGCATCATTATTTTTTCGAGTTTTGGGTAATCTAGTGACAAAATCCATGGTTATTTCATCACATTTCCATGTAGGAATGGGTAGAGGTTGCATGACTCCTCTGGGATGTTTCCTTTCATCCTTCACCTATTGACATACTAAACATCTTGATACATAATCATAAAGTTCCCACTTCATGTTGTCCCACTGGAAATGTTCCTTCAAATCTATATACATTTTAGTACTACCAGAGTATATAGAGAAATTCGAGCTATGGGCGTCATCCAATAACTCCCATTTCATCTCAGGTATAGAGGGACCACATATCTTCTTCCTAAATTTTAGAATTCCATCTTCACACATGAATTAATCCAACTTCCCATTTTCACAACATTAATTTTCTTTTGAAGTTTCTCATCATTAGGCTGAGATCTTTTAATCCTTTCTAATAAATATGGTTGGGAAACCAATTGAAAAAGTAATGATGTTTCACCTTATTTGATAATTTCCACATCTATATTTACTAGATCTAAAAAAACAAGATCCCTTTCAATCCTCATTTTGTTTTGGGCTCCATGATCCTTCAAACTTAATGCATCTACCACATTATTTTCCTTCCCCAAGTGTTAGTGTATTGAAAAATCATAATCCTTGAGTATTTCAAGTCATATCATTTGCCTCATGTTGAGTTATTTCTGTGATAATATATATTTTAAATTATTTTGATTCATATATATCTCACACCTTTCTCCATAGATATAGTGTCTTCTTATCTTTAGAGAAAAGATTACAACTACTAACTCAAGATCATGAGTTGGATAGTTCTGTTCATGAATTTTTAACTACCTTGATGCATATTCAATAACTCTATCATTATGTATAAGGACACAACCAAGTACTTTATTTAATGCATCATTATAGATCACATATCTACCATTCCATAATGGTAAAGTTAGGATCAAATAATTCACTAATCTCCTCTTAAATTCTTCAAAACATTCCTCAAATTCTTTTTTCCACATGAACTTAACCCATTTACATATAAGCTTGGTCATTAGGTTGGCTAAATAGGTTAAGTTCTGAATGAAACACTGATAATAACCTGCTAAACCAATAAAACTACATACCTTAGTTATGTTCATTAGAGTAGTCCATTCTTGAACAACCTTTATCTTTGCAGGATCAATAGATATTCCATCCTTAGAGATAATGTCTCCAAGAAAGGAAACTAATTGAAGCCAAACTTCACACTTTCTAAACTTCCCATATAATTCATTTCTTATAAGAGTCTTCATAATAGTGCACAAGTGATTTTCATGATCTTATTAGCTTTTGTAGTATACCAAGATATCATCAATAAATACCACCTTAAAGTCATCAAGATATTCCTTGAAAACTCTATTTAATATATCCATGAAAACATAGGGTGCATTAGTCAGTCCAAATGTAATTACTGTAAACTCATAATGCCCATACCTAGTTCAAAATGATGTTTTGGGAATATCCCCCTTCTACACTTGCAACTAATGATATCCAAATCAAAGGTCAATATTCAAAAAATATTTGGCTCCATGAAGTTGATCAAATAAATCATCAATGCGAGGTAGGGGATACCTATTCTTTATTGTTATAGCATTGATCACCCTATAGTCAATGTACAACCTCATATATCCATATTTCTTTTTAACAAAAAGATTAGGATCTCCCTATAGAGAGACAAAAGGAAGAATAAATCATTTATCACTCAATTCCTATAGTTTTTATTCATTTATACTAATTACTCTACGACCATTCTATAGGAAGTCTTTGATATAGGCCTTGAACCAAGAATTAAATCAATAGAGAACTCTACTTCTTGCTTTGGAGGATGTCCAGGTAAATCCTATGAAAAACATCAATATATTCTTTCATAATAGGTACATCATCAATTTGAATATTCCTTTACTCAATAATAGATATTGAGTTCTTACCCTCTCTAATAATTTCATTTAGTATAGCTACTAGGGGTGGATCTAGATAAAAATTAGATGGTGATGTTTTTTATCTAAAGATAAGGTATTATAAATTGTTCTCAAAAATTGTAACCTCATTATTATTTCAATAGATTTCCACATCATAATTTGAAATCCAATCCATACTGAGAATTATATCAAAGTTGATCATGGGTATGATAATAAAATCAGCAGATAAAGTATGTTTATATTCCATAATGGGGACTGCCTGATACATCTTTGTTGCAATGATACTTCCCTTAGGAGTTTTGACTGACAAATCCCTTATTAAATCAAATTGTAAATATCTAATTTTATTATAAAACTGGGAATATATGAAATAATTCATTGATCCAATATCAAATAAATCATTGGCTATGTTTTTAGAGACAATTAAAGTACTTTCCACCACATCATTAGGAACTTTAATATCAGCAGTTGTGATCATATAAGCTTGGCTTTGCTCCCTCGGACTTCTTTGGGGAATGTTTCCTTGATTCCTAGGACAATCATTTTAATAATATCCCCTCTCCTTGAAATTGTAGGATTGAACATTGGTAGCTTCTTTCTTCCCCTTACAATCTTGGGATAGGTGGCCTTTTTCTACACACATATAACAAACACCCATACCCTTCATGAAAGTACCAGGGTGTCTCTTCCCATAATTATCACAGGGTGAAATGTCAAGTCTTCCTTTCTTCCCTATTTCCTTATTTCCTTTTCTAGAGTTTTCAGAAGCCCTCTTATTCTATTGCTTTCCCTTAAAATCACAAGACTTATAGAATTCCTTTTTTATCTTGATATCACATGAGACTATATCTTCACATGATGAGAAACTTTGGGAGACTAGATCCCTTCATAGTAATGGTTTTAAACCATCAATGAATCAATCAATCTTTCTCCTTAGATTATTTATATAGTTTTCGGCATGTATTACTAACCTTGTGATGTTATCTCCATACTTTTCTACATTCTCATCCTATTTCTTCATCAGATTCAGAAATTTTCTTTCCATATCTAATCACTATTTAGGAGGGAAGTATTTTCCAAGAAGATTTCATTAAAATCCCTATATTACATTTCTTCTATTTCTTCCTTCTCCATTGTGTTTTGAATTAAAGACCACCACTAATCTGTATCTCCCGATAGATGGTAAACCACCATGACAACCTTCTCTCTTTCATTACATCCCAAAGAAAAAATTATATTCTCTAATGAACTTATCCACTTCTCCGCTATGAATGTGTTTGTAGTTCTATTCAATGATAGAGGTTATTGTCACATAGAGCAGTCTAACATAGCTCATCCACGTTGTAGATCTAGATGCTTCATACAGGTAAGGTTACTGTTCTTAACCTGAGTTAGTTGTCCCAGTATAGTTATAATTTTCTTAGCACCAGTTGCAGAACTAGATACAACATCATTATCTTTCATTGGTGGGTAATCCCTACATAGGATACACACATTTATGTGGTTTCCATTCCTTCCACTAGGCACAATTTTTAAATAATGGAATACACTAGATAAGGATATGAATCATAATTTATAATCTCAACATAGAAAAATAATTAGCAAAATTGAAATCCTATACATAGATAATCTCATAATCATAAACATGGTTTCTTTGAGAAAAAATTTACATTTAAATCCTTCATAATGGCTTGTAAAGACAATGTGAATTATCCTAAGTGTATCCCCTAGGAGTGTCAAACCAGGTGCATATTAAGGCTCGTTATTGTGTACCGAGATACCTCTGTTCAAGCCCAAAACTTCTTTTTAGAGTTGTTACAACTAGGTACATATGTTCCAAAATCACACCCACTTAAAGTATCCAGACAAGGATGTATTTGAAAGAAATATCTACATAATCTATTCCTTACCAAAATTCTAGGATGATCTTGTATGTTTATCCTCAAATTCTATCTTAGGTTTTTCTTTCCTAATATATATTTTCTAAATATAGTTTCCAAGTTTTCTACTAAACTTCCTCTGATACCAACTGTAAAGACCCCGACCCTGATTTCCCGGAGCCAATGCATTATTTAATTAAATTGAAATGATTACAAGAAATTCATATCCTAAAGTAACATATAGTTCAGTATATTTGAAAAACTAGATACATATGTAAGTTCAACATTACAACTTGAATGGAAATAAAATATATAAATTCCTTTGACAACATCCATAACTCCTAGGTTATATCTACATGTCATTCATAATATACCTCTTCATGTCCTGGGAAAATTAAACACAATAAAGGGGTGAGATCAAATGCACAATAAGAGTAATAAATACAACATAAGATATCATAAAAATAAACATCAAGCATGGTGAATAACTAAAAATAGATGCCTTTAAAAATAAACTTAAACACATTATGGCAGGAATAAGAGATGAATAAATAATTATATAATAAAGAATACTCATGAGTATTCTACTAGTCGAATAACCACATGAAATTTCAGTTACTAGTTTCATAATGAGGGAATTTATAATTCTATATATCATAACCATATCGTCAAGGCCTCGTGCCAAGACTATAAATAACCATTTTGTTAAGGCCTCGTGCCAAGACTGTAGTTTGTCTCATGAGACCTACCAATGCATCGAGGGGTTATAACAGGCTTGAACCATCACTTACTAAGTACAATGAATTCCTCGTATGAATAGGGATAAAAATAAACAACATATACATTAATATTGAAACTGATGTATGAAATGTTAATAACTTTCCCCGAACATTATGAATAAACACTAACCATTTAGAGTGAATTGGTGACTGGTTTTAAGATAGAATATCCACAATAAAACTAATCATAAACCATTAAATTAAATATACTATATGATATCATAAAATATTAATCCCAATAATACATAATAATCAATAAGAGTGTTGAAATAGATGAAGGTACTCTTATAAAATCATCGAGTAATTCTTGAGATAAATACTCTTTTACTTTGAAAATAAGAGTTCTTTTAGAAAAAAATATTTGTATAAAACCAAAAGTGAAGTAAGATAGTATTTTCATAATAAAATGAGCGATTTTATAAAGATAGTAGTTTCTAAAAATATATTATAGAGTTCCCTTGAAAATAGGTAAAAATTTGAGAAATTCCCTTGAATTGGGCTTGTATTTCGAGAAAAATCTTTGAAAGATCCTTTTAAAACATATAAATACCCATAAATGAAAGTAGTATTATGGTTGGAACACATATATATAACATTCACATAGAATTTATGAGGAGTGAATATGAATAAATAATAATTTAATTGAGGTAAATAGAGAATAAGAGTAACCCAAATGAAAATGGAGGTTCGGGTAGAAAACTCTCACCTTATGTATGATGTTGTTCTTTAATTTATCTTAGTGTCTTGGATAAAAAAATTAAATTCACTAATTATTATTTCCATAACCTCTTCTTTATTTAATATATTTAGTATATTATTATTAAGTTCTTTCATGGCCTTCTTGATGGGTTTAAGAGGTTCAATTTTATTGTTTGAGATCATTTTCTTCCTTGGTATTCATGATCGGTTTACTTATATTCATGTAAGGATAAACATGTAAGCTGATAATGGTTGTCTAGAATAGAATTTGTATTTTATTTTTTAACATCTATAATATTACATGGTTATAAAATTCATCTGTTTATTGGGAGTGAAGATGAATCATTATATAAAACTTTAATGATAATTGTTTGGGTTAATTGGCGGTTTTTGATCACAATGAACTCATATAAATTAATTTATTGTGTACAAAAAGATTCCATAATATTAAATAATTTATAATAAATATATTATAGTATGGTTCAACCATAAATTTTTTTTCATGACCAGAATTGAAAATGGTAATAGAAATTGAAAAACCGTCATCCTTGAATGTGATAAATTAACACATCTTGGATGATGTTTTCATTTCTAGTATAAAAGAAGGGTAAAGAAGTGATGATGATGAATTATTCAATTATAATAAAGAAATTTAGGTAAATTTAAGGTACTAGAGTTATAATAAATTTTTTATTAAAGGATATGAGGAAATAAAAAAGAAAAGAAAGAAACTTGAAATTAAAGAAATGAAAAGAGGAATTTACCTCTTGAAGTTGTCTTCCTTGAGAGCCTCTTTAGGGAATAGGTATTAGTATTTTTATGAGACCAAGGGATGATGGAAATGGGGGTGGATATTAAGAGGATATTTGAGCTGAATTTATACAAGGCACAATGATTGAAAGGGGTGAAGAGAAGAGGGAGTGAGGGAGGTTTTTATAGTAGAGGAGAGGAGTGATTTTTGAATATCTTATTCATTATTTTATTATTTTGCTCAAGAGAAGAAATAGTATTGATTATTATGACCAAGAATAGTAATATATTCATGTGAGTTCATAATAATGGTTTCTTACATCATTCATGATGCAAGTAATAGTGTATTTAACCTATAATGTATATATATGGTAAATTACTGTATTTCACTATTCACTAAAATTCAAATATTTCAGAAAAATAAAAAAAATAATCATAAACATTTTTTGACATGTAGAATACAAAAAATGGACTCTATTATATCAAAATAATTTTCTAAATATGAGACATTTATTTTTTAATTAAAATCATTATTTACTCAAAAAATACAGTTCTAAAACCAAAACTAATTTTATAATACCCTAAAAAATTAACTAAGGTCTTATTAAATTATTATTAAATCATAGGATAACAAAATAGTTATTTAGGAACCCATTTTATGAAAATGAATTAAATTATTAATTTAAAATTATAATTAAATATTTATCACTCAAAAAAATATGAATATTTAATTAATAATTTATAAGATATTCTACTACATTTATAAGGTGACTAAATTATATTTATACATTCATGGGTGGTGTTACCATTAATAAGTGTCATATTACTATTTATAAGGGTACAATACTATTCATAAGGGTAAGTTACTCTTCACCAAAATTTAATTTGATTCTATTAGTCTCCAAATATCACCCTCAATGCAACTCTATATCTCAGTTTTTTAAAATTCAAATCACAGAAGTGAAAAAATTATGTTTATTGGCTAGGTTATTAAAAAGTGTTGTTTTTTAGAGACTCAGTGTTTCATGCATTCAATATTAAATTTATTTAAAAATACTTGGGGTGTTACAACTATTTTTATGGTTAGTATAGAACTTATAACCTTTAATTACATAACAATTATAATATAGTACATGTGTACTTGGTCATATGGCTATCCATCAAAGTAATTCTGAAATTGAATTCAAATTTTTAGTTGAGTGCTTAAAAATATGGTCTTTAATCCATCCTATTAAATATATATTATGTGTATTTTATATTCAACATTTATCCATTGATGGATTCAAATGCCTAAGAATTACTTTATGAGTGTTAACACATGGCGCAATGAAATAACCATATTTTAAATGTTTATTATGATATAAAATGATTTTTTATGTTTATTAATTGATTAATAATGCCAATATTTAATGAATTTTATGTTCTATGGAAGGATATAGATATTTTTCAAAAACTATATTAAATATGAAGAATTCAGGATAAAAAACATGTCCCATGATATCCCATAGGAAAAGGGTCAACTCTAGGGATTCAAACCAAAGAAACAAGCCAAAACAGAGAAAAAGATACTCGAAAACAATAATTTACACCATAAATAGTAATTTATGATGTCAAAATGAAATAATTCAAGGCATAAAGAAAAAGCGTAATGGATTTTTTTTGAGAAATGTCCCCATGTTTTATGGCATGATAGATATGTGTCATGCAATGATGCCCCATTTAAGTTTTTAGGATGTAAATTCTGTATGTAAACCTCACCATGGGTGTTGCCTTGATCATTTTACACTTTAAAAGCACTATTTATGATGTAAAAATAATGTATAGACTCATAAATGGCTATATATGACATAATTAATGTCAAACAATGCCTTAATGCTCCCAATATGACTCGAATCAACCTGTGACCCATGAATGACCCATTTATGGAGCCCAAGGATGTGATTGAGGCTTATAAATAAGAGGCCAAGAGGGATTAAAATAAAATCAACCTGTTAGATAGAATCTTCCACTATACTACTGTTAGGTTTCTTCTGTTTATTAGGTTTTCTTTTTTTTTTATTTTCAATTTCTTTTGAATGTAACTAATATTTATAATTGAATTAAATTTTCCCTTTTCTTCCCATTTTCATTATCTTTCTCTTTCACTCTCCCCTTCATCCACTATGATCTCTTACACTTTACAATAACAAATAATTGAATAGAGTCTTGGCCTTGGGGGAGGTTTCATAGTGTTCCCAAAATTCTTGTTTTTTAATTCTTGAAATGATTTAATTCAATTTGTGGTGAATGAGAGAGAAGTGCACAAGCAAATGAGCCTCAGCCCAGTTAGTGACTACTCCTTAAGTGCATCCAAGAGACTCGGGATCAAATCCAGGCAGAGGATAATTTCCGTGTTACTGTAGCAGTACTGTAGTAGGTACTATAGCAGGAACTGTGCAGAACTGTAGCAGGTACTGTAGTGGGAACTGTAGCAGGCACTGTTTGGCATTATAGAAGCCGGGAATATTCCCCCGTTTGGGCCTTCAGGACACCGATTTAGTCCTTGAGTCCTTTAAGGCCTTCGGGCCACCTCAAGGCCTTCGATCCACCTTAAGTGCAGATGCAAACCAGACAACCTACAAGGAACAAGCTTCAGAAGGAGGAGGATCAAGGAGCAAGGAGCTTTCACCATAGTAGAAGCTAAACGAATTGTAAGAATGAGAGGGTATGAAACCTGCCATTGGGACAAGCCTGTGCATGCACAGTAAATCCTAGCTGAACAGCCATGTGAAGGTGGAGAGCTGATTTCACGATGAAGATGCTGGGGAGGAGCAGTTCCAAGTAGTTAGTCTAGGTTGTATGTAATGTTTTAAGCCTATGGGAAATGAATTTCTCTAAGGCCTATGGGCCATATAATACTTACACCTACGGGCCTTGTAAGGGTTCCACCTCACCCCTTGAAAGGTGGATTATCAAAAATCAATAAAAAATGAAGGTCTTCGGGCCATTGTAGAGGGAAGTGCACAAGTGCGACAATCATCCACCATGACATGAATCTCGAATTAATTTTTGTTTTTTATAAAGGGGAAGGTAAATTTTGTTTGAAAAATAGATTTTTTAGGGATATTAAAAATCATTATCAAGTTAGGGAATAAAAATCCATGTATAGTAGGATGGATTTTAAAATTAAATTTAATCAATAATAAAGAATAATTAAGGAACCCGCATGACCAAACTATAAGGACCGAAACCATTCTTTCAAACCTGAATTCTATATGCATTTTAATTTTCATGTATGTTTTTGTTTTGACTTGAATTATTTTTGAAAATCCAAATTTTTTATTATTTTAATAAAATAATAAAAAAATAAGTACTTTAGATGAATTATAATTAGTAATTTATTGAATGTGAAGCTTCTCAAGTGAGAAGACCTTGGTCAGCCACTATGCTGCACTAAGAAAATAAATTAACTTTTATACCACCCTATAACCGACATGTAAAAACTTGCATCGTTTCTTATATATAATATTTCATTAATTAACTTTTTCTATTTACACATTATTATAAATAATTTTCATCATTTTATTTAAAAAATAATAATAAATTATAAACAAAATATTTTTTTCATTAATAATATGGGCAGTTTTGAAGCATCATGGAAAAATATTTTTTTAAAGAAAAAAATGAAAATTATTTACAAAAATATAAAAATAGAAAAAATAAAATAATTATAGCTTAACTACCCTTCAATTAAACTGGTTTTGAAATGCCTATCGTTGGGCGGAACAAAAACTAATTTATTTTCCTAGTGCAACACAATTAGTGACCAAAGACGTCTCACTTGAGGATCTTTCTAATAAATAAATATCTAATTCCAATTCACCTAAACTAATTCTTTTATTTTATTTTATTTAAACAATGAAATTTTTGGTTTTTGGGTTTTGGAAAAATAATGGAATGAAAAACTAAAACCCAAACCCAAATGCAAATGAAAATGTAAATAGAATGCAGGTAAGAGAGAAAGGTTTTGGTGCATAGGGTTTAGTTATAATGATTCCATAATAATTAATTATTATTGATTACATTTAATTTTAAAATATATCCCACAGTATATGGATTGTTATTCCCTCCCTTGAGTAAGATTTTAGCATGCTTAGGAAACCTCTTTTCCCCCCCAAATTTTACTTCCTCTTGGTATAATATTGTAATAAATTTGATATTCATGCCATGGTGGATGATTTATACACTCATTTAATTCCCTCTCATTCACAACAATTTAAATACAAACATATAAATAATTAAAACACTGAAATTTGGGGATTCCATGAAAAATACCCCAAGGCCAAGCCCTAGGTCACTCACTTGTCATCGCAAAGTGTAAGATATCACTTAAAAACATGGTAAGAGAGAAAGAGAAATATTAAGAAAGATATAAGAAAAGGGAAACTCTTAATTAAAATATGAATATGTGTTACATTCAATAAAAATTGAAAAAAATAAAGAAATGAAACTAAATAAATAGTAAAATCCTAATAGAAGTGCAACAACTGATTCTCTTCAACTAGTGAATTCTCTTTTAAACCCCCTTGAATCTTATTTATAGGACTCATTCACATACCTACTCTACAAAAATGGGTCATTAATGGGTATCGATATGATTCAGGTCATAATGGGATAATTAAAGAATCATTTGGCATTAATTACATAAAATTTGGTCATTTCTGAGCCCAACCATTAGTTCTATGTCATAAATAGTGCTTTTACAACATAAAATGATCGAGAAAACACCTAGGGAGTTGTTTATGAGTGGAATTTATGGACTAAAAAATTTGAGGGGGGCGTCATGGTGTGACACATGTGACCATTGGCTAGAAAGATTCTTTTCATTTAATCTTTGTCTTTATGCCTTTAATTCTTATTTTTTTACATCGTAAATTACTATTTATGATGTAAATGGGTGTTTTCCAACATATTTTGTTCCATTTTGTCATGTTTATTTTGTTTAAAGCCTATGAATTTTTCCTTTGTCACTGGGATGTTGCATGACATCATTTTCATCCCGATTTCTTTATATTTTTTATAGTTTTCAAACATTCTTTATATCCTTCCATAAAACATAAAAATCATTAAAAATTAATGTGATAAATCAATTAATAAACACAAAAATTTAATTTTATATCATAATAAATGTGTAAAATATGTCTCTTTCATGAAACCTCTAAACTGTTATGTAAAAAATAATGGTGAGCCTACTCATGCATTATAATAGTAATTATGACAACATCTATTTTGGAAATATCTTCACCCACAAGCCACCTATTCTGATGAGATTTTGGAAGATTAATGATTTTCACATCAAATAGGTAGTCGGTACAGAATTCAATGGCTTCCTCAATCATACATCATGATTTAATACAACCTTATGGTCGACTTTGATATTTGACACACCCTTTTAAAATCTTCAAATACCATTCAATTGGGGTATATCCATCTATAATGTATAGGATCACCTACCTGGATCTCTATATCCAAGTGAAAAATCAAGTAAACCATTATATAAAAGAATGATGGTGGGAATAACATCTCCAATTCATACAATATGAAAAAAATTTCTATTTCCATATTTATATTTTTTATTAGGTTTATAACTTTACTACATATACCAATAAAAAATGAAGTGATCCTAGTTAATATATGAAAAAAATTACTAGGAAAATGAAACATAAAGCTACCTGCATTAGATCTTGTATAAATAAGGCATTCATGTGATTTCAAGCCCTTTAACTTTAAATCAGTCAATGATATGATATTCTTGATATTTGATGAATATCCCTATGGAAGAATTACATCATTTATGAAGTTACAAAAGTGATATCACTCTTTCTTGGAAAGAGTGTAAGTAGCTGGAGGAAGAAATTTTTTTCTTTTACCCTTCACTGGCACAAAATATTCCTCTATCCCCATGTCAATCATGTCCAACCTAGAATTAATTCTCTCCTTTGTTTTGTTGGGTGCATTTAGTAACATTCCAATGAAACTATCACATACATTTTTTCTAACATGCATGAAATAAAGAAAATTTATAATGTACAAACAATTCCATTATGGTAATTCAAAAAAATGATCTTTTTTACAACTAGTTTTCCTAAGGTCTATCAAAGAATGTTTTCCAAAAGTGGTGTCCATAGATTTTATTTTCTCAAATAGTCGATCACCTATTATGGAAGATAGTGTTGTACCTTCTTCTAAATTCCCATCTAATGATTTTAACCTAGATTGGTATTAATTTCATTGGGGTAGAAATTTGTGATGTCCTAGAAACATAGTATTTGATGAATGTTTCAACCTAACTGAGTGCGTACCTTTTCACAAATGGGACACACTTGAGTTCCATTAATTTGATATATTAGGAAATTTACACAAGTAGGAAATTCATTTATCAACCTATATAGTATGGATCTTAATGTGAAATCTTAATTTTTTTAAGAATCATACAATAAAACACCTGAATTCCACATTAATTTCAAATAATTGATCAATGGATTCAAATAAACATCAATATCATTACCTGGTTGTTTTGGTCCTGATATAAGTAGAGAAAAAAAAATTTATTTTTATTTAATTTATATACATGGTAGTAATATACAATTTAAAAATATAACTATCCATGCATCGTGAGTACTTCATTGTAAACCAAAAGGATCTAGTCTATCCTTAAATAGCGCGAGATGATATTTTATTGGTTCGTTTCCAAATTCAAGATACTCATGATCATTTTTATTTCTATAAGGTGAGTATATTGGGTGATAAAGTTTCCCATCATGATATCTTATATCTACATGCCATATCAATTTCTATGAATTATCCTTACTTATATATAGGCACCTAAAGCTTGGAATGATTGGAAAGTACCATAAAAATTCTGAAGGAATTTATCCATCTTTCATGTATTGAGACACACCTTGCTTTGAGAATTTTTTAAGTGATTCATGGTCCTTATGAAATAATATAATTTCATTTGGATGTACATGTATCTTTTATAGATTATACCCATTGAACATAGAATTTGTTTAGAATCATATGTCTAGCATGTAAGATCATTATCTTCTAGTATCATCTCATTTAATATAGAAATTAGTTTAGTAAAGATGGTTTAATTCCATTCATTTACATATTTTACATTATATATCTATAGTATGGATGACTATGCAGTATATTTATTACAACTAGCATAGAAGGACATCTTTACATAAATATTTATCTTCTTAAATAGTTTTATACAATCCTATTGTTCATCTTCAACTATTATTATCATTTCTTCAATATATTCTTCATCATAATTCACACCCATAATCAAATCCTTGATGTGATCTTCATTATTTTTACACTTTTAATTATATCATAAGATCCATAAAACATAGTGTTATACTAGTCACTTTATACATTAGATTATTTCTTGTGACTAGTAAAATATTTACAACTTCAATCTATTCCATAATATATCAAGTGTTCTTATAACTCCACAAGACTAATTAGTCTTGAATTAAAATAATACAAACATAGACAATTGATTTGATAAGGGTCATATGCATGATCTTTTTCAATCTTAATGAACTCTTTAAACCCATCCTCACACTCTTTTTTCATAGGATTTTAATCCATATATATTTTTTATTAATATACATCCTATTTGATTCAATAATATTCATTTTTTTACAAATTAAAAAAATACACACAAAGTATGAGATTTGTTAAAAAAGGTACCTCTTGATGGTGATTTTTGGTTGATTGTTTTTTTTGAGAAGGTTTGATATTATTTATAATGTTTGGTTGTCAAAGGATACGAGAAGAGTTGGCATAAATTTCAGAACTTATCACACAGAGCATGAAGTCCAGAACTAATCACATGGAACATGAATGTCATAACTAATCATGGGGAGCATGAATGTTAAAACTGATCCCGTAGAGTGTGAATGTTATAACTGATCATATGAATCACTTGAAGACACTAAATGATTCTCAAAGGATCTCACATTGAGATTATATTAAGAAACTGAACAAACCACATGATTCTTAGTGGATCGTGTAGTGAGATCACATGAAGCGTATAAAGGAATAAAGTTATGTAATAATGAAGATATCTCATGATCATTTTTAATCATGTGACTGCGTGATTGTCATCGGATCACACAGTGAGATCATGTGATGTTTTAGAAGATAGTGTCACAAGCTACATGATTTTATTTTGGATCTCATGATTGGATTATATTAATCCCACATGTTTTTCAATTTCTCACATGCTTACAACATGAATCATGTGATCACACAAGGTGATCATATTAAGCGTTTAAGGATGATTATTAAAGCATTTGAATTTATGGATAACCATGATTTTTGGAGTTAAGGAAGTGTATTTATTCTTATAAATACCAACTAATCTATCCTTAAGAAGTAGAGAGGTTTTCTTATGTGGTTTTATCTGAAGTAAATTATTTCACATGAGTTGAATAAGGTCTTGAACCAGAATCAAATAATCCACATAATTAGAATAATGTCTCATAAAGGAGTCTCACAGAGATATCTCGTGAAGGAATTATAAAACATTAAGTATGAACAAGGTGTGTGTTCATAGTGAAAACCATTTATATCACACAAACCATGTAAATTTAAAAGGGTCTCATGCTAGATTCTTGTGATCCTCTTGAAAAAAAATGACTCATGAAGGGGTCTCATAAAGGGGTCTCACAGAGCGGTCTCATAAAGGGATTTTGTAGAAGGTTCTCATAGAGGGGTCTCATAGAGGGGTCTTGTGGAGGTGTTTTATGGAGGACTCTCATGGAGAGGTCTTATGAGGGAGTCTTGCGTAGGGATTACACACTATAAGAAGAAAATTATTACATAAAGGTGTTTGTCATCTATTTGAAGAAACAAGGGAATAAAGAGAAAAACAAGTGTGAATCAAATCAGATTTGATTGTCAAAATATTCTACTGGAGGAGCAGTTCATTCACTTTAATAGAGAGAGAACACTGTACTTTCAAATTGTGAATGGCTATAAACTTGGAGGGTCTATGAGTCTACTCAAAACCTTGTAACAATAGTGCGATTTAGTAAATTTGGTATATTGGCACAATGCCTTTGTATAATCCTTATATGCATCCAAGTGAAGGAAAACCATGTAAAATTGTTGTGTCATGTTCATTTATTAATTTCTATTTATTCTATGTTGTGATAAGGGGTGGAAAGATATTTTTGTTTATAAAATAAATAATATCCAATGAAATAATTATTTTAATCCATCATACCTTGATTCACCCCCCACTCTCAGGGTATTTAACCTAGTTGGGCTAACAATTTGTATAAAATAAAAGGGTTAAAGTCTTATTTTATCCCTTAGAAGAAGTTATGGGAGTTTTTAATCACAAAGGGATTTTGATATATGATTAAAAAAATTTTATTCTATGTAAAAATCAGATGCAACATTATTTATGATTTTTAGGTATAGATGTGTTTACAAAGAAATTTCATGGTATTTATTCTAGTATTGATAATAAAACTCTATTTTAATGTGACCTAATATAATTGAATGATTATTCCTGATTAATCTATGTCTTATGAGGAATATTATGTACCATAATCTATATGAGGTGATGTTATGTAATTAATTTCATGTCATATGGTAAAATCAACTAAATATCTAAAAAGGTTATTCAAAATTACAAGAAGCTAAATTTCATGTTCTATGGAAGAAATATGAGGACCTAATAATGCACCCCAGAGAGTCTACAGATTCATTCTTTAACTGGGTAAATGTTGCTGTGGAAGACATGCATGGTCTCGAAGAAATAATGAAATATATAAATATAATTAAATGAATTATGAGAAAACTTCCACCCTGGTTCAACGTGAATGTTTCTATACTAGAAAAAATGATCCAAAGGATTAGACATTAGATAGATTAAATAACACTGTTATTTAAAACTAGATGAGAAATGATGATAATGAGTCTATGAAAAAGGGAATTCTAAAGATGTGGAATTCAAATTCATGAAGAATATCAATATATAATATTGTTAGGAAGAGGATGTTATGGATGGGTTATGTCATTTATTACCTCAAAAATACAAAGGGGGAAAGGAAAGTTTTAAGGGAAACTTCCTTAAGCGTTCTTTCATTGTAGAAAGGTTGGAAACATTATAAGAAAGTGTCCCATAAATTTTCAAGATAATGATGAGTATAATTATGAAACTCCCAAGAATAAGTTGTTAGATAGTGTGAATTTTATGAATGATAATAAGAAAAATTTCTTCAGAAAGAATAATTTCCTTTCATAATAAAATGATTATTCTGAAGAATATGAGGCAGAAGAGATGGAAGATTATAAAGATCACGAACAAGATGTTTTGGTGGCGTTTTTGGGTAATTCTTAGTCAAGATAATAATGTGACAATTATGAAGGATAATTAAAATGAATAGTTGACCATTAGGTTGAATTAGAAGCTTCACATGAGGATATAGATGTTTGTAGACTTGAAATAAAGAAACCCAATAGGGTGGTTCAAGATTTCAAACTCTATATATAGTATTAAGAATATGAGAAGCCCATGTTGAAGGATGAAATTGAAAATATCTGATTCAAAAATCCAAATAACTCAGAGAAATTAATCAAGTTAAAAATAAAAGTTAAAGAAAAGAATCCGGTGATAGGAATTAGGAACGAAAAGTAAGGTGTCATAAGATTTGGAAATGATGAAGTCCTAAGGATTATTAACTCAAAAAAGATAATTTTAGAGGAAAATACAAGATATGTGAATATGTCTTGGTTGTTGAAGGTCTTATTCCCAATTTTCTAAGTGTTAGTCAACTATGTAACTTAGGACATGCCAAAAGATTTACTAAGAAGTTCTGTATCATAAAAGAAAAATATGGTGAATTTTCTTTCAAGGAATGTGTATGAAAGAGAATCAATATATTTTTATTGGAGAATAAAAAATTTTCTTTTTGTCCAAGGAAGAATAGAACAAGTTGTGGCATAAACATCATGGTTATATTATCTAAACTTCCTTGGATGATATCGTGAAATTTGATGTTGCCTTAGATATTTTTAATTTACCATGTGATCATACTCATACATGTGATTCTTGAAAAAAGGGAATTTTACTTGAAAGGTGTATAAGGAAAAAGACCAAAGGTTGGAAAGAGTGATTAAACTTGTGCATATTGATTTATTTGGACATATTTCACCAATATCTATTAATATAAAGAGATATAATATCATTTAAATTTACAATTTTAGTAGAATGGAATGGGTTTAAATTATCACCCCCACATTCAAGGTGTTTAGTTGCATAACACGTTTTTGGAATGAATTTGAGAAGATTCTAGATAAAAAATATGTATTTTTTTAATAGATAAGGCAATAGAGTTCATAAATATAAAATTGGAGTATTATATCAAGAAACATGGGATAAATAACCACATTTTAGTACTAACAACTCCATGAAAAAATGGAGTGGTTGAGAGAAAAAAATGGATTATCAACAACCTGTATAGAATGATGCTTATCAAGAAAGTAATTCTAAATAATTTTTAAAAGGAAGAATTGCTGACATCAGTCTACATTTCTAACAGAGCCTTATTGTTTCCAAAAGTATAGAGGACTCCATACAAGATTTGATATGGAAATAATCTAACATATAAGTACTTTCAAGTATTTAGATGTAAATGTTTCATTCTTAGTAAGGTAAAATATAGAAAGTATAAATCCTATGGAGATGAATGAATATTTCTTGGTAACCTAAGAAAAATAAAATAATATAAATTATTCAATAAGTGAATGGAAAAATTAATAGAGAGCAATGATTTCATTTTAGTGAAAATGAATGAAATCTTCATAAAATTGAATAAAAATCATAGGATGATATTGATGAAGTGGTGAGAAGCTCAATATGATTGAAAATAACTTATATAGAATTAGAAAAATATTCATATGATGAGAATAACAAACCTATATATAAACCAAAGAGTTGAGAAGAAATAAACATGCATAATATCATCAAGGATCAGACATGAGTATTATAGACAAGGAGGATTAAGATTCTATAGTAAGCATATTTCTTATCATCGGTAGTGAAAAAGTGTTTTAAATAATATTCAAGAGACTTGAATTAGGTTTAGGTGATGAATACAAAATTTAATTAAATTGAAAGGAATCAAATAGGGTAGATTATTTCATGACCAAAAGATAATAATTTGATCAGGATCAAAATGGATTTTCCATAACATGCATATTCTAGATAGTATAATAATTTAAGAAAAATCATGACTTGTGTATAAGGGATACCCCAAGATTTAGGGTATTTATGTTAATGAAACATTTTCACCCACTACAAGGTTGGATAAAATTCGGTTATTCTTGGCCATAGGAATGGAAAGTAAAATCAAGGTTTTCCACATGGATATAATGTTTGCATTTCTAAATGGGGTTCTAGAGGAAGAATTATATATTTAACATCCATATGGTTTTATCATTCATGAAGGTTAGAACTATTGTTCAGAGTGAGTAGCTCAAGAGGGGTGAATTGAGTTCTAAAAAAAAATCCGTTAAGATACAATTGAAAAATTAAATTCCCTAATTTATTAAAAACAACTAGTTAATCAAAATCATAGGAATATATAATTTTATTTTTCCAACATGGTCTCAAAGTAGGATTAATGATCGGTTAAAACAATCTGTGAAATAAAATTAACTTTTGAAAATAAATTACTTGATCAAACACTCTATATAAAACACATTTTTGATACTGATTTTAAAATAGATCTAGTTTTAAAACCATGAAATAAAAAAATAATAATACCACTCTACTGAATTAAGACAAGGGGTTCGATCTGAATATGACACTTAATCCACTCCACTTGGAAATCACCTACTAATAATAATTTTATTGAATAATAAACTTGATCCACAACTTGGATCAAGTTTTAAAAACAAAAACACACAAGTTTTCCAGAAAAAAAGCCTCTTCCACAGTCATATGGAGGATAAAAAACTATAAATTATATGTTGCCTCTTCTATAGTTTTTGTGTGTATAAAAATGAAGAATTTTGAGAAGGAGTTTCAATCACTCTTCTGTTTGGTACAATAGATAATGTGTAGAGATAAATAGATTATTACAACACTCAAATGAAATATAAGTTATAAATATATAGATAAAATTAATAGAGATATAAAAAACTAATGTTTCTTGATCATAGTAGATTCATATGTTTAGAGGTCCTAAAATATTTCTTTTTAAGGAGCTTGAACATGTTTCTCAAAATGTGCAGGAAAATAGAGCATAATGAAGGTCTAGAATGTCCTTCTATTTTTAGTACGTGTATGTCTAAAATTTATTCAGAATATGAAATTATATAATATCTATGAATTTGTCACTATTATGGGATATATTATATTCCATATGGATCCCACAATCCCACAAATGCATGGGGGGGGGGATTCTACATAATTTATACAAAAGTAGGCCCAATTAACCATTGGGGCATAAATCCTCATACTGAGGACAAAATTAGAAGGTCTAAATTCTTCTTCAATTCATCCATGGATTAGTTTAAGGATAATTATTCTTAAATCCATATAGGACTTTAAAAATTTAATTCCTTAAACTATCCATTTTAGGAATTAAATTTGAATAATTCTGGACAACAATGGTAGCATGATGGTGGTAGATATCTGAATGGTAGATATATTTTAGTGATATATGATCACTGGTGGTAGATCTATTCTAGAAGTATATCCACCCTACTGATAGATTAGTTTTGGTGGTAACTCATCTTGAGGGTATCATCAGTTAAGAGTAGCATAAGATGGTTGTAGAAGTCTTTAATAATAGATTTTTTAGTGGTAGAAATATCAGGGGTAGTTCTATCCATGGTAGATCTTAATTGGTATATATATAAATGGTATATATATTAGTAGTAGATATTTATAACTAATGCCATATCTATTGAACAAGTGTTATATCTTTTGGAACAAATGGTAGATCAACACTTTACCAGGTTTGTTCACAAAGTTACTTAGAAAATTATTTACTATCATAAAACATTTAACTTGTTAGAAACATAATAAACCTTATTTTTTGTCATTAAAATAAGGAGGTTCCAAAAATATAACCATTTTTTATGATCACAAATCATGGAATTTATAACCATTTATATAAAAAATACCTAAATAAGTATAGATGAATGTGATGAATATTCTGCTTAGCATGTCAAAGTATGGATGTGATAATTACCATCCTAAATGTCATTTAATATAATACCCCATTTTTAGATTTTAAAAAATATAAGGAAATAAAAATAAAATACAAGTAAAGATAGAACAATGAATAATAGTGAATATTCATTAGATATAACATTCAAAGATTACATTTCATAAAGTAATAAAAGGAAAAAATTACAATACCTATCAAAGACTAACCATAATATGAACCACTATCATCTCAATGGGTGGAGGGAACTACTAGGGGTTTTCCTTTTATAGTGAAAGGAGGAATAGAAGTGTAATATGAGTGTGTAAAAGTATCTTAAGGAAGATCTCTGATCACAACAGGCCAGAGATACCGAATGGCCTCAACCAGTGTCATGTCAAAAGGTTGAAACTAAGAAGAAAGGGGTAATAATGAAGGTGAAAAAGTGATAGAAGACATGGGTATAACTTCATGTTCCATTAATGTAGTCCCATATTCATAAAAAAAACTACTTCATCAAGTTAATCAAATCTATAATGATGTTTTAACCATGATCCATTGTTGTAAAGAAATCCTTCTTCTCCTCCATGAAAATCTAGAGCAAAGGGTCCAAAACCTTGAGTTGATTCACTTGCTATTTAGATTCCCTTGATAAATGAGGCATCCTCATATTCTCATAAAGAATATTAAAATTTGAATTGAGGTCATGCTTGGTATATATGATTCAAAGGTAGTATTTAATGTCTTTAGTGATAGTCTCTCTATCAATCCTATCTTCATTCAAGTGATCCCTAACTAGTTTATAAATATTCTCAGCATGTGACTATATCTACCAAATATATTCTTAGTGATATATAGAAATATTACCCAAGATATAAATAAACTCTTCTATGATAATAGATCAAATCTCATTAGTATCAACTAAAGGAGAAGAAGGTGGATCACTAAAAGTAAAAGCATCAATCGTAAGTAAAGACTCCAATCTCTCTATAAGTGATGTACAGACTTTATAAAAGCTTCCCATTATCTATTTCATGATGAATTTGAATTTTTCCATCTCATTATCCAATAATTTGTTCTAAATATAATGTTCTTTAATTTTCAAGATCATTTTAGGCTGGATGTGAGAGATCAATAACCCAAATATCCACCTAGTATCTGCTTCACTTGGCTTAGTTTCTCAAGTAGGAATGGATCTAATAATCCCACTAATATATAAAATAATACTCACTATAAAATAATCTAGATCATACTTAGTAACATAATAATAAGTTATAAGAGCTAAAGGTAGAGGTTATGAAATCCTCTCTTTTCTATGCAACACAACCTCAATATTTTCAGATTCAGCAGTAGGAACATTAGAGGGAAGGGCTTCTAACTAGCCAGTCTCATCTAACTATTCTTCATGACACCCCTTAGGATCTTTTTCATCAATAGGGATAAAAATTACACCATGATCAAGTGGACTTCCATGGTCGTTATCATCATCATATTCTAATTCAAATTCATAATACTCAATCCCTAACAAAGCAGCTCCTGAGGATTTCTCCCCCTTAACAGGTCCTCTCTCCTCATCTTTATCAGAACCAATATCTTTAACTATAATCTCAAAAAGCTACTGGATCCAATTTTCAAATTTCTAAAGCCCAATATTCTGAATCCATTTGATCATCTATAGAAAAAAATTCTTGTATAATAAAAATATGATGAGCATAGTCACTAAGAGAGTGATGTGGCTATACTCCCTCATCTACATCACCACCATCAGTACAATAAGATCCATTAGATCCATCAGAAACTTCAAATACTTCTCTTGATATCTCATAAGAACTCTCATATTTTTTCTCTCCCGATACCCCAGTATGCTTAGTTTCTTCACCGTAACTTAAAAAACCTTTTTTATAAGGAATATGAGGAGATGGAATAATAGGTTTATATGAAACAATTGGTATTTTATTCATATCAGGGTTATAACCTTACTCTATTGAAATATAAAATTCTTATTATCTAATTCTATCTTCCTCCTCTTATACTTCGTCATTAGAGGAATAAATAAAAACATCATCTGGCTCCAATCTAGGATCACCCATGTTTTTAGATCTAGAGGGATGATGCATAGGGTTGAAATTATTATATAATGTATCATTTTCATCAACCCATTTCCTCAAAAAGGTATTCCAATTTACTTATATTATTTTTCAGGTAAATTGGATTAATAAAAGACCATCACAAATTATTAAAACCTCTTCATATTCAGAGAAAAGATATTTGGATTCCAATATAGTCAAAATAAACATAAGGTAAATCAAGGGAATATATCTATATGAGGTCTTTATCATCTCCATCATGTGGACCATTGAATATTTTTACATGTTAATTTTATCTCTTCCTTTCATAAGAAATTGTGAAAAAACCTTCATACCTCATGGTGCTAAAATCCTCTTTCCTTGGACAAATCATGTGTAGGATAAATTTAAACAATAGTGGGAATTCCCAATAAAGTTATACAATAGCGAGCCTTCACATAACAAAATTATCAGTAAACTATATAAGTGTATCCTTTTATAGAAAAAAAGCATTATTACTTGTAATGGAACCTTGAAAATCATTATAATTACTTCTAGAAGGTAAACTGAGACATCTAGACCATTGTTTTGAAGAAAATTTCACTTATTTTCTATAAATCATACCTCTAATAACAAATTTATTCTCAATTAAATCATACTATGAAAACTAATAAACTGGGGAACTAACCTTGGATATAATGGCCAATCATTCCTTGAAAACCATTCTACACCATGAAACTAGTGACTTTCCCAAAAGGTGACATGTTACAGAGGTGCTTTTTCAATATAACTTACAACCACCAAAATATGTATCATAATAACTCCCTAAATCAAATTATTTTCCTCTAGGATAAATTTTTCCAAAATTAGTGGTATAATTGAGGTATTAAAAAATTCTTTTGATAGTAATTAAATGTGACTCTTTAGGATTAACTTGAAAATAGAAACAAATATATACACTAAAAATAATATCTAGTCGACTAGTAGTTAACTGTAGTAAAATTCCAATCATACCTCTATAATTGGTTTGGTCAACCAGTTTTACAATTTCATCAAGGTCTAGTTTATAGGTTGTACTCATGGGAGTATCACTTCTCTTTGTGTTATCCATACCAAACATTTTAAAAGATATTTGGTGTACTTACATTGATTTAAATTAATTCCATATATATTCTATTTAAAAAAAAATAATTTTAACTCACCCATCAAACTCATTTTAAACTCACTTTGTTTCGTTTATAAAAAAATAGTACATAAAGAATTTCTATAATGCCAAAAAATTATATCATCATCATAAATTTATACTACTAAAATATTATTTTAAAATATTTTTATACATAAAGTAGGGTCAGTTATGAATTTTAAAAAACCATTAGAAATCATAAATGAGATGAGCCTATAGTACCAATATCTAAGAGATTTTTTGAAACCCTATAAATATTTTGTTAATTTAAAAACATGATTGGGAAAATGATGATTTTGAAATCCAGGGGATGTTCCAAAAAAACATCTCATCTACATAACCATTTAAGAATGAAACCTTGACATCAATCTGATATAGTTTAAAATTTATATGTTCTGTATAGGAAAGAATTATTCTAATAGATTTAAGACTAAATACTGGTGTAAAGGTTTCCTCACAGTCAATACCCTATTATTGAATATATCATTGTAAAAATAATCAATATTTGTTTCTAACTATGGTCCCTGACTCATAAAGATTATTCATAAATTCACATTTAGTGCCAATGGTCATATTTTATTTAAGTATATCCACTAGTTCCCAAAATTTATTTCTTTCAAACTAATTGAGTTATTTTAACATTACCATTGCATATAATTTATCATTAATTGGATCAAGTATGTTCTTAGGTTCATTCTATGATAAGAAAGATTTATGTTCAACTCGATTTATAAGATAAGATCTAATTTGTGTTCCCCTATCTTGGATTACAACTACAAAATCTAAGGTCTGATATCTATGAGTTCTAACAGTTCTAGGAAAATAAAGGAATGATATTTCAATATCCTATATAGTTTTGGATTTAGGTAGTTCATCATAACTAGATGATTTTTTCTAGTTTTTTTAACAAAACTGTCATAAGTTTTGGATTTTATATTCAGATTAGACAGATAAAATTCAAGGTTGTCTAACGAAGTATTAAACTCATGTGGATCCATTTCATCAAATTTTCTATCTAAAAATTCATAAAAAATCTTTGTTATTTTATCAAATACCCTATATGACTTACTAATTGTATAATATCCAAGTAAAATTTCTTCATTACTCATGGAAGAAAATTTTTCAAGATTATCCTTTGTATTGCGAATAAAGACTTTGAAACCAAAAAATCCAAAGTAATTATACTTTGGTTTTCTTATATTCCATTATTAATATAGGTTTTTCATTAAAAGTAATCTTATAATAACTCTATTTATTATATAATAGGATGTATTCATAGCTTCTTCCAAAAAATAAATTGGTAAATCATACTCATTAAGCATGGTTTGGAAAATTTCTTAAAGGGTTCTATTTCTTCTTTCAACCACACCATTTCTCTATGGGGTTCTAGGAGAAAAATAGTTATTATTATAGATATTTTGTGATAATAATGATTAAAAATATTTATTTTAAAACTCATGTTCATGATTAATTCTTTAAGACTCAATTCTAAGTCCACTAAGATTTTTTATAGATTTAGCATACTTAGAAAAATATGTATATGATTCAATTTTTTGAGCTAGAAAGAATACCCAAGTGTATCTAGAAAATTCATATATTAGAAAATAAATATAGTTATTCCCATTTAAGATATAAACTCTAGAAGGTAAAAAAAATAAATGTTAACACACTCTAGGGGTTGAGAAGTTGAAACTTCTTTCTTTGATTTGAAAGGGATTTTTTGATGTTTCCATTTTTGACATGGGTTACATACATTATCATTTGAGAATTATAATTTATGAAGGTCCTTGAATAATCCTTTACTAGTAAGCTTTATAAGTGAATGAATGTTTCATTGGACTATTCTATTATGAAAATTCCAAGAATATTTGTGAAAGGCACTTAGAAATGATTTGTTTAGAAAATAAGTAATCCAAATTAATAACATATAAATTATCATTTCTCAAAGTAGTTGAAACTAATTCATTTTTAGAATTAAAAAATTTAAAGGCCTTACTTTCAAACATAACATGGAAACCATTGTCACTTAACTATGACATGCTAAGAAGATTATACTTTAATCCATCTATAAATAAAACTTTTAAAATTAAAACAATGTTAGAGTTACCAATTTCACCAAGTCTAATTATTTTTTCCTTGGAATTATCAACGAATGTGTGATGTCCACCATCAACATTGATTAGGTTCTTGAAACTTGAATAGTCCCCAGTTATATTTCTAGAGTAACAAATGTCTAGATACTATAAGTCCTTTTTAGATATTTTAATGTAGGCTTCCTACAAAATATATTTAAACGAAAAATAACTTTCGTACCCATATTTTTCTAAGTCCAAAGATGTTAGTAATAAGGAATTTTAGAATATATAATTGTTTAAACTATTTCTTATAGGAATATTTTAATAATTTTACAAATAAAACATTGTTAGGTTCATGAGAATATGAAGTATTCACTATAATTATAGAACTATAACTAGAAATAAATGTAGTATTATTTATCTTTCTCTATATATATTGGTATCCAATTCTCATCATATACTTAGGTGCATTTTTATTTACAAGAATCTAGGTTAAATCATTTATTCCATTTGTAAATTTCTTGATATCCTTTTTTAATTATTCATTTCATATTTTATCTTATTGTTTTCTTTTAGAAATTGAGAATTTTTATCCTTATTTATACTAATATTTTTTTTAAAATTAGTAGAGTAGGAATGATACTTATTTAAAATTTTATATTTATCTTTAAGTTCATTGAATGTTTCCTTAAAAATATTACAGTATTCAAGCATTTCTTTACTAGAATTGTTTTCTTCACTGTTGTGATTATCAGAAAGAATGGAATTAGAAATAGTATATGCAAAAAAACACTAGGTACCTCATATGTATTTTTCATAAAACACATATTTGATCTATCATGATTTTCCTCTCTAATTGAGTCAGTATCACTTGAAATGTATTCTGAATCAATCCAAGTTACTTTCATAGATTTCTTGTACCTCTTATCTCTATCCTCATATTTTTTCATGAATTTTAACTTTGGATAGTTGGATTTTATATGAACTTTTCTATTATATTCATATAATACTATTTAATTTATGATATAATCCTTTTCCATTATTTTCTCCACTTACATCGATTGTTATAATTTTCTATATAGTTTGGATTCTTAAATAATTTATTCATTTTTTTAAAATTTCTTGAATCCCCGATCTAAATAAGCCATTTCTTCATCACTTTCAGAAGATTATTCTTCATCACATGAGTTGTCTTCTTTAATATTTCCTTATTTTACTTTGAGTTAAAATTCTTGAGGGATATTAACATCCTCTTTGTTTCATCTTCATCTTCTCTATTCACTTTGAGTTCCTCTTCATATATCATTAGATTTTCGATGAGCTATTTAACATGTTATTTAATTATATTTAATGACTCTAAAATTAACACTAAAGTTCCTATCCATTTATCTATTAAACATATCAATAGGTTCATAACTTTATCTTTTTCACTAATTGGTTTCATGTGTGAATGAATCATGTTCACTATCTCATTTAACATGAGATAAAAATTATAAACTTATTCATTAGGTTTCATTTTAAAGGTATCATAGTTAATAGTATATTTATTGAATTTTATTTCTTCTACATTTGAAGTTCATTCATGAGAAACAACCAATGTATCTTAAATCTCAAAACTAACGGTATAGAAAGAAATTATATTAAACTCTTCATCTTCTAAAGTAAATTATAAAGTATTCACATCTTTAAAGTTATTGGTATATGATTCTTTAGTAGGATCACTCCCTTCATCTATAGTAGTTTTAGTTAGTTTATATTTATCTTCAATGATAGTTTAAATTTCAAAACCCGTACTTTCAATATGAATTTTAATTTAATCTTCCATTTAGCATAATTTATATCATTAAAATAAGGAATCATCTTAGTGGTAGTTCCCTATTGTCAATTATTATCCATAAATATATAAATTTAGAACAAAAAAAAATTCTTTAAACTAAAACTACATGACAATAAATGAATATTTTTAAAGCCTTTAACACTAAATCTTGGTCAGAGTGACTAACTCAAGATGAGGATGAATTGAGTTTTGAATAAAAATTTCTATTAAAATAAAATTTAAAACATAAATCCTCCAATTTGATAAAAACACCCAGTTAATCATGACTATAGAAATATATAACTTGATTTTTAAAATATGTTCTTAAAGTAAGATCAACACTTAGAAAAATATTTGAAATCAATTTAACTTTTGAAAATAAATTACTTGATGAAACACTTAATATAAAACATAGATTAATATTAACAATCATAATGATAGTTTTGATATTTATTGTAAATTAGATATAGTTTTAACACCATGAAATATTGAAAACAAAACTAATAAAACATAGAGGAATTAAAACAAGGGGTTTGATCACAAGCTTAGACTTAACCCCATCCACAAGGAAATCACCTTTTTCCAAGAAGTTTCTTAAAAAATAAAATCGATTCATAACTTGTATCAGGTTTTAAAAACAATAACAAACAAGTTTTTCTATGAAAAAAATACTCTTATACATTTGTACATTGCATTATAAAACAACTATAGGTCATATGTGACCTTTAACACAGTTTTTTGGGTACACAAATGAATAAATTTTAGAAAGAGTATCAAGAACTCTCTACTCTGTTATAGGAGATAATGTGTAAAAATAAATAGAGTAATGCAACACACATCTCGAATATAAAGAAAAAATAGAAATACAAAATTAATTGAGATATGAAAAATTAGGTTTCTTGAACCAAATAGCTTCAGATGTTCATAGTTCCTCAAATTTGTCTATGAAATGATCTCAAATAGGATTCTTAGAATGTGCAGAAAAACAGAGCAAAGTAAATGTATAAAAAGTATATATACCTTTAGTATAGCTATGACCTAAATTTATGCTGTGTATGAAAGTATGTAATCTTTTATGAATGTTCCACTTTTTTTGGATATATTCTATTACACATGGATCCCATAATCCCACACACACATCAGGGGGGGGGGGGTTATAGAATTTATATATTTGTAGGTCCAACTATCCATTGGGGCCTAAATCCTTATACTGATCATAAAATCAAGAAGGTATGAATTTGTATTCAATTCATCCATGGAGTTGTTTAAATATAATGATTCTTAAATCCACATAAGTCTATCTATATTTAATTACTTAAACTATCTGTAGGAGGAATTAAATTCGAATAAGTTTGTACAATAAGTCAACAAAATGGTGGAAGGTTTCTGAATGATATATCTATGTTTCTGAGGGGGTTCCCTATAACCAAATTAATTTTAATTTATTATAACCTATGTTAATTTTTTTTAATATTAATAAACTTCTTATCACATTATTATTATTATCCTATGTAACATAGTATGTGATAATTTCCTAAGAGTAGTTACTGTACTGAATGGTCATAGTAGTTCTTTACTATTATGAGAAACCAGAAGTGTCATGATAGTATTCTTAAATATATATTATATAGATAGATGCAATAATTTTGGGGACACAAATGATATAGAATATTAGGGGTGTATACTCATAAGACTTTGAAACACCTTCTCATGGTGTAATCCCTTTGGTAATATCCAGTGTAGGATATTATGAGAAGGAGGCCCGCTAGTAGGAAGTACACATTTATATGTGTCATTGGATGCTCCTTTTTGGGGATGTTTTTATTGATCCTTAGACTTTAATAATATTATTAATTAGTGTTTTAAATCACATTATTTGATGTATTAATTATAATTGTGATGACATAGGTTCATGGTGAGGTAGGATATATTGGGTGTGTAAGGAATAATATTTCATTAATGAATAATGAGAGAAAGGATTTGTCCCTTATGTTCTTTAACAAAATTTTATATCTTAGGCCCTTTCATGGAAATTATATAGACTAAATACATCCATTTACATGTTGTTCTATAGTTAAGTTTAATCTTCAAAAAGTAAATGAAATAGACATCGAGAACATTTGTTGATGGCACCAGTATGTAACTTGTTTTATTAGAGATATCATGATAAAGGGATTATATTACAGATTTGGAATTTTTATGATGTATTATTCTATTACAAAATTAATTTTTTTCTCTATTCGTGCCTTGGGGTGTTACTAAACACTAACCTTGGACTTTAGGCTTCCTCTCCTAATGCCACTCAGAAAGAGGCATAGAGGGTCACACATAAAGTGTATCCAGAATCTTAGTTAAATAATATATTATTATTTATTATTTAATAAGTTGAATAAATATTTTCCCACATGTGGTTCAATAATTTTTCATTTTTTCTTGATCACATATATATTCTATCACCAGTTATTCGGGAGAATATTATGCGAGAAGATTGTTTAATAAATATTTATTTTCTATTTAGTGAATATAATATTCATTTATTTATTAGTTAATAATGTAGTGATATTTATTTATTAAATAAAAAATAATTATTTAAATCCTGATAAATATTATGGAGGAATGTAAGACCATGTTTTATTGACTGGTGGGAAATAATATATATTCAAAAGTTTATCACATGTCAAGAAATAATAATAATGATGTTATTATTATAGGAATGGGGTTTTGTAGGGATTATAGAAATAATAAAGTTGAATATCTAATTATTATTTTGTAAACCAAACATTATATAAACCCAATTATATTATTTTGTTAAGATATACATTTCATTTGGGTTTTTCATAATGAGATCTGGAGAAAATCCTCTTAAATCCATAAAGATACCTCTCTAAGAATGCTGTTAAGAATGGAGAGTGATCCTCCTCCACCAACACTTTCATGTCATGATAGTTTGAAGAGAACCCTTACTCAAAGTACTTATCAAGAAATCAAAGGTGAAAAAAACAAGTGTTTTGATCTATTGTGCAAGCACCTGGAAATTCCTATGACGATGTTTAGAGGTTCATGGAATATGTGTGGATCACCACTGAAGGGAATCTATTATTGATTCCTATAATGAAATGATGGTATGATGTAGATAAATTTTTAGATCCATAAAAAAAGAAATAATTTCCCACAAAGTAATTCTCTAATTTCATAAATTAATTATAAATAATATGTGATGATCCTTCTCTTTGGTTCTGGAATTTATTCATTATCTATATTCATTGATTTATTTTTTTGATCATGACATTCATCATCATGTAAATCTCATATTACTCATCGATTATGAAAAAAATAAAACTTTCCCATTCCACATCTGACACTTCTACTATGCTTAGAACCTACAAGTTATATTAGAGTGGTCACATAATGATTTATAATTATTTAAAAATCATTGATTTATTTACGCATTTTTCATTAGTTTTCAATTTTAGTTTAATAAATATTTATTCTAAATTATTTTATCTACTTTATCCCTATTTTTTTCTCATAAATATAATCAAATAGATTAATTTTATGAATGAAATAAATTTAAATATCTTACCTAGAGGTACCTATGTTTATGGATGAATAAGACAATAATATATGTCATGTAACCCAGATCTACATGTTGTGTACTAGTGTTTAATACACCCTAAATTAATTCATAATTAATTCAATTTATGTGAATTTATTAGATGCATTGAATTTAATTATACATAACATGTTGAATATGCCAACCTAGAACATGGTTAGCGAGAGTGCATGTCGTGTAACTTCCATACAATACGTGTAGTCCTTTAGTCACAAACGTACTGTGTATCCTACATGATTGGTGACCATGTAACTCGGAGAACACATTCCATGTATCCCATATACACACTATATAATCTAATATTTTCAATGGTACTACTACATGTCGAGCCCCTAGATTTGTGCCACAGATAGACGGTGAAAAAAATACACACCATGTAATCTACAATATACATGCCGTGTACGTTTACCAAATTAATTATAATTAAAAATTAATTTATTTTATCACTAAAACCTTATAAAAATGTGTTATGTGTGTTCATTAAGTTGATAATAAACACTATGTGATGGGTTATATATATATATAAATATTTATAGTTAATTTTTTTATAATGTTCGGATCTACATATATTGTATAAGTCGTATTACAATTATGAATCTATGTGCATTGAAGCATAACATGCTACATAAATACCATGTGTTATGCGACTTCATTATGTTGATAGTACACACCATGAAATTATGTGATAAGTCATGTATTTAAAATGTGACAAAAGAAAACAGTATATTAGTATAATACACATTGGGTAGTTCGAACGAGTACTTTCCATGTTGCCTCCAAGGTATATTTTTTTTCACAGTTAATTTTAAATTATTTTATTTAATTTGTTTAAACTTATAATGGATGATATTATCATGAAAATTCAGATGATTACTTAGATAAAATAATTGATCAATCAAAGAAGATAATTAATTGATTTTAGTGCAAATTATCTTACATAATAATGTAGTTGGGGTTTTGATTAGTGGTAAGCACCCCATAATACTACATGAAAAATGGGGGTTCAAAACCCATTGGGAATAGGTACTGTAGTAGTACTGAATCAGTACGGTATTAACGGTGGTACTTTTTATCGGCATGTATTGTAGCGGCGACAAGGAACTATAGCGGCGGCAGTACTGTGCGGGTACTGTAGCTTCCAAGTTACTATTCACAGAATGGTAATTGGGCCACAAATTTGGGCCTACAGGCTATGTAATGGGATACAAGCCCACTGGGCTTTCGGGATATGTAATGGGTCTCCCTCTACCTAGTTAAAATAGGTCTTTTCTTTGCTTTATTAATAAAAATGAGGCTTCGTCCCCAACCTTTAAAAAAAATCTTACACAATAATGATTGTTATTGAATTATAATTTTATTAAATGAGTTATTTGTTTCATGCATGTGGATGATCATAAGACTAGACTATACCTTTATTTTTGGTTTCTTTTAATTTATTATTAAATTAAATAGTTTTATTTTATGTCATCTCACTTCTTATTATATTAGGGATTTCGTACCCATGGTTTCTTTTATATAAACCTCTTTACTAATCATGTAGTCCCCTCACCTATGTGTGAGTAAAATCATATGTAATTGATGGATATATCAAGATAGTAGAGTCCGATCAAGATTGGAGATGAGGCGAAACTAATCCAATAGAGATACATAGGTGGATATGTGTAAAGCTGCAACACAAACCCTAATTGATTCGAGGTGTTTTTTCACCTAGGTCGAAAATTAATTTATCAACTACTAGATAATATAACCATTAGTAAAAGCTCATGGTCATACAAATTTATTATATTATTTCTATCAAGTTTCATGGTTATTTAATTATAGATTTTTTCATGATAAAATGAATTAATGAATTAACAAGAATGAAATATAAAACTAAATTTTTTTGGATTATGCATAAATATTATCTAAGAGATGATTAATCAATTAAGTAAATCCACTTAATATAAAAAGGCATGTAATAAATATAATAATTTTAAATTTATGTATAAAAGATAAAATACCCCAATTATATATATGAAGTCAGTATAGCCTTTCACAAAATAGGTCTTTGCTTTGCTTTATTAATAAAAATGAGGCTTCGGACCCAACCTTTTTAAAAAATCTTACATAATAATGATTGTAATTGAATTATAATTTTATTAAATGCGTTATTTGTTGCATTCATATGGATGATCATAAGACTAGACCATACCTTTATTTGTGTTTTCTTTTAATTTATTATTAAATTAAATAGTTTTATTGTATGTCATCTCACTTCTTATTATATCAAGGATTTCGTACACATGGTTTCTTTTATATAAACCTCTTAAATAATAATGTAGTTCCCTCACCTACGTGTGAGTAAAAGCATATGTAATTGATGGAGATATCAAGATAGTAGAGGCATATCAAGATTGGAGATGAGGTGAAACTAATCCAATAGAGATACATAGGTGGATAGGTGTAAAGCTGCAATACAAACCCTAATTGGTTCGAGGTGTTTTTTCACCTAGGTCGAAAATTAATTTATCAACCACTAGATAAACTAAACATTAGTAAAAGATCATGGTCATACAAATTTATTATCTTATTTCTGTCAAGTTTCATGGTTATTTCATTATAGATTTTTTTTCGTGATAAAATGAATTAATGAATTTACCAGAATGAAATATAAAACTAATTTTTTTTTGGATTATGCATAAATATTATCTAAGAGATTATTAATCACTTAAGTAAATCCAATTAATATCAAAAGGCATATAATAAATACAATAATTTAAAATTTATGTATAAAATATAAAATCCCCCAATTATATATATGAAGTCAGTATAGCCTTTCACTACATAAGTTAAAATCGAACCATAGTTCAAAGTGTTTGACCAATTAAAGGTGGGGTGCTTTCAATTATCAGGGAATTATAAATTGATGTTTTGGGTTGAATTAAATTAGTTCACATCAAGGTTGAATGAAAAAGTAGGAAATGGTTTAACAAAGAGACAAAGGTTGAGGAAATCCATTTTAAAGATGTTTGGATTGGGGAGTCCACCCAATAGTTCAAGGAACTATGAGTTACTGAATTTGGAATTTTGAATGCCTACCTAAAACCCTTCAAATTGTTTGACTGTCCCTATTTGGGGTGATCAGAAAGGGAATATGGAACATTTCCACATAATTTCATAGCAACAAGATATTCTAAAGCCAAGGGTGAAGGCTATTGAGTTTTGATAAAATAATGAGAGATTAATAAATATAATATTTATTTATTTGTCTAGATTTTACCAGATAAAGTAATAAAAATATTCTCATCTTATTTGTAGAAACATCAATAAAATGACTTCAAACATATAAATATGATATATACTTTCTTATTATAACCTTATCACCGAAAAAAATTTACAAGAGTTGAAAAGGTGCTTACGTGATATCCTACACCATGAAAAGAAATTGTATATACTGGGAGAACCTATTGTTGATGTTCCTTGTAAAGAGGCTAGTGACGATGAGTTATCTATCTATGTAATTTTTTTGAATGATTCCTTATATGTTCAGTGTTTCATGATGTCATCCATGACCAATGAGAATTTAAATTAACATGAGGACATAGATTCGTATATCATGATGTCTATACTTTGAGAACTATATCAAGAGAAGGATATACAAGAGATATATGAGATCTACAATGTTATGTTTATAGGTAATATTAGATATTTGGCATGGGTTGGGCCTCATGTAGTCAAGTTTATTAAATATATTGAAATCCTAGAAATCTTAAGGATTAAATCCCATAATTATTTGTTCATAGATCTCATACTTTCATCACTGCCCAAGTCCTCTATTTTTATTATAAATTATAACATTAAAAATAATGATAAGTGTCTTTTGTAACTTCCTATTTTGATTCACCATGCACATAATGATATGGGTAATGAGAAACACACAATCATTATGTTGAATAATAAAAGGAAGAACTAGTAAAAAAGGTCCCAAGACTCATAAAAAGTATAAATCTCCAAAACATCATCCTTAAATGAAGAGGAATATCCAAAGGTAGGGAAAGTAAAACGAGGTATGACATTTTCCATATGGAAAACAAGGTCACTGGAAGAATAAATCCACCTAGAATCAAGGGGAGCCTAAATATTAATTTGTTATCAAGTGTAATCTTTCAATTTATAAAAATTGGGTATTAGATACAACTTGTGGTTCTAAAATTAGTATCCAAATGCTGGAACCAAGTATATTTTGAAATATTGTCATAGGAGAGGTGGATTTGTGCGATTCCAATGGTGTGAGGATGGATATTATATATATTAGAGACTACCACCTTTCATTGAAAACAATAATGATATTGGTTTTCAGAGATTTTTATTATATACCAATAATTAAAACGAACATAATTTCTTTTATCTTTCCAAGATACATATTTTTTTATGTTATAGTTTGGAAATAAAAAAAAATTCTTTTAAAAAGACAAAATATTTTATTGTATGACACATTTAAATAATGGTCTATATGTATTTAATTAAAAAACTTATTGGTAATAGACAATGAATCGTGTTCACATGACCCAAATAACACCTAGATGTGGAATCAATGTCTTGGTCATGGTAATGAGAATCATTTGAAAAAACTCTTTCAAGATGATTATTTAGAATCTTTTGAGATAAAACCACTTGAAAGTTTTCATGCATGTTTATAAGAAAAAATGGACACACCACCATTTGGTGGATGGGGTGAAAGGGCCATAGAGACTCTATTATTGGTACACACTGATGTTTGTCGACCATTTCTAGTTTAAGATAGAGGTGTTTATTCTTACTTTATAATTATTAATGATGACTTGAGTATATATTCATATGTTTACTCTATTTGGTATAATTATGAGACCTTTGAGGAATTCAAAGAACTCGAGATTGAAGTAGAGGATTAACATGGAAAGAAGATAAGGAGGGTCTGATTGTATCTAGGTGGTGAATATTTTAACCAAGAGTTTATCAACCTTTTATGAGAGTTTTGGATTATATCGCAACTCCCTCCACATTACACACCACAATGTAACGATGTTAGTAAAAGGAGGAACCATACATTTTTAGAAATGGTATGGTCGATGATGAGTCATGCATGTCTTCTATTATCCTTTTAGGGATATGCGATAAAAAATATAACATACACATTAAATATAGTAAAAAATAAATCATAAAATGGAACTCCATTCAAGTTATGTAGTGGAAAGAAACTCATTCTATCACTTACATGTGTATGAGATTTCAAGGAATTTTAAGGCCTTTTCAAGAAACAAACTAGCACCTCGGGGTATAAAGTGTATCTTTATAGGGTATTATAAGGAAACAAAGGGATGCCACATATACAACACATCATACAAGAAAGTGACTATCACAAAACAAGCCATATTTATTGAGAGTGATCACAACCTAAAAAAGGATAGTGGGAGAAAGATTTACTTTGACGATGTTGATGATCAAGATGCACTATGGTTGGTATAGAAACAAATTATATATGTCCCAATGGAATACATAGTTACTAAAACACAAGTAAATTCTAATAGATTTAGAGAGGTAATAAAACCACAGATATATGGTTTTATAGTATACAAAGATGGTGATTCAGTATTGTTTGACAATGATTAACCTCTATCTTATAAATAGGTAGTAGAGATCATAGAAGTTGTAAAGTGGAAAGAGGCCATGAATTTTGAAATGGATTCCATGTATTAGAAGAAATTTTGGGTTATGTTTAGTGAACCAATTGATGTAAAGAATATAGGGTAAAAATGGTTATTTAGGAGAAAAATGGACATGGAATGTAAGGTAAATACTTATAAAGAAATTTTAGTGGTTAAATGGTTTAAACTATTTCAAGGAATTGACTACGATGAAACCTTTTCAACAGTTTCCGTGTTAAATCAATCTGAATTATAATTGATATAGAAACTTACCGTGACTATGAAATTTGGTAGATGGATGTAAAAATATCTTTCCTTAATGGTAACATTCAAGAAGATGTCAACATGACATAACTAGTGGGGTTTGTGAATCCTGGTGATGAGGAAAAGATTTTTGAGTTGTAGTGATCCATTTATGGACTGAACAAAGCATCCAAGTAATGAAACATTAAATTTTATTGTTCTATAAAATAATTGGGTTTCATTAAGAATGAATGTAATCCATGTGTTTATAAGAGGTTTAGTGGGAATGCAATCATTATACAAGTAGTATATGTTGATGGCATATTACTTATTGGAAATGACATACTAGTCTTATAGTCTATTAGGGACTGGTTAAATAAGTGTTTCTCCATGAAGAAAATAGGTTAAGTAGTATATATTTTTATGATCAAGATCATTCATCATAGATCCAAGAGGTTTTATGGACTAAGTCAAAGTAAATATATTGAATATATACTAAAGAGATTTAGTATGGATAATCCAAGAGGGGATTTGTTCCAGTGGACATAGTTTATATCATTTTAATAAAATGTACCCTTATACACAATAAGGGGAAGAGATAATGAGTAATATCCCATATGCTTTAGTGATAGGATCAATCATGTATTCCATGTTATGTATTAGACTTGATGTTTCCTAGGCATTGAGCATGGTAGGTAGTTATCAAGCTGATCTAGGAGAACAATATTTGTATACTATTAAGGCTATCCTTAAGTATCTGAGCATAACTAATGATATATTCCTATTGTATGGAAGAGATGAGGATATAGTCATCATGGGTTACATTGACTCTAGTCTTCCAAGATATCGTAATTATATGAAGTCGCAATCAGGATATGTTTTCTGTCTCAATGGAGGAGTTATGAGCCATAAGAGTTCAAAGAGTCTAGTCTTTGCTGATTATATAGTGGATTATGAGTATATAGTGGATTCTAATGTATCCAATGAAGCCATTTTTATTCAAACAATTGTCCAAAATATTGATGTGGTACATATAATTAAAGACCCTATCACATTGTATTGTGATAATACTGCATCGGTGGATCTTGTAAAAGAGCAGAGGCCACAATGATGAATAACGAACACACTTTGAAAGTATCTCTTTTTGATGTATTTTTTAGAGGTTTTAAGTTTCATAATGTAGATTTAACATAATATAAAACATGGTGGACCCCTTGACTAAAGTTAGATCTAGAAAAAGCATGAGTATCACATGATAGTTACCGAACTAATAGTTTTTAACAATTGAATCTAGTGGAAGTGGGAGTCTTTTGGAGTTTTTTTGCTGGAACTAATTTTTATGTACTTAATGATAACCTTTATTTTTTTTAATATCAATAAACTCAGCATCACATCATGATTGTTCTTCTGGGTAATAGAGTATGTGAAAATGTCCTAAGAGTAACTATCGGATTGAAAGGTCATAGTAGTTCCTCGCTATGATGAGATCCCAGAAGTTCAAAAAAGTATTATTAAATATATTTTCTATAGCCAGATGAAATAATTTGAGGGAAAAAATGATATAGGGTAACATTGGTGGAGACTCATAGGACTTTGAGGCACCTTCTCAAGGTGTACACCCTTAGTAATATCTAGTGTAGGATATTATGAGAATAAGATCCACTAATAAGAGATCTATATTTATGTGTCATTGGATGTTCCTATCACCGTATGTGTGTATTAATTCTTATGATTTAATATTTTTATTAAAGAGTTTTATAATTCACACACTTTTATGTATTGAATAAAACTGTGATGATATAAGTTCACAGCGAGGTAGGATATGTTGGGTGCACCATGAGTAATATTTCATTAATGAATAATGTGATAAAGGATTTTTCCCTTATGTTCTTTAATAGAAGTTGATATCTCAATCCCTTTGATGGAAACTATAAAGCCTAAATAATTCCATGGCCATGGTTTTCTATAGGCAAGTTTGATATCTAAAAATTCAAATAAAGAGACATCAAGAACATAGGTTAATGGAATCATCATGCAACCTGATTGATTATAGATATCATAATAAAGGGACTACATTACATAGTAAGCATCCTTATGAGGTATCATTTCATTTCATTGTTAACTTATTTCTCTTTGGGTGCCTTGGCCTATTGTTAGATGTTAACCTCGGACTTTAGGCTGCTTTGCCTAATGCCATTGAGAAAGAGGCCTAGAGGGTTACACACTAAGTGTATCTAGAATATAAGTTAAATAATATATTATTTCTTATTATTTAACAAATTAAATAAATATTATTCTTGCACATAGTTTAATAATTATTCATGATTTCTTGATCACATATATTGTATCGCCAGTTATTCGAGAGAATATTATGTGATCAAAATATTTAATAAATATTTATTTTCTATTTAGTGAATATAATATTTATTTATTTATTTATTAATAATACAATGATATTTATTTATTAAATAAATAGTTATTATTCAAGATTTGATAAATATTATGATTGAATGGAGGTCTGAGTTTATTGGTCGGGTGAGAAATATTATATATTGAATATTATTTGAATAAATAATAATTAAGTCAATACACGAGTTTAGTGAATGTTAGGAAATATTATTATTATTATTATTATTATAGACATGAGGTTCTATAGGTATTACAAAAATAATAATGGCACTTGTACAATTATTATTTTCTATCCTTGGATTGATATAAAAGAAATTATATTATTTTCTTAAGATAAACAATTCATTTGTGTTTTTAATAAAGATATCCAGAGAGAATAATCTCATATACCTAGAGATCTCCCTCTCCAAGAATAATCCCATTAATCAAGAGAGATCCTCCTCCACCACCACCCTCAAGCCAAGAGAAGTCGGAGAGAACCCTTCCTCGAAGAAGTTCTTTGGGATATCAAAGGTGAATGAAACAAGTGTTAAGATCTACCTTTCTAGCACCTGGATATTCCTAAAACAATTTTTGGAGGTTTTTGGAACATAATTGGATCACTTCTAAAGGAAATTAATTCTTCATTGCTAAAATTCAATGATGGTATGACATAGAGACATTGTCAGATCAATCTATGAAGAAACAAGTTCTCATAAGGTAATTATTTAATTACTAAAATTAATTATAAATTATATGTGAGTATCCTACACTTTAGTTTCAATGTTTATCAATTTTCTATATTCATTGATTTGATTATGTTGATCATGGAATTCATCATCATGTAAATATCATATTAATCATCAATCATGAAAAAAATAAAAGTAGAGCATGCCCCATATGATACTTCTGTTGCGTTTGGAACCTATGTTATTCTAGTGGTAGATTCTCAATAGTGGTATATATATTCTAGAAGTAGATACTCTATGGAAGTAGACGAGCTATGGGGGAAGCTCATCATGGTGGTATCTTCTGTGAATGGTAGAATAAGATGGCGGTAACACAATCCATCAGTATATGTGTTGATGGTATATATATTTCGTGATAGATCTGTTTACTATAAATCATTCATTGATATATATTCATAGGTATATCTATCAGTGGTAGATCTTCAATGGTAGATTATACAATGGTAGATATTTATAATTGATGCAAGTAGACATGAAAAATGGGCCCACAGCCCACGGGATTTGTAGGTATAGGGCAGATATGGGGTGGGGTGGGCCTAAAAATTTTAAATGCAAAGGGCGTGGGCCAATGTGGGTTGAGCCCACATGGGTACGAGCAAAAGTGGGTTGAGCCCGCGTGGGTGCAGGCTGACCTGTAGGCCTAATTTAATTTTTTTTTGTACAATATATGATTCTTTGGCATTTTAGTTTTTTTTAAAAAACATGATTAAACCATGACATGTGATTTCTCACTGTAATGGTCATATAAATTCACCATTCATTTACATGTGAATTTTAAATAGGTCAATATTTTTTGTTTTAATATGATATTATTATATTTATATAGTAATTATTAACCATATTCACATTGTGTGTCATCATACCTATCAAAAAATGGAACTCATCTCTCCTGCACTTGGTTTCAATTCTAAAAGAGTTATTATAATTATAATATTTTTTTGGACCGATTTAATTTTGTTATTACTTAATTTTATTTTGTTATTAAGAAAACATGAAAGGATCTCATGAGAACCTAATATCCTCCTCTAAAACTAGTCATTTCTTGAAGTGTCATCATTCATTCATAGGTCTAGCCATTCGCATCACCACACAATCAACATCATCATTTTTTCACCCCTTATTGATCACTCACCTACTTTGCATTGCAACAGTTCACCACCACATCTGCGTCAGCACATAACACAATTAACCCATAGAAAAATGTTCCATCACATCTCTTAAAATTCAAGGTATTGTAAATTCATAATTCTCCCAACAACTAAAATTAAGCATGAGAAAAAAATACAATATTTAAATGAATATAAATAGTATTTTTTTAAAATGAGGGCAGGCCGTGGGAAACCCGTGGGCTTATGCAGGGTGGGGCGGGCTTGGATTTTTTTGTTCGCATTATATGTGGGATTTTGCAGACAAACCCACGTGGTTTCAAACCAGAGCGAGCGTGGACCACCCCACCCCGCCCCACCCGTTTAACATTACTAGATGTATGATATTTTAAACTAATGGTATATCTTGTTGAACTAATGGCAGATCGACACTTTACCAAGTTTTTTTACAAAGTTACTTAGAAAATCATTTACAATCATAAAGCATTGAACTTCTTAGAAACATAATAAACATAATTTTTGATCATTAAAATAAATAGGTGAAAACAAGAACAAAGTTATTTAGTTAAATAAGGCTTTATATGGGTTGAAGCAAGAACCAAGAGCATAGTATTCACAACTTGATCAATATTTTAAAAAACTCGGTTTCCAGAATGGTCGAGTTAATCATAATAATTATGTGAATAATGATATAAATCAAAGGATGAGGGTTCTAGTATATTTCTATGACATAATATTTGGTGGATCTAATAATGAATAGTGTAAATATTTTTTAGAATACATGAAAATATAGTTTTAAAGGCCAATGATTGGAGAGGTAACATTTTTACTTGGTTTATAGGTAACATAAGGAAGAAATGGATCATTTATATTTCAATAAAAATATTTCTAGAAGGTTTTGAGAATATTTATTCTAGAAAATTATAAAGATTTGAAGACTTTGGTTTCCATTCAGATGAAGTTATCAAAGGATGATGAAGGCAAAATAGTAAATATCAAAAAATATAAAGAGATCATTGACATTATGTTGTACTTAACATCGACATGACCTGATATTGTTTTTTCCACATATTGGGTAGTATAGTATCAAAGTAATCCTAAAGAAATATACTAAGTTATAATAAAATTATTGCTTCAATATATCAAAGGTGTGATGTATTTTGGTTCACTATAAAATTAAAAACATTAGCAAGATTTATTGGGTTTTATAAATACATATTAGGCCGGTTTAGAGGATTATTAAAAGTCAATATTAGGTGGTGCATTATATCTTGGTGGACTGTTTATTTCTTAGCTAATCAAGAGAAAAGATTTAATTTCACTGAGCATCAGAAAATCTGAATACATTGTGGCTACCCAAAGTTTCACATAGTTACTGTGGATGAAACAACCACTTGAAGATATTGGAGTTGAACTGAAGTCTACGATTGGAATCCATTTTGATAATTCAAGTGTTATAAATATTAAAAAAATACATTCCATCACTGAAGGAAAAATAACATTGAATTTAAATATCACATTATTAAGGAGAAATTGGATCATGGCCTTGTGATGTTGGAGTATGTACCTACTAAACTGCATATTGCCAAAATCCTAATTAAGGCCCTACCCAAAGAAGCATTTGAATGACATCGACTTCCAGTTAGAGTTCAGTCAACTCACCACACTTGAATACTATGGATACGAGTTCCTCTATCTCTAAGGTATAGTGTGTTTCCCTATGTACTGATATGTTTTCTTTAAAATGTTGCAGACCACAAAGGAGTGACATTTGGGTTCATTGAAAAAGGGGCAGGAAGTCTCTTAATCAAGATAAGGGGATAATTTGATAGGGGGCGCAACTAAAATAGGGTAGTTTTAAATATTATGATACTAAAACTATTCTTTCAATCAATAATAATCATTAAAAAGAGTGTAATTTGGGTTCATGATGTGAGTAGTTATCATGTGATGGTTATGAAGTGATCTCAAGGGATGAGCTTATTATATCTTTTGGTGGTGAGAAGGTTCACAATGTAAGTCTTGAGAATGAAGTTATTAATCAATTAAAATTGCACAATAGTCTTGCTTATCATGTTGAGAATGAATCATGTGGGATTATAGTACCTATTAAGGATGTCATTGATCACTATTTGGATTTTCATAAGGAAAATGGTTTCCATGTTCTTGACTTGTTAAAAAGTTGGTTCTTTAAGTTTATAAGTGTTTTCAAAAAACCATAGGGAGAGATTATTAGAAAAAATACCTCTTGATGGAAATTTTGGGTTGATTGTGTTTTTTTACAAGGTTTGATTTTTTTGAAGAAGGACAATTGTCAAAGGGGGTGTGAAGAGTTTTTGTGAATGTAAGAACTGATCACATGGAGCGTGAATTCCCGAATTGATCATGTAGAGCAGAAATGTCATAACTGATCATGAAATTCACTTTAGGAAATTTTATTATTGTTAGTGGATCTTACATTTAGATCATGGAATTAAACTAAATACACTGTAGTATTCTTAGTGGATCACGCAGTGATATTACATAAAGCACATGAAGGAGAAAGGTAGGAAATGGTGGAGATATCTCATGGTCATTTGAAATCACAAGACTATATTATTTTCATCAGATCACATGAAGAGATCAGGAAAATCACTTGAATATAGTGACATTAGCTGTATGTTTTTTTGGGATATTTTTAAGGGATTATGAAAATCCCTCATGATTTTCAATTGATTATGTGACGGGATCATGTGGCACACTTGTGATGTGAAGTAGGTGATCATGCTAAGAGATCACGTGAAGCATGTAAGGATGGTTGTTAAAGTAGTTGAATGGATAGATAACCACGATTTTTGGAGTTAAGGTGATGGATTTATACTGATAAATACCGCCTAATCAATCCTTAATAAGTGAAGATGTTTTCTTAAGTGGTTTGATCTAAAGTAAAGTATTTTTCATAGGTTGAAGAAGATATTTCACTGGAATCATGCCATCCACATAACGAGAAGAAGGTCTCATGAAGGATTATTGTAAAGATATATCGTAAAGGAATCATGTGAAGTGAAGTATGTACAAGTTTTGTAGGCATATTCATACCCATGGATATCAAATTAACTATGTAACCTTAAAAGGGTCTCACTTAAAAGTCATGTGATCTGCATGAAAAGAAGGACTCCCGAAAGGATCTCTTGAAGGGTCTCACAGAGGGGACTTACAAAGGGATCCCATAGAGGGGTCTCATGGAAGAGTCTCTCATAGAGGACTCATGAAGTAGTATTGGGAATGGGTTACACACTCCATAAATAAAAGTCTTTTGAAAAGGTATTTTTCCTCACTTTGATGAAACAAGAGCATAAAGAAACACACAAGTGTGAATTGACTCAAAATTGATTATCATAAGATTATAATGGAGGACTAGGGCATTCACTTCAATAGGGAGAGATATAGTAGTGAGATTTAAAATTGTGAATGGTTGTAAACCAGAAGGTACAATGAGTCTGCTCTAAACTTTATAACAGTATTGCACCTTAATGGATTTGGTATATCAACACATTTCCTTTATATACTCCTTAGATGTAGCTTAGTGGTTATGAACCAAGTAAAATTGTTTTATACTTGTCATAATTTAATTATAATTTATTTTTTTCTACAAGAAGGATAGAGATGATATTTTTGTTTAATAGAAAATCAAGATCTAAGAAAATAATTGTTTTAATCTATCATACCTTGATTCAAACCCCCACACCTCTTAGGGTATTTCAGCTTGTTGGGATAAAAAATATTAGAATCATAAAAGGGTATTATTTTTATATACACACATATAGTCATCATATTTGATATAAATTGTCATTACATCAACAACTTGTTGGAACTTGTTGTTTTCCTCTTTAATAGATTATAATCTTAATTAAATAGTAATTATCATACTGGACTAATAATATTGAATTAATCTCAACATTTTAATTTTACTAATGATTATTCCTAACAACTCATCATTTTATACAAGGGTAACAACAAAAATAAACAAGTTGTGGTGGTTGAATAGTTATACGCTCCCCAAAAGAGGGAATAAGTATGGGAAAATTCTTAAAGAATAATTTAAACTACATAAAGCTATTGTTCTAACATAATGATATCTAAATGTTTCATATTGAGATTGTTTTTTAGTATTTTAAATCATTAAGGGAGGGAATGTATGATATTCATAATGTTACAAATAATCTAATTAAATTTTCATCTGGTAAAAAACACAGAGATCAACAATGTCCACTAAAAAAATTTCTAATGGTTATCAGATATGATGAAACCAAGAAGGATAATGATGTTTGGGGTGAAAAAACATAAAACATTATATGTGTTTAATAGTTAATTTATATCTAGATAATCAATTTTTGATGAATATAACCATCAGAATAAAACTTTGAAAACTATAATTATAAAAAATTTCCACTAGACACTACATGATGTCACATTAGTCAAGTATACAACACCAATTGGATTAAAAAAACTATGTACTTAATTTGTGATGAATTATACACTAAAATATTATTGGTTTCAACATTCATGGATAAAATCATCATTTTTTGATGGATCATTGAATTATAAGAAAATTTGTCTGGGTAGTAGACTTCCATAAGTTATGATAATAATATTCAGATAAAATTATTTTTAAAATATTTTCAATCAGGAAATAGCATGATCAAAAAATTTGTATCAAAACCCTTAAGGATGAAATTTATAAAGAAAAAACAAAAGACATCCACTATCGTACTATAATAATTAAAAACACTCAAATATGAGTATCTAAACTCTTTTGAAATCATGAAAAAACAAATAACCATGAAGGAATTAGCTACATAAAACCCAGGTAATCAAAAACCTCATGGTATTGATCTTTTAGGCTAGTTCAAGACACTACGATAGGGGGATAGGGGTAGTATAGTACATGGGGAATGAAGAAATAAAAATGGTAAAATAATGAAAGATAAAATAAAGAGGAGTATAAAGAATAACATACTTTATGTTTTGAGAGGTTCAATTCATCTGAGAAGTTCAAGGGGGAATGGTGGGAGACAATTCATTATAAAAGATCATGAAAAATGTGAAGGATTTGGGTTCTGTTATGGTTGAATTTATAAGATCGAAAAGAGTTTTATCAGTGATTTCCAAAACATGCTGAAAACATGGGTTTTATAATTTCTAAAATAATAAGTGTGGATAAAACATATCTTTATCTGTGGTGAAATTTTATTGATGATAAATATGGTTTTTATAAGTTTTTCTTATTTATTGCTGATAAAACCTATATTTATCATTAATTTTTTAATCAATGATAAAAATAGTTAAAAATTAAATATAAAAAATTAAATGAATAAATATTAAAAATGAATACCGAGAACAAAACAGACCATGGATTAAAATCCATGGTCCTAGAAAATTTATTATAAAAAGAGTGAGTACACATGAAAGAAGAGCAGGGGTTACAAAGCTAAATATTGGAACAAAAAATACCACGGAAGACAATAGATTGATCAATAGTCACCTTCTTTTATTTTTCACACCCCTTACTTGGGAGCTTCCCCAACCTCTCAGGTGTATGACTCTCTTCCAATACTTTGGATCTTTCTAAGTGTCATCCTTATCATCCATTCCTAATGAATCCTCCTTCTAATGAGACTTAATTCCTATGGTAAAATCATTCATTAATATCAAAATATATCCATCTTTATTTAATTAATTACCCTTGAAATCAAATATTCTCCTTTCTAAGACATTCTCAATGCCTGTGGATTTTCCTTCAACTCAAAACATCCATGTACATTGCCAAATTCCTCATGAAATTCCTCCTTTCTATTAGATCTATTTACAATATTAGGAAATGAATGTTTTTTTATATTGGGACCAGATACTGGTGAGGCATCGATACCCTCCTTGGATGATGTCTTCCCTTACATTCCACAAATCACTAGAATTCTCACTACATCTGTAAGACCAGCCTGCTCTTATTCATATGTTTTTATAATCTACTCACGTGAGGTCTATCCAAGAACTGGTGGAGGAGCCTAGAATTTCCTAAAAGTGACCAGCTGAAAACCATCTTCATCCATAGGTATAAGTACCCCTTGAATTGAGGTGGAAGATAAATCAGAAATAGGATATCAAGTAACCTCTTTACAAGATGAAGTAAGAGTTTGAGTATCTAGAATAGTAGGTTCAACCATGGAAGGAGAGCACTCTTTCTCCCTCTTGGCCACATGCTTCCCAGCTTCAATTATGTTAATAATTTTTTCTACACTCTTAAGGGATCATATTGATTTATAATAATTATATGATGTAAACATATTGTTCTTAAATTTCCTAAGGAAAGAGGAAATAAAATTCTTTTCTTGATTAATCTACATATATGTAGTGTCCAGTATAGATTGTTCATGGTCCAAATCATAATGGGTATCCCATCAACAATCTAATTATTCCTTATCAGCATAATTATCCCATGAATTAGGATAATCCTAGATTATTATAGGACTCAATTTCTATCTATAAACAACTAACCTTTAAAAACCATCTTCTAAACATTGAGCTCTACAGTCCTTTATAGAAGCAGAATAACCAACAAGAGTCTCACCACTCTAAGGTTCATGGCGCTTCACCAAGACCAAATGTTACCTCAAAATAATAGAATATGATCCATTAACATCATTTCTGGTCATTTGACCCTCTAAAATAGATGTCCTAGGAGTTCAAGTCTTTTATTTCTCAAACTCCTTGAGCTTAGAATAAGCTACTTTCATTCCCATCGGTTTTCTTCATTATTTTTCAAAGTGTCCTCACTGACCACAATTCATACATTTCATGATTCTTCGACAAGTATCTCTATGATTCCCAACTTAATTACTCTCCTAAAAAAGGTGAGTAACCTTCTCATACTCCAATCTAAGATTAATTGATCATAATCACAAATAGAGAGAATTACTTTGTAAATGTGAGTTCCACTGACTTCTATTTCATCCAAGATTTTGGCATAGTGACCAAATCATACCATTTCAGTCTCCCTATCAAGGTGGATGGGTACAACTATTGATGTTTCAATATCATAAATTATTTTTAGGTTCCATAATATCTATTTGAGACCATATAGATTAATTGAGACCTGTAAAAATGTGTCCTTGATAGTATCCAGTTTAAAATCATACGACCACTCATGAAAGTAGAACAATGGCCCCCCACGCTCACCTGGGGTGGTAAGGGTGGGGAGGGGTTTGGAATGTGTTCATGGGGTTAAGTCCCCGGTACAATGGTTTAATTTTATTTTCCTTCTTTTCATTGTGTGTAGCTTTCGCGGCTGTACCCAATTTCAAAAAAAACACAGATTAATCCAAACTTCAAAAATAGAAATCCAAGTCCCCAAGACTTTTGTTAGAGATCCTCACAGGGAAATAGACTTCCAATGATTGAGTTCTTACACATTTTCAATCCTTTAGAGACCACATTAGAATTCACCACAATGTGAACCATAGATCCCTTATTGAAAATAATTTTAATGATTTAATATCTATAGGAAGATAAGGGACATGAAACATATTGTAAAAATATTAAAAAATGAACTAGTGTTATTAATTATATATTATATAATGTTATTGGGGGTACAATTACATTCAAACACACACACACCACACACACACATGCTTGAAAGGCAAGTCATTGGCCCCTATGGGATAACCCACCCAACCATCCGCTTTTATTACATTATATATTTATGGACTGAAGGCCCATAGGGAATGAATCCCATTTCATGGTCCATAGGCCCACCATTGGATGACCCAAAGACCCTTCTTGCATCATTCCTACATCGCCACCTACATGTCATGCTTGAATCACTGCCACCTTGATGGATTTATGGCCCAATGACCCAAAATCCCATTCGGGATAAATAGTACTACTACTAAAGTACCTCGTTACAGTACCCGAACTGCTACAGTTCTGCAACACTGCACTATGCCTACTACAATACTGCTATAGTACCAGCGGAAATTCACTCCCACTTAGATTTGAACCCGAGTCTGATGAAGTATTACATGGAGCTTTTATCACATGGGTAATCCCCCAAATACTTATTAATTATATTAAAAATGGATAAATTTATAAAAATATTGAACATATAGATAAATTAATTATTTAATTTTAATAAAGATTAAAAATGGTAGAACTAAATAAATAATTTTTTTAAATATTATTCATATAAATTAGGAACATATTGAAAATATTAAAACATTATAAATAAAAATGTATAAATAAATATTATAAATTGATTAAATTCAAAAAAAATATAAAAATTATTAAATATTAAAAATGAATAAATATTATTAACTGAATTAATATTAAAAATGAATGAAAAAAATTAATAGATAACAAAAGTATTTTAAAAAATTAATTCATAAAATTAATTTTATGAATTGTAAAGACATATAAAAATAAATAAAATATTTAATGTGTGTTTAAGTAAATTAATTATATAAATTTCAAACATTTCAAAAACATTACAACTTAATTAATAAAATTGAATAAACATTAATCATTTAATTAAAAACATATTAATAATATTAATACTTTGTAAAGGGGAAGGGATGTTTGTGCTGGAACCATGGATGTGTCAATTCAGGCTGTAGCACCACCTCCTAATGTGGATGTTCAACAACCTAAAAAACTATCTACATGCACACAGGATGATGACTAATATGTACTGGAATTTATTCCTCATACTAATATAGGTGCCCATACCTCTGATGAGGATCTAATGGATGATCATTCTATTAATGAATATTTTGTTCAAGAGATGGTTGATCATCCATTAAAGTAGGAGTAGAGGGTTCAAAAAGGATACATAAAAGAAAAAAATAAGATTCATAAATATATCTCTCTTCTATAAAATCCTCTAAAAGGAAACAATATTGAGACAATCCTTGTAGATTATTTAGTTCAGATAAGAATAATAGATTATCAAACCGTACATGTTTCTACTAATCATGCACATGTGGCTATGCAAGGGTTAAAAGGGAAAAAAATTAGTGGATAAAGAGGGATTATAAATGGTTATCCATTGGAAATACAAAATATATGATCCACAATTTTAGATTTCACATTTTTCATATTCTTCAATTCAAATTTTGTATAGAAATAACAGGACTAATGATGATCTTAAGAGTGTGGAGTAGTCTTATCTAACCCATTTTTCTTATTTAATGAAAAATTCATAGGTCGCTTTTGGCAAGGCCTCACATGAGGAATGTGTTTTTCTCATGGGAAATTTTTTTTGTATCATACCTCCAGTGGTTCAGGAAGGTGAAAGACCCATTGCATGCCTCAATAAAGAGGTACTAGAATGATACTTTTCATAACTTGAAGTTTCATTTTCTATGATGGAGTTGAATGTTTTTAGTTTCAATGGATATGTAGTAGTGAAAAATTTGTTATCTATAAAAATTTAATATGGACTCCAAGTTAGTCCTAAAATAGACTTAGGGATTTATCTTGTAAATTTAGGATCTGCTCCACTCCTGGGGTCTCATCTGAGTCGTCATCATATGAAGAATGTAAGGCACCACAAAGGGTCAAGACATGGAAGAGAGGTTGACATTAATAGGGAAAAGAAAGATATATTATAAATATTGGGGATAGAATGAAGTGAAGGGAATGAATTTTTATTAGGATTCTTCTACTTTGATGTGGGCATCTTATGAATTGTTTGACTTTCCTCTTTCATCCCTTGTATTCTTTTAATTTATGAATAAATTTTGGCATCATGGGTTTTTACCCATGGCCGAACAGTTTGAGTAAAAACTTATAAATAACAACCAAAATTGAATTTATTACAAAAATATTAAAGAATATATATTAAAAATGAATGAATATTAAAAATTAATAAATTATAGTTAATACTAAAAATAGATAAATATTAAAAATTAATAAATAATCTTAAATCAATAAACATACATACACATACACACATACATATACGTACATACACACACACACACACCAACACATACACTTATACATACACATGCACATACACATACACATACACATACATATAAACATACACATACATACACATACACATAGAAAGATACACATACACATACACATATATGTATATATACAGATACACAAACATACAATTACATACACGTTCATGCACACACATAAACATAAATATGCATACACACACATACTACATAAATATAAAAATACATACACATACACATACACTCATATATACACATAGACATACATGTACACATACATACAGATACATGCACATGCGAGAGCACACATGCACACACACACATAAATACATGTACCTATATTTTAAAATTATTTAATATGAATATAAATATATAAATTCAAATATGAATAACATATTTAAATAAATATATTCATTTATATTTTTTTATATATTTTTAAAATATTAATATATACTATTAATATCAATTATATACACATTTTATAATTAATTTATATAAATATACTATTAAAAAATTTTATTGACAAATATAAATTTGTTAATTTTATATGTAAAAAAATTATGAAAATAAGATTGATAATATTTTTTTATTAAAATTTATATAAATTATATTTATATATTATATTTACACAGACACACATATATAAACTTATTTTAATAATTTTTTTGAATATATAAATATGTATATATAAATTAAAGTGTTTTCTGTGACCTTTAAAAGAAATTTTTTCATGCTATTAAAGGTGTAGATTTTATCATCTCTAAAAAACACTAACAAATTTTCACCATTATCAGTGCTAAAAAATCACTAAAATGGGGTAATATTTTATCTGTACTTTTTTAGCGCAGATCATATTTACCTTTATCATCACTTTTTGCTGATAATTATGCCGAAAGTATTTTATCCATTCATTTACAATATAAATATAGAAATAAATATCAATATTTACCAAATTTTTGAATGGATGTGAATATCATTTGAATATAATTTCATTTTCCTTCATTATGATTACTCGTTAACACTATGTTTCATCCTTGAAGAAAGTCATACTAATCACTTCTTAAAGGATTTTTTAAGTAGAACTATTTAAAAATTAAATTATTCATATAATAATTAAGTTCATTTTAATGTAATAATATAAATTATATTTCAAATTAAACATAGATATATTTTCTTGATAAATGAAAAATAATTGTAATAAATATTATAAAACACAATAAACATAATTTCAAATACCCCTAAAATACTTATTTTTAATGTGTAAAATAAATATATTAAAAATTTAATGTATATTTCCCCACATTAGAATTTGAATGTAATATTTAGAAAACAATTTTTATGAAATTATATTTATTCTCATAATTATACTAGAAAACACATCCCCTATGAAACCCTTGAACCATCACTTATTGGGATTCCACCAAAGGATCTATTGTCCTTTAGAATTTTGAAATCTAGCACCAAGTGATTTCAAACATTACCAAATTCATTGTCTTAATGCCTCACCATTGATCCTTATTTTCATGAATCATCATCAATATAAAAACCAATAATATCATTATGATTTCTGGGATTTTCAACTTTTTCTCATATATTTAATCAGCATACAACCCTTATCCCATTATTCATTTATCCAGTATATCGAAAAATACCACATTTCATGATATATTATATATCTAAAATTCAGATATTAAATAGCATCATATTTTTCCTCAAATAGATATTAAAATAGAGGAATATGACTTGGATTGAATACAAAAAACATATTCACATTCTGTTCAATGAGCATGTTGGGTGGGGTGATGCATATGTTCTTAAATGAGGGGTATTTTGTTAGTTGATGAATGAAAAGTTTCACACCCCAACATTTGATTATTTATTCAAGAATTGAGAAATTTATTATTCCATATGAAACATGAGTGAAGAAAATGATGATAAAAACATTTCCAAAAAAGTTTCACCTAAATCAAAAAGCATTTTGATGACTACCTATATATAAGAAGAACAATATAATTCACCCATATTGAACATATAACATGTTAACATATGTGATTCCTAATAAAACCTAACTATATTTTTGGTATCAGATAATTCTAGTAGCCTATTTTTCTTTCATTTAGAGACTTGAATTTCACTTCAGTTTTTTGTTTATACATGAAAAATATTCCTCTTATAATTTTTATTGAAAACGTTATGTAATATTGAAAATAAAATAATTACCATATGATAATAGAATTCCAAAGGTTAAATTAGAGTTTTTTATTATGGGGATTTTGGGGAATGGATTCAAACCATTAATGAGAACTATGAAGTATCTAAAGAACTATTTAGGTACCAATGGATTAATGATGATTGTATTTTTTGTCAATAATGTATTTAAAGTCCTTAGATTGATTTATATGTCATTATGTGACAAGGTTTTTATATAAAATCCAATATATAGTGATGAAACTATCAAAGTGATTTTTTTTGGTTATTACTTATCATAAATTGGAATTGATATACTCATTAAGTATTCCTTTCATCACATGGCATATGAAAGTTTATGTATAACCTCATCGAATGTGGAAATTTGAAATGGATTTTCTTAATAAAAATTAACATGAGAACATATTTAATATGATATTAAGAGGTTAATGAATTAAAATTTGATATAGTTAAAGACCAATTGTTTTATTAATATTTAAAAATTGAAAATAATTGTGCAATACATCAAAAGTGACCATGTAGTTCACTATAACTAATGATTATGTACATTGGAATTGAACATAAAATGAAATAATTGATAATGAATATTAAACTTAAAGTGAAGTGACATTTAAATTGTTCCCCAAAAATCTTTAATAACTAAAAATAAGATAAAAAATTCATGGTTCAATTATCCATTTTAAGTAAATAAAGGAAGTATGACTAATATTTTGAATTTTAAAATCAACAATGTAGTTCGAAAAGGGCGATTATTTTGTTCCTTATGATGAACCATTATTTCTACTATTCCAATGTATACGGATATATCACTTTATAAGTTAATGTGATTATGTTATGAATTAATGAATCTCAGTTTAAATTTTGTTTCATTTTCCAAATATATTTATCGAATATATAACCATGAAATACAAAAGTGATGATGTTGAGATTATCCGAGGATCATTATGACGAGATTCAAAGAATTAGATATATATAATTTATTTTATATCCAATTAAAAGAAATTAGTATCCTTTAATAAGTAATATTTAATATTCTATGTGGATATATTTTGAATATAGACGTAGTAAAAACTTATTGAAATGATAAAATCCTGGTTAAAATTTATTACCTTACATATATATTATTAATTATTGGTTTATAGTTTTATATATTAATAATTATATTAATGAGTTCAAAATGTATGAGTGATAAAAACTTGATAATTTTGTAAGATGCATGAGAAGATATAGTGTTGAAATTTAAAGATTATTTTCTTGAGTGTGGATTTGTGAAGAGAAACAATTTTTTTAATATATAAAAAATATAGGTTATTTTTAACTCTCAACACATAAGAAATATTAAAATTTAAGCAATTGTTTGTTATCTTGAATCAAAGTGAAGATACTTTTCATGTTTTCATCAATCATTAGAAGCATAAGATATTTTTTCATGAAAAATATCATATTTTTTTATGAATTTTTTTCCTAATAACTATATATGAAACACCATAAAAATATATTTAATTTTTCAAAAAAAAATGATTCAAAATAATTATGGTAAATCATCAAATAATTTATTGTTCATGTTAATAATATATTAAAATGCGAATACAAGTAACTCATGATAAATAAATATAACTATGACTAAAATCCAACTAGTTTGGTCCATTGGAAACATTATGGTACCAAGAGAGGGTGGGTGAGTCTAGGTGATGTTACTTTAAAAATATTTATTAAATTAAATCATCATAATTCATTTTGATATTGGCCCATGTTCCAAAATGGTTTCAAAGAGATATCTTATTTATTCTATGATTTATATTTTCTTTAAGGATCATTTATGAACATCCCAACTCATATGAATAAACTCTTAAGTAAATATAGCACACACAATTTTACATAGTTAACATCAATTAGGGGCTAATCCAAGTGATATGGAAATCTCACTTCAATTCCACACCATTATTTTAGACATAAATTTTCTTGTACATATTTGAGGAGGTCACTTTACACATACCATGCTCTTCTTATTACCTTATCAAGGGTCACTCAAAATTATATTGAGATTCAATAATTTATTCCATACATATAATGAAGTTTCTAACTTATTTTTGTTTTTAATTTCCCAATATAAGAATCAATTATTCTTCTTATTTTCTACATGTGATAGAGGTTAAATACTAAAAAAAGAAAAATTAACTAGTTTTAATTTATTCATTATAGGTGGTTGGGATTTGGATATCCCATAATTATATTGGAGAAAAATGGGAAAAAGTGTGATTACACCTGAACATTTTTCTAGGTTTAAATTCATATAAAAATAGGTCTATTAATCTATTCAGGATTAATCTTAGTGGACAGATCCCTAATTGTGTTGTATATAACTTTTGTTGAAGAATAAAAAATTAATTCATTCATTTATAGGTGGAATCATTAGAGAGAATATTTATTGTTCATACTTATAAGGTCACTTCAATTATTTAACCACATTTCCAACCATAAAACACAAATTACTATTGAATTTTTTACGGTGACATCCTTTCATGAACCACCCTTGATGGGACTCCATCAAATATAATAAAAAGTTATACTGTGACCCCTAAATTCCACCTTCAATTGACCATGAGTTAGAGACTAGAAACATTAGTGTATGAAGCGCTAGTTCATCTGGTGCTTGCCTAAAAACACCACATGAAATGGAAATTTGGGAGGAATTGGAAAACACCACTTCATGTGGCGTTAAACACCATCCCCCATTTCCATGCCCCTCCCTCAATTCCACAATCACCTACTATATATAAAAATATAATCATATATTTACAGTTATATATATATATATATATATATATATTTATATCATTATAATTATTAACATATAAATATTTTTTTATATAAATATGTTTATAAATTAATGTATATATATATAACAAAAATAAATTTAAAATTTCCAGTTGTTTATTAGTTCAGGTGAGTTCGAGTAGTATTTTAAAAACCCAAAGCCTTCTTGAACCTGATTTCAGGGTTTCCGAACCTGAAACATATTTAGAAATATTTATTTTTCAATATATTCATAAAAATATAATTGTAAATAAATATTTATAAATAAATATTTAAAATTCTTTAAAAATATTTATAAATAAATAAATAAATATTTTTATGTATAAATATTAAATATTTTTATGTTTAAATATTAAATATTTTTATAAATATATTTTAAATTTATATATAAATATATTTTAATAATTATATAATTATAAATATATTTATATTTATATAATTAATAATATTTATTTTTAATTGTAATTATAAGTATTTATATTTATATATATTTATTGATAAGTGTAAATATATATTTATATAAATAAATTTGTATTTATAAATATATATTTTTTATTATATATATAAATACATAATTATAATTCTTTAAATATATTTAAAAATATATATTAAAAAAATATGAAATTACTTATAAATATATTTATAAATATATAATTTTGAATCAATATTTATAAATAAATATTTTTATGGTTATAAATATTTATTTATATATATATTTAAAATATTTGTAAAAATGTAATAGATTAAAAACAATGAAATTATTATTACTAATTATATTTTTATATTACAAATTTGATTAAGAATTATTTTTAATTATATTATAAACTACTATATTAGTATTATCGAAATTATTATTCATATTTATTATTGTAATTGTTGTAAATATTTAATTATATAATTAATATTTATTAAAAATGTAATTAATAACATTCAATAATAATAACATAATAAATAATAAATCATAATCATGTAATGCATAATATAATACTCAAACCAGTGCATACCTTGATTTTTATCCCATGGTCCCCAAACTTTATTAAAGAAAAAGTAAAAGTGAAAAGAAACAACAATGGGGCACAATAGTTACCCCCAAACACCAAAGTGGCCAACAAGAGGCCCAATAGGAGCGATATCCAAGGAACACCAAAATGCATGGACCAAAGTCCCAAAAAACCAATGTTAAGTCCATCATGGAAAATGGGATGGATCCCAACTACGGGATACTGAGCAGCCACTCTGAGCCTACCTCCTGAGAAGACCCCTGCTCACATGAATCCCATACATCATCATTCTGTCATCCATTGGACTACACCCGAAGTGTGTCATTGTGCCCTCAGCATCGCCACCTATGCATCGTCCATGCACCATCACTTCAAAGTCGGACTTGTTCAATAAAACCATTAGCATCCCAAACTACCAATGTCAGGATTAAGCAAAGGCCATCACACATGTTAGCATCCCATATGATGGACGATCGTCGTTAGAATTGAAACTCACCAGCACCCAAGCCACAAAAAACAAATCAAGAGTCCTGTACCCTGAATGTTCCTCGAAATGCAGTACTCCATGAATCCACATGACACTAAATATTATAGCACAACACAATCCCAAAAAAATAGTAAAAAAGGCCTGAGAAAATGAAGAAACGGCCAAAAAATGGACCATACCCCATACTAGGGGATGCCCCACATGAAACAACCCAAACTAGGGTTACCAACTATTGCATCACCGACTCCCAAGGTAAACTTTCATTTTCCCATGGTTATCCCCATCCCTATATCGAAGTCATCATACTCATGCATCCCAAGGTTATCTATATGATTTCATCAGTGTTCCCTTCCCAAAACCATCATCGTCGATTATCCCCCATCAGTTCCACAAGGATCCCAGATTCATCTTCCATAGCACTCAAGATACCCAAGGAACAAGTCCCCTCTACAGAATAACTTCATCCCCTACACCACAAAAAAAACCCATCTCTAGACCCAAACATCGCTACTAGGGTCCCAAAGTTCCCATGCCCCTTCACGCCAAAGATCTTTCAGCATATTAGTGTTATTCAATCATTCTACTAGTCTTCCCCCGAAATCAACCTAATGAATTTTTCGACAAAACCTACTTCTTATAGATTCATTTTCATCATGAACCAGGATCAAATCCATATATCCCAATAAAGAGAATATAATTACCAACTTATGCCCAACAACACACTGTTAACAACCACCACCATCACCATGCCATCCGAAGACATCAAAGGACCTTCATGGAAAGAGAATATACACCAACATAATAAATGAAATTATGTGTATACCATAGGTAATTTATATTGTTGAAACATGAAGGGATGCTAAGTCGCTTCCAAGCAGGATAACCAGAGCTCCTTCAAAGTTGGAAGAAGATGATGAACACTGTTGTATCATTTTATGTAATTATTAACATACAATATTTGGATAATTTTTATCCCCTATAAACGATAGAATAATATGTTGGTCCAGAGGACTTAAATGTTGAAACTTTCAATATATTTACAATGGATAAAAAATTTCTTCAATATGAAATGTATTTCAAGAGATATAATAAAAAATAGTGAAATATATAAACTAGAGCTTTAGAAAAAACAATTGATTTTTTTTAGAAATTAGGTCACTTTTTAAGGAATCTAAATTACATTTTTATACTTTCATGAACTTAAATAAAATGTATAAAAACTTATTATATTTTAAACTCAACAAATACCACGAAATTATTAATTTTATCAAAATATATATCATCGAAAAAAAAGAATTTGAATTCTTGAAATTCCATAATTCCAAAACTATTGCGTAAACTTTGGGTTTTTATACACTAATTAAACAACAAATTTTTATGTCCATTTAGTTAAATAAAATTTTGATAAATATATTGGATATACAATGGAATATGTTGCATGATAATATGATCTATATAAATCACGTAATAATTAAATAATGAAGTAAAACTATTAAGCAGTTTAAAATAAAAATATTCTTGAAACCAAAAGCATGAAGTAAGTTTGGGCTAAAATGAGAACACATTAGAGATTTATTTATAGTTCAACATTGTTGAATAAAATAAATATATTTTTATTATATTTCATATAAACTATAATTATAATATTCCAATAACTATAACTAAATATATTGTAAAAATACAGATATCTAGTTAGAATTTATTTTGACATAAAATAGTAAGAGGGTTTTGGATTATTCAAAAACATAAACTAACAAGTAATCAGATAAAGTAAAAATACTTGCATTCACATATAGAAACAAATTTTGTTTAAAAGTGATTATTTCACATTAAAATTACTCAGTGTCAAAGTATATATGTGATAACTTGGAATAACATACTTCTTTTTTATGAAAAAATTAGAAACATAAAAAATCTTTTTTACCAAATCATAAAACTAGGAATGAGTTAAATACCTATCAATTTTAATGTCTCGCCATTGAAACATTCAGATGGAGCTACCTCTGTTATCTTCCCAACAGCCGCACATATCACTCGTCATGTTTGCACAATGATCTTTTTGACATATTGAAGTCCACATATGATGTTCAAAAGTCCTCTACATAGTATCATGAGGAGGTACCCACAACACCACATGAGGAGGAACCCACACCTATATCCAGGATACCGAAGCGGCATAGACATTGGATGTGGAGTTGTCATGAGGTTCGCACGTTGGGTTTTGGTATTGAGGGGCATTGCCATTGATTTATTATATTGGTATAGATCTCATTTTTAGTAGTGAATGGAATGTAAAAAATATTTATCAATAAAAATGTTATGTTATGAAACAATGATATTTTTTCATTTAAAATTATTTTTCATTAACTATTCTTATGATTTTTTTTAATTTTCAATTTTTTTATTTGTTTAGTCAATGTTTAAAATTTCATTTAGATTTCTATTATACTTTATAATTTATAGATATTCAAAGTCATATACTTATAACATTATTATGTTTCATTTATGTGACTTTTAATGAGTATAAATTATAAAGTACACATACCACCAAAATGAAAATTTTCACACTGACTAAAAATATAATAAATTATTTTAAAATAATTTGAAATTAAAAAATATAGTAAACCAAAAATAATTTACATGACACACACTTTAATATTTAAAACCATTACATTTAAGCTTTAAAAAATTTGTTGAAAAATTTCATATTAAATATTATAAAATTAATTAAATTAGTATAAAATATTATTAAATATGTAGCTATTATTGAATTTTTTTAATTAAATTATTCATAATAATTAATTATATTATTAAATATTTACAATAATTTCATTAATAAATAAAAACAATAATGTAAATATTACCAAATATGAATAATAATGTAAATAATACAATTGATTTGGATGTTATTTCATATTTACTCTTATATTATGAGTTACATTATTTTTAATTACTATTATATTTATCACAAAATGAAATGTTTAACTAGATGTATAGCGAAGTCATATAATAATTAAAATGATTGATGTACTCTATCAATTAATGAAAATGTTTTAACATGTAATTATTTTAAAATTGTGATCATTTGTTGGTTGGAGTGGAAAACTAAAGAGGGGGTGAATTCAGTTTTCAAATAAAAAATTCTATGAAAAAATTTAAAACTAAACCCCCATTTTAGACAGACAACCAGTTAACTAAGTTGGAAGAATATGATGAATAATGAATCATCATTTTATGTAAATCTTGACACACAAAAATTGAAGAATTTGTAGACCCTCTAAAAATATCAGATATTGGTCCACAACTAAAATATAGAAAATATCAACATCTTTCCAACATATCAAAAAGTAATTAAATCTGATATATATTTCAATAGATGTCATAAAAAAACTGTGAAATATATAAACTAGATCGTTAGAGAAAGTAAATAAAATGTTGCAGAACTTTAATCAATTATTAAGGCATTTAAATGAAATTTTATACTTTTATGCAGTTGGATGAAAGGTATAAAAACATATTATATTTTCAATTTAACAAACACAATTTTATTCTGATCTATAGTCAAAGTGATATCATTGAAATAAAAAATATTTTGTATTCTTGAAATTCTAGAATTCCAAAATCATTGCATAAACTTCATGAATTTTTTATACTATGTAAAAAATAAATTCAGAAATCTATTTAGTTAAATGAAATGTATATAAATATATTGGCTATACAACATAACAATTTTTGTGACAATCTGATCTATATAACTTAAATTAAAATTAAATAACAAAATAATACAATTAAGCAGTTTAAAATAAAAATATTCTTGAAACCAAAAGAAAAAAGGAAGTTCAGGCCAAAATGCGAACATGCTAGAGATTGATTTAGTCTTTGATATAGTTGAATAAAATAAATATATACTTATTATAATTAATATGAAACTAGAATTATAAAATTCCAATCATTACAACTCAAAATATAGTAAAAATACAAAGAGTTAGTGAGGAATCATTTTCACATCAAATAATAAGAGGGGTTTAAAAACAAACGCCATGTTTTGAAAGAGCGATGTTTTGTGTCTTCAGAAATTATTTTTCAGGAACTATTTTTACTAAAAAAATTTTCTTTTCAATTATTTTTTATTTGTTTAATCAATGTTTCAAATTTCATTTCAATTTTATTTATGCTTTACAATTTATATACTTTCAAAACCATATATTTTTAAAAATATTATGTTTCATTTAGGTAAATTTTAAAGCATATACATTATAAAGTATACATACTATCTAAATAAAATTGGTCACATTGACTAAACATATAATAAATTATTGAAAAATAAATAAAAATTAAAAAAATATAGTATACGAAAACTAATTTAAATGAAAGAAACATTATTTTTGAAAACCATTACATTAACACTTTAAAAAATTTATGGTCATATTTATTGTTAAGTTTAAATTATGAATTACATTATTATGAAGTATAATTAATTATGTTATTATTATTATTTAATGTTATCAATTACATAATTAATAAATATTAATTATTTTATTAAATATTTAAAATAATTATATTAATAAATATGAATAATAATATCGATAATACTAATAATGTAGTTAATAAAATAATTAAAAATAAATCTTAATTAAATTAGTAGTATAAAAAATATAATTATTAATAATAATGTTATTACGAACAATTTATAATATGTATAAATATATTTTAAATTCAGTCATAAATAAAATTTTATATCTATATAAATATAGATTTATAATTATATAATTATAATTATAATTATAAATATAATTAAAAAAAATTATATTTTTAAATATATATTTAAAAATATATTTAAATAATTTAAATAATGTATTTATAAATATATATATTTAAATAATAATTTATTTATATAAATATATATTTACAATTATATATATATATATAATTAAAATTATAAATATATAAATATAATTTGTATAGATTTATTTATAAAAATATATTTATATATATTCACAATTGTAAATAACTATATATAATTTAAATATATTTACATAAACATAAATTTAATGAATTGTAATTATGTATTTATAAATATAACTATATATATATATATATATAAATTGGTTGATAATTGGCATTTAAATCACCATCGTCCATGTATTATAGCTTCTTTTTCTTTTTAATAATAGGGACATGATCCTAGTTTTCAGGTTCTTCTCCATATTTTCAAATATATATATATATATATATATATATTTATATAGATATAGATAATTAATTTTTTTTGAAAAGGTAGGGTTAAATACCTTATATTAAATTAAAAAAACAGAGAAAAAGAGAGATATGGGTTTAGATAAAGTATATTTTTCCATCAACAAAGTATTTAAAGGCCTAAATTTTTTCTAATATCATCCCCAATTCGATGTTCCTAATCGCGTATAACATTCTAATCAGTTCACTTGTTCCCATGGCCTCAACCTCTAGGGATATGGCCTCTCTAATAAGTTTTCTCTTATTTTAGGAGGCTTTCATTGAAAGGGTCCTCCAATTTCAGATTTCCCAACATCAGATTGTGATTCCACCTATACTCTACCTTCTTGAGCATCATTAGTAGAATCAAGCACTCCATTTGAGTTGTAAATAGAAACTTGTACTTTCCCTGATGTATCATGTGTTCCCTACACATTTTTGATTGTAGGGTCACCTAAGACTTCTTTCAGGATAGAACCAACCTGCATGTAGGTTGGGTTCATGAAGGAAGCATCATCTAAAGAGGGATCACCAAAGGATCCATATCCAAATCATTTGGAAACTCAGAATAACGAGGTATGGACTTCTTAAAAGGAACCAACTGGAATCCTTCCTCATCTACTGAAATAACCTTGGATGAAGACAATTTCATTATTTTTGGATAAAAATCCATGTGAACATCCACATTGTTGTTGGAGGAAGTAGATATTTCTCTATCTTCATGGTGATCCGACTTGGAAGAATCTTAATTAGGAGGGGAATCTACCAGTTCCAGGGAGCTCATTCTTGATGCAAGCACACCTGTAAAATACAACTATATGAAAATGAATAATTTAACAAAAATAAATTTTACATCTCAAATAAAAAATAAAACACTACTATATACATTTCAAATAATGTTTTTTTAATTAAATTTTCAAAAACTATCCACAAACATTTTAAAACATTAATGTTTCATCATCTTTGGAACACCCGTGACCCCCTCTCAAAAAATCCAAACCATGGTATCAGTTGCGGAACAAACCACTCCAACCCAAGAAAAATAATCCACTTATATAAGAAAAAATATTATGTTAGTAATATTGTATGGAAATAAATTAAATATAAATATGAAAGAAAACATTAAAAAATTTAAATTTTAAACAAAATGACACACTTACAGCCATACCAATCACATCGTGTGTCATATAGAGGTGGGGTTAACTCATACACATCAAAAATGATATATGGATCATTATAAGGAAGTATCAAAATAACCCAAATGCATTTGATCTATTTTCAGTACGTCACTTATTATTTTATACTATAATTAATGTAAAGTTTAAATAGAAAACACATATGGATTCATATCAGTCACACCATGCATCAGATTGAGGTGAGGTTAATTCCTATACATCACAAAGGAATTATGGATATTTTTACTAAAATATCAAAACAATATGAATGAACTTTCTTAGTTTTGAGTAAGTCACTTGTGTTTTTCACTAAAATGACATTTCAAACTGAAAACATGTATTTTGAGTCATACCAGTAACATTGTATGTTAGTTTCATGTGAGAATACTTCCAAAAATCAAAAATGAATTATGAATCATTTTATTAAATTATAAATAAAAGTGAAGCACCTTTTATTAGTATTCAGAGAGTAACACACATTTTGAACTAAAATATCAATTTTAAACTGATAACGAACACTTTGAGTCATACTGGTCACACTGTGTGTCAGATTGAGGTGAGGTTAATTCTTACATGTCAAAAATGACTTATGGATCATTTTAATAAAGTATAAAAATAATATGAATCCATTTACTTGTTTTTCATAATTTTATTTTTTATTTTTGCTAAAATTAATATCCATTTTAAATAAAGACACACTTGGAGTCATATTTTCCACACTATGTGTCAAATTGAGGTGGGGTTGATTCCTACATGTCAAAAATGACATAGGTATCAGTTTACTAAAGTACCAAAAACAATATGAATGCGTTTTCTTTCTTTTCATTATGTCATTTTTTCTTTTTACTAAAATTAATGTCAATTTTAACTTAAAAGAGACACTTGGAGTTCTATCAGTCACACCATGCATCGAATTGATTTTGGGTTGATTTCTAGATGTCAAAAATAACTTATTGATAGTTTTATTAAATTATAAAAACAATTCAAATGTGTTTTTTTGGTTTTGAGTATGTCACTTGATATTTTTACTAAAATTAATATCAATTTTTAATTAAGAGACACATATGAAGTCATATCATTCACACCATGCATTAGATTGATGTTTAGATGATTCCTACACATCAAAAATGACTTATGGGTCATTTTAATAAAGTATCAAAATAAAATGAATTCGTTTTATCTGTTCTGAGAATGTAATTCATGTTTTTTACTAAAATGTCATTTCAAACATGAAACACACACTTTGAGTCATACCGATCACATCGTGTGTTGGTTTGATCTGAGACACCTTCCTTTATATCACAAATGACTTATGAATCATTTCCTAATTTATCAGGAAAATCAAACCATGTTTTCTTGGATTTTAGTTAGTGACACACGATTTGAACTAAAATGTTAATTTTAAATTGATAATGATACTTTGAGTTATACCGGTCACATCATGCATTAGATTAAGGTAATGTTTATTCCTATAGATTGAAGATGAGTTTTGGATAATTTTCATGAAGTGTCAAAAAAATTCCAAATATGTTTTATTGTTATTGAGTTTTTCACATGTCCTTTTTACTAAAATTAATGTCAATATTAAAAAAAAGACATAGTTGGAGTTATACTAGTCACATCATGCGCCAAATTGATGCGGAGTTGATTCCTACACCTAAAAAGTGACTTATGGATCATTTCCAGAAAGTATAAAAACAATACAAGTGAATTTTCTTGGATTTTAGTATATCACTTCTTATTTTTACAAAAAAGAATATTAATTTTAAATAAAAGATACACAATTTTAGTTAAATTGGTCGTATTATGAATCATATCAATGTGAGGTTGATTCCTACACATCAAAAATAAATTATGGATAATTTTCATAAAGTATAAAAAAATATAAATGTGTTTACTCAGTTTCTAGTATTTCACTTGTTATTTTAACTAAAATTAATGTCAATTTTAAATAAAAAGACACACTTGGAATCATACTAGTCACACTGTGCGTCAGATTGAGGCGGGGTTAATTAATACATGTAAAAAATGACATTGGATCAATTTCCTAACTTATCATAATAATCCTAATGTGTTTTCTCTATTTTCAGTATATCACCTTTTCTTTTTACTAAAACTAATGTCAATTTTAAATAAAAATGCACACTTAGAGACATATCGGTAACACCATACATCATATTGAGGTGCAGTTGATTCTTACATGTAAAAAATGATTTATGGATTGTTTTACTAAAGTATGAAAATAATATAAATGCGTTTTTATCATTTTTTAGTATGTCACCTATTCTTTTTACGAAAATTAGTGCTAATTTTAAATAAAAAGACACACTTGGAGTCATAACAACTACATCGTGCGTCATATTGAGGTGGGAATGATTCCTACATGTAAAAAATTAATTATAGATAGTTATTAAAAAGTATAAAAACAAAATAAATTAATTTTCTAGGTTTTCAGTATGTCACCCATACTTTTTACTAAAATTAATTTCACTTTTAAATAAAAAGACATAGTGGGGGTCATATCAGTCACACTGTGTATTGGATTGAGGTGTCATTGATTTATACACATCAAAAATGACTTATAGAACATTTTTTAAAGTATAAAAACAATAATAATTAATTTTCTTGGTTTTCATCATGTCACATGTACTTTGAATAAAATTAATGTCAATTATAAATAAAAAGATACACTTGGAGTTATACCAGTCACATCATGCATCGAATTGGGGAATGGTTGATTCCTACACATAAAAAATGACATAAGAATAATTGTTATAAATTATCAATATAATATGAATTCATTTTATAGGTTATCAATTTTTCACTTGTTCTTTTTACTAGAATTAATGTAATTTTTCAATAAAAAGACATACTTGGAGTCATATCATTCATACCATCCATCATATTGGGGATTAGATGATTTATACACATAAAAAAAGAATTATAAATCGTTTTACTAAAGTGTAAAGACAATAAAAATACATTTTGTTGGTTTTTAGTATATCATGTTTGTTTTTTACTAAAATGTCATTTGAAACTATAAACACGCACATTGAGTCATACCGGTCACATCCTACGTCGGTTTGAAATGATACTACATCCTACACATCAAAGACAACTTATCAATCATAGAAATAAATTATAAAGACAATTAGGGAAAGTTTTCTTAGTTTTTAGTGAGTGACACATGTTTTGAACAAAAATGTCTATTTTAAACTGATAATGGACACTTTGAGTCATACCGGTGACACCGTGCATCTGATTGAGGTTCGGTTGATTCTTACAAATCAAAAATCACTTTTGGTTCATTTTACTAAAGTATCAAAATTATACAAATGTTTTTTTTATCATTTTTCAATATGTCACTTGTTCTTTTTAATAAAATTAATGTCAAATTTAAATAAAAAGTCACACTTGGAGTTATCTATACCATAGTGTGTTTTGGATTGAGATGAGTTTGATTCTTACTGATCCCAAATGACTAATGGATCATTATACTAAAGTATCAAAACAATATGAAATTTTTTCTCTGTTTTTAGTATTTCACATGTTCTTTTTACTATAATTAATGTGGATTTTAAATATAAAGACACAATTAGAGTCATACCTGCCATACCATACATCAGATTGAGGTGTGGATGATTCCTACACATAAAAAATGACTTATGGATTTTTGTCTAAAGTATCAAAACAATATTAACTTTTTTCTCTATTTTGAGTATGTGTTGTAGGTTTTGAACTAAAATGTAAATTATAAACTAAAAACATACCCTCTATGTCATACCGAGCACACTGTGTTTCATATTGAGATGTAACTGATTTATTATGAGATATATGCTTTACTTTTAACTATATTCAAAAATACAGAAAAGAGAGAACATTTTCCATTCTGATGGAATTGAGACCCCATTCTCCCTGAAACACTTTATGCTTCAGGAAGCATGGGATTTCCTCTTCCACAAAAAAGGAACATGTTCTTTCTTTTCTAGATTGTTGCAGATAGTTGAAAGAAAAATATGACTTCCCAAATGATATATGAAAAAAACTAAATAATTATTAGATATAAATTATAAGAAAATTAATTTAAAAATACTAGATAAAATGATGAAAAAATTAATTAAATAAGTACTAGGAACTTAGCTTTTCATGATGGTTGTATATACTTTTCACCCATTTTATTATTGTCATTATCTCATTTACAGCCTTAAAGTCCAAACTTTCATGGGCACGATAAAATTTGAAAAAACCACCCCAACTTGAGAAAAATAATAGAATTATATAAGGAAAAATTCTTATATTGGTAATAATACAAAGAAATAAATTAAACACAAATATGAAACAATACATTAATAAAATGTTAATTTTAAATTGAAACTATACAGTCTAAGTCATACTGGGTACACTGTATATTGTATTGAGTACATGGACATAGTAAAAGAGTGAATCATCCTTGTTGATGATTTTATTTCTTCATTATCATTATGAAAATTAACTAAAAAAATTAGATAGAAATGATGAGGAAATCCACTAAATAAGTAGTGGGAAGTTAAAACTTCATGATATATGTGTACATTCTAACATCATATATGATTCCCATTCCTTTCTAGACAAATATATATCATCTTATGAATATGATTACTTTCAATAGTCATGTTATTATTTGTAAAATATAAATACATGAAGTATTATTAAATATTTTAAAATGAAATAGTAATTATCTTCAAAAATAACTCATTAGGGATGCTAGTTTGTTAATGGTATATAATATCTTCCATAAATGTTCAAACATAATAACCAAAATATTTTCCATTATTATATTTTGGAAACTAACTAAACATTGATAAAAATAAGTAATTTTTTATATTTTTTATGATAGTGAAATCTTATATATACCCTGATACTTTTCTTCTTATAGAAGTCGATATGATCCTTGTATGCAGGGACTGTCCTCTTTCCATGATTTTCATGATATTTAAACACCATAATATCATAATATAATTCTTGTTTAAAATTATATAAAAAATATAAATTTAAGTTTAGTTTTAAAAAGTTAGATGTAGTGTATTACAAATTGAAAATTGTCATCACGTGTGGTCCATTTGTTGGGTATCCATGCAATAAATCTAGAAAATAAATCCTTAGAGTATCAAAATTGGTAGTAATTAGTACCCAATGTTGTCTAAAAAAGGAAGAAGTAATGAACGAAATGAAAATATATTTGATATGATTAAATTATAGAGTTTTACCACTGCATCATTGGTATTAAAAAGTGGTTATCATTTGTAAGTTTTCTTTCAAATGATGCAGCTATTTTTTTCACTATTTCATAAATTTTAGCTGATTATATTTTGGTTTGGACTATAGAATTTATGTGAGGACTAATGATTCCATATTTATGTTCATGGGGTAATCCATTCATTTGGTCTTCATATATAATCTTTTAAAAAATATTAATTGTATTTAGTTATAATAAATATAGTAGATAATCTATTGGTAAAAATTATGAAAACACACCTCATGTGTACATTCACAACTGAGAATTTTTTTCATTCATACTTGAGGATTTTATATACATTATCAAGATCAATGAATTCTGGAATAGCCTCTCCATACATTTTTCATCAAAATCAACTATGTGATTACTAGCAATTTGTAACATTCTATCTGTATAAATATTCAATGTTAGTAAATGTGAATATTCAATGGGTGGTGTAAAGGTTATTTCTAAAGATCTTTTTTATTGGTTGGTTGATCCTTTAGATGGTTTTGATTCGATCTTTCATTTCACCCCTTCCCTTTGTCTATCTGCAATAACTTTTACTAGTTTAGAAATTTTTTCATTAATTGTTAAAGTCTTAGCATGAAAAATAATTATAAATGAATACCTCATTGTCGACATGTTTTTTACAAGATTTTGATGGTCATTTTGTGAATAATCCAATATTAAACTCGACCATATGAATATCTATTCCATCAAGTGGAATAGGTATCTCAGATCTTGGATCATGAACAATGCTAATCCATACTCTCACATGACATGTTGGAAGTTTATTGTTGTGTAGAGTGTATTATTTGATATTGAACATGTTAACCCTCACAAAAAATTGATTGGTAGGTTTTTATAGATATAAATCACTATCATTTTCACCGAGTATAATATCAGTATAGTAATGATATCAATGTTTTCCTATTTCACATTTCACATAAACAATTATTAGAATATTTATTACCTCATCAAAGAAAACTCTTTTAAGAGAATGAATCACCTCAATGATGGTAGGGGTGGTTGGATATTTACATAATGGTTGTTCTTGACATTTTTCTTCTCTTTAATTACCCCCATAACATTTTCTAGAAACAAATACTACCAATGAATTTTTTCTTCAAGGGAATCTAACCGTGCTTGTATATCTTCCATTTGTTTATATTTATCCTCCTATTATTTAATTTTATGAAAATATATTTGGTGTTTCACCCCGAAACCCACACCTATAACACGTCCATACTATTCTAGACACTTCAAGGACACTAACGGTAGTTATTCATCTGGTGCATCTATTGATGATTCCTATGTTAAAGTTAGATAGAAAATATAGGAAAATATATAATCATTTTTATATAATTTCAGTTTAAATATTTTTTCACTATTTCATACATACATGATTCCTATACTTTTTTAGAATTTTAATATATTAGTATCCCCTATTTATTTACACATGTATTCTTCCATATCACATGATGTGAGATGGAAGTGGATTGGGATTTGGATCTATCAATCTAAATATAATGAGAGGAACATAATTATGTTGTTGTTTCATGTCATATAAAAGTACTGTGTTATATTTAAAACATGAACCAATTTTTTTCAAGTGAATCATGACCCATATTTTATTTATGGTAGGGGTATATTGGTTTTGCTGAATTTTTATTATCTTCATCACTCAATTGTTATTTTATAAATTAAGAATTATCAATCAAAGTGATTAATACATGTATTTTCAAACAATGTACTACTAGGCACAGTCTACCTGAAATCAAATCACTTCATGATAGCTAATAAATTCATCTCAGGATTCTTGGGTTATTGGGTGTGAATAAATTTGTGGTGGTTGTGAGATTATTTTCCATTCATCATATTTGAGATAAAATTTTGTTATAATTGTGAGAAAACCTCTATGAGTCTTTCCAGCAAGCATCAATACAAATTTATTATGGGAGTCATCTACAATAAATTAAATCTTTAAGGGATAATGAATAATAAGTAAATGTTTCATTATTTCATTTTTTAATAAAATAAAGAAATGATATCATAATGTTACCCTAATCTCTTCCCAAATCAGTATCTTTAGCATGGTCACAATATTTTTCCATGAATATACATCAATCGATACACACTGCTAAATGATTATCCCAATAAAACTACTGAAGATGGCCTTGTTGGGTTAACTATCTAGTTATACACATTCCAACTGACCTCAAATTTGATGCATTTTATTTTAACCTTAATAATTTTTGCTGACAATATTAGACTATGGTGCTTCTATTTTATATAGGACAACAGTTCTTAACCATCTACATTTTCTTCAGGTTTTATATCATGAATATGTTGTTCCTCTTGATTGGTATCATCAACATGTGTAGAAGTTCATCGTTCCTATGCACAGAGAGTAATGATAGGTTAAGAAACCCATTGTTCCTCAGCATTGGGAGCATCAAAACTTTAAAAATTCATTATATATTGAAGTTGTTTAACATTTAATTTAAACTACATAAATTAAATAGGGAACAAATAATAACATCATGTAACTTAATGTATATTACAAAAAAAATATAAACTGATTATTGATCTCTCTTTTTTTAAAGGTTGAAGGGATTACACCCCTCTATCGAGTATCCAAACCACTTCATTGTGGTCTCCTATAACATACAAGGCCCCATATACATTGGTACTATGAAAAAATGATTTTGACTCCCCAATAAAAGTTTCATCCTTAGTTGAATTTTTATCCAACCTTTCTAGGGTTTTGGTTGATTACAGAACAATTGAACACTTTTAGTTTGCTGGATCTAGAGTATAAAATACTTGTACTGCCTGTGATGACATTATAAATGGTTCTTTGTAATCTTCTTTACCAAAATACACTTTCACTAACCCCATTTCATTTATTTTAACATCACTCCTATTATCAACCCAATTTCATTGAAAATTTGGCACTCGAAATGTTCAATAATCCAACTACCATATTTTTTTTGGAAATTTCAAAGTATGAAATATTTACATAAATTAGATTTTTATCCTTGGTATAAGATACACACATATCTTCATCCGCAAGTGTAACTATGTTATTCTTTATGGTACTTCCTTCATCATGTTCATTTTTATAGAACTCATAACCATTGTAAGGTAATTCATGCACACTTGTTCCTTAGAATAGCCATCAAATTTGTTCTAAAATTGAATCCAAATTTTTATCTAACTCCTTAAAAATATGATTTTGAAACCATTATATAAACTGTTTATTATGTGTATTTGATATCCATATTTCATCCCTTGATGAATTAAAATGCCTATGAATTTCTTTGTAGGTTTCAACATATAGGGAAACCTATAAATTCTTATGAAAAACATAAAGGTGTTTATGTTACCAATATATAATATTGATTGTGGAAAAATCTATTCTAGAGATTCCTTTACCCACAAGCCTCCCATTAAGATGATATTTTGGTCGAATAATTATTTCCACACCAAACAGGTAGTTGGTACAGAATTCCATAGCTTCCTCAATAATATATCACTCCATAATACAACCCTTTGGCCATCATTGATTTTTGACATACCCTTTCAAAATTTTAATATATCGTTCAATAGGGTACAAATATATTTAATGTATAGGACCACATAGTTGAATCTCTCTCACAAAGTGTACCATTAAGTGAATTAGTGTATCAAAGAATTATTGCAAGAATAATATTCACAATTCATATAATATGATGAAAATTTCCCTTTCCAAATATGAAAATTTCATCAAGCCTATAAATTTAATTTGGATATCTTTGAAAAATAAATATATCTTGATTAGTTTGTGGTGTACATTCTTGGGGAAATTCAACATAAATCTACAAAAATTAGATCTTGCATCAAAACAAGATATTCATGTGATTTCACACCCTTTAAATTAAATTCAATGGCTGACATGATATTCTTGATATTTAATGAATGCCACTATGGAACCTTTAATTCATTGAATAAGTTTAAAATTTATATCTCTACTTATAGGAAAGAATGTAAGCAGCTAGAGAAAGAGAAGTTGGTTTTTCACCCTTCACTAGCACTAACTCTTATGATATTCCCATGTCAATCATGTACAAATTAGCCTTAATTCCACATTTTTTTCATGGTGAATTTAGTAATGTTCCAATGACACCATATCATTTTTTTCAACATGAATTAGATCAATAAAATATACGACATACAGAAAATTATGGTATGGTAATTAAAAAACTAATCTCTTTTTTCAATAGGTTTTCATATGGTTTTTCAAAAAATATTTACTAAAAGTAGTGTCTATATCTTTTTAATTTATCAAAAAGTTGATCATCTGTTAGTGGATGTGGTGTTGTAAATTCTTATGAACTCTCATTGAATGATGTCACCCAATATCGGTATTTATTTTACTAGTATAAAAATCAATGATGTCCAAGAAAAACAGTCTTTGATTAATGTTTTAACCTAATTGGCTATGTGACTTATTCACAAATGGGACAACCTTGAGTAAATTTAATGTTATATCCTAAAAAATGTACAAAATTATGAAATTAATTTATCATTCCATACAACATGTATATCAATATGAAATATTTATTTCAATAAGAATAATATAATTTAACACCTAAATCTCACAATAATTTGAAATATTCGATCAATGGATCCAAATAAACCTCAATATCATTACACAGTTGTTTTGGTCTTGATATTAGAATAGATAACATAACATATTTCTATTTCATGCATAACCATGGTGCTAATTTATAATTCACCAACATAACTGGCTATGTGCTGTGAGTGCTTCTTTGAAAAAAAAATTGATTCACTCCATATGTAGATATCATAAGATAAAAATGTTTCCCAGATCTTTTCCAAATTTAGTATAATTGTGATAAATTTTCCACCACTGAGGAGAGTCCATCGGCTAATTATGTTTCCCATATTTATTTCTTGTATCAATGTGAAACACTAATTTCCATGTAGTCTCCTCAATTTTATATAGGTGTAGAAACCTTGGAATGATTGGAAAGTACCATACAAATTTCTTAGGACCTGATTCATATTTCTTGCATCAAGAAGAACCAAACTTTGGTAACTCTTTAAGTGAGTTTTAGTCCTTGATAAATAATATACATTCATTACGATAAGAATGTATTCATTTAATGATCATGACCATCGAACATAACATTTTTTTAGCATCATATGTTCAGCTATGAAGCTCATTATCTTCTTGGGGGAATATCATTCAAGAGATAAAGTAGTTCAGTAAATATAGCATCACTCTATCTATTGCTAGATATTAAATTATACAAATTCAGTATGACTAAAAATATTTAATTTTTGGTGAACCTAGCTTACAATGATGTCTTTACACAACTCATTAACTTCTCAAACAATTTTGGAAAATCATGAATTTCATCTTTAACATTCATTGTCATTTTCTCAATATGATCTTTATCATTATTCACACCTATAATCACATTATCTATAAATTATTCTTCATTTTACACACTTGTAATCATATCATATGATCCATAAAACATATTGTTATCCCACTCAATAGATACATTCACTTTTTCCCTATGTTTATTAAAAAATTTATAACTTCAATATACTCCATGATAGATGAATTGTTATTCCAACTTCTATAGACTAATTAGTCATGAATAAAATAGCAGAAACATAGAATAAATATTTAAGAAAGGCCATATGCATACTATTTTATAATCATGATAAACTCTTTCACCCCATCTTCATAATCTTTTCTTATATGATTGGAATCCATCCATTTTATATTTATATCCATCCCATTTTATTTGGTAATATTAAGATTTATTAGAATAAATAAATATATAAATTGACCTTTAAAATAATAGAAACTCAACATTTGAATGTTTCAAATAATTTCATCATTATTTGGAAGAAATGGGTAATTAAATTTAATAAAATAATTACCCCAATTATGGTAGGTGTTATCCTCTGAATTTATACATAATGTTAATCAGTACCTAGTATGGGATGAACACTGATCAATGTAGTTCAAGGAATATAAGTGCATATCTAGATGATACTAGGGATGAGTCTTAGAAAAAATGAAATAATAATTGTTTAGGTGATAAATCTGATGAGGATTATAGTTATTATTGCATTATGTTTTTTGAGACTCATAACCTTAGAATCTAAAACCAAATCTGAGAGAAGATGTTGTTTTGGAGGACTCCCCTAATTTAAACTATAAATATGATGTTGGATGCAAAGTATGTTTTAGAGTTGTAACAGTGTTAAACATTAATTCACGTTTTGTACGAGTGATCTCATGATTGGTATCCTATGGGTTGGATAATGTTAGTTACATGACCTTTTGATGGTGTTATTATCAATATATATTATGTAGGAGGAGAGATTCTATGTATTTAAGACGTCTCTAAAAGTTAATATGATCACATAATTATAGATATCACCCTTTTTCCTTACATATGTTTTCATTTATAAATATATATACCACTCATCCCGTTGATAGAGAATTCTACATTATATAAAACCCAATGAATCTATTCACTCTAATTTCGAATCACAAAACTCTATTTTCAAGTCAATGTCTAATTTAAAAGATCATTTATTTATATCATTATTGAAATCCAAAATTTCATCCTCATTCTGAAACATTATTTAAATCCAATTTTTTAACTTTTAATCCAATCATTTCCCCTTAAAATGACATTTACATTTTACAAAACTGATGAAAATGCGACCATTTAATGTAGTAATGGAAATAAAAAAAATCTATATTATTTGAGAAACATTTTCATAATAGAAAATATGCCTATTGAATATAATAATGTTTTCATAAATAAAAAAAGTAAATTATTATATTTTACAAAATATTTACAACAATGACATTGAATTGTTGTTAATTATGTTCATACTTAAGTTGCAAAAGAAAAGAAAATTGATCAAGTATCATATCTTTCACATTACACCTATTAGGTCTATAAACATTTTCTATTTGTTGAACCATATCTCTATTTTTCTATCATACCACATAGTTAGTTTAAAATCCAACTCTATAGATATTATAACTTCATTAATTATGAGTAAACCATGGTCTACCGATGAAATTAGAAAAATGAAGTGAATAATCACCCCCTTAGATACATCTTTGAAAATGAAATACAAAAAAAGTAAAATCTCTTTTGGAAACTCATTCATTACTCAATTAAAAGTACACATCCAAATTCTATCCATTATCTTTTAAAACATAAAATATTTCATTTAATAAAATAACTCTTAATTAGACAAATTAATTTGTTGAAAAATAATAGTCACATTACAAAATTATAAAAGTATAAATGTATAATTTATAGATTTTTTTTAGGAAAGTATAAAAGTATTAAGCTATTTGAAAAATTGAAAAAACCATACAAGTAGAAAAGTATAAATTGAAAATGTATATATATTTATATTATTATATAAAATTTTAGGTGTGTATATAATTATACAACTATATATAATTTATAAAAGAATATATATTTTATTGAAATATACTTAATTTATAAAAGTATATAAATTTATAAAACTATATAAAATTACATATATGTTATAAAAGTATTCATAATTTATAGAAGTATATAGTTATAAAAATTTATAAATTTATAAAATTATAATAGATAAAATTAAAATTTATGAAATTATAAAAGTATAATAATTTTTAAAGAATAAAACTATAATTTTATATTAATTTATAAATCTAGAAAAGTATAAAAGTATAAATAAGTCATAAAATTTTATATTTAAACTATATATGTAAATATGATATACTATAAAATTTGTAAAATTATATTAATTTATAAATGAATAAAATGAATAAAATGATAAAATGATAAATATTTAATAATTTATTTTATTAAATTATGTTACGATATAATATTTTTTTTATAAAAGTATATAAGTTTAAAATATTATAAAAATATAAAATTATAAACATGAAACACTTTGAATATGTCAACATAAATTTACGTCCCATGAATTCTTTATTCAAAACTAAACATGAAAAACTTTATCAAAACTATGAATTTCAAGTATTACTTGTAATTATAAGTAAAAAAATAAGAACCAATAAAAAAATAATGATACCTCAAACAACTTTCTAAATTACACACTTCCTTTATAAGGGTTATTTAAGAAATTTAAAAAATACATGGTGCATAAGTAAATTGAAAAAATTAAAACTTGTATATTTTTAATATAAAAAAATTTAACATTCATTGGAAAATAAGAAAAAACCATTATTTCATCCTATAGAATCTAATAAATTAATTAATACTGTTATTAGAAATAGAAAACATGAATTAAATGACCAATCAATCAACAAATTCAAAATTAAAGAGATAATCATGGGGAAAACCTAATTACAACTCACTAATTTCAATAAGGGAGGCCCAACTCTACCCCAACTAAGTTTAAGAAACCCAGAAGAGATATCACACATGATAGTTCTGTGAAAAAAAATGAAAAATCGATTATCACTACACCCTAGATTTTGTCCTATAACATGTGTATCAAGGGGAAGATAAGAGAATGAGAGGATGAAGAAGGATGAGGATAGGAGACTCTTACTCAGACTAGATACAACAAGGATGAATGTTTAGGACTATTTTTTCGGTTCATCAGGAAGAAGTGAAGACCTTTGCAGTAGGGTTCAGTGAGGTGTGATTGAATAAATTATATAGTCTGAGGTGCTAACACGATAAATCAGCACGTACCTAAGATTTGGAGGGATCAATTTGTTGAGAATATCGATCGACATTAGTAGTAGGGTTCGACGACAGTAGTGGCGGCGACGAAAGGGATTTGGTTCTATAATAGCGTGAAGGCATGAGCAATAGTGGAACTCTGTTAGGGTTATTTTTTTAATAACGCATAATAATTTTATCAACACTTCCAAAAATCACTAATAAAGAGAATTTTCATTGGCGCTAAAATAGAAAGCATTTATAAAACTTCCCTTTATATATATTTATAAAATTATAAATATAATAAATTAATTTCTTATAATTTTATAATTATTTAAATATATATAATTATAATTATAAATAAATAAATATATATTTTTATATAAGTATAAATATATTAATATATTTATGTAATTATATATATATTTTAATATATATATATATATATTTATTTATAAAATTATAGTAAATATATTTATTGATTTTTTTCTAAAAAGGTTAAGGTGTAAAGGCCGCTTTATTTAATAAACCAAGAAACATAGGAGGAACATACACAACATCCAAAGTCTAAAAAAATAGAAAAAGAGACCAGTAGAAATCATGTATCCAAAGATCTGGTACTCATGTTATGGTGAGAGGCACATCCAACCCGACCATGAGGATGATTTCCCCATATCCATTTTTTGACCTACAACCACGAACCACCTATATCATCTGCGACTCCATCATTACTAATATTTTTCATCACTTTTGCATCAGGAAAACTTTCATTGTATTGTCCATCCTCCTCAATGCTTCTGGAAGCAATAAAAAAAGTGGTTATGTGTGCTAACCATTGTATTTAAAGTGATCTTAGGTTGTGCAAGAACTATTCTTAGTGAAGAAGATCCATCAAACCTCTAAACAGAAACCACAAATACCCCCTACCCCTCTACATGTGGATTTGGGACAATATAGATATTAAATCCATCAGTGGAATAAGTCATATAAGTAGTACTTACCCATTTATCTACATCATTCCATGAATCCAAGGGTTTAACAACAATATATTTTGAAATATCTCTTACATGGATAGATTCCACAACCAACTGAGGTTTTTTTGAAATTGATTTTTCTATAATAGTATGTAAAATAGCATGGAGAGAAGTAGCACTCCCTGCCTCCACTATTCCCAAGGGCATTTCAACATCATCTAATGGAATTCTCTTACCTAGAGTACCTTCTGACGCTAGGCTGATTCCTTGAAGGTCATGAGTTTTGATTGGTTCTTCCCTGGATCTAGATGTGGTGATTTTTCTTCTCACAATCAGATATCGAGGAATGGGGTGCTTGCGGTAGTCGATGCGAACACTCATCTCTTTTAGGAGAAAATCGATGCTTGTAAGTTTTCTATTATTTCCAGGCTTACTTATAATTTGAATGTATCTTGGAAATATGAAGATCTTCGGAAGCGTCTCCAAGAGATATGGGGTTTTAGCGATTGGCATTTGGTGTCGCTTGGTCTGAACTATTTTCATTTCACTTTCTCCTTGATTAACTTGAAAATGAGGGCCTGGAGCCACATATTTGTTAACCTTAAACCTGGGATCTTGAGGTTTTAGAACTAGGATCCCTAGTTCGACCCTTTTTAGTCCAATAATACCGTATCTCAATCCTAGATTCATGTTAAATTATTGACCTAGGTATTTTGGCACCCAAGCATTTTATGGGATATCACACTAGTTGCTGGGACCCCCATCAATCTTTAAAAGGAAACATCATCAGTTATATTTAGTCATTTTACTCACCTATTAGTCAAATTTGATACGTATTTAGCTTTTTTTGAGACTGTGTACATGATTTTTGGTGAGTTCAAGTTTGAACTTGAGATATAATTTTAACATGTTCCGGATTTCTGTGTTAATTGTTCATCGATCAGGCACGCTAAGGAAAATTGTCATAGAGGTTTGCGATGTTCTAACTGTAAACATTATGAACATATTGAGGAAATTTGAAAATTCAATTTACCTGTTTCTTCTAAAAGTAAGGGTGCTCTTTATGGTTCCATCAAGGGACCTATGTTGCATGACACTTCTAGCATAAATGAGAGCTTGTTTTCTGTTGCTGATGTCGTGGTTGGAAGGAAGTCATCTTATGATTGTCTTGATATTAACAGTAGTGGAGGTGTGCTACCTCCAAGTAATTGTACTCCCTCGACTCATGTTACATTTGACACTCTTATAGATGGAAAGACCTCTAAGTTTGATGATTATTTCTCTAATGGTCATGGAAGTGACGCTGAAGTAGATCCATCGGTATTATTGAAAGATCAATTTTTTTATAAAGGAAAAATTTTCAGTTCCTTAATTTTGGACTTTTCTGGGTGTGTGTTAGCTACATCCGTAGCTAATTTTGTGCATGTTTTCCTTGAGCATGTGACAGTACCTACTATTGACTCATCTTCCGTGAATTATGGGCATTTGGAGACACAACCAGGTTCTTCTGGTGTTTCTGTGCTAGATAAATCCTCTCTTCAAAATGCCTATATAGCTGGTGCGATCCATGCACCAGGAAAATCCCAACTGGAGCATGTGGAATTTCCTGATTCCCCTCATGACTTGGGGACAATGGAACTTGAAAACTCTATGATGTCTAAGGTTTTCTTCCTGGCTTCTTCAGCTGACTTGGATGCTCCATTGGAGGCTTATTTTCACGAATCTGTGAAGTATAAATTTTTTAATGTGTTGGAGTCTTTGAACTCTTTTAAATTTGAAAATATTTATAGGGAGAGAAAAGGTAAGCATATATTAATTGATACACTGGATAACTCTCCAAATCTAGCTAATTAGGCTACCAACAAGGAACTATAGGTAGGGAAACCCCCTAATGAGTAAATGTTGGGAGAACTTGTTGGCAGTGGTAAAGGAAAGAATGATGTGTGTAAAATCAAGTCACTAAGGCCAAGGATAATGAACAATATGATGTATGGAAGACCCCAAATCAATGGCATATGGGAGGACACTCGAGATGCCTAGGAGGATGTGGATATGGTGGTAGAAATTAGGGATAAAATTCATTTTTTTGTTTTTTGTTTTGATGATGTATGTCACATGTACCCTAAACTCTCTATGTTTCTTTGATGTTTTCTTTTATAATATTTTTTTTGGGAAATGGGGACATCCATGGTCTGGAATTTTCTGGTAATAATATTAGAGTTACTCAACTTTGATTCCATTTCAGCATAAGCATGTGATTCTTTCCTTCCAGCATGATGCAGCCTGCCAAGAGCCAAAGTATCCTTTTACTTTTCAACAACACCTATCCCTAAGATCAATAATTCAACAATAGAATTAGATGAACCTTTATTATCATGATAAGGTTCAAAAATTCATTGAGGTTCCTAAAGAACCACTAAAATAATATAGCTAGTAATTGAAGTCTATAAAACTCTATTCAAACCATTTGAATATCCATGAATGGAAGGTGTATGTCCAACTATAGTTAAGTCTTTTGGAAGACCAGTAATAGGAGGGGATACGGAAGCAACTAAAACATTAAGGGATGCATTATTGTCTAAATTCTAAAGGCCTTGAAGGGATTTGTTAGCTTTCACCAGAGCAGAGTTACCTTGTACTCAAGTGTGGGAATTTTTGAGTTTGTTAGTGGTGGAATCAGATTTTTAATTACCTTTTATGATTTTTAGAGGAAACTGTTTTTTGTTTTTTCCACAATATGTTGTCCACATCATCTTATGTAGAGTACTTATTAGTATTTTGACTATAATTAGAATATGAACTATCATTTTCATCGATTAAGTCCCTAATTAAGGAATATTTAAAAGAAAAACCAAAAAAAAACTCAAAGGATGTTGATCATTAATGTTAGCCCATGAATTAAGTGGCTGATCAGTAATTTGGACTGGAGAAGAGAATCCCATGTCATTTCTTGGAGAAGTAATAGTCCTAATATGAGGACTTACTATGAAACTTTTTCTCTGAGGAGGATCATCAAAGAAAACAATTTTAGTTCTCGAAGGAGGGATATCCATATTCATCTGGGGCTACCCACTTGAGGAATATAGAATCCTAGAAACATAATCATGTAAAGCGACATCTGTAGTTACAACTTTAATCTAGTTATCAACTGGATGAATGAACTCATTATTATATTCCCTTCGAAAGTGATGAAAATAATTCCCTTCTAATTGATATTTGGAAAAAGTATGATCTCTCTGGAAATTAGACAATGAATGACCAATAATTTGAAAAGCATCACATAACAACAACCATATTTCATACTCTATTATGAGATTAATTTCATCCCAAGAAGTGGAGAGGAAAAACTTATCAATAGAAGTTGAACTTAAGTCAATTTCTACCAAAATTCCTACAAAGTGACCATATTTAACTATCTCAGTTTCATTTTCCATTCTAATCGAATTATCAATTACTGAGGAAATATCAAATAAAATCTCCAAGATCCATAATATCCAATTTAAACCATGAATTTTGATCCAAACCTGTGAAAATTTATCCTTAAAATCATTAAGATTAATGTTTAGGTTCCAATCATGAAATCATAGGGTTCCTGGCCTAATATTTAATGGACCCAAACTCCAAGATTGATCCTTAAATTCAGTAGAAGGGAATAAGATTTGGAAAAACCCATGACCAAGGTAGATGCATTTGAAATTAAAAAAAACACTAAATATAAACTAAACCAGCTACTAGATTGGAAATATTTCAAGGTTTCATACCATTTGAGAGTGAGATACGAGAAATAAGGGAGTACCTACAAAGATCAATCCATTCTGATATGGATCCAACCAAAGTGGAGACATGGGCAGTAACACCCTTTCTAACTATTCACTCTGAGACCTGGTCTTTAAGGAAAGTGAAGGATCCTCCCAAGAAACTAGAGAAGGACATGAATTCCTTCAATGCTTCCACTAAAATTCCCTTAGACTTCTTTGAAGTAGATGATCTTTTTCAATCAATAAAATAATTCAGAATGCATGAGAAGAGATTCACACTATGCGGATCAACTAGGGCACCAAATTCATCTAGGAGTGTCGGAGACGGCTTCTCTTGTTCCTCCATTCTATCATATTTATTGTAATTTTATAATTATTTAAATATATATAATTATTTATATTTATAATTATAAATACATATATTTAAAAATATTTCTATATATTTATAAATATATTTATATAATTATATATATTTATATAATTATACCTCATAGACCATACCACTTTGGCATATTTATATAATTATACATATTTATATTAGTATATATATATATAATTATAAATATAATAACTATATTTATTATTTAAATATATTTATTATAATTTTAAAATTATTTAAATATGTCTTTATTTATATATATTTATAATTATAAATAAAAATATCTAAAAAGTATTTATATATAATTATATCTATATTTATATAAATATATAAATATATATATATAATAAATTTATTTATTATTTAAATAAATTTATTATAATTTTATAATTATTTAAATAAATATTTATGTATTTATAATTTTATAAATATTTTTTTAAATTATATAAATTTATAATAATATAATTAAATATTTAAATTAAAAAATTATTAAAAAATCATTTAAATAGGTTAATTATATAGATGTCAGACATATTTTAAATGATAAAACTTAATAAATAATAACAAATAAATATTATTCATATAAATTACAAACATATTGAAAATATTTTAGGTATATTAAATAAATAATTGTATAAATAAATATTAAAAAAGGATTAACTATATTTTTAACATTATTAATGAATGTATAATAATAATTGGATAAATTAAATTAAATAAATTACAAAAAGAAAATGAGAACTTCTCTCTCAAGAGGAGAATTTATCTCTCTTTCAATATATGGCGATCATGAAAATCGATTTAAATTGGTGGATGATTTTGATGTGGTTGGGCACGAAGATCTTTTTAATCTTTGCTGGAAACGCAAGAGGAGTGAGCTGGTTGTTGTTGCTTCAAAACAGATAGAATAAATATCTAAAGATCATATGAAACTTCCCCACTTGGTTGTCAAAGCTGATTTTGTTATACAGAGGGTCGTTCAACCCAGGAGGAGGAGATTCTTAGCAGGAAAGGGATGATGAGGATCAACGATCTCTAATCGGTGTTGATTGTGCACTAGTGGTTTGCAAGTGATGAGCGATGATGACGATACTGGATGGGTCGATGGAGGCCGACGACGAATGCAGATCTGCGATGAGATTTGGTGGGGAGCTGGTCAGAGAAGAATCTGGAGATGATGCATGACCTCGGGCAGGAGGAGACCCAGGATGCTCTTATACGATTCCACATGTCTGGTGATGTCTTGGCATTGTGGCGATTATCGAGATGACGTGGTACACCTCAAGTGATCGACTTCTATTGGAAACAGGGGGACTCAAATGATGGTAGACTTGAAAATGGAGGCCAAATGGGATAGAGATCCCAGAAAAATGTTGTGCGATCCTGGTGGCAGTGAGGTCAGATCTAGCTTTGTGTGGTCAGATCTGACCTATGACGACGTGCAATGCCTCTCTGTCGAGTTGCAACGAGTACGACTTGATGGCGGGAAGAATCATCAATGGCTAGCCGGTCTTGTTCCTATAGTCCTCAGGTGGCGGGAGTAATTGACGACTTAGGATGCAAGCTGTCATTTCTGTTGGCAAGCTTGGGGACTTTTCAGTGCACCACAAATTTATGCTCTCGGGATACATTTTTATGGGCCAGTGATAGATGGTGAGGATGTTTCTAAGATATTGATAGGTTTGGATGCCAAGATCGTGTGTCATTGGGATCATGGAATAGTCTGGGAAATATCCTTGAATAAACACAAATATAGGAATTAGATAGTTCTTAATGGGGCTTAGGCCTATTGGACTAGACTGGGTTTGCGGGTCTATTTGTGGCCACTATTTCAGGGTCTTTGTTTGTGGATTTTTGTTGTGTGTGGGTCTTTGGAATTCCTGATGTTTTTGGGTGGCATTGTTTTCCATTTTTATGGTTTTTTGGTGCTTTATGTGCTGCATGCATGTTGTGTTTTGCTTTATTTCTATTTTCTTAAATAAATTTTTAAGACCGAACTTGCTCGAGTCATAAACTTTCTTAGTAAATTACAAAAATATTTAAAATTGAATTCGTAAAATTTATGTGAATTACAAACCATATGTACACATACACAACTACAAAAACATATACATACACATATGTATACACACACATACACATACATACATGCATTTACATGCACATATATTTTAAATTATTTAATATCAATATGAATATATATTTTAATAAATATATTCATTTATATATTGTATAATTGTTTAAATAAACTATAAAAACTTTGTTGTCTATGATTTATGATTCACACATAGACATGATGATACTTCATTATTTAAACGGACATGAAATAAGAAGCATAATTCCTTAGATATCATGGGTAATGCTGGTAAGGATATACCTCGAGATGGAGTGATCATGCAGGTTGATTCACCTGGTAATAAACTTGGATGTGTGTCTGGTAGGAAGCTGGGTAGTCTTAATGAGGATTCTAATGGTGTTGGAGTGCACCTATAGATGGACTTGGAGGGTAGGGGGCATGGTTGTGATCCTAGTAATAAACATGGGATGCAATCATCCAATTAATATGTGTTTTGTAGGGTAGATCTGGCTAATTATGGTGTGCAAGTTAAAATCAGTCCAACTAAAGAGGAAAATCTTTCTAATTATGTAGGATGTATTGATTCTTGGATTGATTTAGTAGGTTGGTGTAGAGTTTTCCCTACTGGTGTGTTTTCAGATGTCTTTCATGGGCATCATTCTTCCAAGACATGGTCTATGGTTGTTGAGGAAGGGAATGTAGTTGAAGTGGAATCAATTGATGAGATGTTTTCACAAAAGATATTCAATCAGCTATTTCTTCAAGAGAAATTGATATCTTCAAGATCCTGTAATAGTAAACAAAAAATTAATTTTGAAGTCCCCATACAACCTATAAGTGTCCCTCAAAAATATAAAATTGTTGATAATTTATTGTATAAGGACCTATATAAGGCCCCTGAATCATCTACTCTGATAACAAATCTAGGTAATCTTGTGTTGGATAGTACCAATGAAGTGGGTGGAAATGTTTCAGAAGATGGTCCCTCATCTACTACTATTAAGATTTCTTCTCATGTTATGTTAGATCAACCCATAGGTATGTATCACACATACAATTTCTAATGCGATGGAGGTTGTTTCTATTACTACTATATATCTACAATCAATGTCCAAGAAGGATTATGGTGCCCCTTCTTTGAACTCTATCCAAAACCCAAAAAGGGGTGGTCTTGTTAACAGTGCACTAGAGAAGGAGTCTACCCAACCTAAGAAGGGACACTGTATACCCATGCATGTTATGAAGAATTATGATCCTAGGATTTTAACATCCCTTTCATTTCTATCATGTTTGTTTTTAAATCACTTTAATGGTTTTCCTTTTTAATTGTCTGGGTAGGGTTGATAAGGAGTTGGGAGGATACCTGTAATGGTGAAGTCAGAGTTTTGTTAAAATTTTCAGTATAAAACCTACTGAGTTTTTAGGCTATTGGGGATTTAAAATCCATGTAATATAGTTACATGATTTGTAAATTTTAAAATCATAAAAATCAATTTTTTATCAAAAGGTGATGGTTTTTTTTGGTGTTTATGGGATTTTTTGATTACATGACGTGTAATTGGGTTATAAGTCTTGTAAAGTCCAGAGTATCGATTTTAAGTAGGTGACTTGGCTGAAATTTATCCTCCTCCTTTCTAAACATCCTTTATCTTAACCTAAGAGCTTTCCCTAGGTGATTTTGGATCCTCTAACCCTTCTGAGTAATTTCGTTTAGTGATTGATCGTTGTTGTAGCTGCAGCATGACTCTCTAGGTAAGCGGTCTCTCTATCTCTCTATCTCTTTATCTTTCCCTCATTGAAGTTTGATAGATCATCATGGGATTGATGGATCTAAGCTCTGATTTTTTGAATCTTGTTTCTAGGTTGAGTTCCTTAATATTATGGGCCTACATTTTTGTTAATGGGTTCTGTTGTGGGCATTGTGTTTTCATGAAAAAGGATGGTGGTCTGTTTCAATTGAAAATTTTAATTAACCCTAAATTGATTGATTTAAATTCAAATGTCTTATTTAAATTCAGTTACTTGAATTTAATTTCAATTTATTTGTTAAAAACCCAATTCTATTGAATTGGGGAATTTGACTTTTATTTGGCATAAAATTGGTAAAAAACCCAATTCTATTGAATTGGTTTGTGTTTGTGAAATTGATGGAAAATTGTGAAATTTAAATTGTTGAATTTAAAATGTGAAATTGATTTGATGAAATTTTATTAAAATTGGTATTTGATAGAATTGTTTAAAATGATTTTATAGAAAACTGGTGGTTTTATCTTAGAAAAACATGTTTTGATTAAAAAACCATGCGTTGGGTTTTAAATGGAAATTTTCATATTTGAAATAGGATAATGGGAAGAATTTTATTTTAAACAGTTTTAAAATAAATTGACCATCATTGATTATTATTGGAGCACATAAAATCCTAGGTAGTTAGTGAGTTATTGGGATAATACTCTGTTTCATGCTTTACAACTGAAATAAAACTAGTGTAGTGGGTCTCATCTCTGATGGGATGGTGATGAGTCCTCTTTGGCCAGTGTTTGAGAGATATGTATATATACATATTTCTATGATCATCTTAGACTATGTGAGGATCTTGTAGCCTGAAACTATCATACCTTTTGAAAGATTACCATGCTTCTTATTGTTTAAATTTGAAATATATCCCATTGTTTGTTATAAACTGTTTTGAACATGCCTTCTAATTTATATAAACTATTTTACATACAAATTTTCTTTAAGACATTTGTTTAATATATCTCAATAATTTTAAATATAAAGTATGATTTGTTTTAAATATGATTTTGAAATGCCTTGTCTATTTATTTAAAATTGGAAGATTTATTTGGTTAATTAAATATTGGAATCCTTTTTGGAATCATAGGTGAGACACTACTGGGATTTTAGCTCACACACTACCTACACCTTTGGGTTCTTGTATGTTTTCTTCTTCTTGGTTTGAGAAAGGGTAAGGTACCACTTATAGGTGATAGTAGCTATTAATCCTTAGGCTTAGATAGTTGTTCCTGCTGAGAGTTGGGTTGATCTTCCTGCTTTATAGTACTTTGTTGTAGTAATTTGGGATGCTTATGCCTGTTTGGATCCCAAAACAGTTCTCCCTATGGAGTTTCTCTTCTACTCATACTGACTTTATTCACTTTATTCCATGATGTTTGTAGAAAATTCATTACCACATTCTTTTTTTATGATGTCAGGTACTTGCTGCCAACTCGTGGGGTTCAGGAACACCCTTCAGGTCATGTATGGATCAACTCAGTTATCAGGTTACCAGGGTACCTGGATTGGTTTGTGATAATGTGGTATCAAATATCTAGGTTGTTCTTCTTGTCTTGAAGTCAGTATGCAGTTGTGTAATATTTTCGGGTCATAGGAGGTAGTTTCTATTGATTCACTATCTATATATCACCAAAATGAAAATTAAGTCATAAGGGGTGGTTTGGGAAAGACATATTAAGGATTAGTTCTAGTCCTTTCCACACTTTTGATTTGAATAGATTAAAATCTAGATCTTGTATATGCTGAGATTTATTTCCCATGTCTATCTTTTTGAGCGTTAATATGATGTATTCCTTTTTGTCTACTGATGTTTTTTAGAATCATGCCTCTGAGAAGATGTGTGAATCAGATCCAAGAGGAAGTTGCTGATGAACCCTAGTGAGTGAATCCTCTCATGTACCTAAGTCTGGTTGAGGTGATCGTGTGTACTGTCCAAGCTCTGGGACAAGCACCGCCAACTGTTCTCATTCAGGTTCCAATGCCACAAAGTTTTATTTAACCAGATCAGGATGAAAAGAGTGTGAAAAAATATGAAAACCATTTCACCGAGCTTGTGTAGTTTTCACCTAAGATAATATTGAATAATATGATGAAGGCTCAATTGTTTGAGTTGGGAATATAACCAAATATCCTTTTCTCAGGTTTTCTTGCTAAAGCTAATTTCTTTTGCTATTGTGATGGACAAAGAATTGATGGTCAAAATGGACCTCACTTGCAAGTTAGGGTTATCAATAATTCTTTTTTCTCCCAATGGTAGTGTGAATTAATCTAAGGTAAAGAGGAAGCATGATGATTCTCATGGTGGTTCTTGATAGAAAGTTCATTCTAGACCTCCTTCAGTGCCTGAAAGAGGCCCTTTTATTTGTTACCAGTATGGAAAGATGAGGCATTCAAAGTGAGTCTTCACTAAGGCACCTAAGGTATGCAGTTCCTACAAATACTCAGTTCATGTTTAGAATTTCTTCCATGTTTATTCCACTCCCCATAGTGGCACTATATCACCATTTCCTACCAAAACTATGGTTCAATCAAATGCTACATGTAAAAAGGGGTTCTAGTGATAGACATATAGAAAAAATATTCTTCATGTTGTGGAAGAGTATCCAAAGGAAGCAGATACGGGTCCAGTGACCGTGAGAGGTACCATTACTATAGCTTCATTAGTAATGAATAATTTATTTGATACTGGTGCATATAATTCATTTATTTCAACCCACATTATTAATCTACCAAGTCTTTATATGGAGCTTTTATCTTATGTGATGGATATTACTACACCCCTTGGTATGAAGAGAGAGCATGGCATTTGTATTACCGCTTTTTATTTTCTCTCTATAAGATGCCAAACTTACTTGGAGTTTTTTGGTTCTACACATTAAACCGATTGACATCATATTAGGTGTTTATTGACACATTTACAATAAATCATGGATTGATTGTTATCCTCGATAGGTCTCTTTTACTGCACCCAATGAGGTTTTCTGAATGAGAATGGGACCCAAGGTTGAGTAGAGATTAACTTTATTATCCAAAGTTGGGGAAAGTGATATTGGTGTTCACTTTTAATCTATATAGAGAATATTTGATCAGTGATATCCCTCCAGTTTTCATCAAGTTTCTCAATGTGTTCCTTTCTAACTTCTCGAGTTTTACACCAGTAAGAGAGGTAGAGTTTTTTATCGACTTAGTTCCTGGTACTCAACCATTGTCGATTCTCTCTTATCACATGGAACCAGCTGAAATAAAGGAGTTTATGACTTATTAGGATGATCTTCTAGAGAAATTATTTTTATTCCTGGGTGTATCATCTTGGGAAGTGCCTATTATATTTTCTAAGAAGGCTGATGGTTCACTGTGCCTTTGTGTTGATTATCAAAAACTCAATCGAATTACAATAAAGAAAAAGTATATGTTTCCATGGATTGATGATATGTTTGATTAGTTGAAAGGGGTGAAGTGGTTCTCAAAGATTGATCTTTAGTCTGGATACCATCAGTTGATGATAAAATAATCTGAAATTCTGAAAACTGCCTTTTGAAGTATGTAAAACCATTATGAGTACCTTGTCATGCTATTTGTTCTAACCAATACTCATGAAATCTTTATGGGTTTGATGAATAGGATTTTACATGAGTATCTTGATACCTTCATGGTAGTATTTTTGGATTATATCCTTGTTTACTCTATTTATGAGGAAGATCATGTGAATCATCTGAGATTAGTTATGTATTTCTTGAGAAATCATTAACTTTATGCCAAGATTTTGAAATTTGATTACTAGATTAGGGAAGAGAAGTTCTTAGGAAACATGGGGTATGAACATTTTATAGCATTTGATCTTGAGAAGGTGAAATACCTAAATCATTTTGATATTGACATCACCTATACCCCGGTGAAAGGGAATGTCATTTCAGGTTCTTTGAGAAGGAAACTTTTGACCCAGGTAGTGAAAGATTCATCAGAAGAGTTGAACTTGATGGATCTTTTTAATATTTGCATATTGGAGTTTGAGAACCAAGGATAAGGCTTCCTTTTCCAGTTTTCTGTTTTCATCCTCTCCTCTTAAGATGATTCTTCAGGATCAATATCTTGATAAAGAGTTCTTTAGCATTATAGAATATCTTTATGGTGTAGATACTATGTGAGACTGGTCATTCTATACAAAGAGCATTCAATGCTATCCAAATCTCTTTTTTGTTCCATTAGAAGTAAAGAAATATATTATGGGGGATTGCAATAATTTCTAGTGGGGTTTGTACCCAATAACCAAGAAGATGTTCTATAAAATACGACAATAGTTATGATTTCTAGGTATGAGATGGGGCATTGATGAATTTGTCTATCATTGTTATATGTTCCAATAGGTCAAGGCCGAGCACCAGAAACCTTCGGGTTTCCTCCAACCAATTCCAGTGCCTACTTGGAAGTGGGATGAGATCGCTATGGAATTTGTGGTTGGGTTTCAACATACCTGGATAAAGACAAATGTGATATGGTTTGTGATCATGAGGATAACTAAATTGGACCACTTTATACCCATTCATGATACAACCAATTTTGAGGAGTAAGGAAATCTCTTTGTGAGGGATATCATTCATTATCATAGAGTTCAATATGGTATAGTTTTTGATAGAGATCCTCAGTTCACATATTTATTTTGGAGAGGACTTGAGGAGGCACTAGGATCTCAGGACTATTTGAGAAGGAAATTACATCCAAAGTCATATGAACAGATAGAAAGATATATATAGATTCTTGAGGATATGATACATGATTTTTTTTCTCGACTTTGGTCGATCTTGGGATGACCATCTAGGGATGGTTGATTTTTATTATAATAATAGTTTCTAGTTTGTAATTAGAATGGATCCTTTTGGGGACTTGTATGGATGAACTTATAGATCTCTATTGCGTTGGTTAGATATTGGTGAACTTTACTTGGATAAACCAAGATTGGTTCAAGATACAACAAAAAATATTCAGTTCATTCATCAAAGAATGTCGACGACACATAGATGGTATAAATATTATGATGATAATCATCACAAACCATTAGAATTGTCAGTTGGTGGTCAGGTGTTCTTGAATGTTTCACCCCGTTTGGTCATCGATGACTTGGGAGGTAAGGGAGTCTTATTCCATGTTTTTTGGGACCCTTTGAGGTTGTGGAGCAGGTTGGGAAAGTTTCCTACTGTTTAACACTTCTAATGAAGCTCATGTCGATACATAACATGTTCCATGTATCTCATCTCTAAAAGTATCTGTCTGATCCATCTCATGTTCTGATTTGGAGTGATCTTAAGGTTGAACCTGATTTATCCATGATTAAGCATCTGTCCATGATAATTGATTTCAAAACCAAGGTGCTTCATGATAGGATGATAGCTTTTGTTAGAGTTATATGGAAGAATGATTCTAATTCTCAGAAGAAATGGGTGTGTGAGGGACTAATGGGAGAGTAGTGGACTCACATTTTTGATATGGAAGCTTCTTGATAGGATTTTCAGGGACAATGTTTTTTTGGTAGGGAGGTCGTAACATATAGTTCCTTTCTATCAGGTATACTTTTAAAGCCTTGTCATGGTTTTCATTTTTCATTGTCTCGGTAGGGTTGAGAATAAGTTGGGAGGATACCTATAATGGTGAATTCATAGTTTTGTTAGAATTTTTAGCATAAAACCTATTTTTTGGAAACCTTCTAGGGATTTACATGCCATGAAATATTGTTACACTATGTGTAAGTTCTAAAATAATAACAAATACGTTTAAAAAAAGGAAACATGTATTTCAATGGTTATGTTATTTTTTCAATTACATGATGTATAATTGGGTTACACATCATGTAATGTCTTGAGTTTCAATTTTAAATAGGAAGATTGGATGAAACTTGTTTTCATCCTCTCCAAAGTTCCTTTCTATTGACCTAAGAGCTATTATCAAGTGATTTTGGACCTTTTAACCCTTCCATATCATTTCTTTCAGTGATTGATCATTGTTTTGATTTCGTTGTGACTCACCAAGCATGAGGTATCCCAATATCTCCATCTATTTCTCTTTCCCTCCCTGGAGTTTGATAGATCATATCGGGATTGATGGATCTATGCTCTGTGTTGTTGAATCTTATTTCTATGTTGAGTTCCTAGATCTTCTATGCCTAGGTTATTTTTGGTGGGATCCATTGTGGGAATTGTGTTTCCATGAAAATATTAGGTGGTTCTGTTTTGATTAGACAATTTGATTAACCATAAATTAATTTATTTAAATTCAAATGTTTGATTTAAATTCAATTGCTTGAAATTGATTTCAACAGATTCATTAAAATCCCAATTCCATTGTATTGGGGAATCTGGCATTGATTTGGAATGAAATTAAGGAAAACCCCAATTCCATTTAATCGTGGTGTGTTTTTGAAATTGAAGCAAAATTGTGAAATTGATTTGATGAAATTTATTTCAAAATGGTATTTTATAAAAGTGGTTTAAATGGTTTTGATAGAAACCCAGTGGTTTTATCTTGAAAAAAATACATGTTTTGATTAAAAAACTTTGTGTTGGTTTTTAAATTGAAATTGGAATATTTGAAATTGAATAATGGGATAAATTGTATTTTAAAAAATTTTAAAATAAAATTTCCATCATTGATTTTTATTAGATAACATGAAAGCCTATGTAGTTAGTGAGTTATTGAGATATCACTTTTTTATGATTTAAAACTGAAAGAACCTAGTGTAGCTGGTCACATCCCAGATGGGATGGTGATTAGTCCTCTATGTCCAGTGTTAGAGGTATGTGTTTATACATATATTTCTTTGATCACCATTGAGTTTGTGTAGATCCCATATCTTGAAAAAATTGTACCTTTTGGTAGATGAACATTTTTCTCATTATTTAAATTTGAAATATATTCCATTATTTATTGTAAAATATTTTACACATTCCTTATTATTTATATAAATTGTTTTATAAAAAAATATTCTTTAATCCATTTGTTTAAAGTATCTCCATCATTTTAAATATAAATCATGAGTTGTTTTAAATATTGTTTTGAGCTACCATGATTTTTTATTAAAAATTGAAAGCATTATTTGGTTAATTAAATATTGGAATCTATTATGAAATCCTTGGTGAGACCATTCTGATATTTTATCTCATACCCTACCTATGACTTTGGGTGTTTGTAGATTTTATTTTACCAGTTTCAAGAAAGGGTAAGCTGTTACTTTGAGGTGGTATTAGATATTGATCCTTGGGATTGGGGAGTTGTGTCCATTGGGACTTGGGGTTTTTTCCTTCTTTTAGGTACTTTGATGTAGTAATTTGGGTCATTTATGCCTATTTTATTTATGATACAATTCTCCCTATGGAGTTTCTATTGTATGCATAACAACTTATTTCTCTTTCTTCTACAATGTTTGTGGAAAATTCATTCCCACTTTCTTTTTGTATTATGGAAAGTTCTTGTTACCAACCCATGGGGATCGAGAATTCCCTTCGAGCCATGTTGGGATCATCTTGCTTATCAGGTAACCAAGGTACCTAGGATGGTTTTTTAAAATGATTAAATGTAAGAAAATTTTATTGAATGAATAGGGATTCCAATTTTTCACCCCTCAGAAATCAAAAACATGTTCAACTATATCTAGATTTGTGTGGAAATATCATGCCCCCTCAAAGGTGGATCATCCATCTAGTAATGTGTATGATCTTAAAAGTTTTTTATGTGACATACCATCCAATTTCTATGATCTTTTGACAAATTAAAATGTCTATTTTGGAAAGGAATCAGATAAATAATGTTATATTTCATCGGAAGAAAACTCTAATATAATTCTTTATGAGGACCAAGAATGTGAAAGACCTCTTGAAGGCCTCAGTAAGGATGCGACTGGATGGGTTTTATCATATATCAAAGTATGTTTCTCTATGATGGATCCAAATGTGTTTGGTTTTTTTCATTATATTCTAGTTGAGAAGTTATTATAGGTTGATATTGGAGACATATTTTGATCCAACTCTGATATAGACTTTTGAGATTTATCTTGGAAATTTATAATTTTCTCTGTGTTAGAGGAATCCTATTGTTTGTCATTGGATGAGGAAAATGAGCCCCCAAAAAGGGACCAAACAAGATGAAGAGGACAACACCCAAAAGGAAAAGGTTTCCTTTAGAATATGGGAAATATAGGGATTTGCACAAAGTGATCTCTTATTTTAAATGTCGGGATTTGGTGTCTTGTTTTGACACTTACATTATGTTGTACACTTTTCTTGTATTAATAAATTTGAAGTCATGGGTTTCAACACATGACTAATCCATTAGGGTAATCAAATAAATAAAATATTAAAATATTAAATTTATTTTAATTATATACACATCTTGTAGTCAATGATTATAAATAAACTTTTAAACATTTGGACTAATAAAAATTTGACAAATTTTTTATATAAATTTATTTACAAATATATTAATATATATTTATATATATATATTTATAATTATCATTGTAATTAAATATATTTATATTTTTTTCATAAGTCACGGTCCAAAGGGACACGGGAAAAATTTATTAAAACACACACACACCAAACCACAAGGAGGTTTACAAAGAATAAATATGAAAAGAAAACAAAACCAAAAAAACTGTCATACAACCACATGGTTGTGTAAATGGTAAATATAAGATCTGTAAAACCAGGTTATACATTAAAATTCTCAAGAATTGTATTATCCATAGACTCATCAAGAAAATAATAAATCTAAAATAACTTCATATTAACTAAATAAACATTAATTATACCCATCCATGTTGCATACACTAACAACACATGTATAGGTGTTATTGTAGATGTAACTATCCTTTTGTGTTAAATTGCATAATGATGAACTCCATTAAATGATATATTAACCACAAATAATTCCAAGCCACAAACAGACAACATCAATAAGTTAAATGCACACTATTGGCAACACAACCAACCACAGAACATGACAACAGTTACAGACTTTAAAAAAAACCATCACCAACATGAAAAAATGTAGTACAATGTTATCAAGAGAGAAGTACACACCATAATAACATGAAAACTTCCCAAGATAATTTTAATCTAGAGGCAATGAGAAAGGAAAGTTGACTCTAGGAAATAAACCTTCATCCCAACCATCAACTCTACAACCAACTAGCACAAACATCATGTTTAGGTTTGAGTCTATGAATAGAGACTCCTATTTTGATAGTCCCCATGACCAACTTAACAATGGAGATTTCATCCTATCTTCCAAGATTTGACTTATTTGAAGGTTATGGGAACAACAGAAGCATGTGATGGGTCATTACGAACTTATCATTTTTCACGATTGAGGATTAATCCAAGATTTTACACAAAATTGAATGTTGTGATCAATGGAATTAAATCCAAAAATATAGAAAATGAATAAAATTAAAAAACTAGGAACATGATCATGACATATTATATATAAATAATTTAATCAATTAATTAATTAACTTGTTATAATTCATTCCTTTTTGATGGATCTAAAAATAGATCTACATTTTACCATCACTTCATTGTAAGAATCAAGAGAAGATTCCTTCAAGAAATGATCCACATGTGTTCAAAAAATCTTAGAACATTATTGTAGGAATATCATTGTAACACCCCGAGCTTCCACGATACGCCTCTCTTTCAATAATGCAATAGCTTGCATTGTACGCAAGTTCGAGTTCTAAAACACCGTGACTAATCAAAGTAGCCGTTATGAATAGTAATAACCACTTTTTAAAATTATAGAAATCTTATATTTCAAAATGGACTTCATTTTTGTATTCGTAATATCGAAATTAGCCTATGTTGAATTTTTGGTATTTTTCTGAGAACTTCTAATTTTTTATGAATAGTGAAAAATACTTAAAAACAACTTTTTTAATCAAAATAATTTATAGTGATAAATTATACTATTTAGTGGTTTTAAAGTATAATTAGAATATATTTTTACAATTTTATCCAATGGTGGTCATTAGAATTAATTTAACATTGAAATTGGACATAAACAATTACCAATCTTTTGATATAAATTGTTTCTTAAAAACACGCTATTTGTTGTAACAGCGGGAATTAATAATAAAATTAATTAATGCAACTTATATGTTTGGAATTTTGTAAAATAGACATCATTTTTGAATTTGGAATATCAATTATATCTTAGGGTGAAATTTTGGCTTTGTTCTGAAAAACTTCAATTTTTGATGAATAGTGAAACCACTAAGTGGTAGTTAAATAACTAATTTTTCATTTAAATGAAATATTACCACTTCTGTGATTTGATTTTCAAAAATCCGACATACATGGTTGTCATTAAGAAGTAAAATGTGGTTCAATAAGATTAAAATAATTTTTGGTGAATAGTAACTTTTAAGTTCTTAATCGCGATTAGAGGTAATTAGTGTAGTTTAAGGTAAAAATAATTTTTTAATAATATGAGATGAGCATGACACTTGTCTTACTCCTATTGGATGAGTCATGGCCGACCAAGACAACCCATGGGTCAACTTGGGGACCCCATGGAGCCACTTTAGTTAGAAAATGACATAAACACCTTTTATTTAATGTTAAAGTAAAAAATGACACAAACATAAAATGTTTTACTAAAACAATTTTTACGTGGGGTTACACAAGTCCAAATTTTGATTATAAATATTCATTAGAAAGCTAAAAAGATTTACTACATCATAGTATTTTTTTATAATTTTTAGACATTAAATAAGTTAAATTATTTATGACATCATTATGATGCAGCGATGACCTCATTATTTAACGATTTAAATAAAATGAGAAGATAATGCAAAATCCAAGGCTTAAACTTGTCCAAAGCCTATTGGATGAAGATATTTTGAAACCTTATCACCTTATCCTCGAATTATATAAGTGTGGGACCTTTAGAATCCGAAAATCATTGTGTAATAATGTAACATTTCAATCTTTCCAAAAGTGCCCCTCCTCTCCACTTATAAAAGGCCCCCACCTCTCCCACCTCATTTACACTTTCAAGCCATTTGGCTCGGCCAAACTCTACCCAAATACTCTCCCAACATCCCCCTATTACTCCTAGAAGCCTCACTTTGGTCAGAACTCTTCCCAAGGAAGCCTTTGGCTCAAATCAAAAAGAGTTACCCGATTTTGAGGTAATGTCTTCTCTAATGTTGTTTTGTTTTATTTTTCTTCTCCAACCCCCTAAACTCTTTTTATTCATTTCTTTTGTAACAAAACCAGGATCCTAAATATACTAGGGTGTTGTTATAAGAAGTATTCGAGCTACACTTACACACACCTACATCTAATGGTTAAAGAACATACGGTTTCTGTGGATGGCGAATTTCTGCCTCACGAAACGATGATTGTTCAACACTCATATAACACCTTCAAAGGTGGCCATTAAGATGTCACTATTTTTATATATGATATATAATATGTTTATGTTTTACTTATGCTTCTGTATTTCTCATTTATGGCATACTTTATGATTTCCATTATGGGTAAAACGCGATAATTTCATTTTAGGAAGTGCGGACTACCGCCCCCTCAAAGTGATTTGAATCGTTAATGCCATATGTGGGATGTATAAAGGATGGAGTAAATGGTATTATACACTATATTATACTGGAATTATATTATACATTTATATCATTATGATTTAGTTCCATTAAATATGAAATTGAAATGAAAGTAGCGTTCATGCGTACGTACGGCTTACCGTCTCCATGAACGGTGCATTTCATTTCTTACCTCTAAATGTTATGTAATATTATAAATGAATGTATATACTGGATATATAAGATATATATGAAATCTAAATCATGAATATAATTCTGGATATAATGGATATTCTACCACATGAACAACTTGTAATTATAAGAAGTTTATTGTTGACTCAAGTTACCAAAGATCGACAAAACGATCGTTATTAACTTGAATAATTAAATAATATTCATAACATTGTAATAAGTGATATAAAAAGGATAATGAAATTGAAAATGGTTCTTAATAAGGTAGATATTAACTCTAGTTTATTATTCAGGAGGTTAAAGAACGGTTGAGTCAAGTCGGACACAAGGTAAGGGAATTTCTTAACCCATCTTCCATTCTTTGGGTTAATCTCCTACTTTCAAAATTATGTCATGATGTTATTATGTCCTATTTTGTATTTTTACTTTCTTCATGTGTACCTATAGTGAATACACACAATAGATCTATTTTATTTTAAAAATGATCTTTTTAAGGACTTCGTCTCAATCTCCTTTCATTGAGGCATATTTTATTTTATACACAACTTTCTTTTATACGGTGTATAAAACCCTTTGACTTTTATGTTTATTCAAAAGGAATCTTTTTTATACGAAGCGTTTTACTAAACGACAAAAAGGGAATGTTTTTCTTTCCGTACTTATGCGGCGACAACGACTTCTCCGCCGCCGTGACCATTATTTGAGTTTCAGCTTCCTCTACAAGCCATAATTTTTTTAATGAAAAATATATACAAAGTTTTAACTTTTTTTTAATTTGGTATTGAAAATGGTTTGGAAAGCATTTTTATTATATCAATTTGTTGTATTGATATCTTGTGATTGAAATGTGGAAATTTTATGTTTCCTTTATGCATGTTTTATGTGATACGATTATGTTATGGTTTATGATATGTTTAAACCTATTCATATGAGAAATGCATTGGACTTAATAAGTGACGGGTGGAGCCCGCTATAGCTCCTCGATGCATCGGCAGGTCTCATGAGACAAACTAGTGTCTTGGCACGAGGCCTTGACAAAATCTTATTTGTGGTCTTGGCACGAGGCCTTGACTACGTGGTTATGATAGTCTGGAATTATGCATTCCATCATTATGAAAGTGGTTATTGATATTGCATGTGATTATTCGACCAGTAGAATATCCATGTGAAGAAGTGAATGGCAATATCTCATTTTACTTTTGCCATATTATGTTGATGTTCAAGTTTAAAAGGCTTTTGTTTTAGTTATACATTGCCTTAAATTTTTATGTTTATTTATGAAAGCTTCCGCAATATTGTTATCCTTACAGAGCATCTGAGCTCACCCCTTTCAATGTTTTAATATTTTCCAGGATGTGAAGAAGTATTTTATGAATGACCTGCAGGGATAGTCAGAAGAGGATATGAGTGTGGACTATGAAGACTTCGTTATTAGTTTTTCACTTTATGATGTAATGTAAGACTTATGAATGTATCTAGTGTTTCCAAGGCTACTAAACTAATCGGTCTTTCGAGACTTGATCTTTTGTGATCATGCCAATGTTACGAAGTAATGCACCGACTCTGGGTAGCTGGGGTCGGGGCGTTACAGTTGGTATCAGAGGCAGTTTAGTACTAACCTTGGAAGCTATATTTAGATAAACTCTGATTAGAGCACATAGCCCAAAGATAGACTTTGAGGATTAGTATAGAAAAACTTCCTAGAATTTTGGTATTATAGAGATGTTATGAGTTTTCAGAGCAATACATCCCTGTCTGGATACGAGCAGGTAGAGGCGGCTCTGGCACAGATGTACCTAGGGGTAAAACCCGAAAACACCGCTTTGAGCTAGACTCGAACGGGAACTGGTGCACGACAACGGGCCTTGTTGCACTCTTGGTTACGACACTCCCGGGGGATATGCTTAGGATAATTCTCATTTTATTTACAAACCACTATGAAGGGTTATGAGTACATACTTCCTCAAAGAAAACATTTCTTTTTATGATTATGGATTATATCCATAAATAGTTCAATTTATGTAAAGTGTTTAACAAGTATGGAATTATGTATTTTTATTCATAAACTAATCTAGTTTATGCCATTGTTTAGAAATGGCGCCTAGTGGAAGGAATGGAAACCGTATCAATGTACGCAATCCATATAGGGATTGCCCTCCTGCTCAAGATAATTATAGTGGGGTTGGTGATGCAACTGGTGCCGATCAGCTAATCACTATACTGGGATAACTTACTCAGGTTATGAATAATAACCTTACTCGTATGGAGCACCCTGATCCGCAACGTGGAGGATCAATGCTAGATCGTTTCATGAGGCAACAACCACCAACCTTCAATGGGGGTACAAATCCGTTAGTAGCTGAGCAATGGATAAACTCCTTAGAGAAAATATTCCATGCCTTGGGGAGTAGCGAAAGGGAGAAGGTTGTCATGGCAGTTTACCGCCTCAATGGAGATGCCGATCAGTGGTGGTCGCTGATTCAAAACACAAAGGAAGATGATGACGTATCGAATATGGAATGGAGGGAGTTCAAAGATCTGTTTTTAGAAAAATATTTTCCTCATCGAGCAGATATGGAAAGGCAATTTCTGAGTTTGAGGCAGAAGGAGGATGAGAATGTCGCAAAGTATGTGGCTAACTTTACAAGGTTAGCGAGGCATGCTGCCGATTATATACGTAACCCAAGGAGTAAGATTGATCGTTTCTTTGATGGGTTAAAACCATTTCTCCGTCGAGATTTAGTATCACAATCCTTCTAATCATACGAAGATATTGTCTTGTGTGCTATCAAGACAGAAAAGGAATTCTCTAAGTCTTATGACAACAAAGTAAAGCAAGAGAAGAAGAGAACGGTGGAACAAGAGGCAGATAAAGGGAAAAAGGGAAAGAAGGATTTTCCATTATGTGATAATTGTGGGAAGAATCACCCTGGTACTTGCCTAAAAGGAATGGGAGTCTGTTATAAATGTGGATAAAAGGGTCACCAGGCTCGTGATTGCAAGGGAAAGAAAGAGGCTGTCAAAGTTGAATGCTACAATTATAGGGAAACAGGGCATTATGCAAATGAATGTCCTAAGCGTCAGGGAAACTTACCTCAGAAAAGGACAAGGGATCAAGGCCAATCTAATGCTGTGACTACAGTTGAAGCGGAATAATTAATGTATTGGTGCTTTTGGACTCAAGGATTATATTCTGGTTATAAGAATAATGTGATATATATACATGGATTGTACTTCAGTACTTGTTGATTTCAGTAAGGTTTTAATATGATTAAGGTAATCATATTTTTAGTATGTGACAATAAGATAAACTTTTCTTTGTTTGGGGAATCTGATGTTACAATTGATTTTGGAATTTAGAGACCTTTTAGAGAAAGTCTGGACGGAGGTATTTTGGATAACTATTAAGGTTGGAATGGATTAAGTTGAACCATGGATAGTATTGTTTAAGGTTAAATAATTTCTGAAGATTATTTTTGGAATATTATAATACTATAGTTTTAGGAAAAGGACAACCTGCAGGGTGGGGAATAACCCGTCGCGTCGGACAAAGATGCAGGAATCGAACCCACAACCATAGTGCGACAAGCCTTTATTTCCTACCACTAGCCTACAGGAAGTCCTTGGTTATTACAAAATAGTTTTACTAATCTAAATGGTATGTGTTAACATTTAGAACCTTATACAATTAGGATAAATAGAATATTTTTGAGTTCCGTTACCATTTGGAGTAAAAGTTAGGTTTGTGGTAAAAATTTATTAACGAATGAAAGTATACATAACAGGTATGTATATTCCCTTACGTTCTTAGTAAATCTCCTAAATAAATTCCTCAACATTATAAAAGGTAACTTAAAACAAAAATGTTGTCGGTTAACTTTTCCAACTGGGGATTCAATGACCGTTTAACCAATCACAAGTTTTTGATTTTCTTGTGGTTAAACTTTCTCCTAATCCTGTTTTCTATAACTCTCCATCAGACCTTGATGGTTTGTTTTTCTTCCATATCCATATTTTCATAGAATCCTAGAATGGGCTATATCGGGTGACCTTTGTACTTATCCTGCTTTCTTTTAATGTTATATATTTATTAACCTTATTTCCGATGTGGGTTTTCCTCAAAGGTATTTTCTCTTTTCAACCTTTTATTTTCAAAAAAAAATATCAAATTGCGAGGACGCAATTTATTGAAGGAGGGGAGAATGTAACACCCCGAGCTTCCACCATACGCCTCTCTTTCAATAATGCAATAGCTTGCATTGTACGCAAGTTCGAGTTCTAAAACACCGTGACTAATCAAAGTAGCCGTTATGAATAGTAATAACCACTTTTTAAAATTATAGAAATCTTATATTTCAAAATGGACTTCATTTTTGTATTCGTAATATCGAAATTAGCCTATGTTGAATTTTTGGTATTTTTCTGAGAACTTCTAATTTTTTATGAATAGTGAAAAATACTTAAAAACAACTTTTTTAATCAAAATAATTTATAGTGATAAATTATACTATTTAGTGGTTTTAAAGTATAATTAGAATATATTTTTACAATTTTATCCAATGGTGGTCATTATAATTAATTTAACATTGAAATTGGACATAAACAATTGCCAATCTTTTGATATAAATTGTTTCTTAAAAACACGCTATTTGTTGTAACAACGGGAATTAATAATAAAATTAATTAATGCAACTTATATGTTTTGAATTTTTTAAAATAGACATCATTTTTGAATTCGGAATATCAATTATATCTTAGGGTGAAATTTTGGCTTTGTTCTGAAAAACTTCAATTTTTGATAAATAGTGAAACCACTAAGTGGTAGTTAAATAACTGATTTTTCATTTAAATGAAATATTACCACTTCTGTGATTTGATTTTCAAAAATCCGACATACATGGTTGTCATTAAGAAGTAAAATGTGGTTCAATAAGATTAAAATAATTTTTGGTGAATAGTAACTTTTAAGTTCTTAATCGCGATTAGAGGTAATTAGTGTAGTTTAAGGTAAAAATAATTTTTTAATAATATGAGATGAGCATGACACTTGTCCTACTCCTATTGGATGAGTAATGGCCGACCAAGACAACCCATGGGTCAACTTGGGGACCCCATGGATCCACTTTAGTTAGAAAATGACATAAACACCTTTTATTTAATGTTAAAGTAAAAAATGACACAAACATAAAATGTTTTACTAAAACAATTTTTACGTGGGGTTACACAAGTCCAAATTTTGATTATAAATATTCATTAGAAAGATAAAACAATTTCCTACATCATAGTATTTTTTTATAATTTTTAGACATTAAATAAGTTAAATTATTTATGACATCATTATGATGCAGCGATGACCTCATTATTTAACGATTTAAATAAAATGAGAAGATAATGCAAAATCCAAGGCTTACACTTGTCCAAAGCCTATTTGATGAAGAGATTTAGAAACCTTATCACCTTATCCTCGAATTATATAAGTGTGGGACCTTTAGAATCCGAAAAGCATTGTGTAATAATGTAACATTTCAATCTTTTCAAAAGTGCCCCTCCTCTCCACTTATAAAAGGCCCCCACCTCTCCCACCTCATTTACACTTTCAAGCCATTTGGCTCGGCCAAACTCTGGCCAAATACTCTCCCAACATCCCCCTATTACTCCTAGAAGCCTCACTTTGGGCATAACTCTTCCCAAGGAAGCCTTTTGCTCAAATCAAAAAGAGTTACCCGATTTTGAGGTAATGTCTTCTCTAATGTTGTTTTGTTTTATTTTTCTTCTCCAAACCCCTAAACTCTTTTTATTCATTTCTTTTGTAACAACACCAGAATACTCAATATACTAGGATGTTTTTATAAGAAGTATTCGAGCTACACTTACACACACCTACATCTAATGGTTAAAGAACATATGGTTTCTGTGGATGGCGAATTTCTGCCTCACGAAACGATGATTGTTCAACACTCATATAACACCTTCAAAGGTGGCCATTAAGATGTCACTATTTTTATATATGATATATAATATGTTTATATTTTACTTATGCTTCTGTATTTCTCATTTATGGAATAATTTATGATTTCCATTATGGGTAAAACGCGATAATTTCATTTTAGGAAGTGCGGACTACCGCCCCCTCAAAGTGATTTGAATCGTTAATGCCATATGTGGGATGTATAAAGGATGGAGTAAATGGTATTATACACTATATTATACTGGAATTATATTATACATTTATATCATTATGATTTAGTTCCATTAAATATGAAATTGAAATGAAAGTAGCATTCATGCGTACGTACGACTTACCGTCTCCATGAACGGTGCATTTCATTTCTTACCTCTAAATGTTACGTAATATTATAAATGAATGTATATACTGGATATATAAGATATATATGACATCTAAATCATGAATATAATTCTAGATATAATGGATATTCTACCACATGAACAACTTGTAATTATAAGAAGTTTATTGTTGACTCAAGTTACCAAAGATCGACAAAACGATCGTTATTAACTTGAATAATTAAATAATATTCATAACATTGTAATAAGTGATATAAAAAGGATAATGAAATTGAAAATGGTTCTTAATAAGGTAGATATTAACTCTAGTTTATTATTCAGGAGGTTAAAGAACGGTTGAGTCAAGTCGGACACAAGGTAAGGGAATTTCTTAACCCATCTTCCATTCTTTGGGTTAATCTCCTACTTTCAAAATTATGTCATGATGTTATTATGTCCTATTTTGTATTTTTACTTTCTTCATGTGTACCTATAATGAATACACACAATAGATCTATTTTATTTTAAAAATTATCTTTTTAAGGACTTCATCTCAATCTCCTTTCATTGAGGCATATTTTATTTTATACACAACTTTCTTTTATACGGTGTATAAAACCCTTTGACTTTTATGTTTATTCAAAAGGAATATTTTTTATACGAAGAGTTTTACTAAATGAAAAAAAGGGAATGTTTTTCTTTCCGTACTTATGCGGCGACAATGACTTCTCCGCCACCGTGACCATTATTTGAGTTTCAGCTTCCTCTACAAGCCATAATTTTTTTAATGAAAAATATATACAAAGTTTTAACTTTCTTTTATTTTGGTATTGAAAATGGTTTTGAAAGAATTTTTATTATATCAATGTGTTGTATTGATATCTTGTGATTGAAATGTGGAAATGTTATGTTTCCTTTATGCATGTTTTATGTGATACGATTATGTTATGGTTTATGATATGTTTAAACCTATTCATATGAGGAATGCATTGGACTTAATAAGTGACGGGTGGAGCCCGCTATAGCTCCTCGATGCATCGACAGGTCTCATGAGACAAACTAGTGTCTTGGAACGAGGCCTTGACAAAATCTTATTTGTGGTCTTGGCACGAGGCCTTGACTACGTGGTTATGATAGTCTGGCATTATGCATTCCATCATTATGAAAGTGGTTACTGATATTGCATGTGATTATTCGACCAGTAGAATATCCATGTGAAGAAGTGAATGACAATATCTCATTTTACTTTTGCCATATTATGTTGATGTTCAAGTTTAAAAGGCTTTTGTTTTAGTTATACATTGCCTTAAATTTTTATGTTTATTTATGAAAGCTTCCGCAATATTGTTATCCTTACTGAGCATCTGAGCTCACCCCTTTCAATGTTTTAATATTTTCCAGGATGTGAAGAAGTATTTTATGAATGACCTGCAGGGATAGTCAGAAGAGGATATGAGTGTGGACTATGAGGACTTCGTTATTAGTTTTTCACTTTATGATGTAATGTAAGACTTATGAATGTTTCTAGTGTTTCCAAGGCTACTAAACTAATCGGTCTTTCGAGACTTGATCTTTTGTGATCATGCCAATGTTACGAAGTAATGCACCGACTCTGGGTAGCTGGGGTCGGGGCGTTACAATCATGGTTCTAGCACAACATATCCTATGACCTTCATCATTCACCTATGATCACCATGAGAATATATTATAAAGCATTTTCCTTGATCTCTCTAGAATCGAGAGTGGTGGGTGGAGGAAGATCACTCTCTTTTCTTGGGAGCGTTCATGGAGAAGGGAGATCTTCAGGGCTTGAGAGGATTATCTAGATTTATTGTGCACAAAAAAATAAATAGGATCTCTTGAAAATATAATATAATTTTGTTTATATACAACTAGGGTTAGAAATAAATAATTATACAAGTTCCCTTATTATGTATTGAATCCTTACGGAACCCCATGTCTATAATAATAATAATAATATCATTTTTATTTCGTGACATCCGTTGAACTCAAAAATTAAAATTTAAAATTATTTAATCAAATAATATTCAATATATATTATTTCTCACTCGTCCTATAAACTCGGTCTTCCATTCCACCAAAATATTTATTGGGCCTTTAATAATGACTATTTATTTATTAAATAAATATTAATACATTATTCACTAATAAATAAATAAATATTATATTCAATAAATAAAAAATAAATATTTATTAAATATTCTATGCACATAATATTCTCTCAAATAATTGGGGATGAAATATATGCAATCAAGAAAACATGAATAATTATTAAACCACATGTGGAAATAGTATTTATTAATTTTTTTAAATAATAAATATTAATATATTATTTAACTGAGATTCTGGATACACTTAGTATATGACCCTATAGCACTCTTTCTCAGTGGCTTTAGCTGAAGTAGCATAAAGTACAAGGTTAGAATCTAAAAATATTTTAAGACATCCATATAGAAAGAAGTCAATTCTAGAATGATATAATAGCTCATGTGGATTCTTACTTTGTAATATAATCACTTTATTATGATATCTCTAATCAAGAAGGTTGCATGATGGTGCAATCAACCTATGTGCTCGATGTATCATTATTTAACTTCTCAAAAATTGAATGTTCTTATAGAAAACCATGTCCATGGATTTATTTAGGCTATTTAATTTCCATCAAAGGAACTGAGATATCAATTTCCCTTAAAAATATAATGGATGAATCCTTTATCGTATTATTCATTAATGAAATACTACTCATGACGCACCCAAAATATCCTACCTCACTGTGAACATATATTTTCATGATTTTCATCAATACATCAAAGTACAAAACTTATAATATTCATTGATAATAATATTAAATTTTAAGGATCAATATAAATATCTATAAATAGGAACATCCAATGACACATATAAATACATATTTCATTCTGGCAGGTATCATTCTAATAATATCCTACAATAGATATTACCAAGGGTGTACATCATGAAGAGGTGCCTCAAAGTCCTATGAGTCTCCACCATTGAAAGCCTGTATCATTTGTGTCCCTCAAATGATACTATCTAGCTATAGAATATATATTTAATAATACTGTAATGGCACTTCTAGGTTCTCATCATGGTGAGGAACTTCTTTGACCTTTTAGTGCGAGAACTATTCTTAGAACAATATCACATAATATTTTACACATAATGACAAACATGATATGATAATTAGTTTTTTAATATTAAAAAATATGAATAAAAGTTATCATAAAGTACACATAATTTGGTTCAAGGGAACAAACTCCAACACACTCCCACTTGTTGTAGATCCAACTACAAGAAACAATCAGTCCACTAGCTCTCACATGATACTCATGATTCTTCTAAGATAAGCCTTTAGTTAAGGGGTACACCAAATTTTCTTCTATAGGAACTCTATTTACTACAACTTCACCCATTTTGAAAAATACCTCAAGATTTGATACATTTGGAGTATGTTCTTTATTCTCTGGTGTGACCTTGGATCTTTTACAAGAGCCATAGTTGTAGTATTATCACAATACAATGGGATATATTCTTTAATTCTAGGAACCACATAAAGGTACTAAAAGGAGTTTTTTATCCAAATAGATTCATTGGCTACATCAGAAGATGATATATACTTAGAATCCAATGTATAATCAGGGAAAATTGGATGCTTTGAACTCTTACATCTCACAACTCCTCTATTGAGAGAGAAAAAATATGTTGACTGCAAATTCTGATCATTCTGATATATTTGAAAACTATCATCAGTATAACCCATAATGACCAGTTCTTCATCTCCTCCACACTCTAGGAATATATCCTTAATTGTTCTCAGATACTTAAGGATAGCCTTAACCTCAAACCAGTGATGTTCTCCTGGATCTTATTGATATCTACCTACCATGATCAATGAATTGGAAATATCAAGTCTATTACATAACATGGCGTACATTATTTATCATATTGTTGAAGCATATGTGATTATACACATTCTATCTTTCTCCTGTTGTGTCTAAGGAAACATTTTATTAGAATGATGATTACCAGGTGACACGAGAACCAATTGCATCTTGGATTCTTCTATACTAAATCTCTCTAATATATGGTTAATTTATGTACATTGACATAGTCCAAGAAGCCTCTTGGATTTATCACAAATGGTTTTGATCCCTAGAATATAGGCTACTTCACCTAAGTCCTTCATGGAGAAACACCTATTCAAATAGTAATTAATAGAATACAATACTGGTATTTCATTTCCCATAAGTAATATTTTATCAACATATACTACTTATATAATGACTTCATTTCTAATAAACCTCTTGTAAACATATGGATCACATTTTTTCTTAATGAAACCGAATTCTTTTGTAGCTTCATCGAATCTAATGTTCCATGATCTAGATTCCTGTTTCAATCCATAAATTTATCTATATAACTTGAAAATATTTTTAGCATCATATAGAGTCACAAAACCCTCTAGTTGTTTCATATAGACATATTTATGAAGGTTACCACTATGGAAAGTAGTTTTGACATCCATATACCAAATTTCATAGTCATGGTAAACTTCTATATAAAGTAAAATTATAATGGATTTAATCATGAAAACTGGTGAAAAGGTTTCATTATATTTAATTCATTGATGTTGTTTAAACCCTTTATCCACTAGCCTTGATTTATTTGTATTTACTTTACCTTTAATGTCTAGTTTTCTCTTGAATACCCATTTTCACCCTATAGGATTTACATCACCTGGCACATTGACCAAAACCTAAACTTGGTTTTGATACATGGAATCCATTTCAGAATTCATGGCTTCTTTTCATATTGAAACTTATGATCTATCTACTTACTCTTTATAAGAGAGAGGTCTATCATTTTCAACCATTAATGAGTTACCATATTTAGTTACTATAAAAGCATATCTATCTGTTTCTCTTACCACTCTTGTGCTAATACACAATTCTTATGTTTCAAGAACGAATTCTTCCATGAGGACCTATATAATCTATTCCTGTACCAAATCTTGTGCATCATGAGCATAAAATTCATCAAAGTTAATCTTTATCCCACTATAATTTTTTAGGATGTTTTCCCTCTCTAATAATATGGAATGTCTGGTGATATTCACTTTATTTTATGAGGTCTTGTATAGGTATTATCCCTTTGTTTTCTAAAGATACCCTATAAAGATACACTTTGTGCCTTAGGGTTATAGTTTTTTCCTAACAATGCCTTAACAAATGCCTTGCAACCCCATACACATGTATGTGATAAAGGAGGTTTCCTTTCACTCCATAACTCAATGGTAATCCCATTTCTCTCTTCAGTTGGTACTTAGTTTAATGCATATTCCACATTTTTTAATGCATATCCCTAAAAGGATAATGTAAGATCTACATGACTCATCATTGACCTTACTATGTCTAACAAGTTACAGGTTCTCCTTTCACTAACACCATTCCACTATGGTATGTAAAGTGGATTGAGTTGAGATAGAATCTTAAACTCCTATAAAAGATTGATAAATTCATTTTTAAGATATTTATCACCTCAATCTGATCGAAGATTATTTATCATCATTCCAAGTAGATTCTATACTTAATTCTTAAACTCCTTGAATATGTTAAAGGAATAAAATGTATACTTCATCAAGTAGACATATTTGTATCTATGAAATTCATCAGTTAAAATTATAAAGTAAGTATATCCACCTCTATCTTTTACTAGAAATGGTTCAAAAACATCATTGTGTACCAATCCTAGAAGCTTTGTGGTCCTTTCAACATATCAACTAAATAGTGGTTGGGTCATTTTTCATTGCAAACAAGCATTCCATATTTCAAGTAGTTTTATCTAAAAATAACCTAAATAAACATCTTCACAGAACTTTTTTAACCACTTCCTGTTTACATTACCAAGATGGTGATGCCATAGATAGGTGTTATATGAGTCATGTGAACATGATTCATTATCTATTTCTAATATTTTTTTTTGAAATTTAATACATAATGACCATTATTCAAATTCAATAAACCATAAAATATTTTATCTTTATAAAAGAAACAAATTTTTATTTCCAATATTAAAAATATAACTATCTACATCTATGAATGATACAAAAATTATATTCTTATCAATAGTTGGAACATAATAAAAATCTCTTAAAACAAAAATCATTCATGTTGGAAATGAAAGTTGGTAGTCACCAATGGCTAGAGTAGTCAGCCTTGCACCATTTGAAGCCCATATATCCACCTATCCTCTAGAAATATTTCTAAATATTCTCATTTCCTATACATGGATACAAACATGAGGATTGAAATCTATATCTAATACCCAACATGTAGATATTGAAATATTACACTCAATAAATAATTCACATTTAGCTTCCCCTTTCTTATGGGTGTATTTCTTCTTATAGTGTATTTATTACCACTTGAAAGACATACTACCTCCTTTTCCTTTCCCTAACTCTATATCTTCTTCTTCTTGGAAGAATTATGATTGATAGATTTATAATTGTTATGAGTGATGTTCCCCTTTGGATTATTATTTTTTTATTCACCATAAAGACTAAGGGTTATTCATGCCTCATTTACTAATCCACTTGTAAAATTAAAGTAAGTTGTTCTGAAACATTACTCTCATTATTTCTCATATTATAATTTATAATCAAACTAGATAAGGTCTCAGGTAGTAAGGAGAATATGAGATCTGTGTGTAAATCATCTATAAATTTAATCCCTAAGATGTCTAAGTGTTCTATGTAGCCAATAAACTTGACTACACGAGGCCTACCTGACATATAATCTCTAATATATTTTGTAAAAAAATCAATGGAGATATCATATCTCATCATCATGTAGATATTTATTCAAATAAAAACAAGAGAGCAGAGAGTTCATCCCTCGGCACCCTTGGAGCCAAGAGGTTGAACTAAGGAGGTATGAAATGATGAAGCCCGAGGGAGTCCCCCCTAATTAGATTGACCCCCTCAGGCTTCAAGCTAACCACAGTATGCAAGAAAATATTCTCAGAACTAGGGACATCCAACAAGGCCAAGTAATCAGCTACTTTGTTCCCCTCCCGTCAAGTGTGTACCACTTGAGTGGTGTTGTTGAGAAGTCTTTGAAACTTTCTAATAATGTAGTTGATCGACCAGGGGGAGGCGACAAAGTCATGAAGGGAGTTGTGCACTAACAATGAATCAGTTTCAACTTCAAAGATGTCCAAATTCCTCTGGTTGCATAAGGTGAGTCTGGTGAGCAGTGCCATGGCTTTCGCCTGAAGAGAGGTCCCCTGACCGAGTCTGATAGAGAAATCCAAGTAGACAGACCCATTTGCATCCCACACCACTCCTGCCCCATGCATAACTCCTAGTACACACGAGCCGTCTGCATTAAGTTTCATGCCCTTCGAAGGATGGCGCCATCGGACCCAGTTACCCCTAGTGCTACTGCTGGTCAGATGATAAGCCCGAGGATCTGTTTGTAGCTAGACCAGTAAAGGAGCGTCCTCCCAGTTGTGGAAAATCCGATTGAAATCAATGAGAAGGTTTCTTGTGCCTGTTATAATATCACAAATTGACGTGGATCCCCCTTCATAAATAGCTTTATTCCTCACTTTCCAGATGCACCATCAAACAACATACAAGATCACAGTGCGATCCATTTTTTCCGAACCACCTATGCTCGAGCCATGGTACCACCTGTCCATGAAGGAGTGGCTCTCCATTGAAGGAATATATATATCAATGAATTCCCTGAAGAATTTCCACACCTCATGCACCCATTCACTTTGAAAGAACAAATGGACTGCGCTTTACTCGCTAGGGGCCGTACAACACACACACCTCGAAGCCAGATTGATCCCGCATCATTTGATGTTTTCCTCCGTTAGAACATCCCATTTCATGATCCGCCAGGTAAGAAAATTATATTTGGTTGGAATACTATTAACCCAAAGTGCCTCATCCCAAGTATCAACATGGAGCTGCATGTTATTGATGCAGAAAAAGTCTTTTGAGGAGAATAAACCCGACGGAGAAGGGGTAAAAATACATTTATCGGGGGCAGTGTTCATCTCAATGAGGTTGAAAAGATCCATCTGCTCAGTGTTCAGAACTGCATTAATAAAGGGAGGAAAGCAACATGCTTCCTTGAAGGTGATGCGGGTGGCTGGGCATCTAGGAAAACCTAGAACCTCACTGCACCAATTTTGGTTCCAGAAGGAGAATTCACCCACCCCGACAATCCAGCGGGAATGCGGGCTAAGAAGGGTGACCAGGGGACCGACGATCAACCTTAAAGGATAGGTAAATATCATCGCTGAATTATGTTGATCAATATAGTTGTGCATAGAAATCCCCCAAAGGGTACGACGTTCCAAGACACTCCACGCAAGGCAAGAATGAATGCAGGAAAGGGTATCTTTGAGATTGCGGACATTTACACCTCCTTCGCTAACCGGCCGCGCCATCTTGTGCCAAGATGACCAGTGTTTTTTTCCCTCAAAATGTGGGTCCCATATAAACTGTGCCAGGATCTGGTCGATGTTATTAATGATGCATTTCAGGACACTAAGCACCGAGAGGGCGTGCACTGAAGTAGCTAAAAGGACACTGTTGGCCAGCACAATCCGCCCACCAAAAGAAAGATATTTATTCTTCCAGTTCAGCACTAAGTCATTAATTCTGCTGCAAAGGGAGTCGAAGTCCCTAATGTGTAGCCTTCTAGATGAGATGGGTGCACCCAAGTATTCCATAGGAAAGGACCCAATCTACATACCCAAAATGTTGCTCATAGCAGAGACTCGCAGGGGGCTGCACCTGTTAGATATATAGAAGGTGATCTTGTTGTAATTAATAATCTGCCTGCTTTAGTGACCATACTCCTCCAACACTCTATTCAGGCCACGTAAGGAATGGCTGGAGGCATTCAGGAACAAGATGATATCATCTGCGAATATGAGGTGGGACACACTTGGAGATTTCCTCTTACTTCTGAAAGGTAGGATATCAGCGTTGTCCAAGCTCCGCTGAATGAGGTGGCTCAAAACCTCCTGGACAAGGATAAAAAGGCTCGAAGAAATTGGGTCCCCTTGCCTAAGGCCAGGAGTGGATTTGAAGAAGCCATAAGATTTTCCCATGAAAGTCACTGCAAGCACACAATTGATGAAGCTCCATTCAACCCGATCAAAAGCCTTGTTCATATCGATCTTGACAGCCACATTAGAATCGTGGGTTTTAACATTAATGTCCCTGAATAATTCCTAGGCCAAATCAATTACCTCTTGAATAGAACGACCCTTAACAAAGCCGTGTTGTTCCAACGAGACCCAATGCGGGATATGAGTAACCAGCCTTGAATTAATGATGCACTCCAGAATTTTATAGGGGACATTGAACATACTCACTGGACGGTAATGCAGAATGGAATAGGGGTTCTTGATTTTCGAGAGAAGCACTAACGTAGTGGCACATACAACACGTGGTAGGCTGCTGCCCCGAAAGAAGTCTTGCATGGAAGTAATCAAATCATCCTTCACAACGTCCCAAGAAGACCTATAGAACACACCTAGGAATCCTTTAGGACCTACCGCACTATCAGGGTTCAAGTGCAACATAGTAACCCTAATCTTCTTCTCATCTGGAACAAACCCCAGGAGAACATTATCTTCATCAGAGGAAAGGGAGGGAAACAAATCAAATATCTTTGTGCTCTCTGAGGGGTAACCATTAGGAAAGAGAGCGTTAGGACCAGCGAGAATCTCAGAAAAGTAGGAGTTGGCCATGCCTCCCATCACATCCCTATCCTCAGTGAAAGAGCCATCATCTAGTTGAATATTCGGTTTAACCAGACACTTCTTCTCTTTTATGTGTGCATGAAAGAAATCAGTGTTACTATCCCCCTCTTTGAGGTATTTTATCCTCGCTCTCTCTCTAACCAAGCGCTCCTACTTCAAGAGCAAATCTTCCAGGAGATCCTTTTTCTTAGAGAGATCCTCAAAAGCCCCATTCTACCATCCCTCCTTCTCTTTATAGATATCCCAAAGGTAGGAAATCATGCTATACACATCCATGTACTCAAGTTTCTTAAAAATAATATTGTTCATGGATGATAGAATAAAAAATTGAACAATTTTAGAATCATTAAAATTTTCATTATATATAGAAAAATCTTCCTCACTACCTCATTACTAGGAATATTAGGAATAGGTTCTTCCAGTACTTACAATTTTCTTTCATGGTGTAGTATAACGCGCTTTCGTCTTTTCCATTCTTAGAAATGTATACTGGTGAGAAGGTTATCCTTCTCAAGTATGGATAATAATGATATGTTTTAATTCCTTTTTATTATTGTTTCTAAAAATAATATGATCTGAGATTTATTACTTTATCTAATAAACATTAGAAAAATAGGTAAATATTATATTTATTAATCTCTTACTATTTTACCAAAACCCAATATCCATCACCATTGGCTTCAAAATATCCTATTTCTTAGACTTTCTAGTAGAAATGATCTCTATTTCCCTAATTTTTACCCCAATATTAGTTGGTCAAGAAACTTGAATTCTTTTAGGTAGGAATTCTAAATTCCAACTAAATTAACTCACAATTCCTTGATCTGTCAGGTGGACTCCCCAATCCTAAAATCTTTAAAATGGATTTCCTCAACACTTACCTCTTAGTTAAACCATGTAATAATTTGGCAGTCAAACCTTAATGTGAACTATGTTATGTCAACCCAAAACATCAATTTATAATTCCCAAATAATTGAAAACACCCCAACTTTGGCTGGTCAAGCACTTTGAACTATGGTTCAATTTTAACTGAAGTAATGGAAGGCTATACTGACTTAATAAGTAATTGTGGTATTTTATATTTTTATGATTAAGTTTCCAATTGTTACCTTTATTAAAATATTTTTAGTATTATGTGTATTTAATTAAATGATTAACCATGTATTAGATAATATTTATGCATAATCCAATTTATTTTAGTCCTATCTTGCATGATTGTTAATTGATTAATTCACGTGATCGTAAAAAACATCCATAAAAAAATAACCATGAAACTTGAAATAAATAAAATAATAAAGTAGTATGATCATGATATTTTACTATTGATTATTTTATTTTTCGGATGAAAAACTTACCATTGACCTAGGTGGGTCACCTTGAACCAATTAAGTTTTGTGTTGTAGTTTTCCACATGTAAACCTATTTATCTCCCTAGGATTAGATTCGTCTCGCCTCCAAACATGAACTGCCTCCAATAGCATAGGAGATCTATCCCTTACATATGATTTTACTGACACACGAGTGAGGGGTAGGGGTTTATATAAAAGAAACCATAGGCTCACAGACCCTTACATAATGAGATGAGAGATGACATGCAGTTCAATAATTTAATATAATAATAAATTAAATGAAACTAATCACCTACAATTTTCTTGGTCTAAGATCATGATCATCAATTAGCATTCAACTAATTTCACATTTAATTAAATTTGAATTAAATTATAATAATTATTATTTAATATAAATCATGATCAAATTGATTAATTATCTTCTTTAATTATAAAATTATTTTATCTTAATTCTCATCCAAATTTACTTTAGATTCTTGTCCAAAATAATTTTAAAAAAATTAAGTAAATTTATTTAAAATTAACTGTGTAGATAAATGTACTGTGGAGGAAACATGGTGAATACCCATCTGAATCTACCCAATATGTATTGTACTTGTATACTGTTTACTCTAGAGACATGTGGCATAAATGAATTATCACATTCATTCATGAAGTCTACTATCAACTTAATGATTACATGGATTACATGATTTTTCTATCACGTGTTAGTTTTAATTCATGTAGAGTAATAACTATAATATGAATCATACATGATATACAAATTTGAACATTATGTAGAAAATAATTAGACATTAATATATATATATATATATATATATATATATATATTAAAACCCATCACATGGTGTGTCCAATCAATTTATTAACCACACGCAAGCACATGTTGATAATTCTTACATAGTATAATAAATTAATTGTAGTTATACTCAATTTGGTATAAGTACATCGCTTGTACAATCCAGCTACACAGTCTGTACTTTTATCAACGTCTATCTGAGACACATGAATCATGACTCGACATGTAAAACGTGCCATGGAAAAAAGTTGGAGTACATGGCGTGTACAAGGACTAAACATCGTGTGATATTCAAGTTACATAGTCACCAGCCAGGTATTCCATGTAAGAAGATACATGATCGACATATGACTAAAGGACTACATGTTGTGTACATGGGATACACAATATATACTTAGGATGATCATGCACCAGGTTGTACCAGTTAACACATAGTGTATAATTAAATGCACCATGTGTAAAAAATTATCATGCCTTGAATAAATTATGAATTAATTCTTGGTGCATTAAACACTAGTATAAAATGTTCACTTATGGGATACATGACATGTACTCTTGTGTTATCCAACCACATTCCTCGGCACCTCTAGATGTGATCTTCAACTTTATTTCATTCATAAAATCATTTTATTTGGTTATATTTTCATGAAAATAAAGAGGAGTAAATAGATCATGAAATTTGTATTAAAGAATGATTAAAGATGAATTTAAAACTAAATAAAAAATGAATAAATCAATAAACGATATTTAAATAACTAAAATTAATTATGTGACTACTTTGATACCACTTGAAGATTTTGGGTGTAGTGGAAGTGTGAAATGGGTCATATGCAACATTAATTTTTTTTTTCAGATCGATGACTAATTTTAGATTTTACACAACATTGAACCTCATGATCAATAAAATTAAATCATAGAATATTGACATGGGATGAAATGTTAGAACCAAGCACATGATCATCACATATTATTTATAAATAATTTAATAAATTGAATATTTTTTTGATAATTATTTCTTTGTTTATGGATATGACAATAGATTTACATTGTAGCATTGTTTCATTGTAGGAATCAAGAGCAGATTCTCTCTAGCATTGATTTACATGTGTCCCACAAATATCAAAACATTTCCATAGGAATATCGGTGTGATAGTATGATAAATCCTCTAACTTACACCATTTACCTTTGATATCCATGAGAATCACTTCCAATGCATGATTATTTCTATCTCTAGACTCAATAGTGGAGGGTGGAGGAAGATCTCTCTTTATTCTTGGGAGCGTTCTTGGAGAAGGGAGCTCTCTTGGTATTGAGAGGATTCTCTAGAATCATTGTACACAACAAAACAAATGAATTGGATCTCTTGAAAAAGAATATAATTGGGTTTATATACCTCTAGGGTAAGAAATAAATTATTATAAAAGTGCCCCTTATTATTTATTTAATCACTGCAGAACCCTATGCTTATAATAATAATAAAATTATTATTATTTCTTGACATGCACTAAACTCAAAAATTAAAATTAAATATTATTTAAACTAATAATATTCAGTATATATTATTTCTCACCATACCTATAAAATCAGTATGACATTCCTCCACAATATTTATGCGGTCTTGAATAATGATTATATATTTATTAAATAAATATTATTGAATTATTTTCCAATAAATAAATATTATATTCACTAAATAAAAAATAAATATCTATTAAATATTCTTCTCACATAATATTATATTAAATAACTAGTGACATAATATATACAATAAAGAAAACATGAATAATTATTAAACCATGTGTGAGAATAATATTTATTAAAATTTTTAAATAATAAATATTAATATATTATTTAACTGAGATTCTAGATGCACTTAGTGTGTGACTCCCTAAGCCTCTTTCTCAGTGTCATGCGAAGTAGCCTAAAGTTCATGGTTATCATCTAATAACACACCAAGGCACCCATATAAAAATATCTTAATGATAAAAATAAATAACACATTATATGGATTATTACTATGTAATATAATACTTTTATCATGAAATATCTAATCAAGAAGGCTGCATGTTGGTGTCATCAACCTATGCGCTCGATGTCTCGCTCTTTGAAATCCCATAAATAGAACATGTAAATAGAACACCGTGACCATGGATTTATTTAGGATATATCATTTCCATAAAAGGTACTGAGATATCAACATCTATTAATGAACATAAGGGTAAAATCCTTTATTTCATTATTCATTAGTGAAATAATACTCGTGACGCAACCAACATATCCTACCTCACTACGAACAAATATAATCATTATTTTCATCAATACGTCAAAGTATGTGAATTAAAATATTCATTAATAATAATATTAAACTCTAAGGATATATACACATTTTTTTACATAGGAACATCCAATGACACATATAAATGTAGATTTTTTACTAGCGGGTCTCATTCTCATAATATTCTACACTGGATACTACTATGGGAATACACCATGAGGAGGTGACTCAATGTCCTAAAAGTGTCTACCCTTGATATCTAATAACATTCATTTCCATAAAATGATATCATATTTCAATAGAAAACATATTTTAGAATAATTTTTTGGCACTTATGGGTTCTCATCAGAGTGGGGAACTGATATGACCTTTCTGTGCGATAACTACTCTTAAGATATTATCACATACAATGCTACACAAAATAACAATAATTATGTGATAATGAGTTTATTAATATTCAAAACTATGAATAAATGTTATCATAAAGTACAAATAAGTTTGTTCTAGGGTACAAAGTCTGCCATTTTTTTCGTTGATTTCCCTAATCATTTGAATATTTCTCAATAGATACATCCTTAATGTAAGTATCCAACACCACCGGCTTAGAGATAATATAATTCTCAAGAATCGAGGGCTTAATTTGAACTATAAAACCTGGATTAAGAAATACAAATGACTAGAAGGTGATGACTTGAAAACTCAACTTCCCTTCAAAAGAGTGCACATGTTCATCAAGACCCTTAGAGGTGGGCTAAGCTAAGGGGGAAGAAGTTTCCATTTTTCTATCATTAGAACAACCCATTATAGAATCACTTTAATGACCAGAACATTGATATTTCAATGATAAAGGTTGGATCATACTCATAAGTCACTGAGTAATTGAATTATTCATCACATTAGGATGTAGTTACAATGAATCAGAACTACTATAGATGTTTATATTATTCATGGGTTTTGATTTATCAATTTCATGAGGTATATCTTATTGAGTTTTAATAAACTCTGAATAACCTCCCTCAGCCCTATTAGTCATCTTGGAAGAGGAAGACACATAAGGCTGGAAACAATTTGGAACCCTAAACTTAGAGGGTTCCCTTAGTATCCCCCACCCATCCTTATTCTAAGGAATCAGAGCTTCCAACCTGATTATGTTCATGGGAGGGAGATTTTTTATGCTTCTTTATTGAAGAGTCAAAAAATATTAGTTTTCCCACATTTATTAGAGGAAAACATGTGTTATTGCAATAGTTTCTGATCCACATCAACTTTAGAAGCTAGATAATTTCTCATTTGACAATCATAAGAGATATCACTAGGCTGATCCATCTCAATTCCCTTGTTAAGTTCATCTTTAAAGGAGACACTTGCAGGTGTCATCTGAGATCTCTTTTCCAAGGTATCTTTTAGTATAATTAGTGAGTCTAATTTCACAATATTAATATAATGGGATGTAACATACTAATCCCGTGTGAAGGAAAAAAGGCTAGAATTCCTTATAAACTCTCATAAACATTACCATGATCCTAAACCATAGTAATAAAGGGAGTAGTGAAAAAAAACCATGAGGATTTGCTCATGATTCCTAAGTTATAGATCATTATTCCAAGGTCTAAATACATTGACTTTATTTTCAATTGGTATTGCCTTTCTACTTTGTCCATCGACCATGATAATTAGAGACACAATGGGTTCTCTCATCTTCTTCATGCTCTCAAGTTCTTAATTCTTCTTTCAATTAACCAGGGCATGACTGGTAGACTTACAAAAAGAACTAATGGATGATATTTTTTAATTTTGGGATTCATTCCCAATAAAATTTCAATTAGAGAAATATTATAGGAGAATTTCATACACAACATTAAGTTTATTAGTGTACTACACCATACATAGAATGAAATTATCAATTAGAGGACCAAAGAGATCAATCTCTACTAGAATATGAGCATAGTTTCTAAATCTCTAAAATTCTACCTCTTTGTCAAAAATAATTAGATAACCAATTGAAAATGAAATTACTTTTAAGATCGTAGAATTCCAATAAAACCAATTTATCCTAAGAACCTTCACCCTAACTTTTGAAAAAGAGTTCTTATAGTCAGAAGGAAAAAACTGAGAGATCCCACTCTTGAATTTGGAATAACCCATGTTTGAGTGATATGGAACCAAATCTCCAACCCCTACACTTAAGGATTTCAAAATTAAATATTACATTATAGAGTCCATGACCAATAGAGATAATCATACAGTTAGAGAAGCACTAAATGCATGAATTCCTTTTCTTGAAGGGAAAGATTCTAAGAAATAAATCCAAAAAACAAAATCCTAGATGGTCCAAAATGGATACTTAAAAACGGTATTTGAAAACACATAACCACATAAGAAGAATACAAGAAAATAAAGGAAAGAGAAATAACATAGTATTTAACATTATTCAGTTCCATAGGGATTTACGTGCAGGGAAATAACACTACTTAGTATGCACACATTTTATTAAGCTCAAGAAATAGAAATAAAATTACAGAATACAAGTCTTCTGAAGTAATGGAAAAAACACTTTAAAATGCCAAGCTTAGAAAATGATAAGTAGGAATGTAATAAACTTAGAGTGTCGGAATTGAAGAAGCATGTCGATCCTAATCTATTCAGGCCTCAAAACTGACTTTTACCACAGTGTTAGTGATTTCACCGTGATGTTGCACACATGGTTTGAATCGATCACCACTTGGTTACTCTACCACATATCTTCTAAAAACTAAGTATTCCATTATCAATATCTCTACCAAAAGTGTAACACTAGTGGTGTATGATTGGAGAAAGGTAAGTTGATATGTTCACCATAGAGGAAGAATGAGATTTATAATACTGTAATTCCATTGGAGAATAATGGGAGCCAACTTGGGTGAGGATGAGTTGGAGAGAAATACTGCCAAAGAGAAGAGGGTTATAGGGGTCATCAATCCCCTTGTACCCTCTAACGACACATCCAATTAGAATATTCCACACCTCCATGTCGAAAGAAAAACCCAACATGCACAATTAAGCATCAGGATATATGAATGGTGTAGATCAAATAGGGGGTGAGTTTAATCAACAATGGGCAAGATATGTCGTGGTTGGATCGCTGAATCATAATGGGACACCCGACGGATTGGCCGAAGGCTAAGGTCCAGCCAAGGCCCACTCAAAATAGCATCCCAACACAAATAAAAAGTCCAAACAGTATTAATTTGAGAAAAATAAAGAACTACACATTTTTTCATGCTTGAAAATCAATCTAATAAAATTGTAATAATAATAACATGGAATATTTCAATATGAAAACAAAAATAGAATTCCATAATTCAAAAATTTCCACAATTTTCAATTAAAATTGGTGATGTTATTTCACCTACTGTTATAGAATCAGAACCAAATTCAATCTATATATACAAAAATTTAATTTAGATAATACCATGACATTAATCAATCTATCAGACAGGTTATCATTAGTGTGTATCTTTTTAACACACACGATTCCACATTATACAACATCACTAATAAAATGTACCATAATATTTATGTTCTTTGATTTACCATGGAATACTAATTTTTTAGACAGGTGTAGTGCTGATTAACTATCATAATAGAGATTAATAATAGAATTATGTAGGTTTACTTTAGAAGGAAAACCCTTTAGCCACAAAGCTTCTTTTACTGCCTCAATCAAGGCAATACATTGATACTCCATGGTTGATTATGCGGCCATGGACTTTAGGTTTCACTTCCATGAAATGGGACCACCACTGGTAATAAATACATAGCCACTCAAGGATTTTCTAGTGTCAATATTACATACATTGTCAGCATCTACATATCTAGTAATAATTTCAGCATTATCAAAATTTTTACTATAACAAAATTTCATATTATATACACAAGACATGATTTTAAATATCAACTTAAGGGAATTCCAATGTAGATTACTACGTGTGGTGATAAATCTACCAAGGACAAAACTTTCTTAGGAAATACCTGGTCTGGTTAAAATCATAGAGTACATAATTCTACAAATAATATTAGAATAAGGGGTTTTATACATAAATTGAATATCATTATCATTAGTGGTTTCTTATGTCAAATAAAATTTAAAGTGTTTTCCAAGAGTTACATTGATAGGTTTGAGAGAATCAAACATGTATCTCTTTATAATATTTAAAATATAACCATGATGAGATAAGTAAACTAATTTATTTGGGTCATCTCTAATGATTTCAACACCTACTATTTTATTAGCTGCACTTAAGTATTTTATTTCAAACTTACATTTAAGTTGGGATTTTACAGTAATGATAAGACTCATATTTTTACAAATTATAAGCATGTCATCAATATAAAGATCTAGATAAAGCATATAATTTTTAGTTGATTTGAAATAGACACATGCATAATATTGGCTCCTAGAGAACTGATTATCTAATATAAAATAATTAAATTTCATATACCACTTCCTAGAAGATTTTTTTCAACCCATACAATGATTTATTTAACATACATACTTTATTTAGTTTAAATTAAATAGATTAACCATCATGAGGCTTCATATAATGCTTTTCATTTAAATATCCATGTAAGAAGGAAATGTTAAAATCCAATTGTTCAATTTTTAGGTCATTATAGGTATAAAAATCAAGTAAAAGATGAATAGAATATTTTTACAATATGGGAAAATATTTCAGAATAATAAATACATTCTCTTTTAAGGAAACCCTTAACAATTAACATTACTCTATATTTTATTCTATTTACAAAAGTGTTATCTTCATTTATCTTACAAATCGACTTGAAACCAATTATATTAGCCGTAGGTGGTTTTTTGAAAAGAGTCCATGTATGGTTTTTTATTAAAGAGTACATTTCTTCATCCATGGAAAAGAATAAATTCTTTCTTTCTCATTTAAGGATTTTCTATAGGGTTGAGGATTAAAATTTATCAACTCATGAGATAAATGAAAGGCATATTATTCCATATCATATTGGTTGAATTGAGAAGAAGGTATTGGCACCCTCCTTTCTCTATCCTAGGTTAGTTTGTAGTCCCTATTATCTGAATGATTCTCCAGTTTATAATATGAACTATAATTAGACATAGAATGATCTGTAAAATTGGGTTAAGGTGAAGGTGGAGTGGGTAGGACAACAACCTCAAAATGAGAGAGGGGATAATCTTTATTATCCTATTATAAGTCTGGTTGAATTCTTCCAAATGTGGAAGAATAATATTTGGGAGAATAAGACTCATAGAAGACTAAATCTCAACTTATAATGAATTTTTTATAAATAGTTTCATCAACCCAGAGTTAATACCCCTTGAAAATTTCAAGATACCCTACAAAGATACATTTTAGACCTATTTTTCTAGTGTGTTAGTTTTAATATGTGTATAATCTGTACAGGCGATGAATCTTAAGTAGGTATAGGAGGGAGGCTTACCATAACACATTTATTCAGGTATTTTAAATTTATTAGTAGAAGAGGGACACCTATTAATATGATAGATAGTAGTTCTAACAACCTCTTCTCAAAAGGAATTGGGGAGGCTCGAGCATGCAAGGTTTCTTCAGAATCTTTATAGTATGGTTCTATTCATTATTTCTACTAATATTTTTTTTGGTAGTTTCCCTAATAGTTTTATTTCTTTTAATACCTTTATATTCACAAAATTGATTGAATTTTAGGAATAGGTATTCCAAACCATTATCCGTTCTAATGGTTTTATCTTTCTTTCCAATTTGGTTTTCAACTAAAATTTTCCAGGTTTTAAAAGTTTAGAAAACATAAAATTTATTTTATAGAATGTAAATCCAGAATTTTCATGAGATTTCATCTATAAATGTGAAAAAATTAGAACCTCCACCATGGTAGGTAGTCCTAGATGGCCCCTATAGATCAGAATGGATGTATTTAAGGGTACTGATAGCTTTAAAGGAGTAATCGTTAAAGGTAAATTTCTTAGCCTTTCCCCTCACAAAATATTCACAAAATAGAAGATTTGTTGTTGTGATTTCACTCATCATTCCTTTCTTATTGAGTTCTTTTTTTCCCTTAGAGCTAACATGCCCCAATATTCTATGCCAAATAATAATATAATTAGTGTTGGTGTTGTAGACACTGCCATACTACCTTGAATGGGTCTTTCCATTCCATACACACAGACTATTTACAAGAGACCACTTAATGATGGTTTTAGAACCTTTTGAGATATTTAGACAAATTATTTCAGATGTAAAAGTGAACCTTTTTGATATGGAACACCTAAGGAAACCATGATTCTATGAAAGTTGGGAACCCACTTAACATAAAGTATGGTGATGATGGAATTATCATCTAGTTATAACAAAATATAACATCTTCCCCTAACCTTTAACCTCTTATTATTTCCCTATAGTACATATCATTTTTCACTATAAACCAATTCTAGGAATGACTCTCTAAAGGGACACAGATCAATGGAACAACCCAAGTCAAGGAGCCACTCTTGACTGAGTGAATTTTTAGACACATTAAGGTAGTTGTGTTATAACTTGAGTCAACCATAAGGGGATGGTCAGTGGGATGTTTGAATTCTAACTTATGTTCGAGTTTCCTACATTCGGTCTTAATATGTTCAGGCTTACCATAATGGAATCAAGTGAACTTTCTTTCCCTAGAATTAGACTTAGGTTTGATTTATTTAAGAATATTTATTTTATCTTTACTAAATTTTTTATTCATAACTTTTAATAGAGGTTTACCCCTAGAGAATAATATATTTTCCTCACATTTTATTCATGGTTTAGAGTGCAGTTCTTTAGAAAGAAGGGCTGACTTTACCTCTTCAAGGGTTATGCAGTCTTGACCATACATCATGGTTTCAACAAGTGTGTTGTATACATTATTTAAAGATATTAAAAGGATATTTTATTGAACATAATCATCAAAAATTATATTAATGTTGGAAACATCTAACCTAACCTTGTTAAATTCATCAAGATGGTCTCTAATAGAACTACCAAGTTTCATTTTAAATGTAAAAATGTAGCGTCTTTTTATAAATTCTACCAAAAAATGAACCACTCATGTATATTTCTCCAGCTTAAGCCAAATACAAGTAGCAATAGACTCATACAGAAATAATCATATAAATTTATCACTAAATGATAATAGTAAAGAGTTATGTGCTTTAACTAACACATCATGGGGTACATCTATGTATTTAGTACTGTTCTACCTTGTGTCATTTTAAGTTATAGTAGGTTTCTTAGGCCCACAAAGCACATAAATTAAGATCTGTTGTACAAGAAGGGGTCTCATATTAATTATATAAATATTAAAGTAATTATTTGCATAAAACTACTTGATTTTGAATCTAGTTGTTGGCATGTTCACCCACATAGTAGATGTTGAGTTCTCACTTGTAACATTAAAAGAACTCCCCCAACAACTAACTAATCTCTTGGGTAAATGATGTTTATCCAAAGGTATTGAAAATGATATTAAATATTAGACAGGATAATGGATTTAAAAAAAATGAGTAAATAAGTTAGTGGAGATTTAGTATGAGATCATAGTGAAGAAATTAAAATAGAAACCATAACTGCAAACAAAGAAATAATAATTGAAATAACATCAAAGGAAACCAATTAAAGGATCTGATTCCACTTTGTGAAGGGAAAGGGTGTAAAAAATAGAACTAGAACACCAAATCCCATAAGGACTAAACTGGATCTTTTAAAATAGTAGTAAAAAAAATACATATTCAAACAACTAGAATACATAAAGATAATGGAAAGAGCAAGAACACAACATTTAACATTCTTAAATCTTGTGGGGACCTACGTGCACAACAAGAACACTAACCAGTATGCACAAATTTTATTAAGCTAAAGAAATAGAAATGGAATTATAAAATAAATGTATGATAAAACAATAGAAAGAAAAAAAATTGAAATAAAAAACCTAGAAAATGAGAAGCAGGAATGTAAAAAACATACAGTGCCAAACTCGAAGAAGCCCGACAGTCCTGATCTATTCAGGAAGAAAAACTAAATTCTACCCCAAAGCTAGTACTCACACCGTTACACTTCACACGTGGTTAAAATCGACCTCCACTTGGGTACTCTACTACACATCTTCTAAAAATTAAGGATGTCATCATCTGGATCTCTATAAGAAGTGGTACAAAAATGGTGTACACTTGAAGAATGGTAGTTTAAGAGGTTCACCACCAAGGAAGAAGGAGATCGTTAATGATGGACTTCCATGGATGCAAAACGAGAGACAACTAGGGTGAGGATGGTCTAGAGTGAAGGAATAATGAATCAATGAGGGTTAAAGGGGTCACCAAATCCCCGACACCCTCAAATGACACATCCAATCATGAGATTCCATGCCGCCATACCAAAATAGAAACCCAACAGGAGAAATTAAGCATTGGAAAAATGGGTGTTAAAGATAAAAAAGGTGGTGAGTTTAATCAATGGCTAGTAAGAGATGTCGTTTTTGGATATTTAAATCAGTATGGGACACCCAAGATACTGGATGAAGTCCAAATCCCACTCGGGAAAGAGGACCAGTGCAAATAATAAGGGACAAATGTATTAATTTGAGAAAAATAAATTGGTAAACAATTTTCATGCATGAGAATCAATATAATAAAATTGGCAGAAGAATAAAATTTCATGTTTCAATATAAAAACAAGAATGGAATTCCATAATTCACAAGTTTAGATAGGTCATCAAATTTCTAGGATTTTCCCACCTTTGGTAATAAAATACGAGCTAACATTTAAAAATTACAAAGATCTCACCTCTAAGCCATATCATATAAACAAGAAGAAAGATATGTTGTGTTACCGTTCTTAATAATTTGTTTATTGGAATCATCAGGTATAGAAAAAAATGGTATGATCTCTTCTCCATGAACACACACCAGTTATCGATTCATTATCTCCTTTTTGCGTCTAATTGCATTGAGCAAAGAGATCCTTGATACTGAGAACATTATCAAGCTCATCTAGAGAATTAATATGGTTTAACTAAGAGTCTCCATGGATATTTCCTGAGTTCCCTCCCCCGAGCACCATCCTCCAATTACCATATAAATATTTTTATATAATTATAAATATATTTATATATTTATATATATTTATAGAATTATATATTTATATAAATAAATGCACATAATTATATATATTTATTAAAATATAAGAATATATAATTATAAATACAATAAATATATATTATTTAAAAACATTTATTGTAATTTTATAATTATTTAAATATATATATATTTATTTATAATTCTAATAATAAATAAATATTTTTATAAATATCTCTATATAAATATAACTATATTTATATAATTATATATTTATAAATTAATATATAAATATATATAATTATAAATATAATAAAAATATTTTTATTTAAATATATTAATTATAATTTTATAATTATTTAAATATATATATATATTTAGTTATAATTTTATAAATATTTATTTCAAAAAATTATATATATATATAATAATTATTAATATATATATATATATATATTAATATATCACATATATATTAATTATAAACATACATATTTTAATTAATGTATATAAATAGATATTTTTTTAATATAAATATAATAATTTTTTATATATTAATAATATTTTTTATTAAGAAATTTTATTAGTGCTAAGAATTGTGGTGATAAAGATCAACATTTATTAGTACTAAAAAAAGTGTTTATAATGGTTTCCCTTTTATTAGTGCTTTCTATTTAGTACTGATAAAAGCAGGCACTGCCCATGCACTGATTTGTGGTAGTGCTTACCACTTGGCTATATAGATTGACAATCATGGTAATCATATTATATATGGCTCTTGGATAATTTCATTATTATTTAAAATTATTTAGTTGATAAATTAATAAGAATTAATTTTATTGGTGTTCAAGAACCCAAAGTCTAGAACCTTAATAATCATGTTCTAAATCTAGCATAATATTAATCCTATTTTTAATCATTAATATCATCTTATTTAGTCTGATAGGGTGAAGTGCTGTTTTTGTAAGAATTGGATTTTTTAATAATTATTTTGCCTTCTAAACTTTTATCCAATAATCATATATTTAAATAACACAAACTTTTGTTAAATACATATTTATTAATAAAACCCTACCAAATCATTTCTAATAAATCAGATATGTGAGAGATAAACCTGTTACATTTGGAAAAAATAGTTTCCTTTTCAAGTAGATAGTCGGATTTTTTTAAAAAAAATTTAAATATTTTTTAAAAAATCTATAGGTTAATGTTTTTTGAAAATGGGTCTGAAAGGCGGCAGGCATGGTACCTCCTTTCACCCAAAAACCCCAAGTTTTTTTAATATTTTAAATATATTTTATATATATATTTTAATAGTTTTTTTGTTTATATATATATACAATAAAACCAAAAATTTCAACAGAATTTATTTTCTATTTAATATTCAGCAATATTTCCATTACAACAATATAGATTCAGATAGAAACCCTCACCCATGACTATTTTTTATAAGAGAGATTTCCCTTTAAATCATGCACCATTTCTGATGTGGGATTCAAGTTCTCTCTTTCCTGCGCAGAACATTCTACATTTCCGATGTGAGATTCTATTTCAAGTATCTGGCTTTGAAAGACTATAAAATATAAACTATAAGTCCAATATAAATTAAACTCAATACATAGATTAATAAAATAAGAAATAGTTGAAAAAAAAATAATTTTATAAAAAATTTGGATAAAAAATAATTTATAAGCTTTCAAAACCACCCACTTGAAACTTAAAATTGTTTCAAGTATGTGGATTTTAAAGAATATAAAAAATAAACTATAAGACAAATATAAATACAACTTAAAACATGGATTAAACATATAACAAATATTCAAAAATAAAATTAATTTTGTAAAAACAGTTGATGAAAAATAATTTATTAGTTTTCAAAACCACAAACTTGAAACTTAAAAATGTTTCAAGTATGTGTCATTGAAGGCCTATAAAATATAAAATATAAGGCCAAAATAAATGAAAAATAAAACATGGATTAAAAATATAAGAAATAGTTGAAAATAAAAAAAATTCATAAAAAATATTAATGAAAAATAATTCATAAGCTTTCAAAACCACCTACTTGAAACTTAAAAATGTTTCAAGTTTGTGGCTTTGAAAGACTATACAATATAAACTATAAGACAAATATAAAAGAAACCTAAAACATGGATTAAACACATAAGAAATTATTTAATTAGTTAATTTGTAATATAATTATTAGTTATATAATAATTAATTAGTTAATTAGAAATTATTAGTATTTAATTATATAATTATTAATAAGTAATATTAATTAGTTAATTAGTAATATCATTATTAATAATATAATAATATAATAATTAGTAATTATTAATTCGTAATTAGTAATTATAATTAGTAATTATTAATTAGTTAATTGGTAATATAATTATTTATTATATAATAGTTAATTAGTTAATTAGTATTATAATTATAAATTATAATTATTCATTATACTTATTAATTAGTACTTAGTAATTAGTAATTATTAATTATTAATTATTAATTAGTTTATTAGAAATATAATTATTAATTATAATTATCAATTATCAATTATTAATTATTAATTATTAATTATATAATAATTAATTAGTTAATTAGTAATATAATTATTAATTATATAATACCAACGAGCCTGTACCATAGTGGTACAGGCCCCTGCTTGGCATCCAAAAGACCCAGGATCAAATCCGGGCAGACGTGAATTTCCGGGCACTGTAGCAGTACTGTAGCAGCGGCGAAACTGTAGTAGCGGTGGCACTGTAGTGGCGGAGGGACTGTATCAGCACGGGTACTGTAGAAGTACTGTTCACCGAGGGGTCCTTTGGGCCAAAAAATGGGCTTTCAAGCCTTATATTCAGGCCACTTGGACTTGGGCCTTCGGGCTATGTAATGAGTCTCCCTCTACACAGTCTAAAGAGGACTTTGCTTTAAATAATAAATTGAGGCTTTGACCCCAACCTTTAAAAAAAATTATTATTAATTATATAATAACTACTTGTTTAATTAAAACTAAAATTATTAATTATAATTAGTGATTATTAATTATATAATAATTAATTAGTTAATTAGTAATATAATTATTAATTATTAATTATTAATTAGTAAGTATTAATTATTAATTATTAATTAGAAATATAATTATTAATTATAATTATTAATTATAATTATTAATTATAATTATTAATTATAATTATTAATTATTAGTTATTAGTTATTAATTATATAATAATTAATTAGTTAATTAGTAATATAATTATTAATTATAAAATAATTACTTAGTTAATTATTTCTATAATTATTAATTGTAATTATTAATTATTAATTTTATAATAATTAATTAATTAATTAGTAATATAATTATTAATTATTAATTATTAATTATATAGTTAATTAGTTAATTAAAAATATCATTATTAATTATATAATAATTATTAATTACTAATTAATAATTACTAATTATTAATTATAATTATTAATAACTAACTAGTTACTTTGTAACATAATTATTAATTATATAATGGTTAATTAGTTAATTTGTAATATAATTATTCATTAGAATTATTAATTATTAATTATTAATTATTAATTAGTAATTAGTAATTAGTAATTAGTAATTGTTAATTATTAATTAGTAATATAAATATTCATTATAATTATTAATGATTAAATATTAATTTTTAGTTATTCTTTATATTATAATTACATAGTTAAATAGTACTATAATTATTAATCATAATTAGAAATTATTAATTATATAATAATTAATTAGTAAATTAGTAATATAATTACTATTTAGAATTAGTAATTAGTAATTATATAATAATTAGTTAGTTAATTAGTTATATAATTACTAATTAAAATTATTAATTATTTATTAAATAATAATTAATTAGTTAATTAGTAATATAATTATTCATTATAAGTAACGTAATTATTAATTATAATGAATAATTATATTACAAATTAACTAATTTATTATTATATATTTAATAATTATATTACTAATTAGTAAATAGCTGCTTGAAAACATTCAATCATCACTCGCCTCGATTCATCGTCGAAATCGTGGAGGCTTGATGATCTAAGGGAGTGTCTCCTTTAGTTATGGGGCTTCAGTGACTGGCGCATCATCTCACTCGGTATGAACTTCTACCATATTACATTTTGTTCAAATGAAATAAAATTGAAAGCTTGGAGTTGTGGGTTTGTCAATCTCAAGCCTGGATTCTTGAGGATTCAAAACTGGGATCCATGGTTTTATCCTCATCAAGCCAAAAACATTGTTGTTCAAACCTGGATCCATGTTAAGGGTCTGAATTGGATATTTTGGCATCTAAGTATACTTTGGGACATTACAATGGAAATTGGCACTCCCATCAAACTCGATAAGGATATTTTATTTGTTAGGTACAACCATTTTGCTCGCATCTTTGTAGAATTTGATATGTCCTTTCCCCTTATTTAGACGGTGTACCTGCTAGCTGGTGAATTCAAGTTTGAACTTGACATTGAATTTCAATATTTGTCGGAGTTCTGTATTAATTGTTCGACCATTAGACATGTTAAAGACAAATGTCATAAAGGAATAATATACTCTAACTGTCGACGTTATGGACATGTTACTAAAAAATGTAAGCTTCAATTACTATCCACTGGTGATACTGTACCTGTTTTGGGGAAGAAGGATACTTTTGATGGTATGAAGGATCCATCCTCATCCATCAAAAAGATCCTAGTTCATAACATCAGTCCTAAAAAAGAGGTTCCTCCCTCTCTTGCTGATGTTGTTGCTTGGAAACCTCTGATATGCAATGTGATGTTGAGGGTCCTCCCTCCTTTTTTGTTGTTATTATGGGGAACAAGCATGTTGATATGCATTGTGATGTTGATGGTGGAGGGGGTGTGCTACCTTGGGGGTTGAATGCACCCTCTACTCTACTTCCTGGTGAAACTTCTTCTAAATGGGGTGATGTTGATAGTCATGCTATTTTCGGTGATCTGGATTTTTCAATATTATTAGAAGATCTATTTTTTTGAAAGGGAAACTTCACTCAGGATCTATGGTTGGGTGGAAGTGCTTGCCCCTAAGCTTCCTATTATAGGAACTCAGCTGTGTGTGTAATCTACCTAGGCAATTGTGCCTGCTTGTGTGGGGGAAGTGGATGCCTATGATGCTATTAATTTTGCAGGCTTGAGTGTTCCCCCTATTGAAAATATATGTGATGTTGTTGTGCTTCATCATTATGTAGTGGCTGATGATATGGATATAGAAGAGCAAGATGGTGATTGGAAGACCCCGAAGGAATAGAGGCGAGGGCGACACCCCAAAGTTTGTGGCAGATTTTGTGGGAGGGGTGGTAGAAATAAAGGATAACCTTCTACTATTTTACTGGTGTCTTTTAACACTCTTACCCTGCACACTCTATGTTTCTCTTGTTGTACTTTTTATTTAATAAATTTTGGGGATCATGGAGTTTTCCATGGTATGCACTGTTGGAGTAACTAATTATAAAAAGGGTCTTGGCACTATCTGTCTCAAAAAATTTAATAATCAACTATTATATAATTAATAATCATATTATTAATTAACTAAGAAATTATTAACTAATTAATTATTAATAATTACTAATTAACTGATTAATTATTATATAATTAATAATTATATTACTAATTAAATAAATAATTATTATATAATTAATAATTATATTACTAACTAACTAATTAATTATTATATAATTAATTATCAATAATTACTAATTAACTAACTAATTATTATATAATTAATAATTATATAATTAATAATTAAATTATTAATTAACTATTTAATAATTAATAATTAATAATTACTAATTAATAATTAAAAGTTATAAAAAATAATTATAAAGAATAATTATAAAGAATAATTATATCACTATTTATCTAATTAATTATTATAGAATAATTTTTAATAATTACAAATTAATAATTATAATAAATAATTATAATTTATAATTATATCACTAATTAACTAATTAAATATTATATTATTAATAATTATATTACTAATTAACTAATTAATTATTATATAATAATTTTTAATAATTAATAATTAATAATTATAATAAATAATTATAATTTATAATTATATTACTAATAAACTAATTAATAAATATATAATTAATAATTATATTACTAATTAACTAATTAACTATTATATAATTAATTATTGTATTACTAATTAACTAATTAATTATTAACTAATTAATAATTATATTACTAATTAACTAATTAAATAATTATATTACTAATTAACTAATTAAATAATTTCTTATATGTTTAATCTATGTTTTTGGTTTCATTTATATTTGTCTTATAGTTTATATTTTGTACTTTTTCAAAGCCACATACTTGAAACATTTTTAAGTTTCAAGTAGGTGGTTTTGAAACCTTATAAATTATTTTTCATCAACATTTTTTATGAAATTCTCTTTGTTTTCAACTATTTCTTATATGTTTAATTCATGTTTTAATTTTTATTTATATTGGTCTTATAGTTTATATTTTATAGGCTTTTAAATTCACATACTTGAACCATTTTTAAGTTTGAAGTTGGTGATTTTGAAAGCTTATAAATTTTTTTTATCTACCTTTTCTACAAAATTATTTTTATTTTTGAATATTTATTATATGTTTAATACATGTTTTAAGTTTCATTTATATCCGTCTTATACTTTAAATTTTATAGTCTTTCAAGGCCACATACTTGAAACTTTTTTAAGTTTCAAGTAGGTGGTTTTGAAAGCTTATAAATTTTTTATCCACATTTTTTATGAAATTATTATTTTTTCAAATATTTGTTATATGTTTAATCCATGATTTGAGTTTCATTTGTATTGGTCTTATAGTTTATATTTTTTAGTCTTTCAAAGCCACATACTTGAAATAGAATCTCACATCGAAAATGCAGAATGTTCTGTATAGGAAAGAGAGAACCTGAATCCCACATCGGAAATATAGAATGATTTCCATAGAAATCCCTCATATAAAAGGGAGCTCTGGGTGAGGGTTTCTGTTAGAATCCAGACCGCTGTAATGACAGTACTTCTGGATATTAAATAGAAGATAAATTCTGATGAATTTTTTTGTTTTATTATATATATATATATATATATATAACAAAAACAAAAACAAAAACAATAATAATAATTTTAAATCTTTAAATTTTCTTTAAAATAGTAAAAAAATGGGGTTTTGGGGTGAAAGGAGGCAACGCGCTTGCTGCCTTTCTCACCCATTTTCAAAAAAAATTAACTAAAATATATATTTTTTAAAATATTTAAAAAAACATATTTAAAAAAACTCATATAGTCTCATATATATGTATATATATATATATGTCAATCCATCTCCAAAATAAAAGACTTCTGCAACACATCCCTTTATGTGTTCATTGAGCCATTAATCCATATCTACAATGAAGATCCTTACAGTAGATAAGGTTCCATTTGAAATTATTGATGATATCTTCATTTAAATGTTGTTAAAAGTAGTATACATTTGGAAACTTTTTTACAGTGAATGATATCAACTAATATGTGATCCTTGCTTCATCAATCTCCATGTATGCAGAATCCCAACTATATCAGTGGTGATTATTTCATAAATTACTTCAGGATGTTATGTATCTTCATCACTCCCTCACCCACCAGTAACAATGAGGGTTTTCCCTTGGATTTCTCACCTGTGATTTTTTTTAATTCACTTTTATATTTTTAATTAAATTCATTTAATTTTCTTTTTTTGAGTGTTTGTTATGTAGTTCGGTATGACTCAAATGAGGGTTACTGATTAGTGGTTGAATATTTTAGGGTATTCTAGTGAGAACTCCCTCCACTAAAATTTTGGATTTCATTCGAGAGAAAGAGAACAACTGAGAACCCTCTCTTCTTTGAGGTTCTTGTTCTTCCATCACAGAGATAGAGTTGTGCCTCAACAGTTTGGTGCTTCCACAACAAGGCCAACACGGTTGATCTTCTCATTGAAGGAGGAAGAGGAGGAACCTGTGATGACACTCAACTTGTAAAATATGGAAACACCCCTTAGATTTATCTTGAAACAAAATGTGAGGGATGTAAAAACCATAGTCAGAGCATGAACTTGAGGAAGATATATCGCTATGTCTAAACCTGAAGTGTGACAATAGAGGTAGGGGTTCTGGTTATTAAACACTTAGGATGTAGCAGCATCTCACCCTAGATGATAGATGATGTAAGTTCCCCTCAAAATCATCCTAATCCATATTTGAAGCTGGATCATGGAGGGTTTGTTTGTTCTTGAACCCATTTAATGGCGATGGGACCCCTAATAGCAGTGATGAACCCTAACAACACGATAACAAAAATTTAGGCCCCTGTACTATGTTTCCTCTTCAATAAAGGTGAGAATGATCCATGGTAAATGGGTCTTAGTCCCATATGTTTTTTCTTTGTTTATTTTTTTGAAGTCATTGGAATCCTCATTATTTGTTCTACTATGTGCACTATGTTGGTTCACAGTACAATTTTTTGTTCATACCTCTTGTTTCTTCTTGTATTCCTTTATTTTTCATAGTGAAAACCACATTGATTCAACCTGGTGCACATAGGCCAATGGCTAAATCACATAACTGGTCAAATTATCTTTATTCTTGAATTTAAATTCACTTTATATTTTGAATTTTTGTGTTTAATTATAAGCGATTTATGAGCTCTTTTTTTTGTTTGTTTATCATTACATGATACTGATTTGTTATTTTATACCACTATTTGATTCTAGAAATGTATAGGTCAATCTGGAATTCATTTATCATAAGATTTGATTCTACCTTGTATAATCATTATATGAATTTTTTTTATTTCTATTGTTTATGAGAATAATGCCAACTTAAATATGATATTGTAAGTTTCCACTTCCCACATGCATTTTATATCTACCTCTATGAGACTTTTTTTTACTGAGAAATCCATTTTTATTTCATTCCTGAAATGAGGAATTACAAAATGAAAATGTGTTTTATAGTTTATCAGTTTTTATACTATGAAACAGAAAATTAACATCGTTTTTACATTTTAGATTTCCAAAAACCAAAATACCCAATTGATATGGGTATTTCATGGGGACTCCTCTCACATAGGTAAATCCCATGAAACAAGGTGGTATTAGAGTCTAATTGGGTTTAATTTTTTCTTCATTAAAATTTTGAAATTGATTGTTCATTTCTTTAGAATGATTTTATATTGGCTTTTACATTGCTGCATGATTTTATTTTTCCATTCAGCTTGGTCGTGTGCTCTCTTGGCCAATAATTTCATTCTATTTTTTATAGTTTGTTTATTTTCTATTTCCCTATTGTCTCTTCCATATTGAGTCTTTTAGATACATTTTGGTAGCTGCAACCTGTGTGCATCTCTTGCCTTGGGGTTAGGAATGAGTTCTCTATGAGGTTAGCCTTTGTTTGAGAGTTGGTTATTAGTTAGGCCTTGGCAGGATCTTATGTCTCTAGTGTATACATTTTGACTAGAATATGATCTTATGTCAACTTTTTTGCATTCCTATGAATCGTTTAGGATATTTTTCTTTCTGGTTATGTACTTTTAGTAATTTTTGTGACTGGACTTGGGTAGTTTGTGGGTGATGTGCTCTCGTTTCCTTCTTGGTTGGCCCCCAATATTCTTGTTTTTCTATTTGACCCTATTTAGTAACTTTTTTTGTCTCATAGTGTTAGAAACCCTATGTCATTAGTATGTTAATAATAAGATATGTGGACGTTATGTTGATTTTTACCACCTCAGTTTCTATCTAGATCATAGACTTTATTCTCGCGTATTATTGTTTTCCTAAGATGTTGGGGCTATATAAATGTGTCCTTGTAGTTTCCCCTTTGTTTAAAGATATGTCCTTTTGGTTTTTTCTTAGGCAGTCATATCCTTGGGTGGAGATTCTAAATCTATCTTTTAAGGATATTTAGTCACCTTGCATCGAGAGTCTTTATGTTAGAGTTTTTAGTCATCATGTGTCAGTTCTAAATCTAATGGTGCTTGGTGCTTTAGTCCTCTTTTGTTTTTATGGGTTTATGTGGAGACCACTTTTATCCATTTCCTTTATTAGGAAGGATCTCTCTCTGTTTCTATCTCAATGACATTTCATTTTATTCTCTTTTCATGATTGAAATAATTTTTACTAAGTTTAAATTGTTCGTGATTTCTCTATGTCTTTGTTTTCCATGTTTTTTATGAGGATGGATACTACTCTATTTTTTTGGTGTTTTACAAGCACTGGTGAGATGTTCTAAGGACCTATGTTAGAATTTGATTTGGTGGTTTAGATTTTCTCCATGGAATCATCTTAGAGAGGTACCAAAGTAAGTAAAGGTACAGATTTTATCATGTTGTTGTCTAGAATTTTCTAATTATAAGAACTTTTAGCAGCCTTAGTATATCATTCAATTTTGGGCTGCATGTCTCACTTTTGATACATGTTAGGGGTGGATGGAAAGATAGTGTGACAAAGGTTATACAACTATCATTACCCTTTTTATTACCTTTTTAGGCCGTGATTCCCAAATTTATGATAGTGTAGGTGGTGAAGAATCTTCATGTGGATAGGTTTTAATTTTCAAGGTGGAGTGCGTGATGTTGTTGCATATTAAAATTATTCATGCATCTATTTTCCAAGGTGGATAATTTTTAATTTTTTAATTCAATTTTATGTTTTTAATTAAATGCATTTAATTTTCTATTTTAATGTTGAATGTTTGTTATGCAATTGGATATCTGAAACCTCCCATTTTAGATACACCGACCATGTGTCTCTAATGAGGGTTGAAGATTGGTGTCTATTTCTTTTAGGGTGTTCTAGTGAGCACTTCATCTATTGTAGGTTTTGATTTCAGTCAATATAAATATTAGATTTGAGAACCTTCTTTGCCTCCTTGTTCTTATTCTTCTACCACAAAGAGAGAGGTGTTTCCCTAAGGTTCAGTGCTTCCACGGTGAGGCTGACATGGTTTATCCACTCTTTGGAGGAGGAAGATTATGACCATGTGATGACACTCGTCTAGTAAAATATGGAAACAACCCTCGGCTTTTCCTTGATACAACATGTGGGGATGTATGAAGATCAACCAGAGCATTGATATGAGGGAAATAACTCACGTCTTTCGAACCTAGAGTGCAATGATGGAGGTAGGGGTTCTAGTTCTTGAACTTATAGGCCATAGTAGCATATATACCTAGCTAATTGGTGATGTAATCCCCCCTCGACATCATCTGGGTTTGTATTTGAAGCTAAATCATGGAGGGGTTTCTAGTTCTTGATCCTGGTCAATGGTGACGACACCCTAGACAGTGGAAATGAACCCTAACAACATGATGGCAATTATTTCAGTTCCTATACCAATTTTATTCTTTTAAAAGGTAATAATTAGTTCTAGTATGGGTGTCTCGATCCCATATGTGTTTTTTATTTATTGATTTTTTAAAGTCTTTGGCATAATTGTTTGTTCTGTAATGTGCGCTATGTTGGTTCACAATCCAATTTTATGTTTTCACCTATTACTGCTTCTTGTATTCCTTTATTTTTGCATTGTAAAAACTATGTTGATTCCTCCCCATGCACATAGGCCAATATCCAAATAATTTAAATTATCTATGTCCCCTCTACTTCTCAATAAACTAAAATCATTTACGTCATCAAATTTCTCAATTTTCAATTTGGTAGATGCCATCACTAATATCAATTAGGTCCTCATACCAATTTTTGTGGGTTGTGTTGAGGGTAAGTTTTCATTCAATAGCCAAAGGGATTATTTATCTTAGATATAGTTCAATAAAAAAACTCAAAATTCAAAATGGTTTTTAGATGAACTATTATTTAAAACCACACAGAACAAAAACTCTTTAAAAACACAATTATAAGAAATATGAAAATTATTTTAAACAATCGAAGCATATTGAACAAGGAATAGATTCAAAATTTAGATATAAAGAAACTAAACAGAATCTCAATAGGTTCAAAATAAGTACACAAACCATCCATAAGGATTAATAGAAGTAACAATTCTGTTTACACTTGTAGAAAAAATGGAATATTCTAGAATGAATTCCAAGAAAAATTGAATTAAAAATATTGAAAAAGAAACAAACATAAAAATTTAATTATTAAAAATAAACAATGAAATAAGGGAAGAAAATATGTAAATGAACACATCAATTTATGTGCTTTGGTCAAATTAACCTTTGTCCATAGGGTAGGGAGATGGGGTTTTCACTATGAAAAAAACTAAAGTCAGAATACAAGGAAGATTCACGATGAATAAGGTCCAAGAGAATATCCCTAAAAAATATTAACCAAAGTAAAAAAGACACCAAAGAAAAAACCTACAACGTCGAGTTATTTTACCAAGAACTTGGATCCAATTCTACACAATGACTGGTTAGTGATTCTGATGACTGTTTATGTATAGGTTCACAGATCACAAGCCAAACCAGATCCACTTAGTGTGCCTTCGATGCATAATGACCATTCTTGCAATAACCAACACCACACAACCTTGAATCTCTGAACTAGAAGACCTTAATCAACTTCCCTTTCATGTTGGAAGAAAATTGAACCAGCTCCCCCATATCTCATTATAATGGTTGTGTGTATCTCATAAAAATTAAAATTTCACACATCACAAGCCGAGGAGTCGTGGGGGGGGGGGGTGGAGTAGTAAGGGCATCAGATGTGGTTCCAACAAACCTCATAAATTATGGAACACATGGGCGGTTAGGAGATCACCGAGTAGTTAAACCCTTAGGTCAAGTAGCGAAGGTGAGGGAAGATAGAGGGAAAATGTACCCAGCACACTGATATATAAAAAAAGAAAAAATGGGCCCCAATATAATTACATAATAAAAAAATATTTGTATTTTAAAAAAATTAAATGAATTGAAAATAGTTCATAATCAATTTAAAATACATCATTTTCAATGACATGTGACTGAAATGGTTGTAAAGTTATATTTTCATCATCTCAATTACCCACTTGAATTGGTGGGTAAATTTGGATGTGGGGGTGGTGACGCGTGGAGGAGAATCAGGTGGTTTGATCTCCTATATCCCAATTTTTTATTTTTTAATGGAAATAAATTTATTTCCCCAAATACCCCCATGTATAGTGGTATACCCATATGTATTATCACTCATCCATTCAATCTTTTTCCATTAATAAACTCTGATCTAATATATTATATTCAAATAGTATCATAATTTCAATCAGTCATCATCAATGCGATCATTACATCAATACGAATAATTCTAAACCCATATATGAAACAATTCTTTTGAATTTTTTTTTTAATTTTCAAGTGTATATTTGCACTGTAAATTTACAATATATTTTTTTAAAAAAAATTCTTACTCGTTATTGGTTCATACAAACAATATTTATTAAAAATATTAAAAATAGATAATTTTTTTAGAAAATTAATTAGTATACATGTATACATATATTTAATAAATTATATAAATATATATATATATATATATTATCATAATTACATACTTTCATATTACTATAATTATTTACAAATACACCTATCTACAAGTTCATAAAACTATATGTACGTATATTCATGCACCCATGAAAATATAAAAGTATTTACAAATATAATTATTTACAAGTATATATAAATAGAAATATATACACACTTACATACATATATCTCATAACCATATGCATAGATACATAAAATTATATATAATAATACATACAACAAAAATTTTGATGTATAAAACATAGAATGTATTTTTTTGACACACATTATATGCTAATTAATTTTTTTATAGCAACATATCAATAAATATATCTAACAATTACTCATCATATAGACACACACACACATATAAATAAATGAATATGTATATATATAATGCATTTTTTCATAATTACTTAAACATAATGTAAATATACATTAATATATATATATATATATCTGTATATATAAACATTATTTAAGTTATATCCCTTGAAAAACGTTCATGTGTACAATCATACATAAATCTATATTAATATAAGTACATAAATATATATTATTGCAAATATATATAAATATAATTAATGTAATTACTTACAGATATAAGTGAATGAATTTATATGCACACACACATAGGTATATACAACTGAAGATATTTATAGGTATAATTTAATGCATGTAGACACACGCTTCAAAGTAGTATCACACATACATACATACATATACATAAAATCATACATACTAATAAATATTAGTATATACATACATGTATGCATGCATATATATTAATGAAATTATTTACAAATATATATAAGTATATGTATAAACTTATATACATTCATACATACATATATATAAGTGTATACAAAAACATACATAAAAACATACATACATATAAATATAAGTACCCACATGAATCCATGAATTCATATATATTAATGTAATTATTTATAAATTTAATATATAAATGTAAGAATATAAAAATATCCTAGTGGGGATGGACAGTTTGAATCTCCTTGTGGAGATTTACCATTATAGATTGGCACTGTGAATCTCCCATGGGAGTTTTCCCAATACACATTTATAGTATGAATCTCCCATGGGATATTTCCTAGTGGTGATTAGAACTGTAAATCTCCCATGTGTGTATTAACACATATAGTCTCTCACACACATATTCAAATATAAGTATGTGCATGGATACATACATTAATATATATTTATATGATTACATGAATATATATTAAAACCATTTTATAAAAATATACATATATAAAATTATGAATAATTAAATATGAGTACATGTAATAGTTTGTATAAACACTCATACGTACATACATATAAATTGGTATATATATAAATATACATGTAGTTACTTACATGTATAAAAATGTATTAATGTAATTATTTATAACTATACATCTATAGAGTTACATACAAAAATAAGTACATACATTCATTCATACACATATATATAAAACTGTATACAAATTTCCACTGGGAAATATCCTATGAAATATTCATACTACAAATCTGCACTGAGAAATCTTTTATGGGAGATTCACACTTCCAATCTACACTAGGAAATATCCACTATTCATAGTGCTAATCGGCACTGGGAAATATCCACCGGTAGATTTTTATTTTCCTATATTTAAATATTTATTTTGTAAATAATTACATAAATGTATATGCATGCATATATGTATGTGGGTACCTATATTTATATGTATATATGTTTTCATGTATGTGTTTGTATACACTTATATATATAAATATATATATATAAATGTATATAATATTATGCATATATTTATATATATTTGAAAATAACTGAATTAATATATATGTATACATACATGCATGTGTACATCGATATTTATATATATGTATTATTGTATGTGTGTATATGTGATCATATCTTTTTGACATGAAAATTAATTTGATTAAAATATCTAACCATTATAAATTACAATAGATTTCATCCATAGAAGGGAATTACACTACCAAATATGTGGCTCACAATTGAGACAATGAGATGCAAAAAATGAGCTGCCTTATTACTCTCTCTTATGATGAAAGACAAAGTCAAATAAGAGAAAAGGTGAGAAAGAGAGAAGATCTTCATAACAAACAATCCAAAATATTGGATCCTATTTTCCTACGCATGGATGGCATTAATAAAATTAAGGTAATCTGACTCAAAAATAATATATTTACATCCTTACTTGATAGCAAGCCTCATTCCCATGAAAATGGTCTACGCTTTCACTACCACTAGCTCCCATGTGCATGAAAAGTTTCGTGGAATGGCACAATGATCTGTCTGAGGGAGTCACAAACTAAAACACCAACACCCACAAATCCATTTACTTAGAGTGCTGCATCAACATTTATTTTTAACACATCTGTTGGGGAATGAATCCACTTGAAAATACACATACCGGTATTTGGGATCTTGAGATGGTCCCCATTGTGTTACCATGTTTCTAACAAGGGTCCTGTATGCTTGATCTAGAATGTAGTTGGTTTCGACATCTGATTAAAAACAGGGTTGTTACTTCTTACCTAGATCATCCATGGACTGGAATTATTTATGTATTAGTATTAGTATTATTATTATTTATTAGTAGTAAATATTTATTACTAATTAATTAAAATTTTTAATAAAAATAAATTATAAATAATGTGTGGGAATGACATGACCTGGATCCCATTTTTGAAATCCAGAAGGCTTTTCAGGGAAAACTCCATTATAAATGGGAGCCTAGGGAGAGGGTTTTTGTTAGGATTCTAGGTTGATTTAATGATAGTAATGATGGATATTGAATAGAAGTTAGATTCTACTATTTTTTTGTTATATATATATATATATATAAAACAAAACAAAACAATAAATAAATAAATAATTTAAATATACAAATATATATATTTAAAATATTTTTTTTTCATTTTGGCAATGGTGGTTGGACAAAATTTCTAAAAAAGGAGGAAAATGCCTTTATATATTCGACCTGGGTAAAAATGGGCCAAAGGAGTCAAGGACCATGCCACCAATGTGAATTAATCATAAAAATATTTTCAACCTAACATTATTTAAATAATTATTTCTTCAAAAACAATATTAAAAAAACTCTCTTAAATATGTCATAATATCATTCTGATTATGATTCATTACTCTCACCCTATTTAATTTGATTTGTCGACGTACTATTTTTGTAACTTTTGGTTTTTTAAGTTAATTTTTCTTTTAAAATTTAATCATATTATCATATATTTAAATAATATACACTTTTGTTAAATAATTATTTACTAATAAAATATAACCTAATCTTTTCTACTGAATCAAACCTATGAGAGATATGCCTTTTATGTTCGGAAAAAATAGTTTTCTTTTCAAGAAGATAGTATCATATATATTTATATACATGTCAATCAGTCTCCAAAATAGAAGACTTCACCCATGACCTACTCTCTTTGTTCATTGAGCTAGAAATCCATCTCTGGTAGAGATGATTCCATCTGAAATTATTTACTATATCCTCATTCGAACCTTATTACAAGTACTATACAGTTACTGACTTATTTGTAGAGAATGGTATCAACTAATATATGATCCTTCCTTCATTAATATCTATAGAATTCAAACTATATCAGAGGTGATTTGTTCAATACAATTACATAATGATGTTACCTCTCTTCATCACTCTCTCACCCTCCAGTAACAATGAGGTTTTTTTGGATAACCCACATAATATTATGTTTAATATTATTATAATGGGATAATAAGGGGTAAACTTTTCAAATTAATAGACTTTGATAGATAATTAAATAAAAACCCATAAAAACCACTTTATCCATATTTAAAGGGTATTATCCTTTCTAAGAAAGTCTCAATTGGAATTATGGTATGCTCCATCAAAATTGATGTGGAAGAGATGTTAAGAAAATGATATAAATCCTTTTTAACTGGGAGAAAATCTAGGAGAATCAAATCCAGAAGGTTCAATGGATCAAGGTATATCTTTTATTTTGAATTTTATTTTTCTATATATGTGGTAAATAAAAATTTTAAAGATCCTAAATCAATGTAAAATAATTTACATTTGGTATCAAAGAGAGGTAATGGAATTCCTGTTTTTACATATTTAAATATATTATGTGTGGAATTGAATTTAGAATTCCAAATATGGATTATGTTCATAATTAAATTATGTTTTCCATATTTAAATTTATTATAGTGACTGATTAACTTAATGAGTTAACAAATTAATAAATTAAATATTGAAGTATTATGTTATTTAATTTTTAAGATAATCACTACACCTTTAAAATTATTAATATGAGGTATGATTTTTAAATTGATTTATTTAGAATTTATACTATTTTTATGGTTATGTAGTCTAATGAATAAATAAATAATATTAAATTTTATGGATATGTGTTTTAAAATTATTATCTCTCAAAAAATTAAAAAAATTTATTTTCATTATTTGAAAATAATTATTCGAGTTTTTAATTTTATTCCAAAAAAATTAAATAAATATTAAAAAAATTGAATTTATGTTTATTAAAAAATATTTATATTTATATTTATATTTTTTTTGTGTTATGATGTTTTATATTTAGAGTATTACTACATAATATTTATTAATCACTAAAGTGGTCAAATTATAAAGTCCAAATTGATCCAAAATTAAGTTAAAATGATATATATTTATTGTTCATAAATTTGATACTACTAAGATATTTTTTGAGTAATTGACAGTCATTATTATGATATATTTATTAATTTGCAAAAGGCAATTTAAATATTCTTATAATTTATTAATACAATTGTTGGTGATAGATATGCATTATGGGATTAATTTATATATCCAAAGATAATAAATAAATCTAATTGATTCATATATAATTTCCAAAAAAGTTAATTTAATTACTGTCAATTATGATTATGCAGTAGTGTATCACCCAAAGGTGAACACAAACACACATTTTATGTTAGAGAATTTTTCTAAATCTATGTATTATTATTATTCAAAGCATTAATTTGTATTTAATGCAGTTGGCTTTCCATCATCATTGAACTCACATACATTTACTGTTCCAATCTTTAATGTATTAAATTTATTGTATTGGTGTGTGAAAATAAAATTTCTCCATAGTGTATTGGATCTTGATTTAACACTATGAGTAGAGAAAATTGCTACTATAATGAATTAAATTCTCTATGAATATTGAGTATATTATAAAACATGGGATAAATTAAATAGGTTATGTTTGATGTTCATGATAATGAGCATAGTAAGTAACATCAAGTCTGGTCTCCCTAAAACTGAAACTGCTAAATAATTTATTAAATTTGGGGTAGATTGATCTCAAAATTCTAAAAACTATCTTCTTGGTATATTAATGAGTACATTAACCACCATGAAGTTTCATGGTTCTTATACTATACATGAGCATATCATCAAATTGAAAAATATTGAGGAATGAATTAAATATTTGGGAATGGAAGTGGATTAAAATTTTCTTGTAAAATTTGTTTTAAACTCATTATCATCTGAGTATAAACCATTAAAAATGTACTATAACACCATGAAAGATAAATAGAATGTGCATGAATTTCATAGTATGTTAGTTTAGGAGGAAACATGTTTATAGAGTCAAGGAATCCACACTTACCATTATGTGCATTATCAAGGAGAAAATAAGAATAGAATAAAGAATCATGGAAAATGAAATGGGCCATTAAAGGTTAATGAGTACTCTAGAAAGAACCATAATAATGGTAATAAAGATAAATTCTATTTTTGTGGGAATGTTGGAAATTTCCAAAAGGATTTCCTGAAACAAAAGGATTGGTTTGAAAATAAAGGTATAGAAATTTATTACACATGTTATAAAACATGGTGGATTGATTCTAGTTGTACAAATCGTGTTTATAATATGATGAAGGACTCCATTAAACCCAAATCACAAGAAAAACATGAAAAGTTCCTCATTATGGGGAATATATTTAATGTTTTAGTGGAAGCATTCGAGACTTATTGTTTGATACATGATAGTGGATATAGTTTTGATTTATGCTAAACCTTTTATATAATGAGTATATATAGGAATTTTTTTTCTTTATCAAAACTTGATGTTGATGAATACTATTTTAATTTTGGTAATAGATATTTTAGTTTTTTTAATTATATATGCATGATTTGACCTAGTTTATTATATAATAGTTTATATATAAAAAATCTTGATAATATATATGTTCAAACACTTATGAACTTGCATCATAATTTTTGTAATAAATGTGGTTTTGTAAATGTAAAGTCTGGTTATTTATGGAATAAAAGTTTAGGTCATATTTCCAAAGAAATATTGGAGATATTGGCTAGGATTCAAATACTTCAAAATTTGGATTTTACTAACCAAAAAAATTGTTTGGATTGTATTACAGGAAACAAAACAAAACAAAAAAAGAAAGGGGCCACAAGAAGTGGTCAAATCCTTGAGATCATACATACCAATATATGTGGAACTTTTGATATAAATTGTTTTGGTGAAGAAAAATAATTAATTTTATTTATTGAATAGATTTAACATTATTGATATGTCTATTTATTGCAGGATAAATGTCAAGTAATAAATTTATTGGAAATTTATGTAAATGAAGTTGAGAGTTAATTAGATATAAATGTGAAGGTTATAAGGTAAAATAAGGGTGGTTCATATTATATAAGATTTGATGAAAGTTGAAAAAACCTTGGTCAGTTTGCAATGTTTATAGAAAGTCAAGGCATATGTGCATAATACACTATGTTAGGTACACCAAAAGAGAATGGTTTAGTGGAAATTAATAATAGAACATTAATGGATATAGTTATAAGTATGTAATGTAATGTATTCCTTAAAAACTTCCATGTATTTATTGAATATTTTTCTTAGTAAATAATTTCCATGTTCTCGTTTTAATCTTTGGACTGGTAGGAAACCTAGTTTGAGACACCTGTATGTATGGGGTTGTCAGACAGAAATAAGATCATATAATCTAAAATAAAAAATTGGATGAAATAACAATCCTTAGATATTTTATTGGTTATCCAAAGAAATCAAAGGGGTATAGATTTTATTTTTCTAACAATAGTATGAAATTTTTAAAACTAGATATTCTAGATTTATTGAGAATGGTGAATCTAATTGGAGTGAGGTTCCCAAAAAAGTGTAAATTAAATAATTTATAATTAAAATTCTATTTTATTGTACTCCAAATTTGCATGTTGTTGTTCCTAAAACTATTGCATCACAAAATAATCATGTAGAAAAATAACAACATGATTCCAAAATTCACAATAAATAAATATTTTAATAAACACAAGAAATATTGTTAAGAAGATCCCAAAGGGAACGGAGGTTAGTTGTTTCTGATGACTAATTTGTATATCTTCGTGAAATAGAAAGTGATATTGGCATTGATAATGATATAGTTTCATATTTTCAATCCATCAAGTGTGGTAATCCTAATAAATTTTTAGACTTCATGAAATGTGAGTTGAATTCCATGGAACAAAATAAACTACAGGACCTTATGGAATTTATAAAATGATTCAAGAGGGTTGGATGTAAATAGGTCTTCAAAACCAAACATGACACTAATGGTAACCTTGACATTACAAGGATAGAATTTTGGATAAAGGATTCACTCAAAATAATGTTATATACTATAAGAAAACCTTCAGACTAGTTTTTAAGAAAGATTATTTTAGAATTATTATAGCATTGGTAGATTAGTGTGATTTATATTTACATCAAATGGTTGTTAAAACAAACTTTATAAATAGAAACTTAGAGGAAAATGTATTCGTTGATAAACCAATGGGTTTTTACATTGATAGAAAGGATCACATTGTATTTAAATTGATGAAGTAAATATATGGACTTAAACAAGCTTCCCAAAAATGGTATATTAGGTTTAATGATACCATTGTATCTTTTGGATGTAAAAAAAACATTGTTGATTAGTGTATATTCCAGAATATTAGAAGGATTAATTTATGTTCTTGATTCTATATATTGAAGACATATTTCTTGGTTCAAATGATCTTGGTTAGTTATGTGAGACCAGGATATTCATCTCTAATAATTTTTAAATTAATGATGTGGGAGAATCCAAGCATGTGATTGGAATAAAAATATTATATAATATAAATCAAGGTTTATTGGGCTTATCTCAAAAGTCATACAATAATAAAATTTTATATAGGTTTATGAAAAAAATTTCAGTATTAGTAGTTCCAATTTAAAAAGGAGATAAATTTAATCTCAATCAACATCCCAAAAATGATTTGGAACAAAAATAGATTGAAGGAATTACTTATGCATCTATTATTGGAAGCTTTATATATGATCAAACATGAAAAAGGATAGGTATTAGCTTCCTATTTTTAATTCTTGGAAGATACCAAAGCAAACCTAGATTGGATTATTAGAGAGTTGAAAATATTTTTTTTATTTGCAAGGAATAAAGGATAACATGCCTACTTATAAATGATCCAGTATTCTTTAGGTGATTGGATACAATAATTCAGAATTTTTCGGATATTTTGATAAAATTAATTTCACTTTTGGTTATATTTATATTATAGAAGGAGTAATAATATGAAAAATGGAAAAAAAATTGATTATATCTGCTTTGAGCATGGAATATGAATTTGTATCATGCTTTAAAGCTGCAATTCAGGGAACGTGGTTGCAGAACATTATTTTAGGACTAGGAATTTTCAACAACATTGATAAGTCCCTGAAAATTGATTATGAAAATACTAAAAATGTATTATTTTCAAATAATGACCAATATTACAATGGTTTTGAACGCATGGAATTAAATTACTATGTCGTTAAGGAGGATGTTCAAAAACCTAAGGTGTAAATTGAACATATTAGAAAAAATATTATGATTGTCAACCCTTTGATGAAAGGGTTTCCATCCAAGGAATTTATAAGAAATGTTAAAAGTATAGGAATTTTTATTGATTAGGTTTCATTATATGTATTGACTATTATAATTATTACAGTTGGCACGCTGACTTATAAATGTTTTAACCATGTTGCCTATTTTTCAATAATCATACATGATTTAATTGAATAATGATAAAAGGTGTAGTCTTAAATAAATAAATTATCATTGGACCAATTATATATATCCCATTGTAATTTTTATTGGGAAAGTATCATTAATGTAGTATATGAAAGGGAGTATATTAATAGAAAATATATGAAAACTATAAATCATGTGGAAATTATCCTTAATTATGATGAATTTTTTATACATGGTAGAATATATATAAATTCACATAATAAACAATTGAATGTATTAAAAATCATAAAGTAATATCACATGAATTAAGTGGGAGAATGTTGGAATAACTCATGTAATATTATGTTTAATATTATAATAATAGGATAATGAGGGATAAACTTGTTAAATTGATGGAATTTGATATTTAATTAAATAACCACCCATGAAAACTATTTTATCCATATTTAATGGGTATCGTCCTTACTAATAATGTCTCAATTATGGTCCATAAAAAATTATTGTGGAAGAGATATTAGGAAAATGATAGAATTACTTTTTAAGTGGGAGAAAATCAAGGATACTCAAATATAGAAGGTTCAAAGGATAAAGTTATATATTTTATATTGATTTTTATTTATCTATATATGTAATACATTTAGAATTTAAAGGTCTCAAATCAAAGTAAAATAATTTGAAGTTTCTTTAGTGGATTTATCACTTGATTCACCCAATATATAGGTATTAGCATCCTCAGATATTTTCATGCTATACTGTATCAATAATTATAACACAGCTTTAATAAATGCAATGTAATCAGAAAAACCACCTCCAAAAACTTTTATCCCTCCCCCACACCAATATCTTGCATCTTCAAGCATACCTATTTTACTTCCTTGATAATTACTGACACAAGAATTTTACAGTATAAGAAAATACAAATCATTACATCTAAGTAGGTGTTCTTCTTCCCTAAAAACTCTATGTTTGAGATAGCATCTAATTTACCTATGTTTTTTGTAGTTTTACGTCTGACAATGAGCAATAAATGGGGTGATTCTATGTATTAAATTTCAATATATGGGATTGGAGGAAAGTGAGAGAAATTTCATTTACCTTTTATTGGACTCCAACACAACCTAGGATTTTGATAAGAGGAATTCTTCACTGATTACTGAGGGATGTAAACCACATCTTGACTATTTATGTGTATAGTGAGAGATTGAGGAAGAGGTACTTATACTGTGAAATGGTTCCAAACCAAGGTGGCTTGTGTAGGAAGTCTTTGGAACACCATTGGATATTGGGATTCATCATGATACAAAAGAGAGGAGCAAGTGTAGGATAAAAAATAGAGGAAGAAACACAATTCTGTTTGGATATCTGGGTATTGGAAAATTATGTTCACCATGATGTGTGGGGGTTATGGAAGAAAAGTACTGAATTCAAAGTTAATCCCTCTATCCCCACCAAAATAAGTCATCCCATAGTAATGAATGGATATTTTATTTCAAATAAATTTTAATGAATTTCCAAGGTGATCATGTTCATCAACTTCATGACCAGTGACACAGTCATGTGGATCTGTCCAGATACAGTGAGCCTATATCCCACAAAATTCATTGGTTTTTATAGTGAATGGGAGATATATCGAATTGGATCAGATGAATTTGATTGTTTATCAATCCTTTATTGTATAACACAAAAATTTAGAAAATAATTTGAGAGATTAAATGTATTTTTACATTTTTTTGTTTATACCATATCACACTAGTATAATCATCATTCAAATCTAAAAAATTTAAACTTGATTTCTTTGGACCTTTTTTGGTAAGTACTATTGTTTTCATATATAATTTATAGATTTATGTTTTCATACTCATATAGTTTGTTTTTTAATTCTTTCAATAGGAATATCAATTTAAAATATATATTTTTAAATGACATGTGAGTGGAATGGTTGGAATGTCAGATTTTTTTCATTTTAGTTACCCACCTAAAATTATTGAAAAATTTGGATGTGGGGATGGTGACACATGGGCATGATATCCTCTATCCGAATTTTTTAAATGGAAATAAATTTATTTACCCCAATACCCCCATGATTAGCTTGATCCCCAATTTTTCTTCTCCCTCATCCATTCAATTTTTTCCATTGATAATATTAGATCTAATATATTATTTTCAAATGGTATCTAAATTTGAATCATTAACCACCAATGGGAACATCACATCGATATGAATAATACTAGACTAATATATGACACATTTTTCTTTAATTTTAATTTTTTTATCTGTAGGTGCATATTTTCACTGTAAATTTACAATATAATTTTTTAAAATTCATTCAAGTTATTGGTTTATAAAATATACATTAAAAAGATTACATATAGACATTTTTTTAGAAAATTAATTTGTATAAATGTATATATATATATTTATTCAAGTATATATATACATATTTATTATTATAATTACATACATATATATTACTATAATTATTTACAAATATACCTATCTATAAGTTCATGAAACTATATGACTGCACATGCATGTACCCATGAAAATATAAAAGTATATACAAATATAATAATTTACAAGTATATATAAATTGAAATATACACACACTTGCAAAAATACATCACATAACCATATGCATATATACATAAACTTATATATAAGTATACAAAAAACATAAATTTTTTTGTATAAAATTTAGAACGTATTTTTTTATACACTTTATGTATTAATTAATTTTTTTAAACCAACATTTCAATAAATATATCTAAAAATTACTGATCACATACACATACATATATATAAATCAATGAATATGTATATATATAATGTATTATTACATAATTACTTAAAAACAATATAAATATATATATATATATAAACATTATTTATGTTATTTCCCTTTCAAAAATATTTCATACTTACAAGCATACATAAATATTTGTTAATATAAGTGTATAAATATATATAAATATAATTAATTTAATTAATTATATATATAAGTTCAAGAATTCATACGTACATAGAAACATTGGTATATACAACTTCAAATATTTGAATGTATGTTACACACACGCATCTAAATAGTATCATACATACATATATACTTATACCTAAAATCATATATACAGATAAATATCGGTATATGCATCCATGTATGCATTCATATATATTAATGTAATTATATATATATATATAATTATATGCATAAACTAATATACAAGAATACATATGCATATATAAGTGTATACAAATACATGGATAAAAACATATATGCATATAAATATAAGTACCCACATGCATCCCTCAATGCATATATATTAATGTAATTACTTATAAATTTAATAAATAAATTTATAAATGTAAAAATCTCTAAGTGGATATTTTATATTGTATATTGGAACTATGAATATCCCATGGGAGATTTCCCAGTATATATTATAATATGAGTCTCTCATGGGAGATTTCCTAGTGGAGATTGGCATTGTAAATCCCTCATGTGTGTGTATTAATTCATATATGATTGCACACACATATTAAAATATAAGTATATACATGGATACATACATGAATATATATTTATATAAGTACATGAATATATATTAAAATAGTTATATACAAATATAAATATATAAAATTATACATAATTAAATATAAGCACAAAAAAAATTCTATAAACGTACATATGTACATATGTACCTACATATAAAGTTGTATATATAAAAATATTAATGTATTTATTTACATGCATAAAAATTTATTAAGGTAATTATTTAAAACTATACATATATATAGTTACTTACAATAACATGTAAATGCCTGAATTTATGCATATATATAACTATATACAAATTTCCACCTAGAAATATCCCATGGGAGAATGATACTACAAATCTGCATTGGGAAATCTCCCATGGGAGACTCACAATGTCAATCTCTATTGGGAAATATCCACTATTCACAGTGATAATATGGATTGGGAAATATCCACTAAGATAATTGTACATTATTATATTAATATATTAAAATTTTAAATAATTTCATAAATATATATGAATTCATGCATGCATGGGGCTACTTATATTTATATATATGTATGTGTTTGTATAGAATTAAATATATGTACGTTTTTATGTATATAAGATTATTCATATACTCACACACATATATATTTATATGTAAATAATCACATTAATATATATGTATGCATGCATGTATGTATATAATGATATTTATATGTATATATGATTGTATTTATGTGTATGTATTCATATTTAAATATATGTATATATGCATGTATATGACTATATTAACTAGTAAGTATAAATATACCAATGTTTATATATATATATTTTGATGTATATATGTACACATATATTTAACACATACATATACATATGAATATAAACATACATTGATTTTTATTATATATACGTGTGTGAGTGTGTGTATCTGTGACTAGTAATTTTTATATGTGTGTACATAATTATTTAAAACTACATTATATATATATATATATTAATTTATTTATATGTGTGTGTGTGCATGATCAATGATCTTTAGATATATTTATTGATATATTAGTATAAAAATTTAATTACTACTTATCGTGTATTAAAAAAAGATACATTTTTTAAAGGATTGGGTAAGGTCAAATCCCTAAACCATTTATTAAAATAATAGAGAATTACACGAGGAAGGAGGGGACATAAAATATAGTATATCCAAAAAATAATCATCCAACTTGAGAATGAGTGCACATGATTTGATGAGAGACTCATCCACCCCGACCATGGGGATGTCATTTTCTTCTCCAAGTCATGACCTGCAGCCACAACCCACCTCCATCATCTGGGGGTTCATCATTAAGGTCAACACGAACCGTGTAGACTTTTAAGGACCTAAGGATATGATTTCAATCCTATTCACTGGAATCAGTGGTAAGAAGCTCAAATGAATTATGCAAACTAACCATCCTAGTCAACCATGGGGATGAGCCTTTGCCTACTTTAGAGTCAGTATCAATATGTATTTCCTGGGGAGAGTTCCTTAAAGCTTCATCATGGATAGGATTAGGGACCACTATATACTTTTACATTGGGCTATTCACCACCTTATAGGGGGAGGTCTTTAATACACTGAACTTTACCATTGCCATCACATTTGATGACTCTACAGAGGCCTCTTAATCACTAAAAATGCAGGTTGTCATTCCCTTCGACAATGTGGTTATCTATTTTTACTTGTAAATAAGTTGCAAATTGTTTAAGAATAACTAGAGGAATTAGCACTTATTGTAAAAGCTCATAAAAATTAATGGCATCAGCTGAATCACAAAGAATATAAAACTCCACTGGTTCAACAACCCCAAACATTAATTTAATTTCTTGTAAAGATGTCAAGATAAATTCTGCATATGATGAATCTAATACAGAGTACCCACCATGGTGAGAAGAGGTAACCCATTTCTTGGGGTTCCTTGGAAAATAATCAATAATCTTGGATTTCCCCTTACCTTTGTAGTAGACCAAGAGTTTCTATTCACAAATCTCTAAATCCACTCCCTCTCATACAGCCAACTCGACATCTGTTTGATTGTGTATAGTATCATCAGACTCCTTTTTATCCTCTAAACAAAGAGTATCCTTATAAGAATACTCAATAAAAGGTGGTTTCTCCTAGGTTTCCACCTCATTTGCAATGTCATCCAAAGACATTGAAGGACTTGAGTGAGGCAGTAACATAGGTGATAACCTAATACCATACACTCGAGTCTTATTATTGAATTACACCTGAGAGGATTTCCCAATATCTCATGTAATATGTTTCTCATAACCTTTACCTTACTTCTCCCTATAATCAAGGTTATAACCTTCCAAATAATTAGCAGTTTAACCTAGAATTTGTAAAATAAAGAACTTCATAGTCACATCAAGAGGATTCTCGGTTTTATTAGCATTTGAATTATTCAATTCCACTAGTGGTTGGATCTTACAATCTGAGTCACCTTGAGACCTGGAAACCTTGGCCTCATTATCCAATTTATGTAACCTAGAATACCTAGTAGACTACCCATGCGACCTAAAATTACAATTCCCTTTTTCCTTAACATGAAATTCGTTAGATAAGTGCTCCATCGAGCCACAAAAATCACAAGACTTCTATTTATAATTCTCATCCAAGTGACCAACAATTTTGTACGCATGAATTTCTTTTGGTAATTTCACATACACAAAACTAATTTGAATGTGATAAATGGGAGTATTTAGAAGAAAATTATCAATGAGAATGGAGCTAAGATCAATCTCAACCAGCATTCTGTAAAAGTAACCATACATGACATGTTCAATTTCTTTGTCCAAATGAATTGGTACACCAATTATAGAAGTAATTTCATGCAGTATTTTGGGATTCCATAAAAACCAATTTAGAATATTCAATATAACCTAAACTAGTAAAAATGAATTTAATACCTGAAAAATATTGAAATATAGGGACCATTCATAAAGGTGTATCATACCAGGCTTAAGAAAAAGGAAAATAGAGGACCATGCACAAATCTTGAATTAGTTGGAATAGAAAATAAAACGGAAGAAGCATTTTAATAATGAAATAAACCTCTAGTTTGAGAAACCCCAAGGAGAATATATTATTCTAATTAAGTCATCAAGACTCTATGGCTTCTCACCCTTAGGGTGGATGATCTATGTAATTAGGGAATTCTTACCCATGGCCATTCATTTTGAAAATGATTCTAGGTTGGCTTTAACAAGGAATAGTGATCCTTTTTAGAGTATTCGACCTATGGAGGAACCCTTAAATGAATCAAGGGGTCATCGACTGGTTTCAAGCTTTAGATATGGAATCCCACCTAGATTCCCAATTGAAGATGAAGAACCATCAATATTCTACAGAAAATATTTACAAATTGAACATGGCACCTGAGAGGGACCTCTGGAGAGAAGTTAGAACCTAGAAAGTGTGGAATCACCAAATTAAAATGTCTTCCCTAGATACCATATATAATTTAAAAAAAACCTATTTACCCCCCCACCCCAAGATAATTCCTGTGGCCTTGACCCCCATGAACTCCCTCCCTCGACACCGACCACGGTGATTCCCCCCTAACGACAACCCCTCTTCCCCATTTCCCAACAACAACCACCTATGATGGAAGCAACACCCTAACCCTTCCCCATGAAATTTTCCTCCTCCCATCCTCAACCTGATTTCCTATACTCTTATTTTTGCACGAGTCAGACATTTTTGGGTATCCCCAAACTCCATGATTTTTCCCTCTCCTCACCTCAATGACCTTCTTCCATGACATCTAACCCTATTATTGTGATGGGTAATATTTAATCATTTATGTTGTTTATGTTTTTTATGTCAGATTGTGTCATTTTTATGTTGAATTTGTGTTTTGTTGAATCAAGACCCTACCCTAGTCAATGAAGAAGTTGGGTGATATTAAAAATTGACTATACTTGTTTGATTAATCATTTATATCTTTATATTTTAATGTATAGGGAAAAGAGATAAAATCCAATAAGTATGGATAAAATTTGGATTAATTTACCTTGAAACATGTCTTGGTATGCCCATGTTTTGGAAGCTTTTTTAGATTATGAAATTGAAAACTGATCATTGGATGGTAAAATAAAATGGATATGTCATGATTACAAATTCATGCAATGGTTTAATAGAAACGAAGTATATGATCACTTTATATTGAAATAGTTTCCTACTCAATATGAATATTGGATTTGGAATGGAAAATAAAATGTCATGGAAAGTAAAAACAATAACTATCTTGTAAACTGAACACAATGAGACCCTTCAGAGTAGAATTCAATTTGAAACTTGATAAATGATGCATTTGTATTTATAAGATATAATTTCCATATATTTAGTAGATCAATAGAACCTCAAGTTGATCCTAAGATGGTTAATCTTATGTGAGAGCTTGAATGATGTGAAGAATAAAGTTTTGTTAGGATTGAATAAATAAGATCAGATAGGGTTTAATTAGTTCTTTCTAAGAAGTGATGATAAAGATGCATTTTATCAGTGCTAAAAACAAAAGTGCTAATAAAACAACTCTTTATCGATGATATAATTATATCACTGAAAAATATTGTTTTTATAAGCTTTTATAAATAAACTTCAAAAATACTAAACTAATATATATTGAATATTCATAAATTTTAAAAAAGTAAAAAATATTTTACATTATTAATGAATATATAAAAATTTCATTTAAATGGATTAATTAGATATATTTTAAACATTTTAAAAAAACAACAACTTAGTAAATAAATTTGAATAAATATTAATAATATAAATTTAAAACATGAGATGACTATTAAAAATCAGTAAATAAATATATATAGTTCTTAAGATTAACTATATCGGTTGTAAACATGTAAAAAAATACTAGAAAATGCATTTAAATAAATAAATAATATAAATTTCAAACATTTCAAAAATATTACATCTTAATAAGTATAATTGAATAAATATTAATCATATAAATTATAAACATATTAACAATATTAAAACTCTATAAATAATTATGTTTAAATAAATATTAAAAAATAAATAAATCCCAAAATTATTTAAATTTAATAAATATAAAAAATGAATAAATAATATTAAATAAAATAATTTTTAAATAATATTAAATAACATAATATTAAAAATTAATAAATAAATTTTAATTTACAAAAATATTTAAAAAATTAATTCGTAAGATTAACTGCATGGATTATAAATACGTCCAAAAATGAAGAAAATATTAAAAAATGCATTTAAATAACTTAATTAAACAAATCAAACATTTTAAAAATATTAAAACTTAATTAAATAAAATTAAATAAATAATAATCATAGAATTAAAAACATATTATAAATAATTCTTAGTAAATAAATATGTATAAATCTTAAAAATTGAAAAAATTCCAAGAATATTACATAAAAATATTAGAAAATAGATACATTAAGTGTGAAATAATATTAAAAATATGAATAATAAATTACATACATACACATGTATATACATACATATACACATTCATATATTTATATCCCACATATAGACATAGATATAAATATTTAAATTCAAATATCACAAATTAATGATACATATTCATTTATATTTATATATAATTATTAAAATTATTTAAATATATATTAATATATTTTATTTCTATTAATTAAATACATTTTTTAATTAATATAGACAATTAAAAATTAATTTTTGAACATAAATATTATAATTATATATATATTGATAATGTATTTTCATTAAAAGTTATAAAAATCCTTTATCAGCGCTAGGGAAAGTAATGATATATTGGAACCTTTATGAGTGCTATAAAATGCGCTGAAAATGGATACACTTTTATTTGCACTTTTTTAGAGATGAAAAAACCGACCTTTATCGACACTTTTACATAACACTGATAAAGGTTACACTTTTATCAGCGCTTTCTGTTTAGTACTGAAAAAAGACACCACAGTATATTGCATGATCTGTGGTTGTTTTAGATTATAAGTAAATAAGTATTAGACTAGATATATTTAAATATTTATTAAAATTATTATCAAAATAATCAAGATTAATTTGTTAAACAACTTCGCTGATTGGCTACTCAAGAAGGGGTTGCTCTAACACAAAGAACTTTCTATCTATCTTTAAAATGATTCTTATATTCTTGTACAAGTTTAAGAAGTATCTTCTAACAATCATATCCTTTTCATGAATTTTTTGTGAGGTTACGTTTAATGACGATGATACAATTCTATATATAATAGATTTTTTATCAGATAAGTATCATGTTGACATTCATTTAAAAAAGAATGTTTTTAAATTTTGATCATAGTAAAATAATAATCCATTTTTAATTAAAAATTATATACATTACTAGAAAAAGATAAATATTTCACTAAATAATCACTACCAAAGATCATTATTTATGCAACACTGAACTTTAAGAGTAATAGAAAAAAAGAGCTGATAAAGTGGTGACATTTATCAGCACTGGAAAAAAGTGCTGATAAGGTTACCTTTTATCGACACCAACAAAAGTGCTGATAAAAGGGTACCCTTTTTCAGTGCTTTTTTCTAGTGCTGATAAAAGTACCCTATTTGTCAATTCTTTTTTTCACACTAATAAAAGTGACACCTTAATCAACATTTTTTTTCTAGCACTGATAAAGGTCATAGTGAGTAATTATATATATATATATAAATAATATTTATATTGTAATAAGTATATATATGTAAATATAATATATTAATATGATTTATATAACTTTTAATAAAAAATTAATCTTAGTTTAATAATTTAATATATAAAAAATATTAAATTTATATTAGTAAAAAGGTTTAATTGTTTATTTGTATACATTAATTAAAAAATGTGTATATAATTAAATTAAACATAATATATTAACATTTTATTTAAACAATTATATAATATATAAATGAATTTATTTATTTAAATATATATTTATATTGAAATTAAAAATTTTAAAATATATTAACATGTATAACTGTATGTATTTATGTGTATATGTGTATATGTGTGTGTGAATATGTGTGTGTGTGTAGACCTGTATATCTACATATGTATGTTTGTCATGTGTACATTTTTTTGAAAGTTTGTGGCTCAAAGGCCCCTTTATTAAATAAAAACAATCTACATAGGAGGGACATGAAAAAAATAGAAAAGTCCATAAAAATTTGAAAATAGAAGACATCAAGTGACTCGAGAACAAGTACTCAAACTTTGTTGAGAGGAACATCCATCCCAACCATATGGATGTCTTCCTCTTTACCATGTTTTGGCCTAAAACCAAGGATATCATCCATTATCTGAAATTCCAACATCAACATCATCCCTCTCATCTTATGCTCTAGACATACAATCATTTCTATGATCTTACTTCTCACTACTTTCAGATGCCGAAAACTCAAAGGTGTTATGCATACTGATCTTCCTATGGAATTTATCTTTTAATAGCTGAACAGGATCATAACTTTCTTCCAGAGAGGTAGTGTTTAATTCATTCGGATTGAGGACCTCAAATCCCTCTTCCTTATTTCTAAGATCCTTGGAAGTCCCTGCACCTTTATCTATCACTGAAACCAAGAATATTTTAGTATAATTTTTTGAGATCTCCCTACCATGTGTAGGTTCTAAATCCAAAATAGGATCCATTTGAACCCATATATCACTAAAAAGGAGACTTTGGGCTATGTAAGCTATGGTCTATAGAATTTTAAATATTAGGAAAACTCAAAGGTGATTTTACACACACTGATTCAACCCCTTTATGACTAAAATCAAGAAAATTAGGTGTTTACAAATTAGTGGTAGAAGAATCATCTCTGTCATGAGAAAGGTTTTTAACTAGAATATGTCCGGAGTAGATTCTTATTCCACCAAATGTTGGATCAATATGTTCATACTATATTTCAACACAACCAATCAACTTTGAGCTATCTAAATGGTTTCATCCAACTGAACAAAAGCTGAAATTTCTTTCCAAAGATTCCATAGAAGTAATAGATTGATGAGTGAGAACTAGTACCTCTCGACATTTTCTAGCCTTCTCCTAGAGAAGAGAATTAATATTCCTATTGTACTTGGATTTCACTATGGTGGATGATTTAATTTTAGAATTCACTTTTCTATTATTAGTAGAAATTATTTTATATTCATGTAATAGATTAAATTCAACATCATCTAGTGAAGAAATGTTTTTTTTCTAGCTATCTGTCATCATACTCCTCATCATCATGAGCATTGACGATGCCTTTTGACAATGCATCTTCAATTGAGACTCTAAAATCGACCAATTGACTCTCATCCTCAATATAAGACCAAATCATGGTGGGATTATCATGTTTCAGCTAGGGACACAGAGCAGGACTATCTTTGTCTTGGGATAAAAGAATAGTTTTAGAATAAGGATCTATTGTACAAGTAATCTATTGTGAACAAAATTCAGAATCAGGGAATTTAAATCCCTGAGAAGAGCCCTCTACATTATAATTCAAGTGATCACTTGAGGTACTTGAGTTACTTATGATAGGGGGAGAAACATCAACATCCATGATATGCCCTTCAACCTAAATTTTAGGGGACTGGATAATCCCATTGGTTTTCCTTCTACAGTAGTGGAGAAAGTCATGTTGTAATGACCCAAACTTTTTGAATAATTTTTCTTTCTAGAAAATGTGTGTTATATTATTTTGTACTCAAAAAAACTATATCCCTTTATTAATCAAGTGTGTGAGACTATTGGTTGCAACCATTATATGAACATTGGTTAATTATGACAGTTGGTAAATATGACCATGGGAAAATATACTCTTAACATTAAGAATAATGATTATAAATAGAAACGATAATGGTTAATGTAGAAAGAAAATTCAATGGCCTCATCCAGTAGACTTGTAGTTAGATTTGGTGTCCTAGAACCAACTATTTTTACTTTGATTACATGAATATTTAATTTATTTAAATATTAAACATCTTATTACATATTGTTTATTGTTTTGCATGACTATAATTTAATAATGTCCTAGAGTATTTGTAGCATTGAAAAAGTTATAGCAGTTCCCAGATATGATGAGAAACTTAAATTTCAATGAAAATATTCTTAAATATAGGTTTGTGGTTGGATGACATACTATGATGGGACACACAATATATATACTGTTAGGTGAAAGTACTTGTATGCATATGATACTTCTTCTCATGAAGTTTGTACTTGGTAATATGCATGATGGGAGGTTATCTGAACAGAATTGCCTGTAGGAATTTTTCATGTTCTAGTGTCATCATATATTTCTATCTGAGAGCATGTGTAATAATCCCTAGACTTTAATTTTATCATTAATTTGTGCCACAACTCGTCCACTTTGATTTACTGATGAAAACCATTATACCATACGTTGGTGGGAAGTAGGGTACATTGGGTGCATCATGAGTGACATGTTATTAATTGATAAGTCAAGGAATCATTTCTCCCTTCCATTTATAGAAGTTGGTATCTTGACCCTATGATTTAAATATAACCATCTCCCTAAATTCCATGGTCACGGTGTAATGATGAATTTATTTCAAGTATTTAAAGAAATATTTATCAAGAAAACATGTTGATGACACTATCATAAATCCTTCTTGATGAGATATTGAGAAAAATGGATTATATTATACAGTGAGTGTTAATATGTGGATTTTTTCATTACGACTTTAATTTCTTTATCTTGGGTGCCTTGACCCATTCCTAGACAATACTCCTGGACTTTAGGTAAATCCGTCTAATGCCAATGAGAAAGAATCCTAGAGGGTCACACACTAAGTGTTTATTGTGGTCTTGATTAAATTCTATTTGAATTTAATTAATGGAATAAATATTATTCTCAATAACATGGAATAATTTTATTCAAGTTAAAATGGCCACATAAATTAAATTAAATATATTTATTTATTTTATTGAACATTTAATAAATATTTATTTACTAGTTTGTAAATAAAATATTTATTTAAGAAAATAATTTATTTATTTATTTATTAGGGTGTTCAATAAATTTAAGTGTAGTTCAAGAGGATCAAGGCTGGTCCGGTAGTAAAATAATTATTTTCAAGATGCTAAATAATTATTTAACTAGTTGGAACAAGACAAAATAATAATAACGTTGTTATCATTATGTGGCCTGAGATTTCATTTATGATTTCATTTTGTGCAAGTTGGCGCACCGCGAATAATGGTGTTGTTATTGTTATTATGCATCATGGGTTTTTTATAAGGTTATGCATGTATTTAATTATTGTTACTCAATTAAATATCATAACCAAAATCCCATGTCGTTAAATAGACAAGTACAAATATTGTGCCATTACACTTGGTGAACTGAATTATCGGTGGTGAGAGAATTATTGAGCCAAAAAAAAATTCTCTCTTGAATCCTATCCTATCCTCTCTCAAGAGTGAGATACGTTCTTCAAGACCAAAGAACATCTAATCAATAATGACTGACACAAGACGCTAGCTTTGCCGCATTAGCACCCAGATAACAAGTGGTGTCGATTAGTGGTCATCAGAACACATGTGGATCACTGATAGATGGATTCTGGTTTGGATCCTCATAAGTGAAACATGACAATATGAAAGGATCATTCTGGATGATCAACATCATCAATTAAGAAAGTACCAAAGATACAGGTATTTAATTTCTGTAGAAATTATTTAAAATAATTATAAACAAGATGCACAAGATCCTCTCTCTAGGATCTGGTGCCCGTTTTGTTATTTTCTCTAGATCTTTGATATTAATTTGTGGATACTGGTATTTATCATTGTATTGATCCCGTATTAGTCATCAATTATGGAAAAGTCAAAGTTGGGCCCTCCCAACCGCTACACTTCCACTACATTCAGATCCTTCAAGCGGTATCAGAGTGAGGCTCATCATTATTTATAATTATTTAAATAATTCATTGATGATTGATGATTTAATAATTTAGTTTGTCAATTGAAGGGTAATAGTTCTTGTAATCAGGATTTTTAGATATATTCTTCCTATTTTGTTTCTCGCAGACATAATATAAATGAATATTTTTTGGATTAAAATTAAAGTGAGGAACTCATTAGGAGGTGAAGACAATTCTGTCTAGGTGACATGAAAGTACACACCATGTGTTCGGACTTTCAAATCACATTCTCTACCATACACACTGAGTAATTTGGGCTACATAGCATGTAGCTGTTCTTAGCGCATCGATAATAATTTGACAATTACTCAAGTCATGTTCATTTATTACACGTGGTGTAATTAATCTTACACCATGTGTTAAATGGGACAGATAGGCACATGCTTATCGGATTACACACTATGTGTCCCACTAGATGTGGCATGTATTCCCTTTGGGCTAGGGGCCAATTTGTGTATCCCATACACGTATTGAGCCGACTGGTAACCATGTAACACAGAGACAACACAATGTGTATCCCACTGTACACATCATGTACTCCGAAATAACTGAAGTACACCTCACACACTGAGTCCCTAGGCATGTACTTCAGGAAAGACGGTGAAGGTAGTACATGTCGTGTAGTCAGAACTACACACTGTGTACTTTACCAAATTACACAAAGTTAAAACTTTAATGTTTGTGTAATATTCAAAACTACTTATCACGAATGAATCATACTACAGGTTGTTACTCTATGCATTGAAGATTAATGTATTCCATATGTCAGAATAGTAAAATAGCATACAAATATAATACATTTTAGGTAGATTCAAATAGGTATTCACCAGGTTACCTCTAATATAAATTTATGTATAAGGATGATAATCTCAAGGAAATTCAGAAAAAAAATTAAGATAAAAAAATTGATTAATTAAATATAATAATTAATTTATTCGAGGGAAATTTATCTTGATAAGAATGGTTAAATAATTGAATGATAGTTTATTAATTATGTAATTTTTTGCATGTATGTGGAATATCACGAGCTACAACAGACCTTTTTATGTGACTGGTTTCTTTTAATTTATTTGTTAAATTAACTTTTTGGCCTGTGATCCATCTCTCCTCATTAATATGTAGGTCCTGCCTGCCCATGGTTTCTTTTATGTAAACCACCCTTTTACCCCTCACCTATGTGTGAGTTAAAAAGAATATGTAATGGATGGAGCTCCCATGATGGTGGAGGCGGTTCAAGCTAGAGCTGATACAAAACCAATCCCAAGAGATACAAAGGTGGATAGGTGGAAAGATGTAAACAGGAACCCCAAAGGTTCAAGGTGTTTCTCTCCTAGGTTAGGGTCAGTATATGATCTACTAGATAAACTAAACATTATAAAATCTCATGATCATTCCCTTTACTTTTTTTTTATTTCTATCAGTTTCATGGTTTATCATTATGGATGTGTTGTTGCGATCACATAATTAATGAATTAAACAAGAATGCAAGATAGAACTAAAATAAACCAGGATTATGAATAAATATTATCAAGAAATGGTTAATAACTTGATTAAGTTCCACTTAATATTAACAAGTATGTGATAAAGATAATAAGAAATTTATTCATAAGAGATAAAAATACGTCAATAAAATATTAAGTCCAACTAAGCCTTTTGTTACTTGATTAAGGGAAAGACTCAATAAAACTCTGTGTCTTTTATGTAAACCACCCTTTTACCGCTCACCTATGTGTGAGTTAAAAATAAAATATAATGGATGGATCTCCCAAGATGGTGGTGGTGGTTCAAGCTAGAGCTGATACAAATCCAATCCCAAGAGATACAAAGGTGGATAGGTGGAAAGATGTAAACATGAACCCAAAAGGTTCAAGGTGTTTCTCCCTTAGGTTAGGGTTAGTATATCAACTACTAGATAAAATAAACATTAGAAAATCTCATGATCATTCCCTTTACTTTATTTTATTTCTATCAGTTTCATGGTTTATCATTATGGATGTGTTGTTGTGGTCACATAATTAATGAATTAAACAAACATGCAAGATGGAACTAAAATAAACCAGGATTATGAATAAATATTATCAAGACATGGTTAATAACTTGATTAAGTTCCACTTAATATTAACAATTATGTGATAAATAAAATAAGCAATTTATTCATAAGAGATAGAAATACCTCAATAAAATATTAAGTCCGACTAAGCGTTTTGTTACTTGATTAAGGGAAAGACTCAATAAAACTATGTGTCTTACTTTTATGTAGGATTCCATTATAAAATTTTCTAGTTGACTTAACCATATTATGTCAATAGGATTATCCCTTTATAGAATTGGTGTAATATTGTAGGTAAGTTTTGAGGAAATCCAAGTCCGGATTTCAGGATTTAGGAGCCCACTCAACAAATCAAAGAGATAGAAGCCTGCAGTTGGCAAAGACCTACTTACCTAAATACCTTGGAATAGCTTGAACAACCATTTTGGGGGTTATGTAAATGGGAATATTGATCCTTTACACTAGAATATCCTAACAACTAGACATTCCGAGTTAAATGGTGAGAGACATTGGGACTTGATAGAATTGTGGGAGACTGAATAAAATTAATTTATTATTTCTCATAAAATGTAATAATGAAATTACTAATATTCTACTCTTTTAATTATAATATAAAATGACAAGCTCAACCACACTATCTCTATGATAAATTCTGTATGAAGACAACATCCTCACCGATAGTAACATCTAGGAATGGTTTAGACACCTTCGGGTTGTTCTACACCATGAACAGAAGTCTTACGTGCTAGCGTCAGCATTACCTGATCTACCTACCAAATAGGTGAGTGATGATGATTTCCTGGTCTATGATAAACATATGAATGACACAGTCGACATTCAATGTTTTATGATTTCATCAATGTCTAATGAACTCATGAATTGTCCTGAAAACATGGATGCATAGAGTATGCTCGAGAAATTCTGTGGTCTTTACTAGGAGAGAGAAAGAAATGAAAGGTTTGAGATATCCAAAGAACTATTTCAGAGTATGCTTATAGAGGGTGCCCCAGCTGGGCCTCACATAGTCAAGCTCATTGTCTACATTGAGCGCCTGGAGGTTCTAGGGTTTAAACTCCCCGAAGAACTAGGTACTGATCTCATTCTCACATTACTCCCTCATAGCTTCTCTATTTCTATTGTTAATTTCAATATAAACAACATTGAGAAATATCTATCTGATATTCTTATTCTCATTCTCTATGTGTACAAAGATATAAAGCACGACAAGCCTTCTGTACTTATGGTGAATAAAAGGTAAGGTAAGGTTAAGATCTTTAAGCCCAAAGCGTCTTCATTCCCTTCCACAAAAAGTAAGATCAAGGGGGTGCAAGGGAATAAGAAGCTGTTTATTTCACATGTGGAAACAAGGTCCACTCGAAGAAAAACTGCACCTAGTCAAAGAAGCAAGGGGATACTTCAAGTGCATTTTTTACGAGTGAAATTTATCTATTTCTACAAATGGGGTATTGGATATAGCTTGAGGTGCTCACATATTTATTCAAATATAGATACCAAGTAGATTAAATAAAATTGACAGAGGGGAGGTAGATCTATAAATATCCAATGGAGTTAGACTTGTTGTTGTAGCTGTTGGGGACTACCACCTTATGTTGCCGACTGGGATGATATTTGTTTTAAAGGGTTTTTATTATGTGCCTTCTATGACAAAAAACATTATTTATGTATCCAAACTAGATAAAGATGGAATTTTTTATGTTTGTAAATGAATGTTGCTTCTTTTACAAAGATATAATTTATTTTGTTAGGGAACATTTATTCAATGGTATTTACATATAGGATTAAACAAACCAAGTAATGGAAATCAATAACAAAGATAATTCACATTACTCATACCACATCCAACTTTGGCATCACCATCTAGGTCATGTAAATGAGAAATACCTAACAAAGTTACATCAAGATAGATATTTATATTATTTCAAACTAAATCCACTTGGTGTATGTCATGTGTGCTTACAAGTAAAAATGACCAAAGACCCATTTAGTGGGAAAGGTTAAAGAGACAAAGTGCTTCTTGAGTTGGTTTATACCGATGTGTGTGGACCATTTCCAGTTGAAGAAATGGGTGGGTACTCATACTTCATAACATTTACTAATGATTTAAGTAGATATGGATATATCTACTTAATGAGGTATAAGTTAGATTCCTTTGATATGTTCAAGGAATACAAGAATGAAGTTGAGAACCATCTTGGTAAGAAGATTAAGAAACTATGCTCAGATCGAGGTGGAGAGTATCTTAATAAATAATTCATTGATTACTTATGGTAGTTTGGGATCCTATCCCAACTAACTCCTCCTTACACGCCTTATTGGAATGGTGTAAGTGAAAGGAGGAACCACACCCTATTAGACATGGTGAGATCAATGATGATCCATGAAACTCTTCCATTATCCTTTTGGGGATATGTTTTACAAACAAAATCACATATACTAAACCAAGTACCAACTAAATAGATAAAGGGTATTCCATGTGAGATTTGGATTGGAAGAAAATCCATGCTATGGAATTTACATGTGTGGGGTAGATAAGCATTTTTTAAGGCCTCTTCAGGTAACAAACTTGCACCAAAAGGCATAAGGTTTGAATTTATAGGATACCCCAAGGAAATAAGGGGATATAACATATATGAACCCTCAGAAAAAAAGGTTATAGTGGAAAGACATTCCACATTCCTTGAGAGGGAGCAAATTTCCAAAAAATATAGTGGGAGTGAGATAGACTTCGATGAATTTGAGGATTAAGGTACAAAAGTGTTGGTAAAGGAGACGATTCCACAAATCCCCATGGAAGAAAGATATGTTCTAGAGACACAAGTACTGCATAGGAGCAGAAGAGAGGTTAGAGAACTAGAACAGTACTTTTTTCTAGTTATCGAGGATGGTGACTCATTATTAGTTGATTATAATGATCCTCTAACCTACAAGGAATAAGTAAGTGGCACAGATGTTGCCAAGTGGAAAAAATCCCTGAATTATGAAATGGATTCCATGTACCAAAACCTAGTCTATATTTTGGTAGATCATCTAGTTGATGTAAAGCCTATTGGTTACAAATGGGTATTCAAGAAGAAACTAGACATGTAAGGACAAAACAGGACCTATAAGGCATGACTAGTTTCAAAAGGGTCCAAAAAATGTCAAGGAATTGATTATGATGAAACCTTTTTACTATTTGTGATGCTAAAATCTATCAGAATTATATTATAAATTATTGCTTACAATGACTATGTGATTTGAAAAATGGATGTCAAAATAGCCTTCCTTAATGAAAACCTTTAGGAAGATGTCTACATGACACAAACTGAAGGGTTTGTGACTCCAAATGATGCCAATAAGATATGCAAGTTGCATAAATCCATTTATGGATTAAAGAAATCATCCAAGTCATTGAACATTCATTTTCATGAATCCATAATGGAATTTGGTTTTATAAAAAACGAATGTGAACCTTGTGTCTACAAATGGTTTAGTGGGAGTGCAGTCATTTTTCTAATTGTATATTTTGATGACATATTACTTATTGAAAATTAGATACTAGTCTTATAGTCTGTTAAGGCATGGTTGAATCAATGCTTGTCCATGAAGGACTTAGGTGAGGTAGAATATATTCTTGGGATCAAGATCCATCATGATAGATCCAAGATATTGTTGGGACTAAGTCAAATTACATACATTGACAAGATACTAAAGATATTCAGTATGGAATAATCCAAGATGAGATTGTTTCCAGCATCGCATGGTATTCATATTTCCAAGAAAATGTGTCCTTAGATTCATAAGGAAAGAGAAATAATGGTAATGAATCCATATAAATCAGAGATTGGGTCATCCATGTATTCCATGATATGTACTAGGCTAGATGTGGCCTACGCATTAAGTCTGATAAGTAGATATCAAGCTAACCCAGGTGACCGCCAATAGATTTCAGTCAATATTTTCCTTAATTATCTGAGCCGTACTAAGGATATGTTCTTGGTTTATAGAGGATATGAGGAAATATTCATCATAGGATATGCAGATTCTAGTTTACAGACTGATTAGGATGACATGACGTCATAGAAGAGATATATCTTCACATTGAATGGAGGTGTTGTGATATAGAAGAGCTCAAAGCAGAGTGTGGTCGCAAATTCTATAGTAGAGTTTGAGTATATCACAACTTCTCAGGAAACAGAAGAACCATTTTGGATGTTAAGATTCATCCAAGAGATGAATGTGGTACCTAGTAGTAAAGATCTCATCACACTCTATTGTGATAATATTGTAGTTGTGGCTCTTGAAAAATAGCCAAGGTCACATCAGTGGATAAATCAAATACTTCAGAAGTATAATCTCTTGAGGGATTTTTCTCAAAGTGGTGAAGTTGAAGTGAGAAGAATTTCCATGGAAGACAACGTGGTGGAACCATTAACAAAAGACTTGACTCAGTAGAAACATGATCATCATGTGAGGTCTAGTGGATAGAAAGTCACAGGAAGTTGGCTCTAGTCCAAGTGAGAGTTTTTTAGAGTTGGTGTCCTAGAACCAACTATTTTTACTTTGATTATATGAATATTTAATGTATTTAAATATTAAATATCTTATTACATATTGTTCATTATTCTGAATGACTATGATGTAATAATGTGCTAGAGTATTTATCTCATTGACAAGGTCATTGCATTTCCCCTCTATGATGAGAACCTTGAACTCCTATGACAATATTATTAAATATAGTTCTACAGTTGGATGACATACTATGATGGGACACATAGTATACAAACTGTTATGTGTGAGTACTCGTAAGTAGATGATGATTCTTCTCATAAAGTTCCCACTTGGTAATATCCAAGATGGGAGGTTATGAGAACAGACCTGCCGGTAGGAATTCTGCATGTTTTGGTGTCATCAAATATTTCTATCTGCGAGCATGTGTAATGGTCCTTAGACTATAATATTATCATTAATGCATGTCACAACTCATTCAATTTGATTTACTAACAAAAAATATCACACCATATGTTGGTGATAAGTATGTTATGTTGGGTACGTCATGAGTGACATGTTATTAATGGATAAGTTAAGGAAGGATTTTTCCCTTCCATTTATGGAATTTTATATCTCATCCCTTTGATTGAAATAGAACCGTCTCCCTAAATTCCATGGTCATGGTGTAATGACGAGTTTATTTGAAGTTTTCAAAGAAATAAGTATCAATAGAACATGTTGATGACACCATCATGAAACCTTCTTGATGAGATATTGATACAAAGGGATTATATTACAAAGTGAGTGTTCATATGTGAATGTATTCATTGATAATTAATTTATTTCTCTTGGGTACCTTGACCCATTTCTAGAAAGTACTCTTAGACTTTAGGAAAACCTGCCTAATGCCAACGAGAAATAATCCTAGAGGGTAAAACACTAAGTGTTTCTTATGGTCTTGATTAAATTATATTTTAATTTAATAAATGGAATAAATATTATTCTCAAGATTGTAAAATAATTTTATTCATGTTAAAAGGATCGCATAAATTAAATTAAATATATTTATTTATTTTATTGAACATTTAATAAATATTTATTTAATAGTTTGCAAATAAAATATTTATTTAAGAGAATAAATTATTTATTTATTTATTTGGGTATTCAATAAATTAATTTAGTGTTCGAGTAGACCAAAGCCAGTTCATTAGTAAAATAATTATTTGCAAGATGGTAAATAATTATTTAACTATTTGGCACAAGACAAAATAATAACAACGATGTTATCATTATGTGGCATGTGATTTCATTTATGATTGCGTTTTTCACAATTTGGTACACCACGAAGAATGGTATTGTTATTGTTATTCTATAGCATGGATTTTCTATAAGGTTATGAATGCATTTAATTCCTAGTACGCATTTAAATATTATAACCAAAACCCCATGTCATTAAATAGATAGGTACGTCTATTGTTCCATTATGTTTAGTGAACCAAATTTCTAGTAACGAGATAATTATTGAGCCAAAATAATTTCTCTCTCAAATACTCTCCTCTCCCCTCTCAAGAACAAGATACATTATTCAAGACCGAAGTATATGTGATCTAAAATGACCAACGCAAGACACTTTCTTTTCCTCACTAGCACTTGGAGAATGAGTGGTGTCGATTGCTGAGCATTAGAACACATGTGGATCACCGCTAGAGGGATTCTAGTTTGGATCCTCCCAATCACAATGATACAATCCATAAGGGTCATTCCATATGATCAACACCATCAATGAAGAAAGTACTGAAGATCCAAGTATTTAATTTCTACAAAAAATATTTAAATTAATAATAAACATGATGAGAAAGATCCTCTCTCTAGGATCTGGCTCCCTTTTATTCTTTGGTTTATATCGTTGAACTTAATCCATGGATATTGGCATTTATTGTCGTATCGATCCCATATTGGTCATCGATTACGGTAAAGGAAAAGTTGGGCCCTCCCAACTACCATGATTCCGATGAGTTTGGATCCCTCAATTGGGTCATACGAAGCCCATTTTCTAGAGTTTGGGAGGGAGGTGATTTCACTGGGATTTTCTTTGGACCAAGCCCAAGCCTAGATTCAGCATGTTAAGTTTGAATGGAATCTCCTATGGGATAAGTTCAAGCTAATAGAGATTACCACTCCGACGATGTTATCCAAGCCACCCCAAGAGTCTATCACCATCGCACCCCTTACCCTTAGGTCTTATGAAGGTGTTATAATGGTTTATATAACTAGGTATTAGTCACCTATTGTGTAATCCCTTTGTATAAGTAAAATTCTTATTTTCATCATTTCCATTATAAGATTAGTTTTTCTTAATGATATAATTAATTAGATAAATTGATTTTCCCAGTAAAAATGGTACTTTTCATAAATATATAAATTATTATATTAAAATAAGGTTTTATTAATAATTTTATTATAATTAAACAGTGTTATAAATAAACTCCTTTTAATTATAAAATATGATAAATGATTAATTAATAAATTTGATAAGAATTATATTTTTATATAATAAAAATAGAAATTTTATTTTTTTAATATAAATTAATGAATTTATTTTGATGAATTTTTAGAATAAGTAATTTTTTAATAAAATATTCTGAGTAAATAATTTTTATTAAATATAAATGATCATATAATATTTATGAAGTCAAATATGATTTTTTATTAAGGTTTGAATATTGTTTTCGTCAAAACGTGTCAAATTTCAATAAAAATCATTTTTTATTTTATAAGTGAAAATTCAAATATTTAGAAAATTATTTAAATAAAATGAATATCTTTTTTGGAATCATAATTTCAAAATTATCCAATGGTGATTTTTCATCATTTTTTGAGATAGTCAAATTTTCTGGTAAAAAATTAAATACCGTATAAATATATAGTGCATTTTATGACATTATAATGACACAAAATTGATATAATAAAAATTATAAAATGATATTTTCTTCCAATATGTGTTTAAATTTAAAATAATTTGATTTTATATTTTGTTTATTAAATTTATAATGCCTTAATGGACCCTCCAAGAGTTATAAAATATTTTATGATTTTAAAATCATTTCTTTGAAAGTGTGACTCACCTCCACATAATCAAGGGAAATATTTTATTATGTGTGTCCCTTTCCATTATAAAATAATGTAAATCACTTTCTTTTGGCTGAAATCATGGGAAAAAACCATAGGATGGTCTGTGGTTTTGAATAATTTATGTTGTAGTGTCCAAAACCTAAATAATAAAGAAATCTATCTTCATTCTTATATAAACCAACCCATGAGATAATTATACTTCAATAAAACTCATTGAATATCATACCTAATCTGTTATATAATCCCAATATTCATCTTAAGGTTCCTAAAATCTCTCAAGAAGCCTCTCCATAACCTTTGGCATCACACATCCAAGTAAGAGATCTTCCACTCTCCTTTTTATCAAGGACTCTTTTTTATATATGTATTTTTAGTTAAATGTTCATATGATTGGGATAGGTTAATTAATAATCCCCTTAATTTACATTTAATTTATAAATAATGAGATCTTCCTTTATCTCTCATTAATCCCCACTATGATTCCTTTTGTAAACCTGCTACTATGTCAAAATTTCGTAAGGGAATTATCAACTTCTCTAGTCATTTCAAGTTATATTTTATATGGTATATATTTCAAATTTCCATACCATATTATTATTTAAATTTTATTTTATCCATCTACTATATTAATGGGATACCCCTTTCCCACTTCTTTACAGTGTTTTCTAAAACCTTGTTTCATAGTCATTATGCTGCAGATTTTTCGTCTCAAAATCTATATCTTTTTCATAAGAAACAGTCTTATTTTTTTTATGTGAATACCCAAAATCCTTTAATTTCTATAGTTATTAATCAAGAAATAAACAGTATTTTGTTTTCTGTAATTTACATACATAAAACTCTCATTCCCTTTCTATGGGTTATAAGTGACATAATGCTCATGTTTTTAAGAACATTTTTTAAAGCCATGAGTTAGATATGAAACACATTTCTTTTATGATATATGAGTTATTTGTGAAATGTTTGATTATGAATTATGTGGATTAAATTAAAATAAATACATATTAATGGTGCACCTTGATATATATCCAATGCATTGTGTAAAGAGTTTAATCTCTAGAGATGACAAGTTTTGCGATATCTTGGTGAATAACCTTGGTAATTTTTATGATACCTTGGGTTTGGACCTTAGTGATATGTTCATGAATGTCTAAGTTAAAGTTTTTTTCCACACTTTCAAGTTATGAATCAAGTTCTTTTAATTATGATATTCCTTTTTATAATTCCTTTAATATTTTTTCGTGTTCTTATTGATTCCTCATAAGTTCACATGCAAATGATTTCCCTTGTTTCCCATTATTGAGATTTATGCTCACCCCTTTCTTTGATGTATGTCACCAGGTTATGAGCTAGATTAATTTTACTTAATATTAACAAATAAATAAACCTTTAATGTGATTTATAAGAATGTTTTTTATGTATTATGTACCTAATTTCGAAGACACTAAGCTTTATCGATCCTCTGTTTGTAAAATGTAATTAAATGTTATGTAATAAATAGGTGAGATGCTATAGTTGGTATCAAAGAATAGTTTATTTATTTGTGGAAATTAAGATTTTAAAAATTAATGAAGAACCCTAAGGAAAATTTTAAATATAGTAAAACATCCCAGTATTTTGGTGAAATATTAAGTAAGTGGTTTCTAAACAAAGAAATATCTGTATGGATACAAACAAGTAGAGGTGGATCTGACACATATATATCTCAGGGTAAAACCTGAAAACACCACATTGAGCTAGACTCGAATGGGAAATGGTGTAAAAAAATGGTTCTTGGTGTACTCTTAGTTTGACACTCCCATGGGATATGTTTGGTTAATCATAATCTTGTTATGAACCATTATGAAGGATTTATAGAAAATGTAATTATTTTTTTAGAAAAGTGAGCATAGAGGCTCTTATATTGAACAAAAAGTAAAGAGTTATACAATGTAGAAGGAGGGAGTTTTACATTTGTCTTTCATGATAAGAGGTATCATTTCAATATGAACATTTTTCTGGTTTATACTACCCACTTCTAAGACACCTTTGTTGGAAAGTGAATCCACAATATAGTTCGCTTCTGAGAAATTGTGTGTGACAAAGTTATTCAAAGAGGGGATCCTTTCGAGGAAATTAATCCATTTACCTATCAGTTTTCATGAGAGGTGTTTTTGTTCTACTCTTATGTCCTAAAAAACCATAATTGAGTCACACCCAAGCCATATATTGTTCCAATATCTTTGATAAAAAATATCCACTGCCTTAATAATATCCATCGTTTTAGCTTCAAGAGAAGTGGTGTGACCACATGATCCATAACTGCATTCCACCACTTCTCCCTGGTGGTCTCTGAAAATAAATCTGAAGCCTGATGGTCATGTATTTCCCTTGGAGGCACCATACATGTTGCATTTGAAATATCTACTGAAAGGTGCAGACCAGAATACCTCCATCATGACCTTGGCTTGGGAAATGAAGCTGCAACTTTTAGGCGATGAAGTATGCTAAAATACCTAACAGAATTGATGTAGTGTTCATTAATCTTGGATTATGAATCCTTGATGTCCATTATGACACTGGAAAATACAGTTCCTTCATGAAATTGTTCATACTGATGGATGATGTTGTTTCAGCCTCTCTAAATAGTATGGATTACTTCAATGCATGCAATACACAGTAGTGCACTTACTTGATGAGAATATTTTATTCTAAATAGTGAGTCCAAAAAATCCAGTATATAAGCGGTATTAGGGATCTATAGCTCAAAAATGTAGATAATGGTTTTCCAAAGGTAGGTAGCAGTGTTATAAGACAAGAACAAATGATTCACATATTCACAATGTTGATGACATAACACACACCTTAAGCATAGAGAGATCCCGACCCTTTGGATATTCTCATCCACTTGTATCTTGTTATGAAAGAGTCTCCAAATAAGATTAAATCGTGAGGACAATAACCAGATTTGGCTCTAAGTACCTATCCACTTGCAATATACCTGCATTAAGTGTTTGTAGGAAAATTTTGAATCTATAATCCCAATTGAGGAACCCTCCCATAAAAGTAGTTCATTTTGATCAATAAAATCATATCCTTCAATAATGGACACAATATCATTCGAGAGGTCATCCAAATCCTCTAACTTCTATTTGATAGTGGTGTTTTTGTCATCATATTTCCCTATATTGGTTAACCTATCAACTAAAGGAGTTCCAGTCTAGTTAGTATTACAAAAACTAAGTGAGGAGTTAGAATTAACCACATAGTAAGAGTGACTCATGATATTATGGGAAACAAAATGTAGCCCAGACCAAATTGATGATTCCATGTAACCGAATTTCCTTACAGTGAGCCTTTCAAGAATCCTGGTCCCTAGGAACACCAGAGAGTCATATTTATTGTGAATGAGACACTAGATAAATTTTTCTAGCAATGATTTATTAAGGAAACTAATATTTTTAATGCCCACACCTCCGAGCAAGGTAGGTATGCCACATTTTTCCTATTTGGTTGTGAAAATCTTTATTTCCATCAAATTTTCACTACAGAAAAAGTTCTTCAGAAGTGAGTTTACTTTATTAATAACTAAGACAGTACACATATACACCATGAAAGAATAGACAAGCTGTGAGATAAAGATGTGCTTGACAAGGAACACACGTCCTTTCATTGAGAGAACTTTTACTTTCCAAGAGGCAAGAGTTTTCATGACATGGGATAAGTCCTTCGAAAAGTGTGATGCCTTAGGATTTTCCCAAAATATTGGAACCCCAAGGTATATAAATGGTATAGAAACCTCTCTAAGACCAATATTATTGATGAGATAATATTTTCTTTCAACCAGAATATTCTTTAAAAAGTAGATACATTATTTGATGTAGTTGATTTACTTCTCTGATTAATTATCATAATTAATAAGGGACTCTTTCATGTGATTAATTCTTTTCTTGTCCCCCTGTATAAAGATAACAATGTCATCAGCGAAAAAAAAGTGAGAAGGGGAAGATATAGATTTGGCTGCTTTGATAGTGGCTGGTTTCCCTTCATCCGCCATATCAATGAGTATTCTGCTCAAATAATCTTCATCAATTGAAAATATTATGACAAAGAGGGGGTCCCCCTGCCTCACTTCCCTTGTACATGTGAAATATCCCTCCAGTGACCCATTTACGAGGATTGAAATATGAGCTAACTCCATCAACGTTGTAATCCAATGAACAAACACCACACTGAATCCAAATCTATGAAGGATTTGGCTAATGAAACTATAATAAATTGTATCAAATGAATTTATAATGTCCAGTTTAATATCCACTTTTCTTCCTTTAGTATTATTTCTGAGGAGATTTAAGCACTCCAAAGATATGATAATGAAGTCTTGAATATTACCACCCTTGATAAAGCCAAACTGATTCTAGGATATTATTTTATCAGAGACCTGAGAATGCCTATTATCCAAGATCTTAGTAATAACTTTTTGAATGGTATTCACCAAGGAAACAATCCTAAATTGCCCAATTTCACTTGCATGATCCACCTATGGAATGAGGGAAATGAACTGGGAATTAAACCCTAGAGAGAATTGACCACTCTTGAAAAAATGCTTGAAAATAAAAAAACCCCATTTTGAATGAAATACCAATAGATTTGAAAGAATAAGTTTTTGAATCCTTCAGTCTCTAGAGATATGTCTTTTTTGATACCAAACACTACCTCATTTATCAAAAAATCCATCAGAATTGATGTGAGCATATGATTTTATTCCTTAGTAATTAAATTAGAAATAATGTTGTCTTTAACCCTTTCAGTTCGAGTAGGTCCATTAAATAGATTCTAATAGAATTCAACAATATTATTAGAAAGATTTTGTTTATTCTCCAATATTCTATCACTGTCCTTTAGAAGGGATAGGGGCCTATTCACTCTCTTTACCCTTTGAAGTGAATTGAAGAAAATTTTATTTCTATCCCCTTCATTAAGCCACCTATCTTTGAAGATATACTTTTTTGTGTTGTCCCAATGTTTTATGAGATCATTCATCTTGAGAGAAAATTCAGCCTCTTTCTGCATGTCTCCCAAGAAATTTGATATAGTAGCCTCTTCCTAAATGTCATAAATATAGCATTCAAGCTCCTCAATTTCAGTGTCCAATGAGCAGAAATTTTCTCTGCTTCATTACCTAAGATTAATATTGATCATTCTAAGATTCGAAATATATAATAGTGGACTTCCACTACATCTTGGTAAATTCTAAGTCTCTTAAACAATATGTGAGAAACATGGAAGAGTGAACCAAGAATTATTGAACCTGAAAGGAATTGGCATCCCTATTTACTTACCATGCATGCTTATCAGAAGAGGATGATGATCTAAATTAATTTTAGCAAGATCTGTACATAAGAGTGATTTAAAATCACCAATAATTTCATGATTCACAAATGCATGGTCTATTTGACTGGCTCTCATACCATCTATATTTCTCCTATACCATGTGAACTTGGCACCAATGAGATTTATTTCCACAAGAACATTTTTCTCAATAAAATATTGAAATTATTTTGTAGATGTGTTATTTGTAACCAGTACAATTTTATCATCCACATGTAGAATGGAATTGAAATCACCCGTAATAATTCATGAACCTGAAATCTTACTCTTCAAGTGCTTAACCTTATCCCATAAGAGTCTCTTGTCAACATAATAGTTGTGAGCATACACAAAAGAATAGAAAAATTTATTTCCATCCTCTATAAAGCTGCAAGTGAAAATATGATTATCCTCATCAACCATCTTTAGAGAGTCAACCTTGTGGTGTGTTAGGAGACAAATCCTATCAGGACTTGAAGCAGCTTGGTTAGTGCCTAGTAGATTATACCCTTTGCTGCTAAAAAAATTTCCCAGTTGTTTAGATTTTATCTTGGGATCTAAAATTACAATAATATCAGGTTTATACTTCTATAAGGAACCTGAAAGAACGTTCTGTGTCAGGGTTGGATATTCCCTTGCAGTTCTAGAAGATAATTTTGATTTTGATTTTGTTTTTGAAGTCATACCCCATTTTTTAAAATATTTATTTTTGATTTTATGAGTGTTTCTGCATGTATTTCAGGGGAATCCAAACATTTCTCCATGTTATCCATGCTAGGTTTAACCTGAGTTCCAACTTGTGTTTCCACCTGGAAATTTTCTTTTGGCTACCCAATTTTTCCTTTATTCTTTAGCTGAACATATTTCTGAATTTTCCCCTTCTTAATGGATGCAGTAACTGAAGTCACTTCAAAGTGAGCTCCTTGTGAATATAGTTTTTCATTTATTTCATAATAAATGGTTTTGATAAGGAATTACTCAAACTATAATTCATAGATAGTTTCAATAACTTCAGTGGAAAATCCCAGCAACAGGTCACTGGTGTTTACTAGAGGGCTGACTTTAACATTACTTCTATGATTGCAATCAAGAGTTTCATTGATTGCAATCTAATTTTACTATTTCCCAACCAAATCTTCCCAAGAAATTACTACCCTTTTTTCTTTTTTTCCTTCCTATGCCTAGTCTTTGGGATTTCCTTTCTCATTTATCACCATCTCACCTTTCCTACTCCTTGGCATCTACCTCCAGACTAGTTGAGTGGGGGATAGATTAACCAGCTTTTTGACCACTCGACATTGCTGAAATTCATGACCAACCATCTTGAAATGATTACAAAATTTGGGAAAATTCTCAAACTCATAGTTGATATCAAGATGGTGATTATTAACTTCCAAAAAAAGGTGCTCAAGAGGTTGTAGTTACATATATATATCGATCGAAAATCTATTATAAAGACCAAGATCACCATTAATAGTATGGTGATCAATTATAAGAGGAGTTACATGTATGGATGAGATATCATTCAGAATTTTCGGATGCCAATAAACCCATGGAAAAACATGATTTCTAGTCCAAACCTGGGCTAATGAGTGTCATTATTTGAAGGGTTTGAAATCAGAGTCCCATTCCGAGACTATGATAGCTATGAAGAGATTGTGAATAGTTCTATGAAAGTTGAATTAGAATTCATTGAGACGTAGTGGTCTCACAAATTCAATGAAAAGAAGAGATCTATGGATCTAAGATTAGAGAGTAGATTTGATCAGGGAAGATGGGGAAAGAAAGTTCAACTTACCACATACAATAAATGTAGAAAGAATCATTTAGGGAATTTCTTTTTCATGATTGGTAAATGTTACATTTGTGAAAGAGATGGCCATATCACCTGAATTTTTTTAGTGAGGTGAATCCTCAACTTCCCAACACTATTGACAAAGGGAATATGGTACAGGCCCTACCCAATGTCCAATGATTTAAGTGTGGATATCTTAGGCACTTTTCTCATCAGTGTCCCAATACAAGGGTAGGGAAGGGAATCACCATCAGTCTCAGCATAGTCCAAGGGAGCAAGGTCGTGCTTTTTCTATCACTATGACTGAAGTTGAAGTACCAAATGATGTAGTGTCAGGTAAACTTGTTTTTTTCTCAAAGCTATAAAGTACTTTGTTTGATTATGGTTCTATGCATTCCTTTATATCCTCCATGTTTTCAAAGAATATATAATCAATCCCAGAACTGATAAAAGTAGAGTTGTAAGTCAATACTTCTAGAGGGATTATCCCAGAATTAACAGTGTTTAGAAACTCTAGTATTTAATTTAGTGAGAACAATATTATCACAAATCTAGTATTAATTCCCATGTTAGAATTTGACAATATACTAGGGATGGAATGGAACTCAAAGTATAATGTTAAGATAAAATGTATAATTAAGGAAATATCCATAGTCTTGAATGGGTAACCTATAGTTATCTTCTAAAGAGAGATATATCGAACTAATATTTATCTATAAGCACCTCCCATAGACTTATTTATGGAGTTGATCGGTGAAGAAGAAGAAGTAAATGAGAGTATAAGGGAAGAGAATGTTCCCATAATTTAGAAATACATTGAAATAGTTCCCGAGGAGTTACCAGGACCTTCCCCAGAAAGAGAGGTAGGCTTATCAATTGAACTCATTCCTAGATCCCATTCGATATCAAAAACCCTGTATAGAATGGCGAATGTCAAACTAGAATAATTGAAGAAGCAACACCAAGATCTTTTAGAGAAGGGGTTTATCAATAGAGTGTGTCTCCTTGGGGAGAAATTGTTCTCTTTGTAAAGAAAAATGATAGATCAATGTGGCTATGAATTGACTATAGAGAACCGAACAGAATCACAGTGAAGAATAGATACCCTCTTTTAATAATTGATGATTTATTTGACCAGATTTATGGAGATCAATTCTTCTCCAAGATTGATCTTCTATCTAGTTATCATAAATTGAAGGTAAATAAATAATAAATTACAAAGACCTCTTTCCAAACAAGATATGGGCATTATTATTTTGTTATTATTCCATTCGGCTTGACTAATGAACCTGCTATATTTATGTATTTTATGAATAGAGTATTTAAGGACTACCTTAATAACTTTGTGGTATTTTTTATTTATGATATTCTAATATATTCTAAAAGTTGGGAGGAGCATGAGGATCATCTAATTATTGTTTTACAAACTCTATAGAAGGATGAACTTTTTGGAATGTTCAGAAAGTGTGAGTTTTGTTTAAAAAGTTGCTTTCTTGGGGCACATTATAACCAATGAAGGAATCTCAGTTGACCCTAAAAAGAAAAAGGTTGTAGGGCAGTGGCCTCATCCTACAATAGTAACTGTGATTCGTAGTTTTATTGCTTTGTTAGTATATTATAGGATGTTTGTGAAAAATATTTCACAACTTTCTAATCTATTAACCAAGTTAACTTGAAAAGGGGTAAAGTTCATCTGAACAAAGAAGTGTGAGGAAAGTTTATAGGAGTTTAAGAAGAGATTGGTTACTACACCCATGTTATCTCTACCCTCAATCATAGAAGGATTCATTATTTTTAGTGATGCATCTATGAAATAGATTAGGTGAACCCTCATAAAATATAATTAGATTATTTCTTATGCATCTCGAAAGTTGATGACTCATGAGAATAATTATCCTACGCATTATATGAAATTGGATACAGTTATTTTTCATCTAAATATATAGAGGCACTATATTTATATGGAGAAATGTGATATATACATAGACCATAAAATTTTGAAGTATATTTTCACTCAAAAGAAATTGAAAATGAGACAGAGCAGATGTTTAGAACTGATCAAAGACTATAATTGTTCAATTCATCCTCACCCTAGAAGAGAATAAAAATTTGTTGATGCATTAAGTAGGAAAGATCCTATTGTTATTACAATGATGGGGATCCATGAAGATCCCTTGATCAAAGAACTAGTGAAACTGGATATGGGAATTATATGGGAAGGGACATCATCAACCCTATATCTAGTGATTTCTCAACCAAAATTACTAGAGAAGATCAAGAAATATAAAAAAGAATGTCCTTTATTGAAGAAGAGGTTTAATGTTGTGAAGGATGGAAGGTTTCATGAGTTAAATATTTATTAGGAAGGTGTATTGAAATTTTATACAAGACTATGTGTTTCATCTATTCTGAAAATAAAGAAGAAGCTGATGGATGAAGCTCATATCTCTACTTTCTCTATACATAATGGAACCATTAAAATGTATAGGGACCTTCGTGATCTTTATTGGTGGGATAACATGAAAAGGGAGATTGTTGACTACACTATAAGGTGCCTGATGTTCCAGAAAGTGAAGGCAGAGAAATAGCTTTCTAAAGGGGTATTGCAACCACTACCCATACCAGCATGGAAGTGGGATAATATCACTATAGACCTTTTCACCGCTCTCTCAAGAACTTTCAAAGGGAACAATGCGATATGGGTTATAGTGGACCGTCTCACCTAGACTACCCATTTCATCACTATTCAAGAATATTTCTATCTTGATCAACTTTCCAGGATATACATGAAGGAAGTGGTTAGGTTGCATGGGGTAGAACTATATATTGTATCTGATCATGATCCAAGGTTTACATAAAGATTCTAGAGAAGTATCCAACATGAAATGAGTACTGAATTGAATTTTAGTATGACCTATCTCCCCCAAACTGATGTCCAATCTAAAAGGACTATTCAAACACTCACGGACATGCTGAGAACTTGCTAAATGGAATTTAAAGGTGGATGGGATCAACATCTACCACTATTTGAGTTCTCTTACAACAATAGATTACATTCGATCATTAAAATGGCACCCCATGAAGCTCTATATGGGAAGATATGTAGAACTCAAACTTATTGGGATAAATCTGGGGAGAGAAAGCTTCTTGGGCCTGATCTTGTTCAAGCGATGGCAGAAAAAGGTTCATTACATCCAACAACACATTAAGGCTACTCAGTGTTGGTAGAAGAGAGATGATGAAAACCATCAAAATGAATTGGAGTTTGATGTTGGTGATATGGTCTTTCTACAAATTTCCCCATGTAATAGAGTCATACAGTTTGGAAATAAAGGGAATCTCATCCCTAGGAACATTGGCCCCTATGAAATCCTTGATCACATAGGAGCAGCGGCCTATCAACTTTCACTTCCTCAAAATCTATATCGAGTTCATGATGTGTTCCACGTATCTCTCTTGATGAATTACATGCCTAACCCTTAAAATTTACTGAACCATGAGGTGGTGAAACTGGAAAATGACCTCTCTTATGAGGTTAAACTGGTGGAAATATTAGATCATAGAGATAAGGTTCTATGCAATAAGACTACCCACCTTATAAATGGGTTGTGGAGGAACCAAAAATATGAATAATCCACATGGGAACTAGAGGAGAATATGAGATAGAAGTACCCACACCTTTTCTCTTCTGAAGGTATGAGTTGAAATTTTAAGGATGAGATTTCTTAAGGGGGGAGAATGTAATAACCTGAACTTTTTGAATAATTTTTGTTTCTAGAAAATGCGTGTTATATTATTTTGTATTCAAAAAAACTATATCCATTTATTAATCAAGTGTGCAAGACCATTGGGTTTTTTTGTTATATGACCATTGGTCAATTATGACCATTGGTAAATATGACCATTGGAAACTATACTCTTAACTTTAAGATTAGTTATTATAAATAGAAATGAAAATGGTTAATGTAGAAAGAAGACTCGATTGCCTCATTTAGTAGAATTGGGACGTATGAAGCCCATTTATCAGAGCTTGGGAGGGAGATGGTGTCACTAGGCTTTACTTTGGACCAATACCAAGCCCAGATTCATCATGTTATTCTTCAATGGAATCACCTATGAGAGAAGTTCAAGCTAACAGAGATTACCAGTCAGGCGATGTAATCTGAGTCACCCAAGAGTCAATCACCATCGCACACCTTTCCCTTAGGTCTTATGCAGGTGTTATAAGGGGTTATGTAACTAGTTATTAGTAACTTATTGTTTAATTCCTTTTTATAAAACAAAATTCTTAATTCCATCATTTCTATTGTAAGATTAGTTTTCATTAATAATATAATGAATTAGATAAATTGATTTTTTGGGAAAGAATGGTTCTTTTCAGAACTATATAAATTATTATATTAAACTATGGTTTTATTTATAATGTTATTATAATTAAATAGTGTTATAAATACACTCCTTTTAATTATAAATGACGATAAATGATTAAGTAATCAGTTTGAAAAGAATTATATTTTTATAAAATAAAAATAGAAATTGTATTTTTTAATATAAATTAATGAATTTATTTTGATGAATTTTTGGAATAAGTAATATTTTAATAAAATATAAATATTAAATAATTTTTATTAAATATAAATGATCATATAATATTTATGAAGTCAAATGTGATTTTTTTATTAAGGTTTGAAAACTGTTTTCGTCAAAACCCATCAAATTTCAATAAAGGTTAGTTTTTATTTTAAAAGTAAAAATTCATATATTTATAAAATTATTTAGATAAAATTAATATCATTTTTGGAATAATAATGTTGAAATTATCCAATGGTTATTTTTTGATAATTTTTTGAGATTGTTAAATTTTCGGGTAAAAAATTAAATACCCTATAAATATAGTGTGTTTTATGACATCATAATGACCCAATATTGATGTAATAAAAATTATAAAAGGATATATTCAGAAAATATATGTTTTAACTTTAAAATAATGTGATTTTATATTTGTTTGATTAATTTTATAATTCTTTAGTGGACCCCCCAAGAGTTATACAATATTTTATGATTTTAAATTAATTTCCTTGAAAGTGTGACTCATATCTACATAAAAAAGTGAGATATTTTATTATGTGAATCCCTTTCCCTTATAAAATAATGCAAAACAATCTCCTTTGGTAGAAAACATGGTAAAAACCATCGTATGGTTTGTGGTTTTGAATATTTTATGTTGTAGTGTCCAAAACCTAAATAATAAAGAAATCTTTATGCTTTCTTATATAAACCCACCCATGATCTCATTACACTTAATTAAAACTCATTTAATATAGTACATAATATTTATACATACTCCCATTACTGTCCATTTTATTTATAAATAATTATATCTTCCTTTCATTCTCATTAAGCCCCACTATAATTCCTTTAGTACACCTATTACTATACCGAAATTCTGTAAAGGAATTATCAATTTCTCTATTCATTTCAAATTCTCTTTTATGTGGTAGGTATTTCAAATATACATACCATGTTATTATTTCCATTGTATTATATCTATATACTTTATTAATGGGATATCTTTTACCCCCTTATTTATAATATTTTCTAAAACCTTGTTTCATAGTCGTTATGCTGTAGAATTTTCGTCTCCAAATATCTCTTTTTTTTGCAAGGAATGATCTTATTTTATTTGAATGAATAGCCATGTTAGGTTCACAAGGCTGAATACCCTGAGGGGGGGGGGGGTGAATCCAGGTATGACTAATTTGAAATTAATGCCCGTTCTGATATTGTTTCGTTGTTAAGCAAAACACTCTTCTCTCTCTTTCCTGTTGCACAATGTAAACAAAAAATAAAGAATGCACAGGACACAATGATTTTTACTTGGTTCACCCGCACTGGGCTACATCCAAGGAGAATATGCCGACAAGTTTTTGTCCATACCAAATTCCACTAAACTTCACTAGCTGTGGATTACAAGGTTCGGGTACAGTCACTCTGTCCCAGGCTCACTGCCTTTACAAGATTTAGGGTCATCTCACTGCTTTCCCAAGGGTCACTCCTTGTTTATCTCTCTCTGGCTCACTGTCGGTGGAGAGGATCACCTTCTTCCTCTTCCTTTGCTCACTGCGTTGGAAAGGATCCACTCATAGTTTATAGACCTGTAGGTCTCTTCATTTGCATGAAGGAATGCATCTTCCTCTGTAAGTAGATGCTCTGTTGAAGCCCAATTTTAACCTGTAGATGAATCTCTCTTTGCACAGAAGGTATCGGGAAAACTTCCAGCTTCCACGCTGCCCGAAAATCACTACTGGAAATAAACCTTACTTGGCGCGCAAGTCAATCTCGGCGCGCAAGTATCGGCGCGCAAGTCCTCCTCAGACACTTGCGCGACTCAAGATTCCTCAACTCCAAACATGTGCGACACACTTCCTTTTACACCCAAACCAACATTGGCATGAAAATGCCAACCGTCACATAATTTATCACACTGGAGGGCAACTCCTCACACTAGCGCGCAACTCCTCACACTAGCGTGCAACTCCACCTGCGTGACCACACACCACCAGCGCGACCACCACACCTGCGCGACGGGAGCTCTGATTTCTCAAAGTGTTGAACTTCGGTGAGAAATGAGGAGGGGTGGTCCAGTATTTATAGGCAAATTGACCACCCTGTGCGACGGCGCGCAAGTCACCTGCGCGACCCAGTCTCGGCGCGCAGGTCTTCTGTCCTCCTAGACACTTGTGCGACCAACTCCCAAACTTGCGCGAACCTGTTTCCTTTGCCATATTTTGATCTTCTGATCCTGAAAAACATATGGTATGAAAGTTTACTATACTCCAAGTCCTTGGAACTCTAGTCCCTTTTCCAAAAACACTTTTCTTCATTTGTCAATTTTCAGGCCCAAAAATTTGGCAAACACTGGAAAATGGCGCCACCTTGTATCTGTTCTTTTTTTACTGCCTCCAGATCATCCATTCCATTATCAACGTTCTTGAATAAAACATGGATCGTTGACCGCAGCTCTTGAACTCAACATTTCACCATGAAATCCCCTTTGTCAACAAATTTTCATGTCATGGTTTGCATTGTCAACAATCACAACACAGATGATCACTTTGTCAACAAACACAATCACCTCAAAAATACTTCAATGATTCCTTGAGGGATTTTTTCCCAACAATCTCCCCCTTTGGGTTTGTTGAAAACTCTTCCATAAAATATATGCATAATTAATTCTTCAGCCGCCATTTGCCTTTTGCGATTCTGATAGTGATCAAGGATTTACTCAACACATACCCTAAGCCCACATGAGAAATGCTCGACGTGAGAAACAAGAGTAAATGAAAAGTTCATCAATGAATGACTTCATCTCTAACACCCACTGTTGACACCAAAATGATACAAATTTGTACTAAACCGATACCAATTGTTGAAGGACTTGTTGGAAGACCAATTTTTGTTTGGAAATATTTTTACCACATTCCAACACTACTCTTCTACTTTTATCATGATCTACAGCTGTGGTGATATCTATTCTTTGACCGATCACTTCTAGCATTGTCAGATTTAAAAAAAAATCTCCCCCTTTCTCATTTCTCCCCCTATTTGGCTTCTCCACTGGCCAGCTTCTCCCTATATCTGTCATGATTTCACAAATAGCCACACTGTCTCCCCCTTGAACAATCACTATTTTCTCCCCCTTTGTCAATGAACCCAAAGGTCACTCCTTTGTAATTTGTAACATAGTAGAGAACACATATCAGCACATTAGGGAAAAACACATCATACCTCAAGTAGAGGGGTTGGGTTCACATCCACACACTTTTAAGTGAGGGAAATCGATTGAACTCCTAGAGCTAGTCGATGAATTTCGAATTCTTCCTTGGGTCAGACCTTTGTCAGAATATCTGCAACCTGGAGCTCTATAGGAATATACTCCATCTTCACAAGCCCTTGCTCCACTTTCTCCTTGATAAAATGATATTTGATCTCAATGTGCTTTGTCCTTGAGTGATGAACTGGATTTTTGCTAAGATTGATAGCACTTGAGTTATCACACTGGATTCTGATCAGAGACTTCACTTCAACTCCCATATCGTCAAGCTGCTGCTTCATCCATAATAACTATGTGCATGATTGAGTGGCCGCAATATACCCAGCTTCTGCAGTGCTTAATGAAATGCAATCCTACTTCTTGCTTAACCAAGCAATACATAGTCCACCAAGATAAAATGCACCTCCAAATGTTGATTTCCTGTCATCCGCTGAACCGGCCCAGTCTGCATCAATATATCCCACTAACTCTGTCTGAGATTTGTCATTATATGTCAAGCCGAATTCCACTGTGCCCTTGATATACCGAAGTATTCTTTTCACTACAATCATGTGGCTTTCCTTGGGATTGCTCTGATATCTCGCTGCTTGGCATGTGGAGAAAACAATATCAGGCCTTGTTGCAGTCAAGTATAACAAACTTCCAATAATTTGCCTGTATTCTGTGATATTAACTACCTTGCCATCATCATCTTTTGATAATTTCATCCGAGTAGCAACCCGAGTCTTCATCTCCTTGGAATTATCCATTCCAAACCTTCTTAGAACCTCCTTGGAATATTTATATTGAGAAATGAAAGTTCCATTACTTCCTTATGTCACCTGTAAACCAAGGAAAAATGTTAGTTCTCCAATCATTGACATTTCAAACTCATTTTTCATGAATTTAGAAAACTGTCTGCACTGAGCTTCATCTGATCCTCCAAATATTATGTCGTCAACATAAACTAGCACCATCATCCTTTGATTACTGTCTTTGCTGAAATAAATATTGTAATCAACTCCCCCACGCTAGAAACCATGATTCTTCAAGTATTGATAAAGTCTTGAGTACCATTCTCTTGGTGTTTGTTTTAGCCCATACAATTCCTTCTCTAGCCTGAAAACTTTGTTCTCATCCTCATGAATGAGAAAACCATCTGGATGTTCAATATACACCTCCTCTTCCAGAACACTATTCAAGAATGCGGATTTGACATCCATATGGAACACTTTGAACTTTCTTTGCACTACTATGAAAAAAAATAATCTGATTGTCTCCATCATGGAAACGGGTGAAAATGTATCATCAATATCTATACCCTCAATCTGGGAGTATTCCTTGCACACTAGCCGTGATTTGTTCTGAATCACTGTGCCATATTCATTCATCTTGTTGCGATAAACCCATTTAGTCCCGATGACATTCTTGTCTGCTAGCCTCGAAACAATATCCCATGTCTGGTTCTTCTCAATCTGATCAAGATCTTCATTCATAGCCTGAACCCAGTTCTCATCTTCAGCTGCATCAGAAAAACATTTCGGCTCCACCTGAGATAAAAATGATGTTTGCTGTAATGAATTCATTCTTCAAGTCTGAACTGGAGCTGTCTGATCACCAATCATATTCTGCATATCAATTTCAGCTCGACTCTTTGGCTTCCTTGGAGATACAAACTTGACACTTTCTTGTTCATCATTGGTATCTTCTTCTGAGTCAGTCTCTGCCACTTCTACTCTCCCTGTGTCGCTTACCTCATCATCACTTTCATCCAGAAACTATTCACTAGGTCGTTGATTATTCTGTTCATTTTTGACTATAGTGACATTATTTCTCTCAATAATTTTTCCCAGCCTTTTGTTGATGCATTTATATGATTTAATTTTCCCTGAGTAGCCAAGGAATATCCCCTCATCTCCTCGTGCCTCAAACTTTCTGTGATTTTCTTTGTTGAGAATGAAACACTTACTTCCAAAGATTTGAATGTATTTCAACGTTGGCTTCTTTCTGTACCACAGTTCATACAGAGTCTTCCCTTGCTTGAGACACAACAGAGACCTGTTCGAAACATAGACCGATGTCAAAATTTCTTCCTTCCAAAATTTCTCTGGTAGGTCTTTATCAATAAGCATCGTTCTGGCCATGTTGTTGATGATCTGATTTCTCCTTTCAACCACTCCATTCTGTTGGAGAGTTCTCACTGATGAAACTTGATGTCTTATCCCGGGTTTCTCGAGATAGTCTTTGACTTGACTGTTTTTGAATTCCGTACCGTTATCAGTACGAAACTTCAGAATTTTCTGCCAATCATCTTTTCTGATTCCATCCTATACTTCTTTATGCTACTGAACACCTCTGTATTATGGGAAATGATGAATACCCAGGCCATTCTACTATAATCATCAATGCAAAGGACATAATACCTTTTCCCATTTATAGCTCATGGTGAAATAGGTCCACATACATCAACATGTACCAATTCGAGCACTCTGGATGATTTCTGTTCCTTTGGCCTGTATGTTTTTCTGATGATCTTCCCTTATTGACAAGCATCTCATGTATGAGCATGATCACTTGATAGTTTTGGAAGGTCTCTATCAGCATCACACTTTACCAGATCTTCCATAGATGGTTGGTATAGACGACCAAGTCGCTTATGCCTCAAATGGTTTTCTTCCTCTCTGGATAAAAGACATATATCTTCTTCCCCACTTACAAGGTAAAGATTTCTTTTTGTCCTTTTTCCTTGCAGAAAAACTACCCCATCTTTTCCCATGACAGTACATGTCTTCTTGGTAAACCGTATAGAATGTCTTGAGTCACACAATTGACTGACACTGAGCAAATTGTGACTGAGACCTTCTACAACCAATACATCAGCACGCCTGATTTCTTTTCCCCCAAACCTAGCCTTTCCTGATCCAATTATCTCCAGGCCTTCATCATTTCCAAACTTGACAACTCCTTCTTTGTCATATTTTATGCCTGTAACCAAATCCTTGTTGCCTGTCTTGTGAGACGTACAACCACTATCAAGAATCCACACACCAGAATGATCTGACGCTTTAAGGGCAATTTCAGAAACTACTGCCTTCTCTACTCTCTTCTTCTTGGTCCATATTTTTGTCTCCATACTCGGTATAGATTGAGACTCATGATCATTCTCAGAGTGAGATGGACCAGCTTCATCTTGCAGAGCTACAAATCTGTTCTGAACTTTTAACTCACTTTTCGGTTTATTTATTTTCTGCTTTCGAACATTTTGATTCTAATTTGGCACATTTCCCTGAATGATCGAAGTGCAGTACCTATCCATGTTCCCAAATCCTCCGCACCAAAAATAGTTTCCTTCAAAATATGTTCTGGAAAACCGTTCTCTGTTTGGCTACCACCTCTATTCCTATTCCCTTCTATATCTCTTGGCTATGGAACACACATACTATGAATGTCCCATCTTACCACAACAATAACACCTGATATAGGGTGTATTCCTTTGTGTTACTTCAGCACTACGATTTTCCCTTTGGGATCTCTGAATATTCCGATTCTCTTCTGTGCCCAAATCAACCTTCAATTTCGGGACAGGTGCTTGCGGTCTGACATCAACTACCACATATTTTTGTTTCTTATCAATCCCTGAATCAACCTTAGAATTTGAGCTTTCTTTCTGCTTCACTCCCACTGAACTAAGAGCCTCCTCTTTCATCTTGTCTGTCTTCTGAATGGCCTGCTTTTCTGATATCACATTGGGGGTCAAGAGTTTTTCTTGATCCTTCATTTTTCGTCACAGACTGACCACTTCTTCTTCAATCTCTTTGATACTTCTGACCTGCTCTTTTCCAGTGTTAGTGAAACAATCAATTTCCTTCTTTTGTTCCTCAATTTAAAGCTTATTCTCAACAATATTTTCTGAGCTCTCTGGTGTTGAGGATTTTAGTATTTCAATTTCTTCTAATAGCTCAGACTTTTCTTCATCCTGTTGTTTCATATAGAGTTTGGCATCACGAACCACTTTATTGACTTTCTTTGTTTTTTCTCTCCAAACGTCTATCTCTTCAAGAGCTGCTTCCAATTCAGCTTCCATATCAACTCTCCCTTCAATTTCCTCTTCTTATTCAATGTCAGCTTGTTCCTTTTTCTGAGAACTACCAAAAATCGCCACCAAGGAATTTACCCCACCATCTCTGCAATTTTATATCTCCTCAACCTCTTCATCCTCAGACTCATCTGAACTTTCAAATTCTTGTTAAGGAAGATTCTTCTTCTTGAAGAAATTTCTCTTAAATTGTTTCTTCCCTTTCACAAACCCTAAAGTCTTATTCCTGGGAATTTCAACTTCATCATCATCATTATCATTATCTTGAAACTTCTTTGGGAATCTTGCCATAAGATGACCAACCTTTCCACATCTAAAGCATGATAGTAGAAGTTTCCCTTTAAAATTTCCTCTTCCACTTCGCAGATTTGAAGAAAGGAATGACATCACCTCATCTGTCTCTTCTTCTTCTTGAGAATCTTAAATGGTGAGCTTCTTCATGGCCTTGAATGGCACTTCTTTGGATTTCCCCTTTTCCACAACCTCGTTGTCATCATTCCTCATCTCATATACAACCATGGTACTATGCAAGTTGTCCAGTGTCAGCTCTTTGGGATCTTTATCTTCTAGTACAGAAACTTTCGGATTGAACCGAAGTGGAAGCTTCCTTAAGATGCGCTTTACGATCTTTATGTCTTCAATGACTTCACCAAGACCTCGCATATCTTTCACAACAATATTTACCCTGTCAAAAAAATGCATCAATAGACTCATTCGGGTTCATCTTCAGATCTTCATACTTATTCCACAATACTTGCAGCTTTGCCTCTCTGACCTTTGTATCTCCTTCATATATATTCAATAGATTTTCCCACATGGAACGTGATGTTTTGCATGACATCACCTTTGTATAGATAGGATTGGATAGAGCTCCCCCTATGGCATTAATTGCTTTGGAATCTGCATCCAACTCTCTACATTCAGCTTCTGATAACGCGCCACTATTAATATCAGCTGTTATGCCATGCATTGCTGCTGTGAATACATCCATTCCCAAAGATCGGAAGTAGTGTTGCATCCGATTCTTCCATAGCTGAAAGTTGTTCCCGTCGAAGATCGGAATCCCTTTATGATTGGTGACCTCCATTGAGAGAATAACTAATATCAACCTTTCCCTCTGATACCAATTTTTAGGTCCACAAGGCTGAATACCCTGAGGGGGGGGGGAGGGTGAATCAGGGTATGACTAATTTGAAATTAATGCCCGTTCTGATCTTGTTTCGCTGTTAAGAAAAAAACTCTTCTCTCTCTTTCCTATTGCACAATGTAAAGAGAATGTAAAGCATGCACAGGACACAACAATTTTTACTTGGTTCACCTGCACTGGGCTACGTCCAAGGAGAATACGCTGACAAGTTGTCGGTCGTACCAAATTCCACTAAACTTCACTAGATGTGGATTACAAGGTTCGGGTACAGTCACTCTATCCCAGACTCACTACCTTTACATGATTTAGGGTCAGCTCACTGCTTTCCCAAGGGTCACTCCTTGTTTCTCTCTCTCTGGCTCACTTCTGGTGGAGAGGATCACCTTCTTCCTCTTCATTTGCTCACTGCGTCGGAAAGGATCCACTCACATTTTATAGACCTGTAGGTCTCTTAATTTTCATGAAGGAATGGATCTTCCTCTGTAAGTAGATGCTCTGTTGAAGCCCAATTTTCACCTGTAGATGAATCTCTCTTTGCACCAAAGGTATTGGGAAAACTTCCAGCTTCCACGCAGCCCGAAAATCACTGCTGGAAATAAACCTTACTTGGCGCGCAAGTCAATCTCGGCGCACAAGTATCGGCACGCAAGTCACAACGGGCGCGCAAGTCCTCCTCAGACACTTGCGTGACTCAAGCTTCCTCAACTCCAAACTTGCACGACACACTTCCTTTTACGCCCAACCCAACACTGGCGTGCAAATTCCAACCGGCACGCCATTTATCACACTAGTGTGCAACTCCTCACACAGGCGCATAACTCCTCACACTAGCACATAACTCCACCTGCGCGACCACACACCACCTGCGCGACCACCACACCTACGCGACGGGAGATCTGATTTCTCAAAGTGTTGAACTCTAGTGAGAAATGAGGAGGGTTGGTCCAATATTTATAGGCAAATTGACCACCCTACCTGATGGCGCACAAGTCACTGGCGCGACCTAGTCTCGGCGCGCAAGTCTTCTGTCCTCCTAGACACTTGCACGACCAACTCCCAAACTTGCGCGAACCTGTTTCCTTTACCATATTTTGATCTTCTGATCTTGAAAAACATATGGTGTGAAATTTTCCTATACTCTATGTCCTCGGTATGCAAGTCCCTTTTCCAAAAACGGCACCACCTTGTATCTGTTCTTTTTGTATCGCCTCCAGATCTTCTATTACATTATCAACATTCTTAAATCAAACATGGTTCATTGAACACTGCTCTTGAACTCGATATTTCACCATGAAATCCCTTTTTTCAACAAATTTGCAAGTCATGGTTTTCATTGTCAACAATCACAACATAGATGATCACTTTGTCAACAAACGCAATCACCTCAAAAATACTTCAATGATGCCTTGAGGGATTTTTTTCCAACAACCCAAAACCATTTAATTTATATGGGTATTAATAAAGGAATAAAAATGATTTATTTAGTTTTTTAATTTACATATATGAAACCCTCATTCCCTTATCGTGGGTTATAAGTGACATAATGATCAGGTTTTTAAGCACTTTTTTTAATTCGTGATTTTGATATGAAACCCATTTATTTTATGCTCTATGAGTTATTTATGAAATTTTTTATTATGAAATATGTGGCTCAAATGAAAAGAAATACATATTAAGGGTTCTCCCTGATAGTTCTCCAATGCATTGGATAAAGAATTTAATCTCCATAGATGATAAGTTTTACAATACCTTGGTGAATAACCTTGGTAGTTTTTATGACACCTTGGGGATAGACCTTGGTGATATGTTCATGAATGTCTAAGTTAAATTTTGTAGAAAAAATTTCAAGTTATGATTCAAGTTCTTTTATTTATGATATGCCTCTTTATCATGCCTTTATGACATTCTCTTTGTTTTTATTGATTCCCCATAAGTTCACATGAAACTTATTTCCCTTGTTTTCCCTTACTAGTATTTATGCTCACCCCTTTCTTTGATTTATGTATCTAGGATATTATTTGGAGTAATTTTACTTAGGATGAAAAAATAAATAACCTTTTCAAGTGTTTTAGAAGAATTTTTTATGTTTTAACATATTATGTACCAAATTTCCAAGACACTAAGCTGTATTGATCCTCTGTTTGTAAATTGTAATGAAATGTTATGTAATAAATAAGAGGGATGCTATACATGTACTGTAAACTAGAAGTTTTGGGAAAAAATATCACCCCTAAAAAGAGACATAGAATGTAAAATGATTCAATTAGAGTCATGGAAAGGGGGTGTTTTCTTATACTTAATTCTAAGGTTAACCTCATCATGCAATGTAAAGTGAAAAACTTTTCCAATAAGAACATAATTAAGATACAATTCAACTAATATCCTTGAAAAGTGAAACTTTTTACCATTTTAGTGGCATTTTCTATCCTAATTGGATTTCCAATCACATAGGCGATATCAAAAAATATCTTGTAATGCCACAAAACCCAATTTAAACAATGAATTTTGACCCACACATGCGTAAAGGTTTTCTTAAAATCATTGAAATTGAAATTTAGATTCCAATTGTGAACCCTCTGGGTTCCCAACCTGAGGTTGACCAGACTCATACTCCAAGCCCTTACTTTTAGTTCAGAAGAGGGGAATAGAACATGGAAAAGGAAACCAAGTGTCTCTTACCAATGATCCCACCTCGACCTAGATCCAACCTAACGCAAGGAAGAACTCAACTCCTAGTAAAAATAATATCTTTTGTCTCTTGGCATTATAAATATATCTAAGAGTAAGGAGGTATTCTTTGATGAATTTGGAAATGCTCATGGAATCAAAGGATAACAATCAAATACTAAGACTTTCAATGTTAGGAGTAGTACTAATCCATGTTTGGTTAGAGAACCGGACCCTCATACTCTTGAGGATCCCACCCTACTAGATGACAACTTAATTGATGATGTCAAGACATGGAAAAATCCCAAAACCAAGAAGAGGGGTCGTCATCTGAGAGGGAGGGGTGGTGGCTGATCTTTTTCAAACAGATGAATAATTTTCTCTATTTTCATGGGAACCTAACTTCGTTATTTTTTTATGGTAGTGGTTTTTCATTGTATTCAAATTTCCTCTCCCCTTATTTGTTTCACTTGTTTTTTTCAATAAATTTTTGGACCATGGAATAATACCCATGGTTCACGCCGCCTTGGTATAATTATATAATTATATATAATTATATAATAATATTTATAATTATAGAAAAATATAATTATATACACATATTTTAAAATATATTTATTTACAATTATAATTATAAATATAAATAAATAAATATATATATTATAAAATTATAATAAATATATATACTATAACTTATAATTATATATATAATCATAATGACATGAACCATGGATTAATATCTATGGTCCTATAAAATTATTATTAAAAATAAATTAAAGAGAAAAATATAGAAATGGGAGAAAAGAAAACAAAATTACACCAAAAACGCCAACTACAAAAAACTATCAAACAATAATCACTTTATTTTATGTATACCATCAAATTCTCAAGATCCACCTCAACATATTAGGAGCGTACCTCTATTCTACTATTCGGGAGCTTTTCAAGTGATATCTTGATCATCCTTACTTGATGATCCATTATCCACATCATGATGCTCAATGCTTCCAATATATTCAATCTTCAAGATAGAATCATCCATATCTGGTACATTGTCCCTAATTTGTTCTTCAACTTGAGGGTTTCCGAATTCCTCATGAAATTCTTCCCTACTATGAGATCTAATAAAAATGTCAAACATGGTGAGTTTATTACTGGGCCCAGAATCCTGTACGACATTGACACCCTCATCATTTTCCACCTTCCCTTCTAGTGTACCAGCAATAACAACACCCACTACACCTTTAATGATAAATTGTAGAGTAGGTGAAAAAAGTGCTGGAAAATCAACATGCATTAAAGATTCAGAAATAGGAAAATATAACTCAACTCTAATATTAACTACCATGATAAGAGGTTCACTCTACTCTTGTTCATTCACTTCAGTTCACTGCATGTCATGTCTAGACACAAGAGAGGGTCTTTTGGATTTTCTGGAAGCGACTGTCTAAATTCCGTCATTATCCATCACCTTCAATTTCCCTTTAATTTTATCAATGATAGGTTCCTTACATTGATTGAAATAAATCACTTCTTGAATATAGGTATTAAAACCAGATTGTTCAGAGGTATTTTTCTCATTCTTCTTACACAAAAAATCTTCAAACAAGAGGATGACCTTCACAACATGCACCTCCTACTAATTCCTAGGAAAGGCACATCCAAGAAGGGGCACACCTTCTCAGATTTCATTAATGGAGAGTCCTCCAGCAGAAGAGGTTACATATCTGATACATATGAGACATTATCTCCCACTACTTGAACATGAGCTGCATCTCCTTACACAAGCTTCACGACCTTCCTATAGTCCCTCTCCATATGTCCTTTTGTGTTTCATTTGCAACAAACAACATTTTGATGACATAACACCATTGAGTGAACAATATAGTTTCAATCCATACAATACGTAGGAATATTTTTATACACAACTCTTAGATGAATATCTTCTTTAGGGGTAGAAAGATTTACCTTATCAATGAGAGTGACGATAAGGTACACCTCAACTAACATTCATGAAAAATGGTCAAACCTCACTAGTTCCGATATCTCGGGTGTATGCCTCTCTTCCATTACTTTGCTTCCTACCAAGTGTTAAATTGATCATCCATGCCCAATGATCTTTCATATACGTTATGAGGCTCATTACCTTGACATGGATTTTATCCTTTAACTTGATAAGGTATATAAACATTTCCAAATTCCTCACAAAAGCTTCCATTTCTATTAGATCTATTTAGAATATCAAGCAAGATAAGACAATTTTTACCAGAGTCTAGTGAATCATTGTCACCCCTCATAGTTGTTGTTATCCCTTCTGGTGTACTAGTGCCTCAAGCTCTCATTGCATCTTCAAGGAAATATTCTTTATCTGTGTCTACTCCCTTACCTACCTCCAATGGAAAGTTGGTTGGGACCTCACCCTGGATAAGGGGTGAAATACTAGTTGTCTGTACAAGAAAATTAACAATTGCTTCCTAAAAAAAACTATTATATAATTATATATAATTATAAAAAAAAATATATAATTATATAAAAATATTTATAATTATATACAATTTTTTAAATATATTTATTTATAAATATAATTATAAATTAGTAAATATATATTTAAATAATTATAAAATTACAATAAATATATTTAAATAATAAATATATTTCTTTTATTTATAATTATATATAATTATATATTAATAAATATATATCATTATATAAATATATTTAATGGTTTAAAAATATATAATTATATAAATATATATATTTATATAAAAATATTTTTTTATAATTATAATTATAAATATATATATCTATCATTATATTTATAAATATATATTTATAATTATTTTAATATATTTATAAATATATATTTATAATTATTTTAATATATTTATAATTCTATTTAATTATAATTATATTTATAAATACATATCTATAATTCTTTAAATATATTTATAAATATATACATTTAATTTTTTTTATTTATATTAATTATATTATGAAATATTAGAAAGATAGTTGTTATTAGTGCTTTTTATTTGAGCATTGATAAAGACCTCTTTATTTTCACTTGTTAGAAGCACTGATAAAAACCCTTCGATTCTATATAAATTTTATCATAACTGGCCAATACAGTCACATCTTTCAAGCTCTCACGGAAGTGAAACCCTCACCTCCACTCTCACTCCCTCACCACCGCTTTCCCTCCCTCATCATTGTGATCCCTCACCCTTGCTCTCTCTCTCTCCCCGCCTCTGTGTACAATCTTCATTGGTCTTCCTTCTTGATGCTTTCACCTCTAAGTTCCATCTCCACTTCTCTACTTCCCTGCTTCCATTATGGCCACTCTCCCTCCCTACTGTCATCAACACCACTCTCCTTCTATGGAATCACGCATGTTTCCACTCTCCCTCATCATTTTACACTCTCCCTTTCTCTACCTCACTCTTTCTCAGATTAATTGACATCCACCGTTAAAGGTTTTTTACATTTTTAGTTTTTATTTGGGTGTTTTTAATTTACCAATTAATTTGAATGCCACATCACCTCCCTCACGTATTTGGAAAGAGTGTGAAATTTTGGGTGGTTGATACTTTTCATATGTGACATTTCTCTACAGACATTTATTGTTCACCTGAACATTCCTACTACTTCAAAAAAATTTCTATGAAGTTCTATTGTGACCTAGGTTTTTAATATATAATTATACATATATTTTTTAAAATGGTTTGAATATCCAGTGTGCACAATAATCTCTATTACAATTCATCTAGTATACAACATTATAGGGTCACCCGAGCATTAAAAACCCTTGTATATGTTGATTTGATGAACTCCATAATGTAGTAATAGAATATAAAAAACCCCCAATCCCATGAGAATCATTTTTCTCTTTTGTTATTCTATGGTGAAACCTAAATAGATTCACTTAAACCTCTCCACAAGCATCCAAGTCTTCTCCTCTTGCTATGGTGCAACCATATATTTTCATTTTTTTTATATTTACATATGAGATATAATTTTATAATTTATTTTGTTATTGTTGTTTTATAATGATTATTTATCTATGAATTTATTTGTAAGTATAATTCTATTACGATGATCATATTTATATATATATATATTGTAATGTTCATAACTGATTCTCCACCCAATCTCCCTTACCTCAGCCATTGTTGGTTCACCTTCCCCCTACCTTCATGTTAATTTTCACTCATTCAACATTATTTCTCACATAAATTCCATGTATCTCCTAGATATTTATCATAAAAACACTTCCCACTTATCATGTAAGGTGGTGTCTGCAAATGATAAGTTGGCAGTGTTTTTTCATTGAAAAGATGGTAATCTGCTCCAAACACTACTATAAAAGAATCCTTTAACTGTACTAGAATACACCCCTATTAGTTATAAAAAATAACTAACTATTGTAGTGAGGTCAAAAGGTCAAGGCTTTTATCATTACTTATAATGGGGTATTTTATTAGTGATAAAAAAGAACTCCTAAATAATCATTTTATCAAGGCTTTTAGAAGCGCTGATAAAAGACATCATTTATCAGTGCTTTTATTTAGTGATGATAAAAGGACCCTTTATTGGTGCTACTAAATGTGTTGATAAAGGCATCCTTTATCAGTGATAATAAATGAATCAATAAAGGAGTCCTTTATCAACAGTACTAAATGCGATGATAAAGGGTTCCTTTATGAGTGATTTTATAATAACTGATAAAGTACTCCTATATAGGTCCTTTTAGTAGTGCTAATAAAATGGAATACTACTATGTGATGTTACAACACATTGCAGCACTAGAAATATGGCATAATATAGTGTTCTATAACATCACACTATAACACTATATATATAACTATAAATTATCAAAATCAGATACAAATATAGAATTTAAATCAAATAAAATTTTCAACTCAAATACAATAAAGAAACATTATTATAGAGAAAAAGAACACACCTATAAAAAGGAACAATCCACCCATGCTAGAGTAAAATAACAAATCTATATGAGAAAACAATTATTATGTTAGTAATAATATAAAGAAATAAATTAAAAATAAAGTTTTAATTTTACACTAAACTTTGAGTCATTCTAAGAACATTTTGTATCATATTGTGTTGCAGTTGATTTTTACACATCACACCATTTATTTTTCATCTTCAAGCATCATATCCCTGAAAACTAACTATATAATGATAAGATAAAATTGATAAATTAATTAATTATGTAATAGTAGATAGAATAATGAAAAAAAATCTAGGATCATTTTCTCAGTTTTGGTGATGTGATGCATGTTTTAATCTAAAATGTCACTTATATATAAATTAAAAAGACGCACTTGGAGTAATACCGAGAACATTGTGTATTGAATTAAGATATTAATAATTAATACAAATAAAAAATGAATTATATATCATTTTACTAAACTACCAAACCAATCCAAATGTGTTTTCTTGGTTTTGAGTATGTTATTTGTCTTTCTTACTAAAATTAAAGTCAATTTGGAATACAAAGACACACTTGGAGTCATAAAGGTCACACTGTACATCATATTGAGGTGATTTTGATTCTTAAACTTCCTAAATGAATTGTGGATCATTTTAATAAAGTATAAAAACAATCCAATTTTTTTTTCATGGTTTTGAGTACACCACTTGTGTTTTTTTACTAAAATGTGATTTTAAACTGGAAAAACACAATTTAAGTTATAATGGTCACATCGTGTGTGGGTTTGACATGAGACTGATTGTTACATGTCACAAATGAATTATTAATTGTTTTAATAAATTATAAAGATAATATAGGCATGTTTTTTCAGTTTTCAGTGAGTGGTACTTTTTTGTATTAAAATTCTAATTTTAAAAAGATAGTGGACACTTTGAGTCATACCAAGAATATCATGTATCAGATTGAGATTCGATTGATTCCTACATGTCAAACATGACTTTGGATCATTATCCTAAATCACCAAAATAATAAGGATGTGTTTTCTTAGTTTTGAAAATGTGAGTTGTATTTTTACTAAAATTAATGTCAATATTGAATAAAAAGGCGTACTTGGAGTCATAATGGTCACATCATGATTCATATTGAGGTGGAGGTGATTCCCACACATCCAAAATGATTTTTTATAATTTTCATAAATTTTAGGAACAATCCAAATGTGTTTCCTCGGTTTTTATTATGCCACCTGTGTTTTTTTAATAAAATATCATTTTAAACTATATGTGTGCACTTGGAATCATACCAGTCACATCATGTGTGGTTTTTATCTAAGAATTATTCCTACACATCACTAATAAATTAATAATAATTTTCCTAAATTATCAATAAAATACATGAGTGTTTTCTATAATTTCAGTGAGTAACACATTTTTGTATTAAAATATCATTTTTAAACTAATAACAATAACTTTAAGTCATACTGTGAATATCATGTATTATATTTAGGTGTGGTTGATTCGTACACTTAAAAAATGGATTATAGATCATTTTCATAATGTACTAGAACAATCTGAATTCATTTTCTTGGTTTTTAGTATTTATGTTTTCTTTTTTTACTAAAAGTAATAACAATTTTGAATAAAAATAGGCACATGGAGTCAAACTGGTCACACCACGCATCAGATTGATGTGCGTTTGATTCTTACTTGTCCCAAATGAAATATAGATCATTTTTCTAATATATCAAGACAATAAAAATGTATTTCCTTGGTTTTAAGTATGCAACTTGTGTTTTTTTACTAAAATGTGAATTTAAACTGGAAATGTGCACTTTGAGTCATACCGGTCACATCATGTGTGGGTTTGATGTGAGACTGATTCTTACATGTAAAAAATTATTTATGAATTGTTTTCCTAAATTATCAAGTAAATCCAATATTTTTTGATTTGATTTTAGTGATTGACACTTTTTGTATTAAAATGTAAAATTTAAACTGATAACTTCTTTTTGAGTCATATCGGGCACATCATGTATAAGGCTGAGGTTAGGATGATTCCTACACATCCAAAATGACATATGGATCATATTTCTATAGTACCAAAACAATAAGAATGAATTTTCCTGGTTTTAAGTATGTCAGTTGTATTTTTTACTAAAATTAATGTCAATTTCAAAACAATATGAATTCATTTTCTGGGTGATGATATACTATAACATAACATCATAATTATTTTTTTCATCAAAATGGGAATATCCCTATTCTCACGTGTTTTTTATTGATAATTATGATAAGTTTTTTATTAATGGTCTTGTGAACATGGATAATTTTACATAATGAATATGAACATTCATAATTAATGTTACTTTTATGGATTTCTCAAGAATTTATGATATTATATCAAGTAATTAATTGATTATTGAATAGACCAAATAATTCCACCACAAACCGAAGTGATACAAATATATTTTTCTTTTATGAAAATTCATGATTCAGTCAATGGAATTTTCTATTTATTTATTCTTTAGAGGTTTTGGATCAAAATACTAGTTTATTCTTCATAGCTCTGTTCCTTTAGATTTTTGGTGCTTCAAAATTTCATTGGATATAGGTTTTTCATTTGTCGATATTTTATCATAAGGTGGTTTATTTTTATTTGATGTCATGTTTATTTTGACATCATCCCTCCTCGATGACCATGATCTCTCAATAACGGTTGTAATCCAATAGTTCTCTCAAACAACTGACGTCTTCAGTGGTTGATTACACACATATTTATTCAAACATTTAAGTTAGTTAATATAGCTGTTTGATTATTATATTGGTGTTGTATGAATCTCAAGTGATTATTGTCTCCACTATTAGAACTCTTTCTTTACACTGTAGAGAATCCATGGGAAAACAATTGCACCTATTTTTTTTCAGTTTTCTTTTGGTCGGGGGTTGATTTTACACATCAGTAATATTTTATAGTACTTGTAATGTGTTAACAGAAATCATATCCTATGATAATCTATTTGAAAAAATAAGTGTTTTTTTGTATCTAAAAAAATTCTTCCACTTAATTTTTTGTATAAATTCATTCAAACAAGTGGTGAATTTTTTTTTCAATAAGCCACCAGAAACACTTGAAAAATAGATCTTATCTTATTTGAAAGGTTTTGTGCACACATTTTAACAATTTTTCTCAAACACAATCTTGGTATGATCCTCTTTATTCTCCATTTCCCAAAATTTTTATTATTTTCAAGCCAACGCTTTATCGCCACCTCCACCTCAGTCTCTGACTCAGTATTCACCTCAGTCTCTACCTCTATCCCCTCCTCCACCTCAGTTTCTAACTCTAAATCTCCATCTACCTCCACCTCTTCCTCCGTCTTCACCTCCACCTTCTCCATTTCCCTACAATGTTATTGTCTATAGGTGAACTCTTTTAAACAAATTGATTTCCTCCATTATAATTCTTCTTTAGAGATAGATTGAAAATAATATATAAGAATTATGACACTAATTCTTTACACCCTAAATATATTTCTAAGGTCATAACTCATAATATATCATAAAAATACCAGGTAATCACCTAAATTTATTTTTGATGAACATTATGAAAACATTTACACTACCCACTCATCTCTAAAAAAATTTACTTCTTCTTTTGAGTTTGAAGTTTTTTTTCAATTGTGATAGTACTAAGAAAATAAATACAAAAAATGATTATGAAATATATTTAATGAAATTGTAATTACCTTTAGAAATTACCTATTGGGGGATGCTGGCCTTTTCATTCTTTATGATATCTCTCACAAATTTTCAAACACAATATCCATAATTGTTTCCATTATATTTCTTCATGCACTGTAGAAACATTGAAAAAAATAATTAAATTGTCTTGAAATGTTTTGATAGTTAAATATTTATATATATGCCTTAATTTGTTTCTATTTTTATTAATCCACTTACTTTATCTCTTCAGATACTGACTTCATGCCATGATTTAGCCTATATTTACCCTATCATAACAAAATTGGGGTTAAAACATATACTAAAACCTATAATTCAATGTTTATCTATAAATTTTTTATTACAGTGTTTTAAAAATTCACAATACACATCATGTGTGGTCATTTGGTTGGATATCCATGCATTATATCCAAAAAAATATTTGGGGTATCCAGATTAATTGTGATCAGCATCCGGTGCTACCTAAAGAAACAAAAACAAATAAGTGAAGAAAGAATTAAGAATATATTCAATTTGATTAGATTTTAGAGTTTTAATTTTCAATTTTAGGTATAATAAAGAGTTAGTTGTTTGATATTTTTGATCAAATTATTCATGTAACTCATCTCTTTTCTTCTCAATTTCTTCTTTATCTAAAGTATTCTTTTCCATAGAAATTATAAAGAGATTAATGAATCCAAATATTAATTCACACAATTTTCCATTTATATAGTTGTAATATAAACACCTATAGAAAATATGAATAGTTGTTATCTTTAATAAACATATTAGCTAACTATTTAGACATAAATATTATGAAAATTTACCTTATGTATATATTCACGACTGATATTCCCATCCATTCATGCTAAAACATTTCATTTATACTCTCGATACCAATTACTTATATAATGAAAGTTCCAAATATTTCTTTTTCATATTGAATGTAAGACATATTTTCATCTTTAAATGTGGTCTCTACATGAATTTTTATTGATAATAAATGTTTCTCTAGAACTGGTGGGGAGAAGGTACTCTCAAAAGGCCATTGTGATTTCTTGGTTGATTCCCTAGATTTTCTTAATCTGACCTTTTGTTTCCCTAATAATTTATCTATATGTAATATCATACCTCACTTCAGACCTTTTAAAATTAATTTTTATATTTTTTTCATAAGAAAAAATTTGTTAAATGTATACCTCTTGTATGTTTATAATATTAGACGACAATGCTATGAAAGATTCAATAGCATTATTGAGCATTGTAATATCTTGATCATCAAGTCGAACAGGAAACTCAATAGCCGGCTCATGAGCCACCTCAATCCCCACTCTTATGTGATCTTTTTTGGAGGTATTTGTGGTGTAACTTGTTTCATGGGATATTATACAGTGTAATCATCAAAATAATGTGATGTGTGGGTGTTGATAGATACAAAAAACATTCAAATGTACCTTATATAATTTTAATAGTATAAATTTATCAAAATATTTTTGATTTACATTTAAGATAAAGAGTAATGATAAAATTGATTACCTATGGTAATTTAAATGATTGAAGGAAATGAATAGCCACAAATCTTTTAGTATCTTTTGGTTCATGTGTGGATCTTTGTTCCATCACCAGTTTTCTTTGATCCATTCTCATATATTTTTCTACCAACCCAGACCGAACAATAATATCTTGCAGTGAGTCTTTTTTTTTTTGAAATAGTATCACCATATTATATATATATATTTATGTGGTTTTATCTTCTTGAAATATGTTTGAGTAGAGACTCGAAAACCTAATCCTCTAATACAGCCACATTGTTCTATTCACTTCAAAACTACTAAAAGTATTTTTATTATAGTATAGTCGTTGTTGATTCTTGCATCTAAAAAATATATAAAATATAAACATAAATAGATATTTTATTTAACACTATTATAAAGAATAAATAATTACAATTATTTCATACTTACACATATTTCCCATACTGTTTTTGTGTTTTCCCCAATTATTTTACCCTTCCTATTTACACAAGACTCCTTCCAAATCACATGATGTGGGATGGAAGTGGCTTCCGAATTTGATTCATAAATATAAATATAAACAAATGAATATATATTGTTTCATATCACATAATTAAATTTTTTTATTTAAAATATATACTAATTTATTCTCAATTTAAGTGTACCCCATCCATCTTATTTGATAGGGGTACATTGGTTTTGATGTGCATTATTTATTTTCATCACTATTTTATTGTTTCATAAATTAAATTTTTGAATCAAGTTGGGTAAAATAAATAATTTCAAATAATATATAATCTTCTTAAATACAGCAAAAACAATTTATCATTATGATGATTAATGAATGTAGTCCATGTTTCCTACTTTATAATGTGTGTATAACAAACTGGTTGGTGGTACTTTACTTTCACCTTTGTATCCCTAATATAAAACTTCATAAGAAGTTTCTAGAAGGATATATGAGATTTTATAGTAGCCATTAATACAAATTTATTACATAAATCTTATAATATACATGAACTATGAAAATAATAATGAAAATTAAATCAAAATTTTATTATATATATATTTTTGTAAAATAGAGAAAGAATATCATAACATTATCATTATATCTTTATAAAGGATTTCCTTCAATACAAGTTGGGTGTGGTTACATGAATCAATATCAATCTACCCATTCATCCTCATTGTGACCCCAACATAACTAATGAACATTGACTTGTTGGGGTCAATTGGTTGGCTGTGTTGATTCCATCCACTTTAAATTTTATACCCTGACTTCTTGCCTTGATAATTTTATTCAGCATTGTGATGATGCATCATTTTTGCTGTTTTTTTATCAACATGTTGTTGATCCCCTAATATTAGAAAGGTTATAGAATAGACATTTTTATTAAAAGAAGGAAAAAGAGGAAACAAAAGGAAGATGAACAGGGTCTTACAAGCAATCATTACCTCATACCAAGAATAACAAAAGAAAAGAAAATTAAAATATCAAAGTCACTCTGATAGGAAGCATTATAATCACCATAAAAGTCAGAATCATAATCCAAAGGACCATGATACCTGGTAACCACAATCAGCTTCAGATATTAATAGTCTTTCCTATGCCTTTCTTTCCTATGAGGAACAGGTTGATATCCTCCATCATCCACAACAACACTTTTTTCCTTTAGACAGAACCTAACTATAAGTTGGTTTTTTAGAGAGTTATCCCCTACATCATCCCAAATTCCCTGGATACCCTATATTTCCTTTAATTTAATAATTTCTTCTTGAGTCCTTGAAATATTAAAACCATCACTAAGAGTTTGTTTCTCGTTAAGCGTAGGATCAATCTCCCTATCCTTTTCCAAAACCACCCTTTCTTCTATTTGATGCGCCAACAAAATTTGTTCAGTATCTTTAGCCACTTGAGGCTCTTCAGAATTTTTTTAAGAAACATATACCAACACTTGTGAGATATACACATGACCTTGATTAGTTGGGTATTTTATTCCACCAATAGAAAATCTTCATTATACATTGTTTTCCTCTTCATCTTCTTCCTATATTAAGTCTCATGATGTCCTTTTAATGAACAAAAATAACATATAATATTTTTATAGAACTTATTCTTAGCATGGCCAATAACTTGACAGTCAAGATAGAATTTAGGAAATATCTTATATTCTACCTTTATAGATATATAATCATCCAAGTAAAACAAAACAATATTATGAATTAAAAAAGAACTTAAATCAACCTCCACCAGAACCCTAACATAATGGAAAAGTTTTGCAGCTTCAGTGGTCCTATCAATTTTAATTTGAATTCCCACAGTAGAAGTAATGTCAAAAAGGATTTTATGATCCCATATGATCCAATGAAGGCCAAAAATTTTGATTTAGACTTGAGCTCTGGTATTTTTTATAGAGAATGTACTGAAATGAAAATATCATTCTTGAAAGAAAACCATACATGGCTTTAGATAAATTGATCTGATCCCCCAAGCTCTTCGTTTGAGGTCCTCTGATGAAAGAAATATATGGAAAAATATTTGTCCCATCATTATACATCTCCACTCAAAGAACCCCCATGTAGAGGTTAGCTTTCAATCTAAATCATAAATCTTCCAAATTTTCCATCCTCTAATAAGAACAAGTCTGTAAATAATTGAATTCTCACAAAGCTTAAAACAGTTGATAATACCCTCTCTATTAGCAACAACTCGGGAATTGTCACCCTTTTTAACAATGCACTAAGTAAAAACATCACACAAAAATGTGAAATGTCATCTACTGGAATCCCTTTCACCAACTATAATACCTCTTTTGTAGTTCCTGATAGCAATCGATTTACTAGATGAGAGTATCATCTTATCCTTATCCAGTGGGTGATTTTTAGTTTTTATCCCCACTATGGGTCGAGGAATCTCATCCTTGGATTTATGTGTATTAGTCATCTTATACCAGGTACTAGGTATCATTTTGGATGACTATAGCTCAGATTAGTTCAAGAAACATAGAAGAGATAGGGGATGATTCTCAAGAAAAAAATGTAATAATAAATGATTAAGAGATGAAGCTAGTGAGGATAACAGTTGTATCTTCAAAACTTTTTAAATTACCACATATTAATTTAGAATTTCAAATATCGTCTCAAAATTCTAAAAGGTCGTTGGAACTACCATGAAAACATAAACTAATCCCCACTGATAGACACTAACTCTTATCTATGTTATTAGTCCTTTTCTGTCACTTGTATCTCAATTATAAGAGCACTATATCTGATGAGGTTTATGTGATGTGTGTGATTATAAAAATAATAAATTAAAGGCCCCTAAATTATACAAAAATGCATATATTTGAGTATATTTTCAAAGTAGTACACTCAAAATACATATTTAAGTCAAGTCATTGTGTACTAACTAGGACACCGTGATAATAAAATGTACCAACTTTACTTCATACCAATGAATTATACTAATCATACCATAAGTTTATATCATTGTTATTCCCCAACATTAAAATCATTACACTAATAATATGTTATCATTTTAATCCTTGGAGGAGGAAGAATTAATTATCTCCATCTGGAAATAACCACATCATAGGTACCATGATATTCAACATGAAACCCCTAGAATCCAAGACTATCCCTTAGGGATAAACGTTACATGTATATATTGAATCCAAATCATGAATGGGGTACAACATATCCATATTTTTAGGAAGTGAATTTGAAATATGGGGATGTATTAATTTTTTCCCATGGAAAAGAACTGAAAAATGGGTGTCACAATACATTAGTTAAATCTAACTTCTAAAAAACCATAAAGAATAACAAACAAGAACAAAAATGTCACATAAACCTCACCTTACCCCTCAATGAATCACTAACATGTCTATAGTAACTCATATTCTAATATACCATACCTAGCCCTCACATAATACCCATCATATTTTAATATAAGATAAAAATTATTTTTATCACATCTACACATGTATTTATTTTAGAAAAATATCATGATCATATATTGAGAGGTATATTAAAAATTATTTTAAATAATATCAAGTGATTATTAAAAGAAAATATTAAAGGAAATATTTATCAAAACTTAACAAAAAAATTAGTTACATATTTCATTTAATATAATAATTTTAAAAAAATAATCTAGAGAAAAAATTATTAGACAAGTAAATAAAAAACATTGTTAAAGAATCAATAAAAACTGTATACAAAAACGACTTACTAAATAAAATTCACATAGTTTTTCTGTTTCTTAAAATTATAATTTCTAGAAAAAAATTATTTATAAATGTGTATTGGTTAATTTTACAATATAAATATTATTAAAATCATATTTTTATATGATTATAATAAAATAATTTGAATAATATTTGTATCCTATAAATATATATATATATATACACACACATATATATATATGTATGTATATTATGAATCATTTCATCAGAAAAATAAAATATCAAATTCATATATAAAAACTATAACTAATCTGGTATCATAAACAAAAAATTCCTTAAATGAATAATAAAAAATGATAATCACTTAAATATTTTAATTAAAGCATATGTAATACATAATAATTGATTAAGATTCTATATAACCAATGTTTTATAAAATGAAATATAATTAAAACCAATAAATTATTATTTTTAAAACAATATGTTTGTCCAATTTATACTCTAAACGCAATCATATTAAAAAATAACATAAATATAATTTTAATTACTAATTCAAACATATTAAATTTAAAAAATATAATTTAATTTCCATTAAAATGTACCACCAAACACAATGTAATCCCATCAAACACTTTTATTTTTAATTAGATTGAAATTTTCAATTCATTTATGGTAAAAATTACCACAATCATAAATATAACATTATAGTTCTAAGAAACACTAAATTTGAGAATATTTAACAAAAGTTTAATTTGAAACCTTTAATAATTATTGCATGCAGTATATAATCATTGATAAGCCTAATTAATATATATATTTTTATGTTATTTATCCATTATTTTTCATTAAAATATTCGATAATGCATGTGGTATGTAACAGCCCAAGATTTTATAAAAAAATATATTCTTTTTAATTTTATTAATGTCTTGTGTTGTACGCTACACCAAAAGGATCTTGCACAACACACATCCTTGACTTGCCTTGCATTACACGCAATCACGACCTTCCTCGATAGCGTGTGTAGTACGCAATACCAAGTTTCACTAAACAACGATATGCTATAAAAATATTATTAAAACTAGCCGTTATGAATAGTAATAACCACTTTTTGAAATCCAGTAAATCTTATTTTTCAAAATGAACTTTATTTTTGGATTCGGAGTATCGAATTTAGCCTAAGGTGAAATTTTGGTACTTTTCGGATAACTTTCATATTCTGATGAATAGTGAAAATTACTAAATTATAATTAAAAACAACTTTTTTAATCGAAATAATTAATAGTGATAAATCATTAATTTGAGTGGTTTTAAAGTATATTTAGAATATATTTTTACAATTTAATACAATGTTGGTCATTGGATGTAATTTCACATTTAAGCTAGACATAAACAAGTGTCAATCTTTTGATAGATATTGTTTCTTAAAAACACGCTATTTGTTTTAACAGCGGGATTTAATTATAAAATTAATTAATGCAACTTTTATGTTATGAATTTGGTAAAATAGACTTCATTTTTGAATTTGGAATATGAAATATAGCTTGGGATGAAATTTTGGCATTGTTCTGAAAAAACATCAATTTTTTTGATGAATAGTGAAACTACTAAGTGGTAGGTTAAAAACTGAATTTTGCATAAAACTTAATTTTACCGCTTCTGTGAATGGAATTTCGAAAATCCGAGAGACACGGTTAATATCAAGGACTAAAATGTGGTTCAATGAGATGAAAATAATTTTTTGGTGAATAGTAACTTTTTACGTTTTTTACCACGGTTAATAGTAAATAGGGTAACTAAGGGTAAATATGATATTAATATTACCCTAACACATGTCCTAATTCTATTGGACAAGTGTAATTCGACCAAAAACAAACTTGGGAATAAAATATGACCATTTAGGCCCACTTGGATTAGATTAGGACATTTATTATTAATTTATTTAAAGAAAGGTTAAAATAGTTAAAATCAAAGTTTAATAAGTAAATCATTTTTCATATGGGGTTATACATACGATAAATTCGATTGTAAATATTCATTAGAAAGATAAAAAGATTTCCTACATGATGGTATTTTATTTGTAATTTTTAGACATAAAATAATTTAATTTATTTATGACACAACGATGATGCAGTAATTATCTTATTAATGAAATATTGACATAATTGATGTTATAAACACCAAAATAAATGTAATTTGAGATTTTTTATGAATTCCACTAACTTTATAGGTTACTTTGATATATTAATGTTGATTTAATCAACTTGGTTCGAACATTTAATTCCTTTATGACTTACACAAAAATCATATATCAAATAGTGTCAAAATTGACACAAAATAGTTTTTAAATAAAATATTATATTATTAATTGTTATTGTATTCCTAAAAATCTAAGGTTCGGCCAAATGACTTAGATAAGGATATATATATATTAATAATAAACAATTTGGGGTTCGTTTGGCATGTTATAGTAAGTTTATTAACCATATAGTGAAAGAAAACAAAAAGACATGGTAAAAGTTAAATTATTTAACTTAGAGTTAAATTTAATTGATAAGGTTAAAATAATATGCTAAACTTGTCTAAATTCTATTGGTTGATAGGATTTAGACCCCTCCCCACCTTATCTTCTAAATAAGACCCTTTGGAACCATTATAAACCGATTTTGACTTTAATATAAAATAATATTTTGAGATATTCCTAAGGTGCCCCTCTCCTCCCTTATAAAAGGACACCTCCTCCCCCTCCTCCTCACACCAATTTGAGCACTCAAGCTCGGCCAACCCCTGCCAATTTCTCCTCTCCACTTCCATAGCAACATCCTAGAGGTTCTGGTCTTCCTCAAAGACCAATTTTAGTGCCCTAAGAGGAGGTCTCAAAGAGGCACTTCAAAGAAGAGGTAATTACCGTTACCAATTCTTTCATCTTTATTTCTTCTTCCACTTCTTCTTCTTAGGTTGTTTCATTATGAAGTAATAACATCAGTATCACTCATATAATGATATGTTATTATAAGTATGAAACAACCCTATTTCACCATCTATCCATCCTACGGAAAAAGAAATCACCGCGCGTGCGTACGTACGGAATACCGTCTCCACGCCGTGGTGTAATCTATTTTCCACCACCACCTTACGTGGATGGATATAATGGTGTAAATAATAACTATAAATAGTTATTACAACATCATATTGATTCTGATATATTGTATAATCCACTCCAATTCAATTCAATATTTATAGAAATGATATCATCACTCGTGCGTACGTACGGAATACCGTCTCCACGACGCGATGAGATTCATTCTCCATGTTAACCATTTAAGAATGATTATAATGTATATATAAGAAATAATAATGAAATATATGACATTATAAAGCTACTGGATTTATTTATATATATACCTATGTATGTCATCTACTTACTTCCATTTCAAGACAATAAGGAAAGGAAAACAGTGTTCATGCGTACGTACGGACTACCGTCTCCATGAACGGTGTTTTTCATTTTATTTATCTACCTATTATATATATATATATACTGAATATGTATGATATATAAATCATATTTTATATTCTGGAAGTAAGTAAATCATGATATAAGTAATAATGATGTCAAGAACAACAAGTCAAAACACCTACGATAAATGAAACGATTTTACCCAAAACGCTTCTTTAACATGGAATTTACAAAAGAACGGGTAATATAATGTCATAAGTGAACCATATATGATATCATAACAATGAATACGATTCTGTAATAAGTCAATAACATGATTTAAATCATTATACAGGAGGTTCGGACACTTACAAAGCAAGTCGGACCTAAGGTAAGGGAAATATCACAATCTCATTCTTATCCGAGATTGTTTATTCGTAAGTATTTACTGGGGTGTATTTTATCATCCACATCCATGTTCCCTCAATATTTAATATTATTTCCTTCCTTCTACAATATTTTATATCCAATTTTACCCTTCGGTAAGTTTTTTTAAAAGATATGAAAGGAATCTTTTGTCGTTTTTCGTACGAGGTACTTTTTGACTTTTCCGACAAAAGTACGAGAAGAATGTTTTTTTTAACTTATACGGCACGAACGGATTTTTACGGTTTTATAAAGCCTTATTTTCATGAAGCCTTATCCAAAATATTTCATGACTATTTTCAATAAAATCTCTTTCTTTTAAAATTGCATGACGTTTTGTGAAAAGAAATTGATTTTGAAGAAGAAAAGGATATTTTCCTCAAGAATTCATTTCAAGTATTTTATCAAAATTATTTCTATCTAAGATAACATAGGGTTCTGTTTATATCCCTATTATTACATTGATTTGGTTATGTTGTGATGGAATTATTTTTATGAATTCCTTTATCTTATATGAATTGTTTTATGATGTCATGTTGTTTAAGAATCCCATTTTTATTACATGGGTTATGCTATGATGTATGGTTTATGATTATGTGGAACACATAAGAAAGGATTCATTATAAGATGGGTGGGACCTATATCTCCCTCCAATGCATTGGGTAAAGATTTTATATCTCATGAGATAGACATGGCTGTAATGGTAGGTTATACCGGTTCAGTGAAACAGGACTGAAACGAGGATTACTCGATTCAGAAAGGGACTTTGTCCACTAAGATAGTATTGGCAATGAGTCTTGACTAACAAGAAATGATTCTCTATGATTATGTGTGTATGCCACAATGAGTAATGTTTTAAGTTATGATTTCATTTTCACTTCTATGATTTATCCCACGTTATGATATTATGCTCTCTTTTGTAGGTTAAGATTTCCAAAAGCTATGTTCTTATGTATATGATGTGATTGATATTTCTTTTGTTTACCCTTACTGAGCATTTGAGCTCACCCTTTTATGTTTTCTTTTCCCCAGGATATAAAGAAAGGTTTTAGGTAAAAAAAAGAAGATCTTTATGGGAGATGTTGAAGATATTTCACCACGATTAGAAGATTATAGTCCGAGTTTCCAAAGACACTAAACTATTACGATCCTTGTGTGTGTGTTTTTGTTATGTACTAAGTATTCCGCAAAAGTAATGTAACGTCCATGTACGTCAGGCTTCGGGTCTCTACAGTTGGTATCAGAGGAAAGGTTTAGTCAACCTTTGGAAACTAGGATGCGAAAACGTTAGTGAGATCCCTAGAGATATTTCTAAGGTATGTCTAGGGATGTCTCTAAGGTTAAGTATACGTATAGGTTATAGTAATAGAATTACGCTAACGATCATAGAATTAAACCTAAGATGTTGGATATTGAAGGTACTCCCCCTTTATTATGTTGTTTTCCCTAGCATGATTTTTCCCTCTCACACTATTCTTTATGGGTTTTAGACGATGGCTGGAACCCGAAGGAACCGTGTTGATCAATGCAATGGACAATGCAATGATTGCCCTCCTGAACAAACAAATGTTATGGGAGATGGAGTGCAAAATCTTATTGCTATACTTACACAAGCTATGAATCATTCTGGACTTCCAAATGAGCAGAGAAGGGAACAATATTCTATTGAGTCCTTCATGAGGCAACGTCCACCTTCTTTCAGTGGGTCTACTGATCCATTAGTTGCTGAACAATGGATTAGTACTACTGAAAAGATATTTTCAGTTCTTCAATGTTCCGAACATGATAAAGTCATCTTAGCAGTATATCGTTTGGAAGGTGAAGCTGATCAATGGTGGAATCTTATCAAGAATACGAGGCCAAGAGATGAAATTGAGTCCATGGAATGGGACGAGTTCAAGAACTTGTTTTTCAGTAAGTACTTCCCTCGTATTCTTCGAACAAAGATGGAGAAAGAGTTTCTTGAACTGAAGCAAAGGGACGATGAATCTGTTGGTACCTATGAAGCAAATTTTACAAGACTTGCAAGGTATGCTTCTGGAATTATCATCCAACCTGAAAGTAAAGTTGATCGATTTTTCAGTGGCTTAAAACCAAGTCTTCGAAGGGCATTAGCTATAAGAGACTTCAGTAGCTATGAAGAAATTGTGCGTTGTGCTATCAAGGTAGAAATGGAAGTTGGTGTTACATATCCATCTCATGGTTTTGACAAGAAACGAAAGATGGAGTTCAAGGAGAAATCTCAGAATAATGGTGAAAGGAAGATGAATGTTTCCTTATGCACAAAGTGTGGAAAGAAGCATGGTGGAGATTGTCTAAAAGGGACTAGAAAATGTTTTAAGTGTGGAAAAGAAGGTCATCGAGCAGCTGAGTGTCGAAGTAATGGAAAAAGGGTTTCTAATGATGTGAATAAAGCAAACACTGCAGAGAACGCACCGCCAACACTTCAATGCTTCAAGTGCAAGGAAATGGGGCATTATGCTAATAATTGCCCTAATCCAAGGGTTAGTGATGATCAACATGAGCAACCACTGAAGGCAAAGGACAAAGGGAAATCACATGCGATCACTATTGGCAATGTTGAATATGACAACGATGTGGTGGAGTGATTAAGTGTTTATGTAATGGGATTCCAAAATAATGTTGTATCATGGAATATTGGAATATTTATGTATTGGTCTAATGTGGTATTCAAAGTGATTGAGATATTATGTGCATAATGAAGGGAAAACGAGAAAATAAAATGTTTAACAGTATTCATGAGCTCATGATTGATATAAGGACTAAGTTTGAGTATATAGAATTTTGAGGATTTTTGTATGTGAAAAGTGTTAACTTTTAACTGCATTCATGTTTTCACTAAGGTATTCAAGAGAATACACGATTAAGGACTTTGAATGTTTGGAATGTGACCAACAAGACATATCTTATGATATGTGGGGATCAACGACAGTATTAAATCTCTGGTGATCGTTGTCACTATATTATGAGAGTGGACTGCAGTATTATGTATAAGCCTAAAGATTAGACTGGATTATGTTGGACATAAGTTAGTATTGTTTAAGGATAGAAGATTTTCGATATTATTGATGGGATGTTATAGTAACGTAGTTTTAGAAAAAATGGACAACCTGCAGGACGGGCGACAGCCCATCGCTTCGGAAAAGACTGTAGGAATCGAACCCACAACCGAAGTGCGACTGGCCTTTATCGCCTACCACTAGCCTACAGGAAGTCCCTGATTAGTAGAAACTAGTTTTATTATATTAAGCAGTATGATATATGAAGTATAAGTCCATTTTAGGAACCATCTGTGATTAATCTCACTATAGAATGACTTATGTATATTTAATAACTTTTTCTAACCTTTTGTTTGAGACAGATGGAATGACCCATCATTCTATCACATAATCTGCTAACACTTCACAAATAACAAATTCAACTTCATTTATTTAAGAGATGAAGTAGAAATTGTTCAAGGCATGAACAAAAGTGAGATTGTACCAAAATAAAGTAAGTATTTATTTTAAGCAAATTTTCAACTTTAGGGAAATGATCTTGAAAACCAAAAATGTTGTCCTAGTGATCTTATACCTGATGAATCAGATGGTACCTTATATCATCACAAATATATGGATTTGTGATTACTGGCTTTTCCATAGCCATGTTCTCTACCACTCTCCATCAGAACATGATGGTTAGATTTCTCTTCCATATCCATATTTTCACCTATATGGAAACCCAGTGATTAGTTTATTTGGGTAATCGTTACATTTCATACTTTAGTTAGCCAAGTTTTTGTATTCCCTTTTACGATGTGGGTTTCTATTAAAGAAACTTTCAAATAGTAAACCATTTATAACCCCGACGAATTTCGAGGGCGAAATTCATTTTAAGGGGGGTAGAATGTAACAGCCCAAGATTTTATAAAAAAATATATTCTTTTTAATTTTATTAATGTCTTGTGTTGTACGCTACACCAAAAGGATCTTGCACAACACACATCCTTGACTTTCCTTGCATTACACGCAATCGCGACCTTCCTCGATAGCGTGTGTAGTACGCAATACCAAGTTTCACTAAACAACGATATGCTATAAAAATATTATTAAAACTAGCCGTTATGAATAGTAATAACCACTTTTTGAAATCCAGTAAATCTTATTTTTCAAAATGAACTTTATTTTTGGATTCGGAGTATCGAATTTAGCCTAAGGTGAAATTTTGGTACTTTTCGGATAACTTTCATATTCTGATGAATAGTGAAAATTACTAAATTATAATTAAAAACAACTTTTTTAATCGAAATAATTAATAGTGATAAATCATTAATTTGAGTGGTTTTAAAGTATATTTAGAATATATTTTTACAATTTAATACAATGTTGGTCATTGGATGTAATTTCACATTTAAGCTAGACATAAACAAGTGTCAATCTTTTGATAGATATTGTTTCTTAAAAACACGCTATTTGTTTTAACAGCGGGATTTAATTATAAAATTAATTAATGCAACTTTTATGTTATGAATTTGGTAAAATAGACTTCATTTTTGAATTTGGAATATGAAATATAGCTTGGGATGAAATTTTGGCATTGTTCTGAAAAAACATCAATTTTTTTGATGAATAGTGAAACTACTAAGTGGTAGGTTAAAAACTGAATTTTGCATAAAACTTAATTTTACCGCTTCTGTGAATGGAATTTCGAAAATCCGAGAGACACGGTTAATATCAAGGACTAAAATGTGGTTCAATGAGATGAAAATAATTTTTTGGTGAATAGTAACTTTTTACGTTTTTTACCACGGTTAATAGTAAATAGGGTAACTAAGGGTAAATATGATATTAATATTACCCTAACACATGTCCTAATTCTATTGGACAAGTGTAATTCGACCAAAAACAAACTTGGGAATAAAATATGACCATTTAGGCCCACTTGGATTAGATTAGGACATTTATTATTAATTTATTTAAAGAAAGGTTAAAATAGTTAAAATCAAAGTTTAATAAGTAAATCATTTTTCATATGGGGTTATACATACGATAAATTCGATTGTAAATATTCATTAGAAAGCTAAAAATATTTCCTACATGATGGTATTTTATTTGTAATTTTTAGACATAAAATAATTTATTTTATTTATGACACAATGATGATGCAGTAATTATCTTATTAATGAAATATTGACATAATTGATGTTATAAACACCAAAATAAATGTAATTTGAGATTTTTTATGAATTCCACTAATTTTATAGGTTACTATGATATATTAATGTTGATTTAATCAACTTGGTTCGAACATTTAATTCCTTTATGACTTACAAAAAAATCATATATCAAATAGTGTCAAAATTGACACAAAATAGTTTTTAAATAAAATATTATATTATTAATTGTTATTGTATTCCTAAAAATCTAAGGTTCGGCCAAATGACTTAGATAAGGATATATATATATTAATAATAAACAATTTGGGGTTCGTTTGGCATGTTATAGTAAGTTTATTAACCATATAGTGAAAGAAAACAAAAAGACATGGTAAAAGTTAAATTATTTAACTTAGAGTTAAATTTAATTGATAAGGTTAAAATAATATCCTAAACTTGTCTAAATTCTATTGGTTGATAGGATTTAGACCCCTCCCCACCTTATCTGCGAAATAAGACCCTTTGGAACCATTATAAACCGATTTTGACTTTAATATAAAATAATATTTTGAGATATTCCTAAGGTGCCCCTCTCCTCCCTTATAAAAGGACACCTCCTCCCCCTCCTCCTCACACCAATTTGAGCACTCAAGCTCGGCCAACCCCTGCCAATTTCTCCTCTCCACTTCCATAGCAACATCCTAGAGGTTCTGGTCTTCCTCAAAGACCAATTTTAGTGCCCTAAGAGGAGGTCTCAAAGAGGCACTTCAAAGAAGAGGTAATTACCGTTACCAATTCTTTCATCTTTATTTCTTCTTCCACTTCTTCTTCTTAGGTTGTTTCATTATGAAGTAATAACATCAGTATCACTCATATAATGATATGTTATTATAAGTATGAAACAACCCTATTTCACCATCTATCCATCCTACGGAAAAAGAAATCACCGCGCGTGCGTACGTACGGAATACCGTCTCCACGCCGTGGTGTAATCTATTTTCCACCACCACCTTACGTGGATGGGTATAATGGTGTAAATAATAACTATAAATAGTTATTACAACATCATATTGATTCTGATATATTGTATAATCCACTCCAATTCAATTCAATATTTATAGAAATGATATCATCGCTCGTGCGTACGTACGGAATACCGTCTCCACGACGCGATGAGATTCATTCTCCATGTTAACCATTTAAGATTGATTATAATGTATATATAAGAAATAATAATGAAATATATGACATTATAAAGCTACTGGATTTATGTATATATATACCTATGTATGTCATCTACTTACTTCCATTTCAAGACAATAAGGAAAGGAAAACAGCGTTCATGCGTACGTACGGACTACCGTCTCCATGAACAGTGTTTTTCATTTTATTTATCTACCTATTATATATATATATATACTGAATATATATGATATATAAATCATATTTTATATTCTGGAAGTAAGTAAATCATGATATAAGTAATAATGATGTCAAGAACAACAAGTCAAAACACCTACGATAAATGAAACGATTTTACCCAAAACGCTTCTTTAACATGGAATTTACAAAAGAACGGGTAATATAATGTCATAAGTGAACCATATATGATATCATAACAATGAATATGATTCTGTAATAAGTCAATAACATGATTTAAATCATTATACAGGAGGTTCGGACACTTACAAAGCAAGTCGGACCTAAGGTAAGGGAAATATCACAATCTCATTCTTATCCGAGATTGTTTATTCGTAAGTATTTACTGGGGTGTATTTTATCATCCACATCCATGTTCCCTCAATATGTAATATTATTTCCTTCCTTCTACAATATTTTATATCCAATTTTACCCTTCGGTAAGTTTTTTTAAAAGATATGAAAGGAATCTTTTGTCGTTTTTCGTACGAGGTACTTTTTGACTTTTCCGACAAAAGTACGAGAAGAATGTTTTTTTAACTTATACGGCACGAACGGATTTTTACGGTTTTATAAAGCCTTATTTTCATGAAGCCTTCTCCAAAATATTTCATGACTATTTTCAATAAAATCTCTTTCTTTTAAAATTGCATGACGTTTTGTGAAAAGAAATTGATTTTGAAGAAGAAAAGGATATTTTCCTCAAGAATTCATTTCAAGTATTTTATCAAAATTATTTCCATCTAAGATAACATAGGGTTCTGTTTCTATCCCTATTATTACATTGATTTGGTTATGTTGTGATGGAATTATTTTTATGAATTCCTTTATCTTATATGAATTGTTTTATGATGTCATGTTGTTTAAGAATCCCATTTTTATTACATGGGTTATGCTATGATGTATGGTTTATGATTATGTGGCACACATAAGAAAGGATTCATTATAAGATGGGTGGGACCTATATCTCCCTCCAATGCATTGGGTAAAGATTTTATATCTCATGAGATAGACATGGCTGGAATGGTAGGTTATACCGGTTCAGTGAAATAGGACTGAAACAAGGATTACTCGATTCAGAAAGGGACTTTGTCCACTAAGATAGTCTTGGCAATGAGTCTTGACTAACAAGAAATGATTCTCTATGATTATGTGTGTATGCCACAATGAGTAATGTTTTAAGTTATGATTTCATTTTCACTTCTATGATTTATCCCACGTTATGATATTATGCTCTCTTTTGCAGGTTAAGATTTCCAAAAGCTATGTTCTTATGTATATGATGTGATTGATATTTCTTTTGTTTACCCTTACTGAGCATTTGAGCTCACCCTTTTATGTTTTCTTTTCCCCAGGATATAAAGAAAGGTTTTAGGTAAAAAAAAGAAGATCTTTATGGGAGATGTTGAAGATATTTCACCACGATTAGAAGATTATAGTCCGAGTTTCCAAAGACACTAAACTATTACGATCCTTGTGTGTGTGTTTTTGTTATGTACTAAGTATTCCGCAAAAGTAATGTAACGTCCATGTACGTCAGGCTTCAGGTATCTACATGGTATGTGTCTAATTTTTCAAAAATAAGAGCTTCGTAGGTTTCCAAGGAAGATGGGAATAAAAAATGAAAAAACGACCAAGTACACATCGTGATTCCTTAGTTCACATCATGTACCTAAGGATCACAACCTAACCCAAGTCATGAATCCAATATGTGACCATCCCATGAATCCAGAAGGAAAAAGCCTCTATATGTCATATACAACCTAGTCACGTCGTGATTCCAGTAAAACCAGTTAGCGAGAAATCGAAAAGGATCCCACACAAAAGATAGCTGGACATGGAGTAAATGTCGTGAACAATCGGTACGCGTCGTGTACCTGGTCAAGCCTCTTAAATTCATGATAAACCTACGTTCCATGCTGGAGATCCAAAATCTATAGAGAATGATGCTGATCAAGGCTACAATTCGTGTACTGACAGTACACGTCGTGTACTGATGGTACACTTCATGTACGGATGGCACACATCATGATGAAAAACACCTATATAAGCAGTGGAGTGGCAGAGCATTGAAGACACTTCAAGATGAGATCTTCCTCCCCCTCTTGATTCCCTATGAATTATTTCTCCCTTTACCTTTCAAAACTTGAAATTTATCTGTGTTTTTACATTTGTATTAAATCAAGAGTCATGGAATTTCATTTCTTCAACACTTTCCAATTTCATTCTACATTACAATTCAATTTCTCTTCTCCTATTTCAAGTGAGTATTTTGTTTTTAATTATGTTTTACATTGTCCATGTTTCATTCCCTTTTTCATCCCCGAACCCTATCATGATTTCACTTCGACTAATTATTATGTCAATCATGTTCTGTTTTGTTTATTTTTATCCTTCCCTAATGAGTAGGTAAATTCCATAGGGGTAGGGATCAATCTTGATGTATTTGTAAATTTAAATACATATTTAATCCTAAACATGGAAATTCTAATTAAATTAGCAATTAGGATATGAACCAGTGGTCCATCCCATTTGTGTGAACGTCCCTGACCACAGGACATTCAAACAAACAACCATATCCTAATTGGAGTAGACTAAGCTACGACTACTAGATTAGGAAACTTCCTTCCCTAAATAAGCCAAACCAAATGCACCTAGGCTGTCGCTATCTCTTTATAACAGAATAGTTACTTCCTAGGTAGAACTAGGAGACTAAGACCAAAGTCAACTAGTGACCCCAGTTTTCTTCACAGACTAAGATATAAGACATTGCCAAGGATAGAATTAAAGTTCCTCCTTCACCCAGATACTCAACTTGATCCCAACCCCGCCTTTTACATTTAAAGTCACCCTAGAAATATAAAATAGATCAAAAATTTCAAAAAATTTCCTCTAGAAAGGACTCATTTACAAGATTAGAAACCAGAAATTCCCTAAATCAAACGACAGTCTCCCTATGGATTCTACCCCGTACTCCCACTATACTACACCTTTTTAGTTAGTTAACGTTTGGAAAAAAGTATAAATTATTAATTTGACCCAACACACGGATGAAGTAATGACGCCTTTCAGGGGCCCATCAAATTCCGGCACCATTACTGAGGAGGAAACATGAGTTTTAGAATAATAACTATGGTTTTTGAACCTAGGATTACCTTTACCTCATCCCCTTTTTTCTTTTCCAGACACCCTTTCATCCCTTTCTTTTCTTTTTAGTGCATGTACCAAAGTACCTTAACCCAGTCAATGAATCTTGAAGCACACGAGCTCTTGAACTTTGATCTTGAGATTGAAAGGCATATCTTTACACTTTATCGGTCAAAAAATGGCTGGGAATCACCACATTGTGGGACCCAACCCAACCCACCAAACCCAAAACACCAAACCCAAACCACCATAAAATTATATAACATCAAATTCACCCAGAAAATACCATCATGGACTATGGTTTACCATCAATCCATGGTGTGACACCCAGCATAGTCTACCCACCTCTTTAAGCTCATACGTTCGAAATCAAACTTGGACTCATTCATATGATCCAAATTATGGGGAAATTCAGTGATATTTAGAGAGAAGACCTAAAAAAAATATCTATAACTTCTTGGATGTCTTTGATACATTTCACAACTTGGGATTCTCATCTGATGAAATAAGAATTCATGTATTCCCTTTTTCTCTAAGATATTGAGAAAAAGACTCGATCAAAATCCAAGCTCCTGAGTGAATCATGACTTGGGATGATCTCGCAAAAACATTTCTCAAAAAATTCTTCCCACCCATACAGACTTGGAAACTCTGGAATGACATTCAGAACTTTGTACAAGAAGATAGAGAATCTGTATGGGAAGCATGGGATCAATTCAAAGAACTCATAAGGAAGTGTCTACATCACGAACTCAAAACTTGGATTGAATTGATGTCTTTTTATCAAGGAACCTAGATAGAAACATGAATATTTTTTGATGTTTCCACTGATGTAGGTTTGATTTTTAAAACCCCCAAAGTAGGAAAAGCTATTGTGTATGAACTATACTACAATTCCAGTCTATGGAAAAGTAATTGTGGATCATCACGATGTGGAATCCACCAAGTTGATTAGACCACCCAGCTAGTAGTTCAAGTTGAGGCGCTAACCAAGAATCTTGAATCATTTCAGATACCACCACACAAACCCCTCTACCACAATCATAAAACTCCAATCTTGTGATATTTGTGGTGGCCCACACTTGTATCAAGATTTTAAGGAAGGATATAAATAACCACAATATTGTAATTATGTTAATAAAAAAATCAACCATTTCAGCAGAAACAATAACTTCCATTTTATCAGCAAAGTTTTACTCAGTAAAAACCGCAAAACAATAAAGTATATTGTCAGTAGCGTAGTGGTCAAGCTCAGTTTTGAAACTAAGGACCACTCAGGTATCAACTAATAAACCCTGTCTCGAGACCCCAATAATAGAAATTTCTACATAAAACCTTTATGAGGCCCCAACAACAAAAACAATTTCAACCTACCTAGAAAAGACAACAACAACCACCTCCACCTCAGAAAAGTAACTTGGAGAACATTCGAACATCCTTCATTCAATAGTTCGATCCATGGATGACCATGTAGGAGACAGAAATTCAAAATCAACAAGAATCTTTGATAATCTTTGAGATTCAAATGAGTCAAATCTCGAAGTCCTTATCTAAAAGATTACCAATTACTCTACCTGGTAATACTGAGAAATACCAACAAGATGAGGCTAAGGCTGTAGTTATGTGGAGAGAAAAAGTTCTAGACTTTTAAAAAATGAAATAACTAAGGACACAAGAAGAACCTAAGAATAAATAATAAGAAGAAGTAGAAGAAGTCATTCCCACACCACCACCAAAAGTAATTCCAATTGAGAAGGATCAAGCCCTATAAAAATAGAAGGAACCCGTTTATGTATCCCCACCTCCATAAAATCCATCTATTCCATTTTTAGAAAGTGCGAGGTAATATGGGAAGGATGATTAGTACAAAATGTTCCTCGAAATGTTCAAATAGTTGCATATCAACATTCCTTTTTCTGAAGCAATCTCCCAAATGCCTATATATGAAAAATTCCTCAAAGAATTTCTATAAAAAAAGATAAAGATATAAGATCTTAGATTCATCTCATTAAATGAATAATTCTCTATTTTTTACAGTACAAAATCCCACCTAAGATGAGAGATGCTGGAAGCTTTTCAATTCCTTGCATGATATGGGAACATAAATTTGGAAGAGCACTCTGTGATCTTGAAGCCAGTATCAACCTGATGCTGATGAGTATTTTCCCCAAGCTCAGAATCCAAGAGCTCAAGGTAACAAGGGTAGCATTATACTTATCCAATTGTTCAGTTAATTTCCCATGAGGTATTCTTGAAGATGTTCTAGTTAAGGTCATGAAATTCATTTTCTCATCAGACTTTCTCGTGTTAAACATAGAAGAGGAAGGAGATGCCCCAATCATTCTTGGAAGACCATTTATGGCTACAGGAAAAGCCTTGATTGATGTAAATCAAGGATGTATCATATTCATATTCAGAGAACAGTAGTTATTATTCAACTTGATAAAGGGTTCACAACACTCTGATGACACTTTGGACTGCAACACCATCTCTCTTGCTCAAAAGGGAGAGGAGTACATGAAGATAGAGGAAGAGAAAGATGAATCGTTTTCATAGAAGGAGGAAGACTATGACTTTGAGGAGGCCAACTTTATAAAACCAATCACCAGATACATTGTGCCACCATTTATTACATTCATCATTCAGCCACCCTAGTTGGACTTGAAACCTCTACCCAGCACACTAAAGTACTCATACTTAGGAGAGTCATTATATTTTCCCATCATTATTAACTCTGAACTATCCTAGTCTCAAGAGGAAAAATTGGTTGATGTCCTAAAAAACAAGAAATAAATTTCATGGGGAGTGGAATATATCAAGGGGATAGATCATACAAAGTGCAGTCACTGAATTTAACTGAAAAAGGATGTAGAACCAAAAAGATAACCTCAGAGGCGAGTCACACCACCAATGAAGGAAGTTTTCCAGAAAGAAGTCTTGAAGTTCATAAATGCTGGAATAATATTTCATATATCATATAGTGAATGGGTGATTCCTCTCTAAGTCACTCCCAAGAAAGGAGGACTCATAGTAGAAAAGACAGATGATAATGAACTCAATCCAACACACACCATCACTGGATGTATAGTTTACATGGACTACATATGTTTGAACTTAGAAACACAAAAATACCATTTTACACTACCTTTTATAGATCAAATGATAGAAAGGATAATAAGGCATGAATTATATTGTTTATAGGATGGCTATTCAGGATATAATCAAATTGCAGTCGACCCTGCTAACTGGATGAAAACCACCTTGACCTGCCCATTTAGTACTTTCACGTATAGATGCATGTAATTCCATATTTTTAATTCACCATAGACATTACAAAGATTCATGATAAAAATATTTCATGATATGGATTAAATTTTTCTTGAAATATTCATGGATGATTTCTTAGTTTATATGAGATCATTTGATTTCTATCTAAGCAATCTAGAATTGGTTCTCTAATGCTATGAGGAGACAAGATTACTACTGAAATGGAAAAAATGTCACTTCATGGTGTAGGGAGAAATCATACTAGGACATAATATTTTCAAATAAGGCACTAAGGTTGTTCAGAAAAATATCAAAGTCATCAAATATCTACCTGAACCATCAACCCTTAGAGGAATAAGATGTTTCCCTAGGAATACTGGGTTCTATAGATGTTTCATTAAAGATTTATCTAAAGTATCGCATACATTGAACAAATTTTTGTCAAAATATATATTTTTCTAATTCAATGAGTACTGCTGATAATCTTTTTAAACACTGAAAAATAGCCTGATTGCATCTCCAGTTATCATTTCACCAAACTGGGAAAAGGAGTTTGAGCATATATGTGATGCCAGGGACCGTGATGTAATATATGTGCTCAGACAACGCATTGAAAACATCTTATACCCAATATATTATTCCATACACACATTAAATGAATCCCAGATCAATTATACGACTATGGAAAAAGATCCCCTAGCCATCATTTATGCATTTGAAAAGCTCCATTCATACTTGATTATATCAAAATTCATTGTCCATATAGATCATTCCTCCCTTCTATAACTAATGAACAAGAAAGATTCAAAATAAAGATTGATATGATGGATTATTTTTCTACCATAATCTGACATTATAATCAAGGACACCAAAGGAATAGAAAAATTCATTGCAGACCACATGTCCTGATTACCTCTTACCATTATCAAAGAAGATGACGGTGATGATATTGAATTAGATTTCCTGGATGAGACATTATTTTGTGTCAATACCCATCCCTAGTTCTCATACATGGAAAACTATATTTGTAATGGATTTCTCCATCACGACCTCTCATATCAGTAGTAGAAGAAGTTTTTATCAGGTACCAAGCACTACTTCTGGGATGGACCTATGCTATTCAAGAACTATGCCGATGGACTTTTAACATGCTTCATTCCATAATAAGAGACACATAATGTGATCAAAATGTTCCACACATCACCAACTAGCGGGAATCATGAACCAAAGCACATAGTGGATAAGATCCCACAAAGAATATTTTTCTAGCCCTCATTGCATCACGATGACAAGGGATTCTTCCTTAGATGTGATAGATTTAAAAGAAAGAGAAACATGAGTAGGAGAAATGAGATTCCACATAACCGCATTCTATAAGTTGTTTTTTTTATGTTTGGGGCATCGAATTTATGGGACCATTCCCCACATCACATAGTAGGAATTACATTCTGGTTGTAGTAGATTATGTATCCAAGTGGGTTGAAGCCGAAGCAACGACTCATGATATGGAAAAGGTAGCTATTATTTTTCTTGAAAATAATGTTTTTACATGTTTTGGATTCCTGTGGCTACCCATCAGTGATCCCGGAACACACTTCTCAAATCAACCAGTGTGGAAGATGTTTGAAATATATGGCATTCATTGCAACACCAAAACTCCCAGTCACCCACAAACAAGTGGGAAAGTAAAATTATATAATAGGGAGGTGAATAAAATCTTAGAAAAGACTATAAACACATGTATAAGTGATTGGAGCCTAAATTCGGATGATGCATTATGGGAATATAAAACTATGTAAAAAACACACATAGTTACCACCCCATTTAGACTAGTTTATGGAAAACCCTTTCATATTACGATGGATTTGAAACATTGTTCATTATTGGTAATTAAAAAGATAAATATTGATATAGAAAAGGATGGATATGAAAAGTTATTTCAATTAACCATGTTGGAATAAATAATGAGATATGCATACGAGAACATGATGATTTACAAAGAAAATATGAAAAAGTGGCACGACAAGATGCACCTTCATCGCAGGGAATAAGGTTTTTCTGTTCAATTCAAGATTAAAACTATTCCCATGAAAGTTTAAGTGAAGATGGTCTAGTAATTTTGAGGGTTTCCAAGTTTTTCCATATAGTATGATTGAAATTCAACAAGATGGAGGACCTCTATTCAAGTTTAATGATCAAAGTATAACAACCCTACTCTTTATTTCACACTTAAACATATTTTATTACATAAAAACTTCACTTGATACAACATAGAAGATAGAGAGGTATAGTGTATTTGTGGATTAGGAACATTACATAATAACTTAAAACATTAAACACAACATCTTTATTGAAAACTTCTTTTATATGACCACTACATTCCCTCATACTTAGCATTGCATGGGATAACTTGTGGACAAGCATAAGAAAAGGGTGAGCTATAAAGCCCTGTAAGGGAGTAAAAAAGTAATAACAAGAAGAATACAATACATGTTATAAAATAGGCATATCAATGGATCATAAAGAAACATAAACATAAAGGCAAGATATAGCATGATTATGATAACATGGAAATGTGGCAATAAAACTTAACATGGTATTAGCATGAGCTAAGGATCATTGCACATTGAGCATTAGTAAAATCTCATAGCACTTGAATTAGCAAGAGTGAACCCTCATTTCACTTGAAATATCATGATACTAATATTTACCCAATGCATTGGAGTGCTATCAGGGCACGCCCTTCTTAATCATTTCATTTCATGCATAAGTGTGCCACAAGATCATACACCATGGATTCATTAAACATAATAATTTATTCTATGATAAAGGAATGCAGAATCCATAAATGAAACTCTTCAATCAATAAGTAAATGTTCATAAAGGCGAATAACCTTTATAGACAAATGGGCATGGTATTCACTACACAGTGATTTTCATTTGGAATATCGTGGTGCTATTTTGGGAACATAACGACGTGACATAAGAATTCATAAAAATGGTTGATGAGAGAGAAAGGGGTGTCTCATCCTATGTACATGAAACAGACAGTAAGGGGTCCATATAGATACATGTCCCAACATATTTAATGGAATTTATATTCATAATACAAAATAATTTCTTGAATGTAAACGAGAAGAGAGAAACAACTTACGAAATTTCAGCATGGGAATGGATGTACATGGGAGACATTAATTAGAGATAAAGGGGTCTCTAATAATTAAAACATAAGGAGGGAAATATATGAGAGGTGAGAAATCATACCCCAAAATTTTTAATTGAAAATAAATATTCATGACAACTTAAATAAAATTGGACAAAATGAGAAAGGAATAAATCCCTTACGGAATTTTGGCACAGTAACAGGTGTACATGAGAGACATTAATGAGAGAGAAAGGGGTCTCTCATCATTTAGAACATAAATATGGTAGTATAAGGGTGGTGAAAAATCATACCCAAACATTTATAATTGAAAATAGAATGACATAACAATATTAAGAAACTTGGATTAAATGATAAAGTAAAGAATCCCTTACAAAATTTTGATATGGTAACAGGTGTACATGGGAGGAATTAATGAGAGAGAAAGGTGACTCTCATCATTAAAAAATAAGGATGGAAGTATGGGGGAGGTGAGAAATCATACCTCATAATTTTTAATTAAAAATAAAAGGGTATAATAATATATGGAAACTTGGACATAAATAAAAAAGAAATACATCCCATACGAAATTTCAGCATGGTAACATGTGTACTTGAGAGACATTAATTTGAGAGAAAGGGGTATCTCATCATTAGAACATAAATAAAGAAGTATAAGGGTGGTGAAAAATCATACATTAACACTTATAATTGGAAACCAAATTAAATAACAATATTAAGAAAATTGGATAAAATGAGAAAGGAAGGAATCCCTTAAGAACTTTCGGCATGGTAATGGGTGTACATGGGGGGCATTCATGAGAAATAAAGGTGTATATCATCATTAAAAAATAAGGAGGGGAGTATGGAGAGGTGAAAAATAATACCCCAGAATTTTAAATTGAAAATAAATGGGCATAACAATATATTAAAACTTGGACATAAATAAGGAAGAAAAAATTCCTTACAAAATTTCGATATGGTAATAGGTGTACATGAGAGACATTAATGAGAGAGAAAGGGGTATCTCATAATTATAACATAAATAGGGAAGTACAATGTTGGTTCCAAATCATCCCCCAATATTTATAATTGAAAACAAAAGGATATAACAATATTAAGAAACTTGGATAAAATGAGAAAGGAATGATTCCCTTACTTGGAAGTGTGATCCCAAAGACTTGGGATGGGATTTAGAGAGGCTTATTATGAGATTGGGGTGCCATGGGAGTATTATAGAGAGGGGAGGTAAGTGATTAGTCGAGTTCCAAAGGCTTTTAGTGAAGAGGAAGTGGGATCTTGGGTGAGTTTATATAGGAAAAGAGAGGGAATTATTTATTATTTAGGTTTCAGACACTACACATTAAACTAATAAAAACCACAAACCAACCCATGGTTTTTCCCATTGTTTTTTTCCAAAGGGGATTGGATAAAATTATTTTATAAGTTCAATGGACAAAATTATTAAAATATTAGTCTTGTTTATGTGGAGGTGAGTCACACTCTCAAAATAATCAATTCAAAAAGTTAAAATGTTTTATAAGTCTTGGAGGGTCTACTAAAGCTTTGTAAAATAAATCAAACAAACCTAAAATCACATTATTTTTATGTTAAAACCTACATTGTCCAAAAATAATGTTTATAGTATTTTATTAAATAAATATTGGGTCATTATGATGTCATAAAACACATTATATATTTAAATGACATTTATTTTTTACCCAACAATTCGACTGTCTTAGAAAATTATGAAAAATTCACCATTGGATAATTTTGATGTTATGATTCCAAAATAATATTCATTTTATCTAAATAATTTTCTATATATGTGAATTTTTTTACTTTTAAAATAAAAACTGACATTTATAAAAAATTCATGAGTTTTGACAAAAATAGATTTCAAACCTTAATAAAAACTACAATTGTATTCATAAAAATTATACGGTCATTTATATTTAATAAAAAGTGATTTAGTAATAATATTTCATTAAAATATTATTTAATTAAAAAAAATACATTAATTCATCAAAATAAATTTCTTAATTTAATATTAACTAAAAATGTTATTTTTGCTTTAAAAACTATTTACAAAGTAACAATAATAAAATGAATATATATTCTCTCTAAACAAATAATGTAAATAATCATAGTACTAGGGTATCATTACATAACCCCTTATAACTCCCGCATAAGGATAAAATGTAAGGAGTACAATGGTGACCAACTCTTGGGGGTGGCTCGAATAACATCGCTGAGGTGGTAATCTCTATCAACTTCCACTTCTCTCATAGGAGGTTCTGTTTGAGCATAACGTGTTGAAGATCAGCTTGGGCTTGGTCAAGAGTGAATCCAAATGACACCACCTCTTTTATGAGCTCCAACAAATGGGTTTTTTATGGAGCAATTCTACTAGATGAGGCCATAACTTCCTTTGTCTGAGTAAATTGTATTTGTTAAATCCCTATATTTATAATAATCATGTGATAATTGTTTAATGGACATATTAGAAAAGGTCACAATTCTTAATAGTATTTTAAAATCCAAAAACATAAAATCAAATAAGTTCATAGGTTTTATATATCTGTAATAAGGCATTTAATTAAATCAAGAAGAATTTTCATTAATTAAATTTTGGGTCATTACAATCTTCCCCCCCCCTAAAAAATTATTCCCTTGAAATTTCCTTTACCCACACTAAAAAATATGAGGGTAGCTCTGCTTCATCACTTCCTTCGATTCCCATGTTTCCTCTTTAAACTTGTGGTTTTTCCACAACACCTTGATGAGGAGCATTGTCTTATTTCATAGAACTTTTTCCCTGTGATCTAAGATCTTCACCAGACTCTCTTCATAAGAGAGTTCATTCTCCAATGGTGCCACCTATGATTTAAGTACATGTGATGAGTTAGGTATGTACTTCCTCAAGAGTGATACATGGAATACATCATGTACTTGAGATAGGTTCGGTGGGAGTGCTAGTAGATATGTCACTGCTCTAATGTGATCAAGGATCTCAAAAAGGGACAATGTACCTTGGAATAAGTTTTCCATTCTTACCAAATCTCATAACACTATTCCACTATGATATTTGGAGGAATACCATGTGTCCTACATCAAACTATATGTCTCGTCGATGATTATCAATATAGATATTTTGTCGACTCTGAGTATCTTTAATGTGCTGTTGGATGGTCTTAACCTTCTACACCATTTTTTCAACCATTTTTAGACCTAGGAGTTTTCTCTCGCCAACTTCATCCCAACATGCTGGTGTTATGAACCTTTTCCCATACAAGGATTCATAATGAGGCATTTGGATGCTTGAGTGGAAAACATTATTGTAAGAGAACTCAAATAGAGGAAGATGTTGATCGCATCCTCCTTTGAAGTCCATTGAGCATGCTCTCAACATGTCCTCAAGTGTTTGGATAGTCCACTTAGATTGAACATCGTTTTGAGGGTGATAATCCCTATTGAATTTCAGCTCACTATCTAGATCATGTTGAGACACTTCCAAAACTTAGAGGTGAATCTTGGATCTCAATTGGATACAATTGATAGTGGTACTCCATGAAGCCTTACCACGTCTCTGATGTATATCTGTTCCAGTTGATCCAGTGAGAAATCCTATCGAATTGCAATGAAGTGTGGATTCATTGTAAGATAATCTACAATAACCCAGATAACATTGTTTCCTTTGTATGTCTTCGGAAATCTGGTGACAAATTCCATGATGATGTTCTTCCATTTCCATGATGTTATGGGTAATGGTTGCATCATTCCCTTGGACTTCTGTCTCTCAGCCTTCACTTGCTGACATACCAGACACTTTGATGTATGCTTAGCGATATCCTACTTCATGTTATCCCACCAATAATGCTCTCTGATATCTTGATACACCTTTGTGTTTCCTTGGTGAATAGATAAATTTGAGTTATGTGAATCATCTAAAATTTCATTCTTTAACTCCGTATTTTATGGAACACATATTCTTGTCCCAAATCATAGAATCCCTTCTTCATTAACATTGAACTCTGAGGATTTCCCTTTTTTGATAGTTTCCACTTTCTTCTAAATTTCCACATCATCCGTTTTAGCATCCTTTAAACTTTCCAAAAGAGACGTTTGAGTAATCATTTGTATAAGGATTGATTATGTTCCATTTTTTATTATTCCCATGTTTATCTTCATAAAATCTAAGAACATTAGATCATTTTAAATTCTCATAAATGATATAATCATGAGGTCCTTTCTACTTAGAGTGTCTGCCACCTTGTTCTCTTTCCCAGGGTGGTAATGGATTGAGAAGTCATAGTATTTGATCAGCTCTAACCATATCCATTAGCGCATATTCAACTCTTTCTGTGAGAATATATACTTGAGGATTTTGTGGTCTGTATATATTTCACACTTCTCCCCAAAGAGGTAATGCCACCAAATTTTTAAAGTGAAGATCACTACATCCAACTCTAGATCACGTGTTATATATTTTTTCACATGAACTTTCAATTAACTTGAAGCATATGCAATGACTTTGTTATTTTTCATCAACACACAACCCGGGCCCTTCTTTGATGAATCACTAAATACCACAAATAGTTCTCCACTTGTGGTAGTGTGAGCACGAGCATAGTGATTAGCATCCTTTTCAAATCCTTGGAGCCCTATTCACATTCATCACTCTAAGAAAACTTTAATCCCTTTTGAGTTATATTGGTAAAAGGGTTGGAAAATCATGAGAAAGTTCTCAAAAATCTGAAATAATATCCATCTAACCACAGGAAGATACGAATATTTGTTACCAATGTTAGACTTATCCATCCCTCAATTGCATCTATCTTGGAGGGATCCATAGATATCCCATTGCTTGTGATGATATGACCCAAGAATGAGACCTCCTTCAACTAGAACTCACACTTGTTGTACTTTTCATAGAGCTTCTACTTTCACAAGGTCTCTAGTATAGTTCTTAGACGCTCCTCATGATACTCCTTGGTTTTGGAGTATATTAGAATATAGTCTATAAATACTACCACATATTTGTTGAAGTAATATCTAAAGACTCTATTCATCAATTCCATGAAGATTCCTATAGAATTAGTGAGTCTGAAAGGCATTACTATGAATTCATAGTGCTCATACATTGTACAAAAATAAGTCTTGGGGATATCCTCCTTCTTTAACATTACTTGGTTATATCCCGACTAAAAATCCACCTTAGAGAAGTATTGTGATCCATGTAACTGATCGAACAAGTCATAAATTTTAGAAATAGGATAATTTTTCTTTATCGTGATTTTGTTTAGCTCACAATAATCAATGCAAAGGAGCATTGACCCATCCTTCTTCTTGAAGAAGAGGACTGGTGCACCCCATAGTGAAGAGCTTGGGCGTATAAACCCTTTATCCAGATTCTCCTGTAGATTTTTATTTAGCTTCTCAATATCCACAACAACTATTATATATGGAGTCTTAGATATTGGAAATGCCTCAGGTATAAGATCAATTGATAATTCAACATCTCTTCTAGGAGGAAGACCAGAAAATTTCTTGAGAAATACTTTAGTGAATTCCCTCACAATAGGAATGTATTCAAGGATGGTTACTTTCTTAGAATAAATCATCTAATCTAGATAAAAATGCTCACAGGGCAGTAATATCCATGACTGGGATGATGGTTCTAAAAAAGATTCATCTTCCTCCTTGCACTTGTATAGAATCGGGGGTTGATTCTTTATATGGAGAGTGATTTCCCTCTCATAAATATTTATGTTGGATCTATATAAGGAAACCCAATCCATGATGAGAATTGCATCAAATTCCACCAGAGGGAGTATGATGAGGTTCGTCAGAAAGATCAATCCATAGATTGTGACCAGGGAAGAGTTATATTCATGGGATTCAATGATTTCTCCATTTGTCGTTCTCACTGAAATATTTACTTCCATTATCTTTGGTGGTGTTGGGATAGTTCTACTAAACATTTAGGATATAAAATAATGCGTAGAAACAGAATAAAAAATTACGTTCCCTATTATTAAATGAATAACTAGCATAACTTTCACCACTTCATTGTTGGGGTTCACTTCTATGGTAGTGATGGACAAATCTCTCCCTTTCTACCTTGGAGGTTGTTGGTTGCCTCCAAAAACCCTTGGATTATGGAACTGGTTTGCAAAGTGCCCTGGTTTTTTGTAGTTGAAATAATGAACAATGCGTTTAGGGTCAAGTGGAGTGTTCCTCTCCTCTGTCTTAGTCGCGGGTTTTTCTTGTCAGTAGTTAATAGCAAGGTTCCCTTCTCTTCCACACCTAAATAATTTCCTCATCCCCTTCAAAAAATTTCCTGGGTGCTTCTTTATGCACCTTTGGCATATGGGGTGCTATATTTTCTTAGCATCATTGGATATTCCCATTGGACCACCATAATTTAAGTCCAAATTATGATTCTTATCCCCATTATCCCCCTAAGATTCACGGGTATCCATTTCAACCTTGAGGGAACATCAAACAATTTCCTCATAGATTTTGATGTCACGGATCTTTAGAGCTTTCTATAGGGTAGGTTTTAGCCCACCAAAGAAGAAGTCAACATTCCATTCAGGGGTAATGACAAATCCGAAGGCATATCATGAAAGCCTTGTGAAGTTTTCCTTGTACGCTCCAATGGATTCGTTACCTTTTTGCTTGAGTTCAAGAAATTCCCGTTCTATATCAAGTCAGAGGGTGCTTGGAAAATATTTATCAAAAAACATTTTTTAGGAATCCTTCCATTCCAATGCCTTGATCTTCTCCTCAAGCTTTGTATTTTTTTATCAATGTACACCATTTATCAGCTTAACCCTCCATATGATAAGCATACAGAAAAACCTTCTCTTGTTCAGAACATTGAAGGATGGAGAATATCTTTTCAATGATGTTGATTCATTGTTCGGAAATTGTGGGATCAGATGATCCATTAAAAGTCGGAGAACTTTGTATCATGAATCTCTCTATTGTAAATTTTTATTTATTAGGGGTGGGGTTGAACATAACTCTTGAACCATGTTTTTATTTAAATCTTGAGTTAACTGAGAGAGTATCCTGAAAAAGTTCATGATTCTCCCTCTCATTGGATTGAGCATCTCATTAGAACAGTCATCACATTGATCTTCACATCGGTTGTTATCCTGATTCCTCCTATTACCAGCCATTGGCTACAATAAAAGGAAAGTTAGGGGTTAAACATAAAGGGTAATCCAAGGAAAAAATGGACGACTTATAAATAACTTTTATTTTCTTTACTTATGAATCTATAGGCTTGAATCTACGTTATCTATGATCTACTTCCCAACATATATTCTTAGAGGAATTTTTTTATTACCTTAACAATGGTTCATACTAAGCTTGTGAATTTACCTAAAAATATCCCCTGGGAGTGTGGTAACCAAGAGTGTAGCAAGGCCTATTGTCGTATACCAGGATACCCTAGGTTAAGCTCGAAACTCCTGGTCAGAGTTTTGACTCCTAGGTATATTTGTGCCAGAGCCGCCTCTACCTGCTCATATCTAGACAATGATATATTTTCTTGATAAACTACTTACTCAATACTCACAAAAACTGATAGATGTTTATATTATACTTAGTCTTATCCCTAAGGCTTTCACTAAGGCTTTCTAATCCTAATCCCAAAAATAACTAAACCTATCCCATGATACCAACTATAACAACCCTACTCTTTATTTCACACTTAACATATTTTATTACATAAAACCTTAACTTGATAAAATATAGAATATTGAGAGGTATAGTGTATTTGGGTATTAGGAACATTACATAATGACTTAAAACATGAAAGACAACATCTTTATTGAAAACATCCTTTACATGACCACTACATTCCCTTGTACTTAGTAGTGCATGAGATAACCTGAGAACATACATAAGAAAAGGGTGAGATATAAAGAAAAGTAAGGGAGTAAACAAGGAATAACATGAAGAAAAAATACATGTTAGGAAATATGATTATCAATGGATCATAATGAAACATGAATATAAAGGCAATATATAACATGATTATTATAACATGGAAATGTGGAAACAACACTTAACATGGTATTAGCATGAGCCAAGGTTCATTACACATGGAGAATGAGTAAACCCTCATAGCACTTGAATTAGAATGAGTAAATCATCATTTTACATGTCATATCATGATACTAATCATTACCCAATGCATTGGAGTGCTATCAGGGCACACCCTTCTTAATCATTTCATTTCATGTATAAGTGTGCCACAAGATCATACAACATGGATTCATTAAACATCATAATTTATTCCATGATAAAGGAATGCAGAATTAATACATGAAAATATTCAATCAATAAGTAAATGTGCATAAAGGAGAATACCCTTGATAGAGAAATGATCATGGTATTCACTACACAATGATTTTGTCTTAGAAAATCACAGGGAAATTTCGACAGCATAACGACATGACATAAGAATTCATAAAAAAGGTTGATGAGAGATAAAGGGTTGTCTCATAATATGTACATGAAATGGACAGTAAGTGGGTCATATATATACATGTCCCAACATATTTAATGGAATTTATATTCATAATACAAAAGAATTTCTTGAATGTAAATGAGAAGAGAGAAATTTATTACGGAATTTCGACATGGTAACAAGTGTACATGGGAGGCATTAATGAGAGATAAAGGGGTATCTAGTCATTCAAAAATAAAGAGGAAATCATGAGGGGGGTGAAAAATCAAACCCCAACATTTTTAATTCAAAATAAAAGGTCATAACAACTTAAAAAATGGACAAAAATGATAAATAAAGAAATCCCTTATGGAATTTTGACATGGTAATGGGTGTACATGAGAAACATTAATGATAGAGAAACGTATCTATAGTCATTTATAACATAAATAGGGAAGAATAAGGGTGGGGAAAAATCATACCCTAACATTTATAATTGAAAATAAAAGGACATAATAATATTAAGAAACTTGCATAAATGAGAAAGGAAGCAATCCCTTACAAAATTTCGGCATGGCAACGAGTGTACATGGGAGGAATTAATGAGAGAGAAATGTGTCTCTCATAATTAAAACATAAATAGGGAAGTATGGGGGAGGTGTTAAATCATACCCCATCCTTTTTAATTGAAAATAAAAGGGCATAACAATATATGGAAACTTGGACATAAATAAGGAAGAATGTAATCTCTTACGGAATTTCGGCTGGTAACAAGTGTACATGAGAGACATTAATGAGAGATAAAGGGGTATATCGTCATTAGAACATAAAGAGGGAAGTATAAGGGTGGTGAGAAATCATAACCCATCATTTTTAATTTAATAAAAAAGGACATAACAATATTAAGAAACTTGGATAAAATGAGAAAGGAAGGATTCCCTTATGAAATTTCAGCATGGTAACAGGTGTACATGGAAGGCATTAATGAGAGAGAAAGGTGTATATAATCATTAAAACATAAGGAGGGAAATATGAGGGATGTTTGAAATCATACCCCTGTATTTGTAATTGAAAATAAAAGGTCATAACAATATATGGAAACTTGGACATAAATAAAGAAGAAAGAAATCCCTTATAGAATTTCAGCATGATAACGGGTGTACATGAGAGACATCAATGAGAGAGAAAGGGGTCTATAATCATTATAACATAAGGAGTGAAGTATAACGGTGGTGAAAAATCATAACAAAACATTTATAATTGAAAAAAAGGACATAACAATATTAATAAACTTGGATAAAATGAGAAAGGAAAGAATCCCTTATTTGGAAGTGTGATACCAAAGGCTTGGGAAGGGCCTGAGAGAGGTTTCTTGAGAGCTTGGGTGACTTGGGTGGATTATAGAGAGAGGATGGCATGGGTTGGTCGAGTTCTTAAGGCTTTGAGTGAAGAGGAAGTGAGAGCATGGGTGGATTTATATAGGTAAAGGGAGGGAATTCTTTATTATTTAGTTTTTGGACTCTACACATTAATCTAATCAAAACCACAAACCAAAACATGATTTTTTCCAAAGGAGAGTGGAAAATATTATTTTATAAGGCATATTACCGAACTTCTTAAAATATTAGGCTTGCTTATGTGGAGGTGAGTCACACTCTCAAGGAAATCAATTTAAAAAGTTAAAATGTTTTTTAATTCTTGGAGGGTCTACTAAAGCTATGTAAAATAAATCAAACAAAACAAAAATCAAATTATTTTAATGTTAAAACTTATATTTTCTGAACATAATGTTTATATTATTTTATTACATCACTATTGTGTCATTATGATGTCATAAAAGATATTATATATTTAAATGGTATTTAATTTTTACCCAAAAATTTGACTGTTTTAGAAAATTATGAAAAATTCATTGTTGGATAATTTAGATGTATTAATTCAAAAAATAATATTTATTTTATCTAAATAATTTTATAAATATGTTAATTTTTATTTTTAAAATAAAAACTGACATTTATAAAAAATCCATGGGTTTTGACGAAAATAGCTTTCAAACCTTAATCAAAATTACAATTCTATTCATAAAAATTATACAATAATTTATATTTAATAAAAAGTAATTTAGTAATAATATTTTATTAAAATATTTTTTAATTAAAAAAAATACATTAATTCATCAAAATATATTTATTAATTGAATATTAACTAAAAATTCCATTTTTTGCTTTAAAAACTATTTACAAAGTAACAATAATAAAATAAATGTATATTATCTATACAAAAATAATGTACATAATCACAGTACTAGGGTATCATTACATAACCCCTTATAACACCCACATAATACCTAAGGGTAAGGTGTGTGATGGTGATAGACTCTTGGGGTGGCTCAGATAACATCGCTCAGGTGGTAATCTTTACCAACTTCCACTTCTCCCATAAGTGGTTCTATTTGAGCTTAACATATTGAAGCTCGACTTGGGCTTGGTCTAGAGAAAAGCCAAATGATGCCACCTCCTTTATGAGCTCTGACAAATGGGCTTCGTATGGAGAAATTCTACAGGATGAGGCCATCACTTCCTTTTTCTGAGTAAATTAGATTTGTTAAGGCCCTATATTTATACTAATGATGTGATCACTGTTTAATGACTATATTTGGAACATTAACAATTAATAAAAGTATTTTAAAATCCAAAAACATTAAACCATGGAAGTCCATAAGTTTTATATATCCATAATAAGGAATTTAATTAAATCTAGAATAATTTTCATTAATGAAAGTTTGGTTCATTACACAAGGGATGAAGATATTTCAAGAACCATTCTATGAAGGTTGTGTTAGAAACGTCAAGTTCCACTATGCTTTGAAGAAGTCAAGATCCTGACTTTAAAGGAACCACTGACTGGGAGGAAAAGTGGGTTGGAAAATACTTATATAAGTTAGACTAGAATCTTGGTCAAATATTCTCATATATTCATGAGCAGGACTCATTAAAAGAACAATAAAAAGGAAAAAATAGCTCATTACACGTCATGTACACTAGTTACACAACATGTCCCCTTTTACACAAAAAAATCATTTTATTTCACCATACATGATGTGACTCACCTATACACATTGTTTATAGGGTAGGGGATGTTTTTTTAAATAGCAGGTCATATCCCATAAGTCACAACCCACCCCTTCATCCCCCCCGACCCTTCACCTCTCGCACCTCCTCCTCATCCGCCTGCTGAACCAGCGCACCCTACCCCTTCATCCCACTCCCTTCTACCTCTCCCTCGTATCTGCACCCCCCTACCTTATTACCTACCCACAAGATCACACACCCTCTTATGCAACCATTCCCATGCACTGTCGCCCTCCCCTTGTGCCCCTTAGCTTTGCACCACCCTCCTGCATCCATGGCATGCACCAAGCAACCCCAACCCGAACCCTCTCCCCCTCTTCTATCTCCATAGACTCTGATATCTAGTAGTATACAACTTCTAAGTTCCCACACAATATGTTCGATTCTAAAGAGGAAACATACTCCCCATACACCAATGAGAACCTTCACCTTCACCGAGTGCACTACTTTAGCAACCCACAACATCGGGTTAATCTTATCCACCTGCAAGCCATGTCGATGCACACCAAAAAAACATTGGACTTGGACGTGATCGCCAAGAAAAATGTTTTTTATGATATCTTGAACCTCCTTGAGACATTACACATCAGAAAAATTATATAAGTGTTGGAGGAGATGCGTTGAGATTTATTCCTAGAATTCTTGGCTACTTTAAAGATCATCGTGGACTGCCTACATTTTCAGCTTGGCGGTAGACCTAATCAACTTGGTTTGGCAGAGTTCAGAGTCAGGATCAGTATCTATACCTAGGAGTTCATCATTTTTGATATTTATCCCATGTTATAGACCTATCCATCCTGTGAGACTACACCAGACCTATGAACCCTCATCGCCCATGACCCCTAGTCGCATCATAACCCTCAACTCAGCTATGGGGCCTAGCTTTTCACATATTGCATAAAGACATGGAACATGGATGGTTTTTGAACAGAGAGACCCATGGCAGAGTTATCCAAATTGACGTTTTGATACTCACAACTTCCATGGGTGGGCCACCCATCAATATGGAGGCCTAGTTCACTTCATACTTCAAGGTCCTAGAACATAGGAAGTAGGGAACACTCATGGGTGGATACTTCATCACCCACCTAGCCAAGTACCTAGGCGTATTCCATGAATCTCATCCCCTCACCTCTCTTAGACCCGTCAAGATGATTGATCTTATGCTTCTTCAAAATATGTAGATGCTCATGAGAGAGGATGACATTTATTTCTTGGCACCATGTGTTAAATAGGCTACACCTCAGGAGAAGCCAGCTAGAGAAGAAGTAGAAGACCGAACCCAGCCTCATCATATAGCCACACCTACTCCATCCATACCCACCACCACCTCAGCTTCAACCCCATCTACTGTACCACCATCATCCTTTCACACACTCCCCGAGTTCCAGGATGATATCCATTGTATTTTGGAAAATCTGCGCCAAATATCGACCCACCTCCACTTATATTCATTTAGAGCACTACATTTACCCCTTCACCATCTCCTACCCCAGCAGTCCCTTCATCCTCTACCATTCACCCACCGCTTCTGACTAGTCAGACCTCCCTCCCGATCTCACCAACCCTGCTACCTAGTAGGAGTTTGTGGCGGAGCAGGCTCAGCGGGCAAAGGAGTTTCCATTAATCCCAACCCCGAGGTACCATTCGTAGATACTACTTCCAGAACCACAACCCCAATATAGATTGGTACTAACCCACCATCCACCCCAAGCCATCTCCCTACCTCCACTACCACACCATCCATCATAGTTTCCCATCCATCCTCTATTGATGCAGCTGCTGACACTGATGTGGTCTACCAGTTGGTCGAGACACTGGGCAGTGGGATGATGCTCGAGGATTTTTTTGGAACAGATCCTTGATCTGACTTTGATCTATATTTTGGGATTTTTTGTACTTTTACAAGTACATGGGATATTTTTTGTTTTCATCATTTTGTTTCCCACCTCTGTATGAGCTTTTGATATATATTTATGTGATTTTACATTCTATTGTGTTTTGTTTTCCTATATTTTCTTTGTATCTTTAGCATGTAAATAACCTCAAATAATCTTCCATCCTCGATGATCCAAACCTACTAGCGGTCTTATAAAAAAGGGTACTCGAGAAATTCATATAAATTTCATGACAACTTCACAAGCTTTCACTTGAAATTCACCAGTAGTAGTGGCAACCATGACCAATGATTCCATTCTTACCACACCTCATCCATGATCGTGTGACTGCACTTGAAGTGATTAACCCACCAAAAAGACCATGCGATCTTGAGTACATAACCTCTAGTATATGTAAGAGGTAAAGGAGAAACTGAGCTGATGGACCTTCTGACAACAACCTCTGTCCACCCATCAAGCTGACGACGTTTAGGTAGCACTTTATAGGAGGAAACCCATAGTTCATACAATATTTATTCAAGTCATCATTTCTGTGTCTTTTTTCATTTTTCTTTTTATTATTTATTTTTTTTCTTTCATGAAGATACATGTTAAAATTATCAAAATTTGAATAAAATGAGTATCACTGTTTCTCACTCTATGCCCTGCCCTTTTGTTTTATCTACTATTTATTCTTGCTTATCCCTACAGACTAATGTCTGTATCTAGTGGAAGATTTTCTTTTCTGACCGCATTACAAGTTAATTGGATTGAGTACTATGACAGCTTTAAACACCCCCATGGAATACCACTTTTTAACAGGGAGCTCTCAATTCCATATTATTTCAATTTTGTCAAAAATTCCATTTCCATTCCTTTTCAAAAAAATTACATACCCAATCCCACCTATATTTCATTGATAGTGGGGACACTATCTTATTTTCAGTGTGTGTGTGGGGGGGTTCTCACTGTTTCACTAGTGATACAATTTATTTTTTAATTATTTTCACTTTTTTAGGAGACATATTTCAAAATAATAAGCATGATTTAAACACGAAAATCATTATTCCCTTGTAATTAAAGATAAAGTTAAGTGGAAAAGTGTTAAATAACATGTTTAAATCCTACTTATACTAGTTTAGAATGATTTCTGAGATTAGAAAATTAATTAAAATTCCAAATATTTAAAATTATGATTTATTGACCCACTACTTATGATTTATTCTCTCTGTGATTGCCAATTTTTATTTGATTCTCACTACCAAGAGAACTTTAATCCTTCAATTTCGTACTCTTATCTGAGCATATTTCCTGATAGATACCTAGGGCATGTAAACCAACTAGAAATTTCATTGTGATCTTATCAAAAAGATGACTAAACAAGTATAAATTTAAAATGATTGAGGCACCCTTTAATAGCCATTTTCTCTAAGACCCACCTAACATGTATCCTTTATTTATCCTATAGTTTCCATGAATGAACTATTAGAATGAAACTATTTTAAGCTTATTTACCTTCTTACCCTACTCCTGGTATAATGCTCAAGGTTACTTTTGAACAAGTGTGGGGGAGGCATTCAGACAACATGGGATTCTTCAAATTTTAGAGATATACGGTGCACTCACCTAACTACGAGGTTTTGATCCATATACCATTTGTTTCATTTCATTCATATTCTATTCCTTTACAAAATACAAAAATAAAATAAAGAAAACTTGATATGGGTTATGTACTAGGAAGGTTAAAAATCACCATTTTCTAGATCGATGAATCCCTCGAAGGATCATATGTGGTTAGGTAATGGATGTGAGATATATCCTAGGTATACATTTCTAAAAAAATAAAAATGAAAAAGAAAAAGGAAAGGAATAGAATCATTTCTTCTTTCACATACTTGTTGTACATTTTGATCTAACCTGATCTGACGGGGTGTAGATTTTACCAGCTAGAAGGAGGAATGTCATCAGACTAATCCTTTCACTTTTTTCATTATACTGTAGATATTACCCTCATTTTTAGCCTAATTTATCACATTTTATTTACTTTCCCACAACTATAGAGTCATCAGAACCCGATTGCTTAATCCCTCAAGATTAATCATTTACTTGTCTTTACATAGAAGAGATGATAGAAACAATGAAAGCCTATGGTTAGGAACATGTACTCAGGGTAAGATCATGCCTATACATATTTTTTTACCCTGGGTGATGAGAGAAAAGAATGGTGAGATAAATTACAATTGGGAATATAACTTAAGGAATAGTTAAAAGATTATAATTAAAATAATAGATTTTGTTTTGAAAATCTAGACTATGAGGCATGACTAACTTTTTATGTAGGTATAATTCTGGAACTTGACCCTTTTTTATTACACATAAATTGAATTTCATGTAAATAATGAATATTTATTACTTTACAAATTGCTTATCCTTTGTGAAATATTTTTTGAGACGAATTGCTTGAGGACAAGCAACTGTTCAAGTGTTGGGGGATTTGATAAGCCTAATTAATATATATTTTTTATGAGAGATCTATTGTTTTTAATTAAAATATTTGATAATTCATGTGGTATGTGTCTAATTTTTCAGGAATAATATTTTTATAGGTTTCCAAGAAAGAAGGGTAGAAAAAGTGAAAAAATGACCAAGTACACACTGTGATTCCTCACTTTACATCGTGTTTCTGAGGATCATAGCCTAACCCAACTCATGAAGCCAATCCATGACCATACCATGAATCCAAAAGGAAATATCCTATACACGTCATGTATAGCCCATCCACATTGTGATGCCAATCAAACTAGTTAGCGATAAATCCCTGAGGATCCCATGCAAAATCCAATTGGATGCGGATTACATGTCATGAACAACCGATACACATCCTATACCTGGTTAAACCTCTTAAATTTATGAGAAACCTACATGCCATGCTGGAGATCCAAAATCTATAGAGAATGATGTGGATCAAGGGTACACATCATGTACCTACGGTACACATCATGATGAAAAATTCTCATATAAGCAGTAGAGCAGTAGAACATTGGAGACACTTTGGGATGATCTCTTCCTACCCCCTCGATTCCCTATGCATTCTTTCTCCCTTTCCCTTTTCAAAATCTAAATTTATTCATGCTTTCACATTTCTATTAATTTAAGAGTCATATAAATTTCCTTTATTCAACACTTTCCAATCCCATTCCACATTCCAATTCAGTTTATCTTCTCCTCTTTTAAGTGTGTATTTTGTTTTAATTACGTTTTACATTGTGCATGTTTCATCCCCTTTTTATCCCTGAAACCTTGTATAATTTCACTTCGAGCTATTATTATGTTAGACACATTATGTTTTGTTTATTTTTATCCTCCCCTAATGAGTATCTAAATTCCTTAGGGGTAGGGATCAAGCCTGATGTTTCTACATATTTAAATACATATTTAATCCTAAACTTAGAATGTATAATTGAATTAGTAATTATAATATGAACCAACGCTCCATCCCATTTGTGTGAACATCCCTGACCATGGGACATTCAAACAAACAAACCTATCCTAATTGGAGTAGACTAATCTATGACTACAAAATTAGGAAAATTCCTACCCTAAGGAAGCCAAACATAATGCACCTATGATGTCACTATCTTCCGTTCACGGAATTTTTACTTCCTATGTAGAACTAGGAGACTAAGTCCAAATTAAATTAGTGACCCCAGTTTTGTTCGTAAACTAAGACATAAGACCTTTCCAAGGATATAATTAAAAGGAATCCTTCACACAAATACTCAACTTGATCTCAACCCCTCCTTTTCTTGTTTAAAGTAACCATAGAAATAGAAAATAGATCAAAAATCCCAAACAAAGACCTCTCAAAATGAATCCTTTATGGGATTAAAAACCAGAAATTCCCCAAATCAAATAGCAGTCACCTTGTAGATTCGACCCCGTACTCCCTTTATAATATACCTTTTTAGTTAGTGAATGTGTGGGACATAGTATAAATTATAAATTTGACCTAACACCCGGAGGAAGTAACGACACCTTTTGGGGGCCTGTCAATCATCTCATTATTCAATAATATATTCATCATGTAAAGTTATATTCTAATTTATATTCAAATTGGGTATGAACAACAAAAACAATCAAATGAAATAAAATATAAAGGAACCAACATAAAATTATACAATTTTATGACATAGGAACAAACACCATTTATCCTTTCAACTAAATCACCTATGCGACACTAATCACCAAATATTAATTAAGAAAAAATCCACACCTATCATTATATAAAATTTTATGAAGATGATTTGATCAATAGATACACATATATTCATAATTCTCTTTATTGTATTAACCTTTTTTTCGTCTTTATGTGCATTACAAACTGTGGAAACAAGATTAAATCGATAAAAATCCACACTATCTAAAAGGTGATAAGAAATAACAACTAAAATATAAAGAAAATCACCATCAGTTACAACAGCGGATGAAGATGTAGTTCGCAGTGGTCTCGTATGATGGTGGAATGATTTTACAGAATTGGGGTGGTGTTGTGTAAGCATAAGTAAATGAGAGAGAGAGAGATGAGATGATGGGTTCATCATGGTTAAGTACAGCTCAAAAATTCAAACCATAGAACCCAAACAAGCAATCAACAATAGAGGAAAAGGATAAAAAAACATACCTTGGATTCTAGCCTTGATTTGTTTGAGTGAACATAGAGAAGTGGTGTCAACAATAGGGGGTCCCCTGAGAGATTGAGAATCATGACTGAACAATTCATGGTTAGTGTTCATTTAAAGAGATCAGGGACACTTTTATCATCACTTTAAAAAATGTGATGTTAAAGATCTCTTTTTATCAGTGCTAAATTGATAACTACTGATAAAAGATATATTTATCAGTTCTTAAAAAAACAATGATAAAATAAAACTTTATCAGCATGCACTTTTTTAGCTCTAATAAAAGGAACATTTATCATCCCTAATTTAAAAATAAAATTATTAATTTATAATTACATTAATACTTTTAAAAAATATTTTTCATTTATAGCTATAAATATATAAGTTTATAAATATAGTAAATATACATTTAAAAATATATTTACAAATATTTATTTATACTTATAAAAATATATATCATTATATATATTTATATTGTTATTATGTATATATTTAATAAATATATATATAAATATAAATATATTTAATAAAATATTATAATTATTTAAATATACAATTATTTATTTATAAATATATGAATAACACTTTTAAAATAATAAAATTTATATGTTTATATAATTATATATATATATATATATATCCCTCAGGGTGCTACTCAATGGTAGTTATCCCTATGCATCACGATAAGGTCTCGAGTTCGAAACTTGCTAAGTACATCTCTGTGGTTTATTTTACTTACTTTTCATTGTAATGTTGCCCCTTTACCCAAATAAACTGAGGCTTCAACCTCAACTTATATATATATATATATAAACATAAATATTAATTATTCATTATTAAAATAAATTTATTATAAATTTATAATTATTTAAATATAAATATAAATATATTTATTTATAATTATATAAATACATTTTGTAAAAATAATATTTATTTATTTATTATAATTATAAATATATAAATTTATAAATATCATAAATATACAATTATAAATATATTTATTTACAAATATTTAATTACAAATATTTGTTTAACATTATTACTGAATATATAATCTGAAATACATGCATTTTAAAAATGAGTGAAATTAAAAAATTAGAAATGAGTACACTTTAAAAATATTGAAAACATGGATAAGTTTTATTAATTAAATTAAAATTATTAAAAAATATAAATATATATTAAACTAAAGATGAATACAAATTGAAAATAATAAAACATAGTAAATATATATATATATATAAATAACTAATAGACAATGATTAAATTAAAAAATAAAAAGTAAAATAAAAAATATTTAAAATGATTAAATAATATCTAACTATAATAATATTAAAAATAAATAAATAAAATTGACTGACTAAAAACATAATATATTAAATATATCATGTTATAATGAAATTATAAAATATATTGAAATTTGAATAAATTACATAAATATTAGGTATATTTTTTTATTAAGGGACAAAGTCCCTTTTATTAGAATTTTAAAAAAAGCGAGAGAACAATAGGAATTGAAAAATGGAGTAAGACAAGGAAAACCTTCCCTCATCAAGGTCAATCACATACCAAGTTTTTTTTTTCTAATTTTAGTTATAATCATGGGTTCTTTTTCTCTCATGGAATTCCAATCTATGCCTTGGCCACGTCCTCGTCCTTAACCACTAGTGTAATGCTCTGTGACTCTTTTCTATTGCTGAAGTAAAATTTCAATGTCAGAGCCATCAGAGTCATCCTATGGAAAAGTTTCCTCTTTTCTAACATCCCGTTCAGCATGACCGCGACCTCTCACCGGTTTTTAGGGTATCGTCCTCATTTCTATGACTTAGTTTGTTTCCAAGTCCCTTCCAGATTTTACACCACAATTTCAGATTTTTCATATTTCATTAAAGTCAGTTATTCTTAAGTCACTTCCAAATAATTTTGACAAGATGTCATCATCTCATGGTGATGTTATTTGGAATCCTTTGAGGCCCTAACTTCCACCTCACATATTTGTTGTTTTTGACAGTAGCCATCCTTTAATTCAACAAGAACTTCAAAGATGTTTGATGTTGTCACTACATCCTCATGCTTCTTATCAAGAATGTAACCAGTCTTTCTATAAGAATCCCTTTGGAAACCAACCTCATCCTTTAGGTCTCCCGAAGAAGTATTGTATTTGGAATCAGCTTAAATGCCGAGAGCAGCTGACTCTTTAACATATGGAATAGAGTCCTTAACTTGGTCTGTAGAGGCTGCATATCCAGCCAAATCAAGGGCAGATGGATCCTTTGCATAATCATAAACCTGGAAAGTCTTCATAGGCTGTCTAGGATCACTAAGGAAAGTAGATGAGTCTTTTATAAATATAAATTCCATAGAAGAATCATCATATATCTTCTGTTTACCTTTTCGGTCTTCAAACATAAGTTGTTCCTACTGAATTTGCTTGTTAATCGCTTCTTGGACAACATATTCCATGGTTCACATCTCATCGCTGGAATTTATTACATCCTCCATAACTTGTGAATTAGAAACCAACTTTGGAAGAGGGGATGTAACATCCACAACTCTCCTTATGGTGTCCAAAGTACTGACATAATCACCCTTGTATGCTATTGCTTCCATAGGAACTATGTCAACCTAGCTTGTCTTTATAGATCTAGTGGGAGTCACTCCATTACCACCAGATAGAAAGGAATTTTCTTTCTCATTACTAGAAGAATCCATAGTGTTATACATGAAGTGAGAAAGTCTCACAGCTTCATGATATCTGATAGTTGAAGACACCCCTGGAATTAGAGGTGTATCAACAACATGAGAAGAAGCAGGCAAAACTTTTTTCTTATTATCATGTGGGTGCATAGAATCTTTATCAGGAATTGAAGTAGGTCCCAATGGTTTCAATGTTTTTAGTTTTTTGAGACATTGGTTTTCCTCATTCCCTTTACCAGCACAGAAAGGGAAGCATGCCAATATCTTTCAAATCAGAATGTCATGACCAATAATTTTACAGTTCTGATAGAATTGAAGGATTTTTCATACTCAATTCTTAGTTCTATTTCATCATAATAAGTTTCCAACATGACTTTATCAACTAAGGTGGTATTCATGTCAACTTCAATCAGTAAGTGATAACAGTTACCAAATTTGGGATCCTATGTTTCCCTATCCATTTTAATTGGAACACTGATGGATAAGAAAATGTCATAGAGAATATTAGGGTGCCATAATATCTAATTCAATCCATGATTCTTAACCCATGTTTGGACAGAGGAGTGACAAACCTCAAATGGGTTGAAGCTGCGATCCCATTCACGTATATGCAGTGTCCCCGTCTTGAAGAAGATAGATCCTAATCCCCAAGCATTCTTTTTTAGATCCTCAGAAGGGAAGAGGAAATGAAAGTAACCTCGTCCAAGGGAGACAAATTTCCAATCGAGATAGACCCATGAGTCAGCAAGATAGGCTTCAATGTCGACTATCCTCCATTGAGGAGAAAAATTTATTCATTACATATATATAATATACTATTTATTAATATTTATAATATATATATATTATATTTATTAATTTTTATCAATAATTATTTAATTAATAAAGTGTTTAATATTTTTCTTAATTTACACATTTTTAATGTTTATTTGTTTAATTATTTTTTTATTCATTTTACATATCTATATATTTAATATATACTATTATTATTTTTTATAATTTATATATATTCATATTCAATTTATTCATTTTTATCAATAATTATTTAATAAATAAAATTGTTAATATTTTTAAAATTTTATTTGTTTAATAATTTTATTTTATTTTAGACCTTTATTAGCACTAAAAGAGATCTGATAAAGGTCACGCTTTATCAATGCTAAAAATAAAGCGCTGATAAAGAGTACTCATTATCAACACTTAAAATAAATCAACGATAATGGTAACTTTTATCAGTTCTAAATAAAAGCACTAATAATGGTTACCCTTTATCAGTGCTAAAAATGCTTATAAAAGGTAGCTTTTATCATTACTATTTTCTGTACTGATAAAATGTACCCTTTATGAGTGCTTTTTAGCACTGATAAATGTCGCCTTTATCATCACTTTTTCTAGCACTGATTAAGATCAACGTTGTTAAAGGCCTCTTTTATAGTAGTAAAGTTTCGAGTGTCCCTCATATTCCCATGGAATAGAATCAAATAATTCTACCCATTTTCTTACATTACCAGGTAGAAGAATCTAAATTAGTTTAAAAAATTCTTACTTGTTTTTAGTTTTAATTGGTATTATTAAATAGGTTTAATTTTTTTTATATGATTTTTTCCATTTTTTTATATTTATAGCACTAAATAAAAATTATATCATGATACTTTTGATACTTATACACATACTCTTTATTTATATGCTTTATTTTTTTATTTAAGTTTTATATGAATAATTTTATTTTGTGATGACAATAATAAGTTTTTTATTTTTTAATATTGTTTAATATCTTTCAATGTTATAATTATATTTTTTTTATGGAAATTGATTTTTTATATGTTTTACACTTATGATATGACATGAACACATGGGTTATGCGCATGGATTATAGATGCAGAATGAACTATCATGTATGAAAGAAAATGATGTTATGATATAACCAGAACATGGGTGGCCTCAATTTCTTATATACCATTATAAGTCCATATTATATCACAACCCAACACATATTACATTACCACTAATGGAGTAAGACTATGTTGACACAAGAAATGTCATTGCTCCAATGTCAACATAGCAAACAAAATCTATTCCACACAATGAGCAATGTGTTGCTTGATTCCTCCACTGTTTTTGAACTCCAACCTGCTATACTAAATGATGAGTATTTAACACTGGTTTATCTTCTTGATACTATTCTTCACTCTCTAAAAATTAATATTAATTTAAGTCATTTAATGGTGCTTGATGCTGGCTCAAAGAATTTTGATGTTTATGAAAATGATAGTTGACTTATGCAGTGTTTTACTAATCTAGAGAAGAGAAGTTTTTTTGTACCTAATGTTAGTGAATGAATAAAATGAATACTATATAGATATAAATATATATACAATATTTCATGTCCCAAACATTATTTTTGATTGTAATTCTTAGAAATGGTATTCTCTAAATGGTATTTTCAAAATTCGATAGTCCTTTCAAATTACAATACTCCAGTTGACTTGTTTTACTTTCATGCCATGTTTTATAAAAAGGTGATTAAAATTTTTATATCCTTTTTATAATGATGATGATGGTTTTTTATACCTCTTATACTGTTTAAAAATTTTACATTGATTTATGAAATGTAATGTTTTAATGTGAAATGTGATTTTTAATGAGTTTAATTTCTTGGCATGGGTTGTTGAAAGGCCCCTTTGATAAAATGTGAACTTTTCTAAATGATAATGGAACATGAGAAACCCCATATTAATACTTATGGTTCATTTGATTTAAATTCAAGAATTTCGTCAAATGATTCTTTACGAATGACATTTTATGAGTTCCAATCGCGTAATTTTTGTGTATTTATTTATTTTTTAATATATTAATATTACTGAATCAAATAGGATGGATATAAATCAGAAATGGATGGATTCTAATCATATGAAAAAATAGTATGGGGGCGGGGTGAAATAATACCTCAAATTTTCAAAAGATCATTCATATGACTCTTTTTGAAATCTATTTTCCATGTTTACACAATTTTTATTGAATACTAATGAGTCCATAGGAGTTGTAAGAATACTTGATCTATCATAAAATAGATGAAAGTTACAAATGTTGGACTAAACAAGGGAAAAAACTAAATGTAGCTAGTGACTTAGATGAGACTATGTTTTATGGATCATCTGATATGATTACAAGTATAGAAAATGATAAGAATCATATCAAGGATGTGATTATAGGTTTGAATGATGATGAAGATCATATTGAAGAAATTACAATGATAGTTGAATATGAACTTTTTGACTGTCCAATTTTTTTTGAGAATTTAAAGAGTTGTGAAAAGACACCATTTTATGCTAGTTGTTCTAAATATAAAACATTTTTAGCCATACTGAAGCTGTATAATTTAAAATCTAGAAACAGATGGAGTGATTCTTGTTTTACTAAACTATTTGCTCTCTTGAATTATATTCTCCTTAAAGATAATGAGATTCCTTTCTGAACATATGATTCTAAAATAATTATACATTCAACAGTTATAATATAATAAAGAATAAATGTTTTTCTAAATGACTATATATTATTTTGTAAATACCGAAGATCACTTAAAAATACCCAAAGAGTGGTGCTTCTCGATACAAGAAATATGAACCAAGTCCTATGAAAGTTGTATAGTATTTTATAATCATTCCAAGGTTTATGTCCCTATATGGAAGTGAGGAGAGCACTAGATAATTGATGTGTCACATAGATAAAATAAATAAATATGGGATAATTCATCAAATGATAGACTATCCTTATTGGAAGATAATTATTCATGAGTGTCCCAAATTTCGAAATGAGCCAAGAAACCTTCATCTTGCACTATCTATAGATGGAGTGAATCCTTTTTGTTTTCAAAATAGAACTAATAGTACATGGAAAGTTATGTTTTTAAATTATAACTTTTCACCATGGTTATGTATGAAATAAAAATAGATTATGTTATCTCTACTTATATCAGAGCCAAAACTATTAGGTAATGATATTGATGTTTATTTGGCTCCATTGATCGATGATTTGAAATTATTATGGGATTCATGTGTTATGTTGTATAATGTTCACAAAAACAAAGATTTCACTTTGAGTGTAATTTTGTATGTGATGATAAATTACTTTTCTTCTTATGGAAAATTTTCAAGATATGTTATGAAATGAACTCAAGGGTGTCCCATTTTTTAGCAGGGTACACAATCAATTAGGTTTAAACATTCATCAAAGTCTATGTTTCTAGGACATTGTAGATTTATACTATAGTGATATAATTATCGATCTTGGAAAAAATAATTTGATGGGAGTTAAAAAGACCATACAACATTGTATCCACTAATAGGTGATCAACTATTTGAGAAATTAAAAGATATGACACTGATTCTAGTAAGCCTTTTTTGAAAAAACTTACAAAAATCGGTTATAAAAAGTGATCAGTTTTTTTGAATTATAGTGATGGATTTTTTTTACTTTAGACATTTTCTTGATGTTATACATGTTTAAAAAACTTATTTGATAATTTAATTGTAACGTTACTAAATGAAACCAGTAAAATAGAGGATGGAATTAAGTCTAGGTTTGATATTATTAACATGAGAATAAAGGAAGAGTTAGTGCTAATGAAGAGTGAAAATGGGATTTTCTTCCCCAAGTTTATTACACTCTTTCTAGAAAATAGAGATATCAATTTTTAAAATTCTTTAATGATATAATGTTTCTATAGGGGAATTCATCAAATATCAATAATATCATGTCAATGATATATTTGGACTTAAAGGGTTTGAAATCACATGACTATCGTGTATTGATTCAAGATCTAATTTTTATAACTTTACATTACATTTTCCAAATAATTTACTTAATACATTAACCAAGCTCTATTTCTTTTTCAAAATTATATTCAGAAAAGTTATTTTCTCGAAAAAATTTCCAACTATAGAAAAGGAAATTTTTGTTATATTATGTGAATTGCAGATGTTATTACCACTGAAATTATTTGATATGATGATTATCTTGATAGTTTACTTAGTAATATAGATTCAACTATGTGGTCTTGTAAATTATAGATGGATTCACCTCATCGAATGTTATATAAATATTTTGATAGGGTATGTCAAAAATCGAAGTCATCAAAAAGGTTGTATTACAGAGTGATATGTTGTCAGGGAAGCCATTGAATTCTATACTGAACACCTTTCTGATGTGGAAATCATTGGTCTACAAAAATATTATCACCCAAAAAATCTTGTGGGTGAATGAATTTTTGGAATAGATGTTTTCATAATTACTATTATTGAATTGGAGTAGGAAAACCTTTATATCTTTCATAATAGTTTATAGGTTTCCCATATGTTGAAACCCACAAATAAATTCTTAGGTATTTGAATCTATCAAGGGATGAAATGTGGATATCAATTAAACATAATCAAAAGTTTATATGATGGTATCAAGAGGATATTTTTGAGGAGTCTACTAAAAAATAAAGATTAAATTTTATAACGAATTTGATGGCTAGATAGATGGCCATTTATGCATGTATTATCTTATAATTGTTATGTAATTAATGACTATAAATTCTATAAAAATGAACATGATGAACACATTACCATGAAAAATAGTGGAGTTACACTTGTGCCAAAAGAGATGCATGTATATAGTACCAAGGATATAAATCTGATTTTAAAAAATATTGCATACTTTGGAATCATAAAAAAAACATGGGAGTTGGATTATACTACATTCCAAGTGCCTATTTTTCAATTCAAGAGGGTTGATAATATGTATTATTTTAAAATAGGTTAATTGAGAATAGTGAAAGTGTATTTCAGTAAATAAAAGTACAAAGATGAATCATTTATAATGGAATCACAAGAAGTACAATTATTTTATGTTCTAGATCCCACAAACTAAAAGTGTTCAATTTTTTTTATTGACCAAAAACATAGAAGGTTCAGATGTCAATTAAAATGAGGATAACCCTTGCATTGGGAAGTCACAATCATTTTTAAATTTCTCCAATGTAGACGGGGTCTTGTATATCATAGGAGACCACAATGAAAGGATTTGGATACTCGATAGAGGGGCCAAACCCCTTCAAACATTAAAAAAATATAGATAAATAATCAGGTTACATTTTTTTGTAATATACATTGAGTTACCTCATATTATTATCAATTCACTAATTAATTTGATTAATCTAAATTTAATGATAAAAAACATTCGTAGATAATGAATTATGCATATGTTGATGCTCTCAATTCTGAGGAACAAAAGATTTCTCAACATGCTAGCACTCCCAATGCAGATAATTAATAACCTTCTTCACATGCCAATGCTACTAATCTAGAGGAACGACATATTGATGATTTTAAAGATGAGGAAATTGTATATGGTGAAAAAATGGTGTTAAAAAAATATATTCATTGTAGCATACTGGTGTTAGGAAAAATTATTAAGGTGATAAACAAAGGTATCAAATTTGAGGTTAGATGGAATGCATGAAACCATCCTATTAACCCCAACAAGGACACGTTCAATAGTTATGTTGGTCTCACCACTCATACATGCCTACCAATTAATGTAGATTCATGGAAAAATATTTTCCCCACACATAATACACTGATTTATGAATTTATTAGGGTAACATTATAATATAATCTATTTATTTTACAAAAAAATAAAATAATGAAATGTTTACTTACTCTTCATTACCCCTTATAGAGTGCATTTATAGTAGATGAATCCTGAATTAAATTTTTAGAAATGATCTCTATAAATGATCACATAGGATTCACTTAGTTTTTATGAAGTATCATTACAATGATTTTGAAGGGAAAATAAACCCACACCCACCACATATGTATGCACATATGATAAACCAACATGCATGGGATACATTTATTGGTCATCATGATGAGACAACATTCTAGGGACATTGTGATATGTAATTAATTTATGGAAAATACATATATTACTGACGTCTATTAATAATTTCTAATTTAGGAAATATAAACTCAGTGGTGAAAACAATCCAAAAACATCAAAACCAACATACCCCTACTGTAAAGTTAGGATTGGGTATGCTTCACTTGGAAAAAATATATGTATTTTAAATATACCATAATAATTATATGTGACATGAAACAAAAAAAATAGTTTTTTTAATCTATTTATATGAATGTTGTTGAATCAAAATCCACTTCCACTTCCATCCCACATCATGTGCTATGGAAGAAGGCACATGTAAATAAATAAGGGACATTGATAGATGAAAACATAGAGAAAGTTTAAGAAACATGTGTTAGTATGACATAATAGAGATTTTTTTCTTTAAGTAGTAATTTAATAATAATTATTTCTTATTTTCCAATATTTTTTATCTGACTTAGAGAAAATAATCATCATCAGCTGTTCCCGATGAACACCTACTATCAGTGGCCTTGAAGTGGGAGGAACAATATGACATCATTAGAGGTGCACGTTTGGGGGTGTAACACTAAACATATTTTCAAAAAAAAATATTAGGGGGATAAATATACGGAAATAGAATAGTTATAAGCACGATTATCTTCACTATAATGAAAAAATTAATTGGTAGTATGAGTTGTTAGAAAATATTATGGGAAGGAATCAAAGAGAAGAAACAACACAAGAACAACCACTATGTAAAGATCCCCCTCAAAGAGCTATCTTAGAGGAGGTAATATATATTTTCATAATTATTTCTATGAAATGTGAATCAGTTAGAAATTGTTACCTTTCCTGTATTGATATTCTATAGGGTGAAGATGATTGTGATTTATATCTATCAACAACCACCCATCGCCTTGTTATGAGGGGTACCATTTACAATATCCAAGGATATATTATACAAAAAACATCCAATAGGTTATGTGTGACTAGGGATTAATATATCTCAAGAGATAAGCTTTGAGTTACCTGTTCCACTTGAAGATGTGGATATTCATACAGTGGATCAAGCTATTGTAACATTCATAGAATGGTCATTAGATATCGTAAAAAACATGTCAACAAGAAGGTATTCATTTTTAATTTATTCTTCCTAAATAACCTTTAAAATTTAATGAAATAATTCTGAACCAATGAATGTTATTATAGAAATACAAAGGGAAGGATTGGAATAGAAGGTTGAATCAAAACGATATAAAGGATCAACCGACCAATCAAAAATATATTCACAATGTAACTTTACCATGTCTGTTCAACTTCCAAATTACTAACTTTAATGATTCATACATAGAAAAAATTATTAAGTGGGGATATTACCACGATTGATTATGAAGAACAGATAAACCAAGAGGCCATCACCAACTACATTGGTCTTTAGAATGTAAATGAAATCATCATTCATGAATGGCTATGAGTCTCAATTATAAATGTATACATGAGTTGTGTTTTCATGATTTTCATTTTCCAATAAATTCTCTATTGTGTTAATTAAGACTAAAAACTATTCATAATTTTTTCAAGCATATATATATCAATACTATTTGAAGGGAAAACCTTGTGAATAGAAATTTGGACTCAGTAGTCCCCACATCACTTCTACACAACTAATCGCATTAGATAAAAATAAATATAATTGAATATTGGAAAAACGGTCACAATGTTTGAAAGAAAACTTAAATAAGATATACTCTTCTTAATACCCATGATGTAGAGGTAAAACTATATCATTTAATAAAATAAAATATTTTATATTTCATTTAATTTTTTATTCCTTTTTGTTTTTTAGTTAGAATTGGTTACTCATTATAGTAAATTTGGATATTCCAAATATTTATTTTCTAGAATCAATGCATGGGTTCCAAAAAACTGACAAAACATGTTGGAGTTTATCAATTTTTAATACACTTCATGCAATGTTTTAAAACTAAAATTCATGTTATATATTTTATATTATGTTTTAATGAAAATTTTGTTATGATATGGAGGTATTTATGTTAGGTTGGAATATACAAAGTAACACACAAGAGGAGGGTGAATTGTGTCTTTTTAAAAACTACCACAATTCTGGCTTTCGACACCCTCTGTAATTTAAGAGGATATAATTTTTTTTATTTTTTTATGAAAATATGTAGTGGATAAATAGAAATAAAGAAAAAATATTTTTATAGTGGTTCGAGGTAAAAATATCCCCTAGTTCACTCTACAAAATACTCTCTCTGCGAGCTTGGTGAATTTCTCTAGAATAGTCCTCTTATCATAATACTTAAATTCCACAACTGAATGAAGGAAGTTAAAACCTTCACAATAAGGATAAAATAAAATAAAGCATTATGGTTCCTTAACATAGAACCATTTATCCACGAGTTAGATCAAGAAGCTGATACTCTACCACAACTAAGTACGAGCAGTTGAAACTCCAACAAATCCAAAGAGATTACTTTAAGTGGTTCTGATTAATCATTATAGCTGTAGTAGAATGAAACTAATAGTAGATGGATCTTCTTCTTCAGAAATAATATAATTTAAGAAATAATTATTCTAAATCAATCCAGGTTACATAGAATATCTTCAATTAAAAAAAACAAGAAAACAGAGCAACAACAAGCTTACAAAAGAATGAGATAGATCATGTATATCTCTAACGTGTAGTCCTCTATCAGAGTTGTTCGTTTGAGGTAAAAATACAAAATTATTTTTACCAGAGTATGATTTTATATGAAAAATATATCAGTTGCATAAAAAAATACCATATATAAAATCAATAAACCTATATAATATATAAAGAAAATATCCTACTTCAGAATTCCAGATCCACAAAAGATACCTGATAAGACATAGATATTCATATTTTAAATAAAACAAGGGTGTATTAACTACCCTTAATAATAGGAGTGAAAATATTTGTTAAATACAATTATTTGAATCAAATACAACAAGGTTTAAATTTTTTGAAAACAATATTTGAAATAGCATGTAACTTTGTAAATACCATTGCAGAAATCATGAAAAATATCACAGATTCAAATTTTTGATGTTGAAAAGTCAAACATAGGGTTCCTTCAAAAAAAGAAAAAATAAAAACATATGGTTCAACTAAGTAGAATTCATTCTCTGACTGTTAGGTAGATCCTAAAATTAAGGTTGATGAACAATATGTTTTTCTCTAAAATGTTAGGTTCATTAATTAGGTAGGGTTCTTTAACCATACTTTCCTCTCTTGAAAAATGTAAGATTCCTTTAGAATGTAAGGTTATTTTACCATACTCTTCTCATAACATTGGGTTGATTAATCATACGTACTATTTTGAATGTAGGGTTGAGATACCATACTTTCTTCTTCCAATGTAAGGTTGAATACGAACATACGTATTACGATCCATACATGGATTAAAAAATTAAGAGTTTATTCCTTACGTTACGCTTATCCACGTAGGGTATGAATAATGTTTCCATAATGCTTAAAAATCATCTTGAACAATTTAATAAATATTCCTTGTGAATTAAAAGCTTGAAAATAATTTCAAAATAAATATAAAGAAAATCAATTTCATGAAATACACTTAAATTAAAATAATTAATAAAAAACAAGGTTATTTGTGAGCATCAAAATCATAATAAATTATAGAGTATTTTTGAGATAATATATTCCCAAAAATCTCTCCATTTTTTATGATCACAAAACCCATAAAATTATTAACACAAAATAGAATTTTGTAAACATACTTAAGGAAAATATTTATAAAAATGTTTTGATTTCATAGTATTATTTTGATAAAATGAAATTTTGTGTTTATCCAATTTTCTCCCCCATTTTAGGATATCAAAAAAAGTATTGAAAAATAATATTAAAACACATTTAATGTTGCACAGAATAATAAATGAATGGTAGAATGTACTGTTTGGAGAAATAAATTATGGATTCTGGAAATTGAGATAAAAAGAGAACAAATTTTTTCAGAAATAAATATTAAAATGAAATAAATTAACAATTAATTATTTAAATTAAATAAACCTAACTCCTCATTAACAAAATCAAAACTAGCAGTGGGAAGTGATTTAGTGAAAATATCAACCAATTGATATTCAATATTAACAAATTATAAATATATATCATTTTTAAGAATGCGATCTATTAGAAAATGATGTCGTATATCAATGTGCTTAGTCCTCGAATGAATTATAGTTTTTTTTGAAATATTTATTACACTAGTATTATCACATAAAAATACAAATACTATTAAAGTTTAAACCAATGTCTAGTGGAGTTTTTTCATCCACAATACATGTTCACAACTACTGCCAGAAGACACATATCCTGCCTCAACAGTTGACAGGGAAACATAGTGTTGTTTCTTACTAGACCATGAAACTAAAGATTTTACTAAAAAGTGATAGGTTTTTGAGGTACCTTTTTCATATAACCTACAACTTCTAAAGTCATCATATGAATATGTGATTAAATTACAATCAGATGTTTTGGGGTAAAGAAGGTACTGAGAAATAGTTCCTTTTAAATATCTAAAGATTATTTTAACAGAGGTAAGATGAGATTATTTTGGATTTTATTGAAATCTAGCATGAATATATACCGAAAACATAATTCTTGGTCTTCTAGTATTAAGATATAACAAACTTTCAATCATACCTATATATAACTTGTTGTCTACTAGTTTTCCAGTTTCATCCAAATCAAGTTTTATATTGGTACACATGGGGGGTTGTATATGTCTTATTGTTTTCAAGTCTAAATTTTTTCAATAAATCAATAATATATTAACTTTGATTTAAAAAATTTCCAAAATCTTTTTGATAAATTCGAAATCTTAAAAAAAAATTAGTTCTCCCTTCATGGCCATTTCAAATTCTTTTTTTCCTTAAATTTGAAAATTCATGACAACGTTTTTTATTAGTTGATCAAAAAATAACATCATCAACAAAAATTTGAAATAATAAAATATTAGAAAAAATGGTTTTCTTAAATAGTGTTGGATATTATAATCTAACAGTAAATACATTTTTCAAAATAAAGCAACTTAATCTTTTATAACAATATCTAGGTGCTTGTTTATGTCCATAGAGAGATTTAGTAAGGTTAAAAATGGAGTTGGATTTTTAATAATTCTCAAAACCAGGGGGTTGTTCAACATAAAATTCATCTATTAAATAACCATTTAAAAAGGTATATTTAACATACAAATTATATAATTGAAAATTCTTATGAGATGTATAAGCTAAAATAAATCTTATAACTTCTAATCTAGCTACAGGTGAAAAGATTTCATCATTATCTATTCCTTATTCCTAATTATAACCTTTGGCTACTAACCTATCTTTATTTTGGTTTATGATCCCTTGATCATCTTATTTATTTCTAAAGAACCACTTGGTTCTTATAACTAGATAATTGGTTGGTCTTTATACTAGTTCTTAAACTTCATTCCTCATAAATTGATTTTTCTCTTATTGCACAGCTAATGTAAAAATATCATCATCTAAGGCATCCTATATAGTCTTAGTTTATAATTGGGATAGAAAGGATAATAATTTCTAGGTTTTCTACATTTCTTTCGGTTCTAATTCCTGTGTCAAGATCTCCTATAACAGTTTCTAAAGGATGGGTTTTTAGGGTTCTAGATTGTCTAGGCATAATAATTTCAGGTTCTTCAGTATCATGTTTTTTTTAACAATATTGATTTTTATTAATATCATTTTCAAAATAATTTTAAGGGTTTCAAGTCTCATGTTATCAAAAGAGTCAGTGACCTCATTAGTTTGATCTTTCTCTTTAATGAAAGGGTCAGTTTCATCAAACTTCTCATGAAATGATTCTTCAACGATCCTTGAATTTTTATTAAACACTCTCTAGGATTTAGAAGTAGCATAATATCCTAAAAATATTCCTTTATCCTATTTTGGATAAAACTTACCAATATTATCCTTGGTGTTCATAATATACACCTTAAATCCAAAACTTTATAGTAATTTAGGTTTTTTGTTATTCCAAAGTCCATAAGGTGTCTTTTTGAAAATGGGACTTAGTATGACTCTATTTATGATATTGTAGGATGTGATTACAGATTCTACCCAAAAATATATAAGAATATTGTATTAATTCAGTATAGTACATTCCATTTCTTGAACAGTTATATTTCTTCTTTTAACAATTACATTTTTTAGGTTCTCTTGGTGTAGAGAAGATGTGTTTAATACCCTTATTTGAGCAGAAAGAGTTGAATTATTGATTCTAAAATTCTCCACCATGATCACTTGTTAATAAAGTTATTTTAATTTTTTTTTATTTTGAACAGTTTTACAAAAAACTTTCAGAGACCGTGAAAACTTCACTTTTTAGTTTTAGAAAATAAACTCAAGTGAATATAGAATAATCATCAACTAAAATATAGACATATAATTTTCTAGAAAAACTTTCTACTCTGGATGGTCCAAACAGATCCATATCTATAAGTCTTAAAGGTTTAGATGTAGAAATTTTGTTAATTGATTTGAAAGAAGATTTGCGGTGCTTTCCAATTTGTCATGCATCAAAAAATATATCATTATCAAATTTAAGAATTGAAAAATCAGAAACTAATTGTTTCTTAGATAATTTATATAAAGAATAAATATTATAATGACTCAATCTCCTATGCCAGATCTATGATTCATTTGTCTTATCAGTTAAACAATTCACTTTTTGTTTACATAAGGAATTTATATCCAAAGTATAAACATTATCAGTTCTTGGTGCTCAAAACTTAAGAAATTTATCTTTAAAAATAGAGCAGTAATTATTAGAAAAATCTATATAAAAACCATCATCATAAAGCTAAGAAATACTTATCAGATTATGCTTTAGCCTTTTTAAATATAGTACTTTGTTGATTGAGATGGACTTCGGATCTCCCACCATTCTAACTATTTTACCTTTAGCATTGTTACTAAAAGTGACAAAACCTCCATCCATTTGAGTCAATGTTTGAAAATTTGATAGATCTTTACTCATATGCCTAGAATAGCCACTATCCATATACCATATAACATTTTTGTTCCTATGGCCTATTACATTTTCTTCTTCTTTTTGATCCATAAAGAACATGTTAGCTATTAAATTTAATTGTTCCTTCTCTGAATCATATTTTGATAAGATTTTGGAGTCTTCATATACACTCAATGTGGATTTCATTTATCTTTTTTCCTTTATGCTCATAATTAGCATTTTTATGTTATCTCTTTTCTGGCCTTTTTCTTTCATCTTTCAGTCGAGGAAAATTTGGTCTGATATGAACCAATTTCTTGCACTCATAGCAATGAACTTCTATTAGTTCTTTATTATCCCCCCTAAAGGATTTTATTAATCCTCTTTTCTTCTTATAAAACTTCCTGAATTTTCTAGCTGGTTGAGATAGTTCTATTTTATAATATGAGGACTCTGAATTTTATTCCTTTTTCTTCTTCTTATTTTGTTTTTATTTTATGCCTATGAGATGTCACTTCTAGAGAAGTATTTTATTTCTTCAATATAATATTATGATCTTCATCTTAATCTTGTATCTCAACTTCATACATCATCAGTGTCCCAATTATATCTTTTATTTCAAGATCTTTGATAGGTGATGATTTTCAAATAGCAGTAGAGATTCCATTCCATTTTGAGGGTAGTACTCTGAGTACTTTAAAAGCATGATCATATTGTTTGATGGGTACTCCTAAGGCTGTAATATTATTGTTAATTTTTTTAATCCTTCCATTAATCTATTTTATTCTTTCACCATCAAACATTTTATTTGTGTCAAAATTTATCTTGGTTATAACATATCTCTTATGTCTTACATTGTTCATACCTTTATAATAAACTCTAATAGTTTGCCAGGTTTTATAGGCAGCAGGACATTGTGATACTCGATTGAACTCATCTGGTCCAATACCATAGAAAATTGGATTCATGGATTTTAAATTCATATCATATTTAACTTCTGTTTTAGCATCCCATGTTTCTGGTTTCTCATGAATCTTATAAGGATTAATGATTTTTTAGTAAACTCTGAATCCAAGATTCTTCAGATTGATCATCATTCTTGATTTCTAACACCCATAATTTTCACCATTGAAATATGAAGTACAAACCATAAACATTCCTCTCGGATCATCCATTTCCATCTCTATAAAGACCTTATGCTCTTTATCTTGTTATAAGTTTATCCAAAATCTCTCCTTTGATACCAATTTTTAGGTCGGAATATATAAAGTAACATACAAGAGGGGGGTTAATTGTGTCTTTTCCAAAACTACCATAATTATGGATTTTGACACCCTCTGTAATTTGAGCAGATATACATTGTTTTTATTTTGTATGAATATATACAGGAGATAAACAGAAAGAAAGAAAACATCTTTTTTATAGTGGTTTGGGGCACCAAGATCCACTAGTCCACTCCACCAAATACTCTCTCGGTGAGCTTGGTGAATTTCACTAGAATGGTCCTTTTATCATAAGACCAAAATTACACAACTGAGTGCAAGTAGTTAACACCTTTACAAAAAGGATAAAACAAAACAAATCCTTATGGTTCCTTAACAGAGAACCAGTTATCCATATCTTAGATCAAGAAGCCAATAATCCACCACAAGTGAGTATGACCCGTTGAAACTCCAATAAATAAAAATATATTGATTTAAGTGGTTAAGATTGATCTTTACAGTTGAAGAAACAAGAAATTAAGAGTATATGGATGTTATTCTTCATAAATAATATTTTTCAATAAATAACGAGTCTAAAGAAATCAAGGTTGTGTAGAAGATCTTCAATTAAAATGAAGAAAGAAAATAGAGCAGAAGAAAGCATATGGAAGAACAAGATAGAACATGTATATCTTCAAATTGTAGTTATATATCAGAGTTGTTCTTTTATTGTTGCACTGTAAAAAAATATTTTTACCAGAGTCTGATTGTATATGAAAAATATATCAATTGTAGGAAAAAATATCGTATATAAAATCAAGACACCGATAGAATATATAAAGAAAATATCTTTCTTTAGAATTCCAGATCCACAAAAGATACTTGATAATACATAGATATTTATATTCTAAATAAAACAGGGGAGTCATAACTTCCCTTAAGAATAGGAGTGAAAATCTATATGAAATTCAATTCTTTTAATAAAATATAATGATATTTAAATAAGTCTAAAATGAGTTTTAAAATAGCATATAACTCTATCAAGACCATTGCAGAAATCACATAAAATATCATGGATTCAATTTTCTGACATTGAAAAGTCAAGTGTAGGATTCCTTCACAAAATGAAAAAAATTCCAAATGTAGGGTTCAACTATGTACCATTCATTCTCCAACCATAAGGTATATCATAAAAGTATGGTTTATGATCCATACGTTTTTCTCTAAAACGTAAGGTTCATTAATTACGTAGGGTTCTTTAGTTGTACTTTATTTTCTTGATAAGCATAAGGTTCCTTTTGAACATAAGGTTCTTTTACAATACTTTTTCCATAATTTAGGGTTGATTAACCATATGTATTATTCTAAATGTAGGGTTAAGATACCATACTTTCTTCTTCCAACATAAGGTTGAATACAAATGCATGGATTAGGATCCATCTGTGTTGTACAAAATGTAGGGTTTATTTCTTACATTATGCTTATTCACATAGGGAATGAACAGTGTTTCCAAAATTCAAAAAAAATCATCCTGAACACTTTAGTAAATATTCCTTGAGAATTAAAATTTAAAAATAAATTCAGAATAAATATAAATAAAATTAATTCCCTTAAATAAACTTAAAGTAAAATCATTAGTAAAACAAACAAGGGTATTTATGAGCATCAAAATCATAATAAATTGGAGAGTATTCTTAAGACAATACATTACCAACTATTTAAATATCATCAAAATCATGGAATGAAGATAATCCATGATCATAAAGAGCATATTGACTTCTACAAGTGGGTAACTATTAGGGTATATATAATAATATTTTTCTCTCAAAATATATATATCAAAATAAAATAATTATTTTTCTCAATGTTTCTTTAGTGTCCAAAAGAAACCAATGGTAAATATTTTGATTATTATATTTGAAAATTTATGAAAGATATCATATACCATCAACAAACTAGCATCCCCAAAGAGGTATTTCAAAATATAATTACAATTTCATTTAAAATATTTATTTATCCTTTGTTTATTTATATTTTTCCAGAACTACCAGGAGTATCAACAGTCCTCATATTCCCTTGAGGAATTATTATTTTTTAGAAACAAATGGGCAACATACCTGGTGTCAGAATTTATAATGACATCATGAAGAGGTGACTTTATAATACTTATTTAGTTGATTTTATCATCATTTAGTATCCTTTTTAGTTAATTTTGATATCATTTTTATCTGATACTTTATGAAAATGATCCATATGTAATTTTTGATATGTAGGAATAAACTACACCTCAATTTGATACACAGTGTGTTTAGTATAACTCAAAGTGCATATTTTCAGTTTAAAATTGACATTCTTGTTGAAAACACGCGTCACATACTGAAAAATGAGAAAACACATTACGATTGTTTTTATACTTTAATAAAATGATCCATAATTAAGTTTTTATGTGTATGAACTATCCACACCTCAATCTGATACATGGTGTTCCTGGTATAACTGAAAGTGTCTGTTATCTATTGAAACTTGACAATTTAGTTAAAAATGTGTGTCACTCACTAAAAATAGATAAAAAACACATGGATTGTCTTTATCCTTTATTAGAATGATTCATAAGTCATTTGTCACATATAGGAATTATTCTCATGTCAAACTAACACATGATGAGACCAGTATGATTCAAATTGTGTGTTTTCAGTTTAAATTGACATATTTGTAAAAAAGACATAGGACATACTAAAAACTGAAAAAAACATTTATATTATGTTTATAATTTAGGAAAATTATCCTTAAGAAATATATGACATATATTAATCAAACACATGTCAATTTTTTTCTTGGTATGACTCATATGACTCCAAGTGTCTGTTTTCATTTTAAAATGACATTTTTGTAAAAACCATAGGTGACATACTCAAAAATGAGAAAATGCAATCGTATTATTTTGATACTTTATAATAATTATCCACAATTCATTTTTTATATGTAATAATTATCTACACTTCAATATAATGTATGATGTCTCTAGTATGATTCCAACTGTGTATTTTTATTAAAAATTGACATTTTAGTAAAAAACGTTAGTGACAAACTCAAAACTGAGAAAACACATTCGTATTTTTTGATTCTTTTGTAAAATTATCCATAAGTAATTTTTGACATGTAGGAATCAAAAAAACATCAATCTTATACACATTGTGTCCAATATGATTTAAAGTGTCCGTTATTAGTTTAAAATTGAAATTTTAGTTCAGAACATGTGTCACTCATTGAAAATAGAGAAAACACACTATAATTATATTAGTAATTTAGGAAAACTTTTCATAATTTATTTTTGATGTGTATAAATCAGTCTCACATCAAACTAACACACGATTTGACCGGTATGACAAAAAGTGTGTGTTTTTAGTTTAAAATGACATTTTAGGAAAAAAACAAGTGACATACTCAAAATCAAGAAAATGAATTAGAATTAATCTGATACTTTATTAAAATGACTCATATGACATTTTTTATGCGTAGGAATCATCCTCACATTACTCTGATGCATGGTGTGACCGATATGACTCAAAGTCTGAGTTTTCAGTTTTAAATGACATTTTAGTAAAAACCACAATTGTCATACTCAAAACAAAGAAAATACATTTAGAATATTTTGAAACTTTATTAAAATGATCCATAAGTAATTTTTGACATTTAGGAATCAACCCCACCTCAATCTGATGCACGGTGTGACTGGTATGACTCAAAGTGTGTCTTTTTATTTAAAATTGATATTTTAGTAAAAATGAAAATGAGATGCTCAAAACTAAAAAATGCATTTAGAATATTTTGATAATTAAAGATAATGACCCATAAGACATTTTTAATTTTTAGGAATCTGTTGAAACTCAATATGATATAGTGTGTGCCTGGTATGACTCCAAGGGTTTGTTATCATTTTAAAATTATGTTTTTGGTTAAAAACAAGTTTCACTCACTGAAAAAAGAGAAACAAATCTCGGATTATATTTATATTTTATGAAAATGATTCATAATCCATTTTTGACAAGTAGGAATTAGTCTCACATCAAACTAACACACGATGTGACCAGTATAACTCAAATTTTGGGTTTTTAGTTTAAAATTACATTTTGATAATAAAAATAAGTGATATACTCAAAACTGAGAAAATGCATTCATATTGTTTTGATACTTTAGGACTATGATTAATAATTAATTTTTTGATGTGTAGGAATCAACTACATTTCAATCTGATGCATAGTGTTACTGGTACGAATCAAAGTGCCTATTTTCGGTTTGAAAAGACATTTTAGTAAAAACAGAAAGTTATATTGTAAGGACCCAACCCCAGTTGCCTAAAGCTGGTGCCTTATTTGATTACATTGGTATATAAAAAAGGAATAAGAATCCCAAAGGACTGATCAGTTTAGTAGTCTTGAAGAAACTAGATAAAAACACGGAATCCATTTTACATTTTGAAATGAAACAAAATATGATACATAACAAAAGCTAAAAAACTGCATCCTTGAAAACTCAATAAATGATCTCTTCTTCTTAACTTGGGGAAGGAAAAACAAATGAAAGTGGTGAGATAAAATGTTTAGTAAGGGTAAGAAATATAGTGGAAGATATCATAACATAATCATTAGGCATGTTGAATATATAAAAACATATGCCTTTAATAGAAACTTGAACACATTATGGCAGGAATAAGAGCTGGGTAAGTAATGCCATAAATAAACATAATAATTAGTATTATACTAGTCAAATAACCACATGAACCATAAAGTTTTTTTTATAATGAGGGAATTCATAATGCGGGACAACATAAACATAGTGTCAAGGCCTCATACCAAGACCATAAATAATCATTTTGTCAAGGCCTTGTGCCAAGACCGTAGTTTGTCTTATGAGACCTTCCGATGCACCGAGGGGATATATAAGGCCCCACTTAACACTTACTATGTCCAATGAATTCCTCATATGAATGAGGATAAACATAAACAACATATACATTCATATTGAAATTAATATATGAAATGAAAATAACTTTCCCCGAACATTAAGCATAAACACTAGCCATTCAGAGTAAATTGGGGAATGGATTTAAGATAGAACATCCACATAAAAAGTAATCATAAACCATTAAATTAAATATGTTATATGATAACATGGCATAATAATCACAAAAAATACATAATAATCAACAAGTGTGTTGAAATATATGAAGATACTATAATAAAATCTTTGAGTAAATCTTGAGATAAATACACTTTTACTTGGAAAAGAATAGTTCTTTTTGAAAAATATTTACATAAAAATAGAATTGAAGTAAGATATTATTTTCATAATAAAATTAGTGATTTTATAAAGATAATGGTTTTCAAAAATATATCATATAATTCCCTTGAAAATATGTAAGAATTAGATAAATTCCCTTGGATCAAGCTTGTATTTCGGAAACAATTTCGAAAGTTCATTTTAAAACGTGTAACCATCCATAAAATAAGGAAACATTATGGTTGGTAAACTTATATATAACCAAAAAACATAATTTTTTACGAGTAAATAATAATATACAATATTTTCATTGAGGTAATAGACAATAAAAGTAACCCAAATGAAAATGGAAGTTCGGGTGGAAAAGCCCTTACCTTAACTCCAAACGTGTTCCGCTCTTGAACTTTAGCTCATGGAATACGAAATTATACATATAAATAAATTATTTAATAAAATATTTGACATGTATTTAGTTTATCATAATTATTTTTAGTTCATTTATTCCTTTATTGATAAGTTATTATATTGAATTTCGTCATTCCGCAATGTTCGTTTTCTTCATTTTGATAATCGATTCACTTGTTCATCAATAATTGAGTTCATGTAAATCTCCATAATCAGATTCGCATATTATTTATGATCATCCATAGGTGTTAGTGGTCATATATATAATTTGGTTACATGGAATGAGGATGAATTATTATATAGATATTTAATGATAACTTTTTAGGTTAAATTGTGGGTTTTGATTACAATAGACTCATTTTTCATTATAACTTAATACCATTTATACAAAGGGATTACAAAACCTTAAATAGGGTATATTATATATATAAAATCTGGTTTAACCATAACAATAATGTTTTCATGACAAGAATTGAGAATGATAATATAAATCAAAATCCCATCGTCCTTGAATGTGGTAAATTGACACATCTCCGATGGTGTTCTCGCTACTAGTATAAAAGAAGGTAAAAGGAAGAGATGATGATAAATTATTCCACTATCATGAAAAATTTCCAATACTTGTAATGTACTGTAGTAATCACAACATTTGGGTAAGTATATGTAATAATAGAAAAAGAAAAAAAATGAACTTGAAAGGAAAGACAAAGAATTAAAAAGAGGAATTTACCTCTTGAACCAAACTTCCTTGAAAGCCTCTTTAAGGGAGAGGTTTTGTCTTTTTATGAGACCATGGATTGATTGAAGTGGGAGAGGAGGTTGGGATGATATTTGGATAGAATTTTGAGAAGGCATAAGGCTTGAGAGGAGTGAAGAGAAGAGGGAGCGAGAGAGGGTTTTTATAGTGGAGGAGAGGAGAGTTTTCATAATTTTTTAATCATTAGTTTATTAATTTTTCTCAAGACCAGCAATAGTGATGATTCAATGACCAAGAATAGAGAAAAATTCACATGAATTTGAACCAAGTGGTCTTACATAACTTGTGATGTTATAAATAGTGAATTTAACTGATAATTTGTATATATGGGTATTTTACTTATTTCATTATTTATAAAAATTCAATTATTTCAAAAAAATCCCAAAAATTCACCCCAACCATTTTTTGACGTGTAGAATTCAAAAAATAATTCCATTTTTCAAAAATAAATATCAAAATATGATTAATTTAATAATTAATTAAAACCATAATTTATTCTAAAAAAATTGTTTTAAAACATTTATTTACTTATTCCAAAACATAGGTATATCATACTACAACTTCAATATTATTTATATACTATCATAGGTAAGGTTACTATTCATTAGGGTATATCAAAATTCATTAGGGTATGTTACTATTCATAAGGGTAGGTTACTATTCACCAAAAATTTAGTTTTTCTCATCGAACTCCAAGTAACTTACTCATCGCAACTGTGTATGTCAGATTTTTTAAATTCACATCACAGAAGTGACAAACTTATGATTAATTTTCTTGCTTATGACAAAGTGGTGTTTTTGGAGACTCACTGATCCATGCATTATATAATAAATCTATTTGTAAATTTTTGGGGTGTTACATTATCCCTGTCTTACAAGAATTTCATTTTTGAAATTTGAAATTGAACTTCAAAAGTTAATGGTTGATACTTGAAAATTACCTTATGGAAACCCACATTGGAAATAGGGTTAATAAAATATCCACTTAAAAAAGGTTAATAGATATGAGGTGGTCACCCCAAAAAGTATGCTTTCGAATGAGGTGACATTAGTTGGAAGAAAAAAATTGGGCATTGAAGAAGAATCTAACTATAAAGTTCTGATGGAACATGATAGAGTACATGTTCAAATGAATGTCGATTACTAAAAATACTATAAACTAAAAAAATTCATAAATATTATCAATGATAATTATAATAGGATAAAATTTTATTTAAGACTATTTTCCTTGAGTTGAGGAATTATTCCACTCTATAAGAGTATAAATATACATTTATACTTATAAAATCATCCTTTTATTGTACTTTAACTATCTATACCTCATAACATAGCATGGGTTACACCATTTGGGGAAGAAATACATTAACCTCTAAAATATCATACAATGATCAATTTAAAACACTTCATAAATGGTCAAAAAAAATCTAAAAATATAATGATTCAACACATTATAATGAGGTCCTCTAAATTTCTAAGATGAACTTATCATCAACCCTTAATCAACAAGAAGTAGCTCTAAAATTCACATTCCAAACATGTGAATAACTTCATCATGAATCCTCTTGAAATATCATAATAACTCGAATTAATGTAAAAACCATATTGGAAACATGCATTCTTCTATATTCCTTAAGTAATATACATGTTATTAGATATATTCCTTAAATCCAAAAGTGTTGTAAACTTCATTGATGATAGCATAGACCACTTCTCAACAAGTCAATAATTAGTTCCAAGGTTTTCAATGCTTATCCAAATCAATTATTTCTTCATCATTATCTCAATCATAAGATATATATTAAGGGTTTTCTTTCCCTCAATCATGTTTTTTTTCTAAAAAATTTAACTTTCCACCGAATCACTTTTCCTTTGTACCATTCAACACATGACCTCAAATCCTTAATGAAAGAGTACTGAAGTACAATACTTATATATCTCATAATTCATTCAAACAGTACATTACTAAAAAAATATTGAAATGACAAGATTCTTTACAAGGCATATTAATCATTCCACTTCATCTGCGGTAACCTCATAACTTGATCATTATCTAGAACCATCATTTAGGGTATATTCCTTCGACGCTTGGGACATTGATTCACATAGTGTCCCATATCCTTGCAGTTTAAGCATTGTACATTAGAAACCATTTTCTTTCCCTTGCAATCATGAACTTTATTTCCTTTTTCTCCACACTTATATCAAACACCCTTTCCATTCAAACATTTACTATGGTGATTCTTTCCACAATTATCACATGTGGGAAAACTCTTCTTTCCATTCTTCTCTTGGTCCCTATATTTTTCTGTCATCCTCTTTTTCTTTTTCTTCCCTTCAAATCCATAGGACTCAGATAAGTATTTACATACCTTGTTAACACATGATATTATTTCCTCATATGAGGAGGATACATGAGAGAAAATCTTCCTTTTAAAAGATGGCTGAAGACCATTAGAGATATGACCCTTATTGCTCTTCACATCACATGAATTGGTGAAGTTATCATTCCTTCTTCTAGGCACCATTTCTAATAAATTCCATATTATATATTAGATCATAAAATTATGAATTCTCTATATATTTAAACATGGCATAACACATAACATAAATTTATGCATCATAAATTCTAGAACCATATACTTTGGTTACTTTGGGAGAATAAATCCTTCATAATGCTGGGTAAATAAAATGTGAATTATCCTAAGCATATCCCCTAGGAGTGTCATAATCAAGAGTGTAGCAAGGATCATTTTCTTGCGCCAGTTCCCATTCGAGTCTAGCTCAAAGCGTTGTTTTTGGGGTTTACCCCTAAATACATCTGTTCTAGATCCGCCTCTACCTGCTTGTATCCAGACATGGATTTATTTCATGAATGTTCCACATAATATATTCCTTACCAAAATACCTGGATTTTTTTGTATGTTTATCCTCAAATACTATCTTAGGGACTCTTTCCTAATCTACATTTTCTAAATCTAGTTTCCAAGGTTTCTACTAAACTTCCTCTGATACCAACTATAAGGACACGACCCCAGTTTCCCAGAACCAGTGCCTTATTTGATTAAATTGGTATATAAACAAGGAATAAGCATCCTAAAGGACTAATTAGTTTATTAGTCTTGAAGAAACTAGATACATACATGGAACCCATTTAACATTTTGAAATAAAACAAAATATGATACATTACAAAAGATAATAAAATGCATCCTTGAAAACTCAATAAATGATCTCTTGTTCTTAACATGGGGAAGGAAAAAAAATGAAATGGGTGAGCTCAAACTCTTAGTAATGGTAAGAAATACAGTGGAAGATATCATAACATAAACATTAGGCATGTAGAATACATAAAAGCGTGTGACTTTAACAAAAACTTGAACACATTATGGCAGGAATAAGAGCTGAGTAAGTAATGCATTAAATAAACATAATCATGAGTATTCTACTAGTCTAATAACCTCATGATCAATAAATTCAATTTTTATAATGAGGGAATTCATAATGCGGGACAACATAACCATACCGTCATGACCTCGTTCCAAGACCATAAATAATCATTTTGTCAAGGCCTTGTGCCAAGACCGTAGTTTGTCTCATGAGACCTACCGATGCACCGAGGGGCTATAGCAGGCACCAACCAAAACTTACTATGTCCAATTAATTTCTCGTATGAACGGGGATAAACATAAACAACATATATATTCATATTGAAATTAATATATGAAATGCAAATAACTTTCCCCAAACATTAAGCATAAACACTAACCATTCAAAGTAAATTAGGGAATGGATTTAAGATAGCACATCCACATACAAAGTAATCAAAAACCATTAAATTAAATATTTTAGATGATAACATGGCATAATAATTCCAATAATACATAATAATCAATAAGAGTGTTGAAAAAAATGAAGATACTCTTATAAAATCTATGAGAAAATCTTGATATAAATACACTTTTACTTGGAAAAGAAGAGTTATTTTGGAAAAATATTTGAATAAAACAAGAAGTAAAGTAATATTGTATTTTCATAATAATTTTTTTGATTTTATAAATATAATGGTTTCCAAAAATAGATTATATAGTGCCCTTGAAAATATGTAAGAATTAAAGAAATTCACTTGGATCAGGCTTGTATTTCAGAAACAATTTTGAAAGTTCATTTTTAAATGTGTAGCCATCCATAAAATAAGGAAAGATTATGCTTGGTAAACATATATATTACCCACACACATAATATTTGAGGAGTAAATAATAATACAAAAGATTTTCATTGAGGTAATATACAATAAAAGTAACCTGAATGAAAATGGATGTTCAGGTGAAAAAACCCTTACCTTAACTCCAAACATGTTCCGATCTTAAACTTAAGCTCCTAAAATATGAAATTATACTTATTAATAACTTATTTAAGAACCTATTATACCTTTATTTAGTTTATCATAATTATATTTAGTTAATTTATTCCCTTATTTACAAGTTATTATATTTAATTTCGTCGTTCTGCAATGTTCATTTTCTTTATTTTCATAATCAGTTCACTTGTTCTAAAGTAATGGAGTTCATGTAAATCTACAGAATTGAATTCACATATTATTTATGATCATCCATATGTGTTATTGGTCATTTATATAATTTGGTTACATGGCGCGAGGATGAATTATTATATAGATCTTTAATGATAACTGTTTCAGTTAAATTGTGGGTTTTGATTACAACAAACTCATTTTTTTATGACTTAATACCATTTGTAAAAAAGGGTTACAGAACCATATACAGGGTATATTAAATATATAAAAATCTTGTTCAACCATAACAAGAATGTTTTCATTGACAGAATTGAGAATTATAATAGGAAATGAAAACCCATCATCCTTGAATGTGGTAAATTGACACATCTCGGATGGTATTCTCGCTACTAGTATAAATGAATGTAAAAGGAAGAGATGAGGATAACTTATTACACTATCATGAAAACATTAAAATACATGTATGTTACTAGATTCATCACAATATTTTGATAAGAATATGTAATAATAGAAAGATAAAACAAATGAACTTGAATGGAAAGACATAGAATTGAAAAGTGGAATTTCCCTCTTGAACCAAACTTCCTTGAGAGCCCCTTTAAGGGAGATGTTTGGGTATTTTTATGAGAAAAAGGATTAATAGACGTGGTAGAAGATGTTGGGAGGGTATTTGGACAGAAAGTTTAGAAGGAACAAGGCTTGATAGGAGTGAAGAGAAGAGGGAGTTAGAGGGGGTTTTTATAGTGGAGGAGAGGAGATTTTTCATAAATTTTTAATCATTAGTTTATTTATTTCCCTCAAGAGGAAAATAGTGATGATTAAAATACCAAGAATAGTGATAAATGCATGTGAGTTAGAACCAAGTGTGATTACATTACCTGTGATGTCATAAATAGTTTATTTAATTGATAATTTGTATATACAGTATTTTACTGAATTTTATTATTCATAAAAAATTCAAGTATTTCAAAAAAATCCCAAAAATTCACCCCAACCATTTTTCGAAGTGTAGAATCCAAAAATGAAGTCCATTTTTCAAAATTTTTTTCTATATATTATTAATTTAATATTTAATTAAAATCATAATTTATTCTAAAAAACAGTTTTAAAACATTTATTTACTTATTACGAAACATATGTATATCGTACTCCAACTTTAATATTATTTATATATTATCATAGGTAAGGTTAATATTCATTAGGGTATATCAATATTCATTAGAGTATGTTAATATTCATAAGGGTAGGTTAATATTCACCAAAAATTAAGTTTTTCTTATTGGACACCAAATAACTTACTCATCGTAACCGTGTATGTCAGATTTTCGAAATTCCCATCATAGAATTGAAAAACTTATACTTACTTAGATTGGTTATAAAAAAGTGGTGTTTTTAGAGACTCATTGATCCATTCATTATATAATAAATCTATTTTTAAATTTTTGGGGTGTTAGAGAATACTCAAAACCAATAAAACACATTCAGATTTTTTTAATACTTTATAAAAATGATCCATAATTCATTTTTTATGTATAAGAATCACCCTCACCTCAATCTGATATATGATGGGACCGGTATGACTCAAAGTATATATTTTTATTTAAAATTGACATTTTAGTATAAAAGATATGTTATATACACAAATCTAAGAAAAATAATTTGAATTGTTTCGATACCTTAGGAAAATTATACATAAGTCATTTTTGATGTGTCAGAATAAACCGCACATCAAACTAATACAAAGTGTGCCTAGTGTGACTCAAAGTGTTTGTAATCTATATGAAATTGACATTTTAGTTCAAAATGTGTGTCATTAACTGAAAACTGAGAAAACATGGTTGTATTATCTTGATAATTTTGGAAAATTATTCATAAGTCTTTTTTGACATTTAGGAATCAGTCTCATGTCAAAACTCCATACGATGTGAACAATATGACTCAAAGTGTGGATTTTCAGTTTAAAATGACATTTTAGTAAAAAAACGTGACATACTCAAAAATGAGAAAACATTTTGAAATTGTTTTGATACTTTAAAAAAATAACCCATAAGTCATTTTTTATGTTTAGGAATCATCCACACATTAATATGATGCATAGTGTAACCAGTATCACTCCAAGTGTGTCTTTTTTTAGAAAAGTGAGCACATAGGCTATCTTTAAGGTGTGTCTTTTTATTTAAAATTGATATTTTAGTAAAAAAAATAAAAGTGAGATTCTAAAATATGAGAAAATTAACATGGATTGTTTTGATACTTTAAGAAAATGATAAAAAAATTCATTTGTGACATGTAGGAATTAGACTCACTTTAATCTGATATACAATGTGTCAAATATGACTTAATGTGTCCGTTATCAGTTAAAAATTGACATTTTAGTTCAGAACATGTGTCACTCACTGAAAACCGAGAAAACATGTTTTTATTGTCTTGATAACTTAGTAAATTGATTCATAATTCATTTATGACATATAAGAATGAAACTTATTTCAAACTGACGCACGATGTGACTGGTATGAGTCAAAGTGTGTGTTCTCATTTTAAAATAAAATTTTAGTAAAAAACAAATGACATACTCAAAATAGAGAAAACACATTCATATTGTTTTGATACTTTTGAAAAATGATCCATAAATCATTTTTGATGTGTAGAAATCAATCACACCTCAATCTGATGCACATTGTGACCGGTATTACTCAAATTTAGTGGTTTTAGTTTAAAAATGACATTTTATTAGTGTGCTTATTCATATTTATGTTTAATTTATTTATTAATTGTATTAATATGTTAAGAATTGTTTTGTTATACATGTGGATTCTTTTTATCAAGTTGGAATCATTTTTTTGGAAATTAATAGCATGATCATGTTTTTTGAGAGGGGGTCGGGTGCCAAAGATAATGAAACCATTGGTGTTTTTGAATGTTTGTGATAAATTTTACTTGCTAATGTAATTGTAAATAATAATGGTTGAAATGTATATAATAGTGTATTTTTCTCTTGTATTTGTGATATAATTATAATTTTAATTAAATTATGAATTTACCATGTATAGTATTTTCCCATATTTGTTGTTGTAGTTTTCTGTAATTTTAACAACACATTGCTGCAATTTGGCCTTTATCAGTGATAGTTTAGCACTGATAAAGACCAACCATTATCATTACGTTTTTAGCGCTGATAAAACGAGGCCCTTTTAACGATTTCTAGATCAAAAAATCTTTTTTTAGTGTTGATAATGGTTTTTTCTAGTGCTGTTAAAATCTTGTTCTGAAATAGTGAATGAATCCAATTTTTCATTTCATTTACTATTTATTTATTTAGGCAGGCAATCATCCTATTCATATTATATATGACTCTCAGTTAATTTTATTATTATTTAAAAATATTTAGTTTACAAATTAATAATAATTAATTTGATCATGTTCAATAACCCTAGGTCTACTAAATAATCCTGTCCCAAATCTATCCTTATATTAATTCGATTTTGAGTGGATTCTAAAATTTTCTCGAAATATTATATATTTAAATAACATTAATTTTTTTTTAAATACATATTTATTAATAAAATCCAACATAATATTATATACTAAATCAAATCTGTCAGAGATACGCCTGATAATTTATACAAAAATAGTTTTCTTTTCAAGGAGATAATCACGGACACACACACAAACATACACACATGTTAATCTGTATCCAAAATAGAATACTTCACCCACGTCTACCTCTATGTGTTCATTGAGCCAGAATCCATCTCTGCAATGGAGATCCTTACAGTAGAGTATATTCTATCAAAAATTATTTATGACATCCTCAATCGAGCCTCTTTACATGCAACATTCACTTTCAAAATTATTTGTAGAGAATGGTATGAGCTGATCCATGATCCTTCCTTCATTAATCTCTATGCACGTAGAAGATGAACACTATTGGAGGTTAGTTTTAAGTACAGTTACTTAGAGATGAACTTTAGCATCATCACTCCCTCACCCTCCTGTAATAAGAAGGTTTTTGTAAGTACTATTATCTTCATTTATCCATTCGAGCCAGCAGGCTTCCAGCCCTGCCAATAGAGAGCTGCACAACATCTCAAGGAAGCCAGCCAGGTTTTTCCCGAGCACTCATCGTCCACCCTGCATCCCCAGGTCTCCCTCCCACATCATAGTCACGCCGCCTATCTGAACAGCTCTTTGTGTCCCAATCCAACCCAACCCTCATTGTCGGCAGTACACCATCGATTTCGGATGACACCTCTACCGCCTTGATGCAAAGCACCCGAATGAGCCATCATAATGATAATTATATTTCAAAGTTAACATCAATTTCTTTTTCTTTTTAAATAAAAAATAATTTCATGGAAAACTATAAAACTAAATAAACATAATTTCAAGCACCCTTAAAAACAGTTATTTTGAATGCCAAAAATTAATCAAATTAACTTTGAAGTCTTATTCTCCAAGATTATAATCACAATAAAATATTAAAAAATAAATTTAAAAGAAATTCTATTTCATTACATTACCATACACGAATAAACATGTAGTATTGAACCCTTAAACCTTCAGTTATGCCTCCAAGGGTTTCGTGGAGTCCCTTGCCTTATAATTTTTGAATTCAACACCAACCAATGTCAATCCTTCACAATTTAATTTTCCTAACACCTCAACATTGATCATTTTAGCATGAATCCTCACAATTAAAAAAAATCATTTAGTTCATTATGCTTCCTTATGTTTTTAATTTTTTCTCATAAATTTCATCAAAATATGGGCACACACGTGAAGGCTCCGGGTGCATCGGAAGCTAATTGAGAACATGAAGAATGATGATTTTTAATTGTATCCAATAAATAAATCATAATAACATGATGAATAATGACATGTATCATGATTATATATGAAGAACTGTAACAAAAGAATCCTTGAACTAGAGAGTTGATTTTTCATGTTAAATTTATAATTAATCTTAAAAAAATAATTACCTCATTCCTGAGTACATTCTTCGATGAAGATATTGTTTGTTTTAAAGTATTTTGTGTCTTATTGTTGTTTCTCTATGAGGATCCAAAGATAGAATCTCTCAAGAGGTGATCCACACTTACTCCTTGATCTTGAAACATCGTCAATGGTACTTTGATGCTAGCGTGGAGGTACCAATCATCTTGCAATGCTCGATTTTGATCGCAGCACAATCCTTCAGAGATGAAAGATTGATTCTTGTTCTCTCATTTTTGAGAGGATGGAAGGAGGTTGAGGAATCTCTCAGGCTTAAGATGAAACCCTAGAGATGTTCTTTGTAGAGAGAATTATTTAAAGAGGAGAAGCTTTGTGCACAACGGAAATGTTTCTAACAATCTTCTAGGGTTTACAACTAAAATGACATAACAAGGTATATATAGAAAAAGGTTTAGAGAAATAGTAATTTCCCAAATGGCCCTTAATTAATCTTGAATCCTTAGTGAACTCAATGTCAAATAATTTAATTATTATTGTTTTTATTATTTCTTTGACGTGTGCATGACTCGTGGATAATATAAATATCAAAAAATAAATTAATATTTCTAAATGATATTTATTATAAAATTTCTATTAGAATATACCTAACTTGGAATGTCCACCTTCCTCAATATTTACCAAACCCCAAATAATGAATATATTATTCACTAAATAAATAAATAAATAAATAAATAAATTATATCCACATCCTTGTAAATAAATATTTATTTAAACATTCAACTCACACATAAATAATGACTAAATAAATGTGATCTATTTTCCAACTATTAAATAAAAATAGTATTTTACTAAGATCAATGAAAACACTTAGTGTATGACCCTCTATCTCTCTTCCTTAATGACATTATGCATACTTACTTGAAGTCTAATATTAGCATCTAAGAACACATAAAGGCACCCATAGGGGAAAAAGTAATTACCACAAATATGATAACCATGTATAAAAACCACTGTGAAAAATAATCCTTTTGTTATGATATCTCATCATGAATATTACATGTAATTAACCAACCCGGGTCAACCTGAGCTAGCTTGACACAAGACCCAAAGCATGGTTTCGATCACCATGGGATGGAGACAAGAACCTTGGTGTCAATATATAAAACCATGGGAATGATTTTTCTTGAAAAAATAAAACATGTCTCAGGTATACCAAAAATGATTTAACCAATTAGAGTATAACACATAAATAAAGTACAAATCCATGTTACATTCAAGGGAAATCCAAAAAGAGTTGAACTTGAAAGAAAAACTAAACAAGCATGAGACTAAGTCTTAATGTGACAATCTTTCACCACCTTCCCAAATAATTTTTAAGGCAATAACAACCAACTGAAGATACCATGCCACACAATGACCTTCTCGTTACATGTAACCTATAAAACCAAGGATAAAAGCATCCAAATAAAAAATTAGGGAATAAGAACTAAATCTCAGTAGCATACCACCAATGAAACTATACAATATTATTCACCATGAAACCATTAGTTTTAGTCATAAAACATAATAGTTTATAAATAAATTTAAAAATGAAAACTATTTTTTAATACATCATTTGGTTTATCCAAAAAATATCCCATATTCAAATCCAAAAGAATATGAAAATAATAAATAATGATAAAAAGAGGGTGGTAGTAAAAACAACTATATCCCAAAGATAATACATTGATCCTTTAAATCATGGTACACAAAGGTAACCAAGATAATACAATCCAATCCAAATATCTTCGTGCCAAAATCTATAAGATAAACATGCTAGTATATGAAATATGAAACATAAATGAAACCATCAAGAAAAAAAGTTTTTGGGCTCTAGACTATGAGAATAGATAGGTAAAACAAGGCAAACACTAAACTGAAAAGTGATTACTATGATATCGAGTCCTGCCATAGTCTATTGATATCAGGCTACCCAATTTGATGCCACAGACTTATGAGCACCTATGGAATATCCGTAGTGGTCATATTGACACTACATTTTATTTTTTACATGCTCAAGGTTCCAAAAAGTTCCCATGTGCCATGTTTTTATAAAACAAAACATAACTCATACTCAAAATTTATAAAATATTTTCACAAGAGAAGTATCACCAATGTTATGCATTGAAAATACACATTAAAATAAAGATAATTTACTGACATAATTTTTAAAATAAAGTCATCACAACTCCCATGGTTTGAAAATCCATCTTATAATAATTTTTTTTTATCATTACACTTTATCACAAGAGAAGAATCACCACTCGCATGCTTTGAAAATATTTTTCATAATAAAACCATTATTTAGGGTTTTCATGGAAGAATAAAAGTGAATAAACTATTTTTAAATAAAAACCCATTTAAATTTTTTACCAACCACCCAAGATGATATTTTAGAAAATTCCCTCACATAAAATAATAAATCAATAGAATAAGAAAACCCAGTATTTCATGGTTTATCACCATTGAACAAAGACACATTCCTCGGACAAGGTTGAAAATTTCATAATAATAAACTCACCAACTAGTGAGGGTGAGGATATTATAGAAAAAAAAATAAGTTCCATGCACCACGTACATGGAAAAATGAACTCCAACACCCTTTTATTAATCTTTGGGCGAGGAAGAACAATAAATTGAGCCGAACCATTCTCAAAATAATACTAGGAAATTAAGAGCATTGTATGTTTCTATATTTTAAATAAATAAAAACACCAAGCATTATGGTTCTCATATATTAAGACCAAAAGTTAATCACACCAATTAATTTACTTATTAATTGATTCATAACTTCTGAACATTATAAAAATTTCATAAAGGATTTACAAACTTTAAACGAGATAAAATAATTGAGTTACCAACATTTTATAGATTTTGAAAACGGTTTAAGGCATTACAAGGATGATATGGAGAATAAGAAATAGAAAACCCATTTTTTATTTATTTTTCCCCCCAAAAGAGCATTGTGTATGGGTAACACAATTTTACCCTTACACAGCTCACAACTATCTTGTGAGTGTATTGAGTTACCATTACATAAATTTTTAATGGAACCACTTACCCTTACACAAATCTCATTTACCCTTACATAGCATTTAATTACCCTTACACAAGTCAGGATTACCCTTACACATGTCCGGACTACACATACACAAATATGGTCCACCCTTACACAACTTTAAAATACCCTTATGCAAGTCTAGGCTTCCCTTACACAAGTATGGATTACCCTTACACAAATCTTGAAACCAGGTTTCTACACTTACATAAGGCTATGAATACCCATATTCAAAACATGAAACCAAAGGTCTACCCTTACACAAGGAACAAATTACCCTTACGTAGCCTTTAGAAACAGTGGATGGACCTTACATAGTTTTTCTGATACCTTTAAATAGTGCTTATAGAATAGGGTTTACCTTTACACAACTCAAGGAAAGAACTACTTACCCTTAAAATGATAAGGAAAAACCCCACTTACCCTTATGAAACTCAAGTAACAAAAGTCTTACCTTTATATAGCCCTTTTAAACTCTACGTTACCCTTACAAGACACTATAAATTTCTCATATTTATAGGTAGAAGAATTTATATTTTTTTAGGCCCTAATCCATATGTAAGGGTTACAAATAAACTTTATTTTTTTTAAATTTACATTAAAATTTATTAAAAAATAAATACAAAAGGGGTTTTTGATTGTTATTAAAGTTTGGGTATAATAATTCTACCCACCATAAATGATTTCTACCCCTAGAAATTAGATATTATTATGAAATAACAAAGGGAAAAGGACACTTTCACATAAACAATGATTTCCCATCACATGTCACATGCCTATTATGTCTTCACTTCCAAAATACAAAGATTAAAGAGATTGTTTTACCACTTAGTACCTAATCTTGGTAATCCATAATTTTAACTAGGTATAAAAACATTGTGAGGTCTAGTGAAAGATCAACATCCTCCCATTTAAACAAAATGAGAGGGTTCGATTGATACCTCCTCAGTTGGAAAACATGAAACACATTGTTTAACAATGTCAAGTGAGATAAAAAATCCCACCAATTAACAACCATTCCATGATGTTCAATGATCTAGGAAGGGAACAACAAACCCCGATGGTGACTTACCATACTCACTCAAAGATGATATCCCAAACTAAATGTGATTTACTGAGAGATACCCAATCACCTGCCTTAACCTCTAGTGGACAACAATGGTAGTCTACATAACATCTCAGGTGGTTCAAAACTAGAACCAAAATTTACCGAGATAACCACACAGTCCGGTATATATCTCAACCAGACTTGGTCCCACTGAAGAAAATTTACCAAACCTTAATCGACACTGTAACAGCCCGAGATTTTATGAAAAATATTATTTTTAATTTCATTAATGTCTTGTGTTGTACGCTACACCAAAAGGAGCTTGCATAACACGCATTCTTGACTTGCCTTGCATTACACACAATCTCGACCTTCCTCGATAGCACGTGTAGTATGCAATACCAAGTTTTACTGAACAACGATATGCTATTAAAATATTATTAAAACTAGCCGTTATGAATAGTAATAACCACTTTTTGAAATTTTGTAAATTTTATTTTTCAAAATGGACTTCATTTTTGGATTCGGAATATCAAAATTAGCTTAGGGTGAAATTTTGGTACTTTTCGGACAACTTTCATTTTCCGATGAATAGTGAAAATTACTAAATTTTAATTAAAAACAACCTTTTTAATAGAAATAATTAATAGTGATAAATTATTGATTTGAGTGGTTTTAAAGTATATTTAGAATATATTTTTACAATTTAATACAATGTTGTTCATTGGATGTAATTTCATATTTAAACCAGACATAAGCAAGTGTCAATCTTTTGATAGTTATTATCTCTTAAGAACACGCTATTTGTTTTGACGACGTGAATTAATTTTTAAATTAATTAATGAAAATGATATGTTTTGAATTTTTTAAAATAGAAATCATTTTTGAGTTCATAATATCAAATATATCTTAGGCCTAATTTTTGGTATTTTTCTGGAAACTTTCTTTTTTTGATGAATAGTGAAACCACTAAGTGGTAGTTAAAAAAATGAATTTTTCATAAAACATAATTTTACCGCTTCTGTGAGTGAAATTTCAAAAATCCGAGAGACACGGTTGATGTCAGTAAGTAAAATGTGGTTCAATGAGATGAAAATAATTTTTGGTGAATAGTAACTATTTACGTTTTTACCACGGTTAAAAGTAAATAGGGTAATTAAGGGTAAAAATGATATTATTATTACCTTAACACATGTCCTAATTCTATTGGATAAGTGTAATTAGACCAAAAACAGCCTTATGAATAAAATATGACCATTTAGGGCCACTTGGATTAGATTAGGACATTTATTATAAATTTATTTAAAGAAGGGTTAAAATAGTTAAAATCAAAATTTAATAAGAAAATCATTTTTAATATGGGGTTATACATAATATAAATTCTACTATAAGAATTCATTATAAATATAAAAAGAGTTCCTACATAATGATATTTTATTTGTAATTTTTAGACTTTAAATAATCTAATTTATTTATGACACAAATATGATGCAGTAATTATCTTATTAATGAAATATTGACATAATTGATGTTATAAATACACAAATAAATATAATTTGATACTTTTTATGAATTAAACTAATTTTATAGGTAAATATGACATGTTAGTATTGATTTAATTAAACTTTTTCGAACTAATCATTCTGTTATGATTTTCAGAAAAATAAATTACTAAATAGTGTCAAAATTGACATAAAATAGTTTTTAAAAAACATATTATAATATTAATTGTTATTTTATTCCTAAAAATATAAGGTTCAGAAAAATGACTTAGATAAGGTTATATATATTAATAATAAACAACTTGGGGTTCGTTTGTCTTGTTATAGTATGTTTATTAACCTTATAGTGTAAGAACACAAAAAGATACGGTAAAAGTAAAATTATCTAACTTAAAGTTAAAACTAAATGATAAGGTTAAAATAGTAAACAAAAATTGTCCAAATTCTATTTGATGAGAGTATTTCGACCCATACCCACCATAGCTTAGAACTAAATCAATTTGGAGCTATTTAAAACCGAATTTGTCTTTATAATAAAATAATATTTTTAGTTATTCCAAAGGTGCCCCTCTCCTCCCTTATAAAAGGGCACCTCCTCCCTCTCTTCCTCACACCACTTTGAGCCTTCAAGCTCGGCCAAACCCTGCCAAATTTTCTTCTCCACTTCCCTAACAACATCCTAGAGGTCCTGGTTTTCTTCAAAGACCAATTTTAGTACCCTAAGAGGAGGACTCAAAGAGGCGCTTCAAAGAAGAGGTAATGTCCGTTACCGATTCTTTAAACATTATTTCTTCTTCCAATTCTTCTTATTAGGTTGTTTCATTATGAAGTAATAACATCAGTATCACTCATATATTGATATGTTATTATAAGTATGAAACAACCCTATTTCACCATCTATCCATCCTACGGAAAACAAAATCACCGCGCATGCGTACATACGGAATACCGTCTCCACGCCATGATGAAATCTATTTTCCACCACCACCTTACTCAGATGGGTATAATGGTGTACGTAATAACTATATATTATTAGTGTAAAGTGATATTGATTCTGAAATAGTATAAATACACTCCAATACAATTCCATGATCATGAGAACAATATCATCACTCGTGCGTACGTACGGACTACCGTCTCTACGACACGATGAGATTCATTCTCCATGTTAACCATTCAGGAATGATTGTAAAGTATATATAATAAGTAATCATAAAATATATGACATAATAATGCTACTGGTTTTATGTATATATATATTTATTTCATCTACTTAATTCCATTCAATTCAACAAGGAAAAGAAAACAACGTTCATGCGTACGTACGACCTACTGTCTCCATGAATGGTAAATTTCTTTCCATTTATCGATATATTATATATATATGTATATTATGAATATATATTATATATAAATCATGTTTTATATTCTATAATTATGTAATCATGATCTGAGTAATTATATGAATAATTACAAGTCAAAACACGGATGAAAAATTAAACAATTTTACCAAAAAAGCTCTTTAACATTGAATTTACAGAAGAACGGGTAAAATAAAGTCATAAGTGAACCAAATATGATATCATAAAAATGAGTATGATTCTGGAATTAGTCAATGACATTATTTAAATCATTATACAGGAGGTTCAGACACTTACGAAGCAAATCAAACCTAAGGTAAGGGAAATATCACAATCTTATTTTTATCTGAGATTGTTTATACTTTGGAATTTACTAGGGTGTATTTTATCATCCACATCCATGTTTCCTAAATATTAAATATTATTTACATCCACCTACATTTTTTTAAATCCAATTTTACACTTCGGTGAGTTTTTAGTAAAAGATATGAAAGTAATCGTTTGCCATTTTTCGTACGAGGTACTTTTTGACTTTTCCGACAGAAGTACGAGAAGAATGCTTTTTTAACTTATACGGAATGAATGGATTTTTAAAAAATTATTTCCAAGATGCTTCATTTACAAGTTTTCAAGTTTATTTTAAATCAACTTTTTTTTTTGTTTAGAATTGTATGACATGTTAAGAAAGGAAAAGTGTTTTTGATGTAGAAAGGATATTTTCCTCAAGAATGGAGTTCAAGTGTTTTATCAAAATTATTTTCCATCTAAGATAATATAGGGTTCTATTTCTATCCCTATTATTACATGGATTTGATTATGTTGTGATGGAAATATTTTTATAAATTCCTTTATCTTATATGAATTATTTTATGATGTCACAATGTTTAAGATTCTCATTTTTGTTACATGGGTTATGCTATGATGTATGGTTTATGATTTTGTGGAACACATAAGAATGGTATCATTATGAGATGGGTGGGACCTATATCTCCCTACAATGAATTGGGTAAAAATTTTATATCACATGAGATAGACATGGCTAGAACGGCAGGTTAAACCGGTTCAGTAAAACAAGACTAAAACGAGGAGTGAAATCGGTTCAGAAATGGACTTTGTCCACTAAGATAGTCTTGGCAATGAGTCTTGAATAATAAGAAATGATTCTCTATGATTATGTGTGTCTACCACAAAGTTTCATGTTTTAAGTTTTGATTATTGGGATTACATTTCACTACTATGATTTATCCCATTTTATGAAATTATGATTTCTTTTGCAGGTTAAGATTTCGAAACGTTTTGTTCTTATGTATATGATTCTTTTGTTTACCCTTACTGAGAATTTGAGCTCACCCTTTTATGTTTTCTTTTCACCAGGATATAAAAAAAGGTTTTAGGTAAAAAAAGGGAAGATCTTTATGGGAGATTTTGAAGATCTTTCACCGTTATTAGAAGATTATATTTCGAGTTTCCAAAGACACTAAACTATTACGGTCCTTGTGTGTGTGTTTTTGTTATGTACTAAGTATTCCTCAAAAGTAATGTAATGTCCATGTATGTTAAGCTTCGGGTCTCTACAGTTGGTATCAGAGGGACGTTTAGTCAACCTTTGGAAACTAGGATGCGAGAACTTTAGTGAGATCCCTAGAGATATTTCTAAGGTAAGTCTAGGGATGTCCCTAAGGTTAAGTATAAGTATAGGTTACAGTACTAAAATTACGGTAACCCAAGATGTTAGATATTGAAGTTAATCCCCCTTTATTATATTGTTTTCCCTAGCGTGATTTTTCCTCTCACACTATTCTCTTTGGGTTTTAGATGATGGATGCAACCTGAAGGAACCGTGTTGATCAATGTAATTGATCAACAATGATTGTCCTCCTGAACAAACAAATGTTATTGGATATGGAGTGCAAAATCTTATTGCTATACTTACACAAGATATGAATCATTCTGGACTTCCAAATGAGCAGAGAAGGGAACAATATTCTATTGAGTACTTCATGAGGCAACGTCCACCTTCTTTCAGTGGGTCTTCTGATCCACTTGTTGCTGAACAATGGATCAGTACTACTGAAAAGATATTTTCAGTTCTTTAATGTTCTGAACATGATAAAGTCATCTTATAAGTGTATTGTTTTCAAGGTGATGCTGATCAATGGTGGAATATTATCAAGAATACGAGGCAAAGAGATGAAATTGAGTCCATGGAATGGGACGAGTTCAAGAACTTATTTTTCAATAAGTACTTCCCTCGTATTCTTCGAAAAAAGATGGAGAAGGAGTTTCTTGAACTAAAGCAAAAGGATGATGAATCTGTTGGTATATACGAAGTGAATTTTACAAGGCTTGCATGGTATGCATATGGATTTATCATCCAACCTGAAATTAAAGTTGATCGATTCTTCAGTGGCTTAAAACCAAATATTCTAAGGGCATTATCTATAAGAGACTTTAGTAGCTATGAAGAAATTGTGTGTTGTGCTATCAAGGTAGAAATGGAAGTTGGTGTTAGTTATCCATCTCATAGTTTTGACAAGAAATGAAATATGGAGTTCAAGGAGAAATCTTAGAATAATGGTGGAAAGAAGATGAATGTTTCCTTATGCTCAAAGTGTGGAAAGAAGCATGGTGGATATTGTCTTGAAGAGACTAGAAAATGTTTTAAGTGTGGAAAAGAAGGTCATCGAGCAGTTGAGTGTCAAAGTAATGGAAAAGGGTTTCTAATGATGTGAATAATGAAAAGACTGTAGAGAACGCACCACAAACACTTCAATGCTTCAAGTGCAAAGAAAATGGGGCATTATTCTAATAAATGCCCTAATACAAGGGTTAGTGATGATCGACATGAGCAACCACTTAAGGCAAAGGACAAAGGGAAGTCACATGCGATCACTATTGGTGATGTTGAATATGACAACAATGTGGTAGAATGATTAAGTGTTTATGTAATGGTATTCCAAAATAATGTTGTATATAGTATCGTGGAATATTGGAATATTTATGTATTGGTCTATTGTGGTTTTCAATGGTACCGGTAACCATGGAATGTGATTGAGATATTTTTGGAAAAAAAGATGATATGTGCATAATGAAAGGAAAACAAGAAAATGAAATGTTTGACCGTATTCATGAGCTCATGACTGATATAAGGAGAAGGTTATATCATGGTTTGAGTATATAGAATTTTGAGGATTTTGGTATGTGGAAAGTGGTAACTTTTAACTGCATTCATGTTTTCACTATGGTTCAATTAATGGATATTCATTCTTCAAGAGAATACATGATTAAGGTATTCACATGTTTGAAATTTGACCAAAAAGATATATCTTATGATATATTGGGGATAAATGATGGCATTCACATCATTGTTATGTGACATTTCAAGTAATCATTTTCTTTATACTATGAGCTTGGACCGAAGTATTTTAGATAAGCCTAAAGATTGGAATGGATTATGTTGGACATAAGTTAGTATTGTTTAAGGATAGAACTTTTTTCGATATTATTGATGGGATGTTATAGTAATGTAGTTTTTGAAAAAGGACAACCTGCAGGACTGGCGATAGCCCATCGCGTCGGACAAGGCTGTGGGAATCGAACCCACAACTGAAGTGCGACTGGCCTTTATCTCTTACCACTGGCCTACAGGAAGTCCCTGTTTATTAGAAACTAGTTTTATTATATTAAGCAGTATGATATATGAAGTATAAGTCCATTTTAGGAACCATATATCATTAATCTCACTATAGATGGACTTATGTAAGTTTTGATAACTTTTCTGACCTTTTGTTTGAGACAGATGGAATGACCCATTATTCTATCACATGATCTTCTAACACATCACGAATGACAAATTAGACTTTATTTTTTTAAGAGATGAAGTGGAAATTGTCCCAAGAACGACCAACGGTGAGACTATACCAAAATCATGAAAGTATTTCTTCTAATTCCAATTTCACCAACTTTAGGGAAATGATGTTGAAAACCAAAAATGTTTTCCTAGTGCTCTTATATCCGATGAATCAGATGGTACCTTAGATCGTCACAAATTTATGGCTTTGTGATTGCTGGATTTTCCATAGCCATGTTCTCTACCACTCTCCATCAGAACATGATGGTTAGATTTCTCTTCCATATCCATATTTTCACCTATGTGGAAACCCAGTGATTAGTTTATTTGGGTAACCGTTACCTTTCATACTTTTTTTTTAAAGATTGGTTTTGGTATTCCTTTTTACGATGTGGGTTTCTATTAAAGAAACGTTCGAGTAGTAAACCATTTATAACCCTGACGAATTTCGAGGGCGAAATTCATTTTAAGGGGGTAGAATGTAACACCCCGAGATTTTATGAAAAATATTCTTTTTAATTTCATTAATGTCTTATGTTGTACAATACACCAAAAGGAGCTTTCATAACACGCATCCTTGACTTGACTTGCATAACACGCAATCTCTACCTTCCTCGATAGCGTGTGTAGTACACAATACCGAGTTTCACTAGACAACGACATACTATTAAAATATTATTAAAACTAGCCATTATGAATAGTAATAACCACTTTTTGAAAATTTGTAAATTTTATTTTTCAAAATGGACTTCATTTTTGGATTCGGAATATCGAAATTATATTAGGGTGAAATTTTGGTACTTTTCGGATAACATTCATTTTCTGATGAATAGTGAAAATTACTAAATTTTAATTAAAAACAACCTTTTTAATAGAAATAATTAATAGTGATAAATAATTGATTTGAGTGGTTTTAAAGTATATTTAGAATATATTTTTACAATTTAATACAATGTTGGTCATTGGATGTAATTTTACATTTAAACCAGACATAAACAAGTGTCAATCTTTTGATAGTTATTATCTCTTAAGAACACACTATTTGTTTTGACGACGTGAATTAATTTTTAAATTAATTAATGCAAATGATATGTTTTTAATTTTTTAAAATAGAAATCATTTATGAGTTCATAATATCAAATATATCTTAGGCCTAATTGTTTGTATTTTTCTGGAAACTTTCTTTCTTGAATGAATAGTGAAACCACTAAGTGGTAGTTAAAAAAAATGAATTTTTCATAAAACTTAATTTTACCGCTTCTGTGAGTGTAATTTCAAAAATCCGAGAGACACGGTTGATGTCAGTAAGTAAAATATGGTTCAATGAGATGAAAATAATTTTTGGTGAATAGTAACTATTTACTTTTTTTACCACGGTTAAAAGTAAATAGGGTAATTAAGGGTAAAAATGATATTATTATTACCCTAACACATGTCCTACTTCTATTGGATAAGTGTAATTCGACCAAAAACAGCCTTAGGAATAAAATATGACCATTTAGGCCCACTTGGATTAGATTAGGACATTTATTATAAATTTATTTAAAGAAGGGTTAAAATAGTTAAAATCAAAGTTTAATAAGAAAATCATTTTTAATATGGGGTTATACATAAGATAAATTCGACTATAAGCATTCATTAGAAATATAAAAATATTTACTACATAATGATATTTTATTTGTAATTTTTAGACTTTAAATAATTTAATTTATTTATGACACAAATATGATGCAGTAATTATCTTATTAATGAAATATTGACATAATTGATGTTATAAATACACAAATAAATATAATTTGATACTTTTTATGAATTAAAATAATTTTATAGGTAAATATGACATGTTAGTATTGATTTAATTAAACTTTTTCGAACTAATCATTCTGTTATGATTTTCAAAAAAATAAATTACTAAATAGTGTCAAAATTGACATAAAATAGTTTTTAAAAAACATATAATAATATTAATTGTTATTTTATTCCTAAAAATATAAGGTTCAGCCAAATGACTTAGATAAGGTTATATATATTAATAATAAACAACTTGGGGTTCGTTTGGCTTGTTATAGTAAGTTTATTAACCTTATAGTGTAAGAACACAAAAAGACACGGTAAAAGTAAAATTATCTAACTTAAAGTTAAAACTAAATGATAAGGTTAAAATAGTAAACTAAACTTGTCCAAATTCTATTGGATGAGATTATTTCAACCCATAACCACCATAGATTCGAAATAAATCAATTTGGAGCTATTTAAAACCGAATTTGGCTTTATAATAAAATAATATGTTTAGTTATTCCAAAGGTGCCCCTCTACTCCCTTATAAAAGGGCACCTACTCCCTCTCTTCCTCACACCACTTTGAGCCTTCAAGCTCGGCCAAACCCTGCCAAATTCTCTTCTCCACTTCCCTAAAAACATCCTATAGGTCCTGGTTTTCTTCAAAGACCAATTTTAGTACCCTAAGAGGAGGACTCAAAGAGGCACTTCAAAGAAGAGGTAATGTCTGTTTCTGATTCTTTCAACTTTATTTCTTCTTCCACTTCTTCTTCTTAGGTTGTTTCATTATGAAGTAATAAAATCAGTATCACTCATATATTTATATGTTATTATAAGTATTAAACAACCCTATTTCACCATCTATCCATCCAACGGAAAATGAAATCACCGCGCGTGCGTATGTACGGAATACCGTCTCCACGCTGTGGTGAAATCTATTTTCCACCACCACCTTACTTGGATGGGTATAATGGTGTAAATAATAACTATATATGATTATTGTAAAGTGATATTGATTCTGAAATAGTATAAATACACTCCAATACAATTCCACGATCATGAGAACGATATCATCGCTCGTGCGTACGTACGGACTACCGTCTCCACGACGCGATGAGATTCATTCTCCACGTTAACCATTCATGAATGATTATAAAGTATATATAATAAGTAATCATAAAATATATTACATAATAATGCTACTTGATTTATGTATATATATATTTATGTCATCAACTTAATTCCATTAAATTCAATAAGGAAACGAAAACAGCGTTCATGCGTACGTACGACCTACCGTCTCCATGAACGGTGTATTTATTTCCATTTATCGATCTATTATATATATGTATATTATGAATATATATTATATATAAATAATGTTTTATATTCTAGAATTATGTAATCATGATCTGAGCAATCATATGAATAATTACATGTCAGAACACGGACAAAAAATGAAACGATTTTACCCAAAACGCTCTTTAACATGGAATTTACAAAAGAATGGGTAAAATAAAGTCATAAGTGAAACATATATGATATCATAAAAATGAGTATGATTCTGGAATAATTAAATGACATTATTTAAATCATTATACAGGAGGTTCAGACACTTACGAAGAAAATCGGACCAAAGGTAAGGGAAATATCACAATCTTATTTTTATCCGAGATTGTTTATACTTTGGAATTTACTGGGGTGTATTTTATCATCCACATCCATGTTTCCTCAATATTTAATATTATTTCCATCCACCTACAATTTTTTAAATCCAATTTTACCCTTCTGTGAGTTTTTAGTAAAAGATATGAAAGGAATCTTTTTTCATTTTTCGTACGAGGTACTTTTTGACTTTTCCGACAGAAGTACGAGAAGAATGTTTTTTTAACTTATACGACATGAATGGATTTTTAAAACATTATTTCCAAGAAGATTACTTTACAAGTTTTCAAGTTTATTTTTAATCAACTTATTTTAGTTTAGAATTGAATGACATGTTAAGAAAGGAAAAGTGTTTTTGAAGTAGAAAGGATATTTTCCTCAAGAATGGAGTTCAAGTGTTTTATCAAAATTATTTTCCATCTAAGATAATATAGGGTTCTGTTTCTATCCCTATTATTACATGGAGTTGATTATGTTGTGATGGAAATATTTTTATGAATTCCTTTATCTTATATGAATTGTTTTATGATGTCACGATGTTTAAGATTCCCATTTTTGTTACATGGGTTATGCTATGATGTATGGTTTATGATTTTGTGGCACACATAACAATGGTATCATTATGAGATGGGTGGGACCTATATCTCCCTCCAATGCATTGGATAAAGATTTTATATCTCATGAGATAGACATGGCTGGAACGGAAGGTTAAACCGGTTCAGTAAAACAGGACTGAAACGAGGAGTGAACTCGGTTCAGAAATGGACTTTGTCCACTAAGATTGTCTTGGCAATGAGTCTTGACTAATAAGAAATGATTTTCTATGATTATGTGTGTATGCCACAAAGTTTCATGTTTTAAGTTATGATTATTGGGATTACGTTTCACTACTATGATTTATCCCATGTTTTGAAATTATGATTTCTTTTGTAGGTTAAGATTTCCAAAAGTTTTGTTCTTATGTATATGATTCTTTTGTTTACCCTTACTGAGCATTTGAGCTCACCCTTTTATGTTTTCTTTTGCCCAGGATATAAAGAAAGGTTTTAGGTAAAAAAAGGGAAGATATTTATGGGAGATGTTGAAGATCTTTCACCAAGATTAGAAGATTATATTTCAAGTTTCCAAAGACACTAAACTATTACGGTCCTTGTGTGTGTGTTTTTGTTATGTACTAAGTATTCTGCAAAAGTAATGTAATGTCCATGTATGTTAAGCTTCAGGTCTCTACAGACACTATGAATATTCAAAATTCCACCCACACAACACTTCAAAGTGTGTCTCTTTAATCATAGAGTAGTACAGACTCAAAAAAAAAAGTGAATGAAAACAAGACGTAGATCTTTACAACCCCGTAAGCCAATTCCACAACTTACTTTTTTGTTACCTAAATCATATATCCTCCCACACTAGGATTACATTATGGTCTAAATATGGTGTCCATGGATTCATTATCTTTAACACCCCAAGATTCCACAATATTCTTCTCTTTGAATAATGCAATAGCTTGCATTATATGCAACTTCGAGTTCTAGCACACCACGACCAACCAAACTATCCATTTAAAAAGCAGTTAGGAATAGAAATACCCACTTTTTAAAATTTTATAAATTTTATTTTTTAAAATGGGCTTAATTTTTTGATTCAGAATATCAAAATTAGCTTAGGGTGAATTTTTGGTATTTTTCTGAAAACTTTCAATTTTTGATGAATAGTGAAAAACATTATTTTATTGTTTAAAAACGAATTTTTTATTTAAATAATTATTTTTAATGTAAATTTATTTTAAAGTAAAAATAGATACATAATACCTATATTAGTCTATTTTAATTCATTGGTGTCATTTTATAATAAGATTAGATGTATAAATTTTTATTGATCTTTTTATCGTCTTTTACCCACCTTTTAGACACATTTGTGAATTTGCAGAAAACTTAATTTTACCACTTTTTTGAATTGAATTTAAAAAATAAAAGAGACATGGTTGACATCAGTAAGTAAAATTTGGTTCAATAGGATGAAAATAATTTTTGTTGAATAGTAACTTTTGAATTTTATTTACCACGATTAAAAGTAAATAAGGTAATTAAAGGTAAAAATGATATTATAATTGCACTAACACATGTCCAAATACTATTGGATAAGTGTTTTTAGACCAAAATAAATCTTAGTACAAAATTATGATTTTTTTGACCCACTTGGATTATATTATGAAATTTATTATATTTTATTTAAAGGAGAGTTAAAAGTGTTAAATTCAAATTTCAATAACTAAAACATTTTTAATATAGGGTTATTACTAAGATAAATTTTACTATAAATATTAATTATAAAGATAAAAATATTTAATATATAATATTAGTTTATTTATAATTTTTATACATTAAATAATTAAATTTATTTATGACACAATGATGATGCAGTAATTACCTTGTTAATGAAAGATTTAAATAATTCATATTATAAATATTAAAATAAATGTAAATTAAAATTTTTAATGTCATAAAAGAATTTTCTAGGTGAATATGACATTTCAGGGTTTATTCAATGTATTTTTTTAAAAGATATCAGATTTTTATGACTTTAAAAAAAACTAAATATTAAATAGTGTCAAAATTGATATAAATGAGTTTTTAAAACAAATACTATTTTATTAAATTATATAATAGTCCTAAAAATCTAAAGTTCGGAAAAAGGACTTAAATAATATTATATATGTCATTAATGAACCACTTTATGTTCTCTTGGTATTTTATAGTAATTTTATTAACCATATAGTGTTAGAATAAAAGAAGACATGGTAAGAGTTAAACTATTTAACTAAGGGTTAAATCTAAAAGATAAGGTTAATATGGTGACCTAAACTTGTCTAAAACCTACTGGTTGAGGGTATTTAGACCCATCCCCACATTAGACTCTAAATAAATTCATTTGGAGCCATTATAAACCGAAAATGGTTTTATAATAAAATAATATTTCAATCATTTCCTAAAGTACCCCTCGCCTCTCTTATAAAAGGGTACTTCCCATTCTCTCAAATTCACACCTCCAAAGCCATTTGGCTCAGCCAAACCCTACTAAAATATCATCCCAGCTACCCTAAATTAAAACTAGAGGAATTAAATTGATCATAAGTCCAACCTAAGGATCCCTTTTGTTCAATTCAAAAAGAAACACCTGAAGAAGAGGTAATTATTTCATCACATCTTTCGAAGTTCTTTTCCTCTTCCACTTCCTATTTATTTGTTTTTTCCATACCAAAATAATAAATACAATAAATTATACATACATTGATGTTATTATAAATATTTTACAACCATATTCATTATTCTATCCATCCTATGAATGACAAAGTCACCATACGTGCGTACGTACGGCTTACCGTCTCCACGTTGTGGTGTCGTTTGTTATTCAAAACATAATTATTTGGATGGGTATAATAATGCGTATAATTGATGTAAATAATAAATATAATATGTTAATGATTATTTATATATAATATACCATCTAATGACGTACGATTTCACCATCGATAGAATGATATTATCGCTCGTGTGTATGTACGGATTACCGTCTCCACGACGCGATAATATTTCGTTCCCCATCATATCCATTCAAGAATAATTTTCATTTGATTATTATAAATAATGTTTAAAGAACTTAGAATCATTCATGATATGAATCAAGTACATCCTATCCATAATAAACATGACTTACGTAACAAAACATATAAAGGAAAATGAATCAGTTAACACCCAAAACAATGATACTTCTAAAATATTATTAACAAAGAAATATTAGAGGATCATATTTGATATAATATTTATGTATGTGGTTATTTTATAATTTAATAAAAATTATTTAACAATTATACAAGAGGTTAAAGTACCATCGAGTAAGGAAAAGTACAAGGTAATGGGTTTTTATCTCACTTTTTATTCTCATGAGATTCATGCTATATTTTCTATAATTTCTTTTTGTGTGGTGTACATAAAACCCATGATTGTATTATTTGTGTAATATAATTTAGTTTATAGATATTAAAATATTCATAGTATGATACTTATTTAATGAGGTGTATGTTTCATAACTTACCAAATTTGTAAGGGGACTTCTAATTTCAATTTCTACTCATTGGGTTTTACACACACTTCATTGATTATTTTACTCCAAGATTATCTGTGAAATCACTGTTTATTTATTTAGGTAGTAATTTCTACTCCAATTTGTGTGGATATAATTTTTATACACATAATAACTCCATTTATAAATTCTCAATTCATTGATAGGAACTTGATAAGGGTAATCTTAACTCAATTTCTATTCATTGAGTTAAACATCCAAGGCATTGGTTTTGTTTTTACAAGAATATGTGTGAATGTCCTCTGATTGATTTACACTAAATATAAAATTACATTGAGTGTATTTATATTTTTCACACATAATTATGTCATTGATTTATCCTTAATCTAAAGATATGGTCATTATAAGGGATTTCGTCTCAATTTATATTCCATTGAGACTTCTTTGTTGTTATGCACCAATTCACATTTATATGGTGTATATACTATCCTTTGACATATTATATCATGATTCCCTTTATTTCCATGATATTAAAAAGTTTGGACTATTGTTATTCCTCAATTATTTGTATTCAAGTGTCTTTAATATTTTTAGGAACTCTTTAACTAAAATTTAATTTTAAATGTTTTAAAGATTTATTCTTCTAAATCTTTCTCATTAATGTCCATGTTTTAAAAATGGTTTTAAGGAATTATTTATATGTACATGAATGTTTTAAAATTAAAATTCCCTTCAAATGTTTCCAAGTGGTCTGGGAAACTATGATTTAAAAATCTCTTTTAAACAACTTCTTTGATAAATAGGGCGACTTTTAAATGTTTTCAAGAAAAAAGGGGATATTTCTCTCAAATATTTTTACTGATTATTTTCATCTATGTCCATATCCGTCATTGTATTTTATTCTTGATTGTGGTTGATTTATTATAATAAAATATTCCATATTCTATTGAATGAGATATGTTTTACTGTGGATGTGCTATTTTTATACCATTTATGGTTTGTGGTTAAAGTATTAACATTCTGTATGCTAGTTTTAATATGAATGTTTATGTTATGTTTCAACCTTTTCATATGAGGAATGTATTGGATGTAGTAAGTGATGGGAAAGGATCACTATAGCCCCTCGATGCATCGGTAGGTCTCATGAGACAAACTAGTGTCTTGGCACAAGGCCTTGACAAAATTTATATTTAGGGTCTTGGCACAAGTCCTTGAATTTCTGGTTAAGATGTATGGGATTATGCATTCCATCATTATGAAATTATCTATTGATATTACATGTGATTATTCGACTAGTATAATATCCATGTGAATAAGTAAATGGCATTATTTGATTTATCTTTTCCATATTATGCTGAATTTTATGTTTAAAAGGCTTGTGTTTTAGTCTTATAAATTGCCTTAAATGTTTATGCTTATTTATGTTTGTTTCCGCTATATTGTTATCCTTACTGAGCATCTGAGCTCACCCCTTTCTTATGTTTTATCTTTCCCAGAAAGATAAGAAGTATATTATGATTGGCCTGAAGGGATAGGATAAAGGAAATGAGTGTGTTCAAAAGATACATAATGTTTGTTTTCATTTCATAATATAACATGAAACTTATGAATGTATCTAGTACTACCACGACTAATAAACTGATTGGTCTTTCAGGACTTGATCTCTTGTGATCATGAAAATATTATGTAATAATGCACCGACTCTGGGTAACTGGGGTTGATGCATTACAGTTGGTATCATAGGAAGTTTAGTATAGACATTGGAAACTAGATTTAGAAAAACTCTGATTAGAGAACATTACCCTAAGATAGACTTTAAGGATTAGTATAGAAGAACTTTCCAAAATTTTGGTAATGTAGAGATTTTGTGAGTGTTCCAAGCAATACATCTCAGTATTGATACTACAACTGGACGTGGTTATAGAAAAAAATGTACCTAGAAGTGAAAAATTTGACAAGGAGTTTCGGGATTGACCCAGGGTATCTTGGTACACAACGACGAGCCTTACTGCGCACCTGGTTTGACACTCCCGGGGGATATTCTTCAGATAATTCACATTTTCTTTACAAACTGATTTGAAGGATTTTAATATAAGATGAGAATAAATAACCTTGGTTAATCCTAAGGTGTTTTAGATTAAAAATAAGGTGTCATGATATTCTCTAAATTATTTTATGACTATTGTTACTCACACTATGATTTCTGGTTTTAGTCAATTGATGGATTACAAGGAAGTCATAGTAACATTGAACATGATGTAAAAGGTGGTCACAGTGGTGGAAATGAAGAAAAAAATGGAATGTTGGTAGGAGTAAAAGATATCATTTTCACGCTGAATCAGTTTTCCAAAAATATGTTAAAAACATATACATTAACCAACTCCCAAACATAATAAAGAAGAAAAATGTGGAGAATGATAAGTTCTCTAGAAGTAGAGACCATGGAAAAAATAAAGCTCAATTTTCATCATGCAGGAAATATGGAAGGAGACACTGAGGAAATTGTCTCAATAGAACAAATAAATGATTTATGTGTGGGAAAGATGGACATAAAGTAAAGAATTGCAGAGGAAAAATGAAGAGTATTATGGAATAAAATAAAAAAGATCCTAAGAATCCATTTATAGTCATTTTTCATAAATGAAGGGGACTTGGGCATTACCCGAGTCAATTCCTTATTCTATAAGATAACCTCTACATCAAGGAAGAACCTCTGTGGAAATAAATGGATGGTGAAATGTTTAAAAGCATTAATTCTCTTTTTTGATGGGATTACTTTGGAAGACTTTTCTCTTGTATGTGTAACCCTAAAGTTTGTTATATGAAAATGTTATTTGAGGAAGATTTATCTTTTCTTTTGTGAATATAGTTATAAAGAACAATTTCTGTTTATATGATCCTTGAATTTGAGGCAATTACAAGTTATTACTTTTGGGATGAAAATGTGAGGTATGAGATAACATTTGCGGTTAAAATATATTATGGTTATTTTTGAGGAATTTATCTCATTTCTTGGAATGTTATAAAATTATACAGTTTTTGAAAAGGGACAACACGCAGACCGTGTGACAACCCATTGCATCGGAAAAAACTGTGGGAATCGAACCCACAACCAAAGTGCGATTGAGATTTATCACCTACCACTGGAATACGTGAATTCACTAGTTAGTATGACTAATTATTTTTAGTTAAATGATTTTATAGATCAATATTATGTTGATATTTGGAGATTATGATTTATCAAATGGATATCCTTAGTATTGGAAAATGATTAGGTGATTAAGTGATAAATTTTATTTTGTAAGATGTTCTCTCTTTTGGGAACACTATATGCCTAAGGAAAATAGAATACTATGGGATTTAATTTTAGGAGTAATGGTGATTTTTAATTTTATAAGAATCAATGTTTTTATTATGGACTTATAGCAATTTTGGTTATTTATGGAAATTATTAACCTCACATAGAGAATATGTGATTAGGCTAATTAATTTTAAGTATGTGACTTTAAGAGTATTCGATGTTATTTGGAGATAAATTTTAATATTTATCATTGAAGAATATGTGATAAAATCTTTCGGAATTTTGGGTTTCAAACTTAGTTTGGATTATTTTGAATAATTTTAAGGAAAATTGTTTATTGAATGGTCTTTTTTGAAATTTGGGCATTGTTTGTTTAATTTTGTAAATTAAGAGTAATATTTATTTCTATAAAGGATTATCCGTTTTGGGGATCATCTAATATTGTACTAACCATTTTGTTTTTGGATAATCTCTAAAGACAGGGGAAATATATAGTTAATATTTTTTAGATTATGTGATTCACTATAAGTTGATTCTAGCATTTCAGGTGTGACTAAGTCATTTTGAATACTCATAGTTTGGAGAAAAGATGAGTTAATGGTAAGGATGAAACTCTACTTGAAAAGTAAGTATATCTCTTTATGTTCTTAGTCAATATCATAAATAAATTCTTCAACATTATGAAAACGAACTTAAAACAAAAATGTTGTCTGTTTACTCTTCTTACTAGCCAATCAAAGACCATTTAACCCATTACAAGTTTATGGTTTTCTATTAATTAACTTTCTCTTGATCATGTTTTCTATCACTCTCAATCAGAACTTGATGATTTTTTTTCTCTTCCATATCCATGTTTTCCTATATATAACCCTAATATGGGTTATCTCCGGTGACATTTTTACGTCTCTTTCTTTTAAAGTGATAGTTTTGTTGACTCTTTTTTCGATGTGGGATTTCAAAAAATATGTTTTGAAATGTCAAAGCCCTAGTTTTTGTTTCCATGTTTAAATTTAGAGGATGAAATTATTTGAAGGAGGTAATAATGTAACACCCAAATCTTCCATAGTATGATTCTTTTTGAATAATACAATATCTTGCGTTATAAGCAACATCGAGTTCTAGCAGACCACGACCAATCAAATTATCAGTTTAAAAAGATGTTTTGAATAGTAATACCAAATTTTTGAAATTTTATAATTTTTTTTAAAATGGACTTAATTTTGGGATTCATAATATCAAAATTATCTTAGGTTGAATTTTTGGTATTTTTCTGAAAAATTTCTATTTTTGATGAATGGTGAAAAACAATATGTTATTGTTTAAAACCGACTTTTTATTTAAATAATTATTTTTAATGTAAATTTATTATTAAAATAAAAATAGATACATAATACTTATATTAGTCCAATTTAATTCATTGGATTCATTTTATAATAAGATTAGATGTATAAAATTTTATTGAACTTTTTATCGTATTTTACCCACCTTCTAGACACATTTTTAAATTTGCATAAAACACATATTTACCACTTTTGTGAATTGAATTTAAAAAATTTGAGAGAAACAGTTTACATCAGTAAGTAAAATGTGGTTCAATAGGATGAAAATAATTTTTGGTGAATAATAACTTTTGAATTTTATTTACCATGGTTAAACGTAAATAGGGTAATTAAAGGTAAAAATAATATTATAATTACCTTAAAACATGTCCTAATGCTATTGGATAAATTTTTTAGACAAAAATCAACCTTATTAATAAATTATGATCCTTTTTTATCCACTTTTATTAGATTAGGACATTTATTATATTTTATTTTAAGAAGAGTTAAAAGTGTTAAATTCAAATTTTAATTACTAAAACATTTTTAATATAGGGTTATACATAAGATAAATTTGATTATAAGTATGAATTATAAATATAAAAATATTTCCTATATCATAGTATTTTATTTATAATTTTTAGACATAAATAATTAAACTTATTTATGACACAATGATGATGGAGTAATTACCTTATTAATGAAAGATTAAACTAATTGATATTATAAATATTATAATAAATTTAAATTGAAACTTTTTATGCCATACACGAATTTTCTAGGTGAATGTTACATTTTAGGGTTAATTCTATGTATTTGTTTTGAAGAAATAATATTGTTATGACTTTCACAAAAACCAAATATTAAATAGTGTCAAAATTGACATAAATGAGTTTTTAAAACAAATACTATTTTATTAATTTATATAATAGTCCTAAAAATATAAGGTTAGAAAAAAGGAATTAAATAATGTTAGATATGTCATTAATGAGAATCTTTATGTTCTCTTGGCAATTTATAGTAAGTTTATTAACCATATAGTGTAAGAATACAAGAAGACATGGTAAGAGTTAAACTATTTAACTAAGGGTAAAATCTGAAATATAAGGTTAATATGATGACCTAAACTTGTCTAAAACCTATTGGATGAGATTATTTAGACCCATAACTACATTATCCTCTAAATAAACCCATTTGGAGCCATCAGAAATTGAAAATTATTTTATAATAAAATAATATTTCAAGCTTTTCCTAAAGTGCCCCTCAACTCTCTTATAAATGGGTACTTTCCCTTCTCTTAAATTCACACCTCAAAAGCCACTTTACTTGGACAAACCCGGATAAAATCTCCTCCCAAATAACCTAAAATCAACCTATAGGCCTTAATTTGATCAGAAGGCCAACCTATGGATCCATTTCTGTCAAATCAGAAGGAAACACCTGAAGAAGAGGTAATTATTTTATCACATCTTTCAAAGTTCTTTTTCTCTTCCACTTCCTATTTCTTTGTTTTTTACATAAAAAAATAATAACTCCATTACCTTTTACATACTTTTATTTTATTATAAATATGTTACAAATGTATTCACTATTCTATCTATCCTATGAATGACAAAGTCACCATACGTGCATACGAACGACTTACCGTCTCCACATCATGGTGTAGTTTTTTATTCAACACTTCATTATTTGGATGGGAATAATAATGAGTATAATTGATTTAAATAATAAATATAACATTTTAATTATTCTTTATATATAATATACCATCCAATTACATACTATTCCACCATCGATATAATGATATTTTTGCTCGTGTGTACGTACGGATTACTGTCTCCACGACGTGATGAGATTTCATTCCCCATCGTAACCATTCAAGAATAATTTTCCTTTTATGATAAAAATAATTTTTAAAGAACATAATATAATTATAAATATTAATTAAATACATCCTATTCATAACAAACATGACTTACGTAACAAAACAGATAAAGGAAAATGAATCAGTTAACACCCGAAATAATGATACTACTGAAATATTATTAACAAAGCAATATTAGAGGATAATATTTGATATAATATTTATGTATATGGTTATTTTATACTTTAATAAAAATTATTTAACCATTATAGAAAAGGTTAACGTAACCTCGAGTAAGGTAAAGTACAAGGTAAGGGGTTTTCATCTCACTTTTTATTCCCATGAGATTCATGCTATATTTGCCACAATTTCTTTTTGTGTGGTGTATATAGAACCCATGATTGTATTATTTTTGTAATATACTTTAACTTATAGATATTTAAATCTTCATTGTATGATCCTTATTTCATGGGGTGTATGTTTTGTAAGTTACCAAATCGGTAAGGGAATTTCTAATTTCAATTTTCACTAATTGGGTTTTACACAAACTTCATTGATTATTTTACTCCAAGATTATGTGTGAAATCACTATTTCTTTATTTATGTAGTAATTTTCACTCCCCTTTGTGTAGATATACTTATTATACACATAATCACTCCATTTATAAATTCTCAATTTATTGATACGAACTTGATTAGGGTAATCTTAACTCAATTTCCATTCATTGAGTTAAACATCCAAGCCATTGGTTTGGTTTTTACAAGAATATGTGTGAATGTCCTATGATTGATTTACACTGAATATCCAATCATATATAGCATATTTATAATTTTGACACATAATTATTTCATTGATTTATCCTTAATCTAAGGATATAGTCCTTTTAAGGGATTTCATCTTAATTTACATTCCACTGAGAATTATTTGTTGTTATGAACCAATTCACTTTTATATAGTGTATATACTATTATTTGAAATATTATATCAAGAATACCATTATTCCCATGATATTACAAAGTTTTGACTAATTTTATTCCTAAATTATTTTTATTCAAATGTATTTCATTTGGTTAGTAACTCTTTAACTAAAATATTGTTTTAAATGTTTTAAAGATTTATTCTTCTAAATCTTTCTCATTAATGTCAATGTTTTAAAAATGGTTTTGAGGATTTATTTATATGGACATGAATTTTTTAAAATTTCTTTCAAAAGTTTCAAATTTCTATGAGACACTTTGATTCAAAAATCTTTTTTAAATGTCTTATTTGATAAATAGTGTGACTTTTAAATGTTTTCAAGAAAAAGGGGATATTTATCTCAAATAACTTTACTGATTATTTCCATCTATGTCAATATCCTTCATTGTATTTTATTCTTGATTTAGGTTGATTTATTATAATACAATTATTGTATTGAATGAGTTATGTTTGATGACGGATGTGCTATTTTTATACCATTTATGGTTTGTAGTTAAAGTATTAACATATTGTATGCTAGTTTTAATATGGATTCTTATGTTATGTTTCAAAATTTTCATATGAAGAATGCATTGGGTGTATTAAGGGACGGATGGGGCCCACTATATCCCCTCGATGCATCGGTAGGTCTCATGATACAAACTAGTGTCTTGGAACAAGGCATTGACAAAATTTATATATAGGGTCTTGGTGCGAGGCCTTCAATTTGTGGTTAACATGTCCGGTATTATGCATTGCATCATTAAGAAATTAGCTATAGATATTACGTGTGATTATTTGACTAGTACAATATCCATGTGAATATGTAAATGGAATTATTTTATTTATATTTTTCATATTATGCTAAAGATTAAGTTTAAAAGGCTTGTGTTTTAGTCTTATACATTGCCTTAAATGTTTATTATTATTTATGATTGTTTCCTCTATATTGTTATCCTTACTGAGAATCTGAGATCACCCCTTTCTTATGTTTTTTCTTTCCTAAGAAGCGAAGAAGTATATTATGACTAACCTGAAGGGATAGTCTAAGGGATATGAGTGTGTTCAAAGGAGACAAAATGTTGTTTTTTCATTTCATAATGTAATGTGAAACTTATGTATGTATCTAGTACTTCCAAAGCTACTAAACTGATTGGTCTTTTTGGGACTTGATCTCCTGTGATCATGCCAATGTTATGAAATAATGCACCAACTCTGGGTAACTGGGGTTGGGTGTTACATTATCCAACATCCCTAATGAAATGGATAAGTCTACACCAACCATGACCTCATGACATAAAGTCTACAATTTTCTATATTACTCTTTCAATTAGAATTGATGTCTCAAATCACGACACATCCTAATGACCCTTGATTTCATAGAACAACGAAACCTAGGTTTATGAATCATAAAATCATGTTATCATTTCAATCAGAACATCCAACTTACTTCAGAGACACAAGGCACCATCAAGTAATTGAAACCAGAAACCCAATGTCTCACCACCATAGAAGGTTACATTATAATGATGTAAACTGGTATCCACTACTTTATTAATTTAATTCCAATTAAATAAGTAATAACCAAATTTCTCAAAATATGAGCACACATGCACATTATTTCCTTAAACGAAACCATGTGAATTTCTACAAAAAGGTTCCCTATGGTTCCCTCCTCCTTTAATTCATCACAAATTTCCCAGAGTGTCTTTGAGTATACCTACTCATTCTAGAGTTTACCCAACATATACATTAATGATTTGAAACCACTTAACCCATAATTTCTATCTTAGGATCAGATTCTACTAGGTAAAAGTACACTTTATACATGTATGATCCAAATATATCATAAATTTATCTTTGAGGGAATGACATCACAATATTCCAAGAGTATGTACAACTACATTAACCTCAATGTGATAGTGATATTTATTCGTTCCATGAGGGAATAATTGAAAAAAACTTTAATCTATCACCCATTTACCAAAATCAAGATATATCCCAATTCTATGCATGTGCCTTCATGGTGACATAGTTAATGCTCAACTGGGTTTAATAGAGATACCACTGAAGTTGATATTGATCTCACTTCAAGCCTTTCAAAGGATTTATTTGATCTATATTATCTAATATGAGGTTTTAAGGAAAATAGATACCTATCTAAGGTATCTTATCAATTTATATTTAATTTAAAATTGTGTAACAATAAATTAGTTTACCTTCATAAGGGGACATCTATAAGAAAACCAAGGTTTCACATTTAAAACAAACAAAACCAATAGGATTTCTACTTATAACCATGGGAAAAAACCATCTATAGTAGGGTGAAACCAACCAAGGGAAAAAATAGTTGAATCATATGAAAAGTAACCATGTTTCAAAGATCAACCTTGATCATGAAGAATGCACAATCCAGAACATCAGATCTACCACATTTCACATAATTAAGAGATAGTTCAAACAAATACATGCCTCAATAGTAAATGAAATTGTTCTAGTATTGGGTTTTAAAAATGAATATATAGAAACTAAGGTTTAGAAATATCTTCCTAGTGGTCCCACCATCTAACCAATAATAACATATCACCAAAGGATCTGTCATCAAAACTGATCTTGAAACTAAATATTGTTACCTGTGGAGATACCTAAGGTTTAATAATTATAGGGCACTATAAAAAACCCATGTAATATATTTCTCCACAAAGGCGTCACATAGAATGAAGTTCATAGAGTGAAACGAAACAATTAGACTTTAAAAAAATGGAATATTTCTTTCTCTCAGTGAAGAAACCCAAGGGATACATTAAAGATCACACATAAACATGGTTATCCCAAAACCAAAACCAATTAGAAAATATATAGTGAGAACTCAAAGGGATCAAAATAATAATAAAAGGATAGTATTGGGATTATATTAATTCCAAGGAATACATGAAAACTAATATAACTGATCCTTAAAGACCCATCTACCCAATTAAACTTATAAGGTCCTCTGGTCAGGCCACAAAAGGACATCATCTTGATTTACCTCATTAACTTTCATCATTAGAACATTTAAAGGAAATAAAACTCTATCCACACAATTCAAATCATAAAGAAGACTAAAGAGATGATGAAAAAGGACTACTCCCAAGGTATGCATCATAATCTAACTCAAAACCTCTCCATAAGACTTACTTAAACTATGAAAGAGGGGAACTCAATTTGATCATGTAATTTAGAGTGTATCAGATAGCCCCTACACAAAAGAAAGGGTAATGACAGAATTAAAAGTCATTAAAACAAGTAAACACTTTCATACAGGTTTCAAAACAAACCCACATAAAGAGTATAAAATTATTTTAAAAACTATTTATTTTGAAAACCTACAAACATCACATGAAAAAAAGTTTCACTAAAAATCAGTTTCATAAGTAAACATATTTAATTACCACATAAAAGGATTCAAAAAAGGGGATTTTTTTGTAGAATTCAACAATTACAATATGAAACCTTATACCCTTTTTAATAAAAACAATAAATAGAATTCATTGAATCACATTATCCATGATTGAATTTATTCAAAAAAGAAATCATTAATAATGTTTTAAAATAGATTTTCTTTAAAATCTTGAATCTTCAATATCATTCCACATTCAAAAATACATTTTCTCTTCTTGATTATAAATTAAAAAACCACATATTTTTTTCTTTATAAAAGAAAAACCCCACCATTTACAACTTCATGGTAAATAACCATTTCATTCAAAAACATTAAAAAATTAATGAAAACATTTATCAAGGGTGTGAAATTATTTCATGAAATATCATTAATTAGTTTGAAAACCAAAATAAATAAACAAATTATTTTGAAAACATCATCTAGAAACTAAACATAATGTCACATGTTACCAATAAAGATTCACTTTTCAAAAAAAAACATTTTCATTAAATCCATTTTCACATAATATACCAGTTAGTCCATCCCAAAACAACATGATAATTCAATAACTATATGTCAAACTGATTATTGATATCAACAAATCCCGTGAACCACCTTGATTATTTTCCCATCAATGAAAGTCACTCAAAGAATCCAAGAATCATGGGTTTTAGATAACAATATTAAAGTAATAAAGAGTCATTATCAACTTATTCACGTGTTTAAAACCTATGTTCTATGTGTTCTAAAACCCCTTTCACCCTTTCAAAACTATGTTCCTAGAAACAAAATGTTTTTTCAGACCATCCATGTTTACTTCATAACTTGATTTCTCTTTCGGTTTGCGCCCGAAATCCAAAATAACCCCCAATGAAAACAATATAGGCCAGTTATAATTATAATTAATTAAACCAAACCATAACTCATGGAAAATATAAAAAAACTATAATTCCCAAGGTATCTCAAGTGTCATCACGGATGGTGGTGACCAATAACTGACACATCATATACACATTGAACTCTGAAAAGTCCAATATCTAGTATACCATAGATTCTAAACCAGGTCTAGGTAGTTTCATAACACTTTTGGCTAAGCATGGGTATGATACCATTTTGCAATGAACCTACCGGGGTCAACCTGACATGTCACTTGATATGGCTCAACACAAGACTCGAAGTGTATTCCTGATCACCATGGGTTAGAAACAATAACATGGTATCAAGATATAAAACCATGGTAATTATTTTACATATAAATATAAAACAACATGTCATATATATACCAAAAATAAGTCAAACATTTATAGTACACTGATCGCATAGCGATTCACTATTCAATTTCACCCTTACACCGCAATTTTAAACTATTTTTTTAATGAATATTCAAAATATAATAATAAATGGAAATTAATGTTTTATTTAATGAATTAATGTTTATCACTGTTAAAAAGGTAAATAATACTTGTTTTTGTATTTTCATTGAAGGTGGAGGTGATTTGGAGGCCCGAAGATCATCCAGAAGAAAAATGGGCCAAACTGTATCGCATCCCACAAACATTTGTGCACTGTTTTAAACATTATGAGAATTAAATTCATCCAAATGGGATGAAACTTTGTGGTAATATCCAAAAAATCATGGTATAAAACTCTTATTTAAGAAAAAAAAAATCCTAATTACGTTATTTCATGGCCCATATGAACCATTCTGTCTAGGGGATAGAATCTGCCCAAATTCAAAAGTTTGTTTCGGTCTTTTGACCATATCTCCCAATCCAGTTGTCTAATGGAAGAAAAATTTGACAAGGAGACATTCAAGAGGCCTTAAAATAACTCTTCTATTTTGGTAAAGTTGTGATATGTATTTCTACTATTAAATAACTGATACAAAAGTGGTATCTCAAAAATAGGGTGCCCAAGACCATGTCCCATTATGGCTATAAAAAGGCACCATGGGAACCTCATTTGTAAGTTAGAACCAGAAGTGAAGCTCTACCATTTTGGAGTCTTTTAGGAGTATCCCACTCATCCTTGATTTTCTGAAGGCCCCTATCCTCATAGGGAGATCAATAATGAAGAAGGAGTTCCATCTGAGCTTCCTCCTCATCCTGACGTCGAGCTAAATAGTGGGTGATCATTGCGAGAGAGCTACACACTTGAAGAGGGAGTTTTGGCATGTGATATTCAAATGGTTTTGTGTAATTTTTGTTTTAATTATTTCAATTATGTTTAATATTTATATTCTTCTTCTCTGAATGTATTGATTTGGTTTAATTAAGTGAAACAATTCTCATTTCAATACCGATTTGGTTGAGATTCAAGTGGGAATCTTGGGTTTTTCCGATTGGACAACACAAGCATCCTATTTCTATCAAACATACATGATATTTTAGTATTATTTGGTAGAACTCAATCTATTATTATGGTCCAAACATTTACAACACGATTTTTGTGTTAATGGGCGGTTCTTTGTGCATCATTTTAAGAGGAGAGAGGGGAACCAAGATCTTGGTTTACCCTCTACTAAAGGATTACACTAAAACATAATAATAAATTAAGAATAAGGAACTATTAAAGTTCTATAGTAACTTTGAAAATATCACTTATTTATCTCATATTTTTCAAAATCCACTTTGTCTTTCACCTTTACAACTCTTTACGTTAAGTTACTTTCTTAAAATAGGTTACAAAATCACCCCCCCTATTTTGCTCTTCTTATTATAAATACACACTCCATACCTATCAACGCTTCTTGAGAGATTACCTAGGGTATTCTTTATACTATAAATGAACCTTAAAAACATAATAAATTTGACGTGTCATGACAATGCGGTCAAATTTTTACACCATTGTCGGGGAGCGCTTTGGTTTTTAGTGCGTGTTTTTTATAGGATTTTTGTAAATTTTGTTCATATTTATTTGTTTTATCTTATATATTTACCTATATTTTTGTGTTCTGATTTATTTCTTGTGTAGGTTTTGGGAGTTATGTGTTCTAATCTAGGATATGTACCACTTTTCTAACCCGAACTGGAGAGGATCTTACGTCAGTGACCCTGAGATGCACAAGAGAACACTTTGAATGGGGACACACAAGACAACAAAAATCTTCTTGATCCTTCATCATCTTATTCTAGAACCAACATCAAAACTAAAATAAACTTGCATAAAATGGATGAAAATAACTGAACATTAAAATAATTAACCTCACATGATGTTGATATCCAACCCACATACATTCAAATGCAAGGCGAGGCACCCAATTTTGAAATAAAATCCGGTCTAATTCATTTATTACAAAGATTTCGTGGTCTCACTGGAGAAGATCCACATAAGCATTTAAAATAATTTCATACTATTTTTTCAACATTAAAACCTGCTAATATGGGTGATAAAAAAGTAAATCTTAGAGCATTACCCTTTTCTTTTAAAGATACAACAAAATATTGGTTATATTATGTTAATTACCTAATAAGAGGCCAGGCGAACATGAAATTCCTTTTTCTTGAAAATTTTTTCCCAGCCTCTCGAACTGCAACTATATGGAATAAAATTTGTGGGATAAGAAATTCTCAAGGGGAAACACTTCATGAATATTAGGAAAAATTTAAAATATTATTCTCAAGTTGTCCACACCACCAAATAAGTGAACAACTTTTAATACAATTTTTTTATGAAGGTTTATTCCCTATTGATAGAAACATGATTAATGCTACGGCAGGTGGTGCACTGGTAGACTAGACCCCAATTGCTACAAGGACCTTAATTGAGAACTTGGAACAAAACACTCAACAATTTGGTTCAATATCCAATGTACCAATTTGAGGTGTCTATGAGGTGAAAAGTACTTAATTAGAGAAGAAGGTGGAAACAAAGTTTGAGGAGGTAAGTACCCTTGTATGACAACTTGCTCTCGTCTAAGGTAAATCTCAATCTTCTCCTCCCATCCATTGTGAAATCTGCTCTTCTGACACCCATTATTCTGACTAATTCCCCCAATTGAGATAAAATTCTGAGTGTTGTGAGGAAATCTTCCCAGGATACCCCTATAACCAACCCTTTAAGAAAGAACCATACTATTCATCCAACTCCAGGTGGAAAGAAAACTGAGGTTATAGGAAAGGGGGTATTCAAACCGCCCTCATCAACCATGGAACCTACAAGGTTAGAGTAGCCATCCAACACCATCACCCAGAAATCCAAAACCACCCCAAAGTCCTTTCCAACTACCCCTCCCAAAACCATGACTAGCATAGAAGATATGATGAAATAAATGGATTCCAAAAATCTCGGATTCCAACAAATCACCCAAGCTACCATACAAGACCTCAAAACCCAATTAGGCCAACTAGCTAACTCGGTGGGGGAAATTCAAAGTCATGGGTCGGGTAAACTACCCTCTCAACTAGTAGTTAACCCTATTGATAAATGAAATTTGAGTATCATCACCCTTAGGAGTGGAAAAAAACTTAAAAACCAAATGAATCTTCCATTAGAGTCGTCCCGTCTTGAGGAAACCACCATCCCAACCACTGCTAAAAATGGTGAAAGAGAAGAAAATCCTTGTCTCGAGAGAAGTCCTTTCAAAGGAAAGAGTGTGTATGTTGATGAGTATCCTATCCCAACCAATCCTCTTCCATTTACCCAAAGGTCCACCCAACCATGAAAACCAAAGGAAACTGATCTTGATAAGGAAATATTAGAAACTTTCAAAAAAGTGTAGGTTAACATTCCTTTGATTGATGTCGTGAATCAAATTCCAAGGTATTCAATGTTTTTAAAGGATATGTGTACACATAGAAGGATAATTCATAGTGATGAGATGGTAATCTTGGAGAGAAATGTCTCAGCATTGATAGAACCATCACTGCCTACAAAATGCAATGATCTCAGAACTTTCTCGATTCCATGCACCATAGGGGAGTACTCATTTTCTAATGCTATTCTTGATTTAGGTGATTCTATAAATGTGATTACTCACTCAATTTACTCTTCACTGTAGGTTGGATAATTGAATCCAATTTGGATAGTCGTCTAGCTAGAAAATTAGAGTACAAAACACCCTTCTGTTGTGTTACAGGATGTTCTTGTGAGGGTTCAAAATTTAATTTTTCCAGCTAATTTTTAAGTTCTTAAAATGAATGATGATAGGATGAATAGACACGCCCCAATTATATTGGGGAGAATTTTCATGAAAACTTCCAAAACCATAATTAATGTCCATAAAGGTACATTATATATGGAATTTGGTGGTGAAATAGTCCATTTCAACATCCTTGATGCCATGAAGCACCCCTTAGAAGAACATTCCTCTCTCTCTCTGTAAATTCAATTGATGTACTCCCTTCCATTGAAAAAACTTCATTAAATTCCCCCAATTCCCTTTTAGAGTTTTCATCCTTGATTTAAATTCTTAGTAATGAATCATGCATTGATTATTGTAGTGTTCTAGAAAAATGTCATGCATATTTATTAATTGATGATTTCTTGAACACTGAGGACCCAATGACCATTGATGATACCACTAAGCTTGTAAAATATGATTCCTTATCTATGGATGATACCATTGAGTAGTTATATGAGATCAATAACCTTTCACTTTCACACACGCTCCCATAAATCCAAAATCCACCTGTATAGAAACGGAAACAACTACCTCAAGATTTAAAATATTCATATCTTGAGAATGGAAATAAGTTGCCCGTCATCATTTCTAGTTAACTCTCTCCTGATTATGAATTGTGACTGCTTGAAATTTTGTGGGAGTATAAAAAATATTTGGGATGGACACTTGCTGACATTCCTAGTATTAGCCCATCAATTTGTACACGTCATATTTTATTAAATGATGAGACTAAACTAGTGAGGCAGGCACAACGTCAACTGAACCCAAACCTCCTAGAAGTTGTGAAAAAGTATGTGACGAAATTATTGGCTTATATAATCATTTACCCCTTATCTCACAACTAATGATTCAGTTCTATTCAAGTAGTTCCTAAAACATTGTCCTTACAGTAATAAAAAATTAAAACTATGAATTGGTTCCAACTCATGTGTAGAAAAGTTAGCGGGTCTATATAGACTATCGTCGACTAAACCAACACACTAGGAAGGACCATTTCCATTTTCCATTCATTAAACAAATTCTAGAGAGGCTAGCAGGTAAGTCCCACTACTGTTTCCTTGATGGGTATTCTGGATACTTTCAGATCTATATTTCTCCTGAGGATCAAGAAAAGACAACCTTCACATGCCCCTTTAGCATATTTTCATACAAGAGGATGCCATTTGGTCTATGCAATGCTCTGAGTACTTTCTAGTGATGCATGGTTAGTATTTTTTCGAATTACATGGATAATTTCATGGAAGTTGTCATAGATGATTTCACTATTTATGGATCCTCTTTTGATGAATTTTTAAGTAGTCTTGGTTCATTCATACGTCGCTGTATTGAAAATAATATTGTATTAAATTATGAGAAATTCCATTTCATGGTGCGATGAGGTATAGTTTTCGGTCATGTCATTTCTGGGGATGATATCAAAGTATATAATTCAAAAGTGGATGTCATTTCTTCCCTTCCATTCCCTAAAAATATATAGGACGTGCAGTCTTTCCTAGGTCATACTGGATTTTACCGTCGTTTCATCATGACTTTAGTAATAATGCACCACCCCTCTCTAGGTTACTCCAAAAAGAAAAAGAATTTGTTTTTGATAAATAATGTGAGGAAGCTTTTAATAATTTAAAATGAAGTCTCACATCACCCCTGGTAATCCAACCACCTCGGTGGGATTTACCATTTGAGCTCATGTGTAACACCTCTAACTATGCAGTTAGGGAAGTATTGTCACAAAGGGTCAATCGAGCTCCATATGTCATTGCCTATGCCTCACGTACATTGGACCCTGGCCAAGTAAAATACACCACAACTAAAAAATTATTCCTTACCATTGTGTTTTCTTTGGATAAATTCATGTCATATCTTTTAGGGTCCAAATTCATTGTGTTCTCAGACCATGTAGCCCTTCAGTATCTCCTTAAGAAACTGGATGCCAAACCACGTCTCATTCACTGGATAATCCTCCTTTAAGAATTAAATCTACAAATTAGAGATAAAAAGGAGCAGAGAATGTGGTGGCTGACCATATCAGTAGGATTCCCCCATCCTGAGACATTGACTCATCCCCCTGTATTTTTACAAAAAATATATTTCCTGGTGATCAATTGTACCGAGTGCAAGATGCTATTCCTTAGTATGCGAAAAATGTAAATTATTTGGTAGAATCTTGCATTCCTACTGATTCAATAAAAACCAAGCCAGTCATCTAAAACATGAGTCTCATTGGTACATTTGGGATGATCTCTACCTATGGCACATATTTAGTGATTAGGTCCTTTGGAATTGTGTCCCCGATAGAAAGTTTTAGTCTGTTATTAGATTCTGTCACACTCTTTCTTGTGGGGGTCACTTTGGTCCCCAACAGATTGCTCAGAAAATCCTTGATTCTGGTCTCTTTCAGCCAAATTGTTTTTGGGATTCCCATGATTTTTGTAAATCTTTCCCTCGTTGTCAACAAATGGGTAATGTATCTAAAAGAAATGAAATTCTACAACAACCATTTCTCTTTCATGAATTTTTTTTTATGTTTGGGGTATTGACTTTAGGGGACCATTTCTCAATTCCTTTGGCAAATTGTACATTCTTCTAGCAGTTGATTACATGTCAAAATGGGTAGAGGCACGAGCTACAAGGACTGATGATTCTATGTTAGTTGTAGAATTTTTGAGAACCCAAATATTCTGTAGGTTTGGCTTATCTAGGTTCATCATGAGTGACCAGGGTTCTCATTTCTGCAACCGAACATTATAGTCACTTTTGCGTCGGTATGGGTTCTGTCATCAAGTGTCTATTGCTTATCACCCACAAACCAATGGTCAAGCCAAGGTGTTAAATAGAGAGGTAAAATAGATTCTTGAAAAAATGGTTCAACCCAATAGAAAATATTGGAGTCTTCGACTTGATGATTAATTATGGTCATACCATACTACTTTCAAAACTCCCATTGGTATGTCACCATATCGGCTAGTGTTTGGAAAGAGTTGTCAATTTCCTATTGAGATTGAACACTGGGCCTACTAGGCCATCAAATAATGCAATTATAATCTTTTTGGTGTAGGTTATCAAAGGAAGTTGCAGATTTAGGAGTTGGAGGAAATGATAAGAGATGCATATGAGAAATCCAGGATTTACAAAGAGAGAACCAAGGCTTCCCATGACCATCCTATCCTTCATCACCAGTTCTACATTGGGCAGAAGGTCCTCCTCTACAATGGAAGGCTGAAGTTGCATCCAGGTAAGCTTCGTTCCCATTGGTTTGGACCATACACTGTTACCAACATCTCTCCATTTGATGTTGAACAGATTCAAAATAAAGAAACCAAGAAAACCTTCATTGTCAATGGGCAGCAGCTAAAGAAATTCCATGAATCCATTTAGGAGTCCCCGATGGAGGAAATCCATGTTCAAGAAGTAATATATGAATGACACTCACCAGGTATTATCCTTCCTTCCAACATTATCTTCTATTACAGTGAGTATACTGCACACTTTAGGTGTGGGGGGATGGGTACATTCCTGGATTAGTCAGGAATTTTCATCGCCTTTTTTCTTTATTCTATTTTTCACCTTATTTATGGTATTTTCACTTTTCCCCATCTTGTTGAGTTCATTATGATTTTTATTGTCATTCTTATTTCTTCTCTTTTTCTTCTTCTTTATGGTATTATCACTTTTTCCCATTTTATGGGTTCATTAGGATTTTCATTGTCTTTATTCTTTATTCTTTTTTTTCACCTTATTTATGGTATTTTTACTTCCCCCCTTATGGTCACCATATCATGGAAATTACTAAAAATTAATGTTGAAATTTTTGATTCCATGTTGATTTAACATTTTATAAAAAAATCTGTCTCTATTTTGGATTGAATATTTGTATGAATTTAACAACAAGGAGTGATTTTTAGTGAATTGGTTTTCTACCAGTGATATAAATGGTTGTATCACTGTAAAACCTTTAAGATGATTGATGCCCCTTGTGTGAGTAGTTTTTGGGAAAACTATGTCACTAATATCTCCAACCATGTTTTCACCAAACCACAAAGTGTGAATATTTATTACTTAATATAAGGTAAATATATGTTAGGTTAATATTTTTAAGCTTTAAATGATATTTTCATATGTTCGTTCCTTATCTAATCAGTTTCATTATTGTACCAGATTGACCTATGTGTGTGTACCTAATGTCCTACTGTTGTACACCCTAAAAAAATTAGGTTGTGTCTTGGGAAGGTCAAAAACCACTCCTCCTCAACCTTTGATCTTGTTATAACTATTTCAATTAGTGTCACGAGGAGATGAAACAGTGGTTGAGAGATGAGTGTGAGATTTGTTCCAAATGAAATTTTTAAAAAAGAAAAATAATAAATTAGTGGAGTGATGAAATGTGAAAAATATGTGGATATCTAGGTTGGGATCTTATGGTTTGAATTATAGGACTGATTAAGTGAGTGGGTCTTGAAATGTTATTGCAAAGGATGCAGGGCAGGTGAAAAAAATTCATTTAAAGCTGAATAATTTTAAAATAAACTATATTTATTGGACAGAAAGTGGAAAGAATATCATGGAATAGTTTTCACACACAAAAATAAAGATTTAGTGGAATGGTTGACTTTTTAATTCCTTGCTCAATTTGGTTTCATGAATCTCTTTGAATTTCATTGTGATATGATTTATGAGACATCTTTTTTCCATTTAACTAGGAAGAACTCCTTGGTGTGGTTCATGCACTGATCACATTATTTTAATGAATTAATAGTTCCTCAAATGTTAAATCTTCATGATTTTGGTAATATATACATGAATCATTTTTGGGATATGTGACTTTTCCCAGGAGTTCAAATGTTTAGGTGTGGGGGTGTGATCGCATATCGATTCACTATTCAATTCCACCCTTACACTGCTGTTTTAAACTGATTTTGTATTGAATATTAAAAATATAATAATAAATTTAACTTAATGTTTTATTAAATGAATTAATGTTTATTATTGTTAAGAAGGGAAATTGTACTTGTTTTGATATTTTCATTGAAGGTGGAGGTGATTTGGAGGCCCGAAGATTATCCAAGAGAAAAATGGGCCAAATTGTATGGAATCCCATGGATATCCATCCACGTTTTTGAACATTACGAGACATAGGTGATTCCAAATGGGATTAAACTTGGTTGTACTCTCCAAAACATCATGTTCTACAACTTGTATTGAAGAATCAAGAGCCTAATTCTGCCATTTGATGGCCCATTCAGACCATTCTGTCCAAGGGACATAATCTGACAGAATTCAAAGGTTTGTTTCAGTATTTTGACCATATCCACCAATATATTTTTCTAATGGACCCCAAATTAGACAAGGAGACATTAAAGATTCCGACCAAAAACTCTTCTATTTTGGTAAAGTCGTGATATGAATTTTTACTATTACAAAACCGAGACCCAAGTGGTATCTCAAAAATAGGGTGCCCAAAACCATGTACCATTTTGGATATAAAAAGTTACCATGGGCACCTCATTTGTAAGTTCGAACCAGAAGTGAATCTCTACCATTTTGGAGTCCTGTAGAAGTATCCTTCTCATCCTTGAAGTTTTGGATGCCCCTATCCTCATAGGGGGATCAATAATGAAGAAGGAGTTCCACCCAAGCTTCCTCCTCCTCCCAATGTCGAGTTAAACGGTGGGTGGTCATTGCGAGGGAGATACACACTTGAAGAGGAAGTTACAACACCTTATATTGTACTGGTTTTGTGTAATTTGTGTGTGAATTATTTAACTTATGTTTAATATTTATATGCTTCTTCTTTGAATATATTTATTTGGTTTAATTAAGTGAAACATTTCTCATTTCAATACTCGTTTGGTTGAAATTCAAGTGGGAATCTTGGGTTGTTCCGATTGGAAAACACAAGAATCCTCTTTCTCTCACACATACATGAGATTTTGGAATGCTTTGGTAGACCTCAATCTATGATTGTGGCCCAAAATTTAACAATACGATTTCTGTTTCTAGGGGTGGTTCTTTGTCCATCATTTTAAGAGGAAAGAGGGGAACCAAGATCTTGGTTAACCCTCAACCAAAGGATTACACTAAAACTAAATAATCAATTAAGAATGATGAACTGTTCAAGTGATGTAGTAACTTAGTAAAGTTCACTTATTTATCTCATATTTTTCAAAATCTACCTTGCCTTTTAAGTTTACAACTCTTTACGTTAAGTTACTTTCTTAAAATTGTTTACAAAATCACCCCTCTTTTGTTATTCTTATTAAAAATACACACTCAAAACCTATCAATTCTCCTTTAGAGATGACCAAGGGTCTGCCCTAGACTATAAATCAACCTTAAAAACATAATAAATTTGATGCGTCATGACAACGTGGTCATATACCATATAAATAATGTAAACATACTTGTATCATTCAAGCACAATCCAAAATGGGTTGAACCTGAAAGAAAAATGAAATAATCTTAAGATCAAGTCTCTATGTGACAATACATCACCACCATCCCAAATAACCATGAAGGTGATAACTACTAAGATAATTCAACATACAACATGATTCCTTTCTCCTTACTTGTAACATAAAAAAATAAGACAACAAATTCCCAATGGAAAAAAGTAGGGTGTGAGAACTAAATATTAGTAGTATAGTACCACATAATCTATAGAATTTATGTCACCATGAAACTATGAGTTCTACCTTAAAAAAAACTATTTAAAATAAAAATAAAAATTAACACCATTTTGTAAAAAAAACCTTTGGTTTCTTCCCAAAATATTCCATATTCAAAGCCATACAAATATGAAAATAAATAAGAATGATAAAAAGAAGGTGGTAATAAAAATAATTGTGTACCAAAGTCAACAAGATGAGCATATAAAGCATAGAACACCAAGGTAACCAATGTAATGAAATCCAATATGAATGACCACAAGACAAAAGATATAGGAAAACCATTTGAGTATATAAAACATAAAACATAATCTAATCAGTCATGCATGAAACATATATGTGCTCTGGGCTATGGGAAAAAATAACTAGAGAAACTAGGACACTAAATAGACAAGTGAATCATATGATATCAAGTCCTATCACAATCTATCAATATGATGCTGCCTAATTTTTTTTCACAAACACATGAGTGCCTATAGAAGATCCCATTTGGTGTTACACACACTTTATTTTATAGAGTCCAAGAACAAGGTTCGTAAATGTTCCCATGTTACATGTTTTCAATAAAAAACATTTCATGCTCACAATTAAAAAAATTTAACAATACAAGTATCATCACTCCCATGCTTTGAAAATATACTTCAAAATAAAGGTAATTTATCAACATAATTTTCACTCGGGAAACATTACCACTCCCAATATTTGAAAATATATCTTAGAATAATTTTTTTATCAATATATTTTTTCACAAGTAAATAATCATCACTCCCATGATTTGAAAATACATTTTAGAAGAAAAACCCATATTTAGGGTTTTCATCCAACACAAAAAGTACATAAAATATTTTTAAAGAAAAACCCATTTATTCTATTTACCAACCACCTGAGATTGAATTTTAGAAACCACCCTTAATAAAATAAAAAACCAATAGAAGAATAACACCAATTATTTCATGGCTTAACACCAATGTATAGAGACACCTACCTTAGAAAAGGTCAATAGTTTCTTAATACTAAACCCAATAACCATTGATGGTAATAATCCTACTAAAATGAGAGATTTTCCAAGAACCATATCCAAGGAAGAACAACAACTAACACCCTACTACTAATATTTTTGTGAGGAATAACAAAAAAGCGAGAAAAAAAAAATTCTCAAGTGAATACTATAAAATTGATAGAATCCAATGTCCAAATATTTTAAATAAATAAAAACATCATGCATTATGGTTCTCTTCTCTTAGGACCAAAATTTAATTACACCAATTATTTTTCTATTTAATTAATTTATATCAAATGATTATTTAAAACTCTCATAATGGATTTAAAAAAATTAAAAGATCTAAAATAACTGATTCCCTATGTTTTCTTGCTTTTAAAAAGGTTTTTAGGCATTACATGGTCAATATAGAGAAGACGAAATGAAAAACTATTTTGTATTTACTATTATCCAAAAAAGAGAATTGTGTAAGGGTAACATGGTTTTACCCTTACACAGTTCACAATTGTCATGCGAGGGTACTGAGTTACCCTTATGTATTCATTGGAGGGAGAAAATTACCCTTACATAGCTCTGGATTACCCTTACAGAACTTTGGATTACCCTTACACAAGTCTGGGTTACCCTTATACAGCTCTGGACTACCCTTATGCAAGTCTGGATTACCCATATGCACATCTTAAAATAGGGGATCTATCCTTGCATGAGGCTGGGAATACCCTTACACAATGAATGTAACCAAAGTGATACCATTACATGGGGAACAATATACCCTTATATTTATTCTAGAAATAAAAGATAACCCTTACAAAATTTCTTTTCTACCTTTATGTAGTGTATAGAAAATAGTGGTTACCCTTATGAAACTCAAGGAAACCACTACTTACCATTACACAGTTAAATAAATACCCCACTCATATTTAAAAAACTCAATTAAATAGGGTCTTACCCTTACAAAACACTTTAAAACCCCCTTTTACCTATATGTAGAACTATAAATCCCTCATGTGTATAGGTAGAATACTTTACATTTATATAGACCCTAGGTCATATGTAAGGGTAAAAATTAAACATAAAAATTATTAAATTTTCATTTAAATGATATAAAAACAAAATCCAAAAGGTGTGTTTAATTGTTACAAAAATTATTTTATTATAAAAATGAAGCTGTAACATTCATACCAATTTCATCAATCAATTTACTTCATTCATCTTTTTTGGATTTCTGAAATGAACCCTTCAATACACCATGACATTGGAATTTATTTGATAGTTACATTTCAATTGAAGTGACAAGATATCAATATCAATATATATAGATGATAAAAATCCTTTTTCAACCTATTCATTAATAATATATTATTTGTGATACAACCAACATACCCAAATTCACTATGAAAATATTTCATCATGGTTTATCACAATACAACTAAGTACGTGACTCATGATATGAGTTAATAATAATATTAAAATCTAGGGATCATTACATATATTCTCATACTAGAATCTCCAATGACATATAACATGTGGAATTCCTACTGGTGGGTCTATCTTCATAATCTCTCGTCTTAGGGATCACCATGTACAAACATCATGAGATAAAATTTCACCTGATTATGGGCAATCATACTTGAAAGTCTACATCATTAATTTAATATTAACTGTATTCATATGACCACAAGATTAATGTTTAAGAATACAATCATAGAACTTTTAAAATCTAATCATAGTAGGGAACTACTATATCCATTAAATGTGAAAAATACTCTAGGACATTATCAAATTATAGTTATGTAGACAAACAATCAATATGATATATATTATTTACTAATATTTATTTTAATTAATATACTATAAATATAAAGTAAAAAATTATTTGGTTCTATTTCACTAACTTCAATAAATAAAACCATCATAACACATTTAAGTTTTCTTCTATTAAATAAAATTTCATTTAAATTGAAATATTTTTCATCCAAAATGTACATTTATAATAAAATCATATTTTTTACCAAAAAAACATTAAAATTTTTTATGTGGGGGAAAATGGTAATTGAATGAGATATAAAAAAGTACCAATCATTTTTGAATTGATTTTATTTTGGGAAGGGTGATCTGAAGGTTGTTGAGTAAGGGATATTTAATTGGTTGATGTTTGAAAAGTACCACACCCTAGATTTTGATGGGTTCTAAGAGATACAAGACACTTTTTACTTTATATGGAACCTGAGGGATGAAACTAAATATAATAACCTTTCCAAACAAGTTTCACTTGAATAAAAAAATGATAGTGTGGCGGTTTCTTATATATAAGTGGAGCATTATGGCCCTCTAGGTTTAAATATACAATGAGATGAGAAATGTGACATCCTATACTTCTCTATTAGAATTTTTCTATCAGATTATTTTATTAGTTATTAGTTATTTTATTTATAGATTTGAATTTCACTTAAATTTGTTATATATAAATGATAAATATCCCACTTACAATTTTTAAAACATAAATGGTTGAATATTTAAAACCAAACGATTATATTTTGGAATTATAATATCAAAGGACCAATTAGAGAGTTTAATTAATGAGATTATTGTGTCAAATAATAAAAAATAAAATGCAAACTATGAATTAACCAAAGAACGGGTAATGTATCTATGAAATAATGATGGGTTTTGTTTCTTTTAAATATTGCATTTTATGTTTTTTATTTTAGTTATAAGTCATTATATGAGGAGATTCTTTACACAAAAGTAAATATTCAAAGTAATTATTTATTATTATTAGTTATTATCATATGTGATTTCATAATTGAGTAAGGTTTTTTTGTATTAAAATGAAATATGGAAGTTTACACGAGACCCAATAAAATGTGGGGATATGACAAATATTTTGGAAAAAGAAGATGTTAACATGAGTAAATATTAAGTATGATAGTCAAAGGTTTATGAATATGTATTTGAGAAACTTTTAAGATGAATAATTCCATTGAGAGTTGAAAATAGGATATAACAATGTAATACATCTCAAGTGACATTTTAGTTCACTTCAAGAGCATGTTTTACATTTTAAGTGTCCCTAAATTGACTGGATTGATCATGGATATGTTTCCTGAAGTTAAGTGACAATAAAAATTTTCTCTGTTAACTGTAAATAATTGAAAATTAAAAATGAAAGTTGAAAGATTATATTTAAATTTAATTAAGTGATCATGAGTAGTATTTCCAAAATAAAAATCAATCATTTATTTCAAATAAAGTTATTATGAAATTAATTTAATTCAATCTATAAATACACTTCTCCAAATTGAGATATCACTTTGTAAATTAATTTTTTTATGGTTTCATGTTATCTATTTCAATAGTGTTTCATATTATAAATATATTTATTATTTATATTAATATGTAATTCAAAAGTGAAGTCCTGAAGATTACATGTGGATCATTATTAAGTGATTTGATGAATTAAATGGATATAAATATTTGTTATATGATTTAAAGAAATGAGAATCCTTTTAGTGGGAATATTGAATATTCTATGTGGAGATATTTTAAATACACATCTACTTATTATGGATGGAAATAATAAATTCCGGTTCAAAGGAATTTTTTGATGAATTTTTTAGAGAGAATTCAAAATTACATAGATTAGGTAACTCTATAGGAAATAAATTAAAAAGATATTGTTTTATAAAAAAAACATTAAAAAATATAGAAATATATTTTATTAGGGTTCACAAACAATGAATCTAAATGTAATTTTAATGGAGGTTGTTACAAACTATCTCTAAATTAATTTTTTAGTAGTGGTTTTTTAAATGGTTGGTTCTAATGCACCTTTCAATTAAACTAAAATATATTAATCCTGTGGTATTTACAAGGAGGAATAGTGTTATGGAATAAACCATTGAACTCAATGAACTAGAAAACAAAAGACAACTATTCTTAAGATGGCACACTATATAATTAATCTCCTAACAACTTAGATAAGAATTTCCAAAATACAACAGCTGAAAGAAATTAAGAAAAAAGATAAACACAAGTATTTTCATGATTCAGAAACAATTACTAAACCAAGATAAGAAAAATAAAAACTTTTTTTACTAAGGATGGAATGATTATTTCAATTATCTATCTGTCATAAATGAAAAGTGATTACACCTTACTAATATATTAGAGTCTATATGGTTCATGTGATCACCACTACCTTCCAATATTTGAGGATATTGATTCCACATCAATCATTTTTTCCTAGGTATACCTCCATTTGATAAAATAATCCTACCATCTCAAATTGATCATATAATACATAATTATTTCTTCCAAAAACTATAGGAAAGTAATTTTATGTGTAATAAGACATGTATTGATGTTTGAACCTTTATATATATATATATAAAATTTTATATGGATTTGGTGTGGTTTTATGGGTACTATAGGCCCTTGGAAATAATATATTAAAAATATTAAATATTATAAACCACATACACACATTTCTATGGAAATAATGGATCTATAATTGAAAATAGTTTTTTATGGGGAAACATAGACCGACGTAATTTTCAAAATTTGTGATTTACCTAGGGTATGATATAATTTTCAATCACATTATGATTATATTTAGAGTGTTATTACTTATTGATAGAGTAAATAAATTAAATAAATTAAATGGTTAATTTATTTAGTTTATTATTATTTTAACTATGTATGTTCTTATGTGTAATACCTATTATTGAGTATATCTAGGGTGTGATATATAACCTAAGGGTGTTTTTAATCTAGGGGAGATAACTCATTGGGAGATTATTTTATAGGTGATCAAGGAGATCATGGAATGAAGAATTTTCTTTAAGGTACAAACCATTAGCATCAGTTTGGAACCAATATTATCCAATTATGGATCTAATGATGATAAAGGGGTTTGTTATTTGTGAATTCATTCCATTTTATTTGAGACTTTGAGAATGGATCATTTACATGCTTTGGATTATGCTTCTACATAGTGGCTAGCATGGCCCCATTAATTTATTTTATAGTTTTCCGATGGCCTAATTTATATCCATCATTCCTCTATCACAATTCGAGGGTTTGGACCAAATCCTTTCATTTTTAATCCACTATGTATCCTCATCACTTCTACAAATCAACATCTTCAATAAAATCACACAAACCAACATGAATCTAGGGTTTGAACGCATCACAAGCTGTATAGATAGTAATATCATTGGCCATCCACAAGATGACAATGAATATGTAGAGAAACGAGGGAGAAATCTAAATAAAATATGTGATATCATTGATATCCATAATAAAATCAACCATCGATTATAATCATGGAAACCTATGAAATAAGAAGATGATATCAAGTGAAAATAATATAAATAGGTCTAATGGAAAACCAGAAAATAAATCTACAAGTTGAAGCTATCCATAGGGTAGAAGTAGAATCTAATGAAGATAAATGATCTAGGTTCAAAACCTCAAATAATAAAGAAATAATCCACCAATTACAAATCCATACATTTACATTATATCACAAAATTGAGAAGAGTGTTTCCACATTGATACCAAAGACATGTTCCATAATGGAGTTCATCAATCTATAATATCCTTAGTCTCCTAGTGAATACTCTCCCAATTGGTGCTCACCTCTCTCTTGAAAATATCCCTGGGTTATATGGATCACCCTGTAGATCCAACATAACAAGGATTAAATAGTGGTAAGGCCCTAGGTAAGAAATTAATAAACTAAATAATTTAAACATTTAATATATTTAATTCATCCTATAGTGATATCACATCAAATTATAACCCAATGTGAATAAAAATTACAATGAACCTAGGGTAAACCCCCCATTTTGAAACCAAAATTAGCTATGTTTTCTCTATATGAGACTCTATTCAAGAGGGAATACATTATTTATATAAATATACATACACATGGTTTAATATATTTTTTATTTTTAATATATCATTTTCAGGGTCCTATGACACACATAACATAATGAAAACTCCCTAATAAAACCAATATATATATATATTTATATATAGAAATATACAATGGGGTCCAAACATAAAAAATGGAGTTTTTACATTCTCCCCACCTTTATGAATTTTAACCACAAAAAACAAAAAACTATTTGAAAAGGTGAGGTTACTCATCATGAATCATTCTATCACACTACCATGAGCTCTCCAGGAGGATCCTATAATGCAAAAGAACTTGCAGTAGTAGAATAGTTTACCCATGAAGGATCCCCTCCTATTAATCCTTGAGCACCACTATGTACTTTGAAAATGTTGCTATATCCTTTAAGTCTATAAATCCCCTATCAATAACATCATGGTTAGCCATAAAATATGGAGGGATATTATCAGGATTCACATGATATGATTCATAGTATGATATTTATATTCTATTATTTAGCGCCAATACTGATTGACATAGTCATGATCCATTCTTTCACTTCCTTATCCATTTTTCGAGAGTTTGAGATTCAAATCGAGCCATTATCCTATAATTTGTAGATGATGCTTCTAATGGGGAGTGATTATACTATTTCAAACATATTCTAACATTGTGAGTTGAAAATTAGTGGAGAGACAATCATGTGGGACCTCTTGGTAGTCATAATGATTCATTATGGCATCCTTCAGGGATAGACTGACTATCCACACTACATGGTCAGATAGACTTTCATCAAAGGGGAGTTAGTTTCTTATGGGTGTATAAGATGAGATTATACTTTATTAGTGATAAGGACTTACTAGTAGAATGAGTGGGGATCATGAGTAGGATTCTACTACCTTTCTCCCATCATTTGTTAATATTTGACCATGGTGTTGTAGGATCATCAAACTCCTAGATTCTAGTTATAGGGGAGGAATACAAGGACATCATACTTGAAGATGTTTATAGACTACCTCCATGTTAAGAGATAGTATTCTATATAGACGTGGTCCTCAGAATAGATTGATATATTTTTTAGAGTATCAGATGGATCCTACTGAGCTTTGGGAGCTTAGGATGTAGTTTGAGGTCCTTCAGGAGAAGTGTTATATCAAGATCATTGTGCCCCCTTACATAGCTCTAGGGATGTTCTATAAAAATATAAATGAGATATTGAGTCTATTTATTGATTATTTTAACCATAATCAAGTTAAAATGAAGAGAAAGTACCAATTTATAAGGATAGATGACCTATTTGACCATATTAAAGGTACGATATAGTTCTCGATGATTGACCTCAAGTCATACTATCACCAGTTATTGGTTCATGAGGAGTACATTCTGAATATGGGGTTCTTGATATCGCTAAAGGAAATATAAGTTCCTAGTTATTCCCTTTGGTGTGATGAATTCCCCATATTTTCTTTATGGGACTAATGAATTATATCTTTCAACATTTCTTGGATCATTTCATGGCCGTCTCTATCAATGAAATCCTCATTTAATATGTGTTAGAGGAGTAGAAAATAAAGAACTTGAGGATGGTACTTTACTTACTATGAGAGAACCAATTATATGATAATCTCCCAATGTTTCAATTATGGATTATAGATGTCGCTTTCTAGGGAATTTGATCATTGATCTTGGTGTAGCTATGGTTTAGATAGAGATAGAGGTAGTACTAGATTAGGTCCCTCCCAAGGGTGTGTCTAAGGTGAAAATGTTTCTTGGTTTGGATCAAAATTAGCATAGGTTTGTGGTTTAATTTTCATGGATCCCATCCCCTTTGATAGACTTGAAATAAAAATGGAATTTATTTTCATAGATTAAGTAGTGTTATAAATTTTATGAGGATTGGAGGAAAAGGTTGTCTAGTGATCATGTTTTGAGACTTCTAGAGGAGGAAGTTAAGTAAATGGTTTTACATAAAGGATCTAGAGACGAGGTATGGTGTATGTTAATGTAGAGGTAGGATATTACTTCTTACAATTCTAGTAAATTTAGACCCCATGAGTAAAACCATGTGACACACAATATAGAGATAGAATTATTAGTCTTTTCCTTAAATATTTGGAGACATTATATTTTGGGTGAGAAAGTTTACTCAAACCAATATAGTTTTAGGCTTTTCCCAGAGAGACCTCAACTAGATATATAGGTGTTGGAAGGATTTTTATAATACTAAATCTCCAAGATAGTCTATTCTCTATGGAAGAAAACATGTAAGCATATTCCCTTGGTATGAAATCCAACTCTCACTTAGTAGACGAAGTGTTAGAGTAGTTGGACTATTAGTAGATAAACTTGGTGGAGGATATAGGGGACCATTACCATTAGTTTTTTGTAGTAAAGATTGTCATAATTGAGAGACATTTATGGTGAAGTTCTACTTAACCATATATCTTAAGGAGATTCACTAGATAGATTATTTAAATGTGGGGATCAATACATATTTTTCTAATAATGAAAAGTAGTTCTGACTGAATTGCATGAGAAGGTGTTGAGGTTAATTAATTCCTCTCCCTTAGTGGTAGATCATGGAGTGAAAAAGATGTACTAGGACCTTCAATGACAGTTTTGGAAGACATTGAGGAGGCAGAGTGATACCAAGGTTTTTTCACAATTCCTCACATATTAATAGGTGAATATAGAGCATTAGTTTCTAGAAGGTTTTACCTAATATATTAAGATCTCATAGTATACATGGGATGATATATCAATGGATTTTTTGATAGGGAATCTATGTATAGTGAGAATATATAACATCATTTGGGTGATTATTCATTCCATGTCATCTAACATTCTTACTGTAAAGGAGTAAAGTTTTGTGGAGAGTTTAGGGAGCATGTATGTATAGGATACCATCCATATTCATGGGGTACCATTAACAATTTTATTTTTTCATGATGATGAACCCATTTAATTTTTGTAGAGAGGTTTACAGGAGGCTTATATAACCCAATTATGGATGTGAAAAGCATTCTATCCCGAGAAAAAATTCAAGACCGAACAGACCATTTGGATTTTAGAGGATATGCTTGTAGAGACCCGTATCTTTACGTACATTGACATTACATTACTTTTGCGTAATACTTAGTACATTACAAAAACACACACACAAGGACCGTAATAGTTTAGTGTCTTTGGAAACTCGGACTATAATCTTCTAATCGTGGTGAAAGATCTTCAAAATCTCCCATAAAGATCTTCCTTTTTTTTACCTAAAACCTTTCTTTATATCCTGGGGAAAAGAAAACATAAAAGGGTGAGCTCAAATGCTCAGTAAGGGTAAACAAAATAAATATCAATCACATCATATTCATAAGAACATAACATTTTGGAAATCATAACCTGCAAAAGAGAGCATAATTTCATAATCATGGGATAAATCATGGCAGTGAAAAAGTAATCCCAATAATCATAACTTAAAACATGAAACTTTGTGGCATACACACATAATCATAGAGAATCATTTCTTGTTAGTCAAGACTAATTGCCAAGACTATCTTAGTGGACAAAGTCCCTTTCTGAATCGAGTAACCCTCGTTTCAGTCCTGTTTCACTGAACCGGTATAACCTACCGTTCCAGCCCTGTCTATCTCATGAGATATAAAATCTTTACCCAATGCATTGGAGGGAGATATAGGTCCCACCCATCTTATAATGAATCCTTTCTTATGTGTGCCACATAATCATAAATCATACTTCATCGCATAAAAATGGGATTCTTAAACAACATGACATCATAAAACAATTCATATAAGATAAAGGAATTCATAAAAATAATTCCATCACAACATGAACAAATCAATTTAATAATAGGGATAAAAACAGAACCCTTTATTATCTTAGATGGAAAATAATTTTGATAAAACACTTGAACTCCATTCTTGAGGAAAATATCCTTCTTCTTCAAAAACACTTTTCTTTTCTTAAAATGTCATAAAATTCTAAACTAAAAGAAGTTGATTAAAAATAAACTTGAAAACTTGTAAAGGAAGCTTCTTGGAAACAATGTTTTAAAAATCCATTCATGTCGTATAAGTTAAAAAAAACATTCTTCGTACTTTTGTCGGAAAAGTCAAAAAGTACCTCGTACGACAAAAGATTCCTTTCATACATATTACTAAAAACTCACCGAAGGGTAAAAATGGATTTAAAAAATTGTAAGTGGATGGAAATAGTATTACATTTTGATGAAACATGGATGTGGATGATAAAATACACCCCAGTAAATACTTACGAATAAACAATCTCGGATAAAAATGAGATTGTGATATTTCCCTTACCTTAGGTCCGATTTGCTTTGTACGTGTACGAAGCTCCTGTATAATGGTTTAAATAATGTCATTGACTTATTACAGAATCATATTCATTGTTATGATATCATATATGGTTCACGTATGACATTATATTACCCGTTCTTTTGTAAATTCCATGTTAAAGAAGCGTTTTGGGTAAAATCGTTTCTTTTATCGTAGGTGTTTTGACTTGTTGTTCTTGACATTATTATTACTTATATCATGATTTACTTACATCCAGAATATAAAATATGATTTATATATCATATATATTCAGTATATATATATATATAATAGATAGATAAATGAAATGAAAAACACCGTTCATGGAGACGGTAGTCCGTACGTACGCATGAACGCTGTTTTTCTTTCTTTATTGTCTTGAATGGAAGTAAGTAGATGACATACATATATATATATACATAAATCCAGTATCATTATTATGTCATATATTTCATTAGTACTTATTATATATACTTTATAATCATTCATGAATGGTTAATCATTAAGAATGAATCTCATCGCGTCGTGGAGACGGTATTCCGTACGTACGCACGAGCGATGATATCATTTCCATAATTATTGAATTGAATTGGAGTGGATTATACAATATATCAGAATCAATATGATGTTGTAATAACTATGTATAGTTATTCTTTACACCATTATACCCATCCATGTAAGGTGGTGGTGGAAAATAGATTACACCACGGCGTGGAGACGGTATTCCGTACGTACGCACGCGCGGTGATTTCTTTTTCCGTAGGATAGATAGATGGTGAAATAGGGTTGTTTCATAATTATAATAACATATTAGTATATGAGTGATACTGATGTTATTACTTCATAATGAAACAACCTAAGAAGAATAAGTGGAAGAAGAAATAAAGATGAAAGAATTGGTAACGGTAATTACCTCTTCTTTGAAGCGCCTTTTGGAGACCTCCTCTTAGGGAACTAAAATTGGTCTTTGAGGAAGACCAGAACCTCTAGGATGTTTCTAGGGAAGTGGAGAAGAGATTTTGGCAGGGGTTGGCCGAGCTTGAGTGCTCAAATTGGTGTGAGGAGGAGGGGGAGGAGGTGCCCTTTTATAAGGGAGGAGAGGGGCACCTTAGGAATATCTCAAAATATTATTTTATATTAAAGTAAAAATCGGTTTATAATGGTTACAAAGGGTCTTATTTAGAAGCTAAAGTGGGGATGGGTCGAAATCCTATCAACCAATAGGATTTAGACAAGTTTAGGTTCTTATTTTAAGCTTATCAATTAGATTTAACTCTAAGTTAAATAATTTAACTTTTACCGTGTCTTTTTGTTTTCTTTCACTATATGGTTAATACACTTACTATAACATGCCAAACGAACCCCAAATTGTTTATTATTAATATATATATATCCTTATCTAAGTCATTTGGCCGAACCTTAGATTTTTAGGAATAAAATAACAATTAATAATATAATATTTGATTTAAAAACTATTTTGTGTCAATTTTGACACTATTTGATATATGATTTTTGTGAAAGTCATAACAAAATTATATGTTCGAAACAAGTTGATTAAATCAACACTAATATATCATAGTAACCTAGAAAATAAGTGGAATTCATAAAAAGTCTCAAATTACATTCATTTTAGTATTTATAACATCAATTATGTTAATACTTCCTTAAAAGGGTAATTACTACATCATCGTTATGTCATAAATAAATTAATTTATTTAAAGTCTAAAAATTATAAATAAACTATAATTATATATGAAATCGTTTTAGCTTTCTAATGAATATTTATAGTCTAATTTATCTTATGTATAACCCCATATTAAAAATGTTTTAGTGAATAAACTTTGATTTTAACTCTTTTAACTCTTCTTTGAATTAAATAATAATAAATGTCCTAATCTAATCCAAGTGGGCCTAAATGATAATATTTTACACTTAATGTTGTTTTTGGTCGAGATACACTTGTCCAATAGAATTAGGACATGTGTTAGGGTAATATTAATATCATTCTTACCCTTAATTACCCTACTTACTTTTAACCGTGGTAAATAAAAGTAAAAAAGTTACTATTCACTAAAAATTATTTTCATCTCATTGAACCACATTTTACTTACTGACATCAACCGTGTCTCTCGGATTTTTGAAATTCCATTCACAGAAGCGGTAAAATTAAATTTTATGAAAAATTCAGTTTTTTAACTACCACTTAGTAGTTTCACTATTCATCAAAAATTGATGTTTTTCAGAACAATGCCAAAATTTCATCCTAAGCTATATTTCATATTCCGAATTCAAAAATGAAGTCTATTTTACCAAATTCATAACATAAAAGTTGCATTAATTAATTTTTATAATTAAATCCCGTTGTTAAAACAAATAGCGTGTTTTTAAGAAACAATATCTATCAAAAGATTGACACTTGATTATGTCTGGTTTAAATGTGAAATTACATCCAATGACCAACATTGTATTAAATTGTAAAAATATATTCTAAATATAATTTAAAACCACTCAAATTAATAATTTATCACTATTAATTATTTCGATTAAAAAAGTTGTTTTTAATTATTATTTAGTAATTTTCACTATTCATCAGAATATGAAAGTTATCCGAAAAGTGCCAGAATTTAACCTTAGGCTAAATTCGATACTCCGAATCCAAAAATGAAGTCCATTTTGAGAGCTAAAATTTCTAAAATTTTAAAAGGTGGTTATTACTATTCATAACGGCTAGTTATAATAATATTTTAATAGCATATCGTTGTTTAGTGAAACTCGGTATTGCGTACTACACACGCTATCGAGGAAGATCGCGATTGCGTGTAATGCAAGGAAAGTCAAGGATGCGTGTTGTGCAAGCTCCTTTTGGTGTAGCGTACAACACAATACATTAAAAAGAATATTTTTTATAAAATCTTGGGCTGTTACATTCTACCCCCCTTAAAATGAATTTCGCCCTCGAAATTCGTCGGGGTTATAAATGGTTTACTATTCGAAAGTTTCTTTAATAGAAACCCACATCGTAAAAAGGAATACCAAAACCAATCTTTAAAAACAAAAATATGAAACGTAACGGTTACCCAAATAAACTAATCATTGGGTTTCCACATAGGTGAAAATATGGATATGGAAGAGAAATCTAACTATCATGTTCTGATGGAGAGTGGTAGAGAACATGGCTATGGAAAAGCCAGTAATCACAAATCCATAGATTTGTGATGATATAAGTTACCATCTGATTCATCAGGTATAAGATCACTAGGAAAACATTTTTGGTTTTCAAGATCATTTCCCTAAAGTTGAAAATTTGAATTAGAATAAATACTTACTTTATTTTGGTACAATCTCACTGTTGTTCGTGCCTTGAACAATTTCCACTTCATCTCTTAAATAAATGAAGTTGAGTTTGTTATTCATGAAGTGTTAGCAGATCATAGAATGACGGGTCATTCCATCTGTCTCAAACAAAAGGTTAGCAAAAATTATATGCATAAGTCGATCTATAGTGAGATTAATCATATATGGTTCCTAAAATGGACTTATACTTCATATATCATACTGCTTAATATAATAAAACTAGTTTCTACTAAACAGGGACTTCCTGTAGGCCAGTGGTAGGCGATAAAGGCCAGTCACACTTCGGTTGTGGGTTCGATTCCCACAGCCTTGTCCGAAGCGATGGGCTATCGCCCGTCCTGCAGGTTGTCCTTTTTCTAAAACTATATTACTATAACATCCCATAAATAATATCGAAAAAACTTCTATCCTTAAACAATACTAACTTATGTCCAACATAATCCATTCCAATCTTTAGTCCTATCCATAATACTGCAGTCCATTCTCATAACATAGTGAAAACGATTACCAGAGATTTAATACCATCGTTGATCCCCATATATCATAAGATATATCTTGTTGGACACATTCCAAACATTCAAAGGCATTAATCTTGTACTCTCTTGAATACCCATTGAACCTTAGTGAAAACTTGAATGCAGTTAAAAGTTAACACTTTCCACATACCAAAATCCTCAAAATTCTATATACTCAAACCATGATATCACTTAGTCCTTATATCAATCATGAGCTCATGAATACTGTTAAACATTTCATTTTCTCGTTTTCCCTTCATTATGCGCATAATATCTCAATCACTTTGAATACCACATTAGACCAATACATAAATATTCCAATATTCCATGATACAACATTATTTTGGAATCCCATTACATAAAAACTTAATCATTCCACCACATCGTTGTCATATTCAACATTGCCAATAGTGATCGCATGTGACTTCCCTTTGTCCTTTGCCTTAAGCGGTTGCTCATGTCGATCATCACTAACCCTTGGATTAGGGCATTTATTGGCATAATGTCCCATCTCCTTGCACTTGAAGCATTGAAGTGTTGGTTGTGCGTTCTCTGCAGTGTTTTCTTTATTCACTTCATTAGAATCCCTTTTTCCATTACTTCGACACTCAGCTACTCGATGACCTTCTTTTCCACACTTAAAACATTTTCTAGTCCATTTAAGACAATCTCCACCATGCTTCTTTCCACACTTTGTGCATAAGGAAAAATTCATCTTATTTTCACCATTATTCTGAGATTTCTCCTTGAACTCCATCTTTCGTTTCTTGTCAAAACCATGAGATGGATATGTAACACCAACTTCCATTTCTACCTTGATAGCACAACGCACAATTTCTTCATAGCTACTGAAGTCTCTTATAGCTAATGCCTTTCGAAGACTTGGTTTTAAGCCACTGAAAAATCGATCAACTTTACTTTCAGGTTGGATGATAATGCCAGATGCATACCTTGCAAGTCTTGTAAAATTCGCTTCGTATATACCAACAGATTCATCATCCTTTTGCTTTAGTTCAAGAAACTCCTTCTCCATCTTCGTTCGAAGAATACGAGGGAAGTACTTACTGAAAAATAAGTTCTTGAACTCGTGCCATTCTATGGAATCAATTTCATATCTTTGCCTCGTATTCTTGATAAGATTCCCCCATTGATCAGCTTCACCTTCCAAACGATATACTGCTAAGATGACTTTATAATGTTCAGAACATTGAAGAACTGAAAATATGTTTTCAGTAGTACTAATCCATTGTTCAGCAACTAATGGATCAGTAGACCCACTGAAAGAAGGCGGACGCTGCCTCATGAAGGATTCAACAGAATGTTGCTCCTTCCTTTGCTCGTTTGGAAGTCCTGTATGATTCATAGCTTGAGAAAGTTGTGTGAGCATGGCTATAAGATTTTTCATTCCAGCTCCCATATCGTTTGGTTGCTCAGGGGGACAATCATTTCATTGTCCATTGCATTGATCAACACGGTTCCTTCGGGTTCCATCCATCGTCTAAAACCCCAAAAGAATAGTGTGAGAGGAAAAAATCATGCTAGGGAAAACAACATAATAAAGGGGTAGTACCCTCAATATCTAACATCTTAGGTTAAATTCTAAGATCGTTAGAGAAATTCTAGGACTATAACCTATACGTATACTTAACCTTAGAGACATCCCTAGACATACCTTAGAAATATCTCTTGGGATCTCACTAACGTTTTCGCATCCTTGTTTCCAAAGGTTGACTAAACCTTTCCTCTGATACCAACTGTAGAGACCCGTATCTTGACGTACATTGACATTACATAACTTTTGCGGAATACTTAGTACATTACAAAAACACACACACAAGGACCGTAATAGTTTAGTGTCTTTGGAAACTCGGACTATAATCTTCTAATCGTGGTGAAAGATCTTCAAAATCTCCCAAAAAGATCTTCCTTTTTTTTACCTAAAACCTTTCTTTATATCCTGGGGAAAAGAAAACATAAAAGGGTGAGCTCAAATGCTCAGTAAGGGTAAACAAAATAAATATCAATCACATCATATTCATAAGAACATAACATTTTGGAAATCATAACCTGCAAAAGAGAGCATAATTTCATAATCATGGGATAAATCATGGCAGTGAAAAAGTAATCCCAATAATCATAACTTAAAACATGAAACTTTGTTGCATACACACATAATCATAGAGAATCATTTCTTGTTAGTCAAGACTAATTTCCAAGACTATCTTAGTGGACAAAGTCCCTTTCTGAATCGAGTAACCCTCGTTTCAGTCCTGTTTCACTGAACCGGTATAACCTACCGTTCCAGCCCTGTCTATCTCATGAGATATAAAATCTTTACCCAATTCATTGGAGGGAGATATAGGTCCCACCCATCTTATAATGAATCCTTTCTTATGTGTGCCAAATAATCATAAATCATACTTCATCGCATAAAAATGGGATTCTTAAACAACATGACATCATAAAACAATTCATATAAGATAAAGGAAGTCATAAAAATAATTCCATCACAACATGAACAAATCAATTTAATAAAAGGGATAAAAACAGAACCCTTTATTATCTTAGATGGAAAATAATTTTGATAAAACACTTGAACTCCATTCTTGAGGAAAATATCCTTCTTCTTCAAAAACACTTTTCTTTTCTTAAAATGTCATAAAATTCTAAACTAAAAGAAGTTGATTAAAAATAAACTTGAAAACTTGTAAAGGAAGCTTCTTGGAAACAATGTTTTAAAAATCCATTCATGTCGTATAAGTTAAAAAAACATTCTTCGTACTTTTGTCGGAAAAGTCAAAAAGTACCTCATACGACAAAAGATTCCTTTCATACATATTACTAAAAACTCACCGAAGGGTAAAAATGGATTTAAAAAATTGTAGGTGGATGGAAATAATATTACATTTTGATGAAACATGGATGTGGATGATAAAATACACCCCAGTAAATACTTACGAATAAACAATCTCGGATAAAAATGAGATTGTGATATTTCCCTTACCTTAGGTCCGATTTGCTTTGTACATGTCCGAAGCTCCTGTATAATGGTTTAAATAATGTCATTGACTTATTACAGAATCATATTCATTGTTATGATATCATATATGGTTCACGTATGACATTATATTACCAGTTCTTTTGTAAATTCCATGTTAAAGAAGCGTTTTGGGTAAAATCGTTTCTTTTATCGTAGGTGTTTTGACTTGTTGTTCTTGACATTATTATTACTTATATCATGATTTACTTACATCCAGAATATAAAATATGATTTATATATCATATATATTCAGTATATATATATATATATAATAGATAGATAAATGAAATGAAAAACACCGTTCATGGAGACGGTAGTCCGTACGTACGCATGAACGCTGTTTTTCTTTCTTTATTGTCTTGAATGGAAGTAAGTAGATGACATACATATATATATATACATAAATCCAGTATCATTATTATGTCATATATTTCATTAGTACTTATTATATATACTTTATAATCATTCATGAATGGTTAATCATTAAGAATGAATCTCATCGCGTCGTGGAGACGGTATTCCGTACGTACGCACGAGCGATGATATCATTTCCATAATTATTGAATTGAATTGGAGTGGATTATACAATATATCAGAATCAATATGATGTTGTAATAACTATGTATAGTTATTATTTACACCATTATACCCATCCATGTAAGGTGGTGGTGGAAAATAGATTACACCACGGCGTGGAGACGGTATTCCGTACGTACGCACGCGCAGTGATTTCTTTTTCCGTAGGATAGATAGATGGTGAAATAGGGTTGTTTCATAATTATAATAACATATAAGTATATGAGTGATACTGATGTTATTACTTCATAATGAAACAACCTAAGAAGAAGAAGTGGAAGAAGAAATAAAGATGAAAGAATTGGTAACGGTAATTACCTCTTCTTTGAAGCGCCTTTTGGAGACCTCCTCTTAGGGAACTAAAATTGGTCTTTGAGGAATACCAGAACCTCTAGGATGTTTCTAGGGAAGTGGAGAAGAGATTTTGGCAGGGGTTGGCCGAGCTTGAGTGCTCAAATTGGTGTGAGGAGGAGGGGGAGGAGGTTCCCTTTTATAAGGGAGGAGAGGGGCACCTTAGGAATATCTCAAAATATTATTTTATATTAAAGTAAAAATCGGTTTATAATGGTTCAAAAGGGTATTATTTAGAAGCTAATGTGGTTATGGGTCTAAATCCTATCAACCAATAGGATTTAGACAAGTTTAGGTTCTTATTTTAACCTTATCAATTAGATTTAACTCTAAGTTAAATAATTTAACTTTTACCGTGTCTTTTTGTTTTCTTTCACTATATGGTTAATACACTTACTATAACATGCCAAACGAACCCCAAATTGTTTATTATTAATATATATATCCTTATCTAAGTCATTTGGCCGAACCTTATATTTTTAGGAATAAAATAACAATTAATAATATAATATTTGATTTAAAAACTATTTTGTGTCAATTTTGACACTATTTGATATATGATTTTTGTGAAAGTCATAACAAAATTATATGTTAGAACAAAGTTGATTAAATCAACACTAATATATCATAGTAACCTAGAAAATTAGTGGAATTCATAAAAAGTCTCAAATTACATTCATTTTAGTATTTATAACATCAATTATGTTAATATTTCCTTAAAAGGGTAATTACTACATCATCGTTGTGTCATAAATAAATTAATTTATTTAAAGTCTAAAAATTATAAATAAACTATCATTATATAGGAAATATCTTTAGCTTTCTAATGAATATTTATATTCGAATTTATCTTATGTATAACCCCATATTAAAAATGTTTTAGTGAATAAACTTTGATTTTAACTCTTTTAACTCTTCTTTGAATTAAATAATAATAAATGTCCTAATCTAATCCAAGTGGGCCTAAATGATAATATTTTACACTTAATGTTGTTTTTGGTCGATATACACTTGTCCAATAGAATTAGGACATGTGTTAGGGTAATATTAATATCATTCTTACCCTTAATTACCCTACTTACTTTTAACCGTGGTAAATAAAAGTAAAAAAGTTACTATTCACCAAAAATTATTTTCATCTCATTGAACCACATTTTACTTACTGACATCAACCGTGTCTCTCGGATTTTTGAAATTCCATTCACAGAAGCGGTAAAATTAAATTTTATGAAAAATTCAGTTTTTTAACTACCACTTAGTAGTTTCACTATTCATCAAAAATTGATGTTTTTCAGAACAATGCCAAAATTTCATCCTAAGCTATATTTCATATTCCGAATTCAAAAATGAAGTCTATTTTACCAAATTCATAACATAAAAGTTGCATTAATTAATTTTTATAATTAAATCCCGCTGTTAAAACAAATAGCGTGTTTTTAAGAAACAATATCTATCAAAAGATTGACACTTGATTATGTCTGGTTTAAATGTGAAATTACATCCAATGACCAACATTGTATTAAATTGTAAAAATATATTCTAAATATACTTTAAAACCACTCAAATTAATAATTTATCACTATTAATTATTTCGATTAAAAAAGTTGTTTTTAATTATAATTTAGTAATTTTCACTATTCATCAGAATATGAAAGTTATCCGAAAAGTGCCAGAATTTAACCTTAGGCTAAATTCGATACTCCGAATCCAAAAATGAAGTCCATTTTGAGAGCTAAAATTTCTCAAATTTTAAAAGGTGGTTATTACTATTCATAACGGCTAGTTATAATAATATTTTAATAGCATATCGTTGTTTAGTGAAACTCGGTATTGCGTACTACACACGCTATCGAGGAAGGTCGCGATTGCGTGTAATGCAAGGCAAGTCAAGGATGCGTGTTGTGCAAGATCCTTTTGGTGTAGCGTACAACAAAAGACATTAAAAAGAATATTTTTTATAAAATATTGGGCTGTTACAATGCTGATAGACTTTGTGTTAGAATTTGGTCTTGTTTGGGAGGAAACATTTACATTATTTGAGTTTTTTTATAATAAAAATTATCAGTACTCTATATATATAGAACCATTTGATACACTGTATAGGATACTAGGAATGTTACCCTTATAATAGACAGATATGGGAGAGACACCGCTTATGGGAATAGAGGTGGTGTAGACAATGATAGAGAAAGATTATGTGATTTAGGATAGATTGAGTACCACATATATTCTATGTAAATATTATGAGAAATAACATCATAGGCCTTTGAAGTTCAATTAGGGAGACTATGTGTTCTCAAGAGTATCTCCATGATCAGGTATCTATAGGTTTTTTCAGGATAGAAAGTTACCCCTAATGTTTATTGGGCCATTATAGATATTTTATAGGGTTGTTGAGGTTCAATTATTCTCAGATTTACCCCTGAAGTTGGATTGAGTGCATGAAATCTTCCATGGGACATATCCAAGGAGAAAATTCATGACCCATCACATATTATTGACTATTTTGAGCTATTAATCAATGATTCATCCATTTTATATGAGTACCTAATAGTGATTGAGGATCAGTGGGAGAAAATCCTTTATGGGTGAGCCAATCCACTCATGTGAGTTATTTGGAAGAATGAGAACCTATAGGAGATATCATGGGAGCATGAGTGACATATGCAGCCTTAGTACCCTCACCTTTTTGAGTAATGTTTTTATTTTTAGGGTGAATATCCTTGAAGGTGGTGTTACAAAAATGTCGAGAGACACATGGAAGAGGTTTCATGATAATGAAAATATAGAAAAAAAGAATAATAAGATGACGATGAACATGAACACATTGATTTATATGGTTTTTCAATAATACCTACATCCACGGAGAGGCTGAATCACTTCACTAAAATCAAGTGCACATTTTTTAGGAGAAATAGAGTTTCCCACACAAAAAACCCTAGATCAAATGAGCTAATAAATGAGACAAATCATTGTGCCACTAACTGCATAGTAATTCCATTATGCTATAGTGAATAGTGTATGGATGTCCACACTTATATAGTGCTACAAAAACACAAGTCCAAAATATAATAGTGGTCAGTGGCAAGAATTCCGTGGAGGTATAGTATTTTTATCTCCAATGTCCATGATTCTATAGTAACTTTTCCAAATTCCTCCATGCTACAGTGCCCTGTCGGAGTCACCTGGTCAATTATACTACATGAAGCAAGATTTTCTATAGTTCCCCAAAATTTGGGTTGGCGGCCTTTGACCCACAGACCTCCAAATAAGTGGTGTGGTTTCCCCTAAAACCTTAAATATTCTCACCACGGAGCTCGACCCATAAGAGATGGATCCTAGTGTTCAATATGGACCACTAGAATTCATCCCATCATGATCCAAACAGATCGAGCTACACCAATCCTACATGTGGGTAGAATTTAATGACTCTAGTTTTGATATTTGGACCCCATGGATATATATATATATATATATATATATATATATATATATTATACGAAGTTGGTATGGTATTATGGGTGTTGTGGGACTCCAGAAATGATATATTAAAAATATTAAATACATTAAACCCCATGAATGCATATTTATTGAAATAAAGGATTTTCTCTTGAATGAAGTATCATATGGGGAAAACAAAACCATAATTGGATTTAGAATATATGTTTTACCCTATCAATGATATAATTTTCATTCACATCAGGTTTCACTTTGGATTTCTATCACTGATTGGTACATTAAATAAATTAAATGGGTAATTTATTTGGTTTATTAATATTGTAAATTGGGATTATCCTATATTTAATCATTATTATAAAAGATCTCATTAGTGAGGTGTAAAACCTATGTAGATTTTCAAGAGAGGGGAGGTCACCCATTGGGAGTGAATTCACCAAGAAACTAAGGTGATCATGGATTGATGAACACAATTCAAGGAAAATGTCATTAGGATCAATTTAGAATTATTCTTATCCAATGATTGATCCAATATAGGCATAGGGCATTGTTAGTTGAATATTATTTCACTAAAATTTGATATTTAAAATAATAATCATTTATCTAATTTGAATTATTCTTAAAATCTATAGCTGGCATGAACCCATTGATTTATTGGCTAGTTTTCTTTAGTCCCTATTTATATCTGTTTTATTGGATATCATCTACTTATTCCATATGATTCCATGCTTATGATTGATTTTTTATTTAACTACAAACATAGATGATTTCACTTCATTTATTATGAATTTATCCTTCATTTATTTTGATTTTCATTATCAACCTAAGGAAGGTCGATGATTTGACTATAAATATAGTTTGAGACATAATCAAACCATAGATTCATATTAGTTTGTGTGATTGATGATAGAGGTAATGACTTTTAATGAAAATGAAAATTTATAGTTGAATTTAGTTGATAAAAAGTGGTTCAAAACCTCAGATAGTGATTAGGCATGATGATCAACAAAAACATTAAACATGTTAAAGAAAATCCTAGTTATAGCCACTAGGACCATGAAAGAGATTATTTAAGAAGATAAATTTGATATTGAGACCTTCAACAGAGCATTGGAGGATATTAGTGAAAAAATTAATGGAAACATGAAAATTAGGGGAAGAAGATGTTATTATCTATGAAATTAATAACTATACACCATTTTTTCTATAAGAACACAAAACATGTGGTCCTCTTTCTTCAGTAGATAAGGTTTCCATCAAAGTTAAAAATCACATAGTCATATGGTGTGCCCACACACTATGTTACCTTACCTTTTAAGCTGATCCATGCATAGGGAGAACACATCTGGGACCCCAGGTGGTCCAACACCCCATGTTACCTAGGAAACTTGTAGTGTATTTATATTTTTACACAATATGTATAGAAGTAGGACACAACCATATAAGGACTTGATAGTACACACTATGTACAAAAAGATACTTGATGTGTAACTTTCTTAGGATTTTTACCACCTGTATATCCTCATTCAAGACTCATAATAGAACCCAACAATACTCAATTATGATTATAATTCTATGTATAAATCTATAGTGAAATTTGATTTGATATCAATGATTATATAAAAGGTGTTTTGATTGGTTATCTTCTCTCAACATGGTTGGATGACATTGATATTTGAGTGTGATTTTCAATGATAGATCGGGGTTGGAAACTCCCCTAAATCTATGTTTATGTAAATGAGTGGGTCGAAAATTTCTTATATAAGTAGGATTGACAACCCCCCACTTTCACTTTGGGGCATGAGTCTTTTATCTGTAGAGTGTAACCCCCACTTCATTGAGTGAAGGTAATGAGTGGGTCCTATACACTTTTGGGGTCACTACCCCCTCAGTTGGGAACTTTAATCAGCGAATAAACTACTACAAAACTGGGTTTCCACAACGCCACCCTTTATCATTTCTTTTTTTAGCACTGATAAAGGGCCCCCCTTTATCATTTCTTTTTTTAGCACTGATAAAGGGCCCCCCTTTATCAGCACTTTTTGTAGTAGCGCTGGTAGGGATGATTTATCAGTTCTTTTTTCCTTCCACTAATAAAAGATTATATTTCAAAAAAAAATCATAAAAAATAATAACAAAAGTAGAGTTAGGGTAGTACATTTAGGGTACCATAAACTCAAAATCAATTATGCTAATTATTTTTAATTAATCCATATTTTTTTAAAATGTCGTTAATTTTTTTTAAAAACTTATTAATTTATTTTCAATTTGATGCATATTGTATTTATAAATAAATTTTAAATTTGAATTCGCTTAAATTAATTTTATTATTCCATTAACAACATATTTTTAAATGAATAAAATATTATAAAAAATATTTACTTACTTTTTTGACATGGGTATTCTATATTTATAAACAAAATTTAAATATTTGAAATTCAAATTGGAAAATTAAAAGAGTTATGTTAGATAAATAGGTAGTTAAAAATAATATGGTAGAGTTAAGGCTGTGAATTTTAAAAAAATGGACAGAGGTTAGTGTTCATGTTTTATAAAAAATAAATGGGTTAAGGTCTGTACATCACAAATTTTGTGGGTATCCAACTCATTTCCATATTTATTTGTAATTCAATCATTCATAATAGAGTCTAGCCCAATGATAGTGGTATTGTGGGGTATCTATGAGGTCTCGAATTCAAGTATCTTCGGCTTCAGGCCTATTTGAATTGTATGTTTATTTATAGGTTTGTAATTTGAGATCTATATTCCATCCCCTTAAATAATAGATCTGAGAGAATATCATTTGGTGATTAGAAGACAATGTCGACGATGAAATTACCTTATCATGTCGGTCACGCATTTCCCCATTATAGGAAAAGGTTTCCATCATGATTAGATTTCAATTTTGAATCATTTATAAAATAAAAATCTTGAATCAATTTTTTTTCTTCCATTTTTAAAATTTTAATTTTTAAAATTTATTTCCATCTTGATTTCAATTTTCAACATCTATTTATCTTTAAAAAAGATGTTTGAAGGTAATTTACTAGTTAATTAAACTCATATTTCTTATATCAATTCTGAAATTTCTTGTGATTAAAATACATGATTATAAATTCAGCGATGTGGGGTGAGATTTTTTAAAAGATATTGGAAATCATATTTTTTTAAAATTTAATTTTTTTATTGATTTAAAATAAACATTTCAAGCGTTAGTTGAAAATTTTAAATACATACATCTTTTTTTTGGGGATTTGTATTTAAAATTTCATTTGCTTAAAATTCTTGATGCTTCAGCCATGAAAAGTGTTAATTGAAATTGTGTGCATGAATTTTACATTAGTTGAATGATTTATTGTGTTAATATGATTTAATTTTCAATTGCATGATTTAAATGCTAGATTTTTTTTTGTGTGTTGGGCGTGGTTGATTCGTGTAGCCTGTGATGATCCTTTCGTGTGCACATATGTCTGTGTGTGTGTGTGTTGCATATATGTATTTATTTATTTATAAACATACATTAAAATAATATTTTATAAATTCATTCAAAACCGATCTTATAAATATATATTAATATAATAATAAATATATTAATATATAAATATAACTATATATATTAATATATGGATATATATATATTAATATAACTAAATATGTATATATTAATATAACTGAATATATATATATATTAATATAACTAAATAAAACAAAATATATGTTAATATATATATATATTAATATATGATTAAATATAACTATATATATATATAAAGATATATTAATTAAATGAAGATCAAAACAATATGGTGGAGTGGTAAAGGCTTAGGTGCGCATGCAACCGGTTCTGAGTTCGAATCCTGGGGGGGGGGGGGGTAGGTCACGAGCCTAGGTGGGGAATATTGTCTAGCACTGTTAAAGGGGCTGGGGGCACTATTAAAGGCTTGTGTGGTGGATGGGGCATGTAGGATATGGTGGGGGGTGGGCTATATTAAAGGGGGGCTTCAAGAGCTCTTGAAGCCCCTCCAAAATATTTTTTAATTTTTTTCTTCTGTTTTTTAACTTTTTTCAGTGCTTTTAAAAAATCATTGATAAAAGGGGTATTTTAACAGTGCTTTTCTGAGCGCTGATAAAAGAGACCCCCTTTATCTTCACCTAGATTAACAGTACTTTTTTAGCGCTGTTAATATAGTTTTCTAGCACTGATAAAGGCCATATTTGTAGTAGTGGGAGTGAGTCCTCCATAGTTAATCTTTTGGGGATTATGTTGAGGTACTGGTATTATGACATCTTAGACACTATTATATTTATAAAAAATCATCATCCTTAGATAACAATGATGATATAGATCTTCCTCTATATATATATATATATCTCTTCATTTGGTTTCTTTATTGATTATATCAGTTGTTATATTTTTTCTCCCCTTATGTCTTGTGGGATGAGATGACTAATAATTTTTATTGTTTTCCCCTTTAGTTTTTGGGGGAATCCTAATGGGAACATATATATTAACAATTTTATAAGCTTTTACCACATGTGTGGTGTCTTATACATATGATAAGCAGTTAGATAATGATCATGGAAGGCATAGTATAAGTGGATCTTTACAACATGGGACAATGATGATCATAGTTGATGGTCAGGTTTGGTGCCCATGATAAGGATTATCCATCCCCTTTTTCTATTAGGTTAGGAATCCCTTAATTTATTGTTGGGAATGCATTTTTCCCATTTATACTTTGGTTATATCTGTATTATTGGACTCTAGTAATTCATAGAGGTTATCACATGCACTATTTACTCTTAGGTTGGTAATGTTATATTTATCCTGTATGGTTATGATGTACTTGGAGGTGTTTGGGTGTACAGGTTCTTTATGATAACACCTCCTATATGTGTAATATTTATATTTGTAACTAGTCACAAACCCCTATCCTATTAGAGGAAGGATTGGGGTGTCACACTTAGCTTACTGCCAATCTAGATCGAGCTATTGTGGGTCTATTTGTGGCATTATATATGCTCCCTAAATACCCTTATTTATATCCTTTGAATAAATACTATAAGGAAAATATCTTATGTATCCTTAAAAGTGGAAAAAACTTATGTATTTTCTTTAAATCTTCACACTACCACCATCCTACTCAATGGGGGTAACTCCTGGTTACATTCTTCTAGCTGAAACCATCAGATATTCCTACTTCTGGGCTTCCAACATTAGTTTCTTCCACTGACGTCATCTTAATCTAGTGTTTAGAAGTTTTAATTATGGAATCAATCCTCTTGGAAGATATAATTACTTAGTTGGAAAATGGTTTTCATTATCAAACCCATAAATCTATCACTTGAGCTTCATTTTCTAGGATCTACCACTAAGTAATCTTTTATAATTCACAAAACTCTCTCTCCCACACATCCTTAAAGTCACATGGTGCCCCACCATTCTATCGGTTATCTCAGATTGAGTAAGGTATAACATAACCTTGGTAAATCATAGACTACAACCTTTTCTAATATATCTACCAAATTATGAGCTCTATATATCGTTCATAGATCCATCACTTTGTCTACCAACATTTTATTGATATTGTGATACTTCAACTGAATGTGATTCTTCCAGGAACAAAATGTCAAATTTCCAACCAACTGGATATCACTTAATGAATCATAGAATAAATTTACAACTTCATACATCCTTCTAAGATATTACAATAAACCCTTATACCAAATCAACTCTTTCCCAACTTCTATTAATGTAATTTACTCAACTTCCTTTGAGAAATTGAAACTAATAGTGGAATCTTTGATATCAAAATCACATTTGTCCCTCCTAACATGAACATATAGCTTGTGGTGATATTCCATGTATCTGAATCCCCTTTGAAGCATGAGTTTATAAAACCTCGTATTAGTTCCTTACTTATGATGCAAATATAAAAAACACTTGAACATTACAAATGCTATATGATCCACTTTATTGCATCCCAATGATCTATTTAGATATTTTCTATTAATATACTAACAACTCACATTACTTGTGCAATGTATGGTCAAATATAAATATTGAAATTCATCAATATTCTCATTATATATTTAAAGGAAACCATTTATATTTATACATATATTGAGTTTTTGTTCCTCCCCTATACTCAATTAGAAATTTCTAACGAAGGGTTTGGTAAAAAACATTCCCTTTCTTATACCAATTAATTCTAGTAATTTTTGGATGTAGTCAAACTTAATCAATAATAATATTCTTGAAATTAATTCCCTTACAATTCATATCCCAAATAAATATAGATATATCAATATCCTTCACCTAAAAATTTAGGAAAAAAACATCTTCTATAAAATTGAATATTTCCTTTACCATATACCCAATAAGACTATCATCAATATGGGGAAGTAGAATGATACATATCCCATAATCATAAACTCTATAGTGAAAACAATGATCATAATTTCTTTTATTTATCCATAGATTCATTGAACTTATAGTTCAATTTATTTTCTTCATGAATTAATACATAGAGAATTTGTTTTATCTTCCAAAAAATATTTATGTTTTTTACCTCCCTAAAACCTTCCAGATACTCCATGTAAGTTTCTTCATCAAATCCCCAGTGAAGAAAATATGTCTTCATATAAAACTATTTTAGATGATGTAATTCCATTACAACCAAACTGAGTATCATCAAAATAATACTATTATTAATAAATTGAGAAAATATATCATAAACATCCACACATTATTTTTTACTGAATCCCCTTAATGAATAACCTTTCCTTGTACCACTATCTACCATCCACTTATTCCTTCAATCGATAAAACCACATATTCTGAACCACATTCTTCTCAGTAGGCCTTTTTTTGTTATCTACCATATACCTAAAACATGTAAGGAATCAATCTCACCCATCATGTCCATATCCTACTATTTAATGTCGTTTATAACTGAATCCTCTTCTAGAATCTACAATTCTCTACCATACATGAGAAAAAGGTAGTGAAAATTAGTTCAGTATCTTTACACTTGGCACCTGAGACTGGTAGATCTCCACACCTCTATATATAGATCAGTTTTTTTTCTAGAAGTAATACTTCTAAAACTCTTGCTTCTAGAGTTCCTCCTCAAGATTCCATATTCCCTAAGATCTTTAGAACTTATGGTATTGGAAATACTATCATATTTTGACCTATCTGTATGGTTCAGTGCTTCCCAAATTGTTATGGTCCCTTATTTTTCTATAACAACTATAACTTCCATAATTCCTTTTATTGATACCTAATGTTCCTATGATAAATTACTCTCATTATTAGTTTCTAAAATATTCTAATATTTCCAAAATACACAATCATTGAAGATAAAATTTCAACTTATAAAAACATATTGAGTGTCATTTTTTCATAGTCAAAAAAATCATTGTCATCATATCCTAAAAACTAACATGATTAAGGCGTAGCCTCAAACTTTTTCCTTTACGTGGAGTTAAAATGGATATATGAGAGTGGAATTAAGACATTAATATTTTTATCATTAATATTATTTTTGGACCCTTATACTTCTAGAAGTTTCTACCCCATCAAAAAAGAAACATGTTAATTAATTAGGCTATGAAATTCACTACTTCTACAAAAAAATACATGGGGAATATTGTATTGAATTTTAATGATATTTCCTTATCAATAAATTTTTGATTCATCCTATTAATTTCTCAACCCTTTTTTTGATTAATTTGTGTGATCTTATCAAATATATTCCCTTCCTCCAATAGAACCTATAGAAACCTATTCTTCTATACTCCCCACCATTATCATAAATCAAACACTTTAATCTACATTTAATCTCTTTTTAAAACATACCTCATATACACATTCTGAATACCTTGGACTTTTACATGATAAAAAACACCCACACATTCCACATAACATCATCATTGAATGTAACATAATATAGTGATCCTAAATTAGAAAGAACTAGAGATTCTCCCCATACATACATATAAACCAACTTTAACATTCAGTTAATTATCACCATACCTTTAATTTTGAATGAAACATTTTACTACTACCTAAGGACACAATCTTTTCATGTTTCATACTCCATTAATTCAATATTTATCATTTACTTAGAATTAATTATTTTTTTTCTTTTTCACTCAATTGTTCTAGAAAATAATGCAATAACATTATAGGAGCTAACTATTTATCACGAATTTCACTTTTAAATATTCATATTATGTAAAAAGTCCCATAATTCACCCCTTTAGCCTCCAACATAGAAAGTTTCATAATTTTCCAATCTCCATCTACAAATATTTTATATAAAACCACATCATCTAACTATGCAACAAATAATATGTTGATCCTTAACCCTGATATGTTTTGCACACCTTGAAACTATTGGTTTTGATGAAACATAGGAATAAACCACTGTATATTATTCCTATGAAACTTATATGGTGTAAAAAAATTGGAATAAACCTAAAAAAAAAATTCCCTTGAACATAGAAGGTAACTACACCAAGGTCACTACACTAAATCTCTAACAACTAAACAACCTAATTAATAACCTCTGAAATAAAACCATTAAAATAAATAAATGGAAATGTATAACCATAGTGTTTATGTAGTTTATAGGTGAGATATAATCCTTGTTGGAATGATAAAAAATATTTTATTAATGAGTATAATATGATTATAATGATCAATCCATTATACATTACAATATAAGTGATTCCACCATACTAACATAATAGAGTCCAACTGGTCCAACTGATCACTTCTTCATTCAATTATTTGTGGGGAGGGAGTCTAATTCAGTCAGATAATTATGGGTAGCTCTCCATTAGGCCTATTAATCCCTCCCCTTGACTCATATTCTAATACATAGTTCCCAATTTTGGAAACACTAAGAAAAAATATTATATGTACTTCCTGAACACTCTTTCCTGTCCCCTTTGTCTTACAACTGAAATGAAAATTTGTTATATAACCCTCGTAGAATAAAAAACTTAGGAAATTGTTTTGTGTCTCCAAATTAATTCCATAAAACTCATATGGGGTAATTAATAATCATTTTATTCTTTTTGACACCATCTGGTCTACCTGCTTCTAGAATTTTGAATATTAGCAGTGGCCTTTTCCACTATCCCCATTTGAGTTTTGGATGTTTTACTTCCAAAATCACTACTTATGGAATATATAATTCCTTAGATAAAACGAGTTTAACAGTATAACCTAATAATCTCTTAAAAGAGAATCATTATATATGATCTACTAATAAGTCCTTTGTTATCATCTGAACACCTTCATCCACTCCCTAACTTCCTTGATGTGACATGATTTCCCTACCATTCTTTTAGTTATCCCAACCTGAGTAAGGAACGATATCCCCTCAACACATCCCATAGTATAACATTTTTTATCATATATTCAAAAAATTTCACTCTATCCATCTTTAATAGATCAAACACTTTTTATTTCATCAAATTCAAGATGAAGTAAGACTTTAACTAAATCTAATTCTTCCAAGAATAGAACATTGAATTTTTAAAAAGTGGAAAACACATTGTGATTAATATATAAAAGTTATAAAGTTATTAATACTTTTGATATTTTCTAATAAGAACTTCAATGAAATGAACTCATTCCTAGCTTTCATTAATAGAATTTACTCAACTTTTCTCTTAGAAAGTGAGCCATTGGTTGATGTTTTTCTATACAACTCATAGTGAACCCTCTAAAATTAAACACATATCACTTGATCCTCTTCCATATATTTAAATCCATTATGAATTCATATTCAAAAAACCCTTTTAATAGTTCATTAGTTATGAAGAAAAGAGGAAAAATTAGTATACACATCAAATATTGAAGGATTCACTTTACCGCTTCCTAATGATCACTTCCATAATTTTCCATAAATATGATGAAAACTCCCCAACTTGTCTAATTTAAGGTAAAGTGATAAAAACCATGGAATATATCAAGATTACAACTTTTTATGATGGGATCATTTTCTATGTAAAATTTATCATTTTTTATTAGTGGTGCCTTCTCCCTACTCAACTTGAAATATTTTTCTAAGGGTGTGGTAACCAGCTGCGCCTTTCTCATTCCATAGAGTTACCCAACCATCCTAATATAGTCTTATTAACATGGGAATAGAGTTTCAAATGTCAATTTCCATACAATATATATCCCTAAGATCAATTTATCAATAATAATATATTTTATCTCAAAACATCTTAACAAATTACCTTTTATCTCCTCAATACTTTCCTTAACCATATTAGAAATAAACATTTCCTCAATATGGAGAAGTAGAATGATGAACCTCTCATAATAACAAACTTTATAGTAATAGAAATCATCAGCATTTACCTAGTTGAACTATTATTTATTAATAAAGGCATTCAAATTCCAGTTCCACTACCTTGAATCTTACATTAATCCATAAAGACTTTTCATAAACTTTTACTTATTATTTATGTTCTATTCCTATATAGATCGTTCTTGGTACTGTATATGAATTTATTCATCTATGTACCCATAAAGAAACCTTATCTTCACATAAAACTATTAAAGATAATGTTCTTCTATTGCAACCATGTTGTGCACCAACAAAATAGACATATGTTTAATATCTGAAGAAAAGATCTCAGAAAAATACACACATTCCATTTATCAAAACCCCTTCATGAATAACTCTTCATTAAACCACTATATACTTCTCACTTATTCATTCATATGATAAAACCACTTATTATGAATTGACTTCTCCCCAAAAAACCTTTCTATTATATTCCATGTTCCAGAAAACTATACAAATCCAATCTCATAACTTATGGCTATGTCTCATTGTTTCGAGTCCTTCAGACTTATAGCCTCTTTTGGACTCTCTGTTTCTCCATCGTCTATGAGAAGAAAGTAGTGAATGTTAATTTTGTTTCATTTGACTTATAACATAATCATGGTATACTTTCATAACTATCTTTATGGATCATCTCATTCCAGAACTACTACTTTAATAAATCAACATTTTGGTTCTCTTCCATGAGTTTCCATAGTCGTTGAACTCTATAGTACATATAAAATTATTAAAGGCATCACAACTTGATCTCCTTACAGATTAGTTATGATCCCTAAATTTTACAGAACATCTATAACTTCTAGAATTATATTCAATCAAACATAATTTTCTTATAATACATTTTTCTCATCCGTAGTTTCATCTATATTTTGATATTTCCATAATATATCTTCACTAAAGATCACATTTTGACTTCTAATAACCTTATGAGAGATATTTTCCTAGATTTAAAAACTAAAATATTTTTCAACATACCCTAGAAAATATTTATTCAATGACATTGAAGAAATTTACTATAAAACATAAATTATATCATATCATACTCCCATTAGGTATAATGTCTCATCATTGACACTTTAGACACCACCATGGACCTTTATGTGATATTTAAAGCACCATACACATACGTTTCATAGAAACCTACATCATATAACTATAAAAACGAAATTAAGTCATTTCTTAACCATGGTATGTGCTGAATTCTTTGAAACTCCAACAAGATTTCATTCATTACGCGGATGGAAACATCCCCTTTAACTATAATCTTTCAAAATCCAGCATCCACAAGGTGTGTATTCCCATATGTATTCGAAAATTATAATTCTTCATACTTCATCTCTTAGATGTTGAGTGAAATATAGATCTATTATACATAAAAAAAATACTCAAGTGAAATGGAATCACATGGAAGCATTCTACTCATATCTTCTAATAGAGGATATATATATTCCCTTTTAGAAACATATCTTCAAGACTTGACTCTTTATTCACTTCAATCTTTCTTATGGTGACCTTTATTCCCATAATTCTAACACAGGGTATAACCTTCTTCTGAGCTAGTCATGCACAAAATTATATTTCTTTTCCATTTCATATGAACATTTCATACTATAGAATATCCATTTTTTTGTACTCTATACATTTTTGGATGATCCCTAGATCACATTTCAATGAATTTATTTATTCAATATAATAAATATAATTTCTAGAAAAAGTAAGTCTTCTTTATTTCAAGAATTTCTCCTTACGGTAACTAACAAATCCCAAGACTTTAGTAGTGAAGAATATAGAAGTAACACCCACTCTATATCACCAAAGTTAACCATAATTGATTCAAATTGCCTCTGAATAATTTTGGGGTCATTGATATAATCATCCATTGGTTTACATTCTGAAATTCTCAAGCTAAAAAACCCCAAAAATATAAACACTTTGATCATTATTAATAACTTCTCATAAAAATTGATGTGATTATTCATATGTTTTAAAGCCGCCTTCAACTATTGGATATTATATGTTACATTATAGGATAATGATATTCAGATCATACATAGTGATTTATTATAAATTCACTCCCATTATTATTTCTTCATTAATTCTATCATTGTACCTATCATTGGAATATAAATATCATTATCTAATAGAAATCTGTCTATATGAATATTCTAGAATAAAAAATCCTTCTCATCAAACATTTCCACCCAGACCTTACCGTATTCCAAATTCATAACATCTAGATATAGAGACCTTTCACTAAATTATGAAACACATAAAAGATATCTGAAACTACTTACTAGCGTTATCATATATGTTAAATAGAAGAATGATGTTTCGATTATGAGCTCTCATCCACCTTCACCTAGGTATAGTCATCTAAATAACTGCTACCAAATCCCTAAAACCACTTTTTTTGTCCAATGGAACTTCTAATTAAACCAAAAGATATTTCCCCACCAGAATATACAAGGTAGAAAAATGTACCATAATGAGAATGTGATCTCAATTAATTAGTATATAAAAGACAAAATGCCTAAGTCACTACTTCTAATCATTCACTTATGAACAAACCAAATAAGAACTTCCAGAACTTAATGATTGAAAGAAATAATGGTAAATTATCAATGAAAGTATTTACGTGGTTCATATATGAGTCCTAATCTATAGGGGAACACTGGAAATAATTTTTTTTTATGAACCATAATATGATTATAATTATAACTTAATCATATATTTCATGTTATTCCACCATACTAATATATAAGAGTCCAACTAGTTCAATAGGTCTCTAAAACTTATCAATCTTCATTAGGAGTGTGTCCAATGTAGTCTAATAATTATATATATCCCTTAATTTGATCAAAGACTCCCATTACTTTAAACCCATATTCAGGTATATAGTCCCAAATTCTAGAAACTCTAAGAAAGGAATATTGTATATTCACCCGGGAGACCCTTATGTTTTCCTATTTACTCAAAACCAAAATGGAAAATTTTAATATATCCTAAAATGAGGGAAAAAAATATTAAATTATTTTATATATCTACACTAACTCCACCGAACACGTATTACAAAACATATGGTTATTTAATAAAAAGTTTAACCTGACCTAGAAATAACTACAATAATATTATATTCTTTATTTGGATAGAAACACTACCATTGACTAAAATATCAAAAGAGCTACTATCCACCAGGTGTACCATTATAAATCTTTTAAAATTAAAAATCATCATACTTCCTATCTCATATGTAAAGTTAAATAATAATCCAGAGTATAAATCAATACTTAAGTGAACCTATGCCACTTAGTAGAATACCACTCATATCATCTTAAATTTATTTAATGAATGCACTTCTGAAAGCATGTGTTCATGTGTTTAACATTATTTCACTATAATATATCATCAGGTGACCTTTATTACCATAATTCTAAAATAAGGTAAAAACTTCTACCATGTTTCTAAAACTAAAAACTTTCCTTCCTTTCCCATTATTGTTAATTTATCATTCCAAAAAACACTCCCTTCATTCCACAATCTATGTGTTTTTAGAAGATTCTATGCTCTCATTTTGAAATATTTATTCATTTAATATAAGAACATTAATTTTCTAAAAACCAAGTTTACATGACCTCTATAATTTATCACCACATCCCATGTCTCTGGGAGAGATGAATGTAGGAGAATCACGCAATCTGGATAAATGAAGTTCACCTCCACCAATTCTAACTTACATATAATGATGATTAAGTCATTGATTTGATTAGCCTTAGATGTACCATCTAAAATGTTCATACAGAACATCATTAATAATGGGAATACATTGTTTATTGGTGTTGGATTCTAATACATGGTTGTAAAATTATCCATATGTTCAGAAGCTTTATTCACCTCTGAGATTTTATAAGCCACTTTCTGAACTTGTGACATCCAGATCACAAATAGAGTTTTCTTATATAGTGTAACATCCCAGGTAAATAAAGAATAAAACATTTTCATATTTATTAATATTTACGAATTAAATATTAATTTTACTTTAAAGGGGTTTCTATGTTTGATAGCGTACCCGATACGCAACAAAGAGTTTCTTTGAAATCTTACGTTGCACACTAGTAATAAAATAATATTATTTTAAATTCTAGTTAACACTTAGTCGTTGTATTAGCGGGAATGAATGGAAATAACCAAAATATGATTATATATGTTTGTTAAATGTTTTTACATTTATCCAATAAAGGATAATGGCTTATAATATGAAAAGAATTCAATTTTAGGCATATATACTATAATTTTCACTAAAGGTCCACTTATCGCCTTTTGATGGTGACCCATCATTAAGTATAGATTTGGTCACTCTTATACATTCTATTGAACCAAATAAAATTCTTCTTTATAATCGGGACATCAAAATTTACTTTGTGTGAATTTTTGGTATTTTTCCGATAAAGTTCATTTTTTAATGAATAGTGAAAAATGTTGTATTTTAATTCAAAACCTCTTTTTAATCTAATTTACTTATATGATTATATTATATTTTTAATTTGTTTTAAAGTGAAATTAGAATATATTTTTACAATTTAATCCAACGGTGGTCTTTGGAATTAATTTCATTTTGAAATTGGACTTAAACTAGTGTCAATCTTTTGATACTTATTGTTTCATAAAAACACACTATTTACTCTAACAGTGGGAATTAATTGTTAAATTAATTAATGTAACTTATATGTTTTGAATTTTGTAAAATGGACATCATTTTTGAATTTGTAATATCAAATATATCTTAAGGTGAAGTTTTGGTATTTTTCTGAAAAACTTCAATTTTTGATGAATAGTGAAACCACTAAGTGGTACTTATAAAAACTGATTTTCCATTTAAATGAAATTTTACCACCTTTGTGTTTTTAATTTCAAAAATCCGATATACATGGTTGTCATTAAGAAGTAAAATGTGGTTTAATGGGATTAAAATAATTTTTTGGTGAAAAGTAACTTTTAAGTTTTTAATCCCGATTAGAGGTAATTAGTGTAATTTAAGGTAAAAATAATGTTTTAATAATATGAAATGACCTAGAAACATGTCCTAACCTTATTGGATGTGTCATGGCTGACCAAGAAAATACATGGGTCAACTTGGGGACCCCATGGAGCCACTTTGGTAGGAAAATGACATTAATACCTTTTTATTTAATGTTAAAAAAAATGTCACAAACATGAGTTGTTTTACTAAAACAATTTTTAGATGAGGTTATACAAGTCATATTTTTTACTATAAATATTCATTAGAAATATAGAAATATTTCTTACATCAAGATATTTTTTTTATAATTTTTATACATTATATAAATTAAATTATTTTGACACCATGATGATGCAATGATTACCTCATTATTTAACGATTTAAATAGAATGAACAGATAATGTAAAATCTAAGACCTAAACATGTCAAAAACCTATTGGATTGGTGGATTTCAAACTCTTATCACCTTATCCTCGAAATATATAATTTTGGGACCTTTTAAATCCTAAAAGCATTTTATAATATAGTAACCTTTTATAAATTTCCAAGAGTGCCCCTCCTCTCCTCTTATAAAAGGCCCCCACCTCTACCACCTTACCCACACATATCAAGCCTTTGGATTGGCCAAACTCTGTCCATTTGGTCTCTACAAATCCCTCTCTTACTCCTTGAAGCCTCACTTTGGTCAGAAGTCTTCCCAAGGAAGCCTTTGAGCTCAAATCAAAAAGAGTTACCTGTTTTAAGGGTAGTGTTTCTCTTGTGTTCTTATGTTTTATTTTGGTTCTCCAACCCTATAAACTATTTTTATTCATTTATTTTGTAACAAAACCAGTATATTTAATATACTATGATGTTTTTATAAGAATTATTCGATCTAAAAGTACACACACCTACATCTAATGGTTAAAGAACATACTGTTTCTGTGGATGGCGAATTTATGCCTCACGAAACGATGATTGTTCAACACTCATATAACACCTTCAAAGGTGGCCATTAAGATGTAACTATATTTATATATGATATATAATATGTTTATTTTTTTACTTAAGCTTCTGTATTTTTCATTTACGACATACCTTTATGGTTTCCATTATGTGTAAACGCGATATCTTCATTTTAGGAAGTGAGGACTACCGCCCCCTCAAAGTGATTTGATTCGTTAATGCCATATGTGGGACGTATAAAGGATAGAGTTAATGATATTATATATTATAGTATACTGGAATTACAATATACCTTTATATCATTATGATTCCATTCCATATAATACGAAATAGAAATGAAATTAGCGTTCATGCGTACGTACGGCTTACCGTCTCCATGAACGGTGCATTTCATTTCTTACCTATAAATGTTAGGTAATATTATAAATGCATTTAAATACTGGATATATATGATATATATTATATCTACATCATGATTATAACTCTGGATATAATAAATACATGAACAACTTGTAATTATAAGGATCTTATTTTTGGCTCAAGTACCAATGATCATTAAAAAGACCGTTATTAACTTAAATAATTACAGTGTTCATGAAATGGTAATAAGTGATATAAAAGGAATAATGAACTTGAAAAGGGTTCTTAAGCAAGTAGAAATTAACTCAAGTTTATTATTCAGGAGGTTAAAGAACGATCGAGTCAAGTCGGAACCAAGGTATGGGACTTTATCTCAATCTCCTTTCATTGAGGAATATTTCGTTTTATACACAACCTTATTTTATACGGTGTATAAACCCCTTTTACATTTACGTTTATTCAAAAGGAATCTTTTTTATATGAAGTGTTTTACTAAACAACAAAAAGAAAGTTTTTTTGTCGTACATATGCGGCGACAACGACTTCTCCACCGTCGTGACCATTATTTGAGTTTCGGCTTCCTCTACAAGCCATACCTTTTTTTAAAAGAAAAATAAATACCAAGTTTTTCTTTTCTTTTATTTTGGTATTGAAAATGGTTTTCATAATGTTTTTATTATATCAATGTGTTGTGTTTATATCTTGTGATTGAAATATGGAAATGTTATGTTTCCTTTATGTATGTTTTATGTGATATGATTATGTTATGGTTCTTGGGAACTATTATGAAGATAGGTGGTTTCGTGATAAACTACGGGCGGGTGAGCCCGATATAGCTCTCCAATGCATTGGGTAACATGAAGTAGTTAAACGTTAAGGTTTCTCCTAAGAGATTTAGGGAATATACTGTGATGGGTATTCCAAACGTAACCATGAGGGTTACTCCCTACGTAAGAATGTTATGAATGCATCAAGTTACCTTTATGTCTTATGATTTCTATGATTTATTCATGATTTGATGAGGTATGTTAAAGTGCTTATGTTTTATGAGTAACGTATGATTTTTTACATGGACTACTGTTTTCATTTCGTACTTTTATATCTCTTACTGAGCTTTTTATGCTCATCCCAAGTTTTGGAAATGTTTTTCACAGGTCAAGGAAAAGGTACATGATGTGATGATAGTGTCAAGGAAGTGTCAGGAAAGAATCCATGTTTTATTTTAAATATGTTTCCGTTGATGGGAAAAATGATTACTATCTTTTATGTAACCACTTTGTTTAAATGTGGAGAGTAATGCATGATTTATGATCTAATTCTCTAAAAATCTAAACTTGAAAAGATCCTCAATGTGTATTCTTTAAATATCTCAAGATTAAGTAATGTTTAAGGTTGGGGCCTTATAGTTGGTATCAGAGGTCGGTTTAGATAACTTTAGGAGTTATAATTCTATTAAATGATTATCCAAAAATATTTTTTTTTTGAAATTATATAGCATTTGAAGATTACCATGTTGCATCATCTAAGACATGTTTGTTCAGAATGGTTTTCCCCAGAGTAAACAGGGAAGCAATGCTAGGAAGACATACAGAAGGAAATAACCTTTCGAATCAGCATCCTGAGATGGTCAGAATTGGAACTGAACAGTTTGTTACAGTAATGGTGTAGTTGACTCAAGCGACAAATGGTGGTGGTATACATGCACGAGATCAGCCAAATCAACCGTAGAGGAACATGTCAGTGGTGGGACATTTCATGAGGCAACATCCCCCATCATTCAGAGGATCATCTGACCCTATGCTAGCTGAAGGGTGGATTAAAGCACTAGAGAAGATTTTAGATGTCATGGGGTGTTCAGAAAATCAAAAGGTTAGTCTTGATATTTACCGTTTAGAGGGTGAAGCAGATCAGTGATGGTCGATGGTTAAAAATATCAGGGACGCTGATGAGATTGATGCTCTCGAATGGGATGAATTCAAAGGTATGTTTCTTGAAAAGTATTTTCCTAAGGCTGTTTGACTTAGGATAGAAAAAAAATTCTTGGAATTGAGACAAGAGGAAGACTCAGTGGCTGCCTATGAAGAGATGTTCACTCGATTGGCAAGGTATGATCCAAATTTTATCCGAGACCTTGATAGTAAAATCAATAGTTTTTACTTAGGATTAAAGCCAAAAATATCGAAGGGCATTGGCTTCTCGTGAGTTCAAAAGTTATGAAAAGCTTGTTCGATGTGCTGAGAAGGTGGAAATGGAGTTTGCTGATGATCAAGTGTTCTATAAAAACCAGCAGAAGAAGAGACCGAGGTGGCAGGAGAAAATAAAGAATTCTTCAAAACGGTCTGACGGTAAGAAAACTAAGTTTCCAGTTTGTGATAAATGTGGTAATTGACATGTTGGGGAATGTCTTCTGAATTCTGGAAAGTGCTACTGATGCGGTAAGATGGGACATAAGGCTCGTGATTTCACTGAAAAAGATCGGGGTGATGGTAAGACCAAATGTGATTTACAGTTAGTGAAATGTTTTAAGTGCAATGAGATGGGTCACTATGAAAAGGAGTGTCCGAAAAAGAGCTTGAGTGATGGGAAACAGTTAGACTACAAGCAGAAATGGGTGGTGAAATCATTTGCAACTACTTTAGCAGATGTCGGGCCATCAAATGAAGTTGTATCAGGTACATTGTTTGTTTTTTTCAGATTATTCCAGTGTGTTTGATTCGGGGTCTACACATTCTTTCATCTCTGAAAACATTTCTAGTAAAATGGGAAGACCATCTCAAGAAATGACTCCTGAACTTTTGGTAAAAATACCTGGGGGAAATGTTGAGGCAAAAAGAAATTATAAGAATCTTCCTATGCTTATCTGTGGAAAGAACCTACTTTCAAACCTTATTGTTTTACCTCTAGTAGAGTTTGATGTTATCCTGGGTGTGGATTGGCTCTCTATTTACCATGCTAAGATTGATTGTAGAGCTAAAGAAGTTTCTTTTTAGAAAGACTTTCAGTTTGTGTACAATAATGAACCCTTAATGTTGATAATGTATCAAGAGGCCGAGAAACTTGTAAAAGATGGAAATGAATGTTACCTTGAACATATTGTTGAAAACAATGGAACTGTTCAGATTAATGATGTGCCAGTGGTAAATGAGTATCCTGATGTTTTTTCTAATGCGTTGCCTGGAATAATTCCTGATCGGGAAGTTGAGTTTACTATAGACTTAGTTCCTGATGCTAAGACAATTTCAAAACCCCCTTATCAAATGTCTCAAATTGAACTTTTAGAGTTGAAGGAGAAATTGAAGGATTTATTAGAGAAAGGTTTCATTCGACCTAACACATCACCATGGGGTCCTCCTGTTTTATTTTTTAAAAAGAAAGATGGTTCTATGAGACATTGCATTGATTATAGAGCCTTGAATAACATCACTATTAAGAATAAATATCCTTTGCCTCATATTGATGATTTGTTTGATCAGCTCCAGGGAGCTCAATATTTTTCAAAGATTGACCTGAGATCGGGATACTATCAGTTGAAGGTAAAGGAAACAGATATTCTGAAAACCGTGTTTCGTACAAGATATGACCATTATGAATTTCTAGTAATGCCTTTTGGGATAACCAATGCACCTGCTGTATTCATGGAATTAATGAATAGAATTTTCCATGAGTTCTTGGATAAGTTTGTGGTTGTTTTCATTGATGATATTTTGGTGTTTTCTGAAAGTAAAGAGGAGAATGTAATACATTTATGTGTTATTTTTCAAACCTTAAAAGAAAAGAAATTGTATGGGAAATTCAGAAAGTGTGAGTTTTTGTTGCAACAAATTTCTTTCCTTGGTCATATTGTTTATAAAGATGGGATAACTGTTGATCCTACAAAAACAAAGGTTGTAGAAGAATGGACAAGACCCACAAATGTAACTGAGATTCGTAGCTTCCTTGGTTTGGCAGGATATTACCGAAGGTTTGTTAGAAATTTTTCACGGTTATCTAGTCCAATGACTAAGCTAACTCGGAAGGGTGTTAAGTTTATCTGGACAAAAGAATGTGATGATTGTTTTCAGGAACTCAAAAGAAGATTGGTGAATGCTCCAGTTTTGGCACTACCTTCCCGGAATGGGGAGTTTTTTACCTACAATGATGCTTAATTGAAAGGACTTGGTTGCGTCTTAATGCAGAATGATCAGGTAATTGCTTATGCTTCACGGCAGTTGAAAAATCATGAGGTAAATTACCCTACACATGATTTGGAATTAGCTGCTGTTGTTTTTGCTTTAAAAACTTGGAGGCATCATTTGTATGGAGTAAAGTGTGAAATATATACCGATAAAAAAAGTTTAAAGTATATATTCACTCAGAAAGAATTGAACATGAGATATAGGAGATGGCTAGAATTAATCAAGGATTATGATTGTACAATTCATTACTATCTGGGAAAAGTAAATAAAGTGGCCGATGCTTTGAGTCGAAAAAGTAATGCTTTATTATCAATGTTGCGTTTGGAAAGTGATCCTTTCGTTAAGGATTTGATGAACTTTGGAATAGAAGTTATTGGTGAAGGATGTCCTTCTGTTTTGTTTCAGGTATCAGTGAAATATTCTCTATCAGACAGAATTAAGCAAGCACAGAAGCAAGACAGCGAGTTGCAGAAAAAGGTAGAGCTGGTTCAGAAGGGTAAGTTGCCTGAATTCAATATTGATAATGATTTTGTTTTGAGATTTGGGAAGAGATTGTGTGTGCCGTTTGATTCACAGTTGAAGGAAGAGTTGTTATGTGAAGCTCATAGTTCTCCGTTTCCAGTCCATCCTGGCAGTACTAAGATGTATAGAGATCTTCAGGAGTATTACTGGTGGGATGGAATGAAAAGGGATATTACTGATTTTACTGTGAAGTGTTTGACTTTTCAACATGTTAAAGCAGAGTGGCAGTTACCGAAAGGGATTCTTCACCCTTTACCAGTGCCAGAGTGGAAATGGGAGAATATATCCATGGACTTCTTTGTGGGATTTTCGAAGACACCTCGAGGTAATAATGCAATCTGGGTTATTGTTGATCCCTTGACTAAATCTGCTCATTTCCTTGCCATACAAGATAATGTTTCCCTAGATCAACTTTCCCGTTTGTATCTTAAAGATATAGTCAGGTTACATGGAGTTCCTCTATCCATTGTATCTGAACATGATCCCAGGTCACTTCTAACTTTTGGAAAGGCCTTCAGAAGTCGTTGGGTACTGAATTAAATTTTAGTACAGATTTTCATTCTCAATCAGATGGGTAGTCAGAACAAACAATTCAGACTTTTGAGGATATGCAACGTGCTTGTTCGATGGATTATTAGGGAAGTTGGGGCCATCATCTTTCTTTGTTTGAGTTTTCTTTTAATAAGAGTTTTCATTCCAGTATACAGATGGCACCGTTTTAGGCATTATATGGGAAGCAGTGTCGAACTCCAACTTTTTTGGGATGAAGTTGGTGAAAGGAAGCTGATGGGACCAGAATTGGTAGAAGAGATGGCAGAAAAAGTTCAGTTGATTCAGAAACACATGAGAATAGCTCAGAGCAGGCAGAAGAGTTATGTGGATAACCGGAGGAAGGATCTATCTTTCGAGGTAGGTGATTATGTCATTCTCAAAGTTTCACCATGGAAAAGTGTGATGAGATTCGGTAAGAAAGGAAAGATGAGTCCAAGGTTCATTGGACCATATGAAATTCTAGAGAGAGTTGGATCAGTTGCATACCGAGTGGCTTTACCTCCGAGCTTATCTCAGGTACACAATGTTTTTCATGTTTCAATGTTAAGGAAGTACATGCCAGATCCATCTCATATTTTGAGCCCAAAGGTAGTTCAGTTGGAAGAGAATCTCTCTTATGAAGAACAAACAGTCCAGATACTTGATCGTAGAGAGAAAGTGTTGCAGAATAAGGTAATTCACCAGGTAAATGTTTTATAGAAAAACCATATGGTTGAAGAGGCAACATGGGAATCTGAAAATTATATGAGGGATAAATACCCCCACTTATTTTGATAAGTGAATAAAATTGCGAGGATGCAATTCCCAAAAGGGGGGAAGGATGTAACATCCTAGGTAAATAAAGAATAAAACATTTTCATATTTATTAATATTTACGAATTAAATATTAATTTTACTTTAAAGGGGTTTCTATGTTGGATAGCGTACCCGATACGCAACAAAGAGTTTCTTTGAAATCTTACGTTGCACACTAGTAATAAAATAATATTATTTTAAATGGTAGTTAACACGTAGCCGTTGTATTGGCAGGAATGAATGGAAATAAATAAAATATGATTATATATGTTTGTTAAATGTTTTTACATTTATCTAATAAAGGATAAAGGCTTAAAATACGAAAAGAATTCAATTTTAGGCATATATACTCTAATTTTGACTAAAGGTCCACTTATTGCCTTTTGATGGCGAACCATCATTAAGTATAGATTTGGTCACTCTTATAAATTCTATTGGACCAAATAAAATTCTTCTTTATAATCGGGATATCAAAATTTACTTTGTGTGAATTTTTGGTATTTTTCCGATAAAGTTGATTTTTTAATGAATAGTGAAAAATGTTGTATTTTAATTCAAAACCACTTTTTAATCTAATTTATTTATATGATTAGATTATATTTTGAATTGGTTTTAAAGTTAAATTAGAATATATTTTTACCATTTAATCCAATAGTGTTTGTTGGAATTAATTTCACTTTGAAATTGGACTTAAACTAGTGTCAATCTTTTGATACTTATTGTTTCATAAAACACGCTATTTGCTCTGACAGCGGGAATTAATTATTAAATTAATTAATGTAACTTATATGTTTTGAATTTTTTAAAGTGGACATCATTTTTGAATTTGGAATATCAAATATATCTTATGGTGAAGTTTTGGTATTTTTCTGAAAAACTTCAATTTTTGATGAATAGTGAAACCACTAAGTGGTACTTATAAAAACTAATTTTCCATTTAAATGAAATTTTACAACCTCTATGTTTTGAATTTAAAAAATAATACATACATGGTTTTCATTAAGAAGTAAATTGTGGTTCAATGGGATTACAATAATTTTTTGGTGAATAGTAACTTTTAAGTTTTTAATCGCGATTAGAGGTAATTAGTGTAATTTAAGGTAAAAATAATGTTTTAATAATATGAAATGACCTAGAAACATTTCCTACCATTATTTTATGTGTCATGGCCGACCAAGAAAATCCATGGGTCAACTTGGGGACCCCATGGAGCCACTTTGGTAGGAAAATGGCATTAATACCTTTTTATTTAAAGTTAAAATAAAAATGTCACAAACATGAGTTGTTTTACTAAAACAATTTTTAGATGGGGTTATACAAGTCATATTTTTGACTATAAATATTCATTATAAAGCTAAAAATATTTCCTACATCATGATATTTTTTTATTAAGTTTTAGACATTAAATAAATTAAATTATTTATGACACCATGATGATGCAACGATTACCTCATTATTTAGCGATTTAAATAAAATGAAATGATAATGTAAAATCTAAGACCTACACATGTAAAAAACCTATTTTATGGGTGGATTTCGAACTCTAATCACCTTATCCTTGAAATATATAATTTTTTGACCTTTTAAATCTGAAAATCATTTTATAATAAAGTAATCTTTTATAACTTTCCAAGAGTGTCCCTCCTCTCCTCTTATAAAAGGCCTCCACCTCTACCACCTTACCCACACCTCTAAAGCCTTTGGATAGGCCAACCCCTATCCATTATGTCTCTACACATACCTCTATTACTACTTTAGGCCTCACTTTGGTCATAAGTCCTCCCAAGGAATCCTTTGAGCTCAAATCAAAAAGAGTTACCCATTTTAAAGGTAGTGTTTCACTTGTGTTCTTATGTTTTATTTTGCTTCTCCAACCCTCTAAAATCTTTTTATTACTTTCTTTTGTAACAAAACCAGTATATTTATATACTAGGATGTTTTTATAAGAAGGATTTGAGCTACACTTACACACACCTACATCTAATGGTTAAAGAACATACTGTTTCTGTGGATGGCGAATTTCTGCCTCACGAAACGATGATTGTTCAACACTCATATAACACTTTAAAAGGTGGCCATTAAGATGTAACTATATATATATATGATATATAATATGTTTATGTTTTACTTAAGCTTCTGTATTTTTCATTTATGGCATACCATTATGGTTTCCATTGTGGGTAAACGTGATATCTTCATTTTAGGAAGTGCGGACTACCGCCCCCTCAAAGTGATTTGATTCATTAATGCCATATATGGGATGTATAATGGAAAGAGTTAATGATATTATATATGATAGTATACTGGAATTATAATATAACTTTATATCATTATGATTCCATTCCATATAATACGAAATAAAAATGAAAGTAGCGTTCATGCGTACCTACGACTTACCGTCTCCATGAACGGTGCATTTCATTTCTTACCTCTAAATGTTATGTAATATTATAAATGCATTTATATACTGGATATATAGATATATATTATATCTACATCATGAGTATAACTCTGGATATAATGGATACATGAACAACTTGTAATTATAAAGAGTTTATTTTTTACTCAAGTACCAATGATCGTTAAAACGACTGTTATTAACATAAATAATTACATAGTGTTCATGAAATGGTAATAAGTGATATAAAAGGAATAATGAACTTGAAAAAGGTTCTTAAGCAAGTAGAAATTAACTCAAGTTTATTATTCAGGAGGTTAAAGAACGATTGAGTCATGTTGGACCCAAGGTATGGGACTTCGTCTCAATCTCCTTTCATTGAGACATATTTTGTTTTATACACAACCTTCTTTTATACGGTGTATAAACCCCTTTGAAATTTACGTTTATTCCAAAGGAATATTTTTTATATGAAGAATTTTACTAAACGAAAAAAGGAATGTTTTATTGTCATACGTAGGCGGCGACAACGACTTCTCCGCCGCCGTGACCATTATTTGAGTTTCGGCTTCCTCTACAGGCCATACCATTTTTAAAAAAATACCATGTTTTGGTTTTCTTTTATTTTGGTATTGAAAATGGTTTTTATAATGTTTTTATTATATCAATTTGTTTTGTTGATATCTTGTGATTGAAATATGGAAATTTTATGTTTCCTTTATGTATGTTTTATGTGATACGATTATGTTATGGTTCTTGGGCATTGTTATGAAGATGGGTGGTTCCGTGATAAACTAAGGGCGGGTGAGCCTGATATAGCTCTCCAATGTATTGGGTAACGTGAAGGAGTTAAATGTTAAGGTTTCTCTGAAGAGATTTAGGGAATATACTATGATGGGTATTACAAACGTAACCATGAGGGTTACTTCCTACAAAAAAATGTTATGAATGCCTCAAGTTACCTTTATGTCTTATGATTTCTATGATTTATTCATGATTTGATGAGGTATGTTAAATTGATTATGTTTTATGAGAAAAGTATGATTTTTTACATGGAATAATATTTTCATTTCGTACTTTTATATCTCTTACTGATCTTTTTATGCTCATCCCAAGTTTTTGAAATGTTTTTCATAGGTCAAGGGAAAGGTAAATGATGTGATGATAGTGTCAAGGAAGTGTCAAGAAAGAATCCATGTTTTATTTTAAATATGTTTCTATTGACGGAAAAAATGATTACTATCTTTTATGTAACCAATTTGTTTAAATGTGGAGAGTAATGCATGATTTATGATCTAATTCTCTAAAACTCTAAACCTAAAAAGATCCTCAATGTGTATTCTTGAAATATCTCAAGATTAAGTAATGATTAAGGCTGGGGACTTATATATAGACTCTCCCATTTTTACTTCTTTAGTGCTCCCTAATTTGTACCTATTAATTGAAGATTAATATCCTTCTACATTAGATAATATTATATCGTATATTATAGAATCTAAAATACTTTCCATAAAACATCACTATCTAGACTATAACCTTAAAAATATTCCATTACTGTCATATATATTAAAATCCCACTAAATTATAAAAAATAGAAGAGGGATATGGAAATGCTTATATAAAATGTTTCATAAGTTAAAGGTAAGAACAATTCTATTAAATGAAGCATTAAATCACCTTTATTAGGGTGTGGTAATCTAAATCTATGTAATTGAAGACCTAATACCACTAGTTAGTTATAATTCGGTTTCTAATTAAACAACTATATTTTATGCGTCCAGAATATACAAGTAAGAAAAAATAATAGATTGAGAATATAAACTTAATACACCATAAATTTTAAGACAATTACACCTAATTCACTTCACTATATCATTAACCTTTGAAAAACCTAGAGAAGAACTTTTGAAAGACAATGATTAAAATAAATAAAGGAAAAATAACAACACTAGTGTTTAGGATTTTTGGGTTTGAGTCCTAATACTTAAGGTGGATGCTAAAACATTTTATATAAAAGATCAAAAGATAACTATAATGATCAGTCCATAATACATTACAAGTGATTCCATCCTACTAATATAGTAGAATTTAACTAGTGAAATCATTCACCAATTCCTTCCAGTATTTTTTAGGGATTGATTACTCCTCACTATAATATTTATTGGTAACCCTCAATTTGGTAAAAGAGTCCCACTGCTATAACTCTATATTCTATAAAAATAGTTCACTTTTGGGAAATCCAAGAAAAAAATGTTATGTGTGAACCTTGAAGACCATTACATATCCCAATTTCCTTAAAATTATCGAGAAAATTTCTTACATATTATTTGAAGAGGAAAAAACTTGTGTAAGTCCTTTATATCTCAACACTTCCTCTATCTAACTCATCAAGGCTCACTCATGATCACTTGACTATGGTTGACACCATCAGGTCTTCCTACATTGGGAATTCTAGATATCTATTACTGCTGCTTCCACCATCCTCATATAACCTTTAAAATTTATAATTATGAAATCACTCCTTCCATAATATCTAATTTCGTAGCTATAAAATGATTTTCATAGCTAAAACTGAAAATAAAGTCCCTAAAAATTTCTAAAGAAATTAAAATGACTTCCCTTTACCATATATTTATTCATAAATATATTATATAACCCTCCTCCATGATTATCCATCGTACTATCATTATGTCCACTTAATGTCATTGTCTTCCCCTACCATTGACTCCCCATAATTCAATTGCTTCTTTCCCCCAATCTGTTTCTGCCTTCCCCTACTGTCATTTTATATTTTTTATTATTTCAGAATGGATTTAATTTTTCATTTAAGGTAATTGGATTATTTTCTCCCCTATAATTTTTTGGATACTTTAATATGGTCATAGTTTTTATTTTCAATTTAATAATTTCATCTGGATTTATTAAAATATTTTCTATTTAAAATTATTTTAAAAAATCCTAAGAATAAATCTTAAGAATTTTGTATAGAAATATTGAAATTTATCTTGGTAAATCACAATACATTAATTTTTAAAGATGAATCATTTATTGATACCATGAAAATTGGTTATTTTTTATAAAAAAAATTATTTTCCTTTATAAAAATAAATTCTTTTCTCAAAGGAATATCTCTTATTGTTTTTATTTAAGAAGATAATTTTAGAGTTTAATATTTATTATCTTCATCAACTTTTATCTTTAGAAAATTTAATGATAAATTCTAAAAAAATTCACTATTAAAATAGTTGAATTGAATATTTTATTTATAATCATCCATTATACATAAATTTGTTTAGTAGTACGAAACATGAAATTTTTATATATTCATTAACAAATTTTTATTCTTAATAAATCAATTATTTATTCCTCATGTCATTAATTTTCAATCCCTTCATTTATTTGAAGAGTAATTCCTTGACAATTTTAGTTTTTTTCTTGAGAATTGGTCATTTTATCTTCTTAGAAATTATGAACACAATATAAAGTCCATAATAATTTATGTTTAGATATTCCATGGATAAAATATTCATTTAAAATCGAATAAAATCTTAAAATTTCCTTTAAAACTATTGAATATTTAATATTCTCACAATATCCATTTATATCACATACAATTTCATTTAACATTGTAAATAAATCATCCATTAATTCTTCTTTCATCGCTATTAGAAAACAAGGATACACCCATGTTTTTTATTAAGAAAACTATGGCTATATGTTACCCCTATATGACTGGAAAAACAATTTCATGGGAATGAACTATACCTAAGGTTTTCCAAAAACCATTGGAAAAGGTGAACCCTATACCCATAGTTTTTAAAGAACAGTGGTAATAGATTTTATGGGAATTGTTTTTCTGGGAATAACTATACCCACAATTCTCCAACAACTATGGGTATAGATCACCCCTATACCCACAGTTTTTATAAACCCCGGAAATAGGTTTCACGGGGTAAAAATATTTCATGGGAAGAACCTACACCCATGGTTTGACCAAACCATGGGTATATGAAATTCTTTTGGCCACCTACACTAATGGTTTGGGTAAACCATTGGTATAAGTCACCCTTAGCCACAGTTTGACCAAGATGTGGGTATAGGTTAACCCATTTTTTCCCATAATAATAAAATTAATAACTAATAATATATATATATATATATTTGAATATAAGAAGACAAAATGTGTTATTGGATAGTGGTAAAGTTGTTGAAGTATAGGCGGAAAGGTGCTTGGATCAATTCCCAGTGGAGGATTTTTTTTAAATAAAGGATTTATACACACGATTTGACCAAACCAATGGTATAGGTTGGACCATTATGTTTTCATAATAATAAAAATAATAATAAACTCTTTAATATAAATAAATTATATATAAATATATATACATATATTTGAATATAAGAATATAAATTTTGTTATAGGATAATGGTGAAGTCATTAGAGTGTTAATGAAAAGTGTATCTATAAAATTTTATAGGTGGATTTTTTTAATAAAATACCTATACCTAAGGTTTGACTAAACCATGTGTATAGGTATTTCCATTAAAATTGCATACACTAATAGTTTAAGAATCATGGGTATAGGTGGCCTATACCCATGATTTTTTTTAACTGTGGGTATAGGTCTATCTCAATGGATTAAGCACCCACTCTTCATATAACCATGGGTAAAGCCTATGACCATGGTTTTCTAGGATATACCCATAGTTTTAAACTATTGTTATAGGTAAAGATTATAGTAGTGCATGACAATAATCTCTTCAAATTTAGTATTAAATCAACAAGTTCTCATATTTTACACTTTCTTTTTACAATTATATATATATATATGTATCACACTATTATTATTTTTTCCACACCCAATTATATATTTTATTTTGTCAATGTTTTCATTAATTTTAATAAATAAAAATGTAGTGATATATTTTTAAAATTTATTTTCAATAGAAGTATGTGTTTTCTTGTTTTTTTTGAGGAATTTCTCACTCGAAGAGGTTTTGATATGTTAGCTACTCTATAGTAAGATTTTCAATATACCCCTATCACATTGAGCACATTCATGGAATAATATAGTCATTCTACTCACAATACAAAAAGTACACCTACGATGTAATAGAATCATTAAACTCAGGTGATATAGGGTTCATCGACAACACTAGATAGCCTTTTTACCCACCATAAAATACCTTGTATTTTTAAATGGTATTATTTCATGTTAATATAGTATATTTTATTTAATAGGTTTTAATTTGGTAGATGTTACTATAGAATCAGATGGTTTATCTATAGTAAAGCCCTATAGCAGTCAGATGATGATTTAGTTATTATTCAGAGTCAGCTGTCTTATCACCGTTATCAATATGTATTTCAATGAGGCAAAATATGATACATAAATATTTATATTAATTTACAACATTATATTTTAACTAGAAAAAACTAATAATGGAAAGGATAAAAATTTCAACACTCAAGAAATTTTTAATTTCATCAACTTAAATATAGTTATCTAATTTAACACATTTGGGGTACCTTGTGCGGATACAGTGTTCCTTTATGGGAAGAAAAAATATGATGTGATTCCCCTCACCATTAATTATATTTATTGGAAGCATAATCAATTTTTTTGAAGGAATTAGTTTTCTGATAAAAAATAAATCAATTTCCTATTTATGTATTCATATATGATTAATTTGAAAAGTAATACATAACATGTTAATAATATAATTGGTTTTATGTATTTTATCTATTGATAGTACTAATTTTTTTTGTGTCATGTGCGATTTCACATCCCCTAACCATAAAAATCCTATACAATAAATGAAAATATTTTAAGTGTAAGTTTTGTTATGAATTTAATGAAACATATCTATCTGTACTGTATATGTATGAGAATAACCGTGAATGAGTTTCAAGAGAGAAATGGTTGGTGTTTGTTGATCATTTTCATGACCAATCACTTAGGTATTTTGATACATTTTAGAGGGTTAATACATCTATTTTCAATAACATTTTTAGTCATTATTGGAATATAATTTCCTTAGGACCATTTTTGGAGAAATACTGCCAGTTGAGGGAAGTAGGTAATTCTTCACACCTCTAGTTTGGAGTGTTTCTCTTAGAAGAGAGATAGAAGTGTACATACAGATCTGTTGGGTGGATATATACGTTTTTTGATTTCTATAAAATAAAGTATGCTAGTTTTGTGAATAACCATACAAAAACATTAGGGTAAACAGATTAAATTATTAGTTGATGTTCCTAAATTACATTATAAAATAATGAAATTCCATTAATAATGTAAAATATGAGAAGTGTGGGATGTAAAACCTAATTTTTAAACTTTAGTGTCTAATAATGAATTTATTTCTTAAGTTCTAGGGAAATAAAATTATGGATAGGTGAGGATGATGGTTTGTAGACTATGTCTATTATAAATTTTTGCAGTTCATGGATATATTTTATGACAACATCAACTATAAGGTGGTTTATAAGTTTTGTGGATCTGGAATCATATAAATAATTTCATTCCTTGAATAATAATGTTCATGATTTGGATTTATAGATTAATACATTAAATTATAAATTCTTAACTTTAGAGAGTTCATTAACTTCTATACTTTTGAGGATGATAGCCATTATTCTAGAAGATATAGATACACTAATATGCTATTTAGTGCTAGTAAATTTCATGATTTCATACTTATATTTTAGTTTTCATTATTAAATTTATTATTAGTAGAGAAAACGCATTTTCAACACACACATAAACACATAACAAAAGAGATAGGTTTTTAGAAAATAATTAATGAAAATGGTTAAGAAATGACTTCATACAGTACTTGTGTGTGAAAAAACACAAATTAAACATCTATAGAGAGATGTTTTTAGGAAACAAAAAATAAAAACAACCTATAATACTTATAAATTATGATAAATATATCTTTAATCCTTATCACAGGAAGTATGTTTATTTCTAGTTTTTAATAAATATTTCTCTGTAGATCCCAAGGAGTTTTAAATTTTTAAATTTTTTTGAAAATTTTAGTGTTAAAATATTAATCAGTTTATTCGATGAATTGTAATTTTTTTTAAATATTTTTACAATATTTCTTGAAATACTTCTGAAAAATTGGTTTAGGTATCAATAATTATTCTCAAACAATTCTTAATGAGCCTCACTCCTTATATTAGCTATTTTTTATTCAATAATAAAGGATTTGTAAATTAGATAAGGGCAGTGATTCTATTATTCTTTATTAACTAGTAAAAATATTGAATTAAAAATGCACATCATAGGGGTTATATACTATTATTATTAGAAATAAATTTGTTTTCTTAATTTTAGGTTAGGTTTGAATTCTAATGTCATTTTCTAGAAAAAACATCTTTGGAAATGATGTTACAATATTGTTTGTCTCTATTTTTTAATTAGATAAACATTATTTACTATTATTTTAATATGTTAATTACTAATGTGTATTTAATTTTTTTGAAATAAAGTAACCATGGGTATGAAGTAGGCTGGAATTTGATGACCAATAAAACCCATTAGGAGATAGTGAAGATGATTTGGTGTAGTGGAGTTTTAGATGCCATTTTTTATAATTTTATAACTCGTAATATTAATAATAAATTTTATAATACATGTTAAGTAACCTATAATATTATGTATTAATATAATATATATTAGTTCAACACGTTATATTTGATGAAGATTTATAAATTCACTAGCTATGTCTTTTTTTTCTATAATATAAAATGGAATAGAATGAGGTTTTTTAATGACATATTTATTATAGTAAGTCAATAATTCACATAAATTTTATAGACTATTAATGATTTAATTGTGGTTTTAACCATCAAAAATAATTTCATGGTTGTTAAAATTTCAACTAACTATAATATATAAAAAACATTAACAACATTTTTAAAAACCAAATCTAATTTGATGGATTATATCAATTTATATGAAAATATTTAGTAGTTATTTTAAAAACTATTTCTATGATTATTGAAAGTAGTTTCATAGAATCCACTAAGTTATAAATATATTTCACTAAATATGTGTTATAATACTATCATGGATGCATGCAAGTATTCCATGACATTTTTGGAAACTAGCACTAATCAACTAAAACCAAAGATAACCAGTGGTTTCATGATAATCTAGTAAAAGAATCATGATATAATTATAACCACTATGAACCGATGCATAAAAAGTTAAAACAATAAAAAATACTAAAAACGATCACTTTTATCATCACATTTTCATATAGTGCAATCCTTTAATCAATATATTAATAATTATTTGAATGAGTTCAAAATGTAAGAGTGGTCAAATTTTGATAAGGTTTTTATCCATATGATATGATAAATGGTTTATAGTGAATGAATATTATTATACAAGTTACTTTGTGAAGACATATTCTTTGTCCATGATATAGGAAAATTTTATTGTTTACTACTGAATCTCAACACATACAATAGAATAACATTAAAATCAACATAGGGAAATCTTAAATAAAAGCGAAGATTTTTTTTTTATTTTTGGAACATTATTTATAAATATAATAGGTTTTTAATAAAAACATCGTATATTGCTGATGAAAACTTCTTTCATTATATAAACATGTGAAACTTCATCGAAATAAATTAAAATTCCCAAAAAACAATATATTCAAATCATAATGTCCTAATAATCAAATAATGGATATATAATGTAATAAAATAATGAAAAACGTTGTATACCTGTTACTCATAATCAAAAAAGCTAACCAAAACATGGATACCACATGTTAGACCCACTTAAAATAGAAAAAGACCCTAATAGAAGAGGTGAATTAGTGTGTCATTATATTAAAATTATTTGTTAAATTTAATCCTCACAACCCATTTGTATCTTGACCCATGTGTTAGAAGGGTCATAAATATATCTTTTATTAATGCTATAATTGTTTTTGTATTAATGATCAGTCATGAAAAACCTAACTCACCGATGGAAACTGATCAGTAAATAAAGTACATACATGTTACATTGGTCACACCAAGTTAGGGATAATATAAGGGATGTGGGAAACTCACTCCAATTCCACCCTAGTAATACAAGACTTTACTGATCTAGAACCAGTTTGAAGAGATCACTCCAATACAAAGCTCACTTCCTTACAAGGTTCTAGTCCATATCATTAACATAAAAAGGGAAACTTACTATATAGTTTATTCTCATATATAACATTTATGTCACTACTACAAACACTTATAAAATTACATTGTATATATGTGAAACATGATACCCTTTCATCGTTCTTTGTTGTAGCTCCTCTTGGATATATCTATCACTAGGTCAACTTTGTCATCCACATCCACCACTATATTGTTTCTATAATTTAAGATTGACTTATCTAATTCCTTTTATATTATTAAATTTTTTATATAATATAGATATATAAGTTCAAAAATCCTTATTATACTTAACAAGAAACTAAAAATATTCATTATAAACCATCTCTTTTCTTGATTCTTTATACTAATATTCTAATAATTATTTTGTCTTTTTCATGATTTTTATGATATATATAGTGAATTTGACCTTCATCCTTCTAAAATTATCTTCATCATGAAATCTTGACACATTAATTGATACACTCTTATTGTAAACCATGTGTCATAGAATTTTATTGAGTCCCTTTTTAAAACTCAATCCTCTAAAAAAACTTGATAATTACTCTTATAGAGGAATAATGTTCACTATATTATTTTAATATAATGACATAACCATATTTTTCTGTCAATAGTCTTGCAAGACATCCATCTTTTGGGTGAAAAATATCATTTTCTTAAAAAAAGGAATATGATGAGAATAATTCATTTCATGAGATGAACATGTTAGGATTATTAATATATATATATATCTTTATTAGATTCAACCTATCCCACTATACAAACATTTCATACTAAAGAACAAAATTTAACATCATTTAATGAACTTATAAGATCATTTAATGACTATATACCTTCTACTCACGAGTCACTTAAATAATTTTTTACTGGAAACATAATCCCAGTAACCTTGTTGAGTTTTATGGTAAGAGTTAATAGTTACATTCATTTTATCTCATGGTTAACTATACAAAACTTCTTAGTATCATTTTTTCTTTTCATTTTTGATAATTAATTATTTTATTGGATTCATGTGATACATTCATTTCATCACTTTATTGATATTTACCTTAATAATAAAAAATTTCACTTATCATTTATTTCAGTGTGAAAATAATACTCCAATAATATTCCCATACACCACATGAATAATACATTAGAAATTTTACTAATTATCAATGTCTCTGAAAATCCATAAGAACTATTTTTTCTACCCATAGTTACCCCAAGTTATAAATTCACTATACCAATGACTCCAAGCATTTGTATCACCTTATATGAGAAATATGTCATGATTCCAATCAATATTAACATAATAAGTCACATTTTCCTCCAAAATTCATACCAATATACAACAAAGACAATCAAATTACTATTCAAAAATTACATTTGTGTCATATTCAATTTTATTCCATTTTAACACTCAAAAACCATACCATTTCTATAGTATAATTTTGTTATTCTAAGGTACCTTCTTTATAACAACACCACTAACTCTATATTATTCATTTTATTAGTTCATAGTTAAATCTTTATACATGACAATAATATTTTACAAAAATTTATTTTACTTCGCAGTGTACGTGTAAATTATAAATATATAAAAAAATATAATTATTAGTGTAATACAATCCCAACACCATAATATATTTATAGTATGAACGTCTCCATATTCACTTTTCAAACTATATTGAATTTATTAACAACTAAATCCAGAGGGTGAAACAATATTTAATAAAATATAAACTAACTCCCTTAATATTTATATTCCATTGGGAAACCATAATTATTTAATCTATATAAAAATTATAATTTCTTATAAATTAATTTTTCAAATATTAACTATCAATCACAAATATATCCATTTGTAATAGGAGAAAAATAAAAACATGGAATCTTCCATCCTTAGATCAGGGACTTGGTCTGTAATTTTCAATAAAAAACATTCTAACATCAAGGAAGGATCGTTTATGAAATATTCATTTTCAAAATCATAAATTAGAATTCATAAATACTGGTTCTAACCATGGTATACACCTTAATAGGGGGGCGAATAAGAGTAAGTCAGTTTCTTTAAATGAACCTCACAAGTGATCTTATTTCACCATTAATAATAATACCACTATCCTTCATGATAGATTTATAATTATGAAAAATTTAGTGAGGGTAAAAAATTATACTTGGTTCATACAAACTAGGCTATTTCAAGGTAATACAGCAACGATTTGTTAATGTACCATAATAACTATGGAAAATAAATTTTTCCTATAATTTATAAAGGAATAACTAGTTCTCCAAGCCCACAATCCAAAATAAATTATATAACTTATGGCTCTCAATTAATCTGAATGCTCATTGCATCACCAAGATAAATTATCTTGATCTTCCCTAAAATAATAAAGATATTAAACCATCAATAAAGTATCAATTATCTCTACTTTCCATGTGATAAAATCCATATACCTAAAATAATATGAAATAATATAAATATCTTATTTATTCTTTGTAACATTCTAGAATAGATCTACATTTTTATAATTTCTTAAATATCCTCATTATAATTTTGTATAGAAATATAAATATCCATTAATGAGAGAATATCCATGTTCATAATTTTATTTATCATTAATTAATAATTAATAAGATTGGGAAATTCTTCAAATTTGGATTTCAAATTCGAGTTAAACCCCACCATTAAAATATCCCACGAGATTCCTAAAATATAGAATCTTTAAACATTAGAAATCTACTGACTCGGCTTCATTACATAATATTCATTAACTTCACAAAAAGTTACCATGTTCACCTGGTATCTCAAAACATATTCTATATATAATTTTTACACCATTGTGATGTGATCCACTATATTGTGGTTCAAAGATCATCACCTCTAAGAATCACATCTTGGAATCTGTAAAACAAATCACAGTATAACACTTTGGGTTATCTTTTTTTATCATCATACAATGATATAATCCTCCTCCCATGGTTTAATCCCATTCTCTTTGATAGAGCACCATATATCACTCCTTCTAATTTATGAAGCACCCACACTAACTATGGCGTGATCACAATTTGTGAATTATTGAATAATTCTTACATGACTCTAATTTAATCACTTGAAAGATGCATTGTAGTATGGTAAAAGATTCTATAGAGTGAAAATCAATCATATTAAAATAATCAAGACCCTAACATTCATTAGTTCCACTTTATTTCATGAAACATTCCTTGTATTTACCACCCATATAATAGAATATTATACCATATTTTAATTGTGATGTGGGGTAACTCTATGTGGAATGACACATAAATCACTTATTCTTATGAAATAATTAGTTATTACATAGTATTATAATATTAACCTAACATGGCCCCATTGCATTGTGGTCTCTACCAATAAAATGAAACCATTACATGAATAATAAATATCTAATTGAACATAAGATAAATTATTTCATAACCTAGGATATTACAACATGGTTTCTCATACAAATTGAACTACCACAACGACATCCATATTCTTATAGAACTCTATGATATGACATATTTGTAAGTCTCACCACACCAAAATTATCAATAAAAACAATAGTAAAAATGATACAAGTTATTTTTTCTAACAATATCCCCATTTATGTTTCTTGATACCCCCCTTCAAAGTTTTATCAATACATTTTCATCCAAAAACATCACAATTGGCAAGCTACAAAGTTTGAAACATATTTCCTTTAGATATTGTATCAATTATTAAATAATAATCAAATATAAGCACACATGAATCAATATTTTTTTGATTAATAAGATATAAATGGAAATTTTCTCATTAAAACACTTCCATGATCTACATTCCCTTTAATACCTCCAAACCAAGATTTTAACACTAAATAGACATTCAAATACTCCATTAAATTCAAAAGATTACTATAGGATAACTCCATATATGTTAAAAATAGATAAAACTTCCAACCCTATCCAAAAATATAACATGAATAAGTTATATAAATAAAATTATGGAAAACTTCTCTTCCCTTTTCAAGGATCCCAAAGAGCACTTTTATAAAAGTTCAAAAGAGAGGGATAGGAATCCAAATAAGTAATTCAAGAGAATCAATGTGGCTTAATATAAATAGAAAATTTCATATGGGTGTGAAGATCCATTCTATAAAACTTCTATATGGATAGATAATATTGGAATCTAAGTGCAAATTGATGTCTCTCAAAATCATATTTGGATAGCGTGTTAGAGATTATGTTTATAAATTCATTTTATATTGACATGTAACTTTAATTCACCATCAATTAGTAAAAATTATCCTCAAAGAAATCATTATTTACATCAATGTGATGTGTAATTTAATGATGGAAACACTTATTTATAAGATTTATTACAGTTGAGTTAACACACTAGATTGAAATATAATATTTCCCTTTAACTACAACATTATAAAGATATTGATTCTTCCATAACAATTGATCACGTTCTTTTGTATCAAAAATATACTCATCTTCTATAGTTATTGTTGAAATACAGCCTTGATATTTACATAATGGGGAAGTACATTAACCTCCATGATAGAATTAACTGCCTGATGTCTACTTATATACATTAGTTGAACTAACCGATTCAATATATGAAAATCTAAATAATTTTGTGGCGATGCTTCATTATAAAATAATCTAAAATTTACTGTTACTTTGATATAATGAAGAATCCTATTTACTCTTATAAAGTGTATTTCTTTGTTATGGATTTAGTACTTTGTTAGTTTATAAGTGAAAAATATAATGTCTATTCATGTTTCTATTAAGTACAATAATCTCTGTATGATTAAACTATATTCTATTACATCATCCATTTTACCATTATCATCTCTTGAAAATTTCAACTAGGTTCTAACCAGTGTTGTCACTGCCTTGTATTCCTCCATTAAAAATATATTTATTACCTCTTTAGAATATTTATATTTTAAAATTAATGTTATATTCCATCCTTTTATTACCTTTAACCCAAGGAAAAAAGATAACTCACTAATAAAAGGCATCTTTAATGTGAAATTCCTGAATTTTGAAATCAACTTGCATTATGAATGTTTTATCATAAAAAAATTATGTGATCCATATAAATAAGTACCAAAAACCTCTTATAATTATCATTCTTCCTGTAGGGATTGTGATAAACTAATCCTTGATGGAATCCAAGGTTTATATAGTGTTTATCAAGCCTATAATACCATGACCTTAGTCCCTACTTTAACACATATAAAACCTTCTTCAACTAAAATACCTTTTTTCATCTTCAAAAATAAAAAACTACTTAGTTTTTTGATGTGAAACTCTTCCTCAATTAATCCATTAAGGAATTATGGTTTAATGTACAATTGGAAGAACTTGACTCTCCTTTTCACCATAAGTTACAAGACCAATCAAATTATTTCTCACCATGCTAGGGGAGAAGATGTCTCATCGACATTAATACCTTCTATTTTTGAATATACCTTACAAACAACCCATGGTTTTTTAACAATATTTTTAAAATCATCGTGTTAGATATACAAAACCCACATGGATCTAAGGATATTTTTTTTCTTATCATGCTGGAAAAATTTCCATGTATGAACTTAGGAGAGATATTTGTCCATGGTTTTGAACAAATTCTTATCCTTAGGGTCCTCCTCAAAATTATTTAGCTCTATTTTATAAAGGAATATTTTTTGATGCATAGTCTTGTTCCTTATATTTTTCATCAAAACTACCATATCATTAATGATTGTCCTTTCGTTGATTTCATCTTTTATTCCTGATTTCTTCACAACTGCTGATCTTTCCTTGTTTTCCTCAACATAAGTGTCTTCTTTCATACCCACTTTATCCACGTATTCTCTAATTATCTTCTCACTTAAACATCATATTCTTAAGAATTTTAATTATTATTTTTCTATGAAAACTACCCACATTTTTGATAGTTTTACTTATTTTCCAACATAAAAAAGTCCTTGTATTCAATGATTTTTCTATTCATTTTGTTTTTAAAACTTTTATGACTTTATTTCAGTTGAGTATACAATAAAAATAATTTAATCACGACATAATTAAAACATTTAATTTATCTCTTTGTTAATAATAAATCATTGATATCAAAAAATTTCAAAGTATTTTAGTTTAAACTTATTTCTGTACCACATATCGTAAGCTATATTTTCTTTATATTAACCCAAATATTACCTAATAGAGATGTATAATTATATCATTACCATATCCTTTTGGATGATATATAGTATAACTTTCTTAATATGAACCATGAAATAAATGTTGTTAATGTTTTATTTCCACTTCTGAATGATAAAATTATGTTAATGTGTACTCACCACCAAGACTTGGTACCTTATCCCATGATTCTTGATAAATTTTTCCAATTTATTGTTTTTAAATTAATTTTTGTTTATTATTCTATAATTTTGGAATTTGTTTCCAATTAATATTCTTCACTAATCCCTGATAACATATAATATACATGAATACTTTAGGTTTTTGAGGGATCACTTATAAAAGATTTTTAATTTTTAAAAATTATAACATGTTTGAGTTTGATCATGTGAGAGTTTAGGGATATTATTAGACGCTTCATTATTCACAAAATTGTCCGGGGGATTTTAGCTCAAGTAGAAAACCTTTTATAGAAAAACATTTTACCTTCTTTTTTGGACAGAAAACACGTGTCTTCTTCTCCACCATTGAGTTATTTATTCCCCTTTATACACTTTCTTGGAATCATAATTATACCATCTATTAATTTTAAAATGAAATCATTCTTATTAAAATTTTCCACATTACCTAAGTTTGATAATTAGATTACATCTATAAAGTTTTTACTAAGGACATAAAATAATAAGACATAAATGTGCCTTAAGTATTTACTATATTTTTTCCTTTTAAAATACAATTATCTTTAGACATTCATCATTGAAAAAATGAATTTTTTTTCTTACTTAATATTAAATAAATGATCTTTATTTCGATTCATATGTGAAGTAAATTCATATTCTGGTATTCATAGTTTAGACTGATCAATTTTTTTAAAATAAATTTTAGTTACATTATCATTATGATGATTTTATAATTTATTGATCCATGTCCACTACCTCACTTCCTTTAGTCTTGAACAAGATTGTTCCACCTCTAGCTCCATTAGATTAACCTTATCTTTCATTATTACAAATTTATTATGTGTTTTCAATTATCATTATGATATTTCTAGATAATGAATATCTCTTTCCCTGTATCCTTTATCCCATCTCTTTATACCCTTGATGTGTAATTCATAGATTTACGTATATAAAATTCACACTGAAATAAATTTTTGTTAAAAATGCATAGTGATGGAATTCCTGATCAGATTTTTTAGTTTATAGCATTCCATGAAATGATACATTTATATGGGACCCATTTAATTTGACTTTTCCATAAATAGATTTGAATTAGTGCTGCATTATTGATTGTCTTTTCAATTCCACTTATTTCCTTTTATGTCTTTTATTAGTCACCGAAATAAGCATTCTTCTAAAGAGTTAGTTCTTACATCCTTTCATCAATTATCACTAATTATTTATTTGGATAAAATTATATATATATATATATATATATATATATATATATATTCACCTTTATTTTTAAAATTCTATAATTTTTAGAAATTGAATAATTTTCACATTGACTCCCTATGTTCCTCCATAACTTCTTTGGAATCTTGTACACTCTAACTTCTCATTGTTACATCAGGTGTTAGAACTATCTCTTGATCTTAAATATTTCATCACATATTCATGTATTTTACTTTTAGTTAACTAACTATTTTGACATGATCATTCATATAATTAGTTAAAACATAAATAAATTAGTCCTGAAATTGGAATTTATTTTATATTAAACCCTATACTCTGAGGATCCCTTATAATCTCTTCTCAATGATGTGATTTTTGACTGGCGACAGTTTTGTCAGTTTAGGTTGGTGGTCCTGAAGAATATGTCTCTATGTTGAGGCCCCGTTTGATTAAAATGTTAATATGACTTCATGATTCCCTCACTTATCTCCCATTCGATTTGCTGCAACAGTTCCAAGGGAGCTTTGGGAGGTGTTGTTTGTTTAGTCATGGTGTTCCATGAGGCTTGTTCGAGGTTTGATTCATTCCGTAGTGGTTCTCATCTGTTATCCCCCATTTTATGGTGTGATGGAGTCCCTACTTTTATTTATTGTGTTTTGGTCTCAGGGGCTTTTTTGGCATGGCTTGTCTCCTTAATCCCACCTGCTCCCAGATCTTCTCTAGATTCCGATTTCAGTGCTTCTCTCCTAGTTAGTGTTGTGCAGTGGTTTATAAGGATGTTTTGGGATGTGATCTTCATGTAGGTGATAGTGATCAAGGAAAACTATCCTGTGTTGACTCTATCCCTTTTCAATGTTATGAATCTTGGTTTTATGGATGTTTTTTTGGATTGTTCATAATAATAGTTTGGTGTTAGGTATTATTGGTTCTTTTAAGACCATAGTTTCCAGTGAGTTGATCTCACCAGTGTTGATGATATCAATGAAACGATGAAGATTCAGTTTGTTTGGCTTATGGATTCTACGGTGCTTATGATGGTGTTCTATGATGGTGTGACACCAGAGATGATTCAGTGATTCTAGAATGGTGTGACAGTTCCAATGATGATGGTGCCAATGCTGACTCAGTGAACAATGGTGATGATGTTGTCTTAGGTGTTATACTCTATTGATTCTCATAAGGCACACGGATCGACAGTGTTTCCGAATTTAGAATTTTTTAATTTGAATTTTGAGTTTGATATTTTGGGAAAGATTTTTCTGTCTCCAATTCCCTGAAATAATGGATCATCCCATCTTAGTTTATAATGTTGACACCTATTTTTTTCACGTGTTGCAATCAGATAATGAATGAAGTGAGGGGTATATTGGTCTTGTATAAAAAAAACACTACGATAGATTCTCCCTCTCTCCATTTAACGAAATCTCCTCTAGCCAATTTATAATATTATATTATATATTACAAAAATAATAAAAATTTGAGATGATTTGAAAAAAAAATTATTTTTAAATGAAAATATATTTTTCTTATATAAATAAAATTATTACGCTTTTGTAAAAAATGACCATATAAAATGTGTTTTCATTTTTTTGATTATTTGAGAAAAATGAATATATTTTTGTTAATATTTTTAAGTGCGTAAATTTTTTTTAAAAACATGTTAAATATTATTGAGTTAATTTTATTTTAAAACCAATTATATTTGTAATTAAAGGATATTTTATTTTTTTTTAAAAAGTGTGTTACATCTTTTAAAAATAGTGAAAAATAAATATGTGATACAAATAGATTTTTTAATCATTTATGGGAAAATTAATAGATTTTATTTGATATATTTAAAGTCATATAGTTTTTTCTAATTCATAAATTAATATTTATTTTATTGTACTTTAAATAAAATTATAATTTTAAATGAAATGTTATCTTTGTATAAAAAAGGTTTTATTCCAATTTAAAAATAAAAAATAATTTATCATTAAAAAAATAATTTTTTAATTATTTGAATAAATCTAATAAATTTTATTTTATATTTTTATTGAAATGGAAGTTTTTAAAAATATAAAAAATATTTGTTTTTTATAAAAATTAAATAATTAAAAGTTTCCTAATCATCTTAAAAAAGTATGATTAATCAAAAGTAAAAAATTTAATGTTTTATGAACAGATATTAAATATTTTATTTGTAAACATAACATATTATTTTTTATTTAAAGCTTGTTAAAATTTTCTTTAAAAATTTATAATTTTATTATTCATCATAATAAATTCAATTTTTATCAAATTATTAAAAGAAATATGCTTCTTTGAAAGGTTAAATAACCAAATTTTAAGTAATAAAAATTCATAGATAATTATAACTAATATTTTCTATGGTAGAATTATAGGGGGATTTATTAAAATTACTCTAGAAATTTTTAGTGAATAACATCAATGAAAATTTAGTTAAAAATTTTCTATGACAAACTTTATTACAAAACTTCAGTAGAGAGTTTCTAAATGAATCGTTAAAATTATTATAAAGACTTTTTCTTCGAGCTATCTACTTGATTTTTTAGTGAATGTTTTCTTTGAAGATTAGTGTAAGTTTCTAGTTTATATTAGAATGTTCTAGAGGTAGTTTTACTAGAATTTCCAGTTTAAGTTTTATTATATTTCTAATGGAAGAAACATTGAAATTTCCCATGGAAGTTCCACTGGAACTTCCAGTCAAACTCTTAATGGATCTATAATTGAAATTTATACATATTTTGAAAAATATATGTTTAATATATCTTCTAATTAAATTTATTATAAATTTTCTTAAATATATACATTTTATTTACATTTTTATTCATGTATTATATATATTTTTAAATGGTAAATTTTATTTTTTATAAAAATTATTTTTAAAATGTAATAAATATTTTATATAATTTCATTTAATATATATATATATATATTAAAATTTAAAAATTTTAATATATTATATAGTTTTATAAATATATACTTCTCTTTTATTATAGATCATTCATTTGAACTTCAATTGGAACTTCCAATGGAACTTCCACTAGAACTTTCACTTGAACTTCCACTGGAACTTCCACTCGTACTTTCACATGAACTTCTATTAGAACTTCCCCTGAAATTCTCATTGAAACTATTAATGGATTTATAATTGTTATTTATATATATATTTTTAAAAAATATATCATCAATATATATTATAAGGACATTTATTATAAATTTTCCAAGAAAAATACATTTTTTTAAATTTTTATTCATGTATTATATACATTTTTAAATGATAAATTATATTCTTATTATAATATTTATTTTAGAAAATTAATAAATATTCTATATAATTGAATTTTATATAAATATATTTATTAGAATTTAATTCTTATTAATATATTATATAGTTTTATAAATATATACTTTTGTCTTATTGTAGAACATTTAGTGGAACATCCATTGGAAATTGCACTCAAACTTCAACTGGAACATCCAGTGGAACTTCCAGTCAAACTCTTAATGGATTTATAATTATTATTTGTAAATATTTTATAAAAAATATATTTAATATATCTTCTCAGTGAATTTATTATAAATTTTCCAAAATATATACATTTTAATTACATTTTTATTCATGTATAATAAACATTTTTAAATAGTAAATTATATTGTTTTTATAAAATTTATGTAAAAAATGTATTTCATAATTTATATAATTTCATTTTATATAAATATATTTATTAAAATTTAATTTTTATTAATATATTCTATAGTTTTATAAATATATACTTTTTTTTGTATTGTGGAACATCCCTTGAAACTTCAATTGGAAATTCCACTGGAACTTCCATTAGAACTTTCACTGGAACTTCCACTAGATTTTAAATTGAAACCCTTAATGGATTTATAATTATTATTTATATATATTTTGTAAAAAATATATTATCAATATATCTTATAAATAAATTTATTATAAATTTTCCTAAAAATATACATTTTTTAAATTTTTATTCGTTTATTATATACATTTTAAATGGTAAACTATATTATTTTTATAAAATTTACCTAAAAATGAAATAATTTGTTTTATGTAATTTAATTTTATATAAATTTATTTATAATTATTTAATTTTTATTAATATATTGTATAGTTTTATAAATATATACTTTTTTTGTATTGTGGAGTATCCATTGGGACTTCAATTAGAAATTCCATTGTAACTTCAACACGAAGTTCCACTAGCACTTATAGTCAAACTATTCATGGATTTATAGTTTTTATTTATACATAATTTTTAAATAATATATTTAATATATATTCTAAGTGAATTTATTATAAAAGTTTCTAAATATGTATATTTTTTTACATTTTTATTCATGTAGTATATAAATTTTTAAATGGTAAATTATATTTTCTTATAAAATTTAAGTAAAAAAAGTAATACATATTTTATATAAATGAATTTAATATAAATATATTTATTAAAATTTAATTTTTATTAATATATTCTATATTTTTATAAATATATACTTTTGTCGTGCTGTGAAACATCCACTGGAACTTCAATTGGAAATTCCACTCAAACTTCCATTAGAAATTCCACTAGAACTTCCTTTCAAACTCTTAATGGATTTATAAATTTATTTTATTTTTTTGTAAATAATTTATTTAATATACCTTTTAAGTGCATTTATAATAAATTTTTCTAAATATATACATTTTTTTTACATTTTTATTCATGTATTTCATACATTTTGAAATGGTAAGTTATATTATTTTTATAAAATTTATATAAAAAATGTAATACATATTTTAAATAATTGTATTTACTATTAATATATTTATGAAAATTTAATTAAATTAATATATTATATATTTTTATAAATATATTGTTTTCTTGTATTGCAGAACATTCATTAGAACTTCAATTGGAAGTTCTACTGGGACTTCCACTGAAACTTCCAGTTAAAATCTTAATGGATTTTGTAATTGTTATTTATATATACATTGTAAAAAATAAATTTGATATATATTCTAAGTGTATTTGTTATAATGTTTCCCAAATATATACATTTTTTAAATTTTTATTCGTGTATTATATACATTTTAAAATGGTAAATTATATTGTTTTATAAAATTTATGTAAAAAATGTAATACATAATGTATATAATTTAATTTAATATAAATATATTTATTAAAATTTAAATTTTATTAATATATTCTATATTTTAATAAATATATACTTTTGTTGTATTGTAGAAAATCCATTGGAACTAAAATTGGAAATTCCACTCGAACTTCTACTAGAACATCCAGTAGAACTTTCACTGGAACATCCATTAAAACTCTTAATGGATCTCTAATTTTTCTTTATACAAATTTTTTAAAAGATATATCTTCAATATATCTTATAATAACGTTTCT